>CAKJTW010000039.1:6250000-7500000 GCA_917880005.1 Nanger dama
TGGACCGTAGCCTGCCAGGTTCCTGTGCTCTTCACCCAAACTCACTTTCCTCTTTCTCCTGGCCACACAGATGGACTACATTCCCCAGCTTCCTTTGCAGTGGCATTGCCCTTATGATTGATTGTTCTAACCACTGGAATGTGACAGCAGATACCCTTGCACTTTCTGGACTAAGATTGGTTTTTCTTTTTTTTTTCTTTTCTTTCTTTTTTTCTTCTTTTGGCCACACCACATGGCTTGTGGGGTTAGTTCTCTGACCATGGGTTGAATCCAAGTCCTTGGTAGTGAGAGTGTTGAGTCCTAAACATGGGACCATCTGGGAAGTCCCAAGACTTTCTTTTCTTAATTAATGTTATAAAGGTATAATTTATGTACAATGAAATGCACCCTTTACAAGTGTGCCATTTGACGGGTGGATGTCCCCACTACCAGGTGGATGTAGACCAACACCACCACCACAACCAAGTTATAGAACAGTTCCATCATCCTGAGGGTTTTCTTGTGAGCCTTTGCAGTAGACCCTCCTCCCAGCCCAAACACAGATATCGCAGATCTGCCACCACAACCAAGTTATAGAACAGTTCCATCATCCCAAGGGTTTTCTTGTGAGCCTTTGCAGTAGACTCTCCTCCCACACCAAACACAGATATCACAGATCTGCTTTCTTAGATCTTAGGTGCCATTTATATGATGTCAACCAACTCTAGACTGGCTTGCATAGTTTAAGATGTCATATAAATGCAAATCACACAACATGAAATATCTGGCCGGCTACTTTTGCTTAAGATAATGTTTTGAAATCCATCTATGTTGTTGTATGTAGCGGTAGTTTTTTGTTTTGTTTTATCTTTTTGCTGAGTAGGATTCCATTATATGAATCTGCCACAGTCCCATTAATTTTAAGCATTCTGGTAGGTGTGACATGGTATTTTTAATGTGCATTTCCTTGATGACTAAAGTTATCAAGCATCCTTTTGATGTACTTCTTGGTTGTTTGTATATTTCCTTTTGTGAATGCTTTAAAAACTTTTCCTCAGTTAAAAATGTCTTCTTATGATTGAGTTCTAGAAGGTCTTTATATAGTCTGGATGCAAACCCTTTGTCAGATATATGGATTACAAAAATGATCTCTCTGTGGCTTGTCTTTTCATTTTGTTAATAGTATCTTTTGAAAGGAGAAAATTTTCATTTTAATGCAGACCAATTAATTGGTTTGTCAATTTTTTTTTAGATGATTTGTTCTTTCAGTATCTTGTTTAAGAAATCTTTGTCCCAAGTCACTGGATGAAAAACTTAAAAAAATAGATGTATCTTTCCTCCCTCCGTCTTCCTTTTCCTTTGGCTGGAAGCAGACAAAAACAAGGACCTAGAGGCTTTCATCTTACGATGAAAGGAGTTGGGGATCTATTCACTGCATGAAGGAGAGTCCCCAGCCAGGAAAGACCACCTTCCTGGGACTGGTCGCAGAAGGCAGAAAGGAATGCCTGCTGTGTTTACACCACTAACATTGTGGGTCTATTTGTTATGGTAGGTCATAACCATATATCTCTGGAACTTATCTCTCCAGGTGTGCAGGTAGAGTTCTTAGCCTCTAAGTTCTAATCCCCAGAAGAGTCACTGCCAAGGATGAAAGGACCACCGCCGCTAATCACTCCTCTCTGTTCCTAAACGTCCCCATTGACCTTCTCCAAAGAGAGCAGATGGTGAACTCAGAGGAAGATTTGCACACATCTTCACTGAAGTCTTAAGGTGTGGTGCCTAAATTGCACTGAGCTGAGTGAGGTGAGGCCAGATGGGGTGCTGTGTTTCCCCAACCCCTTGTGAACCCAAAGTAGAGAAGTTATGACCTTCAGTCAACCTGTTATCCTCTTCCTCACTCTCTGGTCCCCCATTCCCATCGGTTTGCCTTTTGAGTCTGTGTGAATGCCCATTGCCTTTAATCTCTGAGGACTGTCTTCCAGCTCTGCCTTCTGTGCTGTTATCAAGTCTTTTAGGTTGGGTCAAGTCTTACTCCCCATTGGTAGGGTGTTATTGTACCAAGTGTTCTTATCAGGTCTGCCTTTAGTTTCTTTTATATTTTACTTTATTCATTTAAAGTTGTATTTATTAACTATAGGACAGAAACAAAATAGCAATCTATAGACTATATGTAAGCTATAAAAACTATTGATACAATGAACACTGTAGGGAAAAAAGATTACAAATAACTTCAAAGTTCCCTCTTTGCCCTTATCACTTCCCATCCCCCCCTCCCTGCCCTCCTAGGGGTGATAACTATCCTGAATTTTATGTTTATCATTCTCCAGCATTTGTTTACAATTTCTCCACATGCTTGTGTCTTTATTTTTGAAAAATTTTGGCTGCACCTCGCAGCATATGGGACCTTAGTTCCTCGACCAGGGATCAAACCTGTGCTCCCTGCATTGGAAGGCAGAATCTCAACTGTTGGACTGCCAGCAAAGCCCAGCTTGTGTCTTTAAATTGTAATATATGGCTAACACTTTCATCAGTAATGTATGAGCTTAGTGAGGAATAATTTACATATCCTAAAATCCACCTCTTGTGATGGTATGGTTCAGTGATTTTGGGGAAATTTTTGTAAAGTTGTGCAGCCCATCACCACTCTCGTTTTAGAATATTTCCCTCTCTCCAAAAAAAAGATTCCTAGGGCCCTTTTGCTGTCATTAAAAAGAATACACTCTAGTGGGTATGAAATATATCTCATTGTGGTTTTAATTTGCATTTCCTAATGAATATTGATATCGAGCATTTTTCATGTCAGTGACTATTCATCTGTCTTCTTTTGTGCAATGTCTTTTCAAGTCTTTGGCCCATTTTTAAAGTTGCATTACTTGTCTTTTTGTTATTGATTAGTAGGGTTCCTTATAGATTCTGCACATGAGCCTCTGGTTAGAGATATGTATCATGAATATTTTTCTCACTTTGTAAACTGTTTATTCATTTGGTTAATAGCATATTCTGAATAGCAGAAATTTTGGTTAGTTTGACTTGTTAATTTTTCTCTTATGATGCTCACAGCGAAAGCTGTACTTCTGACGCTTCTGGTTAACAAATATGTGAGCTACCTCCCACCCCCACCCCCACCAAGTAATTCTCTGTGACATCAGTTGGTGTCCTATAATTTAACTCGGTTCTGACACTGTCTACCTGGAGATAATGCCAGGTCCTACAGGGTAAGAGTTCAGTTCTCCAGGACTTCCCTGCCCAACTTCAGATGCCAATCGGAAGTCCAGGTTGTCCTCTGTGCTATTCATCTTCTAGGAAAAACATTCAATGTTTCGCTATTAGGTACAATGGTGTTATCCTTAGGTATTAAAAAAATGCCTGGCTTAAGGAAATGTAATCTTAAGTGAATAGGGAATTTCTTGAATACATTCTTTCATTATTTCCTTTTAAAAAACATAATGAGTGTTGAATTTTGTCTAATGCTTTTTGTGAATCACATAGCATGTGATTTCCCCATATATGATCAATAGTGTGAATTACATTTTTCCTTTATTCTGTTAATTTTGTGAATTTCATTGATTTTTTTCATTAATTTCATTGACTTTTTTCAAAATTTTTAACTTTTTCCCAGACATTTTCCAAATGTTAATTAACCTGGCATTCCTATGATAAACACTACTTGGTTATGTGTTTTTATATTTTATATATAATATATATTTTACCAGTATATTTAATATTTTTATAAGGATTTTATTCTCCCCAGTCAAGAAAAGTACTTTTCATGTTTGTTTATCTATAGAAATCTGTAGAAATTCTTTTTAAAATAATACCTTTGCCAATTTTTGGTGTTAGAACTATTCTGACTTTGGGAATTTGCTCAATAGTGTTATTATTTCCTTCTTAAATGTTTGATAAAATTCATTGGTATATCAATTTGGACTTGGAATTTCTTTGTGGGAAAGCTTTTGATATGTTGTACTTTTTTATAACTTTATTTTATTTTAAACTTTATTTATATAGTAAACTTTATTTAGTATGTAAAGGGTTTTGTAGACTTATGCTTTCATATTATGTTAGATTTTGGTGAGTATATTTTTCAAGAAGTTTGTCTATTTCAACTCTCAATTTATTGGCATGCTGTTGTTCATAATATTCCCTATTGTCCTTTTAATACATATAGAATCTGTGGTGATTCTGTGTCCTTTCTTTAATTCTTGATATTGTTAATATGTGTTTTCTCCTCCTCTTTTTTTTTTTATTAGTGTTCTCTGGGAGGCTATAAATTTTATTAACCTTTTTCAAGAAACAACTTTGGCTCTGCTTATTTTTACTATTGTTTTGCCCAATTTTTATATAATTGGTTTTCTTTCTTATTATTATTTCCTTTTTCTGCTTACATTGAGTTTCATTTGGTCTTCTGTTTTTGCATCTATAGAAGCTGAGATCATTGATTTTATGCCTTTTTCTTTATTAGGATAGGCATTTCCAGGTCTGACTTTTCTTTTAACCTCTGCTTTCGCTCTGTCCCCCTAATTCTGATGAGCTTTGCTTTCATTATCATTCAGTTTGAAATATTTTCCAATTTCCCTTGTTATTTTTTCATTGACCTTTGGGTTATTTAAAAGTGTTTTGTTTAATTTACATTTAGTGATTTTCTAGATGGCTTGCTGTTATTACTTTTAAATTCAATTTCATCACATCAGAGAATAAGCTTAGGCTTTCAATCTCAAAAAAATATTTGAGACGTGCTTTATGACCAAGTATGTGGCCTGTCTCAATGGATATTTCTTGTATACTTGAAAAGAATGTGAATTCTGTTGTTAGACAGAGTGATCTCTAAATGTCAGTGAGGTCAAGTTGGTGGATGTGTGCATACTCAACCACTTCAGGCGTGTCTGACTCTTTGTGACCCCAGGGACTGTAGCCCGCCGCGCTCCTCTGTCCATGGGATTTTCCAGGCAAGAATACTGGAGTGGCTTGCCATATCCTTTTTCAGGTGATCTTCTCAACCCAGGGATCCACCCCGTGTCTTCTGCATCTCCTGCATTGCGGGTGGGTTCTCTACTGTTGAGCCACCGAGGAAGCCCCAAGTTGGTGGATGCTGTGCTGTACTTAGTCACCAGTCGTGTCTGACTCTTTGCGACCCCATGCACTATAGCCCGCCAGGCTCCTCTGTCCCTGGGGATTCTGCAGGCAAAAATACTGGAGTGGTTGCCATGCCTTCCTCCAGGGGATCTTCCCAACCCAGGGATTGAACCCAGGACTCCCTCATTGCAGGCAGATTCTTTACTGACTGAGCCACCAGGAAGCCCAAGAATACTGGAGTGGGTAGCTTATCTCTTCTCCAGGGGATCTTCCCAACCTAGGAATCGAACTGGAGTTTCCTGCATTGCAGTAGATTCTTTACTACTGAGCCACCAGGGAAGCCTCAAGTTAGTGGATAGTATTGATCAAATCTGTATTCTTATAGGTATGGTGAATGCGAGGATAGATTAGGACATGCTCTGTTTTGGTGGGATTTGCTGATGATTTATTTGCAGGGAACTGAGTTTTGGTGTAAACACTCTTATTCAAGATTCATACATGTCACAATAAGAGTTGATCTAAACCAGCAGATGAACAGAGTGAGCCTTGGCTAAGATTGCTTGGTTTGTTTAATTCATTTACTTGCTACAGACCCACTGTATGTCTATCCTATCTCTGGGGAGCTCAAGGAGAGAGGGTAAGTTTTCATCAGGAGGCAAGGTATTGCCCTGTTGCCCTGTTCCTGTGATTAAGCAAGCCCAGCTCCCATTTCCTTTAGAGCTGAGCATGCTCAATGAGGCAGGGTCCACCCCAGAGGCTTAGATGAGGGACTTGATTACCTTGGTACTGAGCATGCTCAGTGGGCAGTGATCTGTTCACCTCTAATAGCTGAGGTTCTGTGTGATTGTCGGAGTCCAGGAGTTGTTAAAGTTCTGTGGCCATAAAGTGGCAGAGTTTAGCACTATCAGCACCAAGCATTCACGGTTCAGATGGGGGACCTGAAGACCACAGAAGGACAGGGAGTGGGTGAAGGCCATACCATAAGTTGGTGCCAGTGCAGGAGTAAGTATTCGGGTCTCTTGTTTCCTCTCCAGGGCATGGCCTATTACACTATTTCAGCCATGGGCTGGAACCTGAGAGAGTCCACCATGGCTGACTTCTTAAGGGTATTTAAACAGAGAGGATCCAGATGCAGTTTTCCTTTGGCTTCTTATTTCAAGAAACCTTCTCTCTTTTTTCCCCAACATCCTTGTGAGAAAAGCAGGTCGGAGGAGAAGGGAATGGCCATGGCCATCTTGCTGTCTCTTGGCTGTGCTGGAACCCCCATGAACTGTTTCTTTTTGGGACTGGTTTATTCAGGGCTGACGTCACAGTTTGGGAATGGGAGCAGAGGGGAGTGCTGCCCAGAGATTTGTGGCTTAATTGCTCTGAGTGATTGAGGAGGTGAGGATGAGCAGGAAACCCTTTAGGGGGAACGGGTAATTGTTTGTGTACAGAATTCATATTGCGCTTGTTACAACATGTTTGCAAGCTGTCATGTATCGGTGGTGAGCGTGCATACGCGCATGTTTTAGTTACAGCAATTTATTCATCCTATCTCTCAATCTGTCGGAAAGTGGTGTTGCCACGAGGGCCTGATGGTTTGTTTTTTCTGCTTAAGCAAAACGTAAATTATCTGGCCCATTAATATCTAGGTGCTTTAATCTGTTATTAGAGGAGAAAAGTTAAAATCCTGCACCAAGATGAATGTTTGCTTTTAAGGTGATTAATAATGTGCAGCTTCTGGCGCATTCATCACTCTGCCAGTGGCCTCAGTTGGCAAAGAAGGAAGGAAAGAGGCCAGGAATACTGTGGGTCTGCCGCTCAGTGCCTCACCCCCATGACCCTTTCTATCGTCTCCCTTCCTCCGGAACCTTCACTGGCTCCCTACTGTCTTTGCCGTAAAAGCCAAACTTCCAGCTCTTAGTGATGGCTCCATCCTATCTGCCTTCCTGGAGCATCTTCCGTGTGCCCAGCCCTGCTCTGTGGGGGAGGCAGGAGAAGGCAGGGAGGTACCTCTGCTCTCAGAGAATTTTCTGGGCATTAACAGAGACAGTAGCAGCTCATGGAGAGGAATCAGTGTCCTCAAGAGAGAGTGAAGGAGTTTGGTGTTAGATTGGTGGGAACGGACAGCAAGGGCTGTCAGAACCAAGAGAGGGAGAAGTCAATGTGCTGGGCTGGATGGTCAAGGGATGCTTCCTGGAGGGGGTGGGCTACACCTGGGCCTTGGGAAATGAGAAACCTGTGGATAATCACAATCAAAGATACTGGTTATTAGGGACCAACACCTCACCTGTTGTGTCGTTCTCAGACTTGTTGTACTGGATGGACTTAGCATGACCAGGACCACATGTTTCTGGGGGAAATCTGGTGACAGAAAAAAGAGGGAGGCAAATAAAATCATGATAGATGTATAATGCCACCCCGACTACTACCATCATCCTTTCGTGGAGTAGGTGTGTCTTGTTTTTAATCTGCCTAAGACTTATCCTCTCTGGGGAACTCTCTTCTTCCTTCCCTTGTACTTCTGGTGGAACTGTCAATCCCAGTGTTTTCTGTACGACTCTGCCCACAGGGATTGGTTCAGAAGGAGGGCCATTTTCAGGACCAATCAGATTTCTCCTATATGGGATGGTCAGATAAAAGACAGGATGCCCAATGACCTTTGCATGTCGCATGAAAAACAAATAATTCTTGTAAAATAAGTATGTCACTAATAGTGCGTGGGGCACATTTATCCTAGAAAGCTGCTTATTGTCGATATGAAATTCATTCATTGGGCATTCTGTAATTTAAAAAGTCTGGCCACCTTACTTCTGTGGAATTTGCTCTGGTACTGGGGGCAGTAGGGTCTCTCTTTTAGAGTATGAGTTTATATGTGACTTCTCATATCACCTTCTCTAATTGGATCTCCACATTTTTCTCTCTAATATTTAGTTCCTTTTTTGGTGCTTACCACACTCTCCAGTTCTTGAATGTAATTTTTTGTATGCAGGTTTAATATCTATGTCAGGGGTCCCTGATATAACATGAGCTCCACAAGGCAAAGGTCCTATCCAAGTGGACTCCAACTGTCCATCAACATTTATTTGTAAGGATTCTTGAGTCTTCATTTGATAAGTTTCTCCAGAGAGGCTATCTATTTGCTTTAACAGTGCCTAAAATCATTCCTTGGAGAAGGCAATGTCACTCCACTCTAGTACTCTTGCCTGGAAAATCCTATGGACAGCAGAGCCTGGTGGGCTGCAGTCCATGGGGTCGCTAAGAGTCAGACACAACTGAGCCGACTTCCTTTTCACTTTTCACTTTCACGCATTGGAGAAGGAAATGGCGACCCACTCCAGTGTTCTTGCCTGGAGAATCCCAGGGACTGGGGAGCCTAGTGGGCTGCCGTCTATGGGGTCACACAGAGTCGGACACAACTAAAGCGACTTAGCAGCAGCAAAATCATTCCTTGAGGTTTTTGAGACCTCACAGGAAGTATAATGTTTTTATTTTTAGGTAGTGTAAGTTTGGATCTCAAAGTTGTGAAAGAGGTAACTTGTGTTTACAAGAAATTTTTCCTTTTAACCAGTGCCAGGGTCAAGAGAGATGAGTTTCCTTGTTGTCTCTTTGTGAAAATCCTGCCTTATTTCTTATTCACTTTCTGAGTGTGTAGCCCTTTGGGATCTCAGCTTTAAGTAGGGATTTCAAATCAGAACTCCTGCCTTGGGCTGTGCTTGGGTTTTATCTCCCGTGCCCTCCAACCTCCTGTGGTCTTCAGTGAAGAACTTCAAAGTCTCTGGGGTTTAGCAGAAACCCTCAGGGAGAAAGCCGACTTTAACACTCATTTTCTTTCCAGACTTATTTCCCTTTGTTTTAGGGCTTTGTAGATTTCTTACTTTTGTGCCAGCTCCGTAATGCGTTTAAATAGATTAAAAAAATTTATCCAACCATTTAGTAGTTTCTACTTGGGAGAGTCCTTCACAGAAATCAGCTCGGTGCTGACATTGGAAAAAAACATCAGGTTATTCATTATCAACTCAAATTAATTTCTGATTAAAACCACTATGTGCGTGTGTATATGTGTGCCCAGTGAGTCCTGTCTGACTATTTGCAACCCCATGGAACTATTCCCTCCAGGCTCCCCTGTCCCTGGGCTTTTCCAGGCAAGAATACTGGAGTGAGTTGCCATTTCCTTCTCCAGGATCTTCCCGACCCAGGGACTGAACTCGTGTCTCTTGCGTCTGCTGCACTGGCAGACAGGTTGTTTATCACCAGGGCCATTTGGGAAGCTACCATGAGCTTTGTCAATCCAGGTGTCCTTTTTCTTCCCCCCTCTTTGGTGAAGGGAGGGGCTCGGTAGTGCCAATGCATGAGTGTGGGGTGGGGATACCTAGTCCCAATCTCCTTTCCATAGGGGAACAGAGTCCACCTGAATGACCACGGAGCCATCCGTCAGCTCACAAGGCAGTTTCAGGTCTGGTGACTCTTGTCCATAGTGTCGTATCTCTCTAGGGGCTGCACCAGCACCCGCCAGGGCCTGGAGTCACAGAGAAGCACTCGTTCCCACCCGGGCAGAGGGTGGACAGTAGGAGTTCAGTTTGGGGGTCCTTGTCTAGTGACTCATACAGGGCCTGACCCTGATCACCTGGATTCTAGAGAGTGGCAGAGACGAGGACAGTCTTGGCTGTGGGCCTGCAGCTGAGCTGAAGCTTTGAGAGCTTAGGGCTTGATGTAAGGGCCGGGGAACCTGGTGAGTGAGTGAGTCTGGGGGTCAGAGAGTCCAGCCTGTGGCCTGGGGCAATGGAGGGGGCGTGTTCTGAAGAATCAGGTGTTGCTGGTTCAGAAAGTGAGCACAGACCCCGTAGTAACTGAGGATTTTCATAGACTGGGGGAGGAGGGTCCTTCTATCCTTCGCTGGGTCTCTTTGAAGGTGGACTCAGAATTCAAACTTTGGGTGATCTCATTCTCCCCATCCCTATTCCTTCTCTCCCTTTCTCTCTGTCCTTCCCTTGCTACCTTCCTTTAGCTTAAAACATCCATTAAGTTTTTATTTACTTAAAAACAATGCTCGTTTTTTTTTTTTTTTTATAAAAGTGATATACACTCGTTATAGAAAACTTAGAAAATGTAGAACAGTACAAGGAGGTAATTACTGTTTATCCCAACTATTATTTATATTTTGCTGTATATATTTATATCTTTACCACATATAAATAATACATACATAGTTTAATACTTTCTATTATAAAATTTAAATATGTTATAAAATTGGATGATAGTCTATGGCATTATTTTATAGACTGTTTTTTCCCCATTTGGTCTATTATGAAATATTGTATCTCTCCAAGTGTTCTTTGAAAAGAGATTATTTCGAAGAGCCCATGTGCAAATGGGATGTGTATTTCGAATGGTTCCTTTGTGTAGATGGAATATCAGGTATTAATCAAATATTCTTTATTTGAATGCTTTCTAAATTTTTCAGCCTTGCAAATAATTCCTTGAGGGACCCCCTTGTACATAAATTTTTATGTGTAGCTCTGATTTTTTTCCCTGTGCATATATTGCTGTGAGTGGAGTTACCACTTAATTTTTTGAGACTTTTGATAATCACATAATGTTGTTCTACAATCATATGATATATATTTATATGTACATATGTCACATCAAATGCCAAGCAATACTGTGTTCTGCAGAATTGTGCACTAAAAATGACATGACTTCTGGGAAAACCATGGTTAAGGCAGATCACTCAAGATTTATGCTATGTTGTAACGGCAACACTAATAAACAATAACAATCCTAATAAAAATGCTATTTAAAAATTAATTAAATATCCAATAAATAGAGCTACGATGGCGTTGCTCGAAAAGTTGCTGGCTGGAAACGGGTATAAGGAAGGATAGGGGATGATAAATTACTGTGACAAGGACAAAATGTATAAAGACGCAGAATCACCATGTAATAAGCACTTTCAAAGCACAACAAGCAGCCAAAGCCAGCCATGAGGAAGAGCATGGTTGAGTGGCCGTGAACTACATCCCACTAGGGCTTCCTGAGCCCAGCTGTGAGAGCATCCTTTTGGGTTCAGCTGCTGTTCTTGGTGACTTAAAAACATAACCTTTTGGGAGGAATTGCATATGAATCAGTGCAACCTCTGGCCTCTATTCACATCCTTACTTTTTCTGCCAGTTGCATCTGACCTCATTCTCATTACAGAAGCATAGGCTGAAGCTAACACCCTAGATTGTGAAACTGCAGCCCGGAAAGGCTGCACAATTGACATCCACTCTTAGTGTGGAAAAGTCCTTAATTGTAGTCTATACAACATTGAGTATTTGGACTTTTTTACGTTTTTGCCAATTTGATAGATTAGACTTGGGATCTCATTTTAAAATGTGCATTTTTAATTACTGGAGAAATGGACTATTTTCATGTGTTCCCTAGCCAATTACATGTCCTCTGTGAATTGTGAGGCCCTGTCTGATGCCTGTTTTTGTATCAGAGTGTTTGTATTTTTCTTATTGATCTTTCTTTATATATGAAGGTCATTAATCCTTTTTCTGTCATGATGTTGTCACATATTTTTCTCGGCTTGTCATTTGCTTTTCAGTTTTGCTTATGATCCTTTTGAGGTGCAGAAGTTTGAGATGTTGTCATGAAATCTAAAGCTCTCTTCTTTTACTGTGTTCCGTTGCTTTATGCTTAGAAAATTCTTCCCTGTTCAGTAATCAGTTATATAGTTATGAATATTCTCTTCCAGACTTTTATTCTTTGTCAGTTTCTTTCTTTATATTTAATTTTAAAAATTAGTCTTGGACTTATTCTGTTGGTTAGTGTGATGTGATGATCTAATTTCTCTCATGTCCCAGTTATCCCCAATATTTAAAAATTGTATGTATTCCTGTAAATAAGTTTCTCATATTTCCCCTAATATATATTAATCTCTTCTTGTTACCAATTAGGCCGACTTGAGGTTTATATATCCTATTTCATTAATCTGTATGCCAGTATTTTCCCTATTTTAGTTATTGTAGATTTATATGCTTTTTAAAAATATATTTAATTTGTTATTTATTTATTTGGCTGCATTAGGTCTTAGTTGAGGCATGTAGGATCTTTTGCTGTGGGATGCAGGATCTAGTTCCCTGACCAGAGGTGGAACCTGGGCCGCCTGCATTGGGAATGCAGAGTCTTAGCCACTGGACTATCACGGAAGTCCCAGATTTGTATACTTTCAGTTCAGTTCAGTCGCTCAGTCGTGTCCGACTCTTTGCGACTCCATGAATCGCAGCACGCCAGGCCTCCCTGTTCATCACCATCTCCCAGCGTTCACTCAGACTCACGTCCATCGAGTCCGTGATGCCATCCAGCCATCTCATCCTCTGTCGTCCCCTTCTCCTCCTGCCCCCAATCCCTCCCAGCATTAGAGTCTTTTCCAATGAGTCAAGTCTTCTCATGAGGTGTCCAAAGTACTGGAGCTTCAACTTTAGCATCATTCCTTCCAAAGAAATCCCAGGGTTGATTTCCTTCCAGAATGGACTGGTTGGATCTCCTTGCAGTCCAAGGGACTCTCAAGAGTCTTCTCCAACACCACAGTTCAAAAGCATCAATTCTTCAGCACTCAGCCTTCTTCACAGTCCAACTCTCACATCCATACATGACCACTGGAAAAACCATAGCCTTGACTAGACGAACCTTTGTCGGCAAAGTAATGTCTCTGCTTTTGAATATACTATCTAGGTTTGTCATAACTTTTCTTCCAAGGAGTAAGCATCTTCTAATTTCATGGCTGCAGTCACCATCTGCAGTGATTTTGGAGCCCCCAAAATAAAGTCTGACATTGTTTCCCCATCTATTTCCCGTGAAGTGATGGGACCAGAGGCCATGATCTTTGTTTTCTGAATGTTGAGCTTTAAGCCAACTTTTTCACTCTCCTCTTTCACATTCATCAAGAGGCTTTTTAGCTCCTCCTCACTTTCTGCCATAAGGGTGGTGTCATCTGCATATCTGAGGTTATTGATACGTTAGGTATTTAAATATCTGAGTGCAATCTCTCCTTCCTCTCTTTCACTCAAAGTTTTCTTAGCTAAGAATTTCACTGTTTTTTTTTTTTCCAGATAAGCTTAAATTTATTCATTGGGAAATTTTATTAGGGTTATGTTAAACTAGGAGTCAGCACTTTTTTTCCTCCTTTTTGGTAATGGGCCAAATACAAAATATTATAGGTTTTTGTGGGCTACATGTAGTCTATAGTTCTTCCTCCTCCTTTTATTATTTTTACATTTTTTTCACAGATGTAAAATATAAAAACCACAGTTTAAGGGCTGTAGAAAAACAAGCTGTGGGCTGGATTTGGCCTGCAAGCTGTAGTTTGCTGAGTCCTAATTTAAACCAATTGAATGGTCTTTCTAGGGCTGCTGTAACGAAGTACCAGGAACTGGGTGGCTTAAACCAACAGAAATTTATTGTCCTACTGTTCTAGGTGCTAGAAGTCTGAAATTAGTATCAGCAGGCCTGTGCTCCTTCTAAAACCTATACGGGAATCAGTCCTTCTTTGCCTCTTCCTGGCTTCTGGTGGTCTGCTGGCAATCTCTGGTGTTCTTAGCTTGCAGCTGCACGACTCCAGCCTCTGCCTCTGTTGTCATGTGGCATCCTTCCATTGTGTCTCTGTTTTCACAGGGCTGTCTTCTTATAAGGTCACTAATCTTATTGGATTAGGGACCCGCCTTACTCCAGTGTAACCTCATCTTGACTAATTATATCTTCAACATCCCTATTTCCAAATAAGGTCATATTCTGAGGTTCTGAAGACTTCACCATATCTTTTTAGGTAGGATACAATTCGACTCATAACATAAATAAATAAATCTGGGATGAGTACAAGTTGAATAGAGTAGAAATAGAGTGCCAAATCTAACCACTCAACCACTAGGGAGCATCAAATAGACTAGAAATAGATATTTTTCAATATTGAATATTTCCATCCAAGATTATATGTGTTCTATGTTAATTATTTTTGTGACATCAAATCATCCTTGCAAACCTGGTTTATCCCTATACATTCATCAGTATAATTTTAAATTTGTCTTGCCACTATTTTCATAGGAATTATATCTACCTTCCTAAGCAAGCTCAGTCTTTAGTTTTCTTTCTTTTTATGCTATATTAAGTGTTATCAAGACCATGATTCCTCCGTAGAATGAAAAACTTCGTTTTCCAAATTGTCTACATGGTGAGAATAGTTTATATAGAATGGGAATTAATGCCTTCAGGAAAGTCTGAAAGACTTCACCAGTAAAACCACCAGATCCTCTGGCCTTTTTGGGCAGATAATATTTTGACAGCTCTACAACCCCTACCTGGCTCCTTCTCCTTCTCAAAGCAGATATATTCAGAGCTGAGTCATTAGAACACCAGACTCAGAGCTCTAAAAATGCACTCCTGCACCTGGATATACAAAAGGTGCACAGGTACTTGACCTTGACCTCAGAGAATGGCTTTGAAATCAAGCTGATGGGCTCTGATGTGGGCAGTCCCCCCCCCCCCCCAGAGTAAGTTTGCTGATGCAAGGTATCAGGAGTTCACCTGCAAGTGCATCAGCCTGACTGTTGCTGACCCAGATATATCTGTGTACATTGGAACAAGTGTGCAGTGATCAGAGGGAGCATGGATGGGAGACTGAATGTGTCGTACTCTGCCAGTGGACGGTACTCTGCAGTGGACGGTACTTCAGCAATCACTGAAGCAGCAAAGTGGAGTCAAGGGCTGCAGACTCTAGCTACCCTCTTAGGCTTCAATAGGGACCTGCCAACTCAGGCATCCATCTTTCCAGTCCAGCCTAGCACACCCAGGGCTTGCCTGTTTCGACACCAGTCCTCATCATGTTCCCATGGCGTCTGCAAAGCATGGAGTGTGCCTGCTCCCACTGGGTGCCCACAGGCGATTGTGTGCGGAACAGCCCATCAGAATATCGGATTTCTGGCCACTCTTTAAGGGAGCTGCTGCAATCCAATATGTTTTCCCATATGTTTGAACCTTTCTGAAATTCTTCCATCTGTTTCTGGGAAATGTGAAGGAATTTAATGATCTTTTCTGGGGTTATTAAACCGACAGCTGTTGTCATTAATAGAGGACATTCTTTACTGCAGTGAGCAAACGCTAGTCATAACTTTAGCCTGTCGTATACGCTCTCGGTTAATGACTAGAGCGTTTGTCTCAAGACTGGGGTTATGAACGTGGAGGGGGTGTTCTGTTGCCAGCTTTGAAGATGATTCATCTTCAGAGTGTGAATGCCCTCACTTCTTTTCTGTACTCTAGGCAGCTTTTGAGGCAAAATGTATAACTGGCAAAAAACAAAATCCGATCCGCCGCCAGCCATTGGCTTTCTTTGAAAATGAAGGAGCTCGAGTGCTGAAAAGGAAAGATTACATTTTACTGTGTGTTTCAAATTATGGTTCATTTTCTAGTAGAATGGTGGAGGCAGAGAAAAACCAACTTTATAGTTTGAATTGAAGGTTAGCTACACTGTCATAGATTGGGACCTGGGAAACAGGGCTGGGCACACAGAATGACAACAGGGAGGAGAGGGATCTGCCTTCCACCTGACCCCTGGGTGGAATGGGCTTTGCTGACAAATAGCCTTCAGGATTGATCTTTGGGGTTCAGCCTTCAGGATTGATCATAGGGCCTGGTAACAGAGGGATGGAGGACTTTATTATCTTACCAGGTAAGATTCCAGGATGCTGGAGGTGGTAGGTGGAGTAGGGAGGTGATGTAGTATCAGGGTACAGCCATCCCAGCTGACCCTGTCTAGATCTGCTAGGGTTCTGCAGGAGGGGTCCTGGAAAAGCTGGGGCTGACAAAACCATGTTTAGGCCCCGAGAAGCTCGTAGTGATCAGAGAAGGAACCAAGAAGACCACCTCTACAAACAGGCACTTGGCAGTGGACCCAGGCCCCAGATCCTCCCTCCCTGCCCCTCCAGCTGCCATTCAGGTCCATCGAGAGCCAGTGGTGGAGGTGGGGGCTCAGTGGTCAGCTCTGGATCTTGGATTAGTTCGATGGGGAGGCTCTGGCGTCTGTGACAGGAGATCTGAACAGGTCAGGAGAGCGAACCTGCTTTACTGCTGGGTGCCCGAGGTTCCCGCTTGCTCATGGAATGAGGAACCAAAACCCACAGCAGGAAGCTGAGAGGGCCCAGCAGTCAGGAGTCAGGGAGACAAGGTGGGGAAGGGAGGGGACAGTGGCCGCTACAGGGTCCCTGCTGCTCTCCTTCTCTAGTGATAGAGGGTTTCCTCTGATACCTCATTCATCCACCTATTCAAAACCCTGAACAGAGTACTTCCATGGACTGACATTTTGCTCAGCCCTGGGAATATCAAGGGCCTGAGGCTTGCCCCCAGGAGCCTGCAGTCTAGTGGGGAGACAGATATTTGGACCACATGGCGCCATTGTGTGGTGGCTGCCGGGTAGGGGCACATGCAGAATGAAGTGAGGCATGGAGAAGGGGTGTTAATTAACCCCTGTTTTGGTGGATCGGGGAAGGCTTCCTGGAGGAGGCAACATCTCAGCCGGGTACAAGAGGACAAACAGTCCATCCAGTCCACAGGGCATGAGGAAAAGTGTTGCACCTAAAAAGCAGCAGCAAAAAGCCCCACAATGAGCGAGACACTGGAGTGGGAATGTCAGGTGCGAGTTGGGAGCAGCCAGAGATGAGGCTGTGTGGGTACCAGATTCTTGAGTGGGCTTTATAACTCGACCTCACCTGATTTTCTAGGCTTGCAGCTTACAATAGTGTTTATAATTTGCTGTGATTTTCCTGTTGGCTTCGCACTCTGCCCTATATGCCAATTAGAATATAAAAATATAGCAAAGTGCACATAAAAGAAATGTAGGTATTTGCTTGTGAACTGGCTGCTCTGCTTAGAGATTTAACAACTTCGCAGTGTCTCCATATCTTATGGGGGTGGGGAGGAAAGAAAGAAAAAAACATCTCTTGGCATGGTTGCCTTTGTTACCATCGGGCCTCCTCCAGGATCAATCCTTTAGGGGTGACTTCTCTGCAGGAAGGGGTCTATCCTGTGAAATTTCATGTCTCGTCTTTTCCCAGAGTGCTGGACACAAAGATGGCCTCAAAATGTTTCTCTCTCTCTTAAGTTTCCAGATGATGTTGTGCCAACCATTTGTCACTGGGCAGAAGCTGGGGCCTGGATGTTTCTGGTTGGAGGATTCAGACAGCAGCATTCTCTGCCTCCCACAACCCACTACAGGCTCCTTTGTAATCTCTGAATTTTCACGTGGGCGTAGAGGTGCCTCTTGAGAAAATCCGCCCCCGCCCCAGATTTCTTATGAAGAAGTTGCCAGAGTTGGGAGGGATTTAGAGACATCAAATAAAATATTTCTCAAATTCAAGCAATGCTCGAATCCCCTTCTAAAATGGAAATATTTTCAAAGAACCCTTCCCCCAGTTTTGTTGAGTCAAGTAATTTCTATTATAATGTTACTTAAGTATGTACTGACACGAAGTCTAGAGTAAAAGCCTTCTGCTTATGGCTCTCATATGACTATAAAAGCAAAACAAATGGACAAATTATAGAATGGCAACTACAAAATCAATAAAATTCAAATTAACAGCATTAATTTAATGGGATGTCATTTTATCAAACCTAAATCACCACGCTGCCCATGAGCAGGGGCTGAGCGAGCGGTGCAGCCCTCAGGAGCCTGGCAGGCTTGCAGGAGCTATTTTCCACCCCCTCGGTTACAACTCCATGGAAGGGATGTCTTTGGTCTTGCCTTGGCCCAAATGCATCATCCACAGAGCATGCACACCTCTGCCCTTTTCTTCTTAGCCTGCTGTCATTAGCAAAAATAAAATCTAATGTGGTACCTAAAAGATGGAAAACTGTTTTTAAGCCCCGTCCCCTGTCCCCAGCACTCAGGAGGAAGTCAAGAACACTAAGAAACAGACTGATCCTGGCTTTATGGAGCCAGTGGAGAAAACCAGACTTACTCATGGAAGCATCAGCCACACAGAACTGCCAGCTATGTGATGTGATCTGGGCCCCAGCACCAGAGTGCCTGAGAAGGAGAGGTCAGATAGACACGGATGATCAGGGAGCCAGCAGTGGGGACTCTGAGGACAGAGCTGGCTGTGGCGGTCATGTGGGGTGTAGACTGTTTGTCACTGGGGTGGGGAACTCCAGCTCTGGCTCTGTCCAGGAGGAGGCACCTTCTCTGGGGGCTTTGCCAGGATGCTGCCTGGAGGGGTAGGGGTGGTCTGCCCTGTGGAACTCCCACCTGCTGCTTTCATTCACCTCTGCGTCCTTCCTCTGACACTCAATGGAGTGGCTTTCAGACCAGGTCGCTCCTCCAGGAAGGTTAAGCCAGGAGAATTCAGCCAGCGTCAGTAGCATCAGCCCAAACAACAACAATGACAAGAAAGGTTTATTCAAACAGCAAGCGTTTACGTATCAAGTCCCTGTATGAGGTATTGAGTGTGGAGCAATATCAAGGATCCAACGAGAAAGAGAAATCCTGTGAACAGACCACTGCAGTACAAGAGGAAAGCATGATGAGTCCTTGCTAAGAAGGAGGGAAGTTAGTCCAGCTTGCACAGAGACAGAATCTAGGCAGGCTTCTAAGAGGAGGTGGCCTCTGAGGGCTGGGTAGAATCTGGAAAGGTGGAGATGAGAGAGGAGAGTCTAGATGGGGGTGGCTGCAAGAAATCCTGAGAACACAGGGGCTGGAGTCTGGCTTAGGAGAGAGAGGCCAGGCAGGGAAGGGCACAGAAGCGTTAGAACTGGTAGTGGACCTGTGCTGTAGAGGACAGTGATGGCCAAACAGAGTGACTGGGGGTGTCTCCAACAAGCAAGGCAGAGCCCTTATGTTTTCCAGGCCTGGACTGACCCCATCTGGTCAGTGAGCTAGTTCCATCCCTCTGGGAGTGTGGGGAGAGAGCAGCGGGAGAAGAGGCAGGAGGTGAGGACTACCGTCTAAGAGAGGCGATAAGGCTGTGGACCAAGGAGGCATCCCTGGATGGACAGAAAGGACACGAGGTGACTGCAACCCACGGCTTCCCATCCCCTGTTTGTTGCTGGTCCACAGATTTGAACACATGCAGAAGAACTTCCTCCACTGGTCTCAGAGGCTGGAGATGCCCCCCACCTTGCTCCTGGGAAGAGGTTTCAAAGAGAGGGCTCTTGGAGGATACCCATTACAATCACTCTTTGCCACCCTAATCATATCTCCTCCCTCCAAGAAATTCTGATACATTCTGCCTGCTCCCTGTCCCAGTCCGGCAGCCTACCATCTCAAGGGCCCACCCTGCCCACCCAGCCTGACACTGACCTGGAGGACAAAAGAGTGACTAGAGATGGATGGAAGCACCAGATCCACACCAGGAAGAAGTTTACTTGACAGTTAGCATCCCTCTTCCATAAATTTGGCTACAAGTCATAGTGCATGACGTCTGCCATGGTCAATAAGGAGTCAGGAGAACGCCTTCCTGAGAAAGGGGGCTCCTCGGGTCCATGACAGGCACCCAGGTACCACTGAATTTCTAATCCTCTTCCCTGTGCCCCACTCCAGGCTGCCCTGGGAAGGCAGCAGGCACCGCTGTGTACTGCGTGCATCTGAGCCCAGCCCCACTGCACCGTTGCCTTGTGGCCTCCACCAGGGGAGCTGCTGGAGGCTGGAGACAGTCACTTGTATCTTGCTGGGATGCCCCCAGCACCTGGCATGGGGTACATACCCCATCAATGTTTGCTGAATTGAACTGAATTGAAAGTCTTAGTATGTCAGAGATGGTTTCAAGTTCAGGCTCCAGGCACAGTCTGCATCGACTCTTTCCACTGTCCAGCATCTGTTTCCATCAGGGCAGCCCAGGGGTGTCCCTCTGCCTCTCAAGCCCTCCCCTTTGCAAAGTCCCTACTGCCCATTTTACCTCTGGACCACTTCTCTTTACTTTCCTGGTCCTTAGCGGTCCGCGCTCCCTCTGCCTGCACAGTCCTCTATTCTGTTCTGGGTCTGAGTTTGTCTGACCTGGATTTTAGCTGTGATCGAAGGGACTTTGTCCCGCTCCAGTTTCTCATTGAATCCACGGACATGTGACACGGTTTCCTCCTGTTTAGCACAGGGAATTTGCTCTTCTAGGGGAGCAACGTGTGTGTGTGTGTGTGTGTGTGTGTGTGTGTGTGTGTGTGTGTAGAGGAATAAAGTTTGTTGTTTAACCACATCCTGTTCACTGCTGTTGGTGGTGCCTCCTGCCTCTCTGATGGGAAGGTCATGCTGGAACTGATCTTATGGGTTTCTTTGCAGAACAGACATGCTTAAAATCATTAATATATAATTGAGATAATTAAAAATAATTTTCCAAATGTTTTAAATTCACGCTTTGTGTAAGACTGAGAAAATAGCATCTATCCACCTCAAAAATATGAAAATGATGGTGGTTTATATTTTACATGGATGGTGGGGCTGATGGTCATTGGAGATGGTGGTAATCCCCTCCAAGACGCCTTCTCATCTTTACACCGTGTTGGGTGCGTCACATGCACTCCAGCGCTTGTGGATTCCCTGAAATGGGCCGCTTGGGAAGCTGAACTGCTGCCTGGGCACATGAGGGCGGGTGGGGAGGGGGCGGAATTCCTGCAGAGCCATCCAGAGATGTAGTCTCATCTGGCTTCTATACTCAGAGCTGGGTAGTCTCTCAGGAATTTTCTTTAAACTCATGTGAAACCAACTTTTCACTCCCTGTCTGGACTTAGGGAACAAGAGCTCAGTTCCTATGACTCTCACCGCTGCATTCATTTATTCTTCCTGTGAATATTTATTGAGTACCTGTTATGTGCCAGAGACCCTTCTAAGGACCAGGGACCCACAGCAAGTGAACAGAACTGATCAAAACCCCCTGCTCTCTGGAGATTAGCAAAAAAAAAAAAAAAAAGGGGTCATGAGAGAACTTTCTGGGGGAGGTAATATTCTGCATCTTGGTGAAAGTTTGGGCTATAGAGGTATATGTGTTTGTAAAATCTTGTTGAATGATACCCTTGACATTTATGCATGTCACTCTATGTAAACTTTGCTACCAAAAATACAAAAGGATTGCACATAAATACTGAATTCTGATTGCTGATGTGCATTCTGAATGTTTAGGGGTGAAGGGTACTAACGTCTCCAAGTTACTTTAAAGTGAAACAAAAAATAAGATGGCATGATGGCTGGATAAAGAGAAAGATGGAGTGGTGATTAGACATGTGCTAAAGCAAATGTTGCAAAATGTTAATGGCTGTAAATCTGGGTGGTGGGTATATGAGAGCTTATTGTGCAATTTTTTTCAACTTTCCTTGTCTGAAAATTTCCATACTGAAATGTCAGAAAAATAAAATAGAAATGAGTTAAACATGGAAACCAAAAAGTTTGAAGTCATCTCTGCCCTAGCCGAGTTTGCAGTTGAGTGGAAGGAGAAAACCTGTATCTAGTATTAGATGGTGAAGGTAATGAATGCCTTAAAGATAAATACAGCAGGGGATGGGGTGGGGAATACTGGGGTGGGTGGGAGGCAATGTGGTTTAAAATAAGGAAGGCCTGAGCTAGTGAGGGAATCGGTTGTGGGGGTACCTGGGAGACCATTATGCAGGGGGCAGAGTACCTGCAGAGGTCCTTAGACAGGTGTGTGGCATGCTCAAGAAACCAGGAGGCCAGCTGGTCTACAACAGAGGGAGTGAGGAAGACGAGGCTGAGAGGCAGTTGGGCCCTACAGGTACCATGAGAACCTTGGCTTCTATTCTAAGGGAGATGGGGAGGGACTTCCCTGGTGGTCCAGTGGATCCAGACTCCATGTTCCCAATGCAGTGGCCCAGGTTAGATCCCTGGTCAGGAAACGAGATCCCACATGTCACAACTAAGAGTTCACTTGCTACAACTAAAGATACGTCATGCTGCAACTAAGGCCCGGTGCAGCCAAGTAAATAATTTTTTTTTTTTTAAAGAGAGAGACAGGGAGCCACTGGAGGGCTTTAGAGCACAAGATTGAAATAGTGAAATAATCGGAAAGAGAGTGGGGGATCCAGAGTCACATGGAGTTGGGCGAGGATGAAAGTAACCTCCAGTTATAGTCAAGGCCATAATTTGGGGCCAAGCCCCAGAAGAGACACAAGAACCAGCCCTGCCTTCCTAATTCTGGCTTTGCTGGTCTCTGAGCCTGACCTAGGCTTGGCTCCCTGCTGAGTTTTGGAGCAGACTCTGGTGAAACCTCTGTAGGCACAGGGTGCCTAGTGATCCTATCCTAAAGCCCCTCTTGGGGCCATGTGGGTGTCCCATCAAAACCTGTCTTCCCAGGGGTGCCGCTGATATGCCCACAATAGGTCCTGGGCATTCTCCTGGCCTCCCCTACTCAAAGGCTTGGCCAGGTTCTAACATCTAGGTGAGTGGGACTAAAGAGAGGTGCATAGAAAGACTATCATCTTCTAGGTGACTGACCATGCTGGTTCATCTGGAGAGTCCTGGTTTTAGTCCTGAAATTCCCTAGTCCAAGGTAAACCAAGACGATTGGTCACCCTACCTTCTGCCCACCTCACAGTCTTGTTTCCTGTCAAGTTTGTCTCTTCATTGCACTCTGGACAATTGGTACATCAACATACTGCCTTTAAAATGTTGGTTTAGGATCAGTGACTGCTTCACCTAAAAAAAAATCCTCCCATCCAGCTACACCTGTGCTCACTTTCTGGCATGGGGGTGAAGAATCAGAGGCACTAGGTTCCCAAGGAGGGGACAAGTTCCACCACATGTTTGAGTGTAATGGGCCAGTATATAGGCCAGCCACTAGCTGGTGAGGCTCGTGGGACAGGCTGCCCTTGGCTCCGACCACCCTAATGACCACAAGGCGCCATTGAACCTGGAAGCAGACAGGATGTCTGCAGAGAACAGACTCAGTGAAGCAAAGCTCCCTGGCAAAGCACACTGAATTCATAGCTCTCATATTTGTGATGGGGCCAGACTTCCCTACTTGAATCAGACCCAGGGTGTTCAGTGAAAAAAAGAGAGAGAATGATATTGATGGCCCATGTTTTGTAATAACTAGAATCCAATAATATACCTTGTTAATTTAGTGCAGAAGGAAAAAAATTCCCCACTGTAAATACAGGTTACAGGAAACAGAGGAAGAAATTATATCATAACATGTAAAGATGCTAATTCAACATTTTGTACTATAAATACCGTAGAATCACATCAGCCTAGAACATGGAATTGCTTTATTGGACTTAGCCCTTTCCATCTTCTGATTGGATGGAGACCTTGAATGAAGAATAGATACATGATCAGAAAGTTTTTTTTTCAATTTCTTATTTAAAGCTGCAGAATAGAAACACGATTTAAGTAAAAGGAAACGCAAACTACAATTATCTGCATTTAGGAGATAGGCATCTTTGTTCTTCCGGAAATAGCATTTGAAGAAAAATTAAATCTTTAGTTTGTTGGAACAGGAGGAGATCAGATATGCAGTTCTGATCAATCCCCAAATTATCTTTTAAGTTGCTGACTTTCTGGGTCACTGCACATGTTGTGGAAACCACAGTGGGGGTGACATCAGCTTTTCAGAACCCAGCACTTCTCTCTAAGGAGACAGAGTGTTTGAAGTATATCTGTGATTGAAAATACTTAAGTGTGAGGCCTCCAGCGTTCTTCCCTTTCAAGGTGACAGTAATTGAGGGATGGTGCCATGCAATTCTGACATTTATAATTCGGCGGCGGAAAAGGTCAGCTTCCTTTTGGATGCTCACGGGGGCCAGCGGGAGAGGAGCGCTGGGATGTCACATTACATTTTTTTTGATATTTTCAGGGATGCTTTGATTAATAACAGCTTCAATTTGCAATATGTAATTATAACACCACCCCCCCCGCGCCATATGAAATGACAGACTCTGAAGAAATAAAGCTATCATTTCCCCTACAGAAGGGTTTAAATGGAGGCCCAAGAGAACTTGGGAGAAATCATCTCCATGAGAAAGAAATTCTCTTTCTCCATTGGTGAAGCCTGGTGCAATGAGGGGACTGGAAGTGGTCTGAGGCGAGATCAGGTAGGGCCTGGAACACCATGTCAGGAGGGTGGACCTTGTCTGGGGGGGTTATGGGAAGCCACAGATGAGTCATAAGCAGGAAGGGGTGAGTCATAAGCAGGAATATCTATTCTGCTGCGCTGAGTCTTAGTGGTGGCGCATGGGATCTTGGCTGTATCATTTGGGCTCTTTCGTTGCTGTGCATGGATTCTCTAGTTGTGGCACACAGGCTCAGTAGTTTCGGCGTACAGGGAACCTTCGTTCCCTGACCAGGGATTGAACCCCAGTCCCCTACATTACATGGTGGATTCTTAACCACGGGAAGTCTCCATCAGGTCTTTTTAGGAGATTCTGACCAGTGGTGTCTGCTTAGATTTTCATGCAGAGCAGTCTCTGACCAGATCAGGGCTTAGTCCACAGCCAGGTCTGGGTTAGTTACAGGTTTTCCTTTCAGTTTCAAATTCCCAGGAGGAGAGTGAATTTGATTAGTTCAACTTGAGTCATATGCCCAGCCCTCTATCAGTCAACCATCTGTGCCCCAGGGGACCCCACTACCATGTACTGGGGTAATTCCCAGAGAAGGGGGCACCATTATGAACCAGGGAGCCACCCCATGTGTGTGTGTTTTCAGAAGCAGTATAATATCCTTCCTGGCGTGATTCCTCTGGTATTTCTGACCCTAAATCTTCCCTCTCATCCTCTCATTCCTCCCCATGCCCAAGTTGGTAGACCAGCTGCTTTCTCTGGGGAATGTGGATTCAATGGGAGGCAGGAGTGTTTTTCTTTCTAGTTGGGTAGTTCATATAAAGAGTTTTGGTCTTATTGACAAGCATGCAGACACTCCCACAGGCCCCAAGCCTTTAGATCTGGAACCATCCTTTGGGAGACATCATGGGTCTCAGAGTTGCCAGCATCAACTGTGGTCCACATCAAGGGATTCTGTGTGTGGATCGTGTGGTTGGACCAGAGTGGTCAGCCTGTGGGTTGGTTATGGCTACTGAGGTATTCTAGCAACAGGAATAATAGTGGCTGTCTGGGGCTTCCCTGGTGGTCCGGTGGTTAAGAATCTGCTTGCCAGTGCAGAGGATCAATTGCTGGTCCAGGGAGACCCCATGTGCCAGGTGGCATCTAGCCTGGGTGCCACAGCTACTGAGTCAGGAGTCTAGAGCCTGCGAACGGCAATTTCTGAGTCCATGCATCACAGCTACTGAAGTCTGTGCATGTAGAGCCCGTGTTCCACAACAGGAGAAGCCACTGCAATGAGAAACCCAAGCACTACAACTAGAGAATAGCCCTGCTCTCACAACTAGAGAAAGCCCGCACACAGCAACAAAGACAAAGATCCAGCACAGCCAACAATAAACAAACAAGTCTTTAAAGAGGCAGTGACTGTCTAGATCAATCGTATCTTTTCTCTGAGAAATTTAAGGTCAAGATGCAAAGGGATGTATTGCTTGGTAGCAGGAGTAGAAGCAGAGAGCGAGTGAATGGTGAAGCCTCAGAGCTGTCATCCTCCAATTTCTGCAGCTGAAGGTTGATAGGGAACCTGATTCCTCAATGGCTTTCCAGGCTTTTCAGACCCTTAGGGATGCAGCCAGGCGTGATGCCCATTATCCTGAGAAGCCTGGCCACAAGTCAGAGACACCTGTCTACCTCATGGCTACACGTGCTCTTCAGCGAGTCCTCATTCCTCAAGGTGACTAGAGTCTCTGCTCTTTGCATCCCAGAGAAGGAGGCTGGGTCAAATGGTGAACCAAGCACCTGTACATCTTTCTGCTCCAAGTTCCTGCATGTCATTGGAATAAACAGTTCATAATAGCACTGGATAAGAAGCATGCCCCTTGGTGGACCAGACGTTATTTTAAAAAAATTTTAGAAGATGGAAGGCAAATGGGAAAGAATTAACAGCAAGCACTGCTGCTCAAAAAAAAAAAAAAAAAAAGGTAGTGTGGTGTCTAGGGGTGTGTCAAGCTCAGAGAGGGCTGGGGATGGGGGGCCAGGAGAGAGCTGAGGGCGGGGCAACCTTCAGTGTAAATATTGGGTGTGGAGTGGGGAGGTGGTGTGGCCCCTTCTTTCTTTCTTTCTTTTTGGCTATGCTGGATCTTTATTGCTTTGCATGGGCTTTCTCTAGGTGCAGTGAGCGTGGGCTACTCTTCATTGCCAAGCATGGGCTCCTCGTTGCAGTGGTTTCTCTCATTGCAGAGCACAGGCTCTGGGCAGAAGGGCTTCAGTAACTGCAGCACATGGGCTCAGTAGTTGCAGCTCCTGGGCTCTAGAGTTCAAGCTCAGTAGTTGCGGTGCATGGGCTTAGTTGATCTGAAGCATGTGGAATCTTTCTGGACCAGGGACTGAACCCATGTACACTGCTTTGGGAGGTGGATTCTTTACCACAATATCACCAGGGAAGTCTGTGGCTCTTCTTGATCAGCAATCTCCAGGTGGAGAGTGATGCTGAGGTTGTTTGGACTTGGGAGGTGATGCCTCCATAGATGATCTCAGTCTCAGAAGGGGCATCACAAAAAGGGGGTTCACTGAGGCCAGAATCAAGCTGAGGAAATCTCCCCAAACATGGACAAAGAATCAGACACTGAGGTTGATTTCAGACCGCAATACCTGACAAACAAGAGCTGGCAAAGAGAATGAAATGGAGGAACTTCTAAAAGAAGTTATAGTAAAATAATTTCCAGGGCTGGAGAAAAAGTTTTGTGTGCTTGTGTGGGGTGGTGGTGGTGGTGGTGGGGGCTCAGTTTCCTCTTCTGTAAAATGAGCATAACAATACTATCTAGGACAGTGTTGTGGAAAGTATTACCAGGTCAGCCACATGGTAAACCTCCATGCCAGCTATTAACACTATAATTGTTCTTATCATTATTGAAAGATGTTAAAGGGCCAAGATGTTGAATGAAGGAGGCTTAAAACTCTAGACAAGCATAAAAATTTTTCTTGACACCAAGGATAAGAGAAAAATATTATAATCCCTTTCAGAAATAACAAAAGATCAGTAGAGAAACCGAGTCTCTGTGAAATAACAAGAATGCATCACCTGGATAGAAGGATACACAGAGTCAAGTATTCCAAGTCCCAGGAGAAAATAAAGGCAGAATGACATACCTTGCGTAAAATGCCCTAGAAGGTAAAGCTATTTTCAGTTAGGCAAGGATCTAGAAAGAGTGCCTTTCATAATCCATCTGAAAACATTAATTGAGAAATGAAAGGTGAGGTGAAGATGATGTTGGGATGAAAGATGCAGTGGTGGGTAGAAAGCTAGTGAGATTTAGAGTGGAAGATAAATAATCTTTGATTGTTAAAAACAATAGTGATCTAGCATTAGAATCCCAGAGGGTATAAATGTGGGAAGAGACAGAAGGGTAGGGGAAGGGACGGTAGGGTAGAAGGATAAGGAAGGGTAGGGGAGGGGGTAGAAGGAAGCAAGAATACTCTGTTTTTTGTTCCGTTTAAGGGGAAGGTGTAAGAGACATTCCTTCTGGACATTGGCAGATAGTATGTTTAAATATGGATGAGTAGGAAAAAATGTTAGAAAGGGAAATAATACACATTAGGCAGGGACAGTGTGGTGCAGATACTTGGTTCCTTTGATAACAGGTAGGAGGTCGGGTGTGGGTAAAGGAAGAAAAAAAACAGAGTAAATACAAAACACAAAATAAAAATGACCAGCATCAGAACTTCCCTTGTGGTCCAGTGGTTAAGAATCTCTCCTGCAGTTTAGGGGACATGAGTTCGATTCCTGGTCAGGGAACTAAGATCCCACATGCTGCAGGGCAACTAAGCCTGAGAGCTGCAACTAGAGAAGCTCGAGCACCCCAGTGAAGACACAGCACAGCCAAAAAGAAAAAAAAAGAAAAAGAAAAGAAAATGTGTGAGTGACACAGACATACCCACTGAGAAAAATATCAGGTTGGGTTCCAAAATTTAGCTCTATGCTATTTCCAAGAGGCACGTGCAGAACAAAAATGACACAGGGATGTGGAAAATAAAGAGATATGAAGAGCCACACTGGGAAAATCCTAACAACAACAAAAAGCAGATGTTTCTATGTTGATATTAGATAACGCATAATTCAAGATAAAAAGTACTAAAAGGATAAAGGGGGGTGGCTGGTATTGATAGAAGGTCCAATCAACTGAAGAAGATATAGGTATCATGAACCTTCTGTTACCTAACTCCATGGCTTCAGAATATAGTAAACAAAAACTGATGGGTGAAAATGCAGGACAAAGCTGATACATCTATAATCAGCATGGAGCTCTTTATCTCTGAAATCAACAGATCAAGGTGATAAAAATAAGTAAGTGTATAGAAGATTTTATTAACATGGTTATTAGCTGATATGCATACATATCAGTGAATAGATATTATTTTCAAGCACATATGAAACATTAAATATTCACAAAAACTGACATATATGAGTCAAAAAATTCCAAATTACAGAAGATTAGAGAGCTTAGTAGAAGTCATGGCAGAAAGGGACCCCTAATAAATATTAGCTACTATTCTTTTGCTGCGGTAATTGTTTTTACTTATGTCATGTGTGGCTTTAATAGAACAAGTACCAAATTTAGAAGAAAACTTGAGTTCTATTCTTAATTATATCACTTACTCTGCCTATGATCTGGGGCAAGGAATAATTAGAAAATGTGTCAATTAGAATCTTATTATATTTCAGCTGTCGTAGTTAATAATTTGTTTCTCTCATTTAAGAAGCTCTGCTTGGATTATTTATGATTCTCGGTGCTACTAAAAAATTAAGGGTGTTTGAGTCTCCTTTATCTTATTACCAGTCACAACAGGGACTTAGGCTTTACCAAGAGCATCTTGGTACCTTTTACTGTTCAGTCGCTAAGCAACCCCATGACTACAGCATGCCAGGTTTCCCATCCTTCCTTCACTGTCTTCTGGAGCTTCCTCAGACTCGTGTCCATTGAGTCAGTGATGCCATCCAACCATCTCATTCTCTGTTGCCCCCTTCTCCTCCTGCCCTCAATCTTTCCCAGCTTCAGGGTCTTTTCCAGTGAGTCAGCTTTTTGCATCAAGTGGCCAAAATATTGGAGCTTCAGCTTCAGCCTCAGTCCTTCCAATGAATATTTAAGGCTGATTTCCCTTAGGATTGACTGGTTGGATCTCCTTGCTGTCCAAGGGACTCAAGAGTTTTCTCCTGCACCACAGTTTGAAAGCATGAATTCTTCAGTGCCCAGCCTTCTTTACGGTGCCTTAAACCAGAAGATAAGTGGTCTCCTCAGCAGAAGGAAAGAGGAATACCAGTTTGTGAGCCTGACAGTATTGCTGTTAGCCATGGAATTTAGAAGTACAGTTCAACCCATTTAAGGTAGGTCTTTAAAAAAACAACAACAACAACCCAAACCAATGAAAACATATGCAAAACTAGAGAGAATGATAGAACAAATCCCTAGGTACATATCACTCACCTTCAATGGTAGTCAATGCATGGACATTATCTCATAAGATGGATCTTTAAGTGTAACCTGAATGCAGTGGGTGTGGGGTCTCAGGAGGCTTAATAATTCCTGGGATCCAGGGGGCCCCTGGTATCAGAAGCAAATCCCAGCCTCAGTGCTGAAAAGTGCATGTGAAACTGACTTCTCTGCAGAGTAACTGGTTACCAGTACAGGTGGCATATCTCTGAGAACCAAGGGGGTACATCCTTGATAGAAGAAACTGTTAAGAAGCCCAATTTAGTGAGCCTTATCCTGAGCTAGATACATGGTTGAGTACTTAACATCCTGACACACTCTGTTATTTGTTCTTATAAATTCTTATGTCTATAACCCATTATGTTTTATTCTTCACAAAAACCCTGAAAGGTAGGCACTTTTATGATTTACAGTCTAGGAAAGGAGCCTCCATAATTTGCAAGTCAAAGAGCTGGTAAGTGGCTGAGCCTAGACTTGGACCCCGGTCTGACTGCAAAGACTGATGCTTTCCATCAATGATGAAAGAATGAGGAAGAGCCTCATCCTTTAGGAGGTCTAAGTCAAGCTGGAAGGAAAGTACAGAGGAGGCTCTGAAAGCATAGGTGGCATCACCCACAGATAAGTTTGAGAAGGTCACGAGTTAGCCCATGATCTGTGAGGAGAACCACCTGGAAGCTTGGCACATGCTTGGCACGACCATCTGAGCCAGTGTCTGATACTGAGGCTCTTGTTGAGATCCCTGCTGATATGGCATCTTCTCTGGGTCACAAGGCAGGCTCTTTATTCTGTCTTGCCATTTAATTTGACTCTTTTGTTACTTACCAAATGTCCCCACTTTCTTTAGCTTCAGTCTCAAACTGGACCCAATATTTCAATGAAAGCCTCATTTAAGTTACACTGTGGGAGGATTGAGGATTAATACCATGTTTATTGACTGAATTAATTATCGAGTGAGTTCCGGGGTCCATACATAATGATTTCAACATTGTCCTTATTAATGGGTTTTCTCCCTAGGAATTGCAACTGCTATTCAAATTGGTTACCCTGTAGCAGCTACTGGAATTTCAGTGAAGGGCTCATTATTTTTGCATATTTCATGCTTCATTTTCTGGTGAAAATGATCCACATTAGCTAATTGTGGTTGTGTTGTTCAGGTCACGGCTACATGGTATGAACTGTGTATGGGAGTGATGAATCGCCCCTCCTTTGGGCTCAGAGAATGTGCCTCTCAGCGATGGGGTGGAGGTGGTGGGAGGTTGAGAGGCAGCATCCAAAGGCCAAATTGAAGGGAAATGAAGTTGTTTTTCATTGAGTGATAAGTGGGAAAGAAACCCTTACTCCAGCACAGATCCAGTGGGAGTTTGGAGATGTGGTTCAGAAAGATGGAAAGCCTTGCTCCCGTTTTCTCCTCAGTGATTGACACCTTTATCCTCTCTGACATGAGCCCCTCATGATCTCATTCCATCCCCACAGTACTCTCTGGGGTCTGGCAGGGCTTTTTATCCTCCTAATCACACTTGAGAAATCTGGAGATCTGTGAGGGAAGATGCCTTGTTCATGGCCACATAGAAACAGTGACAACAGGGACTTCCCTGGTGTTGCAGTGGTTGAAACTCTGTGCTTCCACTGCAGGACATGTGGGTTTGATCCCTGGTTGGGTAACTAATAGCCTATATGCCCTGGGCCACAAAAAAGAAGAAAAAGAAAGAAAGAAAGGAAGAAAACGTGACAATGTCAAGTCTAAGAGACCTACTTCAGAGCTCCATAAAGCTGATGTTTCCAGGTAGTACAACATAGTGCTTCCCTAGTGGATTGATGTCCCAAACACATATATGATTTTTGATGGCTCAAAATTGCTTTAGGGCTTCCTTAGTAGCTCAGCTGGTAAAGAATCTGCCTGTAATGCAGGAGATCCTGGTTCAATTCCTAGGTTGGGAAGATCTGCTAGAGAAGGGATAGGCTACCCATTCCAGCATTCTTGGGCTTCTCTGGTGGCTCAGCTGGTAAAGAATCCCCCTGCAGTGGGGAGGCCTGGGTTAAATCCCTGGGTTGGGAAGATCCCCTGGAGAAGGGAATAGCTACCCACTCCAGTAAATGCTTTGGGTGACCTTATGGTTTAACTGACTCCATTACCTGAGATCCAAGACCGAGCATGTGACCCAAGCTGGCCAACCAGAGTGTTTCATGTCCTGTACCCCAATGATTGGTTCAGACATGACCATGTGAACTAAGCTTGGCAAATGAAATCCTTCTCTGGGATTTTTGCTGAAACTCTTGGAAAAAAGGTTCTCTCTTTTGTAGTAAAACAGCAGATAATGTCACTCTGGTGTCACAAGACCAATGTCTTCAAGCAACTTCAAAAAATTAATCTAATAAATTACTTCCTCTTGGAGAGTCAAACTAAAAATTCTCTAATAAGTGATAATAATTCTCTAACAAGGGTGTTAATTTCTCTTCCTTTGTGGTGCTGTTAGGTTCTGTGACAGCTACAACATAAATCTGTATAATCTCACACTCTCAGCAGGAAATAATGAGGGGAAAAGTGGTTTTGACAAATAATTATGAATGAACTGATCAGAATACACAGAAGCTGTGAATACACAGAAGCAGTAAATTGAGGAGTATGTGAAGGGTAAATAGGGAACTCTGAAGGCTCTTCTGAGTCTCTCCTGTCAGTCGAGGGCTCAGCCTGTCTGGTCTACTGTGACACTCACACTCATGAACTCTCCCTGCTGTGATCACTTCAGTCTTGACATTTCTTGTTATTCTGGTGAGTCTTCTGACTCTGCCATGGGCTGGGAGCTGGGTCTGGGGCTAGGGCAAGCGTGTGATGTGTGTATACTTGTGTTCATAGCAGAGACCCTAGAGAATATTTGGGAGACCTTGGGGCTGGGGTTAGAGCTTGGAATTTAGTCTGGACCAAAGATCAGCTTGTTGGGGACTTCAGTCATAGCCCAGACAGAATGCATATGGCTGGAGGGTGTAGACTTCAGGCAAAGAATGTGTTAGCATGTGTTGGTGGGAGTCTAGGAAGGGAAGACAGCCTTGTTTGGGGAAAGACCAATACAGGACTGCTAGCTTGATGGAGCAAGAAAAACCTGCCCTGTGTTTGAGATGAGGTCTGTCCTCAAGACTGTGACCTTCCCAAGTCTAAGATACTAGAGTTCTGCTTTGTGAGCCTCAGACAGTCCTCAACATGGTCTTCCTCTTCCAGGGTGGGGAAGGCAAAACTGATATTGAACTCATCACCTGTCTCCAACCACATTGCCTTACCTTTGACTACATAACCTCTCTCTTGGATCACCACAATCTTGAAAGCCAGAAGATATGCTGAGTTTCATTCATTCTTTTGCCTAGCTAAGCCTGTCTCTGATTGCAGGTGTGCACGTGTGAGTATACACATATATGAATGCATGAGGCAGGTCTGTCATGCCCCTGTTTATTTGTTTGCTTTTTCTGAAGATCCTGTGGGCTCTTTTATTTCCCAAGTAGTCACAGGCTCCATAATGCTGAGTGTCCACTAGCACCATTCTCTCCTTCCAAGCAGTAGCTGGGCACACAGCCACCAAGCTAGAAACTACATTTCCCAGACTTCCTTATGGCTGGGGAAGCCAAGTGACCCATGTGACGAATTTGGGCCAATCAGAGGTGAGTGGAAGGGTACACCATCTAGCTCATGGCTTAAAGGTAGAGCCAGGTGACCTAGATTCCCTTTTGTCATTGGATTCCCCAGTGACAACCAGCGGCAGCAGACACCTGGGATATAGAGATGGAAGCCCCTTGTCGAGGACGCTGGCACTGAACACAAGTTCCTAAATGACCTTGGAGGGAGGATCCATTTATCCTTTCTAGACTCCCACTTGCCTTTGTGAGAGAAATAAGTTATTTAAGACATCACATTGCTGAATGTCTTTGTTATGGTGACAAGTCTGTACCCTAGTGAGTACCCCATGTTTCCACAGTTAGTGTATGGTGAAGCTGGCAGCATCCCTTCCCCCAAAGAATCTTCAGAGCGGTCCTCTCATCTGATCTGAACAGTGGCCCCCCGTGAGTCAGGGGAGGGCACCTGATAGGCATCACCTTTTTCAGATCGGGAGACTGAGGTCCAAAGAGGGCTGGATTTTATCTGAAGTCGCAGGCGCCAAGCGGAGACAAGAACCCAGGTCCCTGGGCTCCCAGTGGAGTGGCTGTTCAATATGCCAGACAATTGCCTGGAACACTCCAAATCAAGACCATAATGTTGTTATTAAAATATTTACTTGCATGAAAAATTTCTATTACCTGAAACTCATGTATTATAGATGGAATCAGTAGCTTAGAAGGAAATAAACAAGAAGAATCACTTTAATAACAAAAGCTATGCAGATAAATTCCTCATTTCAGCAAGCTCTTGGCGGGCCCAAATAAATATATCATTTTTATCAGGCAAGCGCTCTAGAAACAGCGTCTTCAGGAAATATGTCAAAATAATCTCTCTGACTATGCTCCTTTCTGGAGGAAAGAAATAGGATGGTGGCAGCAAAAGAACGATTAAAAGGAGTTTCCTTAGTACAGCACGAAGTGTCATAAGAAGGGTAATGAGGAAGGCCGTACAAGCTGATCTCCAAATTTCTTTCCAGCCTTACCTGGGCATAACAGGAAAGTGAGACAGCAAGTCAGAGGTTAAGATTGCACTTTCTCATTTTATGACTGGGTGACATTAGGCTAGTGGCTTGCCCTCTCTGAGCCTCCACTGGCCTACCTCATGGAACTGTTTATGTATGGACATTTCTTATCAAGAGTGATATTTACAAATAATGTGTGACCCTACTTAATATTTTCACTACTTTGTTAGTTAAGTCATAGGTGGGAGGTGTAAGGGAAGAGGATTCTGGAGAATGAGGGTCTGATAACCATTAGCTGAAGAGTATGTACATCTCTGTGTGTGTGTGTGTGTGTGAGCATGAACCCTTGCACACTTCTATCTTTGTCCCCTTCTGTGGAAGCATCACTATGCACCCAGACCTCACTAGTTGAACCCAGAGCCATCTCAACCTCTCTTTTCTCTTCATCTCTTTTCGTGAACAGTCAGTTCCCGAGGAGCCCTGGAATATCTCTGTCTCTCATTCCTTTTCCCTGCGCCACCCCCTTGTTCTTTACGCTGTCACTGCCTTAGACAGGACATCACCGCCGCTGATTGCTGCCCCAGTCTCCGCATAGAATGCTCTGCCCTGGTCTTACCCTACACTTGTGACTGGTCTGAAATACCCACAGCACAAATTATGTCACTCCTCTGCTCTAAAGCCTCCCATTGCCTACAGGATAGCATCCAGATTCTTCACCTGACACTTCAGTTCCTCCACACCTGTCCTGTCCCAGTGCTGCCCAGCATTATCAAACAACTCAGCAGTTCCCCACATGCTCTGTCTTTAAAGCTTCCACATCTGCTCATGGTCTGAACTGTGTGCAACTTTCTCTTTTTTCTAGGATAGCAGCTCTTCTTTTAAGAAGCAGCTTGAGTGTGTCCTCCACCTGAGCCCTTCTGGACCACCATGGACAGAGGCACAGGCTCTCTCACCTGTGTTCTTCTCATGGACTCCAGTCCATACCCAGTGGTTCAGACACGCCCTTTGGGGGTGTAGTTATCCAGCTATTCATTCCAGAGCTGGAGACAGGAAGGGGAAGAGGGAGCAGAGAGCCTCTGTTCTACTCTTAAGGTGCAGCAGCTCTGCCAGCTAGTGAATTGTGGGCTCTGATCAGCCAGGCCAATATCTGCATGCTTGGGATGGACTAGGAAGTGGACATGCAGGGGCATGAATTTGGGGGAAAGAGGTGAAAATGTCCCTCCTTTTTTGCAGTAGTCTAATGTTGTCTAGTGACTTGGCGACTGAACAATAACAAATGTTTAGTCGCGAAGTCGTGTCTAACTCTTTTACGGCTCCATGGACTGTGGCCTGCCAGGCTTCTCTGTCCATGGGTTTTGACCAGCGAGAATACTGGAATGGGCTGCTATTTCCTTCTCCAGGGGATCTTCCCAACCCAGGGATTGAACCTATATCTCCAGCATTGGCAAGTGGGTTCTCTACCACTGAGCCACCAGGGAAGCCCAGCCCAACAGTTCAAGCCCAAGCCAAGAAACAAACTCTCCTCTTTTCTCCTGAGCTGCAATACTCTCACCTTTATCCACCTGATTTGATTATAGCTCACACACATGTGCTATGCTTAGTGGCTCAGTTGTGTCCAACTCTTTGCGACCCCATGGACTGTAGCTCGCCAGGCACCTCTGTCCATGATGATTCTCTAGGCAAGAATACTAGAATGGGTTGCCATGCCCTCCTCCAAGAGATCTTCCCAACCCAGGGATCAAACCCAGGTCTCCTGCATTGCAGGCAGACTCTTTACTGTCTGAGCCACCAGCGAAGCCTGGCTCATCCCCATAGTAACCCCCATTCCTCACCAAACCATTAGACTCTTTATCAGGAAAGGAAAGAAAGGTGAGATTTTTCTTTTGGAATCTCATGTAGTGCTCTTGTGTTCTGATAGGCTCCCAGCATTTTTAGAAATAAAACATCTGACTGTTAATAGTGACTCTATCCTTGTATGTCCCCACATGCATTCCTCCCACATGAGGACAAGACAACTTCCAAATATGCATCTATGTCTTTGCCACAAGATTAACAATGAAGGATCTAAGCTCTGCTCATATTAATGTTCCTGACCCCAGTAGGAGGCTGTAAATAAGCAAAATGTCCTCAGGTGGCTCCATCTTCAAGTAGGAAGTTGCCTAAGGCATGAGGTTGGAGATTCAAAACTGTTCTCTGGACTTGAATGCTTTGTTCTCTGCATACCATTTCTTGTTTCTGTGTGTGTATGTGATGCATATGCATGCATGCGTGTGTACATGACAGAGGGCATACATGTGTCTGTGTCAGTGCACATGTGTATGATACAGACACTTGCCCTGTGTGCACACATGTGTGATTGTGTGTGTGTGCATGAACAGGAGTACATCATTAGTCATTTTCAGCCAAGGGCCTGCAGGATCGCAGAGGGGCTGAATTCCCGTTCAAAGGCCCATGTACCTCGAAAACTCATCTGTCAAAAGCAGAAGGAATTTCCAGTCATTCCTCTCAACTCATGCACTTGACAGAGGAGGGACTTGGAAACTGTCATCAGTTATTCTGTTAGATGTGCCCAACAAAATTGTCCAACTAACACAGTGATCGTACCATGCATAATACACCCGTAATTAATCCTGTAAACTTACTTTCTGAACAACCTTCATCTATATGCTACGATTAATTAGGAGACCCACAAGGGACTGACTCTGAAGAAGATAATTACGCCTCTTTCCAGGGTTAGAGGGAGCTTTACTAGTCAAGAAGCATCTTATTTTCCCGGGAAATTAAACCAGGGCTCCATTATCTGATCGTTTCTAAATGAATAAAGGACTGGGTTTTGACATCGTGGTCTCATTTCAGCAAGAAAGAGACAAACTGACAAGCTGTTTTTGTCACATGCTTGTTTGAGCAGAACATTTTGAGAAATGTCTCTGAATCTGTTTGGGAAGGGGAGCTGCTGGGCAGGAAAAATATCCAAGATGACCAAAAGTGACGGGGCTATTTGCCAAGTAATCACCCCATGCTGGAGCCCAGGGAAACAGGAAATGTGTTTCTATTTTCTGCTATTGAGCCAGAGGGGGCTTGTTCAGGGTGGGGAAGCAGAGTGCATTTGGTGAAAAATTATGACAATTCTATATGGCTATAGATGTTAGTATCCACAGCGATATGAAAGCAACTGGTTCTGCCTAATAAAATTTGCTAATCAGTATTGGACTTAGCAGCAGCAGCAGCAGCAGTGGGCTTCTATTGGGATGACTTTCCAACTCCCACATCTTTCATATTCCCTAGAAGCTATCCTCCTGACTCAGTGGTTGCTGGCAGCCTTTGCTAACCCTGTACAGAGTTGGTTGGTACAAGAAGGCACAACTGATCTGACCAATCAGATTCTCTCTACCAGAAACTGGTACTTGTGAAACAAGGTATTAAGAAATTAGGAGCCCTTGGACTTGAATGGCACTTGGTGAGGACAGTCCAGTGATGGGCTCCTACTTTTGGAATAAAAAGAGGAAAAGGGAAAACCTGGAGCCAGGCTTTGTAGCCAGACACTTCTAGGTTTGAATCCTGGTTCTGACTCCTGGGTCTGATCTCGTGACCTTGAGCGTGTGACTTAACTGCTCTGATTTCAGCTTCCTTGTCTGGAAAATGGAAATTTGGTAAAAAAAAAAAAAAAGCTATTTCAGCAACTGTCATAGAAGTCACTCTTGCTGGTTGTGAAATTTGTCTGTAGGAAAAGCAGATGTTGATGAAGTCATAGGATTTGAAAATATAGGCTTGAGTATATGACTGGACATTCACAGACCAAGAGAAGGAGAATTGCTTTGTCTTGCTTCATGAGCTAAGAATATTAGTGTTTCTAGAAGGCCTGGGCTTAGGGGAGAGGATGCTCCTCATGGGAGCAAGGAGAGGTGCTACAGAAGATGGGGCAAGCTGGGGTTTCTGCAGAGCTTTTTCTGGTTTCTTTCTCTAATGCTGCTCTCACAGAACTCAGAAAACCAGAACCTACAGGTCAGCAGCTCTCATGATATTTGCACATCCTTTTCTGTCAAAACCAGAGGCAAGGGGACTCTGGGTTGGGCTTTTGCCAGAAAAACAGAAGCCTTGGGTGTGAGCTCCACAGTCCTTGGCAAGCTTCCAGCCCTTAGATGGGCCAAGTCTAGCCCCTTTAGTGGAACTTCAGCCAAGAGGCGAGTCCCTTTGGTGGATGGACCACCAAATCATCCTGGTAAAAGGACATTCTGGTCTCTTTCAGGAGTCTTCTCTCTTGGGGGAAGTGAACTTATTCTTTGGTTCACAACTCAAGGGCTCTCAAACCCCCTCAGCAGCAGACAAGTTTAGGGTCAGTTGTCTCTGCCTTTTCCACTTCCACCTCCCACCACATCACCTCCTTAATTTTTTTCCAAATTCTCAAGGATAGAATAAAATCCCTCAAATTCGTCTCCTTCCCCATATTTCCAGCTTCTTGCCCCAACTTTGACTAAATGCTTTCTAGGCATACTGCACAGCAGCCATCTGAGAACTGTCTCCTGGATCTCTTCCTGTTTCATGATTTATTCTTTCATTTATCCCAAGCACATCCTCAAATAACTTCCTAAGAAAGGATACATGGGAGGTAAATCTTCTGAGTCCCTGAATATCTTAAGAGGCCTTTACACTCTTCTGGCGTCTGATAGATACTTTAGCTGAGTGTAGAACTTTAGGATAAAAATTATTTCCCTTTAGCACCTTGACGGCATTTTCCCCATTGTCTTCTGGCATTTGATGATGCTGATAAAAGTTTTTGATGCCAGGTTGATTTTGTTCTTTTGTGAGTGAACTTTTGTCTCTTTCTCTCTCTTTTTCTGGAACAAAGGTCAGCTTTTTTTTTTTTTTTTTTTTAATTCTGTTAAGGGCCAGATAGTAAATATTTTAGACTTTGTGGGCTGTATGGTTTCTGCTGCCACTGCAGAACGGTTCTACTGTTGTACTGTAAAAGTAGCCAGACAATATACAAATGACTGGGCATGGCTATGTTCCAATAAAACTTTATTTACAAAAACAAATGGCAGGCCACATTTGGTACATGAACTGTAGCTTGCTGACTTCTGCTTTAGAAGAGCATGCTTTTTATCCTTGACATTTCGAAATTTCCTAATGAATTATCTATAGATTGTTGTTTTTTTCATTGATTATACTTGATCACCTGGTAAACAGTTCTGATACTCATATCCTTCAAAGCTGATACATTTTCTTGCTTTATTAAGAATATATTTTTCTCTCTCCATTTTCTAGGAGTTCTGTTAATTATCCAATATCCGTTGGACCTACTAGATTTCTTTGCTGCTACTGCTGCTGGTAAGTCACTTCAGTCGTGTCTGACTCTGTGCGACCCCATAGATGGCAGCCTATCAGGCTCTCCCGTCCCTGGGATTCTCCAGGCAAGAACACTGGAGTGGGTTGCCATTTCCTTCTCCAATGCATGAAAGTGAAAAATGAAAGTGAAGTCGCTCAGTTGTGTCCGACTCCTAGCAACCCCATGGACTGCAACCTACCAGGCCCCTCTGTCCATGGGATTTTCCAGGCAAGAGTACTGGAGTGGGGTGCCATTACCTTCTTTGAGATTTCTTTAGTATGCTTCTTATTTTTTTCTCTTTCTCTCTCTCTTTCTTTTTTGTTGTATATTCTGAGCTATTGGCTTTGACTTTTAAGAACAATCCTTTTATATATTTAAAAGATACTTTTGGCAATATATTTTTAATTTCAAAGTGTTCTTAATTGTTCTCTGGTTTTCAAATCTTGAAGAAGCATTTTATTTTTATAAAAGATGCAGTATCTTCTGGATTCTCCTCAAATGTACTAGAGTTTTGTGTTTTAATTTATTTTCTATCTCTTGAATTATTTCTGATCCCTGAGGATCAGCTTTTCTCTTTAATATTGTTGATTCCTTCTCCTATACAAAAATTTTAAAAGTATCTAGTGTTGTTGTTGACAGTTTTGATTTATAATTAGATAATTTATATTTAGAATAAACTATATACAGTTGTTCAGGTGCTTTATAAATATGAGGAAGGCATGTCAAATTGTGGAATTTGCTTGATCCCTAACTGCCAGATGTGGAGGTCTGTTTTTCTGGAGTGTAGTGGCTTTATAATACATCCACAGATTTTTTGGCATGCCATCCTTCGAGAAGTCAGACTTAATTCTGCTCTTTTTGAGTGAAGTTTAGGCTTAGTGAATTGTTTCTAATGAATAGAATATGGCAAAAGTGACTACATGTGACTTCTAATGTTAGGTCATAGCAGGCATTCTGTTTCCTCTTTGATCTCTCTGTTGGAGGAAACTGGCTGCTATGTTAAGAGGACACTCAAGCAGCTGGTAGAGAGGTCCAGGTGGTGAGGAACTGAGACCTCTAACCGATGCCCAGTGGAGTGAGCCATCTTGAAAGCTGATCCTTCAGCCCCCAGTCAAGGCTTGAGATAGACTGTAGTCCTGGTATCACCTCAGTTGCAACCTTATGAGATATCCCAAGCCAGAACTGCTAAGCTACTCTTAAAGTCCCAATCTGAAGAAGCCGAAAGGTAATTAAATATTTGTGGGTGTAAGTGGCTGAACTTTGGGGTAATTTGTTATGCAACAACAGTTATGTGGCCAACCAATATGTAGCCATCATTTTTCCTTGAGATCGACTCTTCAGTGTTTTGCCTAGATGTATGTACCTGCCTGGTAAGTTTTGTTTCAGGAGTGAGTTCAGATGTTCTCTATATAGATAATTAGCTAATCCATGCTACTTTGGGTCCATATCTCATTTTCATTTATATGCAAGATTTCTGAGTCCCAACTACAGGGTTCTGGAGGGCAGATTGTTTCCCGGGTTCTGTCCATTTTCTTGCATACCCTGAATGGGGTCCTCCATGCTGCTTCACACAGTGAAGTCACCCACATGTGCCCACTTTCTAGCTTCCAGAAATTAATTGATGTGCTCGTCTCCTACTGTCTTTATGGATATGGATTTTAATGGGATCTCAGGTGAGACAGGAAATGAATGATTGTGATTAATCTACAATTTTTGGTGCCACCTTGATAGGATAGTATAAGGTCTAAAATTGGAAGCATATCAAGAAGATCCATGCAAAAATCAAGATAATAAGACTCCTGGCTAATTTTCACATCACAAACATTTTGTATGTTTTCCTTTCTAACCCTAGAGTTTACAGGTCTCAATAAGAGGGTTGGCCCTGGTTACTGCAGAAACCAAAGCATAGTTTGCCTCTGCTAAACCTTTCATTTCATACCCACAAGTCAAGTTTGTCAGCTACTTCTGTGTGACAAAACCCTTGATGAAGACCAGGAATCTTAATGAAGAAATAATTAGTTTTAAGAACCTAAGTTGACACACAAGCACAGCTAATGCCTTTTTAATTGCTTTTGCTCTCACATCTTTAGCAAACACATATCCTCTCATCTCACAGAATCACAGTTATCTATTATCTGCAACATCGGCACTATGGGGAATGTCTTAGGAATGCTGTGGGGCAAAGACTCCAGCCTTTGATTAATCCTTTTGCTAATGTTCAAACTACCTCTACAATTCTAGGGACAGGAACTCTGATCCATGGACTCTTGAGATACTTATAAAAATGGGGTCTCCTGGACCAGAACTTAAAAAAAAAACCAAGGACACAAAAGATCCAGAGATTTCTAAGGAGCAGACTTGGTAGAGGGGGAAGAAGGATGGGACTAGAAATATCTTTTGTTACTCCTTAGTTGAAAAAAATCTATAGCTCAGTCTCCAAATTTAGTCGTTAACTCTATGGAGTGAAGCTCATTTTCTTTGTTCTTTAGTTTCAATGTGAAGGTTATATTTCTTTGTTCTCATGTATTTTTTGTGTGGTGTGATACAGACAGTGAACAAGTAATCCAATAAAAAGAAATTGTGCAATTTGACGGGTGTATAACATGAGTAGATAGGGTGCTGTGACTGAGTAAAATGAGAGAAACCTTTTGGGGAAGCGAGGTTGGGTGTCTGAAAATTGTGCATGAAAGGATCAAGAATTAGTTCTGAAGAATGGGGTTATTTAGTAGGGGAGTTTCACTCTCTAGAGTCCTAAATTGTTTCAGTTTTTCCTCTCAAGAATGTTGCTTTTGTAATAAAAATTAAAAGGATACTTCCATTTGGGGAAGTAAAGTATCTTGTTCCAAAGCCTGGTGTCTTTTGTGTCCCTTATTTTTCACTCCCTCATTCAATCAACAAATATTACCGATGCATTTACTTTGCATCTGCCCTGGGCTCAATTATGAATAGGGAGACTGAAAGAACCAACACCAGGCTGTGAGGGTCTTACAGTCCAGAGAAAGGCCCAGCAAGCGCCTGGGCAAGAGGAGCTGCTCAGAAATTAATGGTTGAATGAAAGAATAAGTAGGTCATACAGTGCACAATAGTTCAGTTCAGTTCAGTCGCTCAGTCGTGTTGAACTCTTTGCAACCCCATGAATCGCAGCATGCCAGGCCTCCCTGTCCATCACCATCTCCCGGAGTTCACTCAGACTCATGTCCATCGAGTCCACGATGCCATCCAGCCATCTCATCCTCGGTCGTCCCCTTTTCCTCCTGCCCCCAATCCCTCCCAGCACCAGAGTCTTTTCCAATGAGCAACTCTTCGCATGAGGTGGCCAAAGTACTGGAGTTTCAGCTTTAGCATCATTCCTTCCAAAGAAATCCCAGGGTTGATCTCCTTCAGAATGGACTGGTTGGATCTCCCCTGCAGTCCAAGGGACTCTCAAGAGTCTTCTCCAACACCACAGTTTAAAAGCATCAATTCTTTGGCACTCAGCCTTCTTCACAGTCCAACTCTCACATCTATACATGACCACAGGAACCAGCTTTCCCATATATCATGGCTTTGTAGTCATCTTCCTAGATGAATGTAACTTGAGGGCAAGGATTTCCGTCTGTGTCATCAGCATCTACAATAGCACCTGGAACATAGTAGGAACTCAACAAAGGCTTGTTGCTTAAATAAGTGCTTTAAAACATCTCTTTAGTATGTCATTGTAGGGTTATACTCTGTAACAAGAAGCAAGCTTGTCCAGTAGTCTTGCTGTAACTTTGGACATGTTGCTTAAACTCCCTTGAGTCTTAATTTTTCAGCTCTACAATGTCAGTAACAGCATATATCCTATGGAGCCGACAAGGATGAACTAAAATGAAGCCTTACGTGATCTGTTGGTGTCTGGTACTTGGTACTGTTGTTTAGTCTCTAAGTCGTGTCTGACTCTTTGCGACCTCATGGACCATAACCTGGCAGGCTCCTCTGTCCATGGGGTTTCCCAGGCGAGAAAACTGGAGTGGGTTGTCATCTGCTTCCCCAGAAGATCTCCCTGACCCAGGAACTGAACCTGAGTCTCCGAATCTGACAGGCATATTCTTGATCACTGAGCCACCAGGGAAGCCCAGGCAAATGATAGTGGTGGCCATTTAGCTTGTTTTCAGCTTTCCACCTTCTGGTAAATGTATGTTCACACTTTTCCAATTATTTCCCTCAATAAATTTGTATGTATGGAGCTGCTGAGTCAGGGAGCATGTGCAATTTAAAGTTTGATGTATAGCAACAGGTCAGACTTGGGGGTAAGTTGGTGCCATTTACAACACCACCAATCCTGGCATAATGATAAAACTTTTCCATCTGGCGGGTTCAGACAACTTGGCAATGTCATGTTATTCTGCATCCCTTTGATCTCAGGGAGGCTAAACATCACTTCATCTGTGTAACCTGTGTGAAGGTCAAGGTCTTGTGGCCCAGCAGGAGGGAGCTTCATCAAAGAAGCACAGACAAGTAGCCCAAAGTAATTAAAGGGAATCAGGCTTTACTGATATCTCTCAGAGAACATTAAAGGGGCTCTAATTCATAGCTTAAAGGACTCTTCTCAAAAGCTATTCCCTTTCCTCCCCCACTTCTGTCACCCCTACAGACGGAAGTGGTTCTCGAGGGCCGGGGGTGGGGGAACATTCTTTAACTTAATAAGCTGTGTCCTTGTCATACACATTTCACTTCTTTTGTAAATTGCTAGTTCATGCCTCTGGATCTTACTCCTATTGTGGTATTTGTGTTTTTCTTAAAAAATTTTTTTAAGTTATTTTTTGCCTGCATCACATGGCATGCAGGATCCCAACCAAGGATGAAACCTGTTCCTCCTTCAGTAGAAGCTCTGAGTCCTAACCACTGGACTGCCAGGGAAGTCCCTGTGTTTTTCTTATTGATTTGCACAAATCTCTTTATACATCTGCTGGGACCAGATCATGTAGAGGCCTCCCTTTGAGCAGGTACTAGACAAAACCCCATGTCTTTGGCATGCATCCCAAACTGTGGACTGCTGGGAATTTTTGTTTCTTGGAAGAGTCCCTGAAGCCTGTACATTTTCTTCTTTCTGACTCTTCCCTGCCTCTACCCGCCTCTTCTAGCCTCTAAAGGATATCTTAGGATCTTAGGGGTATCTGTGTATGGAGAGTGGTAGAGTTACCATGGAGACCTAAGCTACATTAAATCACATTAGTGGATTGTGGCCTGCATTTTTTTTTGTTGTTAAATTTAAATAAAGCAGACTAGACTAGATTAGAAAATATCAGAATGTAACACAAGTAGTAAGAACAAGCATTTAAGAATTTTTTTTTTTTAAGTTTATTTCTTTATTTTTGGCTGTGCTGGGTCTTCATAGCTGCTCACCGGCTTCTGTGGTTGTGGCGAGTGAGGGCTACTCTTCTTTGCAGTTGCAGGCTTCTCATTGCCGTGGCTTCTCTTTGTGGAGCACAGACTCTAGGTGTGCAGGCTTCAGTAGCTGTAGCACACAGGCTCTCTCAGTAGTTGTGGCTCACGCAGGCTTAGCTGTTCCTTGACATGTGACATCTTCCTGGACCAGGGACTGAACCCGTGTCCCCTGCGTTGGCAGGTGGATTCTTATCCACTGTGCCAGCAGGAAAGTCCCAAGAATAAGTATTTTTAAAATGAAACATGTATATATGCATGTGCTGGGTCATGCTGTGAAAATATTGTTTTTACTTTGGGTTGTTATAAAAATAATTGGAATCCAGTGGATTGGTGCTTGTGGTATTGGGCTAAGAGTTTAGGGCTCTAACTTTTGAGATCACACTCAGTGAGCTGACCTACAATCAGTCCTCCACTGTCTACTCTTACTGCCACACCAGCATCCTCTTTCAGTAAGCCCTCCTCTCTTCCTACCCAATTCAGACCATGTCAAGAGGTTGCTGGAAAAACCCGGGTCCCCTCTTCTTCCTGCAGCTCACACATGCCCTGTCCCAGCTTCCAGCTGGTATGTCACCTCCCGCTCACACCACTTCCTTGCTCTAGGCCTCTGTTGCCTTGAGCTTAGAGATCTTCCTAGGCTCTGTTGTGAAAAGTTCCCTCCTGCTTCTCAAGGGGGCCCATCTTTTCTTATCTGGATCATGAATTACTCTTTTACTGACCATTTTCCCTCCATCCGTTCCAAGGAGAGGCTCCAGCCTCCCAGGTGTTCTTCCACTTTTCTGTCTCTAGCTGGCATTGCTGGCTGTTGCAGAGCTCTGCTCAAGCCTGAATGTCATGTCCGCCCCCACCCCCACCCCCCTCACCATTCCACTTGTTGAAATCTAACCAATGTGATAGTATTTGGAGATGGGGTCTTTGCGGGGTGCTTAGGTCATGAGGGCAGTGCCATCATGAATGGCATCAGCACTCTTATAAAAGAGACCCCAGAGTGCTCCCTCAAACCTTCTGCCATGCGAGGGCACAACAAAAAGCAGCTGACAGTGAACTGGGAAGCAGGCTCTCATCAGACTCCGGATCTGCCACTGCCTTGGTCTTGGACTTCTCAGCCTCCAGAATTGTGAGAAATAAATTCCTGCTGTTTATTAGCCACCTCATATATGGTATTTTAGTTTTAGCACCCTGAGCTCAGACAGACTCTAGTTTTTCTCTTTCTTTGGTCATTTCAATACAATTCTGAGAAGATGAAGGACTTTATAGGATTCCGGAGGCACTTTAACTTCTCCATATTCATTGCTTTCTTACTCCCTCTCTGTTTCTGCTCAGTGATCACTAGTAAAACTCTTAAAAATGCAAGGGACCCATGCCTGTCTTTGGGGATATCAAGAAAAGTGGAGGCTGTCAAGCCTGGTTCTCCAGCTGCATCAGACAGAGGAAGAGCCTGAAAAAAAAAAAAAAAAAGAGCAAGGTGGGGCTATTGCAGGGGGCTGTGTGTTGGTTCCTTTACTAGAAGTCGGGCTTCTCTGGTGGCTCAGTGGTAAAGAACCCTCCTGCCAATGTAGGAGACATGGGTTCCATCTCTGGGTCGGAACGATCCATTGGAGGAGGAAATGGCAGCCCACTCCAGTATTCTTGCCTGGGAAATCCCGTGGACAGAAAAGCCTGGTGAGCTATAGTCCATGGGGTCGCAAAGAGTCCCCTCATGACTCAGCAGCTAAACAACAACAACTACAAGTTAGATTCCAAGATGACTTAGATGAGTTGGAACAATGGGTTGAAATTAACGAAGAAAAGTTCAAGGGGTAAGCGCAAGAAAGACTTAGGTCTTAAAACTCAACTGCATACATATAATGAGGATGAACAGGTTTGAAGCATTTCACATGAAGAAGAGTCAGGGTTTTGCTCACTGGCATGACAAAGCTGTCGACACTTGGATGTCATGGAGAGACAAATGATGCAGGTCCAGGGAGGCTGGAATCCTTGTCCTTCCTGGACTTGAGCTGGTCTCACGTGGAGGGAGTCATATATCCATTGCTTGGGGCCACCATGTAAAGACACATACTAGATATGGAGAGCTTGCAGAGCAGAATGACAAGGACAGAAAAAGCCTAGAAATCATGTCTTGTGAGAGGTGGTTAAAAAACAGTATTTCATTTGGAAAGGAGAATAGATGGGGAGAGGGGGACAAGTGTAGCTATTGGCTTTACCTCCATCAGGGACTGCCATGAATATGATGGATCAGTTTCCTATTGCTGCTATTTAAAAAAAGTGACCACAAACCTAGTGGCTTATAAGAGCATCAATTTATCATTCAGTTCTGGAGATCAGAAGTCTCATGGGCTGAAATCCAGGTGTTGATCGGCAGAGCTTTGTTGCTTCTGCAGCCTCCAGAGGACAATCTGTTCCTTGTCTTTTCCAGCTTCTGGTGGCTTTTGTTGGCTTCTTCCCTATTCCACCTGCAAAGCAGCAATTTTTTTTTTAAAGGGGAAAGTAATATTTTATGGTTTTATTTATTTAGTTGGCTCCCCTGGGTCTTAGCTGCGGCATGCAAGATCTAGTTCTCTAACCAGGAATTGAACCTGGGGCCCCCTCCATTGGGAGCATGGACTCTTAGCCACTGGACCACCAGGGAAGTCCCAATATTTTGTTGTTTTAATTTAATCTTTATTTTATATTGGGAGTATAGCTGATTTACAATGCTGTGAGCATGTGAGGTGGAGGACACCAGGACAGTATGTCCTATTTGATGTGCCAGGCTCTTATTCCACAGACATCATCCTGCAGCCCTTGGTGGCTTGCAAGTAACAGATCTGAACAGATGGCAGTGGCTTTCCAACATCCTGGGTCCCAGAGGTGAGTCTAGCCATAAGGAGAGCAGGGTCGGGTGGCCCCCACACAGTCTGCCATGAAGACTCTATCCTGCTGCCCAGAAGGCCTGGGGCCCTAACCAAGAGGTGTTCACTGGGAATACACTCTGCTTGGAGCTGAACAGCTTCACCCCAGTCACTGAAAGCATGTTCTAAACATGGCTCTCAATTGCTCATGCACAGGGCATACTCGGTTTGGGGCCCATGACAGATGGAGAGGTGGACTTCCCAGTGGGTCTGGAGCGTGGGCTTTAGAGAGTGCTAATGTTTCTCATATCTCCTCTGTGAAGTGCCAACTGTGGTAACACTGTAGCTCAGGCCAGGAAATGGAAACACACCACCAGGTGGTGGGACAGGCTACTTCTTAATTAAGGAGCCTCCCCAGTTTGTGGGTGGCAGGAGTGGTTTGTAAATAGTTTGGGCACCTGCTGTGTCCATGTGCTGTGGGACTGCTCCTGCACCCCGTGTGGGGGGTCCCCAGAATGATGGCAGCAATATGTCTTTATTGAATATTTATAATCCACCAGGTGCGGTACACTCTCAGGTGCTTTACCCTGCCTTCCTGTTCAATTTTTTAGCAACCTTGTGCACAGTTGCTCTTATTAAATAGCCCGTTTTATAGAGGGGAATGCTAAGGGCAGAGGTAAACTAAATGGCTTAGTCTCACATAGCTGGTAAGAGTAAGTCAGCTCTCAAGGCTTATAGATAGCCAACCCTGAATTCAAGGAGATCAAACCACTCAGTCCTAAAGGAAATTAACCTTGAATATACATTGGAAGGACTGATGCTGAAGCCGAAGCTCCAATACTTTGGCCACTTGATGTGAAGAGCTGACTTATTAGAAAAGACCCTGATGCTGGGAAAGATTGAAGGCAGGAGGAGAAGGGGACAACAGAGGACAAGATGGTTGGATGGCATCACTGACTTGATGGACATGAGTTTGAGCAAGCTCCAGGAGGTGGTGAAGGACAGGGGAAGCATGGCATGCAGCAGTCCATGGGGTCTAAGAATCAGACATGACTGAGCAACTGAACAGCAACAGCAACCCTGAATTCTGAGTCTCAGTTCATCATGGGTAAAATAGGGTAGTTCTACGTACCTCACAGGATGATTTTGAAGATTAAATGGTATGTGAACAAAAATCTACCAGTTTAGAGTTTGCAATTTAGAAATGATTCAGTACCTTTTGAGTACCTATTGATGGTTAATTTTATGTGTCAACTTGGCCATGGCACCTAGATATTTGGTCAAACATTATTCTAGATGTTTTTGTTAAGGAATTTTTGAAGATATTGACATTTAATAGACTTTAAGTAAAATGGATTGATTACCTTCCATGATGAGGGTTGGCCTCATCCAATCAGTTGAAGGCCTTAGCAGATCAGAAAACTGACTTTCCCAGAAGAAGAAGGAATTCTGCTAACAGACCGCTTTTGGACTCAAACTTTTCCTGGGTCTTCCACTTGCTGACCTAACCTATCAGATTTTGGACTCACCAGCCTGCACGGCTGCACATACCCACTTCTTAAAATAAATTTCACACACACTCTCTGTATATATATATGTATTTGTACACACATCCTGTTGGCTGTGTTTCTCTGAAGAATTCTGACTAAAACACATATGCATAGAAGGCTGTTTTAGTAATATATGGTTCATCCAAGTGGAATAATATTCAACTCTTAAAAAGAATAATTCAGAACTGTGTATTTTGATGTAGAAAAAATATTCATTTAAAAACAAATTTTACTAAGTACATGATTACATTTTTAGAGGAAAAGAAACCTGAAACACATATGTGTGTCCATGTTTATGTGTGTCTCTGCGTTTAGAGAAGGGTGTGAAGGATACACATCAAGTTGTTGATGATCACCTTGAAGGATGATGATGTTGGCTGTGGAGGTGTTCTTGGGATAGGGAGGGATATTTGCTTTTTCTTTCTATACTTCTTTAAGGTTTGATTTTTAACATATCTGTTTTTTCTTTGAAAATACAATAAAGTAGATAAGAATAGTATGAAAAATGTGTTAATTTTGAATCTGCCTACCTGTATCTGTAGGCAGTGGGGACATCGTTGCGTAAGTCGGTCTATATTCATTTTATGCTGGTCTGTATTGAGGGGCCATTCTGTCTGGAGGAAACTGACTTGAGCCGACTTTGATTACTAAGGGCCCTTCCTGCACAGTACCCTGCTGCTACTGCTAACTCACTTCAGTTGTGTCTGACTCTGTGCGATCCCACAGACGGCAGCCCATCAGGCTCCCCCGTCCCTGAGATTCTCCAGGCAAGAACACTGGAATGGATTGCCATTTCCTTCTCCAATGCACAAAAGTAAGCAGTGAAAGTCAAGTCGCTCAGTCATGTCTGACTCTTCACGACCCCATGGACTGCAGCCTTCCTGGCTCCTCTGTCCATGGGACTTTCCAGGCAAGAGTACTGGGTAGGGTGCCATTGCAAATGTCCAAGGCCAAAAGTGGTTCCAAAGGAACCTCCTTCCACAATTCCTGGACCTGGTTTCTGGGGTTTGGGTAAGTTTAGTGGCCCTCCCGTGTGCAGCTGGAGAAGTCAAAAGTTGAGCTCCCTATTGCTGGAACGTGCTAAAACTACGTCGTCCCACCTCACAGCAAACCGCGTTGAGCAACGGAAACCTAGTGCTAGACGCTGTCCAGGGTGCTGAAAAGTCAACTGTGACCAAGTTTCAATTCACTGAACTCTGATTAAAGAAGGTTTACCTGGGACGAGCCATTCCAGCAGCCGAGAGGAGAACTGGCTGGTCAGAGTGGCCTGGCTTTTGGAATGTGGCCAGTTGACATTGTCAGAGAAATGTTAAGGAATTTGAACTTCTTGCCTTCAATCGTTTTGCAATGCCAACTGCTTACAATTGGAATTAGCTGTTGGTTTGAGTGACTTAGTTGAATCAATGTGTGGTATGTTCCTTCTGCCAAAACCTATCACCCACTTCTACATCCAATGCAGACCAGGGCCTTCTCACCCAAGACTATGCGTGCGTGTGTGCTAAATCAGTGCAGTTCAGTTCAGTCGCTCAGTCATGTCTGACTCTTTGCGACCCCATGAATCCCAGCACACCAGGCTTCCCTGTCCATCACCAACTTCCAGAGTTCACTCAAACTCATGTACATCTAGTCGGTGATGCCACCCAGCCATCTCATCCTCTGTCATCCACTTCTCCTCCTGCCCTCAATCCTTCCCAGCATCAGAGTCTTTTCCAATGAGTAAACTCTGCATCAGGTGGCCAAAGTACTGGAGTTTCAGCTTTAGCATCATTCCTTCCAAAGAAATCCCAGGGTTGACCTCCTTCAGAATGGACTAGTTGGATCTCCTTGCAGTCCAAGGGACTCTCAAGAGTCTTCTCCAACACCACAGTTCAAAAGCATCAATTCTTCGGCGCTCAGCCTTCTTCACAGTCCAACTCTCACATCCATACATGACTGCTGGAAAAACCATAGCCTTGACTAGACAGACCTTCGTCGGCAAAGTAATGTCTCTGCTTTTGAAAATGCTATCTACGTTGGTCATAAATTTCCTTCCAAGGAGTAAGCATCTTTTAATTTCATGGCTGCAATCACCATCTGCAGTGATTTTGGAGCCCAAAAAATAAAGTCTGACCCTGTTTCCATTGTTTCCCCATCTATTTCCCATGGAGTGATGGGACCAGATGCCATGACTTTAATTTTCTGAATGTTGAGCTTTAAGCCAACTTTTTCACTCTCCTCTTTCACTTTCATCAAAAGGCTTTTTAGTTCCTCTTCACTTTCTGCCATAAGGGTGATGATGCATATCTGAGGTTATTGATATTTCTCTTGGCAATCCTGACTCCAGCTTGTGCTTCTTCCAGCCCAGCGTTTCTCATGATGTGCTCTGTATAGAAGTTAAATAAGCAGGGTGACAATATACAGCCTTGACATACTCCTTTTCCTATTGGGAACCAGTCTGTTGTCCCATGTCCAGTTCTAACTGTTGCTTCCTGACCTGCATATAGGTTTCTCAAGAGGCAGGCCAGGTGGTCTGGTTTTCCCTTATTTTTCAGAATTTTCCACAGTTTATTGTGATCCACACAGTCAAAGGCTTTGGCATAGTCAATAAAGCAGAAATAGATATTTTTCTGGAACTCTCTTGCTTTTTCCATGACCCAGCAGATGTTGGCAATTTGATCACTAGTTCCTCTGCCTTTTCTAAAACCAGCTTGAACATCTGGAAGTTCATGGTTCATGTATTGCTGAAGTCTGGCTTGGAGAATTTTCTTTACTAGTGTTTAGAAGACGCTTACTCCTTGGGAGAAAAGTTATGACCAACCTAGATAGTATATTCAAAAGCAGAGACATTGCTTTGCCGATGAAGGTCCGTCTAGTCAAGGCTATGGTTTTTCCAGTGGTCATGTATGGATGTAAGATTTGGACTGTGAAGAAGGCTGAGTGCCGAAGAATTGATGCTTTTGAACTGTGGTGTTGGAGAAGACTCTTGAGAGTCCCTTGGACTGCAAGGAGATCCAACCAGTCCATTCTGAAGGAGATCAACCCTGGGGTTTCTTTGGAAGGAATGATGCTGAAGCTGAAACTCCAGTACTTTGGCCACCTCATGTGAAGAGTTGACTCATTGGAAAAGACTCTGATGCTGGGAGGGATTTGGGGCAGGAGGAGAAGGGGACAACCGAGGATGAGATGGCTGGATGGCATCACGGACTCAATGGACGTGAGTCTGAGTGAACTCTGAGAGATGGTGATGAACAGGGAGGCCTGGCGTGCTGGGATTCATGGGGTCGCAAAGAGTCGGACACGACTGAGCGACTGACTGAACTGAACTTACTAGTATGTGAGATGAGTGCAATTGTGCAGTAGTTCGAGTATTCTTTGACATTGCCTTTCTTTGGGATTGGAATGAAAACTGACCTTTTCCAGTCCTGTGGCCACTGCTGACTTCAGTTGTGCCCAGTTGTTTTTGACCCTATGTACTGTAGCCTGTCAGGCTCCTCTGTCCATGGGGATCCTCCAGACAAGAATACTGGAATGGGTTGCCATGCCCTCAGCCAGGGCATTCCTGACTCAGGGATTGAATCCATGACTCTTATGTCTCCTGCACTGGCAAGAGGGTACTTTACCACTAGTGCCACCTGGGACACTAGTCTGGGCAAGCCCACTCCAGACTATGGAGGATGCCAAAAGGAAGCAGCAGAAGCCCCCACACCATCCCCAAGCCAGCCACCTTGGAGCAACTCAATCTGACACAGTTTCACCTGAGCATAATTCATTGTTGTCAGTTACAGGCAAGGTCCTACTCAAGAATCACAGTTTGAGGAAAATCAGATAGTTCGGGCAAATGCAGAATCCCAGCATCCACATGATGAATGCATAGGCATGAAATGCCCATCAGAACCACTTGAGGAGGTTTAAAACATGCAGGTGGCTGAGCCCAGACCCCTGTATTTTCAAAAATTCCAGTTGAGAAGCACTGTGCTAGTACCATGAGATGGGTATTTGTTCTATTAGCTATGCCTTGTGTCTAAAATGCTGGGTGCAAAGCAAGGAGGGGTGAGTGCCGATGCTACTGGCACTGGCCATGTCATGGTGGGGCTGGCACTCTGCAGACACAGCTGCAATGGTTTCCAAAAGGGTATCCTCTTGTATCCCACATCTTTTTTTTTTTTTTAAGGCAGACCCAGAGACATATTTTCAATTTATTTCTTAAAAATGTTTTTTAAATTTATTTTTGACTGTGCTAGGTTTTTGTTCCTGTGCATGGGCTTTCTCTAGTTATTTTGAGTAGGGGTGACTCTCTAGTTGCATTGCACAGGCTCCTCAGTGCTGTGGCTTCTTTTGTGGAGCACGGGCTCTAGGGCGCACTATTACAACTCTAGGCTTGAATAGTTGTGGCTCTTGGGCTTGAAAGCATAGGCCCAGTTGCCTCACAGCTTGTAGTATCCTCCTGGGCCAGGGATCAAACCAGTGTCCTCTGCATTGGCAGGTGGACTCTCAACCACTGGACCGCCGGGGAAGCCTATATCCTACATCTTTTCTATCTCTCGGGGAACAGCTGATGAGAAAGTGACAACAACTCACTCACTGTAATTATTACTGCCATCCTAGAGAAGTCAGGGTGTGTCTGGATAATAACAGGAGTCTAGGTGGTGGCTGGAAGGCACAGCTGGTTGAGATGCAGGTCAAGTTTCTGAACCAGAGCTGATCTTCAGGATGATACATGCTGGGATTTGGTCCTTCCACATTTCCTAGATGTGCAGAGGACCCAGTGGGTGAGAGAGCCAGAGCTAGGGCCTGCAGTTTTTGTAGGGAAAGAGCAGTGTCTGGGTATCAGGAGATCAGGGCAGTTAGCCCTGGGGCTAATAGTAACTTGCTTTGAGACTGTCAAAACTGCTTTCCTCCCAGCTCTCCCGTGCCTGGGCTTTCCTTGAACTGTGAGGAAATTGTTAACACAAGTCTATGTGCTCAACACACAGAGAGACCAAACTGAAACATCAGAATCTGGAGCAGAAAAAGATTTATCGTAAGGCCATTAAGGAGACAGGTGGCTCGTGCCCTTAAAAGCCTTGAGTTTCTACAAGGGTTTTGGCAAAAGCACTTTTAAAAGCCAGGTGAGGGAGAGGAGTTGCAGGGTCTGTGATCAGCTCTGCACAGTTCTCTGCTTGGCTGATGAGGTAGCAGGGTGGTGTCACAGGGGTGAACATTATCAGTCCTTGGGCTCCAGGAGGCCTTGGGGTATGTGCTCATGGTCATCAAATCAAGTAGTTAGCATCATTGATTTGTTGGAGAGGGTGGGAGGTTTTACATCTGCAAAACAACTCAGGAAAAGTGCATCAAATACTATTAGCTAGGTACTGCAGAAAAAGATAAAGCAGAGGATATTGGGGAGGGCCTGTCCTAGCTAGGAAGGCCCCCTGGAGTCCTGCATGCAGTCACTCAGTTGTGTCCAATTCTGTGACCCCATGGACTGTAGCCCACCAGGCTCCTCTGTCCGTGGAATTTTCCAGGCAAGAATACTGGAGTGGGTTGCCATTTCCTCCTCCAAGGGATCTTCCTGACCAAGGGACCAAACCCACGTCTCCTGCGTCTCCTGAATTGCAGGCAGATTCTTTTCTATTGCCAGCTTCCCTAGTGGCTCAGAGGATAAAGCATCTGCCTGCAATGCAGGAGATCCGGGCTCGATCCCTGGGTTGGGAAGATCCCCTGGAGAAGGAAATGGCAATCCACTCCAGTATTCTTGCCTGGAGAATCCCAAGGATAGAGGAGCCTGGCAGGCTACAGTCCACGGGGTCACAAAGAGTCAGACACGACTGAGCAACTTCACTTTCACTTTCTTTACTGCTGAGTTACCGGTGAAGCCCCCATAGGATCCTGTTTGGTTACAAAAAGAGGCCAGATGAGTTTTTACATCCGCTCCCTGTTTTCACTAGTTTGTGATTCTTTAAAAATCAAGATACAGTAAAACAAAAGCCACCCAAATTATCACATCCAAAGAACATCTAGTCTTTTCATAATTTTTAAAATTATGCAAGTAATACATGCTTATTATAAACATTCAATGGACACAGAAGTATGCAGAATACAAAGTATTTTCTCTGCTTCTGTGTCTCAGAGGCAACAACTATTAACAGTTTGGAAATGACAATTCCATTTAAAAATTGGGAATCCTAAAGATTTAAAAATGAGAAGACTAGGTTGACCCTGAATTCAGACTTGAAAGCTGCTGACTGGTCTCTACAGTTCTATGCAGATGTGAGCCCCGAGCCTCTGGGCTGTGTTAGGGACCCAAGGGACAAAGGCTCGGGCTGGGTGGAGGCACCAGGAAGTGCCTGTCACATTCCCTTTCACAAAGACATTGATTGTGAGTTACAAACCATTAGGCTGGAAATTGTATTTGCATGTTAATTCTTTAAGCTTCAAATCTTTTCATCCTGGCCTCAGGCTCTTGCACAGTTTGCTTAAGAAATTCTGTCAATTCACCTCATTTTACCTGCTCATGACCTGTGACTGGCTGACTCAGGTTTTTGGTGAGTGAGTGAGTGTGTGTGTGTGTGTGTGTGTGTGTGTGTGTGTACACTAGCACAATTAACTGGGGTAGAATTTTGGAAAAGAACAGTTTCTCTTGGACTGAAATTGTCTTTCAACCAAGACGGTGCCCAAGGGCCATGTCCACAGAATCTGGAATGATCTTGTTGTTGTTGTTGTTGTTTTTTTTTTTAATCCTAATAAATTTTTCTTTCTTTCTGCCATACAACAACACGAATCAGCCATAATTATACATACATCCCCTCCCTCTTATGCCTCCCTCCCCTCACCCCATCCCATCCCTCCAGGTCATCACAGAGCACCAGACTGGGCTCCCTGTGCTACACAGTAGTAACTTCTCAGCAGCTATCCATCTGACACCTGATAGTGTCTATATGTTAATGCTATTTTCTATATTTGTCCCACTCTCTCCCCAACTGTGTCCACAAGTCCACTCTCTACATCTATGTCTCCATTCCTTCCCTGCAAATAGGTTTATCAATTCCATTTTCTAGATTCCATATATATGTTAACATACTATTTTTGTTTTTCTGATCTTTGTGGTGGTTAAACACCTTAATCTAGAGAATAGCTTGCCCTGCAGAGAGACCTCCATGCCTTTGGAGGGAGCTCTTGGGAGGGGAATGAGCTTTGAATTCAGCCAATGTGGAATGTGCCTTAATAGGAGGCTAAGAGGGGTGAGTCCTGCCCACAGGTAGCAGTGAGTGTCAATCTTTTCTGTGACTAGCTGTCAACTATGTACCACAAGGGCTTCCCTGACAGCTTAGATGGTAAAGAATATGCCTACAATTCATGTGACCCAGGTTAGATCCCTGGGTTGAAAAGATCCTTTGGAGAAGGAAATGGCAACCCACTCCAGTATACTTGCCTGGAGAATCCCATGGACAGAGGAGCCTAGTGGGCTACGGTTCATAGGGTCGCAAAGAGTTGGACATGACTGAGTGATTAATACACTTATGTACCACAAAACCAATTTGTGCTGATGTGCTAAGGTCCTGGCTTTACTCTTGCCTCCAGAGATGGCCAGACTTAGTGGCTCCATTTATACTTGTGTTTTAAAAATAAGACAGAAACATACTATACATGTTATTTTCTATATTGTTTTTCCCTGTTTATATTTTGTATATCTCTTTGCAAGTTGATGCACTAGACTTGCTTTGTTCTTTGTCATAGCTGTGTAGTATTCCACAGAATATGAAGTTTCCAGTTTCCTTTTCCTATGATGACCAATTCTACAATAAATATTCTTGCTCATACAGTTTTTGGAAGGGTGCTTTTCTGTTGGTTGGAGAGATTCCCAGAAGCACATTGCTCTTGGGTCAGAGAGACTCCATATCTTTAACTTTAATAAATCCTGCTAGATTACTTTCTAAAATGGTTGAAATAATTTACAATTCCAGCAGGGTTTATGAGTGCCTCTTCCTTCACATTCTTGCCAGCATGAGATGTTATCAATCTTTGTAAATTTGGAGGCTGAGAAATAGGATCACATTTTTGTTTTCATTTGCACTTCCCTGAAAACTAATGAGCTTTTGCTTTAGTCTCCAATTGTGCTCTGTTATCTTTGCATTGATGCATTGTCTTTGTGGACGACTTGAGTTGGAATTGCATGTAAAAACAGAAGGTGATGACCTTTGAGAAGGTCAAACAGCTTAGAGAAGATTGGGTGTGTCTTCTAGATCATTCTCCAGGCCACATGAGGGTTCCTGGTAGTATCTGGTTCTGTTTCAGACATGGAATTGGGGTGACCTTCTCCATAGTCAGAGTTGAGCACAGATGGATGGGCTTTTCCAGGAGGTAATGAGTTCTTCATTCCTAGGAGGATTTAAGCAGCTATCAGAAGACCATCTTCTATTTATTTATTTAGGATAAAGTGGTGAGTAAGACAGGGATGCTCTCTGCCTTCATCAGCCTCAGAGTCTAGTGAGGAAGTCATATGCTTAATTATACATGATTATACATATGTGTGTTTGACTACAAATAAGACAAACACTAAAAAACATACAGGGGAAAGTGTTTATTTAGATCTTCTGTTCATTTTTCGATTGGGTTGTTTGGGGATTTTTTGGTTGAATTGTATAAGCTGTTTGTGTATTTTGGAAACTAAGCCCTTGTTGGTCTCATAGTTTGCAAATATTTCCTCCAGTCCATAGGTTGTCTTTTCATTCTATTTATGGTTTCCTTTGCTGTGCAAAAGCTTATGTTTGATTAGATCACCATTGTTTATTTTTGCTTTAATTTCTATTGCCTTAGGAGAGGGACCTAAGAAAACGTTGGTGTGATTTATGTCAAAGAATGTTTTACCTGTGTTTCTTCTAGGAGTTTTACAGTGTCATGTCTTATATTTAAGTCTTTAAGCCATTTTGAGTTTTTTTTTGTGTATAGTGTGAGGGAGTATTCCACCTTCATTGATTTACATGCGATTGTCCAGCTTTCCCAACACCATTTGCTGAACAGGCTGTCATTTCTCCACTGCATATTCTTGCCTTCTTTGTCAAAGACTGGACAGTAGGTGTGTGGGTTTATTTGGGGCTCTCTCTTCTGTTCCATTCATCTATGTCTGTTTTTGTGCCAATGCCACTGTGCTGTTCCTTTTAAATTTTTATTTATGTATTTATTTTTGGCTGTGCTGAGTCTTCATTGCTGTACAGGCTTTTCTCTAGTTGTGGCAAGCTGGCACCCTCTCTACTTGCAGCGCGCAGGCTTCTCATTGTGGGAGTTTCTCTTGTTGCCGAGCGTGGGCTCCAGGGTGCACAGGCTTCAGCAGGTGCGGCATGTGGGCTCAGGAGTTGTGGCTTCTGAGTTCTAGAGCACAGGCTCAATAGTTGTGGCACGTGGGCTTAGTTGCTCCGCAGCACGTGGGATCTTCCTGGATCAGGGATCGAACCCGTGTTTCCTGCATTGGCAGGTGGATTCTTTACCACTGAGCCACCAGGGAAGCCCGACCATGTTGTTTTGGTTACTGTAGCTTTGTAATAGTGTTTGAAGTCTGGGAGTGTTACGGCTTCAGTTTCTGTTCTTTTCCCTCAGGGTTGCTTTAGCAATTCTGTGTCTTTTTATAATACCATATAAAATTTAAGATTATTTGTCCTAATTCTGTGAAAAATGTCATGGGTAATTAATCGATAGAGATAGCATTAAATTTGTAGATTGCTTTGGGTAGTATGGCCCTTTAAAACGTATTTATTGAGTCTTAGTTGTGGCGCGAGACATCTTTTGTTTAAGTGCGTGAGTTCTTTGTTGTGGTGTGCAGGCTTCTCAGGTCACAGCACCCAGGCTTCGTTGCCTGCAGCATGTGGGATCTTAGTTCCCCTAACAAGGATCGAACCCTCATCCCCTGCATTGGGAGTCTGATTCTTAATCACTGAACCACCAGGAAAGTCCCAGTATGGCCATTTAAATAATATTAATTCTTCCAGCCCAACAGCATGGGCTATCTTTCCATTTCTTTGAATCATCTTCATTATCAGGATTTTATAGTTCTCAGCATATAAATCTTTCACCTCCTTGATCAGGTTTGTGTCTAAGTATTTTATTTTTTAATGTGACTTTAAAAGTTTTTTTTTTTTTTTAACTTTGCCTGTCCATTAGTTCCTGGTTAGTGTAAAGAAATACAGAAGCTTTCTGTTGGTTAATTCTGTATCTTGCTCTCTTGCTATGCAGTGATCTCCATGGGCTGCTAACCATTTACAGATCTCAGAACAGAGGGCAGACTGTAGTCCTCCCTAACAGAGAGGCTGCCTGCGTGACTTCTCCCTTTCAGTAGTCCAGAATCTGCTAAGAGCGCCTGCAGTAGATGGAATGGTTGCCCCCTCCCACCAAGAGACAAGCCGTGTCCTAATGCCAAGAATCTGTGAATGTCACCTGATGAGGCAAAATTAAGGGTCTTGAAAGGAGGGGTTTACCTTGGACTATCTGTGTGCTAAGTTGCTTCAGTCATGTCCGACTCTTTGTGACTCTATGGACTATAGCCCGCCAGTATCCTCTATCCATGGGATTCTCCAGGCAAGAATACTGGAATAGGTTGCAATGCCCTCCTCCAGGGAATCTTCCCAACCTAGGGATAAGACCTGCGTCTCTTCCGTTCCCTGCATTGGCAGATGGGTTCCTTACCACTGCGCCACCTGGGAATCTGGGGGACCCTAAATGCCATCACAGATGAGTGAAAGTCACTCAGTCGTGTCTGACTCTTTGCAACCCTGTGGACTATACAGTCCATGGAATTCTCCAGGCCAGATTACTGGAGTGGGTAGCTTTTCCCTTCTCCAGGGACTCTTCCCACCTGGAGATCAAACCCAGGGCTCCCACACTGTAGGCAGATTCTTTATCAGCTGAGCCACAGGGAAGTCCTAAATGTCATCACAAAGGTGTATAAAGAGATGCAGAGAAAGATTTTATTTTTAAAAAATGTTTATTTATTTGGCTGTGCTGGGTCTTATTTACAGAACATGGGATCTTTGATCTTTGTTGCAACATGAGGGATCTAGTTCTCTGACCAGGGATCAGACCTGGGTACCCTACACTGGGAGCAGAAGTCCACCAGGGAAGTCCCTAGCAAAAGAGATGTTATCCAGACACACAGACAAGGTGATGTGAAGATGGAGGCAGAGAATGGAGTAATGTAGCCACAGACCCAGGAATGCCAGGGAAGCCAGTGGGAATTGGAAGAGGCCGGAACAGTTCAGCTTCTAGAGTCCACAGAGAGAGTGTGGCAGTGATGATGCCTTGGTTTTAGACTTGAGTTATGAGAAAGTATATTTCCAGTTTTAAACCACCAAGGTTGTGGTCATCTGTTACAGGAACAAATTGCAGCATCTACGACCTGAGCTTTCTAGCCACCAGGTAAGAACTCAAGTCTGCACCGTGTCTCTATGGGACAGAACATTGGCAGAGTCTGTTGGGAATGATGGGGAGCTGGCTCGGGGGTCACAATGTGCAGGGTGGCTGGGGTGGTGGTGAGCAGGCTCTGCTGAGTCAGCTGAGCCCAGCATTAAGTCACAGGCTGTGCTGTGTGTCCGACTCTGTGATCCCATGGACTGTAACCCCCATGTCCATGAGGATTCTCCAGGCAAGAATACTGGAGTGGGTTGCCATGCCCTCCTGCAGGGGATCTTCCTGACCCAGGAATCGAACCAGGGTCTCCTGCACTGCAGGTGGATTCTTTACCAGCTGAGCTACCAGGGGAGCGCAAGTCACAGGCTGTCTGGAACCAAACTTTTGCTGCATTTGAGAATCCTGGCCACTTTCTCTGCAGTCAGGAATAGGGCTCTGCCAGGCAGCTGGTGTTTCGAGGGGGAAATAGGCATGCAGGGCTTCTGGCAGCGAGTGGGGAAAGAAATTGGAGGCAAAGGAGGAAGCGCAGGACTGGCTGGCGGCAGAGCTAGTGCTAATTCATTCCAACAGGCTTTCCTGTTGGCTCAGCCTTTCCAGCCTGCAAGGTGTTCTGTCGCCTTCCGCTGTAGATCTTGGCGAGAGAGCCCTGGGAGGCAGGCAGGGAGGATGCTGTAGTATAGGAAAGGCAAGGTGGGTGTCGACTGGCCTGGGCCTCACAGCTGGTAAGTGGGGGAGGCAGGAGCAGCTGCCTCCAACCCAGTGCTCATTTCTCAGCTTCAGGGAGCTAAGAGTTGAGCTCAGGCAGGTGCTACCAGGCAGGCAGGACATCTGTTTGCTTCAGGGGACTGCTCCAGCAATACACGGTGCTTCTGGGAGGGGCTGTTGCAGGCTGAGTTTCCTAGGAAGGGGATGGAGCATGCACACTGTTAACCAGAAAGAGTTTGGGGGAATTTATGTCTAGGAAAGGGAGGATAAGGAGGCAGGACCAGGCAGAGGGATGGCTGCAGTACCCTCTTCCTCAGCCAACTCCAAAGAGAGCTCGGGAACCCCTCTTCTCAGAGCAGAGGTCCTTCAGAACCCCAGAAGCCCAGAAAGGCAGAAGGAGCCTCCAGCGTGGCTTATTCCTATCTTCTTGTTGTAGAAGGGGGATACCCAGGCTCAGAGGATGGCAAGGATGCCATCCTAGGCCACCCACAGGTTTGACAGTGCCCAGCTCCCATCACTCCTTGGCTCCTCCTTTCTTCAGCCAAGCTGGTTCCTCCTTCAGGCAGCTGCCCCTGATTACCTATCTGTCTCCTTCACCCACTCAGGTCTCTTCCTTGGGAATGACAGCTTTACTCTGCAAGGAGAACTCAGTGGTAATTGACAAGCCCAGGAGCTTTAGTGTCCCCCAAGCCCCTGAGAAAGTCACAGGGTTTGAGGTCAGAGACACCAGGTTATTATTTAAATTTTAAAAATTATTTAAATTTATAAAATTATATAAATTTATATTTATATTTCACCAGGTTATTATTTTATATTGACTACACTGAAAGCTGTTTGAGGATAGATTCAATATTCTCATCCCTCTTCACTTCCCAGGAGAGCCATTAGAATCGGGCTGGGAATACCGTAAGCATCAGCAAACACCTTAACAAAATGAGAGGAAAGAGAGAGAGAAAGTGTGTGCATGTATGCTTTCCAACTAACCACAGTTAACCCTTGCTATGAAATGTAACAGCAGGACAACTAACATGGCCTGAGTACCCATCCCGTGCCAAGCACATCTCATTTAACCCTCCCAACAGTCCTATGAGCAAGTATTATGACCCTCATTTTACAGGGGAGGAAGTTGAAATTCGGAGAGGTCAAGTAACTTACGCAGCATCACACAGCTAGCAAGCGGTGGAGCCGGGACTTAAAGTTGAGACTGTGGCTTCAAAGCCCACGAACCTCTCATGGACCGAGAGACACTTTGCAGTGTCTACCTGAGTCCTGTGCCCAAAGGTTGCTGAGTTCAGAGCCATTGGCAGATGATTGGTGGGGTCACTGATGTCACCCCAGCCTAGGAATGATTTATGGTTTGGACAAGAGGTGGGTTAGAACTTTTCTGTCTAGAAATGTCACTGACCGGTCATAACTACTTAGAATAGCTTTGCTTTGGGAGTGTTCAAAACCTTTTCCTGTGGTTGTTTGTAATATACATGCAGTATATGTCACTTCTTGCACAATGAGGTGTTGGGAGAGATCCCCCAGGGGTCTCCTCCAGCCCCTCTAGATACTTCAAGAACAGCTTAGGAAGATTAAAACCTCCCACTGCTACCGACCTCGCAGCCTTCTCCTGGGCCCTGTGGTGGGTGTGTGACACATTGCCCAGAGCTCCCTTCAGAAATGAAGGAAGATGTCCATTGATAAATGAATGGATAAAGATGTTGTGGTATGTATACACAATGGAATATTACTCAGCCATAAAAGGAACACATTTGAGTCAGTTCTAATGAGGTGGATAAATCTAGAACCTATTATACAGAGTGAAGTGAGCCAGTAAGAGAAAGATAAATACTGTATTCTAACACATATATAATCTTTTCTAGATTAAAAGTGGTACTGAAGAATTTATTTACAGGGCAACAATGGAGAAACAGACACAGAGAATAGACTTATGGACATGGGGAGAGGGGAGGGGAGGGTGAGATGTATGGAAAGAGTAACAGGAAACTTACATTACCATATGTAAAATAGATAGCCAACGGGAATTTGCTGTATGGCTCAGGAAACTTAAACAGGGGCTCTGTATCAACCTAGAGGGGTGGGGTGGGGAGGGAGATGGAAGGGAGGTTCAAAAGGGAGGGGATATATGTATACCTATGGCTGGTTCATTTTGAGGTTTGACAGAAAACAGCAAAATTCTGCAAAGCGATTATCCTTCAATAAAAAATAAATTAACTAAAAAAAAAAAAGAAAGAAGAGTTCCTGGCCACTGAAAGCCTCTGAGGCTGAGAACCCTGACCTGGCATTCAGAGATTATACAGCTGCAGAGAGACACTATACCCAAGATTATGCCCTTTTCTGTTAAAAATTTTTTAAAAATTTTACTTCCTATTTTAAAATAAATTATTTAACTTTTGGCTGATTAATTAATTATTTGGGGGGGTTGCTGCTGTGCATGGGCTTTCTCTAGTTGCAGCATGCGAGGGTTACTCTTCGTTGCATTGCTCGGGCTTCTCACTGCGGTGGCTTCTCTTGTCATAGAGCAAGGGCTCTAGGCACATGGGCTTCAGTAACTGCAGTACTCAGACTCAGTAGTCGTGGTGCACTGGCTTAGCTGCTCTGAGGCATGTGGAATCTTCCCAGACCAGAGATGGACGCTGTGTCCTCTGAATTGGCAGGTGGGTTCCTATCTACTGTAGCACTAGGGAAGTCCTCTGTGTTTTAAATATTGTGTTAATTTTAAAATTTTTATTATTTAAACTTTTTTATTGAAGTATAGTTGATTTACAATGTTGTGTCAATTTCTGCTCTACAGCAAAGTGACTCAATTTTATACATTATATATACATTCTTTTTAAAATATTCCTTTCCATTACGGTTTATCCCAGGAGAGTGGATATAGTTCCTTGAGCCATACAGTAGATCCTTGTTTTTTATCCATTCTGTATGTAATCGTTTGCAACTATCAACCCCAAACTTCCAATCCATCCCTCTCCCTCCTCCCCTCCCCTGTGGCAACCACAAGTCTTATCTCTGTGTCTGAAAGTCTGTTTTTTTCATAGACATGTTCATTTGTGCCATATTTTAGATCCCACATATAAATGATATCATATGATATTTGTCTTTCTCTTTCTGACTTACTTCACTTAGTGTGATCATCTCTAGTTTTATCCATGTTGCTACAAATAGCATTATTTTGTCCTTTTTGATGGTTGACTAGTGTATATATATGTGTGTGTAAATATATGTGTGTGTATATATATATACACACACAATGGATATATATATCCATATATGTATATATCACATCTTATCCATTTATCTGTTGATGGACATTTAGGTTGTTACCATGTTTTATATGTCCCTTTCTAGAACAGTGCACACTCAGTGATCAACACAAGGTGAAGAGACCCGGCCTTCTGCCCCCAATTTGACATAGCTGTAAATGGTTGCCTAGCTATGGGGTTGGCTGAGGCCATTGCTGAGAATGGCTCTGCCATTCTTCCCACCTTGTCCAGCCCTGCTTCCTTCCCTCCCCTTCCACAAACACAAGTGCCCCCAGATTATTAAGACTTTTGAGATGACGTTCAATTAAGTACACCCCTTCCGAGTGCAGCCCCTGTGCAGCTGCAGAGATTGTAGACTGATAAAGCCACCCTGGTCAGACCTGTCCACTGTAGAGTGACAGTCAGCTTTGTGAGGCAGTGAACTGTGGAGTGATGAGGGCGGGCCTTGAGTATTAGGGAGATAACTGCGTTCAAGTTCACAAGCTGCGCAGGTAGGCTTGCTTGTCTGGGGGTGGCGACTGAGTGAGCTGGGAACCTTCTGGCCTGGGGCCACCAGCTGCCAGGCCTGGCCTGGGAGGAGCCCCTCGGTGCCGGGGCTTCAAAGCAGCAGGTTGGCAACAACCTCATCATTCCCCACTGTGTGGGGAGTGAGTCTTTGTTCAGGGGCATCATCTTTCCTCAGATCTCTCAGCGTCAAAACCCCCCCAGAAAAGGGGGCTGAATCTTCTCGGCAGAGGAGCAGAAAGGGTGTGCCTGGGAAACCTTTGGCTGATTCCTGAGGTGGTAGAGTCTTGCAAAAGTGATGTTGAGGGCAGGGAGAAGTCATGGCTTCTGGTCAGCAACCAGCAACCTTCCCAGACCTGCCAGCTCTGGCCAGAGGGAGATGTCTTCACTGGTTCCAGCCTCATGACTAGGGGAGCCTGCTGAACTCCCGCCACTCCCTCTTGACACTCTGTTGGGACTGGGGGCTCCAGAAATCATCTTCAAAAAGACTCATTCTCAGAGTCTTGGACCGAGGGAATACAGCAGGTGCTCAATAAAGAGTAATAAGTAGTGTTGAGTTGCTGAGAAACCCTAGCCCTCCTCCCCTGACATCATTTCTTCAGCCCTAGGCATGGGGAGAGCCAGGCAAGACCCACATCCCCCTGCTCCCCTCCCTCCCCCACTCCCCTGCTCTTCCTTTCCTTCCTCTCCCACCTTCCAAATCTCTGGAGGTCCTAGGATGCACATGTATAGACAGATCTATTATTAGATAAAAGCATCCTTGAGGAGGATCTGGGCAGGACTAGGTCTTTGGAAGCTGAATTTCTGGCACCAAGCTTGATGTACCCTCAATATCTGAAGGTCTGACCTTCATACTCTCAGTGATGCTTGCTGTCGCTGGTGCCACAAAATCCAATTTTGAATAATAACATTTATTTGAATATCGCTGTCTCTATCTCTAATTTTTATCCCTATCATTTCTTCATGCTTCTGTTGACAACATCTCAGCTCTCCAAGATGGCCATAAAACTGAGTCAAGGTACATCAGATTTTCTTCCCAGGGGTGATAAGTGCAGTAGAACAGAAATCCTCTTAGTGAAGAAAAACATGTGTTCATTTTTATTGTTGAAAAACGTATGCAAAATTTCCATGATACAAGACACTCGTTATTAGCCAGTAACTTTTATTATGAAGGATTTTTTTCCCCTAGCAAAGTAGAAACCAATGAGTATTTTCCAAAGTTGGGGAAAGACTGATCAGACAGAGGTCAAGGGGAAATTTGTCGCTAGAGTTGGTCCCTGGCTGAGCAAAGCCAGGGGACTCCTGGGGGTGCATTCCTTAGTGTGGTCACCAGGGACATGGGTGTGTGTCCAGAGCCTGAATCCTAATTTCAGCTCCAGCACTGGAGAAGGAAATGGCAACCCACTCCAGTATTCTTGCCTGGGAAATCCCATGGACAGAGGAGCCTGGCAGGCTACAGTCTGTGGGGTCACAAAGAGTCGGGCATGACTTAGTGATTAAACAACAACAACTGCAGGCAGGGCCTTGGACATTCCATTTCTGGTTTGGGTCTCAGTTTCATTACCTGTGAAATGAAGCCCTCCCAGAAATGGGCACAACCAGACATTGCTGGTGATGGTGAGAATGACCATTTTGGAAAGCATCTAACTTGGCGACATCCAACAGAACTGAAAGTGCATTCTAACCAGAACCAGCAGTTCCACTTGGTGCTTTCTACCTGGGGAAAGCCATGTGTGTGTGTATGTAAGATAGTGAAAATGTTAGTGGCTCAGTGGTGTCCCACTCTTTGCAACCCAATGGCTTCTAGCCACTCCCCCGCCCCCAGACTCCTCTGTCCACGGGAGTCTCCAGGCAAGATTACTGGAGTGGGTTGCCATTCTCTTCTCCAGGGGATCTTCCTGATCCAGGGATCAAACTCAGGTCTCCTGCATTGCAGGCAGATTCTTTATCGTCTGAGCCACCTAGTGTGTGTATGCAAGGCTGTTTACCTACCGCAGCATCAACTGTCATGACAAATGATCGGAAACAACCTCGCTTTCAGACTAGGAGAGGAGAGAGTGAGTACAGCGTGATATAGTCATACAATGAGATGAAATGCAATTAAAAGCAATGAACTAGATTCATGCAGCCATGCGGGGAAATCTCAAGATCATCATATGGAATGAGAAGTGAGCTGCAGAAATAACTGAAGAGTGGTTAAGTGGAATATTCTACCCCTGAAGCAAATCTACACACACACGGTGATGCTACTCATCACCATGGATTCCTATGTCTACACAAAACATTAACCATTCAACTGGAAAGGGGCACATCAATTCCTGATAGTGGTTGCCTCAGCAGGAGGAAAGAAAGCAGAGTTGGGAATGAGAGAAGTGTCATAACTACACTGTCACATAGGTATGAGATAGAGGTAAATATATCTATTTTTTAAATAAAGGTAGACAAGGCAAGTAACATTAACAAACTGTCAATTCTTGGTGATGGATAGATAAGTAAGTGTATGTGCGTACTGGCTATATGTTTTTCCTGCATCTCTAAATTTTTTTCAAAAAAAAAATTGAAATCCTATGCATGGAAATAACCAAGAAGGGCTCTTTGGTAGGAAGAAGGTAATTCAGTCTTTTTTGATTCCAGTTTTCCAGGTCTCTAGGGCTGAAGAGGGGGGTGAACTGAGGGGTCCATGTCTCTTGGGGTTTCCTCCCCTGGAAGCTCCACTCACAGCAGCTCTGGCCCGTCTACCCAAGCCATGGAGACCTGTGGGCAGCTGGTGTTGCCAGGATATAATCCACAAGCAGGAGAGGAAGGGACAGTGGAAAGCAGGAAAATGAGGCTTGGACAGCTCAATGGGAGAATGAGGTGGCAGTTGGAGGAATCAGGTTTGGAGGATCCCACTGGGGTTTTCAGGGTGATGGAGAGAGACATCAGGAGTTGTGGGCCTGGGAGTATGCAGATCATGCTGCTTAGGGAGGAGAAAGCTCGGTGTGCCTGGAAAGTGGAATGGGCAGGAGAGGAGGGGAGGTTGGAGATGCATGCATGGGCTGGATTATGTGAGTGCCATGCCCACCAGTGTGGGATCCATGCTGGAGGGCCAGGGGAGCAGCAGAGGGTTCTAGAAGCATTCCCCTTGTAGCTGGCGTGGAAGATGGGTTGGAGGGAGGCCTGAGGAAGCAGGGCAGGTCTCTCTTGTCCAGACAAGCATCCATGGGTGTAGCACACCTGAACTGGGGCAGTGCCAGCGGGAAAGAAAAAAAAACTGACCAGCAGACAGAATGATGACAGCGGCCAACGCTTGCGTCACAGGGGCTTTGTAAGGCACAGAGCTGCGTGCTTTACGTGTGTCACTTTGTAAAGTCCTCCCAACAACCCGAGGAGGTAGGTAGTATTTCTATCATCTCCATTTTACAAATGAGGGAACTGAGGCAAAGAAAAGTTAAGTAGCTAGTCTCCAGCCCCTCCACTGGTAAGCAGCAGAGCTAGGCTTTTGACCCAGGCAGTCTCCATCCCAGGTCAACCCTGAACCACTGCAGGAGGCGGCTTCTGGCAGAATGACGCCCCCTTTAAAAAGACCCTCCAATAAAGGGCTGATGATGCCCTGATGCTGTCTCACCTATGAAGTGGTCTTTTGGATAGGGATCTGCCTGCCAAGGCAGGAAACACATGTTCGATCCCAAGTCCGGAAAGATGCCTCATGCCTTCGAAAAACTAAGCCCATGTGCCACAACTGCTGAGCCTGCACTCTAGAGCCCACAAGCCACAACTACTGAGCCTGCGTGCCTAGCACCTGTGCTCCATGATGAGAGAAGCCACAGCAATGAGAAGCCTGCACACCACAAGGAGAGTAGCCCCTGCTTGCTGCAACTAGAGAGAGCCCGAGCGTAGCAACGAAGACCCAGGGCAACCAAAAATCAATCAATCGATCAAAAAGAACTATGCTTCAGTTTATCTCTTAAAAGAAAGAGAGACTTGCCCTACACAATTGGCTCCTTTGACACCCTGCCCCTCAGCTTCCTCTTGGTTCTCTGGCCCCTTGAATTGTCATCCTTGCCCACTTTAGGCTGACCTTTCCCACTGTGCTCTTCTTCTTTTGCCTTGAAATGTCAAGGAGGAAAGCATAGCATTTTCACGACTTCGCCTTATCCTATGATCTTTCATATAAAGTCTTCCCTGAGCTATGCATCTCACTGCAAGCCCTTCCAGTTGTCTCCGGGTGGAGCCTACTGATAAACCACAAAATGGGCTTCTTCTTTGCCCCCAAGGGTGTCTTTCCTTCCAGGAGGCCCAGTAGAGCAGTACTTGAGGATATTTTTATGGGTCATGTTTTAAAAATTACATCCAAATTAAATTTGTGTTGATTTAATTAGAAGAAGGAAGCTGAGAGATTTCTTAATCATTCCAGCTGCTGGGTCCCGGGCACATGACCTGTCTCTGGAATCTGTGTGCTGTTCTCACCACTGACAGAGGAGGGGCTGGCTGGACCCTCCTTTGTCTGCCTGTTGGCTAAATGATCTTAGGAGGTAGGAGGTCTGGACTGGACGTGTCCCTGAGACCACCAAAGTTCATGACCCTCCTGAAACAAAAGAGAGACTGAGGGCCAGAGGGGGGCAGCGAATTGCTCAGGGTCACAGAAGGAGCTGATGACCCCCATGATTGTGATCTCTTCTAGGGCCCTGTCCTTACGCGTGTAAGGTCCAGTAGCTGAGAACCTCTGCTTGGACTCTAAGGGGCAAAGGGCTGGATGTCAAGGCCCAGAAACAGACCTCATCATAAGAGACTTCAAGAGCAACCCCCTTCTGAGGTGCTGGTTGGAGCATGGGGTAGGCAGAATCGTGGCCCTCACAGAGATGTCTATACCTTATGCCCCAAAGCTGTGAACAAGTTACCTCATATGGCAAAAGGGACTTGGCAGATATAATTAAGTCACTCAGTCATGTTCTACTCTGTGTGACTCCTTGGACTATGGCCTGCCAGGTTCCTCTGTCCACAGAATTCTCCAAGCCAGAATACTAGAGTGGGTAGCTGTTCCCTTCTCCCGGGGATCTTCCCAACCCAGGGATTGAAACCAGGTCTCCTGCATTGCAGGCAGATTCTTTACCATCTGAGCAACCAGGAAAGCTAAAAATCTTAATAAAGAGGGATTTTCTTGGATTATGTAGATGTGTGTGAGTGTGCTCAGGTGTCCAACTCTTTGCAACCCTATGGGCCATAGCCCACCAGGCTCCCTCTGTCCATGGGATTCTCCAGGCAGGAGTACAGGAGTGGGTAGCCATGCCCTCCTTCAGGGGATCTTCCCGGCCCAGGGATCAAGCCCGTGTCACCTGCATCTCCTACATTGGCAGGCAGGTTCTTTATCAATAGTGCCACCTGGGAAGCCCTGGATTATGTAGATGGGCCCCAGGTAATCACAAGGGTCCTTATAAGAGGGAGGGAGCAGGAGGTCCGAGTCAGAAAGGGAAATATGACAAAGGAAGCAGAGGTGAGTGATTGTGTGTGTGTGAGAGAGAGAAAGAGAGAGAGAAAGACAGAGACAGAGATTTGGAGATATTGCGCTGCTGGCCTCAAAGACGGAGGAAGGGGCCATGAGCCAAGGAATGCAGGTGGCCTTCAGAAGTTGGAAGAACATGGATTTCCCCTCCAGCCTCTGGAAGGAATTCAGCCCTGCTGACACCCTTGATTTTAGGGCTTTTGGCTTCCAGAATTGTAAGAAAATAAGTTTGTGTCATTTTAAGCCACTGAGAGTGGTAATTTGTTACCACAGCAATAAGAAACAACGTAGGGCATGAAATCAGAACTTGAGGATGGAGGGGGAGAGAGGATCAGTAGGACATTTTGGCAGCAAGACCAGGGCAGCAGCACAGACTTCCTCTTCCCTTGAAATTTTGGGGCAAAAAAGGGACATTTTTTTCCTTCACAGAAGCTTCCATCTGAAATTTCATGGAATTTAGCTCCAATTGGTCATGCCACCATCACACATCACTGCTGGAGCTGAGCCACCACAGGAATGGAGGCTGAGGCAATGATGGGTACCAGATGCCAATTCAAGGCGAGGATCAGAAGTCAGGAGGTGGGATGAGGAGGAAGAAAAGCCTGCCCAAAGCAAGCCTGGTCCCTGTGAAGCAGACCAGCATTGTCCTCAATGCATGTCATACAGAGAAGCAGTCATTCAAACCCAAATGTTACCACTTACAAGCTATGTGACTCTGGGCAAGTCATTGAATATCCCAGATCCCATGTTCTCCCCCTGCAAAATGGAGATGCCAGTACTTAGACTGTAGAGATGTTGCAGGAATTAGAGGTAACCTAGTTAAGTTAGAGGTCACCCATCACAATGCCTGGCCTGCAGAAGTCCTAGGTAAGTGGTGGATCTTGAGAGTGATGATGACCTCAAGGATGCTGGTGATGATGACAGTGAGATAATGATCTGGGGATGTGTCTGCAAGTGCATACAGTGGTCTTCTTGGTACCCAAAGGACTAGCTCAAATACTTTTGGGGTATCCAAATCAATCAGCAGTTAAAGAATAAAAGCAGCTAAAGAAAAAATAAAACTCAAGTGTCTCTTTTGGCACAAGATGGAACTGGTAAATTCTCCAAGGGAAAGTTTTCATTCAAATGCCACTGTTCGATCTGAATATTTAAATATATCTTCCTACTGTGCGTATCCAGTTTCAGTTTCTTGGAATGAAAAGTAGATAACAAAATTAAACAAACAGCTTTCCTCCCTGGCATTTAACAACTCCCACTGGCTACATGGTGCAGGCAAGTCTGCTGTGGTTCTTACCCTCTCCAATAGAAGTCCTGTGCTCATTGGCTCACCTTTGAGCCTTCCTAACCACCTAGACTGAGCTCCCTGGGGATAAGAGCTGTGTCTTCTGACCCTGAGCACTTATAGGCTAATTGTACTTTAAGACCATGACCTCTTCATCTCTGTTCTTAATTCCCCAAGACTGGGCTTGGAGTTTTGCCCTGACTTTCCTCTGACAGCTGGTCCTGATGTAGGGCACACTGTATACTTTATCTTCAAGGATGTGGGAACTTGAATGACTGATGGAGAGGGTGATCTTGGTCAAGCCCAGGCAGCCCTCACTGAAGTCAAGGGAAGGTGGTTCCCTTTGTCTAGAGCTGACATTTCCTGCTGGGCACTAGCTCTGGGAGGGGGTCCTGGGTCCTGTGGACATGAAGAAGGGGGTCAGAGCAGATGCCCGGGGCACCCCTTTGTTCCTTCTCTTTATCATCCTCTCTGCCTTGAGGCCAGCATCAAAAGCTGGGATTATGTATCTGCACCTCACAGACAATACGTCTTTCAGAGTTTTAGCTGCACGAATTGATAACTTCTTAGAGACTATATTCTCTAGCCAGTTAGATTATCTCTTCTCTCATTTCTATGCTATCTTCTCCAAATCTAATGGGACTGTATTCAACATCCTAAGCATGTTCCTATGATCCAGGAGGTGTACATGGCCCTTGTCACTCCAACTGAGCTTTGATGAAATTGCAGAAAGATTGCAGAAAGATTAATCATACCATAGCTAAAGGAACACTTCTGAGAAAATCACTGTCAAAAGGATAATTGTACAAGGTCATTAGCCTTCTCAGCCCTTTCTCCCCACCACCCCTTTCTTTTATGTGACAGGAGGAGCTCAGGGAGACTGCAGGAGTTGATTGCTGGAGCCATGGGTCAGATGCTGAGAAGGTAGCACCTTCATACATTGCAGTGACTTTCTTGCCCCTGGGCTTTGCCCATTTTGCATGCAGATGTTAAGATAAATCTCAGTTCTCTTACTCTGGCACTGAAAATTCCTTTCATCAGGTCCCAACCTCTTGTCTGTGTTTATCTCTAACCATTTCTCTCTTTCCCCACATTCCAGGAAGTTGCACAAAATATTGGATATGCTTTCAAAATGCTGTGCACTTTAAGACGGCTGAACTTTTGCACTGTTTGGAATAGCCTCCAGGCTTTCATTTGTATGAAAACCCCTTAATTATTCTTCAAGACCTGACAAAAACATTCCCTCTCATTCAAAGCTGCTTTGTACTCCTCTAGGTAGAATCAAATCCGTCTCATCTCTGTGCTTTCATAATACCTTGTTCATCCTGAATTATAACATTTTCACATCAGGTTTCAGGATTTTGCCCTTTATTCTGCATCTTACTGGTCTGCTGACTCCTTGGGGACTGCAAACATATCACAGTCTTATTCTGGGGCTCTTAGTCTGGGGCTTAACACTGTTCCTGGCACAGAGATGCTCAATACATATTCATGGGGTGAATGGCTAAACTTGTTGGTACCAGGTAGTTTTTGAGAGTACATCTGCTGAATGTTACCTCTCTCCCTCAGCTTAGTTCAGAACCAAAGAGAAGGGACAGAGTTGGAACAATCAACCCATCACTAAAAATGGCCAATCTGACAAGACTGAAGCAACTTAGCAGCAGCAGCAGCAGAGGATTATAACTTAGCAAAGTCAAGGGGGCTTGTTAGTCCTTACTTTCAGTCTCAAACTTGGGACCGCTCAACTGAGAAAATAATCTAATCCTCAGACCAAGTGACCATCCCCTGCTAGTGTGGGCTGAGGACCAAAGAGAAAAGGGAGTTAAATCTCCTTCAACATAATTGCTTTATTTAATCAAAACAGTGCAACATGAACACTGGCACCAGACAGTTCACTCTACTTTCATAGGAGCAGAATTAGGACTTTCAAGAGGTCGAGTGCATTTAGAGCAAGTCCCTCTACCTAGGAATCAGGAGACAGTTTACCTTGTAACTGTAAATATCTTGGATTTATGCTCTTTAAGTATCTTTTATTTTCTATCTTATCTGAGCAAACACGCCCCATTTCCAACTCAGGCTTTCAGTAAAAAAAAAAGTTTTTAAATGTATCTCCTTTCCCTCAAATATGTTATCCTTTTGCTTTTCCCTTCTTTCCTGTCCTTATTGAAAATAATGTATAGCCTTGGAAGAATTATACTCAGAGGCTTCCATTTCTGTAATTCTAGGGAGAGATACAGAGTTATCCCACAGTTTTCTCAAGAAGTTAAGTTCTTGATATGTGGCAGACATTGCCCTTGTATGGAAGCCATATCAACAGGATTCATGACTTCAAGAGAATCAGGGGCTAGTGGAGAAAGCAATGTGAAAAAGAAAATCATAATTGAAAGTGATACACAGTGTAATAGAGGGAAGCACAGGACACTATTGGGATGTAGAGTTGAAGATGATTCATTTCATTTGAAGTAGTAAAGGGTAAGGATTTTCTTATTTATTTATTTATTTGTCTGCATAGGTCTTAATTGCAGTACATGGGATTTGTCACGTGGGATCTTTCATTTCGAGGCAAAGACTCTCTAGTTATGGCATGCAGGCTCAGTACTTATGGCACACGGGCTTAGTTGCTCTGAGGCATGGGAGATCTTAGTGCCTGGAGCACGGATTGAACCCATGTCCCTCTGCATTGCTAGGTTAATTCTTAACCACTGGGCCACCAGGGAAGTTCCCAGAGGGTAAGAATTTTCCAGTTAAAAAGCTCAATTCATGGGTAATCAGCGAAGGCTTCCTAAAGGTTACACTTAGGCAGAGTCTTGTAAAATCAATAATCTGTAGGAGTTATGAAAAGTGAAGGGAGTGTGCGTGTTTTTATAGTATTTAAAGAAATAGCATATGTGGAGGCTGAGAACGAATGAGATAGCTTGATGTGTGAGAGAAACTACAAGTTGTGCAGTGTGGCTGGAACATAAGATTCTTGTTGGAGAGTGGCTAGAAAAGGGATTGGAGAGTTAGAAGAGGCCTGGGTAAATGAGGTGTCCACAGGAGTATTCTAGGAAACATCTGCCTTCAGGGAATAAGTTACACTTTGTGCAAACTAGTGTTATTCTGTGAAAGAGACTAGGAAGTGAGAAAAGCAGACCGGGAGCCCTGAAGAATGGTCTCATTTCAGAACCATGGCCAGCAGCCGGTGGATTCTCTGATTTAGAGCTGCCTGAGATTCCGAGGCTGGAGAAGGCAATGGCGCCCCACTCCAGTACTCTTGCCTGACAAATCCCATGGGTGGAGGAGTCTGGTGGGCTGCAGTCCATGGGGTCACTGACAGTCAAGCACGACTGAGCAACTTCACTTTCACTTTTCAGTTTCATGCACTGGAGAAGGAAATGGCAACCCACTCCAGTGTTCTTGCCTGGAGAATCCCAGGGACGGGGGAGCCTGGTGGGCTGCCATCTGTGGGGTCACACAGAGTCGGACATGACTGAAGCAACTCAGCAGCAGCAAAGATTCCAAGGCACTTAGGGCTAGAAAGTGGAAAGTGACTGGAGAGTCGATGTTCAGAATCTGGTTATAATGAAGTGTGTGTGCATGTCCAATTATTCACGGATTAGTGCATGAGGGTGCTGCTAAGAAGTTGACTCTGAGATTCAAAGTTAGGTGGCATTGGCAGGCATTTGTTCCTGAATGTAAAGACATCATTATTTCTGAAGCACAGAAGAGCCAAAACTTGGGCCCCTACTGTATCATATGATGAAAATGTTCTCTTCCATGATGTGCTTTAATTATCATTTTGAGTATACGCACCAACTCAGAGGCCAGAGTCCTTGGTCTCAGCTTGGAGCTTGGGGCCTCACAAAGGAAGTTGCTCATTACAGTCTAAAAGTCAGAAAGTACAGTTGAAAATTCTCAACTCACTGAGATTGCAATTCATTTGAACATTAATTTTTTTACATGAAGTAGAAATAATAGCCATTTCCAATAGACTTTGCTTTATGACCCTTCTTTCTCTGGCAGATCTGAAGAGGCATTCTTTCCCCTTGGGCTGCCAGAGTTAGCATTTGTCATTTTCCTTTTCACCTGTGGGCATCCATAGGGCTGGGTGTGAAGTTAAACCATTATTCAGCAATCTCTAAACTATTTAAGTCATCAATTCAGTGACTTCTGGGAAAGTGAGACTGGTTTGAAGGGTTTTTCCTGGGTTGAACAGAACTGGTGGAGAAAAGAGGTTTCTGACCTGAGATACATGAGGAGGTTTCAATAGGTCCTTGATGCTCAGACGTTATTTGCAAAAGTGTGTGTGTGTGTGTATGTGTGTGTGTAAGGGTGAGTGTGCATGTTCATGGTTCAAGAGAGTAAGCACATAACTTCCTTCAGAGGCTTATAAAGTCCTAAGACTCTTCAAAATGAGCTAAGAGCTACAGGATAGAGACAGGAGAACAGAGAGAACTCAGTCATCCCTGGCAAAAGTTGCTACTCATAAGCCTGCCCTACTTCACCCCTTAAAAGCCAAAGAGGTAGGCTCCACTGTGAGCCATATGAGGGGAAATATGGTTTACATTAACTGCTGTTATGCCCAGAACCTAGAATTGTTCCTGGCTTGCGTTTCCCTGGTGGCTCAAAGAATAAAGAATGTTCCTACAATGCGGAGACCCAGGTTTGGCCCCTGGATCAGTAATATCCCCTGGAGAAGGAAATGGCAACCCACTACAGTATTCTTGCCTGGAGAATTCCATGGACAGAGGAGTCTGGTGGGCCCCAGTCCATGGGGTCACAGTCAGACACGACTATACGACTAACACATGTGTGTGTTCAGACTTTCTGAATGAGTCAGCTGTTTGCATAAGGTGACCAAAGTATTGGAGCTTCAGCATCAGTCCTTCCAAAGAATAGTCAGGGATGATTTCCTTTAGGATTGATGGGTTTGATCTCCTTGCCGTCCAAGGGAGTCTCAAGAGCCTTCTCCAGCATCACAATTCAAAAGCATCAGTTCTTTGGTGCTCAACATTCTTTATGGTCCAGCTCTCACATCAATACAGGACTACTTGAAAAATCATAGTTTTGATTATACTGACGTTTGTTGGTAAAGTGATGTCTCTGCTTTTAGTACGCTGTCTAGGTTTGTCATAACTTTTCTTCCTAGGAGCAAGCGTTTTTTAGTTTTGTGGCTGCAGTCACTGTCTGCAATGATTTTGGAGCCCAAGGAGATAAAATCTGTTACTGTTTCCACTTTATCCCCATCTATTTGCCATGAACTGATGGGACCAGATGCCATGATCTTAGTTGTTTTTTTTTGAATGTTGAGTTTTAAGCCAGCTTTTGCTAAAGACACACTCTTTCCTTTGCTCCTCAAGGAAACCCTACAAGAAAAATATAATTACTATTCTCATTCTATAAATGAGAAAGCTGAGCCTCAGAGATGACTCAGGTGACTATCCAACATGACACCCTTGGCCTACATGAAAGCCTGGATTTGAACCCAGGAAATGGGGATGCTTGATAGTTCATCTAGAGACTTGTTTGATAAGTGAGTATACAGGTAAGCAGATTAAGAGAATTTCAGCAAGTAATAGTTTCAGGTGGTAATAGATCTTTAGATGGCATGGTAGGTAGAATAATGGGCCCTCTAAAGATGTCCACATCATAATTCCCAGAATCTGTGAACATAATAGATTACATAGCAAAGGAGATTTAAGGTTACAGATGAAATTAAAGTTCTTAATCAGTTAGCCTGCAGATATGTGATTATCCTGGATAGCTGATGAGGCCCAATATAACCACGAGGATCCTTAAAAGCAGAGGAGGGAGGTAGAAAGGTCCGTTAGAGGATGGTGTGTAGATCAGCACAGAGAGATGCATCATTGACGGCTTTGAAGATAGAGGGAAGGGGCTATGAGCCAAGGGATATGCACAGGGGAGATTTCACAGCCTCTAGAATCTGAAAAGAACATGGAAACAAAATCTCTTAGAGCTTCCAGAAGAAAAGCCACCCCCTTACCCCCAAAAAACATGGAATTGAAATTCATGACATGAAGGAGCTGAGACAAAAGCTTTGCAGGTAAAAGGTATGGCGTGAAGGACCTATGATAATAATGATGATGAACTGGTGATTCCAGGAACAGAAGAAGGCCAGTGTAGTGTCAGGGACCAATAGAATCAGCATCACCTGAGAAATGGTTAATATGCAAATGCCCTGATCCCATCCCAAACCTGCTCAATCAGAACCCCTAGGGGCAGAGTCCAGGAATCTGCTTTTGATAAACCTTATTTTTTTCCCTTGCAACAAATAATCACACTTACAGAAAAGCTGAAAGTACAGCTTCAAAGTTGCAGTTTTCTTGAACCACTTGAAAGCAAACTTGACCTGCTGCCCCATCACCCTCAAAACTTTAACGTGTATTTTCTATAGATAAGGGCACTCTTTCACACAGTCACAACACAGCCTTCAAAATCAGGAGATGAGCAATGACACTGGGTGCATCTCATCCTGAAAGCCCATTCAAATTCCTCCAATAATGTATTTCAAAGTGAAAAGATCTATTTCAGAATCATGTGCTGCATTTAGTTCTTATATCCCTTGAGTCTGGAAAAGGTCCTCAGTTTTTCCTTGACTCTCGAGACCTTGACTCTTCTTGCAGATTGCAGGACAGTTATTTTGGGTCTGTCTGAGCTTCCTCATGATTAAATTCAGTTTATGCGTCGTTGGCAAGAATAGCACAGAAGTGACACTGCAGTCTTAGACTTGCATCCTATCTGGGTGGCGTGTGATTTCAATTTGTCCCATGCTGGAGGTGATCATTTTGATGACTTAATTAAGACGGTGTCTGTCGGGCTTCTCCATTATAAAGTTATTCTTTTCTTCTTTGTAATAAGTCCGAGTTTTGCTAGATGCTCTTTTGAAATTATGTCCTTGTTATATTCCTCATCACATTTGCAATCTATTCGTTTATTTGTATGTCTCTGTGTGAGCTTACAGTTTCCCATTTTATTCAGCAGATTATAATCCATTGCTACCATGGTTTAGCTTCCTAGGTGGCTCAGTGGTAAAGAATTCGCCTGCCAATGCAACAGAGGCAGGAGACCCGATTAGATCACTGGGTCGGGAAGATCCTCTGCAGGAGGAAATGGCAACCCACTCCAGTATTCTTGCCTGGGAAATCCCATGGACAGAGGAGCCTGGTGGGCTACAGTCCAAGTTGCAAAGAGTCAGATATGATTGAGTGACTGAGCAGGTACCACCACTGTTTAATTGGTATTCAGATGATCTCATATTTGACCAGTGGGAGTCCATTCAAACTGCCCTTGGGTCCTTCTGATGCGTCTCCATCATTCTTTGAGCTCTTCCCTGCCTTCAGGCACAAGATTCAGGTCCATTTTGTATCTTCCCTGACCCAGGCCTTACATCAGCCATTTCTCCAAGGAGCTCTTTTTTATATTATTATTACTGGAAAATGGTATTTAGAAACCAAGATGCTAGATATGTTCACTGATACTGAAGTGTCACTGCTTTAAGGATCTCTCAGAGGACAAAGCTAAGGAATATATATTTATGTATATATATATTACACATATACACCATGCACTACATTTACATTTATTTCTACCTTTAAATATATATATATATTAAGATTTAATTTTTCTTTTTCTTTTTTTTTTTGGCTAGATTGCATGGCATATGAGATCTTAGCTCCCAGACCAGGGATAGAACTCACACCTATTCCATTAGAAACTCAGAGTCTTAACCACTTGGACACCAAGAAAGTGCCTCAAATATTTTGAAATAGTTGTTATTTTGATAAGTATCTTTATTTCTACCTTTATGTTGCTGCTGTTGGTTAGTCTCTAAGTCATGTCTGACTTTTCTGTGACTCCATGGGCTTTAGCCTGCCGGGCTCCTCCGTCCATGAGATGTCCCAGGCAAGAATACTGGAATGGGTTGTCATTTCCTTCCCAGGAATTCCTCCCTGACCTAGGAATCAAATCCAAGTCTCCTGCATTGCAGGCAGATTCTTTACCACTGAGTCACCTGGGAAGCCCCCTCTACGTTTATATCTACTTCTAAATATAGGAACCCATGAGTTGACATCAATATATCCCAATTCAGATTCAACATCACAAGGTTCACTCTCGTCTTCTCCCCTCTGATGTTTATAACCCCCTTCCTCAGTAATGACGAACATGGTGTAGTTCTTTCTTAGGGTTGTTCTAACAAACTACCCAAACCAAGTGGCTTAAACAAAAGTCACTTACTGTCTCACAGTTCTGCAGGCTGGAAGGCCAGCATCAAGGTGTCCTCAGGGCTGGGTCCATCTGTCACTGTGAGGGGAGACTCTGCTTCCTGTTTCTCTCCTGGCTTCTGGTGGTTTTCTGGCAACCTTTAATTTTCCTTGGCTTGTAAATGCTTCACTTTGATCTCTGCCTTCATGTTCACATTAGTCCTCCTTACGTATATGTCTGTGTTCAGACTTCCCCCTTCTCATCATGATATCAGCCTTACTGGACTAAGGCCCAAGCTACTCCGGTATAGTAAAAGGTGAAGTGAGACTGTCAGTTGCTCAGGCGTGTGTCACTCTCTGTGACCCCATGGACTATAGCCTCTTGTCTGGGGTTCTCCAGACAAGAGTACTGGAATGGGTTGCCATTCCCTTTTCCAGGGGATCCTCCTGGCCCAGGGATCAAACTGGGGTCTCTCGCATTGCAGACAGATTCTCTACCATCTGAGCCACCAGGGAAGTCCCTCATCTAAATGATTATATTTGTAACAAGCAAGATATATATTCCCAAGCAAGATCATGTTCTGGGGACTTCAACATAAGGCTTTTGGTGGGATAAAGTTCAACCCACGACACCTGGCTCCCATTGTCCTGAATATTTTCTTGATCAGGCCTCCCGACTGTGACCAACCTCCCATCTCAGCTGCCACATTGTCCCTTACACAGCACCCTCTTATCCTGCTTGGGCTCTGAATCCTCGTTCCAGGCTACGGTCCCTCCCCATGTAGGTGCCGCACACCCCACATCAGCTCTCACACCCGTGACACTCACCTGTCTGTGGGGACGCCCTTCTTGCCTTGCTGAGGCCCTGAGCTCCCTTGTTGCCCCCTGACTCTCCCTTTGCCAAGTCACTGAGCCCTCGCATGGACGTCTTCCTCAGCCAGTTTCTCGTTCTGCCACCACATGCCAGGTTGCCCGGTCTGGGGTGGCATCCTCCTCACCTTCTCGGGTGCTGACATCTCATGCTGCCTGCCTCCTCAGCCTGTTAGGGAGGGTCCTGGTGCCCTGTGTGGGGCAGCCACCCTTGGCCATCACCCGCCTCCCCCTGCTCCTCCTGCCCCCCGCTTCCTGCTTGTGTCTGCCTTGCTCTGCTGCCCCTACTGGCTTTAGGACTGAACCTCAGGCAGGAAGGGCAGGCAAGGAGGGACACTGGAGGAAGAGGATCAGGAGCCTGTTTCAACAAGCTCTGTGGTGATTTGTATGCACGTGCGTGAAAGTCTGCATGCGACCCCTGGTCTAATGGTGGATGAGCACTGCAGCGTGGGCTGGAGAGGTGGGCGAGGCCAGGTCCTGTCCAGGAGGGTCTTGTAGGTTTTACTTAAGAAGCTCTATTTTATTGTTTAAAAGAGTTGACAAAAATAGGTTTATCTGGAGGCAGAAATGCCATCACTGGCAATATAAATTAGCTCTGAGATGAATCTCTTGTCCTGACACAGGACTCATCAGTTACCTAAATAAATCACTCACCCCTCCCCACTTTCTTTCAGCTTTTAGCAAGCTTAAGCGATCCCTTCTAAAGGAACAAGAGAGCTTTCTTGACAGTCTGCCCATTTGCAGCCTCTCTCTCTCCCTTCCCAGCCATGCTTCTTGCAAATGTTTCTCTGTTTTTTTGTCTTCATGTCCTAGAATGCTATTCACACCTCGACCCAGTTCAATCTGGCTTTCACTCAGTTTTGTTTTTATTCTGCCTGTGCTGGGAGGCCACCAAAGGGTTTTAAGAAGGAGAGCACAACTTGATTTATGCTTTGGAAAGATCCCTCTGGCTACTTTGAAGAGAAGGGATTTGAAAAAGCCAAGAGAGAAAGCAGGATGGGCTAGTCTGGAGGCAGCCACACTACCAGTTGAGAAGATGCTGATGTGGACAGAGTGCTAACAGGGGACTTGGTGAGGGGGACAGACTTGGGTATATTGGGAAGTAAAGCTGGCCGGGTGTTCAGATGGATTGAATGTAGGGGTGAGGGGAAGAGAACCAACTTACAAAAGATGTCTAGGGGCTTGGCCAGAGATGCTGGGGGATGGCAGTTTCAGGAAATGACTAGACTGGAGCAGGTTTGGAGAAGGGGACATACAGAAGTTTGATGGGGTCCTATTTACTTGAGATCTTTATCCTCATGTTGATAGCAAGTAACCCGCTGAATATAGGATATCAGTTCGGAATGAAGGGATGGTGTTAGGGCTGAAGGTACAAACCCAGGAGTCATTGGTTGATTGGTAACTCTCTCCTGGAGGGGTCACTGAACTGGTGTGAGCTTGAAATGTGATGTCACCATGAGATGCTAAGCAAGGCTGGAGAGAAGCATCCGGGGAGAGAGCATCGTCTAAGTGGCAGTCATCAGGGAGGGTTTGGCAGCAAATTGTGAACAGGCTACAGGTCAGCACTTGTCAACACTTCTCCAATAACCAACTTGCAGAGGGAGGGGAAGTCAATATCCTAGCAGGAAAGTGTACAGTCACTCACATGTGGGACCATTGCCAGACCTATCAACCTCTCCATTGAAGAATAAAGTTTGTTCCAGTTTGATGGTAGGTTCAAGGCTTGACTCAGAGCCCCGGGCACAGAAGGCAGCCCCTGTCACTCTCCAGTTCTGAGACTCTGCAATACCACGGCATTAGTGCCTGCCCTGTGAGTGCAGGGCATTTTAGAGTTTACAAATTGTGCTGACATCCATGATCCCAGCTAATACTCACTCCAGTCCTCAGAGGGCTGGAGAGATTTTCCTAGCCCTGTTTTCTGTCCAAGGAAACTAACACCTGGGAGGTTTGCTTGTCCAGGACTGCATATCCAGGACATGGTAGTGTCAGGACTTCCAACTAGGGCTGTCTGCTTTTAAAAACTCAATCTCACCTTCTCACCTTAGTCCGAATTCATGGCTGCCTCAATCACAGCTACAATGGGGCCCATAGTGTGCTGCCTTACCCTGGGATGCATGCCTCATTCTCTGATCCCCCTGTCTCAATTCTTTCCCTTGCAGAGACTGTACTTTCCTAAGGACCTGGCTTGCACAGGCTTTTCTCCTCCTCGACTGTCCTTAACCCCTTCTCTGCTGATCAGAGCTCTGATCTCCCAGTCCTACTCCATCAGCTTTGTTCTTCAAAGCCCACAGCTCTCACCTCCCCAGTGCCTCCTAAATGCTTCAGCTTCTCAACCCAGCCCCCTTCCAGGGAGGTCCCCCTGATTGCTCTGCCTTTCTCCAGACTCCAGTCACCTTGACCTCTTCCCTGAACCCCTCCATGTGCCTCTGACACATTACCAACAAGACAGCATGAGATTTTCACACTTGGTCCCCCATCTTAACTGTTCCGACTGGAGTTACCTCCCTCTCAGGGTCTTCAAGGTCAAACTCAGCATCTCTCCTTTCCCAGGGGATGTGATTCAGCTTTCTCTGAACCAGCAGAAGCAAATCAATCAAATATGCATTCTGAATCATAGAATCTCCCAGGACCTTAAAGATCACCTCCTTTGACCTTCTGTCTGATGTTCTTCTTCCTTCTCCAATATTCTCCTCTAGCTGAGTCTCTCCTGACACCTGAAGGCTCACCAACTCTTAGTAAAAGTCAGTCCTTTGGACAGACACCTTAAGAATCTCTTTCCCTTTCTCCCTCAAAATTTACCTACCAGCAATAACTTTCCCTCCCCAAAAGCTACCAGGATACGACCAGTTCTGTCCCAGTGTGCCCATTCAGGAGTGCAAAGACAGTGATCCTGATGCTAAGGCTTGTCCTCTTTAAACATCACTTTCCCACTCTCTGTATCATCTCAGGGCTCCTCCTTTATCCTGGCCTCCTTCCCCAGATGGGTTGTCCTAGAGATTCTTTACCTCCATGCCTCAGTGAAGATTTAGACAGGATTCAGTAAGTGTTTGTTGAGTACCATCTCTGTACCAGGCTGCGGTCCAGGAAGTATGAATACAACAGACACCAGTCCAGTCTACATCCCAGTGGTCCACTGATCTACCATTGTATGGCTCTGCACCCTTCCTAGTGTTTGTGACAACCAGTCCCAAAGCTGTGCTTATATGTGAGTTCCAGGCGCTGCTCTAGGTGCTAGAAATGCAAAGATAAATATGTATTGTTCTTGGTCTGAAGGCTCACGGCTGCACTGGCTTAAACAGACTGGTTAATAGGTTTGTATTGAATCTGTGGGTCTGACTCTGTCTTTCACACACAGAGATACATGTCCATTGCAGGAAGTCAGCTGACTTCTGATCCACACATGCACATCTGTGCATGTTCCAGGCATCAGTGCTGACCCAAGAAACACCTCCATCTCTCCTCACCCTCTGCCCTGTCCCAGAAGATTCTGGGAATCTGTCTGTGTGTGCTCAGTTATGTCTGACTCTTTTGTGACACTATAGACTGTAGTCCACCAGGCTCCTCTGTCCTTGGGACTTCCCAGGCGAGAATACTGGAGTGGGTTGCCATTTCCTTCTCCAGGGGATCTTCCTGACCCAGGACCTGACCTCTCCTGGGGGTCTGGTCCTTGGCAAAAATCCTTGAGGGGGTCCATGGCACATAAGGTGGGTCTGTTGTACTGCATTGTTCTGGGCTAGATAAATAGTTATCCCCAGTCAATGTGGTTAAGTAATCATCAAACCACATAATTCAGAAATCATGCTCATTAAAAGCTCCCCATTTAGTGCACAACAGAAAATGCTAATCTGCTGCCCAAGATCGTGTTTTATTTTTCTAGACAGGAAGCATTTTCTTCAGTCACATAATGACTTTCGTTGACATAATAATGAAGGAATGTGAATTTAAAACAGCCTAGGATGCTAGAGTGTTCTTTGTTATCTGGGGTGCTGGCTGCACGGAAATAACCCGAGTAACTGCTGACTGGCCCGGCAATGTCTTCATTGAATTAACTGCTTACAAAGACTGAAATTTACCAAATTAAATTTTAGTGAGTAATTTTCCGTTCATATAAATGGCAGAAATTAAACTGTTGTGGATGTGGTTGGGCTGTCACGGGGCCTGACATCACATTAGTGTGTGTGGTGGGGGAATGCTGTGGAGTCAGGCAGGACCAGGATGTGGTCAGTAGAAGACCTATCCACAGGGTGGGGAATGGGAAGATTGAACTAGTTGAGCTCTAAAATCAGGAAGGTAATTGTTCAAAACCCAGTTTTCTTGCTTCCTATTGTATGACCTCTCTGAGCCTCAGTTTCCTTATCTGTAAAGTGGGCAGAATGAAGGGCTATTTAGAGATGAAAATGAATTATATCAATAAAAGCATGTGTGTGTGTGTGTTAGTTGCTTTGTCATGTCCAACTCATTGCAACAACATGGACTGTAGCCCACTAGATTCCTCTGTCTACGGGATTTCCTGGGCAAGAATATTGGAGTGGGTAGCCATTCCCTTCTCCAGGGGATCTTCTCTACCCAGGGATCTTCTCCACTGGGTCTCCTGCATTGCAGGCAGATTCTTTACCATCTGAGCAACTGGGGAAGCCCATAATGCATTTGGTTACCTGTCAAGGTCTATGTAAATATTGTTGGCTGTTGCTAGGCAGCTCCTACCTAAAGAAGTTAAACAGGAATAAATTCAGTTCAGTTCAGTTGCTCAGTCATATCCAACTCTTTGTGCACCCCTGCACTGCAGCACGCCAGGCTTCCTTGTCCATCACCAACTCCCAGAACTTGCTCAAACTCGTGTCCATCAAGTTGGTGATGCCATCAAACCATCTCATCCTCTGTCGTCACCTTCTCCTCCCGCCTTCAGTCTTTCCCAGCATTAGGGTCTTTTCCAAGGAGTCAGTTCTTTGCATCAGGTGGCTAAAGTATTGGAGCTTCAGCTTCAGCATCAGTCTTTCCAATGAATATTCAGGACTGATTTCCTTTAGGAGGGACTGGTTTGATCTCCTTGCAGTCAAGGGACTCTGAAGAGTCTTCTCCAACATCACAGTTTAAAAGCATCAATTCTTCAGTGCTCAGCTTTCTTTATGGCCCAACTCTCACATCCATACATGACTACTGGAAAAACCATAGCTTTGATTAGATGCACCTTTATTGGCAAAGTAATGTCTCTGCTTTTTTTTTTTTACCTTATTTTACTTTACAATACTATATTGGTCTCTGCTTTTTAATATGCTGTCTAGGTTGGTCATAACTTTTCTTCCCAGGAGCGGGTGTCTTTTAATTTCATGGCTGTAATTGCCATCTGCAGTGATTTTGGAGCCCAAAAAAATAAAGTCTCTCACTATTTCCATTGTTTCCCCATCTATTTGCCAGGAGGAGATGGGACTGGATGCCATAATCTTCACTTTTTGAATGTTGATTTTTAAGCCAGATTTTTCAAGTGAAAAATTACTTTCATCAGAGGCTCTTTAGTTCTGCTTTGCTTTCTGCCTATCTGAGGTTATTGGAACAAATTCGGACTGAAAGAAAATCTCTCCTCTGGTTACCCTACCTTTTGCAAGAGCTGATGTTGTCTACTCCCAAGCCCATCAGATAGCACAGAGAAGACTTAGAAGACCCAATACACCTCTGGAAATAGGTTCCATTGGACAGAACCACACAGCCAGTTGGGTTAATGGTTAGCTGGATTAATTAACTACAACCCTAGTTGTTGTATTGATGTGTCTCTATTGCTAAAGCAGTAGATGAAACACAAAGTTTTTGACTTCTCTGTCCATGGTGAGGTTGAGGAGATAATGATAAGACACTATTTTCTCCCTTGTGTAGAGCACATGAGTGGTAGGTCAGATTATTGTTTAGAAATAGCCACCTACTCTTGCTCACCTTCGTGGAAGTGCATGTCCTTACTCCTTCGGTTCCTATTTGGCCATTTGACTCACCTGAAACAGTCACAAACATGATGCAAGCAAGGACTTGAAATGTACTTTGCAGCTGGGCACCCCTGCCATGGCCATGAGAAGAGCTTCTCCCAAGTAGAAGCTTCCCCTCTATCCTGGGCTCAAAAATAATCATACAGGGCATAGACCAGAGCTTGTCTTGATGGAGAGGAGCCAGTTCTAGCCAAACCACAGCCCAAAGCCTCTAGCCAAACTCATCCCAGTCTAGCCTAGCTCACACAACCTTTGCTTGCATACAGATTTGTGAATGAAATGAATGCTGATTGTTCTAGGACACTGAGATTTTTGTGATTGGTCATGACACAGCAAGAACTGACTGATACAAGGTGCTTTCATTTCCACTGGCTCATTCAATCTGCAGAAACCACCCCTAATGACACAGATAGGTTAAGTAATTTTGATTCTCTTTTTTATGAGAGAACTGTGGCTCGGGAAGAAGAAATGACTTGTTACAGTCACAGAAGCCAGTCAGAGACAGAACCCAGCCTTTTAGTGCAAAGTTGAGTATTCTTTTCCATGTATGACAACTACTTCTCTGTGGGGGTGTTGGGAGCTGGGAGAGCTCCCTGGGTTCCCAAGGGTAGAAAGATAATCTTCTTCCACTTTATAGTTTCACCAAAGGCCAATCTGTCGGCAGAGTTGGAAGGGCTGAGTGACCTCCCAGGAGGCAGTTAATGATTGGCCTGTGGTTCACACCAGGGCATTTCCTATGTTCTGGGTTGGTGCCAAATCATAGTGTCACTGGGCAGAGACAGAAAGCAGTTTGTCATGTATAAATTTAACAGGCAATAATGCCAGTAACTGAATAGTATATCATTCCTAACGATGTTGTCAGCCTGTAATCAGTCTAATTTATGTTGTCAATATGATGTAATAGTCCCACCCAGTGTGGGCCTTCAGAAAGGCAAGATCCAACAATGTGTGAGCCCAATGTGGGTTTCCACTGGTTCTGACTCCGGAAATCCAATGAAGATGTCTGGTTCCCACTTCGGAGAATCTGAGGGAATGGAAGTAAAATGCCTGGCATAGGGCCTGATATACAGTAGGCATGCAGTGGGCGGTTGCTATTGTTTTTGCTGGCATGTAGCTGAGCCAGCTAGTGGTGGAAATCTTGCCCTTTGAGAAACAGAGGAAGGAGATTTTAGAGCTCAGAGATGGCCTTGCTGTGCTTCCTGTACCCCTTTGCTGTCATTATTTCTCTTAAGAAAGGCTCCATGAGGTTTACAAAAGACTTCGAATGCAGAATTAATACCTCCCTGCAGGTAAGAATGAGGTGTCTTAGTGGTAAAGAATCCACCTGCCGATGCAGGAGACGCAGGAGACACAGGTTCGATCCCTGGGTCAGGAAGATCCTCTGGAGAAGGGAGTGGCACACACTCCAGTATTCTCACCTGGCAAATCCCATGGATAGTGGAGCCTGGCAGGCTACAGTCCATGGGGCCGCAGAGTCAGACACAGCTTAGCGACAAAGCAGAAAAGAAATGAGGGCATCTGATGCCAGGTAGGTGCTTAACGAAGGAAAGAGTCTCCTATTCTTGGCAAGTCGTGGGTAAGGAAACCCTGTTTTACCCACCATAGTAAATGGCAATCTCAGCATCCAGTTAGTAAAGTAAAAAATCTGGGTCTTATTCCTCCCTCCTCTCCTTCTCCCTCTTACATGTGCCAAATCACTTCAGTAGTATCCAGCTCTGTGCAACTCCATGGACTGTAGCTCACCAGGCTCCTCTGTCTATAGAATTCTTCAAGCAAGAATACATCCACCAATAAAATATCCTGCAGGGACCTACGTTTCTTCCCAGCCACCTGCTCCCACCCCAGGTAGCGGATCAGCCCCCACATGCCGAGTTTCTATTTCTGTCCTCCTCTGAGTTAACCTCCACACAGCGGCTGACTTAATGGTTTTAGGTCAGACTCTAAATCATGACACTCCTCTGCATAAAATCCTTGGCACTTAGACTAAAATCCAAACTCCATCCGTGCTCTGTGGATCAGTCAGGGTTCAGCCAGGAAAACAGAATCCATGCCAGATGCATATTAAAAAGGAGATGTTAGTACAGGGAATGAGCTACAAAGGTGGATGGAGAGCTGAAAAGGCTCAGGGAAAGGTGAGGTGACCCAACGATTAGTCACCACAGGGAGCCACCCCCAGCTGTGGGGCGGCAGGAACAGAGGGAGGAGGTGGAGTGACCGGAGTCCAAAAGGCACGGCCACCCGGTGGAAGCAGGATGGTGGTGAGCCTGGTAGGAACTGGGGCCAAGGAGCGGAGCAGATCGGCCATTTCTGGGACTTTCGCCACAGCAGAGTGTGAAGAAGGAGTACCAGGAAAAGGGCTTTTTCCTTTTTCTCACCTTCCAGTCTCCTCAGCCAGGCAATTCCATTTCCAGGCATCTCTTCTGGAGAGAAATGTGTATGTGTACATGAGGAATCACACACAAGCAGGGTTTTCTCAAACACTTCTTGAGACAGCATTCAGTTAGAAACTAACCTAAATGTTGGTGCGCAAGGAAATGGATAATCATTCCTGCATGCGACTACTGCTCAGCAGTTCAAAAGCGTGGGATCCGTGAAAACAAAATTAAGGCAAAACAACTGAGCTGGTCATTTGCCGGTCTGCTATGACATCTGTTGCCCATTCTCGTCCTGTTCTGCAGAGTCCCTGCAGTCTCTCCCTCTGGCAGAGTCCCTGAGCCTGGCACACTGGTTTCCCAGGCATCCTTGCAATGGGCGTCCAGCAAAATTGAACCGCTGGCCGGAGATGGAAGGTGCAAGGAAGACAGAGCCAAGTCATCAACATTTTTATTAGGTGCCGACAGCTTGTCCTTAAAGAAGCCTGCACCCATTTATCCTGCCACCATTGCACAGAGAAATGCCCATTTCTCTATACCCCAACCAGTTCTTCTCTGAAAAAAAAAAAAAAAGTTAATTGAAGTATAGTTGATTTACAATATGTGCTAGTTTCTGGCGCATAGCAAAGTGATTCAGTTACACATAGATATATTCTTTTTCATATTGTTTTCCATTATGGCTTGTTACAGGATATTGAATATAGTTCTCTGTGTTATACAGTAGGAACTTGTTCCAACCCGTGCTTTTGCTACTTTAAAAATCTAATCTGCAAGTCATGGAGGCTTCTTGTTGCTTTAGGTTGCATTTCTTTGATTACAAATAAGACTGAGAAATTTACTGTCTGTTCTTGGCCATTTATAGTTCCCATACTGTGGGCTTTTTAGTATTTTAATTTCAATTTATAATTTTTCACTGAATAAACAAATCTACAATAAAATAGGGAAAAATATATTTTAAAAGTTCCTTTGAAGGATCATTGTAGTTCAGTGTGCAAGATAAAGATTACATTACAAAATAATCTATCATTCCAGAAATTATATTTTACATTGATCACTATTATTATTTTTATTTAGTTTTTGTTTTTGTTCCTGTTTTTTCCCCATACTGTGTTGATCGCCTTTCCGTAATGTCTGCCTAGTTCTCTTTTTCTTATTGATTTGTAGAGATTTTCATTTATTCTAGAGTTTTACATGCTTTATTTGTGGCACATGTGACAAACATTCCCTAGAATGTCTTCTCTCTTGGATCTTGTTTTCTGGAAACTCAGCTCTGTGTTAAACTGGCAGTGTGCTGCCTGACTCTTGAATTAGTTTTTCCCCATTTGACCCCTGAGTTTGTTGTATTGTTTTATTCTTTATCTTTCCCTTCTTTGTTTGTTTTTATTCTTTCCTTGTTTTACTGATGTATTATCTTCCAGTAACTTTTGCAGAAAAGATGTATGGGAGGTCAAGGTTTCCCAAAGCCCCATGTGTTCCAAGCAGCTCTGTTTTCCTTTAGGCTTGATTTATAGTGTATTCATGGCCCGATCTCTCTTGCTTTACTTTGTAAATGATGAGTTTGGGGGTTTACTTCTGCCTTTCCATTAGACTGTGAGGTTTTGTCTCTTCTCTGACTCTTCAGTGCTCAGGAAAAAGGACAGGTGGAAAGAACATGGGAACTTTGCTCCAAGACCCACAGTTCCCCTCTGTTTCTGAGCACTGCACTTCATTGTCATCCTCCATTCCAGCGGGCACCGCAGCAGGACGGTGGCCTCGTCCCCATGGGGCTCGCCATGCCCAGTGTGCCACGGACTCCTCACTGTGAGTGCTGCCTGCTCAGCTGTCTTGTGTCCGCAGCACCCGGAAGCCCCTTTATTCCCTCCTGCCTTCTCTTCTAGGAAACCCCTACTCTGGGCCAGTTGAGGAAGTATGCACACATATCTCAAAGACACAGGTTCAGTTCCAGCCCGTCTCAATAAAGGGAATATCACAATAAAGCAAGTCAGTTTCCCAGTGCTTATGAAAGTTATGTTTATAGAAAACAATCTTAAAGTTACCAGAGGGAAAAGGCAGGGGGGAGGGGGAGGGATATAACAGAATTTGGGATTAACAGTTATATAACACTATATATAAACTAGATAAACCACAAAGTTTTATTGTACAACATAAAGGGAACTACATTCAATATCTTGTAATAACCTATAATGGAAAGAATTGGAAAAAGAATATATACATGTATAACTGAATCACTCTGCTATATACCTGAAACTAACACAACGTTATAAATCAACCCTACTGCAATTAAAAAATCGAGAAAAGCTATGTTCATATTCTACTGTGGTCTATTAAGTGTGCAATAGTATTATGTCTAAAAAAACCCCCAATCTACATACCTTAATTAAAAATATGTTGATGCTAAAAGAAAAGTTACCCATCATCTGAGTCTTTAGTGAGTTGTAGTAGTAACATCAAAGATCACTGATCACAGTTCACCATAACAAATATAATAATAATAGAAAAGTTTGTAATATCCTGAAAATTACCAATATCTGACACAGAGACATGAGGTGAGCAAATGCTTTTGGAAAAATGATGCCAATTGACTTGCTCGACACAGGATGGCCACAATCCTTCAGTTTGTGAAAGCTGTGATAGCAGGAGGAGGTCACTTCCTGTGGATTCACGCCTTCACACGACATGATGAAATATATGAGGGGTGGGGGATAACTTTGTAGGAACATAGTCCTCCTAACTCCCTCCTCTCACCACCCTTCTCCTGCCCCCAGGCAATTCCCACTCCTGCCAGAGAGCTCTGCAGGAAGCCACAGGGTGGATGAGGGTGAAGCTGGGGAATTCAAAGGGCCTGGAAGATGGAGATGGGCTTAGATGGAGATGGGATGCTTGCCCCTGGGGAGGCAAGAGGAGGGAGGAGGGCCTCTCTCCAGGGAGGAATGGCAAGGACTAAAATTCGTTTCTCCATCTGCATGGGTTCGATGAATACTGCTCTAACCAGCCACTGAGGACAGTGGGTACATCCAAACAAAATTAACAGGCGGAAGGCTGGCATGCTGAAGGGAGAGGGAGAGCATTGAAAGGACAATCAGATGCTCTGAGTTTGTGTCTCGATTTGGCCACTTACTATCCGTGTGTCCTTGAGTAAAATCATTGAGCTTCTCTGGGCTCTCATTTCGTCTCTTCCCAATGAGTTAGTCTCCGTGAAAACTATACAAATGATGAATTTCTGTGCAAATGTGAAGGCAGGCTAATTATACTATTTGGAAGAGAGTTTTATGTGCTATACACTATAACATCTTTTTAAAAATCTGTCATCTCATTTAGTCCTTCCAACGAATCCAGGTGAAAAATCTTATAACCACTTTTTAAAGTTTTATTTATTTGTTTATGGCTGTGCCGGGTCTTTGTTGTCATGTGCAGGTTTTCCATAGGTGCAGCGAGTGGGGGCTGCTTTCCAGCTGCAGTGCAAGCGCTTCTCATTGCGGTGGCTTCACTTGTTGTGGAGCATGGGCTCTGGGCAAACTCTTTCAGCAGTTGCAGCTCCCGGGCTGTAGTGCACAAGCTTGGTAGTTATGGTACATAGGCTTAGTTGCTCCACAGTATTTGGAATCTTCCCAGACCAGAGACTGAACCCAGTTCTCCTATATTGGCAGGTGGATTCTTTACCACTGAGCCACCAAGGAAGTCCCTTACTAGCCTCTTTGAAAGTGAGAAAACAGCCTCAAAGGGGCCAATGACTTGACCACGGCAACCTGGATAAGAATGGCAGAGCCTCAAAGGACCCGAGTCTTCCGAGTCACAGTCCTGCCGCCTCTCTACCCATGAGCTTCTCTCGCTCAAGACTGGTGATAAGCATGCGCTTTATCTGAAAACTCCTCCATGGTAGGTGTTGACTGGACAAGGCAGTGCCTTTGGTTTTCATTTTTCATTCAGACGTTTTGTTGCTGGATACACATGGTCTTCATTTCCAGTGCTAAATTCCATACCAAAGGGTACCATCTTGGGGAAATAATTCAGCCTCCCCAGGCCTTGGTTGCCTTCATAATTCTCATGGCTCTCTTTCTCTGGGCTCGCTAGAGTAATGACAAGGCCTCTTTGAGACCACAAAGCTCACCTGTGGGGTCACAGAGCCTCTGATAGGATAAAGAACTACTTAAACTTCAACACAGTGGCTCAGAGTCAGTGTAAAGCATAGACTCACCTAGTTTATTCCTTTTTCCTTTCCAGTGGGGAAATGGAGGATCAGAGGGGGCAGTGGCTTACCTAAAGTCACCAGCAACAAAGATCAGACCAGAACTCACACAGCACACTTCTCTCACCTCCTCATGGGATGGTTGTCTGGGCATCTTTGGTCAGGATCTTGACATATAACATCCTTGGAAGTGACTTCGGCTTTCAGTTTTCATGGTGAAAGCAGGAATAGGCAAACATTTTCCGTAAGGGGCCAGAGTAAATAATCTAGGCTTTGTGGGTTATGTGATCTCTGCAAAACTACTCACCTCTGCTCTGATTGTTAAAAGAAGCCAGAGACAAATATAAATGAATAAGCATGGTTGTTCAGATAAAGCTTTATTTGCAAAGACAGGGAGGGGACAAATTTGGCCTGCAGGCTGTAGTTTGCCAACCCCTAGTTTAAAGATTTTTTTCCAAGGTCTGGTCTACAATCCATGAAACATCTGAAATCCCCTCATTTTGTTTAAAAAAAAAAAAAAAAGGGGCAGAATCACAATTGGGCAATCAGGGTAGGGAATTCTTCCATGAGAACCAGAATCCATGTGTAAAGTGCCAGGCCATGCTGAGCCAGTTTTGGCTAGTCTTGGATTTTCACTTTGTTGACAGGGCCATTCATAGCATTAATTCTGCAAAATGTAAGTGGCCACCAGAAAGGGGATTGGTATGAATAAGGGCAGGACAGGCCTCCTCTGCCTGTGCCCCTGCTGGCCCAGAAACCCTCTGGGCTCCCAGAGCCCCATGCTTCTTAGAGCTTATCATCCCACCTTGGAATTTTCCACTTTTCTTTTCTTTCTTTCTTTCCTTTTTTTTTTTAAATTAGTTTATTTATTTGGCTGCACCAGGATCTTTAGTTGTATCATGTGGGATCTAGTTCCCTGACCAAGGACCAGACCTGGGCCCCCTTCATTTGGGAGCACAGAGTCTTAGCCATTGGACATCAGGCAAGTCCCAGAGTCCTTGCTTTTAAAGTGGCTGCACAAGCAGCTCCCATCCTGTGACTGGGGCAGAGCTCTGGCAATGCTGGAGCTCACCTCCTAGGCCTGGACCAGTGTGAGGTCTCCTCTTCCTCTCTGCTTCTCTATAACAAAGGAGATGATGGAGGAGAGGGGTGGATTCTAGCACTTGAACAGAAGTGAATTTGTTTCCTTTGTCTTCAGTCGGATGGTGTGATATGAACTCTGCAATATGGTACCACTAGCCACAGGTGGCTGTTTAAATGTAAGATAAATAAAATTAAAAATGTGATTCCTCAACTTCAACTTCTAGGGGAATGGCAGGGACCAGATTTATCCCCGTGCCTGAAATAATAGCAGCAACAACCAAAAGGAAAAATACATGAAACAATGATTTCTAAGAGACTAGGTATCGTGAAATTAAGGGCATCAATCCCTGAAAGATGGATAGCCACCAAGGGGCTCGCCCTCTCCTCAGCTTCCTGCCTCAGCTGCAATTTCCAGCCTGCAGTGCACATTTCCCTCTTATTTGTTTTGCTGCACACACGGCAGTCTTTGTATAATCAATACCAGTGCCACCACCGAGAATAGGACCACTGAAAAGGGTTTGGGGAGTGGCTGCTTGTTTGCACTTCTATCTTCAGGTTACATTCTACTCATGCAGTCAGATCATTTGGATTCAAACTCACTGTGTAGGGACTTCCCGTGGTGGTAACTCCCAATACAGGGGGCCATTCCTGGTCCAGGGAGCTGGATTCCAGATGCCTCAATTAAGAGTTCACATGCTGAAACTAAAGATCCCATGTGCTGCAGCTAAGACCAGATGCAGCCAAATAGATAAATATACACTAAAAAAAAAGTTACTGAGTAACTTCCTCTCCAGGTGCATAGTTAACTGATGGGTCAAGCAGCCAGACTCTCATGTTCATTATTTTCTATTTTTAGGAATTGGTTTTTAAGATTTAATTTTATTTTGAACATTTTTATGCAGTTATGTAAAATCTTCACATGGTTCCAAAGCAAAAACAATAAAACAAGTCAAATTCAAAGAAACCAACTTTTTATCTCTCTTCTTCTCTCCCATCCTATCATTTTCTGTCCCCTTCAGTGCACTTTAAATTGTTTTATGGTTTATCCCTTCCTTAAAAAAGCGAAAGATATACTTTTCATTTTCTTCCTTTTTCATATAAACCATATATATTTTACCCAATTTTTACTCTTTAGCTTAGCATCTTGCATTCTCCCTCTTGGTTTTGTTTTTCACTTAAGAATATATCCTGAAGATCACTCCACAGCAGTAAATACAGGGGACTCCCATTTTTTAGAGTTGCAATAGTATTCTGTGGCATGGATATATGATAATTTTTCTTCCAGTCCCTCTATTCACATCTTCATGTTTTACTTTTATACCTACGTGGGGCTCGGATGTGAACATAGCAACATTTGATTCTATAGCCAGGACTCTTGATCACAACACCAAGCTCATATTCTTCTGCTCTTAAATGTACGTATCAGAAGAGGATTTTCATAACACTGCCTGAAAGTGAGAGCATAGCTTCATCAGCCATTCATCAAGGAGTTGTTCAGTTGCTCAGTTGTGTCTGACTCTTTGGGACACCATGGCCTCCATCGCGCCAGGCTTCTCTGTCATTCACTGTGTCCTGGAGTTTGCTTAAACTCATGTCCATTGAGTCGATGATGCTATCCAACCATTTCATCCTCTGTCACCCCCTTCTCCTGCCCTCAGTCTTTCCCAGGGTCCAAGGTCTTTTCCAAGACAAGGGGACTTGTAGCTCTCAGCTCTGTCCCAGGTCCTGAAACTTCATGGTGGGCAAGTGGGTGGGGTAAGCATAGATGCTGGGAGACCAGGGAGGGCACTATGGCAATGTCTTAACGAGATGTCGAGAATAAGACCAGGATGTGGACTCTGAGGACAGAGAGGAAGGGTTGGATTCTGGGATCCCTTTCTCTCTAATCAGGAACCTCGTATTTCCCTTCCTCCCCTTTCTTCCCAATTAAATGGAGGTGGCTCAGCCTTCATGTGTATTTCAGTCACAGGTATATTAATTTCACTGAGTTCTTAGGCCATGATGGCTCTATGAATCCTGCCTTTCCTGGGCTAATGGAGTGGCATAAATAACTCCAGGAGAAGCACTTGGCCTGGCAGCTCCCAAGTCAGGCTGGAGTTAATCAATCCTCTGCTGATGTGTAGCTGAAGGTTCCAATGATGGGCCAGAGGTTGTGCCTGTCCAGGGCTAATTCCCTCCTACCAGATGCCTCTCCAGAGAGTCTGGGTGCCCTCTGGTCAGAGGAAGGCGGCACTCGGAAGTTAGGAATCTGATGTTCTCCTTGGCCCAGAGACAGATGGAAATTCCGCCAGCTCACGGAGTGAGTCAGGGCAGCTGTTTGGCTCTCCCTCCCATAGTCTTGCCAGTCTCCCAGGAAAGGCTGGTTCACCCTCCCACATCCAGGAGGAGGGGGTTGTGTCAGAGCAGTACCAAGGCTGACTGTCTGTGTCTGCATGGATCCTCAGCTAATGGCTTATCTCATCCAGCTCTTCAACTCTCTCCCAGGAGATAGGATGGCACAGGGTTTAAGACACGCCCCTGCAGCCAGATCTTGGCTCCCTCTCTTACATGCACTGAAACTTTGCATGTTTCCTCATTTGTGAGATCAGTGGGGAATAATAAGAGCAATAATCTAGCTTGACCCTACCTAGTCATAGGGCTTATTCAAAGAACTTAATGAGTGACCCCATGTAGAGTCTGAGACCGAGACCTGGAGCATCAGAAGGGCTCATTCTTAGCTATTATTAGATCTCTGTCCTTGGGGACTTCGTCTGTCTGGGCTTGTTGGGAAGCATCCTTGGCAACTCAAGGATACCCTGGTCTTCCACCCAGCATCCCAGGAGGAGGGCAGAGCTGAGAATCAGGGCCCTCGCCGCTTGGTCTCTGAGGCTCCTGCCAGCTGGGAGCTCTCCAGCTGTCAGCACAGGCAGGGGGTCAACCTCCAGGTCCTCAGATGCTCTCTCGTAGTGGCCATCAGCATCTTGCATTGCTGCAGGCAGTGGGTCGGATCATCTGGTCTGGATCGCCTCTCAAGCCACATGCTAAGCTCCATGCTTGGGGGCTCTGAGGATAGTGGAGAGAGGTTTCAAGCACTCAAGGAAACGGTGCTCCCCTGACTGGTGCATAAGTCTTTACAGTCTACCAAGCCCTTTTACTCCCTTTCAAGATCTCCCTTAAATCTGTTCAGAGTTCAGGGAGACTTGTGGGATGAGAAATCTCCCCATTTCATAAATGGAAATGTTGAGGTTTGCAGAGGGAGGAAACTTGCCCAAAGGCACATAACTAGGGCAGTGGGACCATCTTGCAGACATCCAAATTATTTAGCCTCCCCAGTCCTAGACTGACATTGCTCCCAGTGTCCCCTCTTAAGCCATCAGCTTCTCCCAGTGAAGGCTAAGCTTAGGCTGCTTGCTGGTCAGGAAGCAGGAGACCCCCAAGGGCCACAGCAGGGTCCTCTCCCCTCAGCAGCTCCAGATGGAAGCAGGAAATCTGATTACAAAAGGCCCCATCACGGAACTGTTTTCAAAAGTCATTGGGATAAACCCATCTCCCAGAGATAGAGATTCAATTCATTAAGCTTAGATGATTAATTACAGGGCAATTAAATATTTGATTAAATTAATCCTAAGGTGTTTAAACATTGTTTTGCGAAGAAAGTTTGCTCATTAATTAGAATGGCTAAATGCACGAGTTAAGCAGGGCCAGGGGCTCTTGGAGAGACAAGGAAGCCTTCTCCTCGCTCCTCTGAGACTCTTCTCTGCAGAGGTGGGAACAGTCTTTGCCCAGGAGTGTTGTCTATGCCTTGAGTCTTCCCTGGCTGCCCTGGTGCCTCTGTGCTCATTTGCAAAAGTGTCCAGGGATGACCTGGAGGCAGGAGAGCCAGCCCTGACTCTGTCATTGATAAGCCAAGTGCTCTTGGCAGAGTTTCTGCTCTGGGCCTCAGGGCCTCAGTCTTTCCATCTGCATAATGGTGGGAGCATCTGCACCCCAATGTCCGCTGCGTCTGACTCTTGGTTCAACTGGATCTACATTTCCACTGCTAGCCAAGGAGAACGCCTCTTTGCTACTGGTCCCCATCTCTGCAGGCTCGCAGCATCTTCTTTGAGGCCCCTCTCTCTTCTGGATGCCCAATTCTGGCCAGTTGATAACTATGATGTAAAACAAACAAACAAACAAACAAAACAAAACTAAACTTAGAGAAGGCAGATGTTATTACTGAGAAAGACTATTGCAGTAGGAAAGGTTCTGAACTCAGAAATCTGTAAGTATCTCAAAAATCACATAGCAAAAGGTTTTACTTTTATGGGGTGAAGGGAGAGCAAGCCAAGATAAGCATGCTCTTTGAAGGAGAAGCTGGACAAATGAGGGGAAGTGACCAGTGGGGTGTGACAGGAAAGTGGTTAGCGATTCTCAGGAGAAACTGAAAATGTGGCAGAGCTTGGGTGGCCTCACGGGGAGGGGATGTTCTGCTCTTTCTGATGCTTACTCTGGCTTGGGGCCAAGCAGAGGTCAGGGAAGGAGAGAAGTCTGCTTGAAGTGTGGTCAGGACAAGGTAGAGAGTGAACAAGGGGCAATTGTGGACACGGGGTCAAAGTCAAAGTCAGTTTTTAAAATTGGAATATAATTGCTTTACAATGTTGTCTTACTTTCTGCTGTACAACAACGTGAATCAGCCATGCATATACATATATCCCCTCCCTCTTGAGCCTCCCTCCCACTCCCCCATCCCGCCAGCACTGAACTGAGCTCCCTGTGCTAAACACAAAGCCAGTTTCAGTGGTGATAGGATGGGAGCCAGACCAGTGTGGGCTAACCAGGGAACTGAAGCTTTACTGTGAACAGGAGGAGAGAGATGGGATGGGAGCTAGTGGGAGAGGTAAGACCAAAGAACAGTGGTGGGGTTTTTAGATGAGAAATCATGGAACATGTCTTAATGCTGTTACAGAGATCCATCAGGAAGCGGGGCTATGGGGACACCATCTGCCCTTGCCGCAGGCTGTGGTCTCTGCTTGCTCCTTTCTGTCTCTTGTAACCATCTCCCAGGTATACTTCTTCTTCCCCTGGGGTCCAGGGGCTCTCGCCACCCTGGACAGTACCCATCCCAGGATAGGGAAAAGCCTGCAGGACTGCCTGGGTGGGCGGCTCAGAACCCTGGGGGGTGAAGGGTTCCTTAGCTCATCTGGAGCTGCTGATCACAGCAGGGCTGAGTGGTGTTTCCCCAGGAGATGTCACGGCGCTGGGCAGGGCTCCATTTCCAGCCTGGATCCTGGTGAGGTGGTAACTGTTCTGGCTAATTGGAGCAGAACAGACATCTCCCCTGGCACAGCAGAAAGAAAGTAATCAGAGACAGCGCCATGGGGGTGGACTACAGCAGATGCAGGGTGTCAAGGGAGTATAGAAGGGACTGGAACAGCCCCTGGGGACATTGCCACATCTCCAGAGGGAGGGGACTAGAAGTGGACATCAGATAATAGTGACATCAGATATCTATCATTTTCAATTACTCCTCTGGTCTTTACAAGTTTTTCTTTTTAAAATTCAGAATCTCTCTCAAAGCTGCTTGGCACTGCCTCTTTCATGACGGCCTTTGAAACCCAGGGACCTGGAAAGGCAGAAAGAATTCTGTCTGAAAACATGTTTCATCTGCCTGTGTTTGCTGTGGTCATTGCACAGCTAGAAGCAATGCTCAAGCCTTTGGAAACTAAAACGTACTTTCCTGAAATGATGACTTGATCAAGTTACACAGAGGTTGCAAGTGAGAGGCCTGGATTGAAATTCCAGCTCTGTCACCAGGGGCAATTTTCATTATTCATTCTGCATAAAGATCAAAATGAAAGGTGCAAAATCATCTTAATAGTTATCCTCAAATAATTGGATAACAATCAAACATTTCTTTAAGAATAATTTAAGAATCAAAGGATTCTTCAATAGGATGCTGCTGCTGCTGCTAAGTCACTTCAGTTGTGTCCGACTCTGTGCAACCCCATAGACAGCAGCCCACCAGGCTCCCCTGTCCCTGGGATTCTCCAGGCAAGAACACTGGAGTGGGTTGCCATTTCCTTCTCCAATGCACGAAAGTGAAACGTGAAAGTGAAGTCGCTCAGTTGTGTCCAACTCTTAGCGACCTCATGGACTGCAGCCTACCGGGCTCCTCTGTCCATGAGATTTTCCAGGCAAGAGGACTGGAGTGGGGTGCCATTGCCTTCTCCCTTCAATAGGATAAAGCATTCCTATTTTGAACCAAAAATCAGCACTGATAAAGTAAATTCAAAATTAGGAACAGGGACTTCTGTGGCAGTCTAGTGGTTAAGATTTTTTTTTAATTAATTAATTAATTTATTTAAATTACAATACTGTATTTGTTTTGCCATACATTGACACGAATCAGCCATAGGTGAACACAGTCTTCCAATGCCGAAGCCCCCTCCCACCTCCCACCCCACATCCTCTACTTGAATCATCCTGTGCATCAGCCCCATGCATCCTGCATCCTACATTGAACATAGGTTGGCGCTTCGTTTCTTACAGGAAAATATACATGTTTCATTGCCATTCTCCCAAACCATCCCACCCTTTCCCTCTCCCTCAGAGTCCAAAAGTCCACTCTATACCTCTGTGTCTCTTTGTTGTCTCACATATAGGGTCATCATTACTGTCTTCTAAATTCCATATATATGTGTCAGTATACTGTATTGGTGTTTTTCTTTCTGGCTTACTTCACTCTGTATAATCGGTTCCACTTTCATCCATCTCATTAGAACTGAGTCAAATTTATTCTTTTTAAGGGCTGAGTAGTATTCCATAGTGTATATGTACCACAGCTTTCTTATCCATTCATCTGCTGATGGACATCTAGGTTGCTTCCATGTCCTGGCTATTATAAACAGCGCTGCAATGAACATTGGGGTACATGTGTCTCTTTCAATTCTGGTTTCCTCGGTGTGTATGCCCAGCAGTGGTAGTGGTTAAGATTTTGTGTTTCCAATGCAGGAGGTTCAGATTCAATCCCTGGTCAGGGAACTAAGAGCCCACATGCTTCGAGGTGAAGCCAAAAAATAAATAAAAAATAAAAGTAAAAACCAAAATTAGAAACAAAAATGAATTCCTGTTTTCATCACACTGATAATTAATGAAAAGTTAACTGACATCCTACCAAGTTCCTCAGAAGGTTTAGAGGAGTTCCACTTGATATTTTTGAACATCCTCATCAATTCAGTAAGGCAAGATAAAATAAACCAGAGGAAAAAGCGGTATCAGAAGAACATTTGTATGGATGGTGGATACAAAAAGATCAGTAAAAATTTATGAATTAAGTTTAAGGAGGAAGATGAATGCAGACTACATGCATAAGAGTGATGATTTTCCTGAACACTAGCAAAAGCTAGAAAATACAATGAAAACATCCATTTATAACAGAAACATGTAATCTAACATACTTAGGAATAAACATAATATATGCTTGACCTTTATAAAGAAAATTGCAAATTCTTTGAGCTGGGGACAGGGTGAGAGGTATCACATAATTCAAGATGAACACACTGGCTGTTGTGAAAATGTCTCACCATCTTCGATTAATGTACAAACATAAACCGCCTCAAATCAATCCCAACAGTGTTTTTCTGAATGCAAAAGATTCTGGAGAAACAAGAGAAGAATTTCAAAGGGTATTCTTTTTTTTTTTTTTAAAAAAGCAAATCTCAAGACTAACAGGTTCATCATTAGAACACTTTATAAAATAATCATTTAAAAAGTAATTAAAAATGAATGACACTGGAAAACTGGATGGCATTGAAGAATTTTAATTTAGAGCTCCCCCTTATACCAAGATAGACTACAGATGGATTAAAGTGCTCTCTTTAAAAAAAAAAAAAAAGAAAGAAAACACAGAAAAGTTAGCACAAAAATGAAATATTTATTTTCTTTACTAAGAAAGACCACTCTCAGCTTTGAAGCAATGGGAGAAACTGGGAAGGAAGGGGCTGACTGATGACAGCAAGAACAGAATGAAAAACTCTTTGATGTTAAAAAACGCAACAAAATGAGAAGATGTTAGATGAAAAGCAGTTGTACCCGCTGCAAGATACAGGATAGCTATACCAGATGAAGGATCCACCAACATTTTATGAGAAAAATATCACAATTCTGCTTAAATGTGTTACCTTGTTGTTGTTTAGTGGCTAAGTCAAGTCCGACTCTTTTGTGACCCCGTGGGCTATATAGCCTAGCAGGCTCCTCTGGCCATGGGATTTCCAGGCAAGAATACTGGAGTGTGTGACTTGCTGCCACTTCCTTCTCCAGGGGATCTTCCCAAGCCAGTAATAGGGGGATTATTTAAATCAGGGAGAATCTATAGTATATCATTTTATGTGGTTATAAATTATGAAAAATGTTTATTCTGTGCTGGTAAGTGGATCAAAACCCCTTCTGTAACACAAAGTGACACACATATTATAAGTGCATTGAAAGAAAAGTGTGTCTGTATGGACAGGGCCTGAAGGAGGTAGAGAAGTTTTCATGTGCTTGGTTGCTGTTGTTTAGTCCCAAGCCATGTCTAACTCTTTGCCACCCCCATGGACTGTAGCCCGCCAGGCTCATCTGTCCATGAGATTTTTCAGGCAAGAATACTGGAGAGGATTGCTATTTCCTTCTCCAGTGGATCTTCCCCCAGGGATAAACCCGCTGCATTGGATAAACCCTCCTGCATTGTCAGTGGATTCTTTACCAACTGAGCCACCTGGGAGGCCTAGGTTGTTACTCTTGTTTTAATTTTTAAAAGTTGGGGGACATCCTTCCAGGTTTGTGGGAACCACATCACAAGCTCTCCCTCAACCACAGCCCCTTCTCTGGCTGGAGTCTGTCCCCTGGGGTCAGCCTGAATGCCCTGGATACACCATACTTCGCTTTTTTGAAACAAGAGGATGTCTACACCTTCCGGATGTGAACAACCAGATCAGCAGCCAGCAGCTTCCCATTTAGCAGCTCTGAGGCCTGATTGCGAGGTAGGGAGGCTTGCCCTGTCTGCAACACCAGCCTCCCAAGTGGCAGGACCTAACCAACTTCCGAGACAATTTATGATGTGGTTCCCAAACTGACAGCTTCAGCCTGGTGACGGGGGGCATCTCAGCCATGAGGCCAGAGCCTCAGACCCTAGAGCCAGCACAAGGAGTTCCAGAGCCCAACCTAGACCTTCTGCCTCCAAACTCGGTCCCCTCCAAGTCCCAGGAAGGGACAGGTACCCAGAGCTTGTCCAGGAGCCAGGAGCCCACAGCCCGCTGCCCACAGGCCATCTGGGGGAATCAGGCCACCCGGAGAGCCAAGCTTTCTAGATCCTGGGTCCCTGCCCTAAAGGGAACTCCACCCTACCCCTCCCACCCCATGCCTGGAGGCCTGAGAGCTCTGGGCTCTGCTCTGAACTCCGCCTCGCTCCTCCCATGCCAAGAACTGCTTAGGTGTACGCGCACATGCGTGGCTGGATTCTTACTTCTTCTCTCTTTTCATGCTATGTGGGTTTATCGATTGTCTCCTCCGTCCTGGTTTCCGTGGGGTTTGCCCTTGGGGTCTCAACCATTAACTCAGAGCTTGTAGCTCCTGTCACTCCTTCTCCAAGACTGTTTATAGGGCTGGGGACCCATTGTTAGGAGTAATAAAAGGATGAAGGAATAACCCCAGCAGGTGGACAGCGCTTTACAGTTTACAGAATCCTTCCACACATGCTTATCATCTGTGCCCTTCATTTTTTTTAATCCTCTTTTTTTTAATGGGGGTATAGTTGCTTTACAATGTTGTGCTATTTTCTGCCGTATGACAAAGTGAATCAGCTATGCATGCATGCGTGCTCAGTCGCTTCAGTTGTGTCTGACTCTTTGCAATCCTATGGACTGTAGCCTGCCCAGCTTCTTTGTTCAGGGGATTCTCCAGGCAAGAGTGGGTTGCTGTTTTCTCCTCCAGGGGATATTCCTGAGCCAGGGATTGAGCCTGCATCTCCTGCATTGCAGGTGCGTTTATTACCACTGAGCCATCCGAGGAAACCCGAAATCAGCTATCCACATAGGTATGTCCCCTCTCTCTTGAACAATAATCTCAGCACTGAGCTCTCCTTAATTCTGACATAGACTGCATCCCTGGTTTCCACAAATAATTTCACCCCACCAATTATGTCATGACTTTTATAGATTTGTGAGAACATAGGGAGAGGTCACACAGGATGAGACATTTTGCTGGAAATTTCATGGTGGATGTGTTTCTTTGGCTTCCACCCCGGGTGTGAATCAAAGCCTCCTCCTTACTCAAGGGGGCCTCTCCCGGGAGTGGGCTCTCAGGCCAGCAGCTGGGATGGTAGTTTGTTATCCCAGAAGCAAGGGGCTCTCATTTCATTTATACTGTAATAAACTCTTATTGATTTTAATAAAATTGGAAAATCTCTTTGTGAATGAAAACCCTAGGGTCCCACCCACATCTGCTGACTTGCTGCATTTTCTCTACACCGTGAACATCATGATTCATGCCCGGGCACCATTGCGGTCGGGGGCTGATTTCCCTGGCAGAATAAATAGGAACCATAAAAGTCGCACAGTCAAGGACCTCCCAGGAGCCCTCTGTGGTCCTGGCTGGGAGGGAGGAAAGTCTCTCAGTGGGGCAGTCAGAGAGAGGCCAGAACAGTTCAAGGCAGCCCGGGGAGAGGGCAGGAGACCCAGCTATCACTCCATCCATGATGGCTTGGTCCCCAGGCCCCACGGCTCTGCTGAGCTCCATGTAGCACCTTCCTTGGGTCCCCACCTTCTCTGGGGCTGGGGACTGCCTGTCTCAAATGGAACTCCTCATCTCCCCAAGGAGACCACCACCCACAGGGGTCCCCAGTCTGGAAATGAGGCACCACATCACCCTTGACTCTCGTTCCTGCTCCTCGGAGGGCCTGCAGTGCTCTGCACACCCACCTCTACAACCTTTTGTATACTGTGGCCTCTGTCCAGAAGGGGCTCCCCTCCCCGCACTGTTCTTCTCTCTCTATGGTTCACCCTCCAGCTCCTTCTACAAATGCTTCAACCCTGGCATTCGCTGCTGCCTTCTCTGTGTTCTCATGGACCCTGGATGTACCTCTCTTACTGTTTTCAAGGGTGACACTTCTGTTGCATAGACTGTCTGTCACACTGTCAAGCACTTTATTACTTAATCTTTATAACAACCATAGGGGGCTAGGTATTATTATCATGTCCTCTTTCACAGATAAGGAACAGGCCCACAGAGGTTAAGGAACATGCCAAAGGTCACACAGTGAGAAAGTGACAGAGTTGCAGCTTGAACCCTGGCAGCCTGGCTTCTCAGTCTGGGTTTGCAATCCCTAGACCTCCATTCTGAATGTGGAGCTTTCAGCCAACTTTTTGCTCTCCACTTTCACTTTCATCAAGAGGCTTTGAGTTCCTCTTCACTTTCTGCCATAAGGGTGGTATCATCTGCATATGTGAGGTTATTGATATTTCTCCCGGCAATCTTCATTCCAGCTTGTGTTTCTTCCAGCCCAGCGTTTCTCATGATGTACTCTGCATAGAAGTTAAATAAGCAAGGTGACAATATACAGCCTTGACATACTCCTTTTCCTATTTGGAACCAGTCTGTTGTTCCATGCCCAGTTCTAACTGTTGCTTCCTGACCTGCATACAGGTTTCTCAGGAGGCAGGTCAGGTGGTCTGGTATTCCCATCTCTTTCAGAATTTTCCACAGTTTATTGTGATCCACACAGTCAAAGGCTTTGGCATAGTCAATAAAGTAGAAATAGATGTTTTTCTGGAACTCTTTTGCTTTTTCCATGATCCAGCGGATGTTGGCAATTTGATCTCTGGTTCCTCTGCCTTTTCTAAAACCAGCTTGAACATCAGGAGTTCACGGTTCATGTATTGCTGAAGCCTGGCTTGGAGAATTTTGAGCATTACTTTACTAGCATGTGAGATGAGTGCAATTGTGCAGTAGTTTGAGCATTCTTTGGCATTGCCTTTCTTTGGAATTGGAATGAAAACTGACCTTTTCCAGTCCTGTGGCCATTGCTGAGTTTTCCAAATTTGCTGGCATATTGAGCGCAGCACTTTCATAGCATCATCTTTCAGGATTTGAAACAGCTTAACTGGAATTCCATCATCTCCACTAGCTTTGTTCGTAGTGATGATTTCTAAGGCCCACTTGACTTCCCATTCCAGGATATCTGGCTCTAGATGAGAGATCACATCATCATGATTATCAGGGTCGTGAAGGTCTTTTTGTACAGTTCTTCTCTGTATTCTTGCCACCTCTTCTTAATATTTTCTGCTTCTGTTAGGTCCAGACCATTTCTGTCCTTTATTGAGTCCATCTTTGCATGAAATGTTCCTTGGTATCTCTAATTTTCTTGAAGAGATCTCTAGTCTTTCCCATTCTGTTCTTTTCCTCTGTTTCTTTGCATTGATTGCTGAAGAAGGCTTTCTTATCTCTTCTTGCTATTCTCTGGAGCTCTGCATTCAGATGCTTATATCTTTCCTTTTCTCCTTTGCTTTTCGCCTCTCTTCTTTTCACAGCTACTTATAAGGCCTCCCCAGACAGCCATTTTGCTTTTTTGCATTCTTTTCCATGGGGATGGTCTTGATCTCTGTCTCCTGTACAATGTCATGAACCTCATTCCATACTTCATCAGGCACTCTATCTATCAGATCTAGGCCCTTAAATCTATTTCTCACTTCCACTGTATAATCATAAGGGATTTGATTTAGGTCATACCTGAATGGTCTAGCGGTTTTCCCTACTTTCTTCAATTTGAGTCTGAATTTGGTAATAAGGAGTTCATGATCTGAGCCACAGTCAGCTCCTGGTCTTGTTTTTGTTGACTGTATAGAGCTTCTCCATCTTTGGCTGCACAGAATATAATCGATCTGATTTCGGTGTTGATCATCTGGTGATGTCCATGTGTAGAGTCTTCTGTTGTGTTGTTGGAAGAGGGTGTTTGCTATGACCAGTGCATTTTCTTGGCAAAACTCTATGGTCTTTGCCCTGCTTCATTTTGTATTCCAAGGCCAAATTTGCCTGTTACTCCAGGTGTTTCTTGACTTCCTACTTTAGCATTCCAGTCCCCTATAATGAAAAGGACATCTTTTTTTGGGTGTTAGTTTTAAAAGGTCTTGTAGGTCTTCATAGAACCGTTCAACTTCAGCTTCTTCAGCATTACTGGTTGGGGCATAGGCTTGGATTACTGTAATACTGAATGGTTTGCCTTGGAGACGAACAGAGACCATTCTGTCCTTTTTGAGATTGCATCCAAGTACTGCATTTCGGACTCTTTTGTTGACCATGATGGCTATTCCATTTCTTCTGAGGGATTCCTGCCTGCAGTAGTAGATATAATGGTCATCTGAGTTAAATTCACCCATTCCAGTCCATTTTAGTTCGATGATTCCTAGAATGTCAACATTCACTCTTGCCATCTCTTGTTTGACCACTTCCAATTTGCCTTGATTCATGGACCTGACACTCCAGGTTCTTATGCAATATTGCTCTTTACAGCATCGGACCTTGCTTCTATCACCAGTCACATCCATAGCTGGGTATTGTTTTTGCTTTGGCTCCATCCCTTCATTCTTTCCGGAGTTATTTCTCCACTGATCTCCAGTAGCATATTGGGCACCCACCGACCTGGGGAGTTCCTCTTTCAGTATCCTCTCATTTTGCCTTTTCATACTGTTCATGGGGTTCTCAAGGCAAGAATACTGAAGTGGTTTTGCCATTCCCTTCTCCAGTGGACCACATTCTGTCAGACCTCTCCACCATGACCCACTCTTCTTGGGTTGGCCCACGAGCATGGCTTGGGTTCACTGAGTTAGACAAGGCTGTGGTCCTAGTGTGATTAGATTGACTAGTTTTCTGTGAGTATGGTTTCAGTGTGTCTGCCCTCTGATGTCCTCTTGCAACACCTACCATCTTACTTGGGTTTCTCTTACCTTGGGCCTGGGATATCTCTTCATGGCTGTTCCAGCAAAGTACAGCCGCTGCTCCTTACCTTGGACAAGGGGTATCTCCTTACCGCCGCCCTTCCTGACCTTGAACGTGGGATAGCTCCTCTAGGCCCTTCTGCGCCTGTACAGCCACCACTTCTCGGGTTGCTCCTCCCGGCCACCGCCCCTGGCCTCGGGCGCAGAATGGCTCCTCCTGGCCGCCACCCCTGGCCTCCAGTGCGGGGTGGCTCCTCCCGGCCGCCCCTGACCTCGGACGCAGGGTAGCTCCTCTTGGCTGCCACTGACCTCGTACACAGGGTAATGCCTCTCGGTTAGGGCACCGGGGTCGCAGCCGCCCGCCCTTATGGTGCCGGGCATTCAGAAAACGAAGATCATGGCATCTGGTCCTGTCACTTCATGGAAAATAGATGGGGAAACAGTGGAAACATTATCAGACTTCATTTTTGGGGCTCCAAAATCACTGCAGATGGTGATTGCAGCCATGAAATTAAAAGACGCTTGCTCCTTGGAAGAAAAGTTGTGACCAACCTAGATAGTATATTCAAAAGCAGAGACATTACTTTGCCGACTAAGGTCCGTCTAGTCAAGGCTATGGTTTTTCCTGTGGTCATGTATGGATGTGAGAGTTGGACTGTGAAGAAGGCTGAGCACCGAAGAACTGATGCTTTTGAACTGTGGTGTTGGAGAATACTCTTGAGAGTCCCTTGGACTGCAAGGAGATCCAACCAGTCTATTCTAAAGGAGATCAGCCCTGGGATTTCCTTGGAAGGAATGATACTAAAGATGAAACTCCAGTACTCTGGCCACCTCATGTGAAGAGTTGACTCATTGGAAAAGACTCTGATGCTAGGAGGGATTGGGGGCAGGAGGAGAAGGGGACAACCGAGGATGAGATGGCTGGATGACATCACCGACTCGATGGACGTGAGTTTGAGTGAACTCCAGGAGTTGGTGATGGACAGGGAGGCCTGATGTGCTGCGATTCATGGGGTCGCAAAGAGTCGGACACGACTGAGAGACTGAACTGAACTGAGACCTCCATTCTAAAATTTACCCTACTTATTTCCCTCAGATGTGAGGTTGCCAAGGTCTGAGGTCATGTATCCTTCATTCTCACATCCAGTGGGGAAGAGAGCACTTGGCCTGAACACTTATTGTCAGCAGGGTTCCCCATTGCTCCCCTCTCTGGGTGGTGCCAGGGCAACTGTATTCATCCTAAACACCATTATCTCTTGTCTGTGTGTGTGCTAAGTCACTTCAGTCATGTCTGACTTTTTGAGACCCCATGGACTGTAGCCCGCCAGGCTCCTCTGTCCATGGGATTGTCCAGACAAGAATACTGGTGTGGGTTGCCACACCCTCCTCCAGGGGATCTTTCTGATCCAGGGATCAAATCCACTTTTCGTATGTCTCCTGCATTGGCAAGCACCTGGTAAGCTCTCATCTCTTGTCTATAGCCTCCTAAATGATACTCCTGTTTCCATTCTAATGGAAGCACTGCACCCTTCCTGGCCCTGTTTGAGTGTGAACTTTGAAAATATATATATATTAAATTCCATCTCTTTCTTTCTCAAAAACCCTCCCATGGCTTCTGAGACTCCACCATGTACTGAAAGACCCTCCATTCTCTGGCCTCAACTCTGAGACACTTTCTCTTTTTAAGTCTCAGGCTCACTGATCTCCAGGTAATTCCTAGCACACACTTAAGGGTCTTTGTGCCTTCTGTTCTCTCTCCTGGAGCATCCTTACTTAGACCTTCTCTTCTTTCAAGTCTCTGATCAAATGTCACCTCCTTAGAGATCCTTTCCCTTCCCATCTTATTAAAAAGTACTCTGTTCATTTCTTTCCCCCTTGTTCCAAGGCTAGAGTACCTGGGTTTCACTTTCAGCATACCCACTGGGAAGGAAATGTTTATTTCTTCTCTCCCTTCATTTCCATTATCCATTTTCCTTATTTCTTTTAGAAACTGAGTTCTCTCTGAAATTTAATCTGGCTACATGGCCACTCAAGTAGAGGCTTCATTTCTCTGACTCTCTTGCAGCTAGGTGAGCCCATAAGGCTGAGCTTGGGCTGATGGGCTGTGTGTGGAAGTGATGAGTGTCACTCTGGTATGTCCACTTGCCCTGGTCTTTTGTACTCTCTTTTCCCATCTCCCAGAATGTAGTGTGGCTGGGAAATTGAGCTAGCTTTGACCCTACAGAGAGGACTACATCCTGTGGAATGGCAGAGAAACAAAGTGGGAAGATCCAGAGTTCCTGAATGATTTGTGGGACACAACTTTCCAGCAACCCAAGACTACCCAGCTACCCCTGAACTGTGATGACAAAACTAGATTTCCATTTTATTTGGACCATTATATGTTGATGTCTCTTTGTTACAACAGCTCATTTTATAGCCTAACCAATATAATAATTTACCAGCTGGGAGAACTTGGGAAAATTATTTAGCTTCTCCATGCTTCTGTGTCTTCATTACTAAATAGAGATAATAATACCTACTTCATGGTATTGTTGGGAGAGTTCAGTGTTTTAATACATGAATAGGGCTTGTAATAAGCTCTCAGTCCACCTTGGCTGCTATTATTTATTCATTTTCGTAACTCTCATTGCTACCTGGCATGATATAATGTATGTCCTTGCTTACTTGTTTTTAAATTTTTACTTGTTTATTTTTATTTTTGGCTGCACTGGGTCTCCGTTGCTTTGCATGGCTTTCTCTAGTTGCGGTGAGTGGGGACTACTCTCTAGCTGTGGTGCACAGGCTTCTTATTGCAGTGGCTTCTCTTGTTGCAGAGCACAGGCTTTAGGCATGTGGGCTTCAGTAGTCCGCAACTCATGGGTCAGTAGTGTGGCTCATGGGCTCTAGAGCACAGGCACAGTAGTTGTGGTTCACAGGCTTAGTTGCCCCGGAGAATGCGGGATCTTCCTGGACCAAGGATCAAACCCAAGTTCCCTGCATTGCAAGGCAGATTCTTAACCGTTAGACCACCAGGGAAGCCCTTACTTGTCTATTGACAATCTCCCTCCATTAGAATATAAGCACCGTCATGCAGAGACCAGCCTGACTTTACTTCTGACTCTAGCCCCAGCTTTTAGAGCAATACGTGCAGAGTAGAAACTCAACAACTGTTGTTAAATAAGTGAAAACGGATGCGTGCTTGTATTCATTTTCTTATTCTTTTCCTTTCCTTATTAATTAATTTATTCTACTCACTCCAACTCAAAAGCATGGTGCATTTTAGCTGCTCATACAGCCATCTCATGAGGCTGCAATAAGCATACATTTCAGCTCAGTCCAGCTGAACTGAGCCACGAGGCCGCTGCCTTCTGCTTAAGTACAAACTGCCAGGACCTCTCACGGATGCTTTCTTCCCTCTCTACCCACCCTGACAGCTATGAACTCACAATTTTCTCCACTGATTTCATCATGTGATGGGAGACAAGCTGCATCCCAAAGCTTTATTGCTCTGCAGCAACCTCTCCTTGAACAAACCATCATTTTGCCTCCTCCCAGCCTTTTCCCTCTTCTTACTGTGTCCTGAGGGTCCCTGAAAAAAGGTTTTGGCTGTGCTGGATCTTGGTTGCTATTTGAGGGCTTTCTTTATGGGAAGAGCGGGCTCCTCTTCCTTGAGGTGCTTGGGCTTATCCTTGCAGTAGCTTCCCTTGCTGCAGAGCACAGGCTTTAGGACACCCAGGCTTCAGTAGTTGTGGTGCATGGGCTTAGTTGCCCCATGACATGTGGGGTCTTCTCCAACCAGGAATTAAACTCATGTTGCCTGCATTGGCAGATGGATTCTTAACCACTGGACCACCAGAGAAGTCCCCTAGAAACTTCTACCTTGTTAGAATCATGCATGACAAGAAGGTATCCTTGTATTAGCTATGTAATAAAAAATTATAAAAAATATAAAAAGAGAAATGCCTACTTGATTTCCATAGAAAGAAGACCAGAGGGAATGGCTAATTGCTGGCAGTCTCAGCCACCTCTGCTCTATCCCCTCCTGGCTAGGGCATGGTCATTCAGGTGTCCTGGGCTGCTCACCCTCAGTTCCCATGTCCCTTGTCCCTCTTTGTCCAGGTGGCCGTCCATAGGGTGTTGCATTGTAGGGAAGGTGTGGAAGGTGGCAGCCTGCTGGAGACCAAAGCAGTCTGAGACAGAAGCCCCCAGCTCCTCGGTAAGTGCTCTGACCTCCTGTCTGGAAGCACGTTGACTGCCCCATTCATTCACGTAAACTGGCAGAATATTTTCGAATAAATCATGAGCGTGACAGTTACATTCTCTAAACCACACTGGAAAAGGATTATGGTATTTACTGTGGGGACAGGAAGATTGATTTTCACCCAGAAAATCTGCCAGGTTCTTGATTTAGGGAGCCAGTGATCAGCACAGGTTAGCTCTGATTGATATTGGCTTGCCTTTCCCACGGGTTCCTCTCACTCCAAGGGACACTTTGGGTGAGACAGCTTTGGGGTCATGACTGTCCTGCTGGTTCTTTGCAAGATGGCCCAGCAGGGTGATATATATGGGCAGAGCTTATTGCCCCAAGGCTGTCTCCCACCATGCCCTCAACCCTGATCCCTGCTCCAGTGGCCTCAGCCACCTGCTGGATAAAACCCAGCTCCTAAGCCTGGAATTGCAGAACCTCTTGGGTGGAGCCTGTGCCTCTACTGCAGCTCTCTCTCCCATCACCCCTCCCCACCATGTATGCCCTGATTGTGGTTTTCTTATGTTGTACTTTGCACATGACTGTCCCTTTCCTATGGTGAGGGACAAGCATAGAAACCAGAGATCATCCCACCCTTGGACAGTTCAAAGTCTGGTGAAGGACACGGACTCATAATCAGTCCCACGTGCAGGTCCCAAGACACACAAGACTGATGTGTCTGAGGGTGAACACAGGGTGGGCCGAGGGTCAAGGAAGAGGCACCATCCACACCTCACCGCCTCTGCCCTCTGTGTGCCCACAAGTTCCTTGGGTCACCTTATCTCCTCTTCTTGTCCTTGTCACCCTACTCATCATTCATATACGCTACTTCTATATTTCATCAGTGTTTAGCACACAGCCTGGGACATACTTGGACTCAATAAATGTGCACTGACCTGAACTGAATTATTGGTTGCCTTTGTCCTGGGCTTAGTCCCTTTGGGAGTGAGCTTTTAGCTAACACAAGCTCCAGATACACTTGTTTATTCCTTCCTACAAGAATTACTGAAGCATCAGTGGACTGTGTAATCAAGGCAACTCATCCTTTAGGTCAGCGGGGTTTCGAATTAGCCATGGCTGCCGTTTATGGGGTCACACAGAGTCGGACACGACTGAAGCAACTTAGCAGCAACAGCAGCAGCAGGTACTCTTGAGAATGTTCAAGAACAAATCTTCTACTTACCCCTTGTATCTTGCAACAGGTTCCAAGTTTCCGTATCTCCACTTAACACCTGCCCTTCCAAGCCTACTTTTCCTAACCAGATTGCTTTTGGCTTGGATTTGGCTTCTGCCTATAAACCAGCCTTTATCCTGGGATCCCTTCAACTTTGCCTCCAACTCCTTGTGGCTTTCCTTCCAACCAGTCTTTTATGGGAGATGTTACCAGGATCCACCATAATGCAGCCATTATCAAGGGCTCCGTGAGGCTCTGAAAAGAGGGTAAAATACAGACTCACATCCAGTTCTACCTGGGTGTGAGTAGAAGTGGGGTGAGCTAGGTGAGCAAATCATTATGTCTCTGAGTCTTAGTTTGAGGTATAATAGCTAACTTTGCATGGTTGCTGTGAAGTACTCATATCAAGGTAACTTATCACCCCTTGATTACCACCACAGTTACCACTGCAAACCTCTACCTACTGGACCTCTCTGCATCTGGGAGACCCTGTGATGCTCATTTGCATGTCTTAAAGGCCGTGCCCAGCTGTCTCTCCACTGTCTTGTCTGTGATGTCTCAGAGGGGCCTTTGCTGCTCATGGGCCCCACTGTTTTCTGCCAGGGACTCCCTCAGCTGCTACCTGTGCTCTACCCTTTTGTCACCCCAAACCCAAGCCCAAGCACAAGGTGGTCCTTCTCTTAACTCTCTACATCCCAGTCTAGAAGAAGCTTCAACTTCAGATAACACGTTCTTGAAGGTTCCAGGTTCATAGAAGGGAAGGATATTACAAATACTATAGCTTATGTACAGGGGGCTGCACTTGGATCCCAGGGGCTCGACCACTCCCTGGGAACCCTTCAGAGCAATGGCTGCTTTGCTTCTAGTGTTCTCTATGGGACAGCAGGCAGCTACCTCAGCTCAGAGAAACTGGATACTTCTCCCTCCATCAAATTTCCCTCTTCTCCTTCCCCACTTCCTGCCCTGGGACCAGCTATTTCCCAGCATATCTGATGGTGGAATATCCACTCCCTTCAATGGAAGCCCCACTCTGCAGGCATGTGGATGCAGTGGGCTCAGATTTATTCATCTTAAATAACTTCATTCAAAGGACACTGAGAAGAAAGAAGGCTGAATGCTGAGGAATTGATGCTTTTGGGCTGTGGTGTTGGGGAAGACTCTTGAGATTCCCTTGGACTGCCAGGAGATCAAGCCAGCCAGTGCTAAAGGAAATCAATCCTGAATATTCATTAGAAGGACTGATGCTGAAGCTCCAATACTTTGGCCACCTGATGCAAAGAGCCAGTTCATTAGAAAAGACCCTGGTTCTGGGAAAGATTGAAGGTAGGAGGAGAAAGGGATGACAGAGGAGGAGATGGTTGGATGGCATCACTGACTCAATGGACATGAGTTTGAGTAAGCTCTGGGAGATGGTGATGGACAGGAAAGTCTGGTGTGCTGCAGTCCATGGGGTCACAAAGAGTTGGACGCTACTGAGTGACTGAATGACAACAAATAACTTCATTACAAGGACACCAGGGTTCCATCCAGTTCCCTTTCCCAGTCTTTCTCCATCAGCAGGTATAGCTGGTAGCATCAGCACCCTCTCTCTGAAGCCAGCTTCCTTTCCTATAAAGAACTACCCAGCAAAGGATCCACATTTCCCTGGGGACCAGCACCACTTTGGAGCAGAGTTCATAGGGAAGCAAAAAGTTGTATTTTTGTTTTTTTTTTTAACAGTTTCTGCATCTCCCTCTCCTGCCCCTCCCAATTCATGGGGAGGAGGCAAGAAAGTCTCAGCTCCCCAGGAGAACCCTTAAATTCTTCGCTGAAAAGATTTGTATTTAGGTTAATGGTGATTTCACAGTTTTCCCCAAGAACAACCAGTGAGTATGTGTGTAACTAAAAGCACATCATGATGATTTTCCTAAAATAAAGGAAGAGTTTGCTCCCTAAAGATGGATGCAAGAGTCTTGGGAGCAAATATCAAGATGTTGCAACTTTTTCAACACCAGGGTTCCCCTAGTTCTCGACTCAATGTGCTAAGTTTTCATGACCCTGAGTATCCAGGGGCAGGAAGCAGACCCTTCTCTTTATTACATCTGAGCCCCCTGGAGAATCACAGACTTCCAGGTAAGTAGGAGGGGCTTCCCTGGTGGGTAAGCGGTTATGAGTCTGTCTGCAGTACAGGAGTCGCAGGTTCAATCCCTTCTCCAGGGTAGAGAAGATCCCCTGAAGAAGGAAATGGCAACCCACTCCAGTATTCTTGCCTGGAGAATCCCATGGACAGAGGAGCCTGATGGTCTACAGTCCCTGGGGTCACAAAGAGTCTAACATGACAGCACATACACGCACCCAGGTTAGGTAGGAATCATGGGATTACCCAGTCTGCCCCTGAGAATCGGGAGACCTCCTGTGAACATTCCATCAGATGACCTCTTAGGTCTGGCTGCCGTACCTTTCACAGCAGGGAACTCCTGCCCTCTTAGACTGGCCCATCCCTGACCAGCTCTGATGGTCACATCACCTTCCTCAACTTCTGAAGCTGGTTCAGTTCCAGCCCCCAGGGCCACACAGAAATCTACTGCTCTTCCTGGGATATCACCCCATGGATGTGCCCACTGAAAACATATTCTTTGATTTGATCTTCTCTAGGCTGGGGCTGACTGCCCAGTTACCAGCCTCTCAGTCCCTCAAGCCCAGCTCCACAGCTTTCTGTTATTTGAGGTCTTCAGTCCTTCCCCATTCTGGCCTTCCCCTGGGGCCATGGCTCATCTGCTGGCTCCTTCCCACCACCTGCCCAGTGGGGGCAGAGCAGGGTGTCCCAGCTATTGCCCCAGTCCTGACGAATACACTTCACATTCAGGCAACCTTATTTCTCATTGGTAATTTCTGACACTTGTGTCATGGGCTGGCTCTGATAGACCCGAGAGCTGACTGACCCAGATGTGAGCACTGCCACGCATTTGCTCTCATGCCTTTGAATATCAAGTACAATTCCCCTTAACTAAACGGAAGCAGAGTAATTGGTAGGGGAGGAAAAGTTTCCCTTCTTCCCTCTCGGTTCTTTGACTGGTTTAGTAATGAAGTTATGACTTCACGGGTGGTCCGCTGGTTGAGAATCTGCCTGCCAATGGAGGGAACACAGGTTCAATCCCTGGTCCAGGAAGACCCCAGGTGCTGTGGAGAAACTGGGTCCATACTGCAGCTACTGAAGCCCACACCCCCTAAAGCCGTGCTCTGCAACAAGAAAAACGCCGCAATGAGAAGCCCACACACCGCAACTAGAGAGTAACCCCTGCTCACTGTAACTAGAAGAAAGCCCCACGGCAAGGAAGACCCAGCACAACCAAACGTAAATAAATACAAGTTTTGTAAGAACAGTGAAATTGAATTAAGACAGATTAATGGGAAAAAGAATTGTTTCATATGTGTGGAATCCTCAAAGATATGAGACTCAGAGAAGTGACTAAAGCAGACAGCTTTTATACCTTTTAGATCAAGAAACAATACATTTGCGAAGAATTGACAAAATAAAGGGGTTCAGGCCTGCATGTGTGCTAAGTCGCTTCAGTTGTGTCTAACTCTGCACCCCTAGGGACTGAAACTCACCAGTCTCTTCTGTCCACGGGCTTCCCTAGGCAAGAATAGCAGACTGAATTGCCATGCCATCATCCTCCAGGAGATTGAATCCACCTCTCTTACATCTCCTGCATTGGCAGGCGGGTTCTTTACTATTAGCACCACCTGGGAAGCTTGGGCTAACTGGTGAAGAGGTGAGAAGGTTTGTTACACATAGCCTTCTGTGAAAGTCGCTCAGTCATGTCTGACTCTTTGTGACCCCAGGGACTATACAGTCCATGGAATTCTTCAGGCCAGAATACTGGAGTGGGTAGCCTTTCCAACCCAGGGATCGAACCCAGGTCTCCCACATTGCAGGCGGATTCTTTACCAGCTGAACCACAAGGGAAGCCCCAGAATACTGGAGTGTGTAGCCTATCCCTTCTCCAGGGGATCTTCCCCTCCCAGGAATCCAACCAGGGTCTCCATCAATTGCAGGTGGATTCTTTACCAACTGAGCTATGAGGGTTAGCCCTGAATTTCCCATCTCTGATGAGAAAGATGTTACAGGGAACCTACCTTGCACATGGGTGATTTATTTCCTTTTTCAGGGGGGAAAAGGAAGGTCAGAGTGTCTTTCCTGCACCTGCTGTTTATTAAGTAACTATAATTCAATACAGTGACTATGCCAAATTTGGTATATGGGGGAGCATCTCCTGCTCCCCTTCAGATTCTAGAGGCCACACAAGGAGGATTCTAGAGGCCACACAAGGAGAATTCTAGAAATGTAAAGGCCGAACATCTATCTGCCTCCCTCCCTGTTTGCTGAGTGCCTCTGGACACCAAGGCTGGACTGCCAGTGCTTTTGTGTGGTAGCAAACCTGTTTGCCAAGAACCAGTTTACTGATTTGGCTTCCCTGGTGGCTTAGACAGTAAAGAATCTGCCTGCAATACAGGAGATGTGGGTTCGATCCCTGGGTCAGGATGATTCCCTGGAGAAGGAAATGGCCACCCACTCCAGTATTCTTGCCTGAAAATTCCATGGACAGATGGAATTCTGGTGGGCTATGGTCCATGGAGAAGGGATAGGCTACCCACTCCAGTATTCTTGGGCTTCCCCAGTGGCTCAGCTGAAGCTGCCTGCAGTGCAGGAGACCTGGGTTCGATCCCTGAGTTGGAAGATCCCCTGGAGGAGGGGATGGCAACCCACTCCAGTATTCTTGCCTGGAAAACCCCCATGGACAGAGGAGCCTGGCGGGTTACAGTCCATGGAGAGTCGGACATGACTGAGTGACTAACACTTTCATACCTTTCTCATACATTTCAATTTGCAAACTGTTTAAAAAGTCTGAATATTGCTCCAGCCATGTTGCCCTTTTGGCCATCTGAGTCTGAGTTGCTTGCAGGTGTTGAGTTTGAGAGGGGGCTTCCCCTGGCATTCAGTTCTCCTGGGAGCAGAGAGGCATCCTCTTGGGTTTCAGCAGAGGTCTGCCAGGTCAGTTGCCTGTGCCCCTTACTCCAGTCAGGCTATGACAGCCTGTCCTGGCTGCAGAGCTGTGAGCAGACCAAGAAAGTCACCACAGCTAAGGCGGAACAGAAACCAGAGGGAGGCAGACCCAGGGGAGACCTGGGACAGGTGTCTCTTCCTGAAATAGAGCTGGGCAAGGGCCAAGTGACAGCTTAACCAAAACAGAATAAGAGCTTCTGAGGGGAACCAACAGGAACAAAGGCTTTCTGAAACTGAAAAAAGTAGTTCTTGAATTTCAAACTGTATACATGAATTAGAAGATTGTCCCTTTTGAGAATTACAAGATCAGGTATAGAAGTATCTCAAAGCAGAGACTTGATATAGAGAGAAATCAGGGAGTTGGGGAGAGGTTTCTAACAGGCAAAGGGAGCTTGGGTGCAGTGGGATGGAGCAAAGATATCAACGATCCCCTGTTTTAATATAGCAACAGAAGAATATGGAATGATTTGTACATGTGATGATTAGGAAAGTCGTCATTAACACAATGACAATCAAGAGAGAATTGTCAAAATAATGGGAGGGGGTGCCGATAGGAATAAGTCCTTAACTCCACAGAGCTAGATAAATTAAGAAAAAGGGAAAAGAAAATAGCAACAAAGTAATCAGTGACCATCATGTAAGAAGGAAGAAATGAGCAGAGGGCCAGTTGTTTCCATGAGACTGAATTGGCTGAGTTCCCAGATTCAAAGGTGAAAATGGTGGACTGTGTTCAGAAACCATTCTTGGCTTTACATTGTCTAAAGAATTTCACCTAGGAATGTAAAGAATACAGCTACTATGGAGAACAGCATGGAGATTCTTTAAAAAACTGAAAATAGAGTTACCATGTGATACAGCAATCCCAGTCCTGGGCATATAACTGGAAAAAACTCTAATTCAAAGATACATGCACCCCAATGTTCATAACTGCTGTTTACAATAGCCAAGATGTGGAAACAAGCTAAGTACCCATCAACAGATGACTATATAAAGACGATATGGTGTGTACATCTATGTCTATGTATACACACCCACACGTGTGTGTGTGTGTGTGTGTGTATGTGTGTGTATGTGTTAGTCGCTCAGTCGTATCCAACTTTGTGTGACCCCATGGACTGCAGATCACCAGGCTTCTCTGTCCATGGACTTCTGCAGGTAACCCTGGGTTACCATCACCTTCTCCAATATACATACATATATATATATATATAGACAATGAAATATTAGTCATAAAAAATAATGAAATAATGCCATTTGTCGCAACATGGATGAACTTAGAGGTCATACTAAGTGAAGTAAGTCAGAGAAAAACAAATATATGATATCACCTACATGTGAAATCTGAAAAATAATACAAATAAACTTATTTACACAACAGAAATAGGCTTATAGACATATAAAACAACTTTGTGTTACCACAGGGAAAAAGGATCTGGAAAGGGATAAAGTAGGAGCTTGGGATTAACAGACACACATGCTGTATATAAAACAGGGAAACAACAAGGTCATACTGTACAGGGAACTATATTCAATACCTTGTAATAATCTATAATGGAAAAGAATCTGAAAAGGGACATATATTCCGTACAATGGAATCACTTTGCTGTATTCCAGAAACTAACACAAGATTTTAAATCAACTATACTTCAGTTAATAAAAAAGAATCTCGCTTAAAGTAATTCAGTTCAGTTCAGTCGCTCAGTCGTGTCCGACTCTTTGCGACTCCATGAATCGCAGCACACCAGGCCTCCCTGTCCATCACTCAAACTCACGTCCATCGAGTTGGTGATGCCATCCAGCCATCTCATCCTCTGTCGTCCTCTTCTCCTCCTGCCCTCAATCCCTCCCAGCATCAGAGTCTTTTCCAGTGAGTCAACTCTTCGCATGAGGTGGCTAACATACTGGAGTTTCAGCTTTAGCATCATTCCTTCCAAAGTACACCCAGGGCTGCTCTCCTTTAGAATGGATTGGTTGGATCTCCTTGCAGTCCAAGGGACTCTCAAGAGTCTTCTCCAACACTACAGTTCAAAAGCATCAATTGTTCAGCACTCAGCTTTCTTCACAGTCCAACTCTCGCATCCATACGTGACCACTGGAAAAACCATAGCCTTGACTAGACGGACCTTAGTCAGCAAAGTAATGTCTCTGATTTTGAATATGCTATCTAGGTTGGTCATAACTTTCCTTCCAAGGAATAAGCGTCTTTTAATTTCATGGCTGCAGTCACCATCTGCAGTGATTTTGGAGCCCCAAAAGATAAAGTCTGACACTGTTTCCACTGTTTCCCCATCTATATCCCATGAAGTGATGGGACCAGATGCCATGATCTTAGGTTCTTGAAAGTTGAGTTTTAAGCCAACTTTTTCATTCTCCTTTTCACTTTCATCAAGCAGCTTTTAGTTTCTCTTCACTTTCTGCCATAAGGGTGGTGTCAACTGCATATCTGAGGTTATTTATATTTCTCCCAGCAATCTTGATTCCAGCTTGTGCGTCTTCCAGCCCAGCATTTCTCATGATGTACTCTGCATATAAGTTAAATAAGCAGGGTGATTAAGAAAGGTCAAAAATTAATTGGTGGGCAAAAGATGCTAAAAGTGCCTCCACCATTAAGAAAAAAGCACAAGAAATGGAGGCAGCAGTAATACTGAAGTGGAATTGAAGGTAGAAGATGTTGTGTGGGATTGATACCATGACAAACAGAAACAATGAATAATAGTAGTAAATACATATAGAACTCTTGCCATGCACGCAGGGCTATGAGATTTAAAAAACAAAGCCATATAACCCTTTGCACAGCCCAGTAAGGTAGATAAATCATTATCCCCATTTTACAGATGCATAAACTGAGGCTTAGAGAACTTAAACAGCTGGTTCAAAGTCTCAAAGTTTAAAGCCGTGCTCTTAACTAGAACCTCTCCTTTCCCTTCACTTCACTGGAGCAAGGCACAACCTTCTCTCCAGGGCCAGCACCTGATGTGGAGTTAGTTCTACCAATATTATGTGGTATATGTGATATATAACCCCTTTTAACAATTTCCAAAATATCACCAATTGATTTGTTTTCAATGCAACGGTTCCATCTCATTCATCACGGCCACTGTGCTGCCTACATCTTTTACTTTTGTGATAAAATCTCTTCTAAACTCACTGGGTCCCTACCTCCTCTGCCTTCATAAAGACACATTAAAATGATTCAGGCTCTTGCCCATCAAACCTTGACGGCCAGAATCAATGATTTTTCCTCCACATGGGACTAATGGGTGCCTCTAGCCCCATCGTGATTTCCACACATTGAAACATCTGTGAGGCAGTAGAAGTTCAACGTGATTCAAATACTCTGGTTCATATGAGCTGGCATCAAAGTAATTATAAAGTAATTTGATTAATTAAAAGTAAAACATAATTAGACTGAAAAGGATTTTGCAGCAGTCTCTCCTGGGTCGCTCAGCTTAGCTGAGGTGATAAACTAGACCAGACTTCTGCCTCTGCTACCAGAGGGCAAGGTGGAAATAAACTGAGCTTTCTGAACTTTCAATAGCAATTCATACTTCAGATTTCATCCCTTCCAGTACTTCTCAATGTATAAGATGTATTGTCCCACCTAAGCCATGGCCATTTCGACAGAAAAAGGGGTGGAGATTGTAACACTGTCTTATGCATATTTAAGAAACAACCGATGTAAATCATATTTAATGTGTCTAATTGATATCTAATTATCTCGATATTGAATTGCCAGTAAAACCTGAGAGGTTGTAAATATCTGATATTGATAAGGAAGTCGTTATCACTCAGCAGTTACTTATTACTTTCGCCAATCTCAATTAATTACACAATGAAATTTATTTCCTATGAAAGCTTGGGTCCTCTTCTAACAATTAATTTATCTCTAATCAGCATAGGTTATCTTGTTAAATTCCTATTAGGGCTTGTATAGAGAGGTAGAACTGGAGACCCCCTAGCCAACTGTGTTTCTAGAGGCCCCTCTGGCGTTCTAGTATCCTGGGGTCCTTTGGGAGGTATCTAGCCTAAGGTTGGAGGTAAATGATGAATTACTGAATATTAGATAATCACCTGGGGAGCTTATAAAAATTCTCATGTCCAGGCCACTGCTGCCCTCCCCAAACAAAACACAATGAATCAGAGTGTCTGGGAGTGGGACTCAAGGCTCAGTGTTTTTAGACTTTCAGACTGATTTCAGTGTGCATCTAGACTGAGAGCCAGGGTGACTCAGACTTGAGGTATATGGTGGACTGTGGGCACAGATGGTGGGTCCCCTGTCTTGTCCCATAAAGGCTGCTGGTCAGCCATGATCTCTAGTCCAGCGTGGGCCCAGGGCACCTGGACAAGGTTCCTGCAATGCAGTTCTGTCCAGTTCTTCCTTACCCCACTGTCTCCACCCAGCTTTTTGTAACCATCTTTCACCCTTTATTAATTTTTACTGGAGTATAGTTGCTTTGCAATGTTGTGTTAGTTGCACATACACAGCAAAGTGGGGCTTCCCCTATAGCTCAGTCCATAAAGAATCTACCTGCAGTGCAGGAGACCTGGGTTCTATCCCTGGGTAAGAAGATCTCCTGGAGAAAGAAATGGCAACCCACTCCAATATCCTTGCTTGGAAAATCCCATAGACAGAGGAGCCTGGTGGGCTGCAGTCCATGGAGTTGCAAAGAGTCGGGCACGACTGAGCAACTAACACACAGTAAGTACGTCAGGTTTACATATACACGTGTCCCCTCTTTTGTTAGGGGTCCTTCCCAGTTACTGTGGGCCATCTTTCTGTGTCCACACTCTGTAAGTATGGACTCCCTCCTCTCCCTAGCAGCCAAGCCCACCTGAGCTTGGTCCGTGGCCCCAACCTCTTCCTCTCCCACCCCTCTCATCTCCTATCTTCTTGCTTATGCTTTTATTCTTCCCCTTTGAGTTCAACTCTTCCCTCAGCCTGGCATGCCTGGGGCAGGGAGTCCCGTCTTTGTCCAGCCCCACAGCACGGCGACGGCCACACTGGCTTGGGAGGCAGACCAGCTTCCTTGGGGGTACAGGTTGTGACTGCACGGTTACCATGGACACTGCAGTACCCAGCAGAGTGGTGGGCGCTGCATAAATGTTCATCCAATGAGCCAAGTTTTAGAGGATAGGCACTCACCTGTCATGTGTTCTTTGAAAGGAGAAAGAAATTACATCGCTTTGCTGGAAAACTGCGCGGAGCCCACTTGGCTACTTAATGAGGGATAGTTATCCCAGAGGAGTGGCTTGGTCGGACAGACAAGGTGATAGGAGGGTGAGAGCGAGGCTGTCCTAGTGTATGGCAGTAAGGGGTCTACATGGGGAGAATGAGTGTGAGAGGTGTTTGTGAGGATTAGGACCTTGTGTGTACATGCATGAGTGTGCTCACATATGTCTGTCTTGTCTTCGTGGGAAGGCCCCTGGCTTTGAACATTGTTTCTGTAGGCAAAAGAGAGCGTGTACTACGCAAGTCCGTTTATATCCAGTTCTAGACCATGCAGGCTAACCAAGGGTGACAGAAAGCAGAACAGTAGATGCCTGGGGATGGAGGGTGGGGAAGGCCAAAAGGGAGAGACTGCAGACCAGCCCAGGGACACTTCCGGGAGTGATGGATGTGTTCATGATCTTGAATGTGTGATGATTCCATGGGTCTATGCAGTTATCAAAATGCATCAAACTGTGCACTTTTAACTGTGAAGTTTACTAGAAATCAATTCTATTTTTTCTAAATGAATGAAAAGTGCCCCCTCAAAAAAATTTTAAGATTTCAGAAGTCATTCTGGGTTCTCGTCCTGGCTTCCTGGCTTCCCAGCTGGAATGACTGTGGGCAAGTTGCTTAAGATCTCTGTGTCTCAGTTTTTCATCTGTAAAATGGGAATAATCACCCACTTACCTCTAGAGTTGTACAAGATAATAAGGAAATGCAAAATACTTATGCCAATGCCTGGCTCATTTTTACTAGTTAATAAATGGTACCTATTATTATTACTTGGGCATTATTACATGAACTTGGGCAAACTCCGGGAGACAGTGAGGGAAAGGGAAGCCTGGAGTGCTGCAGTCCATGGGGTTGCGAAGAGTTGGACACGACTGGTGACTGAACAACAGCAACAATATTGTTGTTACTGTTAGTGGGCATGCCTGGACAAGTGCATATATGTTGTGTGTACACAACATATGTTGGTGTGTCTGTATCGCAGCAGGAGTGTGAGATACGAGTCTGTGAGTCTGTGTACATCCAGGAGGGAGTAAGGGGGCTGTGGATTCGTGAGTTCAGATATGAATCCTCCCTCCTCCAGGCCATCATTACAGCTTTCTCCTCCTCCACAGACTGCATGGGTATTGATTTTTTAACAGTTACTAAACGGCTACATTTACTGACTCATTCCGTCTTTTATCATATCCAATAACACAGTGCATTTTGGAAATCACATCTTCCCGGTTCCTTCATGACTTCTGCAAATCAAATTTATGTTACCATTGAAAATGTCGAAAGGAGTTGGCCAAAAGAAACAGGGAACTTTCTGGGGGTGGCAGCACCCTGAAGCTGGCTGGTTCTCAGACTTCAGCGAAGGAGGCTAAAGCTCCCCACCATTCCAAGTGGATATACTTCCTGTGACTTCCCTAAAGATGAGAGGGAGTCAGATCATCACCTTTAAAACAGATGCCTTGGACCTGCCTGGAGTTGGCACATGCGGTAGGAGGGGATTAGCAGAGGCCTCTGGGGACCAACTTGGCATCATCAGGATGACTTCCAGAGCCCCGTCTGTGCTGCCCTGTGCTGAGGGCTTGAGGGGTAAGAGGTGTGTCAGTATCCTTGCCTCAGGGATGTCACAGATGAGAGCAGTAGAGACCCAAGCCTGCCCCCAGCTCTGAGGATGTCTCTCCAGATGAGATTTGCACAGTGACGTGAAGACAGGGTCCACAGGGTAGACTTCGGGATCGGACTGCTCTGGGCTTGCTTTGAGTCTCAGTCCTGCCACTCAGCAGCTGTGCAGCCTTGATTAGGTTGCTTAACTTCCCTGAGAGTCTCACCTGCAAACTGGGATCAGAGTACCTCACATGTTGGCCCCCACTTCCAGGTTCTCAGTTATAAATGTTAAATCTGAATTTTGAGTCTAGACCTACTCAGGGGACTCACATCTTTTACGAAGATCACAGGTGTACCAGGCCCCAGGTCTCTGGTGTTAGGGGGAATACCCACTATCTGGGATCATGAGACATCCCAGTTAGAGGGCATTAAAAAGGTCATAGAGGATTTGTGTTAGGAGATTTTGGACAGGGTTTAAGGAAGTGGAGCTTTGCTCTGGGTTGGATGCTATCAGGAAGTGAAGGTAATTCTGTGATTTTGATATATCAGTAATTTTTTTTCTAAGATGAGAGGAAGAGAGAGAGGAACTGCAGTGACTCACGTTAGCCAGGATTGGGGGATATTTGGTCATTTTCATGGTTTGGATAATGTTCATGTATTGTCTGTGTTCTGATATGATTATAAGAAGTCTTGGTTTTTGTCTTGAAGTAAAAGTCTCTTTCTTTTTTGCTGATATCTTGTGAAATCATTTATGTTCAAGAGGAGAATGCCAGGGGACCCTCCCTAGGAGTGACAGTGGTTATTTCCTCTCCAGACCCCTAGTCTTGGGATGGGGACCAACCTGATCACTAGTGAACATTCTCAGCTCACAAACTCAGCCATGGAAACAAAAGAATCACTTTTTCTAAAACTCAACCTTATTTCTCTTTCAAGCCTTCCATTCAGCTGGGGAACAGGAACTTAGTCAATTTCTTTCTGGCTTTCTCTGTGGTTGCATCCCTATGTTCAGGAGGGCTGACACAAAGGTGGAGCAGGCTGACAATGTGAAATGAAAATTCTAGGTGATATGCTCCAGGGTGGGTGAGAGAGAGAGAGAGTGGACAGCTAGAGGGAATAAAGGTGCTAAGGTTTTTGTCTCAGTTGAGCAGAGAGATGTATTAACAGATTAATGTTATGAGTTGCTGAAAAATAATGTGATTTGATAATTTAAAGATATAGAAGCTAAAAATAGAATACTGGGGACTTCTTTGGCAGTCCAGTGATTTAAACTCCATGCTTCCACTGTAGGGGTCATGGGTTCAATCACTTATCTGGGAAATAAGATCCTACATGTGTATGTCATGGCCAAGTAATAAATAAACAAAGCAAATTCATTTAAAAAATAGAATATATGATCCCCAATCCAGTAGAGGAGAAATACCTATAATAATAACAAAAACTTGGGCAGGCCAATGGAAACTGGGAAAGAAAAAGAAAAAGAAAAAGTCAGGAAAATAGAAAATAAAGTAAGACAGCAGAAATAAGTGTAAATATGTCATCAGTTACAATAATTGCAAGCATATTAAACTAACCAATTAAGAGATTCTTAAATTTGGTTGTAAGAAGCCAGCTGCCTGCTATTTCAGAGCAAAATGGCTAAAACCAAATGATACCAAGGTATTAAAAACAAAGAAATAAAACAATAATAGATCTGCAAAAGCAATTGCTGCCCAATAAAACTGAACTGAAAGCGTAAGATATTAAAAGTAACAATGACAGGCATTTCATAGTGTGGTTCGAACATTAACCCTGAAATATATAAAGCAAAATCTGAAATGATTACAGGGGAAGGTTGACAAAACAATAAGCATGGTGGGTGAATTTAGCACATCTTTCTCCGGAGCTGAGAGATTAAAAACCATATGTGATCATCTAAAAACCATGCATACTCATCTATGTATCTAGTCTCTTATCCAGTGGCTCAGCAGGTAAAGAATCTGCCTGCAATGCAGGCGACAAGGGTTCGATCCCTGGGTTGGGAAGATCTGCTGGAGAAGGAAATGACAACCCACTCCAGTATTCTCGCCTGGAAAATCCCATAGACAGAGGAGCCTGGTGGGCTACAGTTCATAAGGTCACAAAGAATTAGACACATAACTCAAAGAATTGAGCACATAAATTCAACTCATGTATGTATAGAAGTGTAAATGTGATTCCCACAAATAGCAAATACATGTGAGAAAAGGCCATATATTAGATCGTGAAAGAAGTCTTCATAAATTTCAAAGAAACTTTGTTATCAACAGATCCTTTATCCAGCATGCAATAAAATTAGTAATTAACAGCAAAGAGATGATCTGTGTATATGTTTGAAAAGAAAAAACACACTTCTGAATTATCCATGGGTTCAAAAGAAATTTACAACAGAAATTAAGAAGTATTTGGAACTGAAAATAAGGAAGGCACTACATAATCAAGCCTGTCTAATGCAGTTTAACTGATTTTTAGAGGGGTGATTTATACTCTTGAAAGCATTTATTAGGAAATTAGAACAGCTGCATGTAACTTACAACCCAAGCAATCAACTCAAGAATCTACAAAGAAAATAAGGGAAACTAGAAAGACGGAAATAATAAAGGTAATGATAGGAATGAAAAAACAATAAAGCAAATGATGGAACATCCACAAAAATAAAGACATCCACAAACTAAAAGTGAGTTTCTTGGAAAGACTGATACTTTAACAAACCTTGATACAACTGATCCAGTAAATAAGAAGGCATAAATGAACAATATTCAGAATGAAAAGAGAAAATGTGTACAGATAGAGATTTTTGACCTTGGGAGATCACCCACGGATGACCAGGTGCTGATTAGAGGGCAATTCTGGAGGATGCTTTTGTTTTTAACTTATTTATTTGACTGTGCCAAGTCTTAGTTGCGGCATGTGGGATCATCTAGTTTGGGCATGTGGGATCTAGTTCCCAGGTCAGGAATCAAACCTGGGCCCCCTTCATTGGGATCACAGAGTCTTAGCCACTGGACCACTGGGAAAGTCCCTGGAGGATGCTTCTTGATGTCACTTACACTCCGCCCTTTGGGGGTCCAGTGTTCACCAAGGCAATGAGGCCGGTGTGGGTAGCTGTTGGCTATTTACTAGCTGTGCAACTCGGAGCAAGTCTCTTAACCAATCTGGGTCCATCTTCAAGCTGAGGGTCATCATAGTGCTTATGTCATGAACTGCAAAGAGGAAACAGGATGAGGAATGTGAAGGTTCTGGTCCACAGCTTGTCAAAGAGCACTCAGTAAATGCAAGTGGAGGTGGTGCTGACAGTGATGATCAGTATTGATTACAGCAGTAAAGCAGCACAAGATGATGGGGTAGAAGAGGAAGGTGGGAGTTTGAAGATGAAAGGCAGGTTCAAGTCAGCTTATGAGGTGCCATAGACATCACCCCCAAAGGTGTACTTCTTTCTAGACATGCCAAGGAGACACCAAAGGCTTTTGAGTTGGGACCTGAATAAAATGGAGCATCGTCTAGTGAAAGGGAGGGATATGTGATGGTCAGCCATGGTAGGGGGAGTCCCAGGGAGAAAACACTTGTAGGTCCTGATCTCCCACTATATCGTGGATTGTGCTACCACCTAAAATCTCCCCTTTTATTTTTTTGCTATTCTAAGCCCTTTTTAACTTACTCTGTTGCCTGGATCTGAACTCTGTGTCTGTGCACCACCACACTTATGCACACGTGTGCATATATGTGTTTAAATACAGGAAGTCACTTCAAGCAGAAGAGTAGTTTTATACAAATTCACTCCCTGGTCATGTTTATGAGCATCCACTTGTTCTCTAAACAGGGGCTTGGGTGGAAGAATATTTATCTAACTGAACTAATTAGAAGAGCTCTCTTCCCACTTGGATGGAAAGCTAGAATGCGAGCAAAGTGGGTTTTCTCTAGTCACGTCCACTGTGGAATTGGCTGGCCTTGCTGCTCAAAGCAGCTTCAAGGATGCAGCTGCTGCGTTTAATTTCCCTATCACTCTGCCTCCTCTACACACTGCCTGCTCAGAGGATGCAGAGAACACCGGCCCTGATGAAGCTTAATAAAATGTGCTACAGGAAGTCAGTCTCCTGTCGAGTGAGACCTGCCTGCATCTTTATGTTAAAATAACCTTTCATTTAAAAAAACCCTAATTCTTAGAAAAATATAAGGGCTGGTTGATGAGTCAGTGTCGCTGAACCCCCCAATCCACATCTTTATTCATATTCCACATTCACACCTGAAGTTGTTCCCAAGAGCTCACCCCCTTCCTTTCCCATCCATGCTTGGTCGGGAAGGGGCTGAATCAATACAACAAGCATTTACGAAACACAGGCTACAGTGGTCCCAGGTGGAGCATAAAGTATCCACTGATGAGCGAGATGTACTCTTAGCTCTCAAGTGTCTGGAGGGAAGGTGGGTAGACCAGATGTCAGTAGAATGTGAGGCACGCTCTTACTGGGAAATGTAGGAAGAGCAGTGGGAACCAGTGGGCTGTTGGCTGATCTCAAATGGCCTTGGCTGGAGCACTAGAGAGACTTGGCTCTCCTTCATGTGACTCATCCTCTGTAGCCAAGTCCAAGTACATTCTCTAGGTCATGGTGGAGGAGCAAGAGAGAAGGCAGCAACATGCAAGGTTGGCAGAGAACTAGGTCTGGAGCAGGCATGTCATCTGTGCTGCCATCTACCGAATACAGCAAATAACAAGGCCTGTCTGGATTCACTGGGGCAAAGAGGCCCGTCCTCTTCATGGGGAGGAACTGCAAAGGGCATGGATACAGCAGAGGTAAGAAGCTAGGCAAAAGGCAGGGTTGCTATCCCTGTCACCGCTACCATGAACTCCAGCATCACTGTTACCATCGCCTGCATCCTCTCCTCTATCTCAAACCTTCAGTCCATGTAGCCATCCTACAGCACACCCAGCTTTCAGTGGCTGTGAACATGTCTCACCAACTCTATACCCACAGCTGAATGTCAGGGATGAGCCGTTTCCTTGAGACAAGAGGGAAAGACATCAGTTCCACTTTCTACAGCAAGAAACTGGAGCCCAGAAAGGTCAGCTCATCTGGCAAAGTTCACACAGCTGGGCAGTGAGGAGGACCAGCTCCTGTCTCCGCCCCATTTTTGAATAACAGATGTTGTACCTTGACAGCATCGGCCAAACTGGCTGGTCTGTCTTTTGCTTTCTTCCCATGCACAGAAGCAGAGCCTTCCTCACTGCAGAGTATCTTCCAGGATCTGGGCTGCTCAGCCCCCTTGGATCCCAAGGCTGCCTGCCTCACCCTGAACGCTTAATTAAAATGAAGATGAAGTACTCTCCGTGACGGGTCACACTCCGTGGCAGTGACTGTGCCAAGGACCCCAGTGGGCCCAGGATGTTGAGAATTCTTCTCCAGCTTCTGCTCCAGCAGTGGCTTCCTCCAGGAACCTCATTTATAATTCCTTTGGTAATTAAAACAACAGATGTTATAATTAAAAGGCTCCTCATTAAATCACAAATAACTGAAGCTTGAGGTGGGTCCGCACTGAACAGTGTCATCGAGTCACCTTTGGAGGGAATGATAAGCATGTGAAAGGGGAGAGCTCAGTGGAGGTGCAAGGGGTGCATGTTCACAGGGGGTTCTGGCTAGGAGCTGGCTGGGGAAATTTTCTCAGGAGTCTGTATGTGTGTGTGTTGGACTCAACCCTCCACAAAGGGTCGTGGCATTGTCTCCAGCTCCTCTCTCCCTCCCCATGCTGGTCCTGCCCACAATTGGAGGAGCTCTAAATGGCTTGATGCAGTAATAACCCATTTTTGTCACCAGAGCCTGACCTGGCCCTTCACTTTGGTGCACGAAAGGGAGAGGCTCTGCCAGCCCCTTGGGCTTGGCTCCTGGCCCTTCCCCTCCTCTCAGCCCCCCATCCTCAGGTGCCCCTTGTCCTCTCACTCAGCCTTTGATGACCCTGCACAGGTTGCCTTGAGCATTAAATGATAAAACAGTGAAAGCAAGCATTCCTGCTGTGTTTGCTTTCCAGAAACTTTCCAGGACTTCACCTATGTCTGTTCATTTAATCCTCATAACAGCCCTAGGGGAGGGCGGGTGGAAGAGTGAAGAGGTGTCTGGGTAGCAACCTGAGGGTGGGGGTGGGTTTGGTCAGGTTGGTGGGGGCCAGACCACGCCAGGGCCATGGCTGAGGCTGAGGGAGCCTCTGTGTGCCTTAGTGGGCGGCACTGATGCTGGGCCCCCAGCACCCTCTTGAGCCTGCTCAGCCATCCCTGAGGGCCTCCCCAGGGCAGCCCGGGTCCACAGGACACCAGGAAGGCAGGTGCAGAAGCAGCCAGTGCTCCTTTTCCAGGTGGCTGAGCCACGCCAGGGTGTCTGTCCCGCTAGTTCAGAGCAGGGGTTGGGGGTCAGGAGGAAACCAAAGGCACAACCTCAAACACCACAGCAGGAAAGGGAGAGGGGAGAAGGCATCAGAGAGCTCTCATCCTGCTTTCTCACTGTACATTCCCAGCCTAAACTGCCCCTGACAAACAGAAAGCACCTCATCAATACTGGATGGATGGATGCATGGATGCATGGATTCATGAAACGATGGATGGAATGGATAGATGGAATGATGAATGGATGGATGAATGGGTGAATGGAATGATGGATAGATGGAATGATGGATAGATGGAATGATGGATGGATGGATGGATGGATGGATGGATGGATGGATGGATGGAATGATGGATGGATGGAATGATGGGTAGACCCCAGGGCCACTGTTGTTCGAGTTCTTACTATGTGCTGGGGGCTTCCCAGGAGGTGCTAGTGGTAAAGAATCCACCTGCCAATGCAGGAGACATGAGAGATGTCAGTTTGATCCCTGGGTCAAGAAGACCCACTGAAACAGAGCATGGCAACTCACTCCAGCATTCTTGCCTGGAGAATTCCCGTGGACAGAAGAGACTGGCAGGCCACAGTCTACAGGGCTGCAAGGAGTCGGACACAGCTGAAGTGACTTAGCACACATGCATGCACTCTGCTGTCCTGGACACGGCATATGCCTCTTATCTGTTGCTTATAGCAAACCTGAAAAGTAGCCTTTATTATTCCCACTTTATAGGCAGAGAAATGCAGTTCTGTGACTTGCCTAAGTTCATGTTCCCAGAGAGTGACAGCACTGGCATTTGAATCCAGAATCGTGCCCTTCCCACTAGGCCATAATGTTCTTGCAGGACCAGAGCTAAGATGGATTCACAAGCCCTGTCTAGATGAATTCTGGTCTTCCCTGTGTGTCTCTGTGATGCAGCCAACAGGCATCTGTGTGCCCTCCATGCCAGGTGACACACCAAGCTCTGGAACATAGAGATGACCGTGATCAGGGTCTCTGCCCTGGAAAAGTCTATGGACTGGAGTGGAGAGAAGCTGGCCATACCAAGGGAGTTCTGGGCTTAGAGGATATCCAGGGGTCAGAGAAGTGTGGAGCCCTGTACCAAGGTCACAGGACTAAAATCCTGGAACCGATCAACCCCAATAGAAACTTGCCATGAGCTTCTGGATCGAAACTGGCCAGTTCTCTGACCCCATTTAGGTAATATACCCTCCCTATTAACCATCCTATAGTATCTTAACCAATCACCTAATGCTCTCATTCTAGTAGGAATGTTCTCTGTCTTGAGGCTAGAAGCCCAAAGGAGGGGCAGACTGATTCTACCAGGCACCTCCTTGAGACTTTAGTGCTTGAACTAGGTTTTGAAGGTAAAGTTGGAGCCAGACAGGTAAAGGGAAAAGGGGAAAAGTCATTCTAGGGAAAAGAAGGTTTGAATAGAGGTCCAAATTAGCATTTTGGAGTATAGTTCAGAAATAGGAATCAGAAGCCTTAAATATTCATAATGGATACATCACTTTAGGGTTTGAATGAGAAACAAATCTGAGATCTAAACAAAGACTTCCACACAAAATCAAAGAAGCATAAAGAAAACTTTTAAGTGCAGGCTGCTTGCTGGTGGCAATGATGGGGTGAGGTGCCAGGCACAGGAGATGAGGCAGGAAGGGGAAATGGAGCCAAGCTAGGAAGGGCTTTGAATGTCAGGTCAGGAAACAAGGAGGCGTCAGAGGCTGGGAGTTGAGGATAGCTGTTCTCAGAAGTGCAGTAAGGAAGCTCCATCAGCCTTAGAAGATAAAGATAGCCAGAGCTGAGGACCCAGTGTAGGCTGGGTGACTCTAGTTATTCTTATGAACCTCAACATTATATAGCAGGTTGCAATGAAATGATCCTTGGAGACTGTCTCCACCCCACTGGTTGCAGAGATGGTAACTCGAGGCCCAAAGAGGAGTAGCAAGGGGCTCAAGGTCACACAGCGAGTCATTAATCGATCAGGAATTGAAGCAACAGCTCAGGGAGAAGTGGGCATTCTCCAGTTCTGTCTTTTTGTGACTCTGGGTGAGGAGCAGAAACCAAGTCAGTGGCGTCGGGAATTGTGGAGTCCCAGCACGTCAGGAAGTTTGTGTAAAATGACGCTTGTAATAAAATTTCCCCTCTGAGGACAATGAAGTACAAAAGGAGGGGGCGGGTGCTTGACAAGGGCTCTGATTAAAGCCAAATACAGCCGTTTTCAACAATCAAGGCTGCTGGCACTACCGAGAAAAGAGTGATGCAGAAGGCACAGCTCCAGACCAGGCTGGGAGAGGAGGGGGTCCCGGTGGGTGGCTGAGCTGGAGGCCGGGAAGCAGCCTATGGTTGTGGGTTTCTTCTCTCCCAACCTCCCACCCAGCCTGCCCTTCAAAGGGAATTCTGCCCATCATCCCAGATTGCCCTCTCCCCTACTGAGTTGCACCCCCGCTCTCGTCAGGGGTTCCCACGGCCTCCTGCATATTAGACGGGGTGATTGTGTCATAGTTTATGATCAAGGAATTTTTTTTGCTGCATAAAATGCTGGAAAAAAAATAGAGAAAAGAGGCTCATTGAATTACCTTGCAGTGGTGCGACTTTGGGGCTTTCTCTCCCCACACCCTACCCTCCCAGTGGCTCAGTGGTATAACGAATTTGCCTGCAGTGCAGGAGATTCAGGTTCAGTCTGTGGGTCAGGAAGAGCACCAGAGGAGGGCATGGCAAACCCACTCTGGTGTTCTTGCCTGGAGAATCCCATGGACAGAGGAGCCTGGTGGGCTACAGTCCATGGGGTCCCAAAGAGGCGGACACAACTGAAGCAACTTCGCACACATGCAGGCACGGTGCATCTTTGATCTGTTTATTAGATTGACTTCAGCACTGTGCCATTTAAAAATAAATCAGTAACCTAAACTCACATCTATCAGGAGTTTCATTTAAAAATTTACAGCCTGAGCCCCCAAAAGCCTCCTCTGAAATTTTCCTCCAGTCTCCAGTCCCAGCTCCTAAAAGGCCTCCTCTCTGAAGCCTTCTTAGATTGCATCAGTTTGCATTGCTGTTCCTGGACCAAACCTCCACAACCTCTTAAATCTCTCCCAGAGGATAGATCTTCCTTCCCTTCCTTTGTTGGCTATGTTCTCTGGGCAAACTCCTGCCTACCACCCCAGAAATCAGAGCTGAGCAACAGACAGGGTCTCACAGCCCCCAAATCTCGGGTGCTCAGATCTTCCCTGGAGATGCCGCTTGGGACGTGGGTAAGCAGAGACTCTGGCTGACCCTTTGTGTATGTGCACAATCTCTCCTCCACACTCACCCAGCTGCTCACAGCCTATTTTTTATGGCTTGTGCTTTGTCCGTGCCTGTCTTGTGCTCCAGAAGGAGTGCCAGTTCCAGGAGGAGAGGCCTCGTGGAAGGTGTGTGACACCTTCCTCTACACCGGCTTCTTCCTCCTCCAAGGCACAGCTGCACACAGGTGCTCAGGAGAAAACAGGCTCTGATTAACTAGAGCAAAGTTTCAGCCCTCTTTTCTGTGGGTCTCAGTTTCCCCCTCTGCTAATCAAGGGTTGGTCTGTATAACCTCCAAGTTTGCCTGAAGAGTAGTGGATAAGAGATTTGAATAAGGGTCCAAATTTTGGAATAAGATTCAGAAATAGGGGCCAGCAGTCTTAAAATATTCATAATTGATGATATCACTTTAGGGTTTGAATAAGAAGATAATCTGAACAAAGACTTCCACACAAAGATGAATTCCAGCATTTACAAAGAACAACTCTTGCTCATTAATAAGGGAAAATTCAAGAGACTTCTCTGGTAGTCCAGTGGTTAAGGTTCCACCCTTCCATACAAGGGGCAAGGGTTTGATCCTTGGTCTGAGAACTAAGATTCCACGTGCCACGTGGTGGGGCCAAAAATTTTTTTAATAGGGAAAACTTCAAGTTAGCAGTGGTATAACCAGCCTGTGAAACATCGTTTTTGCTTAGTTGCTAAGCCGTGTCTGACTCTTTCGAGACCCCGTGGATGATAGGCCACCAGGTTCTTCTGTCCAAGGGATTTCCCAGGCAAGACTGCTGGAGTTGCCATTTCCTTCTCCAGGGGATCTTCCTGACCCAGGGATCAAACCCATGTCTCCTGCATTAGCAGGCAGATTCTTTACCACTGAGGCACCAGGGAAGCCCCATGGAATGTTGCCATCAAGTGGTTTTTCCAATGGGTGCTTCCTGATGGCAGAAAATGATGATTTTATGATGACATGAGATGAGAAAAGCAGAAGAGAAATGTTTTGAGCCTGTGGTGCCTGCTATGGACCCATGGAGGTAAAGGATTGGGTTGACTATGAGTAAGGGTTACAAGTTTTTCTTAATTTTTTTCTGTTTTCCACGTCTCCTGCTGCAAACACGCGTTTCTGGTTCCCCTCCCCTCCACACATGCACACGCACAAACGCAGGCACATGCACACGCAGTCACGCAGGAAACCCACGTGCTGTCCCCTGAGCTCTTGGATGCAGCCAGGGAGGTCTGTGGTTCCCAGAGTGTGGCGTGAGTTTCGTGATGTTTCTTCAAGGGTGTCTTCCTTAGTCTTTCCAAACAGGAAGCGGACTCTGAGGCTGCTCCTGGGAGGCGGCCGCCCGGCTAAGGAAACGTCTTTCTGAAAGTTCTCTCCCTGACCTCTCAGGCTGCGGCTTCTCCCGAGAGAACTCCCACTAGGTTTGGGGGAGCAACATTTCTCTGTTTCCTGAGAGGACATTCCAGGGCATTGTCCTCTTGCTCAGATACTATGCTTTTGACCTCCTGGGGTGTCCCAGCACGGAAGGCTCGATTTACATGCCTAACTAGAGAGCACTTCCATGGATTTTGGAAGGGGAACACAGGACTCTGGTCGTGGGCTGTTGTCACTCAGGAAATGACCCTGTTTTTTTCCCTCTTCTTTTTTGTGTAGGGAATAACAGGAAGGCGCCTCAGAAGAAGGAAAGAGGCAGGGCCGTTATGACTAGCCCCACCTAGGTCAAGAGAAACTGTAAGACTGAGACACCCGGATGGGGTTGCCTGAGAGCAGGCAAGCTCTAATGCCCTGGCCACCTCCTCACCTCACCTCCTGGTCCAGCTTCCCTTGAGGGGGGGCCTCATCTCCTGACATACACCTCATGAGCCGGGCGCAGGTGCGTCTTGGCATATCCCAGGGGTAGCGTGTCTGGCCCCTGCCCTGGGGCGACTCACAGTCTGGGTGGGAGGATTGTGACCTGGGGAGCAATAAGAGTTCCACAGGCTGAGGAGAGGCGGCTCCAGATTGCTGAGGCACCAGGGAAGACTTCCTGGAGGAGGCGGTGTTGGCACTGACTGGTGAGACTCCAGCAGACAGTGAGGCAAGAACCCAATCCTGAAAAGAACTTTATCAAAACCTGGCAAAACCACCCAAAGCCTTTTCTGGATGTGACTTTACTTCAGACCTACAGTATTTTGATCATTTCCACATAAAATGAATCAGACACATAATGCATTACTTTCCACTTAAAAATATACACTTGTACTTGGTGAAATGCAGCATGAGATTTGATGAATGTAAAGCAAGCAAAGCATTGTATGGGATCCAAAGCTAGGAGTTCTCAAGAAGTTAGAGCACATTTTGGCCTGTACCTGGAGGCTGCATCTCTGACTTGCATGTAGCCGGGGACTCCATAGCCCAAAGCTCAAGTCCAAAGTCAGGCCAGATTTCAGTGTGCTCCTGCTGCAGTGGGTTGGACATCAGCAGGCCGCATCCTGGCTAAGAAGCTGATTTCTTGAAGGAGTATGTGAACCTCTGCTCCAGTAAATTTGTTAATGTTTATTCTAAGCAAATGTAAATAACCGTTAGTTGCTAGGTCGTGTCCGACTCTTTGAGACCCCATGGACTGTAGCCCACCAGGCTCCTCTGTCCATGGAATTCTCCAGGCAAGAATACTGGAGTGGATTGTCATTCCCTTCTCCAGGGGACCTCCCTGACCCGTCCCCCTCAAATGGTTGTTACATCTCACACTAAGAAGTGCTGCCTATATTTATGGATGTATGTATACATGGAAAGGTTTGTCATGATCAGAATTTGGTTTTCCTTAGCCCCAGAAACAAGAGAAATCCAAAAATCCCCTTTCACATTGGGAGTATTCCCTGCCTTATTGTGCCATCAAAATGGTCCATGGAAGGTGGTACCCTCAGACCTTAGTCATTGAAGGAGCTTCCTTCTCAGTGGACAGGGAGGTCACTCCTACAAGCATGTGCTTGGAGAAGCAGTTCTTAAGAATGTAAATGCAGCTCAGGCCTATTTACAGGGTTGATTTGGGGATGCAAGTGGGGAGATTTCCCGCCAACTGCTGTATAACAGACTACTCCCAAATCAATGGCTTACTCAACAATAAGCACTTATGATCTGTTATGGTTTCTGTGGGTCAGGGCTTAGGAGCAGCTCGGCTGGGGGTCCTGGATCAGGGTCTCACATCTGAAGGCTCCGCTGGAGCTGGAGGTCCCGTTTCCAAGGTGACTCAGTCCCATGCTGGCTGTCGGCAGGAGGCTTCTGTCGCTTAATGTGGGTCTCACCATGGAGCCGCTTGAGTGTCCCCACAACATGGTAGCCCCTCCCTACCCCTCTCTCTCCCCTGCCAGCATGACTGAAAAGAGGAAGGTGGAAGCAATGCCTTTTGTGACCTGAGCTTAGAAGTCACACACCTTTACTTCTGTAAGATCTATTGGTAGATACAACATACAGGCATGTATACATGCACACACAACACACACATATGCATATGCATGAACACACATGCATACACACAATACATTTATATGCATATACACACACATATATGTACACACTTTTGTACACACGCATAAGGGCATGAAGCCAGAAGGCATGGGTCACTGGAACCCATCTTGGAGGCTGGAGGTTCTGTTACCGAGTAATTCACAGCTATTTACCTGCAAGTCCCAAAGAGGCAGTAAGACCCAGATATCCCCTTCTAAGTCCCCAGACTCTTTGCACAGGAATGTTCCACTGGAATTGGTCTCCCACTAACCTGTGACTTACAAAGCATTGTGAACAAGCATTGTGTTACAGTCATTACTCTAAGCCTCAGTCAAGGGAATGCTTGAATGCTTGGTGTCAGATGTTAATAATGCCTGAGTATTGAGAAGGAAAAAAAGGCAGAAAAGCCTTGTGGGTTAACAGGGGCAAGAGTGATGGATTAGGAGTGAGGAAACATGAGTTCTCCAACAGTAAAGCAGTAAGCGCCATCGTGAGTCAGAGAAGGAAGGGCAGCCCCAGTCAACGGCAGTCTAGTGGGGTGGTTACATGGTGGTTCTGGTGTATAACTGAACTGGTCACCTCCCCACTGCTTGACTTGACACCTCTGAGCTCTGTTTCCTCATGTGCAAAGGGTGTTGGGAGGTAAGTGTCCAGAAAGCACTTACTCCAGCACCTGGCACAGTGTGAGCGGTGGATGCATAGTGATTGTTATTATTGGAGTGTCATTCTCATCAGGCTAGACCACCACCCAGCCCTCCTCTGGGCCAGACCTTGGCTGTGTGTGTGTTTGGAGAGTCTCTTGTTAACTCTCACACACACCCCTCAGGGTCCAATTTCTATTCTCACCATCACCGCCCACGGCCACGCCACGGCTGATGACCACAGCCACAAGACATGGTCCGATTTATAGCTTTCAGAGTGTGGGTGTAAAAGTAGGTTGGTTAAAAGGTTTGGGAGGGAGGAGGAGGATGCAGTCTTGTCTGGTTGCTTTTATTTTCTCAGTGAATCAGAAAGCAAGGTCATCAGCTGACAGAGGGGACTGGCTGTGTGTTCTGGGCCCAGATAGGAGGGCCAGGGGAGTCCCAGCCTCAGGCCAACAGCATCACAGGGACCACCCCAAATAGGTTGTCCAGGGCATCCTGCCTTGGGGGGCTGGGCTTGTAAAGTGCTTAGAACCATGCCTGAGGAACAGTTAAGTGCTGTCTAAGGATTAACTGTGGCCATTGTTGCTATTACTGTTGCTCCAACTGCTCCACTGGGCATCCTTCAGCCAGGAGAAGGGGAAGCAGGGGGGGTGGGGCAGGCAGGCAGTGCTCAGCAATCTGGAGTGATAGCAGTGGGGCCAACTGGGGAGCTGCTGACTAGGTTCTGCCCAAGCTGCAGCTGAAGAGGCCTGGTCAAAGTGCCACCCTCAGGCTGACACTGCCGAGGGTCTAGAAGCCATCAGAGCAAACCAAGCTTGCAGGTGGGGAGCCCAGACCCAACAAGAAGAAATGTGCCAATATACCATGAAGAGTCTGGCAGAAATGGGCAGAGAACCCAGGGCTCTTGACTCCCCTGGCCTGGGGTCTTTCTGCCACTCTGCTTTGCCTTTTCTTCCATATATATATATATATCCAGGTTGTCTTTGCAGAGCCCCACTGACATTTAGCTTCCTTTGATTGATATCTTAGTTGGGAGCATTTTGGTCTGGGCCACAGTAGCCTCCATAGAAGTTAACTCATTCATTCTTTCCACAGACATAAGCACAATCTAAGAGCTGGGCTCAGTACTGAATGTGGAGCGTTCCCAAATGAATGAGGTACAACCAGCCCCTGCCTTAGTGGGATACATGGGCCAGATATGCAAAAGATGTATGCACAAGCGAACACCCAGAAATGAAGGCAGTTCACATATGAGTTGTGGCAGGAGCCCGGGGATAGGTACGCTGTCTAGATAGAATCAGCGAAGGCCTACCTAGGACCTTTGTTAGATCTGTGGCCTGGTCATTAACAAGTTACCTAAGTTCACCTTGCCTCAGCTTCCCTGGTTGCAGAACAGGGAATAGCAACAGTATCGTACTCACAGTGTTATTATAAGAATTTAAAAAAAAAAACAAAAAGTACTCGGCAGAGGGCTGGCACAGACTAAACACACAACAGATTATGATTGTTGATGTTTTTGTTCTTACTACAGAGGGTTTTCAATGCCAGATACAATGGGATCTTTCACAGGCCAAAGCAGCTACTGGAATCACTGGGGCAGGGAGAGGCTGGCATATTTGACGGGAGAAGGAGTCTGGCAGTCTTGAAGTCCAAAACTGATGGAGACAGAGACTATCTCAGGAGGAGTTGACTCATAATCATAGCTGGCCAAAGAAAGACAGCAGGATCTCTTGTGGGAATAGTGAGCTCCCCATCACTGGAGGTATGCAAGTAGATGATGGACAGTCACTTGGTAGAGAAGTGAAATATGAGTGCATGGATGGGTGTGTAGGGGAATGGGCAGTTTTCTTCCCCCAAATCTGGGCTGCAATGGACCCTCCCCCATTGTTCTGTTTCTCAGCCCCTGGGGCTGGACACCAAAGAGCTGGGTTAGGATGCACTTCTGACTTGATCACAACTTCATACAACAACCACGCTCCTACCAGCCTCATGGCAGGGGGGTGGAAGGCTGAAAACCATCCCTGAGTAAGTCTTGGCTCTAGCTAACCAGGGGGCAGGTATTAATTAAAGCACAGATTAGCTGCCAGTCATGGGTATCAGCACCAGGGCTTAGAATTGCTTAATAAGAGGGTTTGTTATACTGTTTTGCCTCAAGAAGGCAATATTGATCAGGAATCCCTGGCCTGGAACTAATTGAATATTCACCCCCAAATTGCAGTAGCTGATTACTCATAATACCATGTTTTTCTCTGTTACCTGGGAAATTGCAGCTGGGGTTGGGGCACAGTGGAAGACGGGGAGGAGAAGGGAGAAGGGGAGATGAGGGGAGACAGAGAGAGGAAGAAAAAGGAAGGAGAACGAGACAGGGACAGGAAAAGGGATGAAGGTGCTTTTTTTTTCTTTTGCCTGAAAAATCAGATGCGACAAGCCAAATAATGCCTTCATCTCGAAGCAACTTCTTATCCCTTGGAGAGGAGCTTTTCTGTCCAAGTTTACCAGGACGTGTTTGCAGTGCTGCAATTTTAATGAAGGAAGCTTTCAGTATGTTAATCTTGGGAATAAACTAATATGAATTCATTCCTCTTCGCGCTGTCGCCCTCCCCACAGCAGCCGTGAGGTACTATCAGAATAGGCTCCTGATGCTGCTTGGGGAGTTCCTGAGACTTCTGAGGGAGAAAGTGGGATCTTGGTAACTCAGCTGGAGCTGAAACAGGAGGGGGTGGGGCTTGAGGGTTTGGGGGCTCTGCTGTTCTCGGCTGTCACAAGGTGGCAAGGCCCCCCGAGCGTCTTGGGGGGGCAGTGTTCCTTCTCTGTTGCCCGTGTGTCTTTCTGACTGCAAGCTGATTCCCTCCTTGCCTTTATGCCTCAATCACAGACAGGACTGGGCACATGGTGTGTGCCCACGTATGCACCTCTGGCACATACCCCCCATGCCCAAGACTCACAGGTGGGCAAGACAATTAGGAAAGCGATGGTGAACACACAAGCCAATGTGGCACGCACTGCAGAAGAACTGGGCCAAGTGCCCAGAGGTGAGAACCAGAGCCCCATCCCATTTTAGTGTGGGCTTTAAGGATTAGCATGAGGGCCAACTGGCAGAGACGGGTGGATAAGATACTCCTAGGAAAAGTGGGAAGCCAGGGACACAAGAAACAGTGAGATGTGTTCCTGAGACATCAAGGATATTGATGGATGGTAGGTGGACCCCCAGCAGGAGACTTGAAACTGATGACTGGACCCAGAAGAACCTCAGAGTTTTGACTTTGTCCTGAGCACTGTGAAAGCATCCCCAGAAAGACTGCAGCAGAGAGCAATGGAGGCAGAGGTGTTATAGGCGGAACATAAACTTGGAGGTTGGGGAAGTTGTTGGAAGGGGACTCCAGCCAGGCAGTTACAACACCCAGGGTGAGCTGCTAAGGAGCTGATCCAGGAAAGTGGGCTGGGATGAGGAAAAGAGGGCCAGGATGGAGGAATGAGTGATTGGACAGGGGATCAAGAGGGGAAGGAGCCTGGGATGTTGTCTCTGACTTGGGTAGCAGAGTGGATGGCAGTGCCAAGTGGATGACGGGGGAACACAGACTCAGAAGCAGGTTCGGGGAGGAAGCAACAAGGTCATTCTCGGCTGTGCTGTCTGAGGTCCTGGGAGGGTGCCCAGGGCAACTGGGTTTGGGGCACAGATGCTCACAGGACAGACATAGGTGTACAAGTGGTTGAGACAGATTTAGTTGTTGAGGCCTTGCGAGAAGAAGGCATCCACTGACCCAGGGGAGTGCAGGGAGCATTAAGAAGCCAGATCGAGGGACTTCCTGGTTGTCCAGTGGTTAAGAATCGGTGCTTCTATTGCAGCGGGCACGGGTTTGATTCCTGGTCGGGGAACTAACATCCCTTATGCCACACAGCCAAAAGAAAGAAAAAAAAAAAGACTGATTGGTAACAGTGGAAGAGAATACGGAAAAAGCCAGATTGACCTGGAAGGAATGGTAACACTGAAAGTAAAGTCCTCTGCTGATGGAGGCACCACCATCCAAAGTCTAGGAGTGAGCCTAAGAGGCAACCTAGTATTTTCAAAAATTCTTGCTTCTGCAGACATATCTGAGAGGAGAAGCCTGAGTTTTCATAGTAATTTATCTCAATGTAGGCTTTTAAACCTCCATTTATCATTGTCACTGACAACACTTGGATTAATCTGTTGCTCAGCATCTTTGTCCCGGCTGAGAATCCCAGAAGGATAAAAAGGAATTGATATACATAAAGGACTGAATTTCAATTAATGCAAGCCTGCGCTAATTTTCCAACACATAACCCAGAAACATTCACATTCATTACAATTTTGCCGTTGCCGAGCCTCGAGGGAAAATACGCCCACTGATTTATTTATTTATTCTGGCGTGGAATTCATCATCAAGGGCATCACGGAAGGAGTGGGAGCCAGCTGGACTCCTCGCCCCACCCCCAGCTGTCTGCAGTCTTCTGAAGAATGGAGTACAGTTCCAGAATTTGCTGGAAGTTTTTCGAGGGCTTTCTACAATTCTTCAGCAGCTTCAAGTTTAGGTCCTGGATGGCTTCCTGAAGAATGGGGACCTGGGGAACTGGAGATGGAGGTGAATTCTGGAACTGAAATGGACTCAGGGGCCTGCCTGTTGTTGTTCAGTCACTCAGTCATGCTCGACTCTGCGACCCCGTGGACTGCTGCATGCCAGGCTTCCCTGTCCATCACCAACTCCTGGAGTTTACTCAGACTCATGTCCATTGAGTTGGTGATGTCATCCAACCATCTCATTGAGTCAGAGATACCATCTAACCATCTCATCCTCTGTCGTCCCCTTCTCCTCCTGCCCTCAATCTTCTCCAGTTTCAGGGTCTTTTCCAATGAGTCAGCTCTTCCCATTAGGTGGCCAAAGTATTTGCACTTCAGCTTCATCATCAGTCCTTCCAATGACTATTCAGGGCTGATTTCCTTTAGGATTGACTGGTTTGATCTTCAGTGACTCTCAAAAGTCTTCTCTTGCACCACAGTTTGAAAGCATCTGTTCTTCAGTGCTCAGCCTTCTTTATGGTCCAACTTTCACATCCATATATGACTACTGGAAAAACCATAGCTTTGACTATACAGACCTTTGTTGGCAAAGTAATGTCTCTGTCTAGGTTTGTCATAGCTTTTCTTGCAAGGAGCAAGCATCTTAATTTCATGGCTGCAGTCACCATCCACAATGATTTTGGAGCCCAATAAAATAGTCTTTCACTGTTTCCATTGTTTCCCATCTATATGCCATGAAATAATGCCTGCCTATGCCACAGACCTGTTTCTTAACTCCTTGGGAGTAAGGGTGGAGCTCAGTGGAGGTGTGCAGTATATTGGCTTTTTTTTTTTTTTTTTTTCGGAGGTAGGAGATCTTGATCCCTGGAGGCTTTAATTCGAATGAGGGAGATAAACCAAAATATGTGTGTTAGGTGCTTGGTTGTGTCCAACTCTTTGTGACCCCATGGACTGTAGCCCACCAGGCTCCCTTATCCGTGGGATTTCTCAGGCAAGAATACTGGAGAGGGTTGCCATTTCCTTCTCCAGGGTACCTTACAGGAATTGAACCCCAGGTCTCCTGCATTGCAGGCAGATTCTGTACTGGCTGAGCCACCAGGAAATCCCTCCAAAATATGGAAAGAGGGCAACATACTAAAGAGCTGAAAACAGTTTCCCACTCACCCTTCCCGGACTCTGTCACACGCTGATCCAAATTGCCCAACCTGCCACACACTTGCCCACCTCTGAGCCTTGGCTCAAGCAGTTGCATTGGCCAGGAGTGGTCTTTAGCCATAGCCTTGTCAGACTCTTCCTCATTTGCCAAGACTTAGCTCAGCTCCTTTTCTGAGATGCCGTCTCTCATCGCTACACTCAGAGCCACTCTTTTGCTTCCACCTCAGTCCATAGGTTGCCAGTTCCTTGAGGGCCCCAGAAGTCCTACTGTCAGTGTCTTAGAGGTGCCCTGCCGAGGGCCAGAGGAAGCTGTGGTCAGGAGGCACCCTGCCCAACAGCTGAGCTGCGTGTCTGCGGGAAGAAGGGCTGCCTGCTCTTTGTCTTCAAGCACCTTGGCAAATATTGCCCTTAAGAGGCTGTGTCTGCCCATAGGGACAGCTTTTTTCTTTTTTAATGAATAATTTTATTTATTTGTTTCTGGCTGTGCTGGGTCTTAGTTACTGTGTGGGCTTTTCTCTAGATGCAGCAAGCGGGGGCTACTCTCGGATTGTGATGCTCAGGCTTCTCGTCGCAGTGGCTTCTCTTGTTGCAAAGCACGGGCTCTAGGGTGCATCCATCAACTTCACTGTGGCTCCTGGGCTCTAGAGCACAGGCTTAGTAGTTGTGCATGGGCTTAGTTGCTCCGCAGCATGTGGGATCTTACTGGATCAGGGACTGAACCTTTGTCTCCTGCATTGCCAGGCGAACACTTTACCACTAAGCCACCAGGGAAGCCCCAGGGCAGTTTTTCTAATCTGTCCTTTTTTCCAGTTGACAAAAGCACCCTGCCTTTGCCTGCCCTAGGTTGCCTCAGCCGGGAACATTTCCTCACCCTCACCCTGGGAGGTGTTCCGGGGTTCAGACAGCTGTCTTCAAGACCAGAGCATTCCTGCCAAACCAAGATGCAGGCACTTTCAACCAGCTCATTAGGATTCCCTGTCCTGTCTGGTGCTCCCCAGCTGAGGTGACTGGCAGGAGCAAGGCTCTGTTTAAATTGGCTTGGCCCAGATATGGGGAAGAATCAGAAAGCTCACACCATGCAGCTCTCAGTTTGCCCCCTAACATCTACATACAGGAGCACACTTCTTTAGTCACATCTGGGGATCCACTTCCAGCCCAATCACTGGCCTGGCCCTGCCCATGAATCACAGCTTGTGTCTGCTTTGTCTTCTTCTGGGTCCCCCTTCTGCCAGGAGGGCACCCATTTCCCCTTTCCCCTTTCCATCTGGGGCCTATTGACCCCTTTGCAGAGAAGCCATCTCTGGTATTTTCCTTCCAGAATTCAGGGAGCTGTGTTCTGTGTTTGGTTCTGAATTTATAAAGGTGACTAAGGGATGATACAGAGAGATCAATGCCATCAGGGGATATATGTGTGGAATGAATAAAAAGATGCAACTGAGCCTCCGATTTCTTGCCTGTAAACGGGGCCAACAGTGACCACATCTCAAGATCATTGGAAATAAACGAGTTGTTAGGTGGCAGGGTAGCTAGCACAGCTCCAGTCTCTAAATGGGCCATCGGCAGATGACCCTCCTACCCCCTTGCTGGCCACCTAAGAGAACGAAAGCTTTGAGGAACCCGGTCTTGGGTGTCTGGGCTCAGTTACATGGAGCTCTGCTGCTGTGATCGCTTGCCAGCCATTCAAGCAAAGAGCGTCGCCTTCTCCCCCACCCCCAGCAATGACATTCAACAGGTGCAGCTCTGTTTGCTGACAGCAGTTCAGGGTGTACCAGCAACACTCTGCACCAGAGGAACACATTGTCTGCGTCTGAAGCCAAGCACAAGCTGGGGCTTCTGAACACATCTTCACACAGAGAGTGTGCCATAATTAGTATAATTATTAGGGGTTAATGAAGCCGGGAACGGCACATCAAGTGCACATTTAAACAGAGCCTTTTTAGAAAGTGGGTGGAGAAGTTTGCCTATTCCACTTTCTCCTTTTTTTTTTTTTTTAGAATTGGGATTTCAGGGTTGGAACTAAACATGGGGAAAATACACTCTCTGGCATCGCCCCCAACCCACCATAACCTTCAGTCTCCAGATGACTGTTAATGGCATGTGAGGGCGAACCCAGAGTGGCCAAGATCTTCTCATCATTCCTATCTGGTCAGGGACCAAGGCTGGTAATTTCACCACATTAGCTTCCTTTGACTTGACCTCCCCATCTCACTTCACCGAGCAAGGTGAGGTACTCTCAGTCTCCCTGATGACAACACCTCTTCCTAATTGCCACCCTCTTGCCAGATGCCCTGGAGAAGAAAATGGCAACCCACTCCAGTATTCTTGCCTGGGAAATCCCATGGACAGGGGAGCCTGGAGGGCTATAGTCCATGGGGTCACAGAGCAACTAAACAGCAACAACGCCCCAACTTGTTTCTTCGTGGTCACCATTTTGCTTAGGCTGGGTTCTACAGAGGCAGGTCTAAAGGTGAAGATTCATGTGAAAGAGTTGTTCTTAGGAAGTTCTCCCAGGAGAAAAACAGTGACATGCAGAACTGAGATCAGGAAGGGAAGAGAAAGAAAGGGAAGAAGACCAAGTCCTGCAGAGAGTGAGTCAGTTCAGTCTAGCAGCTGACTGAAGGTCACACCTCAAAATCAAGGTGAGGGAGCTGGGGTATTTATACCCCAACACCCACCATCAAAGGTTAGGCCATGGTTTTCCGAACTGTGCCAAGGAACCCAGGATATCTTGGGATATTTTAATTTTGAAGACAACAGAGCTATAGCTGTTAGACACCACACTTGACTTAGTTCACGATTTCAATGTTAGATTGCCCTATATTCTTTTGGATGATGTCATATCTTTGTGAAACTGGCTCTTAGATGAATCTGTGACAATTGTGATAAGAAGCAAGTACCGTGGGAAAATTAATGTGGCGAAGGAAACGAGGATCATGTCCAATCTGATTCTAACAATTGAAAAGTTGTGCAGTACCCAACAAGCATGAATGTCACTTTAATATGAAATGGTGGTTATTGATGAGTGAAACAAAAATATTATTTTTTCATTTGAACTTGTATACACTGAATTTTGTTGTTGTTGTGTTTTAGTTTTTACAGTGTTGTGTCGGTTTCTGCCATACACAAATTAGCCATAATTATACACATACCTCCTTCCTCGGGAGTCTCCCTCCCCTCCCCCATCCCAACCCTCGAGGTCATCACAGAGTGCCAGACTGGGCTCCCTCTGCTACACAGCAACTTCTCACCAGCTATCTGTTTTACATTGTATCTTTAAACAGCTGCTAAACCATTAGGATATAAATACTTGTCTGGATCTCACAGAACTGTTAGGTCGATCTTTTGGCCTTGGAGTAAGTGCTGTAAAAAAAAAATTACTGAGACATCAAGGGCTCCATGAACTGTGAAAGTTCCAGAACCTCTAGGTTAAGGGGCTGCTCCAGGGAGGATATAAATTTCCAGGCCCTTTTGGCTCTCTGGGCTGCAGGCAAGGGGCCTGGAGCATCCCTGAGGGCAGCCCTCCAGCAGAGACAGGTGTGGGCTGATGGGATGCAGGCGCTGGAGGAGCCAGTGAGTGTGAAAACAGGTACAGGGACCTGAGCAGATGAGAGCAGGTCTGGGCTCTGCTACATAGGTGTTTCTCAAGCTATAACGTGCACACAAATCACCTGGGGATCTTGTTATATGCAGATTCTGGTTCAAGAGTTTTGGGGTGGTATTGTTCCCCCTGGTAATGTTCCAGATATTGGAATATTGCATGAAATGTTATGGGGATGTTGCCTCCAAATACAGAAGGAGCACTGCCTTAGATGTGGGGACACACTCCTACCCAGAGGCTGGTGCTGAGTGATGATCAGTTTCAGTGGCTCCATGGTGGGCAGGGAGCAAGTGCTGCTGCTGAACCTGACTCTGGCTGGGAGACATTGGTTCCCACTCCCTGGCTCCCCGCCAGATCAAGTCCACGGTCTACTGCCCTCTTCACCCATGGCAACCAATGGCACAGCAAGATGAACCAGGCACCCTGCCCACATTCTTACTGAGGGCTGCTCACTCTTTCATGCTTCAGCCTCCATACCACACATCCAGGGAGGGGACCAAGGACAGAAGAGGGGTGATGATGGGTTTTTGCATCAGAAGGATCTGGGTTTGGTCCTGGTTAAACCTCTGAACTAATCCTGTAGGTAGATTTTTTAAAATTTATTTTTAAATGGAGGATAATTACTTGACAACGTTTTGTTGGTTTCTGCCATACAACAGTGTGAATCAGCCTTAAGTATACGTATATGCCCCCTCCTTCTTAAACCTCCCTCTCATTCCCCACCCCGTCCTACCCCTCTAAGTTGTCACAGAGCTCCCTGTGTCTTACAGCAACTTACCATTAGCTATCTATTTTATATATGGTAGAGTATGTTTCAATGCTACTCTATCAATCTGTGGCTCAGACAGCAGAGAATCTGCCTGCAATGCAGGAGACGATTCCTGAGTCGGGAAGATCTGCTGAAGAAGGAACTGGCTACCCACTCCAGTATTCTTACCTGGAAAATCCCATGGACAGAGGAGCCTGGTGAGCTACAGTATGGGTTCACAAAGAGTCTGACACAACTGAGCAATTAACAGTTCACCCCACCCTCTCCTCCCCGTGCTATATCCACAAGACGGCTCTCTATGTCTGCATCATTCTGTTACTGTTTCAGTTCCTCTATTCCTGCCACTAAAACTATGCGTCCATGCCCTTTGCAATGAAACCTTGAGCAAGCTCCCAGTAGAAGAGGTGGAACAGATCTCCTTTTCTCCCCTGATGTGGGGCTTAGCCATGATGCTCTGCTTTGCCAACAGGCTGTTGTGTCTTTGCATGTCTTGTCTTGGCATGTTGCTCTGCTACCATTGCCATGAGGGGTGTGTATTGTGGGTGACCACAGATCCTGGGAGAATGAGCAGATTCTGAAAACAGACCAACCCACAATCTGGAGCCAAGCCCAGCAGAGCCACAGCTGTCAGAGAAGAAAATGCTTGTTGATTGAGTTTTTGGGTTATTTGTTTCATAGCATGATCATCACAATAGTTGACTAATGGACTATGGGACCTTTGGCTGGTTCCTTATGTTAACAATCTCCGTGGGATGCAGTTTCCTCCACTATTAAAAAAAAATGGGCAATAACACTTGCCCTGTGTGGTGTTTTACTGGGCTGTGACATGGATAAAGCACATAGCATAGTGCCTGATCCATAGAAGGGTCTGGATAAACAGTGATTTTAAAAAGAGGATGGGGCCATTCTATAAGAGCTTAGTTCAACAAAAGGGTATCATGTGCCCACTGCTGATGGCTCAGGGCCGGACACCATGAGGGATGGATTTTAAGTCCTGTTTTTCTTTCGTGACTCACCTAGTCTCTGATGGATCTTCGGCCAGGTTAGGGATGGGGCCAAGAGGAGTGTGAAATCTGTAGATCTCAAACTTCACATCTAATCATTAAACCTACATCTTGCCTTCTTGACCGTGGGTTGACTTTTTCTTTTATGAGTATCTTGGCAACTTTCCCAACTTCCTGTGGCTTCAGCTAGAGAGCAGTTGTGACATTTCATCTATACAGCGGTTCCTGACCTTTTTGGCATCAGGGATTGGTTTTGTGGAAGACAACTTTTCCATGGACCTGGGGAGGGGATGGTTTGAGGAGGAGGAGAAGGGGGGTGACAGAGACTGAACAACAAAGCACAGTACATTTATTGTGCACTTTATTTCTATTATTATTATTACATTGTGATGTATAATGAAATAATTAAACAACTCACCATAATGCAGAATCAGATCATCAGGCATTAGATTCTCCTAAGGAGTGTGTAACCTAAATCCCTCACATGCACAATTCACAGTAGGGTTCAAGCTCTTAGGAGAATCTAATGTCACAGCTGATATGACAGGTGATACAAGAGATGGAGAGTGGCTATAAATACAGATGAAGCTTCTTTTGCTTGCCAGTCACTTACCTCCTGCTGTGCGACCTGGTTTATAACTGTCCACAGACCAGTCCATGACCTGGGGATTGGGGATCCCTGTTCCATAAGAATCTAGTAACAGCAAGAATTCCACATGTATCATTGTATCATAGACCCAGTGTGGTCTCCAGATCTCCTGAATCCCCCTCTCCCTTTCTTGCTGGGGCATCCCTCCAGATCCTTACTGCTTTGCAGGGGTTGGGGCTCTGCTCCCGAGATGTCCCACAGTGAGCCCTGCTCCTGGGAAATTCAGTTGTTCTGTGCACAGCTCAGTTCAAGAGCTTCTGCGGTGCTCTCAGTGGTGCACTGGGGCCCTTGGTTGTTCTTAGAATGCTTCCGTGCTGGGGGTTCCTAGAAAGCTTCTGGGGTGGGGGTCAATATTGACAGAACTCCTGGCCTCCTGGCAAGTCTGGCATCTTTGGCCATAGGCCACAGGCCGAGACAGGTCAGAGAGGGCTGAGAAGAGCCTGACAGGAGTCAGGGATGATGTCTAAGTAGTGGCTGGATAATTAGCCCAGGGATTTGGGAAGTGAGATATTAAATGAATGTGTGGGGGCTGTGGGACAGACCTTCTGTGTCACAGAGGACATGGTTTACCCCTGAAGGAAAATTGCATTTCCTGTTCCCTGCTCAGACTATGGAACTCATATATGCTCATTTTAGGAAGTTAAAGTAGTATAAAAATATATATATAAAAACAGGCCAATAAAAGTTACCCGCAAATGACCACAGTTAACATTTGGGTGGATATGGTTCCAGGCTAATCTTTCTTTATTCATGTGTGTGTGTTTGTGTGTGGGTGAAACTTTGCTATCTACAGCCCCAACTGCTTTCTAAAGGCAGTGGGTTTTGTTTAGTGAAAGGCTCATTCTGAGCTGCCTCTTAGTGGGTTTGAATACGTGCAAGGGTGGCCTAGATATGAATTTGAGGGTGGGGGCAGTAAAGACTGAACTGCTCTGCTTCCTAAAGTGAGAAGAGCTTGGCGCTCCCAGGACCCATCAAGAGCTAAAGAGAGCGATGGAGCTGAAAATAGAAAAATAAAGGAGCAAAGCCCAACCCAGCAGGAGGCTGGAGCCCTGAGTCTAGGAGTAGCCAAGGTGCTTTTGAAAAACAGGGACACCTTATAACTGAATTTCAGTTGCTGGCTTTGTTGCTATGAAAAGCCTTCAAGGAGCTTCTATGAGTCTTAGCTACATACGTGGTTCTCATGAGATTGATTGGAGGGGAGAGGGACATTCAGGAGGGGGTTGAATCCACATCGAGTTCTCATGCTTTGGAACCAAAACTAGGACATAGGACAGTAAGACAATCCCAGCCTTGAGCTAATTCAGCAGAAGAATGAGGTAGGAGTGTGGAGGGAGTGATGGAGAACCCCTGTGTGACCATATGAACACACATTCTTCACTAATTCACAGACATACTGGCATCAGGGCTTCTCCAGTCTGTGGCTGGGTGTTCCAGCCAACCTTCTCTAGATATGAAGCTGTAGGCTGGCCCTAGACATCTGGGATATATATTTATATTTATAGGTTTTCTTTAAATGGGATTATTTTTGCACTTGCTGTTTTGTGTCTTTTCAAACTCAGTCGTGTGTCTTATGCATCACAGCTTGTCAATAAGTATATAACTCATTCTTTGGAATGTCCAGAGGGTAAATTATTGGAGAGAAACTAGCAGCATGTGTAGCCATCCCCTTATTGATCGGCATTTAGGTGATTTCCAATACTTCTGTGATAACATCCCTCAATTTACATCTTTACACATCCGTTGCGGTGGCTACTTTAAGAAAAATGGTCTCAGGTTAAAACACCAAAAAAAATATTCCTATTGTTGATTTTTTTCCCATTTTACTAAGAATCAGTTATTTGAAGGCATTACGGGAGCCCAGATGATCTCTGCAGGCTGCAGAAGCTAGTGGTTGATGTTAGTAAAAACAACCTGGTTCATTAAGCTGGTGAAGGTACAACAGCCTCTCAGAGACAACACTTCTTACCCCAGAAGAGTCAAAGGAACGCAGAACAGTCATTTCCCTGCCTTTTTTTTTTATTATTTGGCTGCTTTGATTGGTTCTTATTTGGCCTGCACTGGGGGTCTTAGTTGCTTGAAACCAGGCCTCCCTGACTTTGACATTGGAACTGGGCTCATCTGGGTCTTCAGCACACTCTCACTTCACAACTGTGGCCTGTGGCTACTGCTGAGAAGAAGACAAAGTCTACTGAGGGAAATGGATTTTGTGTCCCTGAGAATCTTATCAATTCAGGCAAGAAATCACTGTTTGGTTCCATTGTCAATTGCAGGGAATATCAGATAGGAAGCCTCCTTAGAGATTATTCAATCTGTCTTCATTTTACAGATGGGAAAACTGAGGCCCATAATCATGCCATTTGCAAGAAAATAATAAAAGCTAAAGTTATACTTAGTGTTTTATATATAATTTAAGTCTAAAATGTAATAACAACCCTGGGAGGTAGGCATATTTTTATTCCCATTTTTTTAAGTTGCAAAAACTGGGAAAGCAAGAGAAAAGGAACCCAAATACTGAAAGTCTGGAGGGAGAATCTGCACAGGAAGTCACTGGGGGGTGGCTGTCCCTGGAACTGAGTGGAGGAAGGGGAGCCAGGGTCTCAGGCCCCAGTTCTCTGCTTTGTCTTGTCATTAGGTGGATCTCGGGCCGTGCAATACCTGGAGGGGCTCGAGGGGACCCACCTCTCTGTCCAAGTGTCTGTCTGTCTGTGATCTGTGATCCCGGGTGGACGTTCAGAGTGGACTGTACAAATGAATAATTCAATAAAAGTGAATAATTCCCATGGCAACCTTGCCAGCACGTGACCTGCTCCTCTGCCTCCAAGGGCCGGCTTCACCCTAATAAAGAGACACATTTGTCAGACTACACAGGGCGAGCTGGGATAAGGCTTTCTTCTAAGGGAGCCAAAATGAAACTAGGTCGGCTGCTGGCAGCAAGGCCAGGGCTTGTAGGAGCCTTGTTTAAACATATTGTCAGCAGGTCCAGGGTTGGTGGAAGGCCCAGTGTGCCTGCTTGCCCTGGTAGGAGAAGGACTGACCAGTCTTTCTGGACAGCGCTCAGTCGCTTCAGTTGTGTCCAACTCTTTGCAATCCCATGGACTGTAGCCCACCTGGTTCCTCTGTCCATGGGATTCTCCAGGCAAGAATGCTGGAGTGGGTTGTGATTTCCTTCCCTAGGGGATCTTCCAGACCCAGGGATCCAACCTGCGTCTCTTACATCTCTGCATTGGCAGACAGGTTCTTTATCACTAGCACCACCTGGGAAGCCCTTTCTGGCTAGGGAGGAGTGTGAAGATCAGTTTTGGAAAATTCCTGAATCTGGGACAAAGAAAGTGCAAAGCCCTCTGTTCCACAATTTCCAAAAGACACCCAGGCACTAGGGTGCAGAGCCCCTTCAATATCCCTTTGTGAGGATAAAAGAAAATGGAGACCGGAAAATTGCCTCCTAGAACTTTACCTAGCTGGTGACAAAGCTTGAACTCAGACCCAAGAAGGTGGTCTCTCTATTGTGATCCCGATGCTTTTGATAAGCTGACCCACCAGCGCACGGCATTGGAAGCTGAACTCCTGAACTGCAGGGGCCTGATCCACATCATTCACTTTCTCTGCCAGGTTTCCTATTTAAATCAAGAAATGTACATTTATGGGCTGGATTAGGTTGGGAGACCATTAGGATCACATCTAGGCTCAGCGTGGGAGAGGGGTTGGTATTCAGTCTGGGGTGAAGGCACTTTGGGGGCAGAGTTGAGGGATTAGCCTGAGATGAGCTCAGACTCAGACCTCTTGAGTCCAAGGCCCGACCCTTTTCTCTACATCTTCATTAGGCTTTTATATAGAAGAGGAGGTCTTTTGGTTTTCTGAAATCCAATTTCCAATGTGGCAGGTGGCTCCTCCACACCAACAAGACCCTACTGATGTCTGAGAATTCAACTCAATTCATACACTATGGACCTGGAGGTCGAATCACATCCCATAGGTTAAGGGCTCAGCATGTTAAGAGCTTATTTCTGCAGGACTGCCAGTCCCCATCCTCACCCCCTCCACCAGCTTCAGACATGCAAGTCCAGACTGTTATCTGTGCTTCTGACTAACTGGCTATAAATCCAAGATTCCCATGACCTACTAACCTCGGGTTTGATTGATTTGCTAGAGCGGCTCACAGAACTCGAAGAAACATTTTACTTACTAGAGCACTGGCTTATGATAAAAGGCTATAACTCAGGAACACCGGACAGAAGAGAGGACTGGGCAATGTGTGGGAAAGGATGTGGAGCTTCCATGCCCTGTCTGGGCTTCGCTCTCTCCAGGACGCTGCAACGTCCACCAACCTAGAAGCTCCAGAATTTTTCCTTTTGGGTTTTTACAGAGGCCAATTGATTAAATCATTGGCCATTGGTGATTGATTCAACCTCCACCCTCTCCCCTCCCGGGAGGTCAGCAGGTGAGACTACACAGTGGTTGGTTTCCTTGGCAACCGGCCTGCATCCTTAGGTGAGTTCCAAAAGCCACTCCATTAACATAACAAAAGAAACCTTGATCACTCGCCCCACTTAGGAAACTCCAAGCAGAGTCCTGGGGCTCTGAGCCAGGAAATGTGGATGAAGACTGAATACATATGAGAATGCACTTCGGTCATCAAAATGACCAAATATATATATTTCTTATAAATCACAATTTATAAGGGGAAAGATCCTAGGAGCCACCCCCACGGAGGGGCTCCCACTTCAGCCCTTTGGACGACAGCCACAGGAGAATAAAATGAAGTGACAATCGGCGGGTGCAGTCTCTCTTTTTCCAATTCAGTTACGTCTGCCAGCAGCAAATATCATCATTTCAGGCCGTGGGAGAACTGCTGCTTTTGGGAACCTTTGTCACATCAATGTAAATCTCTCACAGTTTCCTTCTGCCCTGGAAAGACGTTGCTTTAAATTACATTACACACCGGCTTCCCCCTTCATCCTGAGCTCGTATGTTTTATTTGACAGAGGCCCCCAGATGCTCCGATCTGATCAGGGGCCTTTGCAGACATTAGGCATAGATGTTTTCCTCTTGTATCCCTTTGTGGGTCAGCTCCTAGACTGGGATAATAATAATAATAGTGCAAATAGTAATAACTGAAATTGACCAAATGCTGACTCTGTGCCCAGCATTCTACTAATCTTTTATATCGAGTATTTCGTTCCATGCCTATAATCACTACGTGAGGCTGATATTATTATTACCCCCATTTTATAGGTGTGGAAATAGAAGCTCAGAAGAGTTCAATGATAGAGCCAGAGTTCCAGAGTGGGCTCGTCAACACCAAAGGTCCATTTGCTTAATGTACTGCCTCTCTTACTCTGAGGACTGGGAGTCTTGGAGCCCTTCTCTACAGATTTGATGCTTACGTCATCAAAAGGGATATAAATGTTAAAGCACCAAGCCCTGGAGATAGTGAATCTTAGATGACCCTAGGAGGCAGGGGACTTGATGTGTGCTCAGGACTTGGTGAGTATCGAGGAAGAAACTGCAGGAATGGTACAGCTACACTCTATCCTGTGGAAGTGGCAGAATTCCTCCTGATGTATTCAGTGCTTTGGGCCCTGGTTATTTCATTCTGTTTGTGGTGTGTTGCATCAGTCTGAGTGTCTGAGGTTAGAAGTGTGGTTTTTTCATCTTTGCCTTGGCCTGGCCTTCTACCTACTCATGTCTGCCCCAGGCCAGCTCCTCCCAATCCTGTGAGTGGTTCCAGGACCCCAGAGAAGGCATACGAACTCCCCTGAGTTCAGAGTCACCTCACCTGCCTGAAGGCAACTCAGAGCACCTGAGTCCATCCTCCTGGAAGGAACTGGTTCCCCTGTACCATCATCACCATATGAAGATGCTCAGGATGGGGCCCGTGGAGAGAGACCTTTATAATAGTCATCTCAGTGGAAGAATAAGGGGGAAGAAAGACGAGATGGGGAAGAGAAAGAAGCCATCTTGGCATCTCCCTCTCGATGGGACAGGAGGCATCATCTGTCCAAATGAGGTCCAGGAGAAGGAACAGATTTGGAGAAGAAATGAGATGACTTCAGTGTGGGACATCCAGAGGGACATCCTGAGGGACACACCTAGCCCCCCAGACCACTGGAATGTGAGACTGGACTTAGAAAATGAAGTCAAGGATGGCATGAAAGTGGAGAAGTCAGCAGCCTAGAATGATGGTGAGGCTGTGGAATGGAGGCAACGGAGAAAATAAAGAGTTTACAGAATGGAGCAAAAAGTTCTGAAATAGCAGTTTGGTGAGTGACTAGGCATAGGGTGCCTGGGGGAGAAAAGGGAGCTATGGGAGAAAACAAGCAACCCATGAAGAGAGCTAGGAAGGGGACCAGTCATCAGTGACCCAGAATCCAAAAGCAATAGAGGTGACTGCTGCTCTCAGATGTCGTCCAGGCATAAGGGTGGAAAAAGGATACTTAGACTTGCTAGGAGATGTTGGGACACAAGATGGAGACAGTCATCTTAGTGCAGTGGTGGAGTTGGAACTAAGGTTTGAAGGAGTTGAGGAAATGCGGTGAGAGGGAGTGTTGGCAGTGAGGGCAGAGATTCTGCAGGATGCTGCGGCAGGTGGCTCATAAAGGCTCCCTTTGGGATGGAGGGAATCGTGATGGCCGCTGGGAGGAGGCCGCCAGGGTGAGGGCTAGAGTAGGGGTAGGAGTGGAGTGAGGGTAGATGAGGGGAGAAGATAGTAGAGCAGGCAGGAGGGCAGGGGGCCAAGGAAGTGCCAAGGAAGGGGCTAGACACACTGTGGGCATGGGGATATCAAACAATGCCTATCAAAGTGTCAAGGGCTTTGGGGTCAGGAAGGTCATCTCCAGGCATATCGCCAGGCTGTGGCTGGGAGGTGAACATGTCAGTGGGGAAGTGAGAGGTCTGATCAGCCAGTGGCCTGGTAGGTTTGAGGACTGTCCCCAGCAAAGCTGTGTCACTGAGGTGTGGTCGAGGAGACAGACCATCGAGAGTCTGCACAATGTGGGGAATGAGGTTCTCAGAGTCATCGACTGAGAGTGTCAGGCTTTGGGTATCCCCCGTCCCCAGGGAGCAGCAGACACAAGCAGGTCTTAGACTCCAGGATCCCAGCCTCTGAATTCTCTGAGAGACTGAGGGTGGGAGACCCAGAGTGAAAAGCAATGGAGGGTTAGGAAAACTAAGCTTGCTGAATACTTCAGATGAGTCTTCCTGAGTTATTCTCATTGTCTTTCTGCCCAGGAGATGGGAAAAGGGAGTCTGTGAGAGACCAAACAGCAGAGCTGGGTTCATGCCCAAGGAAGTCAGAATCTGAAGCTCAGGCTCACTCCCCACACTGTGCTGTCTCTGGGTCACAGAGGCTCCAGCTAAGAGAGCATGTCAGCAATGCCTAGTGACCTGTAATGAGGTGATGTTTAAATAAAGGTGAGTTCTCCACGCCTGGACAAGTTTGACTTCCTACTCAGATGAACATAGATAAATGAGCTCATCTCACTTTTACCTTTGAGCCTCTGGTTTCCAAGGACCGATCGGCTTGGAGGAAAGAGAGACAGCATAATTCTTTGTCTTTGCTTTTTTTTTTTAGTGTAGGGTTTTGTTCTATTTTCTTTCTTTTTGGCTGCACCGAGTCTTTATTGCTGGATGCAGGCTCTCTCTAGTTGCAGCGAGCAGGCACTACTCTCTAGTTGCAGTGCACAGGCTTCTCAATGAGTTGACTTCTCTCGTTTCAGAGCACAGGCTTCAGGCGCGGCTCCAGTAGTTGTGGCGCATGAACTTAGTTGCCCCGTGGCATGTGTGATCTTCCCGGACCAGGGGTCAAACCAGGTCCCCTGCATTGGTGGGCAAATTCTTAACCACTGGATCACAGGGGCAATCCACTGTTTTTAAATCAGGAGGCAAACCTCCTTGGAACATGCTTTGGCTGGCCACGATGGCCTGACGGTGGCCCCCACCTCTCCTGGCCTGAGTGTCTGATGGACCCAGGAAAATGAAGATGAAGCCTGACTTTCAGACAAAGCAGCCATGAGGAAGCAGCCTGTTTCCGAGGGGATGTATGGCATTAAACAATAGTGCCTCATCTCCTAGTCACATTACCCTCACCCCAGGGGGTGTTTCCCGCCCATTATCACATGGCGTGGTTGGCTGGATCTCCATTTGTCACAGCAAACATCAGGCATATGGTAATGGTCCTGTAAAACATGCCCTGTTGGGTCTTAATGTCTATTTAATGACACCTGCTATGCTGCTATGAGGCTCCCATAACTGAACTCGTAATGGGAGATGAGGGGATATTAGATTTTGGAAGGAGAGCTCTCTGAATGACAGGCTGCCTCTCCCTGGGAGGCTGATGCCCTGCTAGGACGGTTGGGGGTGGCTGGTGTGGAATCACAGAGCTTAAGCAGGAGGGTTCCTAGGAGATAAGCTGGCGGAAAGCCCTCTTTGTTCTAACTGGAAGACAGGGAAGCTGAGGCCCAGAGCCAGGAGGGCAGAAACAATTCTTACGGGGACACGTGGATTATCAAGCTTGATTTATAGTCAAGTTCTTCTCAGTCATTGATCTAGGTTCCAAGTGAAGTGAAGTTGCTCAGTCATGTCCGACTCTTTGCAACCCCATGGACTGGACTATAGCCTACCAGGCTCCTCCGTCCATGGGATTTTCCAGGCAAGAGTACTAGAATGGGTTGTCATTTCCTTCTTCAGGGGATCTTCCCAACCCAGGGATCGAACCCAGGTCTCCCACATTGCAGACAGATACTTTACTGTCTGAGCCACCAAGGAGGCCCATGATCTGGGCTCAAAGTGCATCCCAGTTGTTCCATTTCTTATTTGGGGAAAGCTGGAAAAACAAAAGCTGGTTTGAGCAAGAAACATCAAGGGGGGAATTTATTTCTCACCTTCCCAAGAGTTGGAAATCTTACATCCTCTTCCTTCCTTTCCCTTCTTTTCTGCTCCCCACAAATCTGTCTCTCTCTCCCTCCCTCTGTTGCTCTTTCTACGTCTCCTGGCCTCAGTGCTCATCCTCAGGTAGAGAGAGGCAGAGGGTGTCCTAGACAAAAGAAAGTTTTGAACAGGAAAGTAGAGAGAGATTTCACTTCTCTTCCATATCAAAATCTTACCCTGGGAATGGTGGCAGTTCTCAGAACACTTAGATCCCTATTCCATTCGTTCATTCATTCATTCATACACCATAAATTGGGCTCAATGCTGAGATGCTTATCATGCCAGACAGTATTTTCCAAAGATGACTGTACCAATGGCTTCTGTAATGAAGCCTCATCAAGAGCTGTAGCCTAATTCCCCTCTCCTTGAATCTCTACTGGCATATGACTCACTTGTAACAGCTAGGATGTGGTTGGCCATGATGTTGCATGATTTGTGAGGCCATATGTGGGCTTCCCTGGTGGCTCAGGTGATAAAGAATCTGCCTGCAATGTGGGAGACCCAGGTTCGGTCCCTGGGTTGTCAAGATCCCCTGGAGGAGGGCATGGAAACCCACTCCAGTATTCTTGCCTGGAGAATCTCCATGGACAGAGGAACCTAGCAGGCTACAGTCCATAGGGTCTCAAAGAGTTGGATATGACCGAGTGACTAAGCATAGCAGCATGCAGCTTCCTCCTGGTCTCTTGGGATACTCTCTCCGGGGGAAGCCAGCCACCTTGGAGGTGACACACAGATCCTCCAGTCAACAGCACCATCTGAGCCCCCCAGCCCACAGCCAGTATGAACCGCCCACCATTGGAGGGACCATCTTGGACTTCTCAGTTTAGTCATGCCTTCACAGGACTGTGGCCCCAGATGCTACCCGACTGCAAACTGCCTGAGAGACTCCAAGCAAACACTTCCCAGCTGAGCCCTTCTGGAATTTTTGACCCACAAAAGTGTGAGCAAAATAAAATGATTGTTGTGAGCCTCTAGGTTTGGGAATATTTATTACATAGTCAATGGAAACCTTTCAAGGATGAATAAAATTCAGCCCTCGTGCTTGACAGATTCACAATTTTATTAGAGACTGGAGACTTTGTAATCACTGTCTCAGCTATAGCATGGTGGGTGCTTTAACACAGCTGTGCACACTGGGATTTGCAGACAGTCAGGGAGGAAGGGGGCTTCCAAGGTGCTCAGTTGTAGAAAATCTGCCTGCCAATGCAGGAGATGCAAGAGATGCAGGTTTGAACCCTGGATTGGGAAGATCCCTTGGAGGAGGGCACGGCAACATTTTCATATTAAAGCCAACAAGAATATATTACAAAATGAAAATGCAAAAACTACATGATTTTTTTAAAAGATTGAATTAGAAAAGTTCAAATAAATTTTCTAGCTTTTCAGGTCTTGCCAAAGCCTCCAGGGAGGTTACAGCCTGTTTCAGCGCCCTTTGATTGAGACTTTGAGAAGCTCTGTGTAGGTGAGTAGTTGCTCTCAAGAGGTTTTCATCTGGAGTGTGATATAACCAAACCCATTTAGAAAGACTTCTCTGGAAACTGCTGTGGAAGGTGATCTGAGAAAGACTGAAAGCAGGGATCCTGCTGAGGGCCTGTTGGGATGCCCTAAGTAGAGGCTTCTTGAACGCAAGGACAGTGGGGATGAGAAGAGGCATCTACTTGAAAAGACCTTTCAGACTTACAGTTGACAGCACTCTTACCCAAGTTTTCAGGTCTGTCTTGGATGTCTTTTTCTCCAAGAATTTTAACATCCAGTCTGGATTAGAGGCCCTCCTAAGTGGTCTGAGAGCTCCCTGTGTTCTCTGAGTGACCCAGATATATATATATATATATATATATATATATATATAATTTTTTTTTTTTGGCTGTGTGCCTGTATGGCATGGGGGAATCTTTAGTTCCCCCACCTGGGATTAAACCCATACCCACGGCATTGGAATCATGAAGTCTTAACCCCTGGACCCCCAGGGAAAGCTGACAAGTGGTCTGACAGCACCAAGCCACCATCACATGGTGTGGTCATAACATTAGTAAGACTGAATTTACTGAATGCCAGGCATTTTGTTTATGGTTAGGAATTTATTCACCTGTGTAGAACAGATACCACTTCCCTCAAAGAGTGGCTTAAGCAAGCAAGGGCCTTAAGCGAGAACTATTCCTCCCATGATGAGTCTGGAAGTAAGTATACAGGATAGAGTTGACACGGTTGTCCAAAGATATCATTTGAAAGTCAAATTCCTTCCAGTTTTCTGTTCCACCATCCTAAGCGTGTGGTTTCATCTTCATGGTCTCAAGGTAGTGGTTGGATGTTCCACATGTTTCTTGTTTCTAACAAGAAGATGAATGAAAAGTAATATCCCGTGAAATGTTGTCCTTTTGTTAGGTCTTGCCCTTGCCAAGACTTCTATCTATTTGTCACTGGCCAGAACTGAAGCAACTGCCATCATAGCTGCAAGGGAGGCTGGGAAATGAATATTTTGGCAGAATACATTGGCATTCCAACAAAATTAGGGTTCTCTTAGTAAAAAAAAAAAAAACAGTGGGGGTGGGGGGAATTATGGATATTGAGTAGGCAACTGGTTGTTGTAAGAAAACGCCGCGGGAAGAAAAAGCCACCTCTAGGGACCGTTAGTGGAAAGGCCTTTATTGGGCGGTCGCTCCCAGGCAGAACTCCGGGGGCAAGCGAGCGAGGGAACAAAGGGAGTCTGCAAAGCATGAGGGGGTGAGGAAGGGGTTTTTATAGCCAGGGCTGGCATTCAAACCCGGTTCTTTCATATAAGGTAGAAAGCGCAGGCTGTAGCAGTGATTGGCGTTTGGGGGCTCCGTGCCAGCGCCTGATTGGGTCAGGATACAGGGGCCGGTCCCTGGAAGTTTGGTCCGCCCCCCGGTTCCTGTTTGGGCGTCTGCCGACTGTCGGGCTTGTCCGGGGCATGTCTCGACATGCCGACCTCTCAGTTGTGTCTGCTGTAACATATGCTAACTTAATTCTCACAATTCCATGAGGCAATTTTTGTAATTTTATTGTTTTTGACTATGAATTCTATTAGTTTTGAAATTTTATGGATGAATAAATTGAGGGACTGGGAAGTTAGGTGAATTTTTTGAAAGATTGCATAGTTAGTAGGAGGAGCTGGACATGACATGCATAACTATCTGTAATCTCCTTTGAGGGGGTTTCACAGGTGGCTCAGTGGTAAAGAATGCACCTGCAAATGCAAGGATATGCAGGAAACTTGGGCTTGGTCCCCAGATTTGGAAGATCCCTTGAAGAAGGAAATGACAGTATTCTTGGCTGGAGGAATCCTATGGACAGAAGAGCCTGGTGGTCTACAGTCCATGGGGTCTCAAAGAGCCTGACACGACTGAGTGACTGAGTGTGCATACAAATCTGTATGAGACCATAAGTAACCTGAGGGTGTGACCATGTATTTATTCTTTTACTTGCATTGCTGTATCTCCATCACCTGACAGAGTATTAATTGGCTTGATGACTGACTGGATGTTTTACTGACAACCTGATAGAAGTCTCTACTCATTTCTTAGCTGGCTTCCCTGTTTTCTGTTTCATGACAACAGAAAGAGAGATCAGAAGAAAACTCTAACCTGGCCTGCCTTCCTCCAGGCCAAGGTCATCTTGGATTTGATTGTGAAGAGTAAGGCGTGCTGACTGCCAGCCCATGCTTAGCTGAGCACACCAAGACTTAACAAGATCTGAATTGTTTCAAGGAGTGTTTTTAACAAGTTGTAAATATATTTCACCAAGTCCCATTGCTGTACATAATTGATGCAGCTGATAGAAAGCAGTCATGATCCTGTGAATCATTTCTGTCTGCTGACAAGTACATCTCTCTCCCCTGTCTTCCAGAAGGATGTGCAAAACAAACTTTAAAGGAAAATGTATGATATTGACATATGGTAAGACTGGTTCATGTGATAGATATGTGAAAAAAAAGGCAAATTCATAATTACTATAGATTTTACTTTTTAAAATACCCACAGATAATTGCTTTTAAGTATAAACAAGGGCATTTGCAAGAATGATTGTTTTATCTCCACTTGGTTTGCTTTAAGAAATATGGCTAACACCTTGGGATGTAATTATTTGCTTTCACGTCTCTCTGTCTCACTTCAAGAAGTATTAATAGAAAGCACCTCATTCCAATTTATAGCCACCCTTCCTTGCCCTCCATTGCCCTTGCTAAGGCTTAGCACAAGTCTGCATTTATTGAATGTATGAACAAAATGCATAAAGGAATAAACCTTCTGGAAGAAAAGCTAAAAACTTTAATAGGGAAGCGTTTCTTGCTTGTGGTGATTGAAGTGGTCTAACAGCTTGCATGGCAGTTGGACTTAGGGGATGAGAATAGAGGACTTGAACTAGCAAGGCTGCATCAGTCAGTTATTGCTATAGTCATTCTGCATAACAACCACCCCCCTCAGACTCAGTGGCTTAAAATATTAAGTGATTGTTTTCACAGTCTTGGATCTGCAAGTTGTTTATAGTAAGGTTTAATCTCGGTGGGCTCAACCCCAACCTACAGGATAGACTCAGGTCTTTTTCACTTGTGTTTTTTCCTGGGGCCCAGTCATAAGTGGCAGTATCTGCCTGGTACATAATCTTCTCAGGTGGATCACTGGAGTATAAAAGAACCAAACTCATCGCACAAGAAAACTTTAAGCCTCTGATTGCTTCACAAATACTAACATCTTATTGACAAGTCATATGGTCCACCCAAAAGTCAAGGAGTGAGGAATAACATGAGGCCATAGAAAGGGTGGGCAAGTAAAATTTATTAGGAAGCAGTGAAGCTTTAGAACCAAAAATGCAGACTACCATGAAAGAAGTCACAGGAGTACAGAGGAGAACAGATAAATGAGATGATATACAGAAAGAATAAATAGAAGGTGGGGCAGATGGAATGTAAGCGGGAAGAGGCAGGGGAAATCTAAGATACATCTAGGTTACCAAGCCAAGACTTTAGTCCCCTGAAAAGATAAGAACCAGTACTATATGCTGGGCATTCCTGAACTCAGGACACTTCCTAAGGCATCTCAAAGACCTTCCAATATAATGATGTTATCGTGGTATAAAACTTATTCTGTAATATTGTAATTTCCTAAGAGGTCTTAAGTCTATTAATGAGACTAGAGAACAAAAAGCAAAGCTGGAGGTAAGATGGTGGGCATGTAGCTGACCCACCCAGTATCAACTGTGGAACTCCTTCCCCAGCCGGTGAACTGCCCTCTCACCTACCTGCTCCCTGGCCTCTGCTCCCCTCTGGGCCCCACTCTCCCGACTTGACTCTCACCAGCTCATCAGCCATTTTCTCCATGCTAAATCCAATGGACACCTGCCAGCTCTCCTTTTAATTCTCTCTACCATGGGACACTGTCAACCACTCCCATCTTGAAATTCCCATTCCTTGGGATTCTTCTTTGTGATTTCCATTTGCATCACCCTCCTATCTCCCTGAACAATTTTTTCTCACTGTTTTTTTCTCCCTGGTTCTTTTGAATTTCCAAGGAGAGAAATGTTGGTGATGGAGATAGAGAAGAGAAGTAGTTGGCAGTAAATGGTCCAAAAATCTTTTGCCTTGGAAACAGCTAGAGCCTGATGCTAACAATGCCTGCTGTGATGGGGAATTGGATGGATGGTGAGTTCATCTGGGAGTTATACTGCCTGTTTGAACAGTGACCCCACCGCTCCCCCACCTCCTACTGCTTCCAGTAATAAATACAGCCAGTATTGGCCACATCAACATTTATAACCCCTTTCTGACTTTCTGGAGGAAGATTTTGAAGCTGAATCATCTGGGTCTCCCACACAGCCATAGGATTGGGCCTGGCACACAGTAGGTGTGCTCTATTGATGGTGTCAAGTTAGCATGTATCATGCCTGCAGAGCAGAAGGGGCACAGCCGTGAGTTAAAATGCTAGAAATCTGCTTCTCCCGCTTCACGGCCACTTTTAACCCATCTTTCCATTCCATCTCTCCACCCTTCACCTGTTTGTGTTCCACTATGTTTCCCGGTGGCTCAGACGGTAAAGAATCTGCCTACAATGCAGGGGACCCAGGTTCGACCCCTGGGTGGGGAGGTCCCCCTTGAGGAGGGCACGGCAACCCACTCCAGTATTCTTGCCTGGAGAATTCCATGGACAGAGGAGCCTAGCCGGCTACAGTCCATGGAGTCGCAAAGAACTGGACTTGACTGAGCAGCTTTCACTTTCAGTAGTCTGTCTGAGTCACCATTCACCTCCCCACTCTCTCCTACCCTCTCTTCATTCACGTACATGCATGCTAAGTAGCTTCAGTGGTGTCCGACTCTTCAGTTCTATGGACCGTAGCTTGCCAGGCCCCTCTGTCCATGGGATTCTCCAGGCAAGAACACTGGAGCGGGTTGCCATGCCCTCCTCCAGGGGATCTTCCCCACCCAGGGGTCGAACCTGCATCTCCAGCGTCTCCTGAGTTGGCTGGCAGTTTCTTTACCACTAGTGCCACCTGGGAGGCCCTCTTCATTCACAGTTCAGTTCAAATGCCACTTCTTCCACAAAGCCTTCACTGTTTTTCCCTTAGGAAACACCTGCTTTGCCTCTGAACTCCCATCGCCCTCTCTCTGCATCTCTTCTGGAGCATCCTTTTATTTTTAACTTTGCACCTTGTGTCACTGTTTCTTTTGTCTGCTGCTTACATATTTCCTTACCTGATGGCCAGTTCCTTGTCATGGGAAGTTTGTTTCGAGTTGTGCTTTTCCCTAGTATTTAGCTGATGATATGAATAGAGAAGGTCCTCAATAAATTGGTCAGTAATAAACAAATGAGGGTGGGAGTGGCCATCTGGGGAGAAATCTGATATGCTGTTAAAAACTCCCTTCTCAAGCCTCTAGGTTCGGCAGAGAGAAGAGTAAAATCAGTTTTTATTGAATCTGTCTCCTGTTTGCAGAATTATTTTGTGGTCTCATTCATTGGGCCAATTACGTTTATGAAGATGAATTACGACAGGCGAGAACCCACTTGCCTGCATTACTGTGTGTTAACTGTGTAATTAGCGGCCAGCGTCTAAGGAGGGGAGTTTGGTGAATATTTCCATCAGAAAAAAAAGCCACATTATGATCCATAAAAACAATGAGCAACGATCATTTCCTTTTATTGGTCATTTAAAAACATTCACTGATAATTCTTCCCCTGCTTAATAGGCATATGTTTGCTTCCTTCAAAATATATCTGTAAAATCGTTACCAAAAAAACTCTTACATAATCGTTCAGCCTCCTTCCATCACGAAACGTTAATGAAAGATTTTCAGACGGAAAGTGTGGAGTTCAGTGAGGGGATTAAACAATGGTGGTACAAGTTATCCTGATTCAGCAGGTCTTTCCCCAGAAAGTGGCCTAGGCCAGGCCCCAGACAAACCACTGCCTTGTCCTCAAGCCAAGAGACTTTTCACACCTGAGAGGGTTTATCCTCTGTTTTGCATTTGAATTAGAACTGGATGAGTCCTTTTGACTAGCACTCCTGCCTTTCCATAGATAATCAAGAGGGGGCTCCTGGTCCATTCAGAGTACGTGTACTCCAGCCAGGCCCAAGGTAAACCCAAGGCTTGCTTTTGTTGTTTAGTTGCTGAATCATGTTCGACTCTTTGGGACCCCATGGACTGTAACCCGCCAGGCTCCTCTGTCTATGGGATTCCCCAGGCAAGTGTAATGGAGTGGGTTGCCATTTCCTTCTCCAGGGAAGCTTTCTGACCCAGGGATCAAACCCATGTCTCCTGCACTGGACCTGAGACAGGTGATAATAAATGTTAACTGTATGAGTGGATGACCCTAGGCTGGCTGGCTGGATGAATGAGTGTTAGTTGGATGGGTAAATGGAGGGCTGGCTGGCTGGCTGGCTGGATAGAAGGGTGGAGGGACAGATGGATGGATTCTGTTAAATTGGATGGGACTTCCCATATCCTATTTCTTGTGGTTCTGGCAGAGACCATTTATCTCACTGCCATTGGTTCCTAGCTCTTATGGAGTGACAAGCAGATTCTTGAGCTCCCAGGGAGCTAGTTACAATCTCTGGATCTGCCTCTCAAGTTCAGAAAAGAAAACACTATCATGTGTTTCCCAAAACACCTTAGGAAATTATTTCAGTCTTCCTAAGTAGAAATTCAATCATCCCTATGAATTGTGTTTTCTTTTCCTTCTTCTGTTCGGCCGTGCAACTTTGTTTTGTGGCCCCCTTGGCATCTAGGTTCACTTTCCTACCATGTGCAAGGCCAGAAAAGTGCCAAGGCTGACCATGGAGATTGAAGAGTCAATTGGCAGCCTCTTAGAGGCTGGAAACCAGCTCAGCAGCCTTCAGGACATGTTGGTTTCTCTCCAGAAACAAGACCCACCAATTGACTTGTGCTCTGAAATGCTGGAAGCCTGACCAAATTTCTCAGCATGCGTATGTGTGTGCATGTGCGAGTGAAAGTCTGTATGAGCCCGTGTTTCTAGAATTCTTCCTGTGAGGGGCAAGGTGGGAGAAGGAAGGATGGAGAACACTCTAGGACTTGCTCCTCTCCTTCTGAGCATCAGGCTGGACTGGGTGGCTGCCAGTAGGCCAGTGGACCAGGCCGCAGTCTGTATGTTTGCTCCCGGCTGTACTGCAGGTAAATATGGCCCCTCCCTGAGTTAAGCTTGTCTGGCAAGTGCTTATTCAGCACGCTAGGTGTCTCTGGGACTGAGACACCGGTTACTCTTCCCACATTCCTGCACCAGTGACCTCCATTTTGTCAGTACCTGTGGTTCCCCACAAGCAAAGCCCAGCTGCAGCCTGGCGCCCGCTCTGCCACGGCAGCTCTCCATCTGCCCTTCTCTTCACTTCCTGCATTCCATTTGGCTTCCTGGGCTCTCCAGACATCTCCTGCCTGCACTGCTCTCTGACACTGTGCAGCAGCTTTCAAATCAGTATTTGTCCCTGGAGGGTCATGGAAGGGGCTGAGAAAATGAGCCAGAAACACCCACGCTGCTGGCCTGGATGCAGCACTAAGGTCCTATCTTCCTGGGGGTCATCAGAGGATTGTCCTGGACCTGAAAGGATGAGACACACTTCTCTGCATCCCTTAGGAGCATATCTGGAATGACACCCACTGGTGTGGCTTCTGTAATAAGTGTGTCCATGGAATTTTCCTGAGTTGTGAGGGGTCCACCATTGGATGATGGAGGAAAATGTTTATGATCATTACTTAGATTCTAGGAAATGCCTTGCTTTAGTCAATGGAGTGGATAATTTTTCTGTATTTGTGTGATTTTCCCCCTCATTACTCATTTGCTCATTGATGTGTTTGACTATTCACTCAACAAACATTTCACAAGCACTGAATGGAACCACTGGCTAAGAGCAGTTAGCTGGCAACTGGGCACCCTAGGTTCAATTCTCAGCTCCCTCATTTTCACACAGTTTTTTTCAAGCCCCCAATTCCTTATCTGTGAAATACAATTAGATATAGTATCTCCGTCATTTTACTGTTCTGAGGGATTCAGTAAAATCACCTTTTAACTCCTCCATAAAAGTCCACTACTATTACTGCCGCTGATGGCTGTCATTGTTCAGTTTAGTTCAGTTCAATTGCACAGTTGTGTCCAACTCTTTGTGACCCCATGGACTGCAGCACGCCAGGCCTCCCTGTCCATCACCAACTCCCAGAGTTTACTAAAACTCATGTCCATTGAGTTGGTGATGCCATCCAACCATCTCATTCTCTGTCATCCCCTTCTCCTCCTGCATTCAATCTTTCCCAGCATCAGGGTCTTTTCCAATGAGTCGGTTCTTTGCATCAGGTGGCCAAAATATTGGAGTTTCAGCTTCAACATCAGTACTTCCAATGAATATTCACGACTGATTTCCTTTAGGATGGACTGGTTGGATCTCCTTGCAGTCCAAGGGACTCTCAAGAGTCTTCTCCAACACCACAGTTCAAAAGCATCAATTTTTCGGTGCTCAGCTTTCTTTATAGTCCAACTCTCACATCCATACATGACCACTGGAAAAACCATAGCTTTGACTAGAGGCACCTTTGTTGGCAAAGTAATGTCTCTGCTTTTTAATATGCTGTCTAGGTTGGTCATAACTTTTCTTCCAAGGAGCAAGCATCTTTTAATTTCATGGCTACAGTCACCATCTGCAGTGATTTTGGAGCCCAAAAAAATAAAGTCTCACTGTTTCCATTGCTTCCCCATCTATTTGTCATGAAGTGAAGGGACCAGATGCCATGATCTCAGTTTTCTGAATGTTGAGTTTTAAGCCAACTTTTTCACTGTCCTCTTTCACTTTCATCAAGAGGCTCTTTAGTTCTTCTTTGCTTTCTACCATAAGGGTGGTGTCATCTGCCTATCTGAGGTTGTTACTATTACTTTTAGCCAAGTGTCTGGGGGACGCTGGGGAAGCAGAGAGAAATAGCATGGCCCCTGCCCTAAGAAAGCTCACAGTCCAACTGCAAAGGCAGATACAGATAAGACAAGGGTGACTGAGGGTTAGCGGCAGAACCATGGAAATGGACTGTGGGGATTACAGAGGAGAGACCTGTGAACCCCACCTGGGGGAACAGAGAAGGCTCCTCAGAGGAGGCAGGTCCATTCAAGTGGGTCTTGAATGGCATTTAAGATGCTAATAGTCAGAGATGGGAAAGAATGACATTCCAGGCAAATAGAAGACCATGAACTTGGGCAAAGGACAGCTAACCATCTATAGTAGCTGAGCATCACTTGAAGATGACAACAAGGAAGAGGCTGGTCGTGTGGCCAGATTACAGAGAGCTTTGAATACCAAGCCAAGACAGGGGCAGGAGGGGGCGTTTGGGTTTTATTCTATTGGCCTTGGGCAGTGCTTCCAGCACCTTAAGCAAGGGAACAATAGGATCCGATTGTTGCCAAGGGTACAACCTGCCATTATAAAAATAAATACAGTCACCCGAGACTCTGAGGAAATTGGCAGGAATAAGCAGCCAGATTTTCAGTGCTTTGCCTATGTGAGTTAGCTTCCTGCCACAGGCAAAGGGGCCAAGAAGAATGATGTCACGGGGGCCGTGGGATGCCTCGTGTGCAGAGCAGGTGGCCAAATTGCGCCTAGCAGGCACTGTGAGGCTGAGGAGGTAAACAGGAAGGCATTTAGCACAACGGCTCCCTTCCTCCAATCCCTGCAGCTCCAGCCGACTCCTGGCAATCTGGGGAAATTATAGATGGGACGCTGAGGTCTGGAGGGACCAGTAACAAAGCACATTAGAGCCAGATGCATCTAAGTCTGAATCCTCATTCTGCCACTTAATTAGCTGGGTGACCATGAAGACCAATTGTTTAACCTTTCCGAGGCTCAGTTTCCTCATCTGTAAAATGGGAATCATAGTGACTGTTTCTTCCTGTACCTTCTCAGTGAGAGAAGGTACAGGAAGTTTTAAGCATAACACTAGATATGCAGTAAGTGCTCATGTTAGAGCAGGTGATATGGATGACTTTTTTTAAAGTCGCTCAGTCGTGTCTGACTCTTTGCAACTCCATGGACTATACAGTCCCTGGAATTCTCCAGGCCAGAATACTGGAGTGGGTAGCCTTTCCCTTCTCCAGGGAATCTTCCCAACTCAGAGATTGAACCCATGTCTCCCGCATTGCAGGTGGATTCTTCACCAACTGAGCCACAGGGATGTTAAAAGGGACTTTGGGACTCCTCTGGTGTCCCAGTGGTTAAGAATCTGCCTGCTAATGCAGAGGACATGGGTTCGACCCCTGGTCTGGGAACTAAGATCCCATATGCCACTGGGCAACTAAGCCCATGTATCACAACTGGACCCTGTGTTCCAAAGCAAGAGAAGCCGCTGCAGTGTGAAGCCTGGGCACTACAATTCAGGGCACCCCAATTAGCTAGCCCCTACTCCCACAACTAGAGAAAACCCAGATGCAGCAGCAAAGTCCCAGCACAGCCAAAGATTAATCAATTAATTAAAAGAATAAAATAAAAGGGGTCTGGGGACTTTAAAAGGCTCTGCACACAGGCCTTCCTCGCCTCCCACACCTTCCTCTGTCAGATCTTCTTGCAGTTCTACTCTGCCCACACTGCCAACAGCCCTGGAACTGGCTGGAGAAGAGCAGGAGTACAAAGATAGCTCCTCGCCTCAGAGGGTTTATTGTCAGAAAAAACAAAAGCGTATCACACATTTTTCACCACTTTTCTCCTTAGAGGGTAAAATACACATCGTACATCTTCCCCCCCCCCCCCACCCCAGAACCTTACAAATTTTAGCTGTAAATGGTAAAACACATCAATGAATTTCCCCATGAATATTTATTGAAATTGCACTTTTAATACAAAGGCATTTGAAAAGTGAAACTCTAAGGAAAATGCATTTTGTGCAGCCATTGATCTTAAAATATTTACTATGAATATGCTCATCCTAGAAATATTGCACACTGCTTTTTATTACTTGTTCTGGATGAAATCACAGGGGTTTGGCCAAGATGGTTTTTACAAGCTGAGCAGTACTGGCAAGATGATCCTCTGGATGGCATTCAGCTGCTCGCTTTCTTTCCAGTCCTCGGTTTGTGGTTTCTGGCAACTGTTCCATAGACATCTCTGGAATTCAGACATGACTAGCCAATGGAGACTAGAGGCACACCTAGAGCAGGTGAGCTCTGAAAACAGCTAACTAGAAAAGCATGGGCCTGAAGTGGAAGGATCTTTGAGGTCATCTTGTCCAATGCCCTCACCTGTACATGACATGAAAGAAAAGTGAAGTCACTCAGTCATGTTCAACTCTTTGAGACCCCATGGACTATAGCCTACCAGGCTTCTCCTTCCATGGGATTTTCCTAGGCAAGAATACGAGTGGGTTGCCATTTCTTTCTCCAGGAGATCTTCCCGTCCCGGGGATTGAACTCGGGTCTCCTTCATTGTAGGCAGACCCTTTACCATCTGAGCCACCAGGGAAGTCCATGACATGACAGTGCCCTTAAAGACTGGATGCCATTTCTCAGCTCATCCGCTGGATTGGTAAACCTGGAAAAGAGTGATAACTCCTAAAGCCTGTAAAGATGCAGGGAGATAAACATTGTATACATCATAATGAGAATATGAATCATTACAAACTTTTTTGAGAGCGGGCCATCAGTATTGATTAACATTGTAAGTACAGGACGTCCTGGTGGTCCAGTGGTTAAGAGTCTACCAGCCAATGCAAGGGACATGGGTTCCATCTCTGGTCTGGGAAGATTCCACAGGCCTCGGGGCAGCGCAGCCCCTGTGCCCCAACTACTAAAGCCCCTGTGCTCCAGAACAAGAGAAGCCACTGCAGTGAGAAACCAACACACCACAACTGGAGAGTAGACCCTGTTCACTACAACTAGAGAAAGCAGCCCACGCACGAAAGCGAAGACCCAACACAGCCAAAAAGAAGGAAAATTTTGAGAAATTGTAAGTACACATACCCTTTGAATCAGCAGTTTCACTTTTGGGAATCTGTGCTATAGATCTAAAAGCACTTGTGCAGAAATGCCTCTGTAGAGTGCTGCTTTTTACAGCCGAGTTTGTAGTGGCCGTAGCTAGAAACTGCCTAGATATTCATCAAAAGGGAACTGTGTGAATAAAGCAGTCCTGAGTCTATAGATCGGTGGTCTCTAAGTATTACTCATTGCTCATTTAATGATAGCATGTACTTCCAGAACATGGATATTTATTTGCACGTGTGAATATCTTAAGTGTAGGGTAAACAAATACAAAATAGAAAGTTTAAAGAGATGAGATTAAAAATAAAGAGATAGAACTTTGAATAATTTTTCTTTGTGCCAGTGGGGTGCAGGCTCCCTGTTTTGGAGGTTACTAGAGAATATCATGCTACCTTCCTAAAAGAGGGAAATCAAATATTGGGGACTATCATCTGATTTTGCAAAAGTGTGATTGTACAATGCAGATTGTTCTGCCTTTTTATCTTCCACTAACTGATGCACTATCATTCATGGATATAGATATAGTCACACTCACACACACATGGTTTTACATATTTATAAGATTATAGAAAGCAGTATGAATGGATTATACCAGGCTGTCACTATTGGGACTCTATTGAGGGCAGGACAGGAAAGTTAGAAAAGAAAGGAAATTGAGGAAAGGGGGGAAGATCTTCAAAAAGACTATAGCAAAATGGGAAAATATTCCTAACATGAAATTGAGAGTTGCTCAGTCGGACTCTTTACAACCCCATGGACTGTAGCCCATCAGGTTCCTCTGTCCATGGAATTTTCCAGGCAAGAATACTGGAGTGGGTTGCCATTTCCTCCTCTATGGGAGCTTCCCTAGAGGATAGAAACTGGGTCTCCCGCATATAGATTCCATCTGCCATGGAGCAACTAAGCCCATGCGCCCCAGCTGCTGAGCCCGAGGGCTGCAGCTACTGAAGCCTGTGGGGCCTCAACAAGAGAGGCCCCAGCAATGAGAAGCCCGTGCACTGCAACTAGAGAGTAACCCCTGTTCACCGACACTAGAGAGAGCCCTCGAGAAGCAATGAAGACCCAGTGCAGCCAAATATAAAATAAGTAAATAAGTAAAAGTTTAAAAAACAATTCACTTATGGGCTCCACTGTCCAGAGCAGCTGTCAGATCTGACCTGACATCCTTCGCATCTTATGTCCTCTTCCCAGTCCCATGACTTGGCCTTACCTTGAGCAGCAAAACAAAGCTCAGTCCAGTGATGAGAAAGAGAGAGAGAGAAGATTTGGGCACAGCGTCCCCGGCCTGGGCAGCTATGGTTGGGATAAGCCCTGCTTGCTGCTCCAAGGTGCTGGAGACCAAGTCAGCCCCAGGATGCTTCCTCAGTCAGAACTCACTGATGTCAGAGATGGTCCCACTGTCCTTGGCTACTGGGCCATTTGAAGGGAAAATTGAATTATAAACCTAACATCTTTTGTACATCTGAAAATTTGTCATAGTAATTAAATGCTAATAAGGCGAAGGAGATTAAATGGATAGTTTCCTTAAAGATTACACTCCACCATCCAAGGTCAGGTGGAAATTATAAGTAATGTAGTGGTGTAGTCAGATCACTCCAGCTGAATAAATGTCACAACCAAAGCAAGGAGTCACTCAGTTTTCTATATTTGAACATCTCATTAGAGCCTGTGTCATTCAAAGACGTATCGGGTGGCAGAGAGGTGACATTTAAGGTCTCTCATGGAAAGCCAAACCCTTAATTATCTGATGGAGGTTAATGTGGCTATGGAACAGGGGAAGCCTGAGTATAGCAGGAAATAATGGATTATGCTAAGAGCTGGTTTCAATGGTAACCCCAGGGAGTGGACCATCCTGTTAGGATGTCGGCCAGGGACAGAGTTTTCCTGCCTTGCTGGTTCCCTGCCAGGCTGAATGGGTGCGGGGGTGGGGGTGGGGGGGCGGGGGGAACCAGGACAGTCCTCCTTGGTATCAAGAAGCGATGCCTGATGGAACTTCCCTTAGTGGTCCAGTGTCTAAGACTTGGTGTTCCCAATTCAGGGGCCTGGGTTTGATCTCTGGTCAGAGAACTAGATCCGACATGCCACAGCTAAGAGTTCGAAAGCTGAAACTAAAGATCCTGCCTGCCGCAAGGAAGATCAAAGATCCCGTGTGCCACAAGGAAGATCAAAGATTCCGTGTGCCGCAACTAAAACCCAGTGTAGCCAAACAAATAAGTATTTATATATATATAAATACTTTATATATACTATATATATATATATATACTTTATATATACTATACATATATATAAAGACTGATCCTGTCTTCACTGGTTTCAAAGCCAGTGAAACAAATAAGTAAATATAGCTTTTCAAGTGAGTGGAAAGTGTTGTTGAATTGATTGTTGCTGTGTTAGTCACTCAGTCATGCCCAACTCTTTGAAACCTCATGGACTGTAGCCCACCATGCTCCTCTGTTCGTGGGATTCTCCAGGCAAGAATACTGGAGTGGGCACTCATTTCCTTCTCCAGGGGATCTTCCCTGGCTGTCCTGCATTGCAGGCAGATTCTTTACAGTCTGAGCCACCAGAGAAGCCTGTTGAATTGATTTTTGAATTAAAAAAATAAAGAGGAAGAAGAAAAGAAATAAACAAAAATCATTTTTATGTTAAGAGGATTTTACTTCTCCTAGGGCACTATCTATTCTGAAGGAGACCTGACAAAGACTCGCTTTTTCAATATCTAGACTCTTGTCACCTGTAGTGGTCAGGATGGCTGGCGTGTGATTTAAAGGGACAGGTGTCTTCAGCAGCCGGAGCCCACACCTGCATGTACACATAAACACATACAGACTGCTGGGCTCAGATCCACCAAAGATGCTTATCTAATTATACTTTGGAGGAGCAGGGCCTTTCTGTTACCTGGAATGCTTATGACTAAGGAATGAGAACTCTGAGCTCCTGATTTAATTGACTGTTCAGTCACTAAATCATATCCAACTCTGCAACCCCACGGACGGCAACACGCCAGGCTTCCCTGTCCTTCACTATTTCCCGTAGTTTGCTTAAATTCATGTCCACTGAGTCAGTGATGCTATCTAACCACTTCATCCTCTGCCACCCCCTTCTCCTCCTGCCTTCAATCTTTCCCAGCATCAGAGTCTTTCCCAATAAGTTGGCTCTTCCTATCAGGGGGCCAAAGTACTGATGGGGCCAAAGTACTGGAGCTTCAGCTTCAGCATCGCCCCTTCCAATGAATATTCAGGGTTGATTTCCTTTAGGATTAACTGGTTTGATTTCCTTGCAGTCCAAGGGACTCTCAAGAGTCTTCTCCAGCACCACAGTTCAAAAGCATTAATTCCTTGACACTCAGCCTTCTTTATGGTCCAACTGTCACTCTGTACGTGACTACTGGAAAAACCATGAAGTGAAATGGAGTGAAAGTCGCTATACAGTCCATGGGATTCTCCAGGCCAGAATACTGGAGTGGATAGCCTTTCCTTTCTCCAGGGATCTTCCCAACCCAGGGATTGAAACCAGGTCTTCCGCATTGCAGGCAGATTTTTTACCAGCTGAGCCACCAGGGAAGCCCCATAGCTTTGACTATATGGACCTTTGTCAGCAAAGCAATAACTCTGCTCTTTAATATGCTGTCTAGGTTTGTCATAGCTTTCCTTTCAAGGGGCAATTATGGTCCCTGTCTGTAACCTCAGTCCTTTGAAAAGCCCTCCTCCCTCTGAGGAAGTTTTTCAAGTCCAGGGTATGCTTGATAAATGGCCCTTAACATTGAACTCAGGGGCCCACCAAAGATATCTTGGCAAAGAATTAGCAGTGAAATGAATGGGGTCACTTCCAAACAAGCTGAATGTGCACAATTGTCTCAATTCTAGAAACTTCTGGAAGAGTTATAGGGATGCAATACAGGGGCAATCAGGTGGTTTCAGGGAAGAAGCCCATATTCTGGCCCTAGCTACCCCCACAACTCATTCTCAAAGCTTCATAGGAAACCCACCTCCGTTCCCAATCTCATTTTTCTTACCTGTAAAATAAAGGATTTGAACTTTGGGCAACTCAGTCTCAGAAACTAAATTTGGTAAGGATTGAATAAGACAATTTATGGTTTGGGTTGGTCAATCAAGAGGATTGATTTTTCTAAGGAAACCCAGGTGACCTCATTATGTGCCAACTGAAAATGCTACTTGTCCTGGCTAACAGAGCACAGCTTCCTGCTGAGCATCTCGCATCCACCCCCATTCCTGTGAAAAGCAACTTCTTAATCCGACAGCTCATTGTTGTTCCTGTCTCTGTCTTCATCTAGTTCTGCCACAGAGATAGAGAATATCAGAATCCCAGGGTCTCTCAATCCAAGCCCTTTGTAAAAACCCTCTGGGCTGTAAGTAACAGAAACCAAACTCAACTCAACATAAACAATAAAGGGAATTTATTGGCTCATGTAAAAAAACCATCCACAGGCGGGGCCAGTCACAGGCAAAGATAGATCCTATACTTAACAGCATCACCAAGGATCTGGTTTCCTTCTGCCTCCTGACTTTCCCTTCAGTTGTCAGCTTCATTCTGGGAGGAGTCCCCTCCAGGATTCCCAAGATAGCCACTGTCAAGATCCAAGATTACCTACTTCTTCGTTGACATCTAGCAAGGTGAATAAAAAGAGCCTTTACTCAACATTTCCAGAAAAAGTCTTGAAATTCCCTCTGGCTCCGTTGCCTTAGGAAACATGACCATTACTGTAGCCAGAGAGATGAGATGAGGTGTGGGCTTAGTCCAGATCATGCATCCCACCCCAGAAATGACAACAGAGACAGCTCCAGCAGAGCATAACCCACCCCCTGCCAAGAGACATCAGGGGCTGCTGGGAAAGGAAATGGGGAAATGAACATCAGGGATGCAACCAACAGCCTCCAACTCATCTCTCACTTTACAGATGGGGAACTGAGACCAGAGAGAGAAAAGGCTTGTTCTAAGATCACAGCAGAGAAGAGGTGGGACCATGACCCACCTCTTTAATCTGCAGACTTGATCCTATTCCACTCTATTCTAATTCAGCCTTGTTCAGGCCTACTCAGGAAATATTGAGTGGTCATCATTGTGGGTTCAGACCAATCAATTTCTCCCAAAACCTTAATGAACTACTTTGGAAGCACACGTTTTAAAACACCTCCAACAAATTTCCAGCCAAAAGAAAACAAACCTCAGTCCCAGGGGAATTCTTGCAGCCACAAAGATCAACCCCAGCACTTTCATTTCCCCTCTTGGGGCCCCCTAAGAACCAAGTGGCTCCTGTTACTTTTAAGGGGAAAAATGCATTCTGGTGTGCAAATAGTCTCGCATATTCATGCACTCCAAATCTAATTTTAGCTGCTTGAGACTTCATTATAAGACGCTCACATAATTAAGCAGTTTTCTTCCCAGGGTTTGGAAGCCTGTCTATTCTTCTCTCTCATTAACACATCACTGGGATTATCAAGAATGAGTTTCAGTTTTTTCAAATTATATATTTTGGTTTTTCCAAATTGATCCACAACAGGAGATGAAATCCATGAAAATTACATGTTTTAACACAGGTTTGTGCAACTCCACAGCCTTGCTATTAAAATTGGAATCTGTAAACAGGAGTACTCTGTTCTGGTCTGATTAGCTACATCTGCCATGCTTCTCTCCTAAATCCAAGCCTGTTTTACTCCTTGGCTGGCTGGGACAGCATCCTTTTATGGAGAAGCTGAGAGCTAGAGATGAGACCTAACTTGAAGGACAAACAGACTTTCCCAAAAGAACAGACACATCCCCTTCCCGTGCTTCTCAGGAGTTGGGGAGGTGACTGCTGAGAACCATTAGCACATGGGGCCTTAACATCTTACTCACCCAATGTCCAGGATCAGGTGCCGAGGCTCAGGTGTCTTGCCAGGGGGACTGACTTAACACAATGCACCCCCATCCCAACATTCCACTTATCTGCATGCCTGGCTAAGGTACACAGTAAATTCCAAGGCCATCTGAGCAAGTGGCCCTCCACCTGAAGGAGCGAGGGTCTCTGGGTACAGCAGGGAACAGTCTCATCATCTATCAGGAAGAACAGGCTGGGACCACTGTTCTCCTGAGCCCTGGGGTGGTGGGGGAGCCCAGGGGGCCATGCCCTGGCTGCGGTCCTAGTCAGTCCTCCAGCCCCTCCACTGCCCCTTTCAGACTCCTTGACATTTGGGTCTTCTCCCCAAAGACTGTCTGGGTGGCCAGGAGGGTAAGAGTTACTGCCAGGGAGCCAGTCTCTGGACTGGCTTCCGTCTCCTCCATCACTCAGGGCTGCAATCTCCTTTGAGATTCTAGGTTCACTCTGGGATGCAGGTATTCCCTGGACCCCCTTCCAAGGCAGGGTGAAAACTCCTGGTGGATTTCAACTGCTCCTACTACTCAGGAGAATCGGCCTCATCAGGGCGCATCACATACTTGATCCTCGAGCCATGCTGTATCAATCATTACTTATCAAGACCCTGGAGTTTCCAGCCTTGAGCTGAGCCCCAGCAATGCTTTAGGAAGATCTAAAATGGCCTCAGCATCGGTGTGGGTTTGGAGGAGACTCAAAAAGAACTTGGAGGCCATCGGGAACGGATGCTCAAGGACATTCATTAAAAATTGAAGGCTAGGGAGGCTTCCCTCTGAGGAAGGGCCTCTCCTCCAGGGCCCTCAGCTCTGCCTGTCCCCACTGGGGTGCTCTCAGTTCCTGACCTCCAGCCAGGGAGCAGATGGTCCCACATTCCCATGCCCAGCTTTCCCAAACCCCTCACACTGCTTTCTCCTGCTGATGCAGAGGTCAGACCAGCAGGCCCAGCCCAGGCCTGGAGAAGCTGGAGCCCCTGGAGACTCAAGGGCTGCCCAAGTTCAAGCCCATCCACCTTCCTCCCTCACAGGGGTCAGTGTGTGGCCGAGCTTGCAACAGCCCTCCCTGTGTCCCACTTGTCCTGGGCTGTGCTCCCAGCTTCACCTCACCCTCTAAACTTCAGCCCCCTGCTCTCTGCAGCCCCATTTCTGAGCCCAAGATGTGTAGTGAAGGGTGACCTGAGAAGGTAATTAGCATCAGCACCCCTCCCCCTCCCAGGCTGAGCACTAGCTGGCAGTGAGGAGAGTCCTTTTCTCTGTCCCCTCCTCTGTCCTCACCCACCCACTCCCACCTTCTTCCTGCACAGACTCAGAGGCATGCACCCAACACCCACTCACCTGTTCTCAAAACACACAAGGGTTTTTCCAAGCCTCTGAGCCTTCGTAGGTGTTGTTCCCACTGCTTCAATTCCCCTTCCCCTTCGTTCCACTGGAATAATTTCTACAGATTCCTCAGGACCAATTCAAAGCCGTCGCAATGCATTCTCTGGGCCCCACACCCAGGACACACTCCTCTCTTGCTGGGTTTCCCACTCCCCTCCCCCAGCGCCTCTAGGCCCTGAGCCGTGAGGAGGAGGCCATCTTCTCGGGAGGCCTCGTAAGCGCATACACAGCAGTGCCGGTGGCACCAGCTTCCCACATCCCCGAGTGGGAAAGATGTCAGGGTCACAAAAACAGGGACAGAGGGTGTGACAAAGAGACCCAGTGACAGGAAGTGGAGGGGAATAACGGAGAACCGAGAGGGCTGGTGGGTAGGGGGCAGGCAGAAGCTGCAGCCATGGCCTCTCCCCCAGGGTCTTGATGGGCCAGGCCGCCCCCCACTTCCTCACGACCAGGGCTGGGGGATCCTGCAGAGAGCTGTCAAGATGGGTGGGGCAGTCAGCCCAGTGGCCCCCAAGACTCGTCTCTCCTGGGTCTGCCCAGTCCAAGCACCCCCTCCACTGGCACTGCTGGCATATAGGCCCTTTCCTGGAAGCCCAGCCCCCTCCCACCCAACCCGCCACCCCCCACCCCTGGTCTCCTCACCCCCTACACCCTGCTTCTGGGATAAGGTGTGAGTCCCCAGCTTTATGGGGAGAGTCGGAGAAAGAAGCCAGGCAAGGAGGCGCCAATTCAAGGAGTGCTGATATTGGATGGGGCGGTGGGGGGTGCACAGAGCTTGCAGCTGGTCCTGAGGTGGGGGGTGTCTGTGGGCAGCTCGGCTCTGCCTGTATCGCCACCAGCCCATCCAAGCAGAAGGGAGAGGCTGGGCTACAGAGCCAGTCATAACACCACACACACTGGGGGATGCTGACGTGCACTCAGGGCTGCCTGGCCCAGCGGCCACAGACTGTGAGCCCGTCTCCAGGCCAGGGTCCTGGCTCCTCGGGGCACTAAGCCCACCCAGCCCAGCATCCCACAGTCAAAGCCCCTGACCAGCAAGCCTGCACTGGGCTGGCGACAGGAAACCCCGGGTCCCTGAGAACTCGGGATGCACGTCTGTGTCAGTGTGTCGGAGATACAGACAGGCAGCCCCTGGGAACACATAACCTGGTGTGTGCATGCCTGCACTGATGTTTGTGTTTGCAAGTCTGAGAGTGTCAGGCATGCCCAGGGTGGTGGCTTAGGCGCATTAATGGGACACTGTGAGCAGAGCGTGGCAGGTCTAAGCGGGTCTGGCAAGGAGTGTGTGTCTCTTTGCATCTGTCCTGTGACATCGGGTCTGCTGGCCAGGAGTCTGGCCCAGGTGTCCCTGTGCGGCAGGGACGCAGCCCCAGGGCGGGCCTCCGCGCAGGTGGCACAAGCCCCTCCCCTGAGCATCCCAGGGAGGCAGCGGCAGGTGAGCGTCCCAGCTAGCACGTGCGCAGCCCCGTGGAGGTGGCCGGTTCCTGGGTGGGGCGGGCAGAGCGGGCCTGGAGCCTATCATCTGGGCACGTACTCCCGGGGCAGCCCGGCCCAGTTGTGGTCGCGCAGGGCCTGATCCACCGTCCGGATGTAGCCGTTGATTAAGTCCTTCATCTCGGGGGTGAAGGGCTCAGGGTCGTGCGGGCGCCGGCCGCGCCGCCGGAAGCTGCCCTCCTTGTTGTTCTCCACGCACAGCAGGCGCTCCTCACTCACGGACACGTTGAGGAAGGCCACCATCTCCCGCAGCGTGGGCACCAGGCTGCGCCTCAGCTCCTCGTAGTGAACCACCAGCAGTCGTTTGCCATATTTAAGCCAGTCCAGCACATGTGAGGACCACCACGATGCGTAGCTGTTGACAAACTCTGGCCACTCTGTAGAGAAAAGAAAGGGCACCGTGTCAGAGCCTGGCTCGGTGGGCCTGGGGCCTCCCCTTCTGGGGTCCAGGATGCTCCATCCCCCTCTGCCTGGGACCAACCTGCCTGGATCCCCCCACCAAAGAAGGATCTCATGAGGGGTGTTCTTGTGAAGGGGACAGTTACTATGAGGCTGGGCTCTGAAGAGCCCAAGCCTGCCTGGGAGATGTGACCTTGGGTCCGCCTTCCCCTAGCAGTTTCCTTGGAAACACACCAAGATGCATGGGGTCTGAGTGTTCTAAGAACTGGTTCTCCCTCTGATGGACCTTGACCTCTGGAACCATCCCTGGACAGGAAGAGCCCAGGGTCTCAGGCCTATGGGACACAGCGGAGTTAGATAAGCAAGGCTGGGCATCTCTGTTGAGATGACCCTCAGTTCACCTTGATGTTGCCTTGGCAACTGTGCACATCATCCAGTCTGGGTGATAGGGGCTGAGCAGTGTGTGAGGGCAGATGGTGGGCAGGCTGGGTTTCCTGTCCCAGGTGCTCCTATGCAGATACATGGGGTGCATAATTGATGCTTATTGACACATGGGTGTGATCACCGGTTTAACCAGTGATGTACAACAAGGCAAGGGTTGGAGCTGCAATCTTGGACAGATGATCTGGTCCATGAGATTTTTTTTCAGCAAATTTAGAAAGTTGGTGCCCCCACCATCCCCCACCTCAGTGGAGAGAAGGATGCCAATATCAAGAATCACCCCCAACAAAATAACCTTCCATAACTGGGTTATTGCACTGTGCTCAGTCACTCAGCCATATTTGACCCTTGTGACCCCATGCACTGTAGCCCTCCAGACTCCTCTGTCCATGGAATTTTCCAGGCAAGAATACTGGAGTGGGTTGCCATTTCCTTCTCCAGGGGATCTTCCCAACCCAGGGATTGAACCCTCATCTCTTGCGTCTCCTGCATTGGCAGGTGGATTCTTGAGCACTAGCGCCAATCTGCGATGCTGTGGGAAGCATTTGCTTTTGGTTTTAAGGGGAGAAAAGCAAGGCTCAGAAGACAAGGTCTGCAGCTTGCCTGGGGTCACCGGGCTGGTAAGAGGCCCAGGAGGGATCAGAGCTCAGCCTGCCTGCTGGCTCAAGGGAAATCAGGTAGGAATAGCTGGAGAGGGGAGTGGCCTAGGGGAGCGTGTCAGGGAATGGGGAGAACACCCACCAGCCTCAGCAGATCACACAGGGGCAGAAGCAGGAGCCTTCCCAGCCTCATTTCTCACCACGCCACCCACTCTGCTGCACACAGCTGTATTTCTGACAGCTTCGTTTTGTATCACTCACCGCCCTGACTTGTGTCTCTCTAATCCACTACCCAAAGTTTAGACTGTGTGGCCGCCTTGAGGGTAGCAATCATGACTCCTTTAGCCAACCCCTGGTGCCTCGCTCAGTGCCTGGTACACAGTAGAACTTAGGTTACTATGTGTCAGCAGATGACTCCAGGAATAAAGAGGCAGCCCGTCTCCTGCCCTGCTGGCCCCTTCGGCTCACCTTTGCTCTTCCAGTTACGGTCAGCTGCGTAGCCCAGGTGCCCAGCACATTTCCTGTTGAACTCAGCCACCAGGGACCTGTACGGGTTCCGGATGAGCAGGATAGCCGAGTCGAACATCTCAATCTCCCTCCTGCCGCTCTCATGGGTCTTCACGCAGATGGTACGCCGGCTGCGCCAGTGGTCCTTCTCGCCCTTGAACCCTGCCCATGAGAAAGGCATCATGGAGACCCCACTGCCACAGTGGTGGACAGGTGTGAACACTAACCTGTACCCTCAGGGAGAGCCGACACTGGTGGGCACTGAGGGCCACTGGGGTGGCCTCTAACCACAGGCCTGAGCCTGCCCAAGAGACAGTGAGCGAGGAAGGCATCTAAGTGGGAAAAGATGGCATCTGCAAGAGAAAGCAGATCAGGCACCTCCTGTGGGTCCCAGAAGTCAGGAGGCAGAGGCTTGATGAGGCATCCATTTGGGCACCTTCATGGCTATTTCACATGAGCGTTGCAGAGAGCCTGATGAATGAACCATGGCTGCAGGCTCAGAGTGGGTATGTGACTTGCTCAAGATCACACAGCACCACAGCATCAGAGCCAGGGCTCTCTCCATGTGGCTTTGTGTGTCCCTGGGAGGCCTTTGCCATCTACCCACCTTCCCACGGAGTGGGCAGGATCCCCATCAACAGGCTCAAGGGCAGTCAGCAACTGTAGCCCCACCCTCTGACCTTATGTCCTGTAACTGAGCTCCAGTCTTGCATCCTCAGAGACTCTCCCCAGCCCTACATAGTGTCATGCATTTATGAACAAAGATCATCGTGTGCCCATGCCATGCTGAACTTTATGTCATGGATAAAGGGGTAAGACTCAGAGCCTGTCTTTAAGCTTATAGTCTATTCGGGGGAGGGCAGGTAGCTCAGTGGTAAAGAATCTACCTCCAGTGCGGGAAACTGGAGAAGGAAATGGCAACCCGCTCCAGTATTCTTGCCTGGAGAATCCCATGGGCAACGGAGCCTGGCAGACTATAGTCCATGGGGTCATAAGGAGTTGGACACAACTTAGAAAAAAAATAACAACAATAGCTATTTGGGGGACAGCTCAAGTGTATGTAATACAGAGGATAGGGGCTTATGGGGACAAAGAGTAGGGGGACCAGTTTGGGAGTGTGGTGGGAGGTAAGCCCATGCCATCAGCTCTGGGGACACGCTCCATAAATGTACATGAGTTGGTCTTCAGCTCTTGGCAACATAAAGGAATCTCACCCCCACCCCCATGAACGGCTGGGAAGCATCCATATCTACAGCCAGCAGCAAGGGAGTCTTTGATGCCTGGAAAATGCAAGTCTCTTTTGAATCTGAAAGTCTGGGGTCACCAGCTGAAACTCAACATATGTTTTCAAACTCATCTCTGCCATGGGCCAAACACCAAAGTCTTTGCTTTGATTCATTCTGTCAAACAGCTGGGAAGTTCCAGGAAAGAATGAGTCAATCCATGAGCCGAGGAAGCATGCGCGCGGGTCTTTAACTCCCTGAGACCCAGGGTGTCTTTTGTACTGTCTTAGCCTAATTCAGGAGTAACCACTTTTCCTTATAACTCAGACCAGGCTCACCCATGACAGGGTTGGTGTTTGGGCACTGGAGTTGCCTTGAGAATGTCACGTGTGCATGTGTGTGCTCATTGCTGTGACAGTGCTCGTGACCTGCGGCTATACCTAACCAGTCCCGTAAGGCTCAAAGATGCACCCAGGTCTCTCTAGAGCCATTCAGAGACAGTGGCACTGCAACCCTTGACACCTGGCTGTCGAGCTGCTGGGTCACTTAGCCATGTGTCGACCAAGTCAGCCAGCTGTCTGAATAAGGTAAAGGCTTTCTAGATGAATATGGTGGGCAGCTGCAGCCTGTACACAGTAGGTGGTTCCCAGGGTGAGCAGGACCACAGTCTTCATCTGGCTACTTTGCCTATCTATCGGTGCTGTAACACTCAAGGCTCTCAAGGATGAGCTTCCCTGGTGGCTCAGTGGTAAAGAATCCGCCTGCCAATGTAGGAGACACGGGTTTGATCCCCAGTTTGGGAAGATTTCAAGTGCTGCGGAGCAACTAAGCCGGTGAGCCACAACCCCTGAGCCCGAGTGCCTTAGGAGCCCATGCCCTGCAACAAGAGAAGCCACTGCGATGAGAAGTCCCTGCACCATAACTAGAGAGGAGCCCCTGCTCGCCACTAGAGAAAAGTGTGCAGCAGCAAAGACCCAGTACGCCCAGAAACAAACAAATAAATACATACATAAAAAGAAAACCACCCATCAAGCTTTGTGTTACATAATATTAATAAATAAGCATGAGTTCAAAAATTGTTTTTAAAAAGACTCCCAACTATGATGAGACTGGGTTATACGGACACCCCTGGCTCTTTTACCAACCAGATCAAGACAGCTGTGGATAATCACAGAACCTTAGGAACTTTCTATTTTCTCTAAGAGGTTACTGATAGGATCCTCTTTCCCTAAACCAAACTCTGAGCTAAGAATCCCAGAGAAACTGTTATAACACCTGACAACAGAGAAATCTATTTCACCAAATATGTATCCCACTTGGCTTATCTGAGGTTCTTAGTCTTAAACAGTGCACAGATTTGAGCCGTTTTAAAGTTCATTTACTTGACATAATGAGGCCTCTTATTTCTACAAGAGAAATATTAGAAATCATTAAACTCTTGAAGATTTTTGGACCTAGTTTTAAGAAACAGTATTTTGATAAGCTACATTTACCTCGGGGGGAAATGAACAGATGAAGTCAGTTTCCCCTAATTATTGAGGGCTGTAAAAATTAAGGAAAATTTTAAAAATGTTTATTGAGAGGGAATCTAAGTGACTAGGCTTTCCCTTTGAATTCATATCAGATCTTGTGAATTTCCTCTCAAAGTGCAGTCCTAGAGCTGACTGCTTCAGCATCACACAGGAGCTTGTTAGAAATGCCAGTTTCTAGGCCCCATCTCAGATTAATCAAGTCATACTCTCTTGGTGGCAGGGTGGGTACGAACCAGGAATCTATGTTGAATTAATAAGCCTTTAAGGTTATTGCTTAGGGCTTCCCAGGTGGCTCAGTGGTACAGAATCTGCCTGCCAATGAGGAGATATAGGAGACGCCAGTTCGATCCCTGGGTTGGGAAGATACCCTGGAGGAGGAAATGGCTACCCACTCCAGCTTTCTTGCCTGGAAAATTCCATGGACAGAGGAGCCTGGTGGGCAACAGTCCCTAGGGTCTCAAAGAGTCAGATGTGACTTAGCGACTGAGCGGGCGTCCACAAGGTGATGTTGACACACATTCAAGAGTAAGAAGCACAGCTCTGGTGCTCCAAGGCGGACCTGGGCTGCAGAGGCTGGGGTCTGGGCCTGAGAGCTGCCTCCTCCCTTTCCAGCAGCCCTCGCTCACCTTTGTTGTAGAGAGTTCCGTCGAAGTAGTAGCTCCCTGTATAGAAGCCGGTGGCATGCTCGATGAGGTGCCGCGCCCATGTGTTCCCGGCTCCAGGGAAGCTCGACAGAGCCACGAACACCTTGGATTTGGTGGGCAGGAACCTCCGGTCTGTGCATCGAGTGTCTGAAAGTCCAGAAGTCATCTCAAGGTTCCCCATTTCCACTGTGACTCCCAGACTCACAGCCCGACTCCTCTTGGCAGGAAGTGCAGACCCAAGCCCCCATTTAATGGAATGGGAAAACTGAGGCTCAAAGAGGGGAAGGGATTTGCCACCTGGACCTTGGCTGCACGGATCTGTAGCTGGCCAGAGCCCCAGTGATGACGAGACCCCCACTGAACGAGTCTAGTGGGAATCAGCTCCCTGAGAGTGCCCCACCTTGTCTTTCAAGGGGTCACAGCCGAATCCTCCTGGCTCAGCTCAGATAATTCCAGACTCTGCATGGGAGGTGGGTTGGGGGTCATGGCCAGGCAAAACAATGTCACACACCAGGTAGGGTAGCAAGGACTCAGGATTCGGAAGGCCCGGTGTTAGTCTCTGTGCCCCCTCTTTCTGGGGAGGCCCTCCAGGGCTGTGTCAGGGGCACATGGAACCCTCAGGTGAAAGTCTCCCAAGACCCCAGGGCCGTGCCGGGTCACCATAGGTGTTTGATAAAGGTGACAATGACCTTCCCCACCTGCTCTTCTTCTTATCAGCCGCTAAGGTCAGCAGGGGCAGATCTACTCAGAGAAGGAAGATGCTGGGGTCTGGGCACAGCCCAGGAGATTCACTGGTCCCCAGGTATGGGCTGGCTCAGGGATGTCCCAGCAGCCACTGGGCTCCTATGTCACCCAGCCCCACCACCTTGCCATGTTATCCCTCTGGACCCTGCTCTTCCTCTCTGCTCTTCCTCAAACCACCTTCATCCCTAGAGTCAGATAAAAGTCAGGTGCTCTTCACACCGATCCCTGCATCCTCTGTCCAGCCTCGAAGGATGGTAGAGGCCTCTCCGTTCACATTATCCCAAGATAGGACTACCCACCAAGATGCCTTCCCCATCCCGGAACCATATACTCAGTCCAGACTCCCAGACCAAGTACAGGAGGAGAGCCCTGCATGCCAGTTCACCTCTGGGGGTGGAACTCACCCTGTACAGGGGTCTGGTAGACCTCGCAGTACTCCGCCAGCCTCTGGGCCTCAGACTCCTGTCCACACAGTGAGCTGTCCACGGCATCCCGCAGGTTGAACTGGGGGTGGAGTAAGCACAGTAGCACTCCCAGCCCCGGAGGATGGCCAAGGGGAACTCCTGCCGGGGAGGGAGAAGAAGAGATGTGTCGCCAATGAATGGTGAAAGCAAGGGCCACGCCCCCCACTGCTCAGGCCCTGGGGCCATCTCTGAGGACGTCCTGCCAGCTGCTTGGGATCAACATGGGTATCTATCCCTCCTTTCAGGGCCAGGCACTGAGGCCAAACCCGGGGAGACAAAGCTCAACAAGATGGGACTCTGCCCTCCAGCAGCTCACTGCTGGCCAGTGACAAGCCTATAGTTAACACCAGAGTGCAAATGGTGCTTCTAGGAGGGGTAACTCCAGTGCGGGGACTGGATCTGAGATCTTGGAGAAGTCAGGCTTGCCGGGAGGGAACAGCACTCCAGGCCAGGGGAGTCACATGAACGCACTATGCAGGGGGTGAGAATGGGACAGAGAAGCCCACCCAAGGGCAGCTTAGTGAGGTGCTCAGCATCTTTAACCAACAGACTGTGGAATTCCTGCCAGCTCTCTCTAGAGAGAGACAACCTAACCCCTCTTTCTGCAGTCCTGCTTTGGGGGTGGTGGGCAGGGTGGATGACAGTTTCCCACACAGCATCTCTTCAGGACGAGAGGGGTGGACAAGGGCAGGCCTTGATTGCTCTGAGCTGATCCACTCAATGGGGACTTGCTGAAATCTGCCAGAGTTAGGAGAAGGACAAGTGTTGCTCCTTGCAGCCTTTATTTATTTTTTAATATTTATATATTTGGCTGCACTGGATCTTAGTTGCCACATGTGGGATCTAGTTCCCTGACCAGGGATCGAACCTGGGCCTCCTTCATTGGGAGCACGGAGTCTTAGCCACTGGACCACCAGGGAAGTCCCACCTGGAAGTCTTTTACATACATTTTCTTGGTTCCCTCTGAGCAGGAGGCTGTACCCACCACACAATGGTGAGAGCTGGGGCACTGGTCTCCAGAAAGCCTGAATGTGAATTCAGGTTCACAGGCTGGGTACCACCTCTCTGAATGTCACCATTGAACAAAGTTAATAAAACCCACCTTGCACATCCGTTGTGAAACTAGATGCACGTGTGTGCTCAGTAGATTCAGTTGTGTCCGTCTCTGCAACTATGGACTATAGCCTGCCAGGCTCCTCTGTCCATGGGATTTCTCCAGGCAAGAATACTGGAATGGGTTGCCATTGAATCTGAGTGTCCTGCGTCTCTTGCATTGCAGGCAGATTCTTTACCCACTGAGCCACCTGGGAAGCCTGAAAACTAGATGCTGCTGCTGCTAAGTCGCGTCAGTTGTGTCCGACTCTGTGCGACCCCACAAATGGCAGCCCACTAGGGCTCCCCTGTCCCTGGGATTCTCCAGGCAAGAACACTGGAGTGGGTTGCCATTTCCTTCTCCAATGTATGAAAGTGAAAAGTGAATGTGAAGTCACTCAGTCGTGCCTGACTCTTAGCGACCCCATGGACTGCAGCCTACCAGGCTCCTCCGTCCATGGGATTTTCCAGGCAAGAGTACTGGAGTGGGGTGCCATTGCCTTCTCTGGAAAACTAGATGAGAAAGGTCCACGTTGCCCAACACTGGGCCTTGCACGCAGTGGGTATTCTCACAGAGGAATGGACCATCCTCTGCCTGCTTCCCCCGACCCTGTGGGCATCAGCCAAGGCTCACTCAACAGTTTCTCCACCCATCTCTCCCACACCCATTACTTGAACACCTACTGTGTACAGGGCACCAAGTACCAGGACACTCAGCCTCCTTTCCACTCTGCCTCTCTGGTGGCTCTTGCAAACAATGAGCGACTGAGTCCCCGCCCCTCCCCAGGCAGAGAGCTGAGAGGAGTTTATGGACTGTGTGCAAAGGAGGCAGTGGGCGGAGAAAACTTCTCACTGCTTGGGGAATCGCTGAACAAACCTTTTTATTTTTGCCCACAGCAAAAATTTCATAAATAAATAAATAAAGGAAAATCAATAGCGTTTTCTGAGCGTGGCTTGGCAGAGCCAAGGATCTTGACACTCAGAAAAGACAATGGATGGTGTCCCAGCCAAGGAGGTGATGCAGAGTCTGGGGGTGGGGCATTCCCTTAGGAGGAAGGGGAGGGGAGCTTGCCCCCAGTGGAGGGTGTTCTCCTGGACACAGGGGGGTTATTCCCTCAGGTGCCTTGCAGCCCCATGAAGGCCCCTCCCCACCTCCCACCTCCTCTGTCAAGCCTCAGGGAGGCTCTGCCTCTGCGAGAATGTGCCCAGAATTCTACCAGGGGCCAGGCCCACATCTCCTTCTCAGGGTTCCTGCCACACGGGGACAGGAGACAGGATGCTTTCACTATTCTTACACACCCCTGCATACACACACACACACTCACACAGCCTGCTTCCAGAGTTCAGTGCTTCGTCTTGCACTAGAAAAGCTCTTCAACATTCTATGAGATCGTAAGCAAGTCACCTCCCTTTTTGAAACCTTAGCTTCTCTATCTGTAAAATGGACACATCCCTTGAGTTGTCCTGCCTGGAGGAGTCAGAGGATCTTATTTCTCTCCCTCTGTTCCACCACAAGGACCAGTGTGACTGGGACACCTATCCCCCATGCTTTCTCTGGATGAGGCGTGAGTTGAGGATTTTTTCCTGGATGGGAGGCTGGGGGCAAGCAGTCACTCTGGGTGTCCACGAGTTCATGTCCAGGGGCACCAGCGAGGAAGCACCAGGTAGGAGAGAAAACACCATGTTTGCACTCCAACAGACCTGGACTCAAATCCCAGGGCAACAGTTGAATATCTATGTGACCTTGGGCCAGTACCTGGGCCCATTCAAGTCTCAGTTGTCTCATGGGTCATCAAAGGGAAAAAGTATCAATGCCATAGAGTGTAGGGAGATGGAGGGAAACCTAGCTCTTAAGACCTTCCATCATAGAGGTAGGCCACAGACCACCCTGCAGACACTCAGAGCATGTGAGAGTCTGGTTCCTAAAATTCCCACTTTGGCTCCCCTCCAAGGCTCAGGATCAAGCAAAGGTTGGAAGCCCCTCTCCCAAGTAGCACTTGTGGTCCTTAGCCATTTTGGGGGGGGGGGGAGTGTGATTGCTTTACAGTGTTGCATTAGTTTCTGCTGTACAACAAAGGTAACCTGCTACAAGTATACACGTGCCGCACCCCCCACCGCCCCCCGCCATGGACCTCCCTCCCCCGACACTCCATCCCACCCATCTAGGTCATCACAGAGCACCAAGCTGAGCTTCCACTAGCTGTCTGTTTTACACATGGTATTGTATATGTCAATCCCCATCCCAGTTCGTCCCACCCCCATCCTTCCCCGCTGTGTCCGCAAGTCCGTGCTCTGTGTCTGTCTGTGTCTCTATTCCTGCCCTGCAAATAGGTTCATCTGTCCCATTTCTTTTGATCAGTCACATAAAGAAAATAACTGCTTTGAGGACTCAGTGGCCCCAACAGGGCCCTAACCCCGAAACCAGGACCCCCTTGGCCAAAGCTGCCGTTGCTGTCAGAGCTGCAGTGACATCCAGCCCCGGCACCTGGGGCCGCTGGGCTTGCCAAGAGAGGACAATAGCCTGACAAGCCCCATCAGTATCTGTGACTAGACTCCACCCGCCCCGAGGGCCCTGTGTCATTTCTCAACAGAAAGCGAATCTGTGTCCTGACCCTCAATCAGAAGGCCGCTGGCTTTCTGGAAGCCAGCTCTCCTGCTGCTGTGAGTTAGTGAAAAGCCATCACAAGAACTGCGACCTCTGGCCTCTCTCACTGCCATCCATCCTCTCCTGCAAAGCCCTCATCCCACCTCGTCCCAGACTGACACCTTCATCACAGCGAGCGGTGGAAAGCGGCAGCCTGGGTACCACCCGGCAGCAGAGTGCACACCGCTCTCTGCATCTGTGTTCCTGCTCTTCTGAAGACACTGGCTCGATCGTGTCCTCTAAACTTCCCATATTGACGCCCTCACCCCCAATACTTCAGAATATGACTGGATATGGAGATAGGGCTCTACAAGAGGCAGTGAAGTTAAAATGGGACCATAAGGATGGGCCCCCATCCAGTCTGACTGGTGTCATAAGAAGGGATTAAGACCTAGACACACACAGATGGAGTGATGACATGGAAATGAAGGCCATCGGCGAGCCAGAAAGGCCTCGGAAGAAGTCAACTCTGCCAACACCTTGATCTTGGACTTCTAGTCTTCAGAACTCAGAGAAAATAAATTTCCGTTGTTTAAGCCACTTGGCAGTCTGTGGAACTCAGTTATGGCAGCCGAGCAGGTCACTTCCGGTGCCCTCTGCCTGGACTGTCCTTTCCCGGACACTCTCATGGTTTTCTCCCTCGCTTTCTGTAAGACCTCTTCCATGAAGCCTTCCAGGGCCACCCCATTTCAAGCTGCAAATCCCTCCTGCCATCACCGAGACACGCCATAACCCCTCACTGTGCTGTCTGCTTTTGTTTCATGCGTGTAACTTGCCTCAGCAGAATGCCCTGGCCTTCTCTCAGTTCATCCTGCCCTCTCCTTCTCCCACCCCCGTCCCACGTCCACAAATCCTTCCCCTGCATCTGTGTCTCTATTTCTGCCTTGTAAGTAGGTCCATCATGATTTGCCATATATACACTATCATGTGTAAAACAGATGGCTAGTGGGAAGCCGCTGTGTAGCACAGGGGGCTCAGCTCCGTGCTCTGTGATGGCCTAGAGTGGTGGAATGGGAGTGGGGTGGGAGGGAGGTTCAGGAGGCAGGGGATATATGTATACATATAGCTGATTCATGTTGCTGTACAGCAGGAATTAACACAGCACTGTAAGGCAATTATACTCCAATTGAAAAAAATATCAGACGGTAAATATTAAAAATAAAAGTTTGTCAATAAAAAAAAAAGAGTGCTCTGACCTTCTTGTACCACCCAGCCTGTTTGATGAATGGTTATCAGGACCCACAGCACCTCCCTCCCACGAGTTTCCTCGGCCCCTTCCCACTCATCTCTCCCTCCCTCCTAGTCTGATTCCCATCACCACAGATAAGTTTTGTCTATTCTAGAATGGCCTATAAATAGAATCCCTCAGCACATATGTTTGTGAGTCTGGTTCCTTTCAGAAAAAAAATAGTTTTTAAGTCCACGCATGTTGCTTTATCTGGCAGCAGATTGCTCCTTTATATCGCTGAGTATTATTCCGTGTGTAGACATAACAGTTTGTGGATTCATTCACTTGATGGACCCCTGGGCTGCTTCCAGTTTTACCTGTTATGAATCTTGCTGCTATAAACATTCCTGGACAAGAATTTCAGTGGATACACATCTTCATTTCCCACGGGAAAATACATAAGGATGTAAGGTTTCCGCTTTCTTCTCCACAGTGCTTGTCATCATTCAGTATACTATTTCACTTATTTTACCTGGTTTACTATCTGTCTTTGGGGTTTCCCTGGTGGCTCAGATGGTGAAGACTCTGCCTGCAATGTGGGAGACCCAGGTTCAATTCCTGGGTCAGGAAGATCCCCTGGAGAAGGGAATGGCTACCCACTCCAGTATTCTTGCCTGGAGAATTCCATGGACAGAGGAGGCTGGCAGGCGACAGTCCATGGGATCACAAAGAGTCAGACACAAACACACACACACATTGTCTGCCTTTACCCACGAGAATGTAAGCTGAGATTTTTGAGTGCCTGGCATGCTTTGCTGCATTCTCAGTACCTAGAACAGTATTGACACCATGGTGGATGCTTAATGAATGTTGGATGGAGGAACCAACGAATGAATGAATGAAGGTCCTTTCCAGATCTCAACTCCCCCCAAGAGTTGTTGGCAATACACCTTGACATGAGCCTTCTGTGGGTCACTTGTGACCCGGGCGTGAGTAATGAGAAGAAGGTTTGCTCCATCTAAGCAAACCCTCTCTGACAACAGGAGCCGCAGGGGGCTCTGCCATCCTGAGATTCCTGTTCAGACAAGAATCTCAGCCACATGGTGAAAAAAAACCAAAAAGTCTGCTCGTTGGCCTGGCTTTGTCTCCCTCCCTGGTGGTAGTGGCTGATGTTGAGGCCTCAGGAGCCTGTATTCCTGGTCTGCCCCCGCCAGTGACCCGAACCTTTTGCTTCCTTGAGTGGATTAAACTGTCAAGTTTCCGGGTGTTTGCAGAGCAACGGGAGAGCTGCAGACAGTAATGTGGTTTTATTTACAACATAACCTCTTCAGCAACATCACTGGATTCTGAAAACACAGAACAATTTTCAGCCCCTTGGGGATTTCTAAGACAGGATTTCCATAAAAATTAAATATTGATGAATCTTATCTCTCTGCCGACCTCTTTGCTTCCTGTACCTCCACCCCAAGCTCCAGTGAGAGACAAAGAGACAGAGAGACAGAGAGAACGCATGCACAGAGAGAAAGAAGAGGAGAAAATGAACCAAGAAAGCAAGGCAGAAAAATGGGAGCACAGACGTGGCACTGTTTCAAGCAGATGAGGGGTTCAAGAGGGAGCCGGCTCAGCCTGTGTCCGAGGGCAGGGGGATATACATTGTCATCCCGGTACTTCCACTACAGCTTGAGGCTGGGTGCCGAAGATGGGAGCTTGGGTGCAGGCTGGGGCTGTGGTGTGGGTGGGCATTCAGCCTAGAGCCAGGTCATGACATGGCCAGGGCTGGGCTCTCCAAGTGGTGGGGGTGTGATGCATGCTCAGTCCTGTCTGACTCTTTGCAACTCTATAGACTGTAGCCCGCCAGGCTCCTCTGTCCATGGGATTCTCCAGGCAAGAATATTGCAGTGGGTTGCCATTTCCTCCTCCATGGGATCTTCTACACCCAGGGATCGAACCCGTGTCTCTTGTGTCTTTTGCTTTGGCAGGTGGATTCTTTACCACTGTGCCACCTGGGAAGCCCTGGGTAGGGTGGGAATCCATTTGCAAAGACTTGGCTGTGGCCAAGGGGTCAAGGAGTGGACATTCCACCAGGCAAGGAGTGAGGCCCTGAGCAGCACCCCCTCTGGGATCTCCTCTCCTCCATCCTTGCTCCTCTCTAGGCATCTTTCTCAGGATCTCTAGGATTACACAGCATCACCCCAAACTTCAGAGATGAGAGCTTCAGGTTTCAGAAGGGGAAACTGAGGCTTGGAGGCAGCTGAAGGAAGCCCACAACAACCTCAGACCATCAGGGTATGTGAGTGGGAGCAGAGGCCAGCCTTCCAGATTCCTAGTCCAGGGCTTTGCCATACACCACCCTTGACCTCTGGGAGGCAAACACGTGAAGGTGGTAGATTTGTGATGAAATCCATGAACCAGCATGGAGGTTGGCTTTGACCAGTATCTCACCTCCAGAGGCAGAACTGGGTACCATTCAAAACACAAAAAGGAGAGGAGATGATGGAGGGAGATGGGGGGGGCGGTGAGGGCGTTGACTCTTATTTTCAGGCAAATGTCAGATTGAACGTAAACCTACTGATCCTGGAACTGAGAGCATGTTTCCTTCTGACCTGAATGCAGGTGTGCAGCTGTGTGGTTTGGAGAGGCAGTTGTGGGAAGTGGCCAGTTCAAGGCTTGTCATAAGGAATCCCAGGCTTTGCCATGCCCTCCTCCAGGGGATCTTCTACACCCAGGGATAGAACCCGTGTCTCTTATGTCTCCTGCATTGGCAGGCAGGTTCTTTACCACTAGCGCCACTTGGAAGCCCCAGGAATCCCAGGCTTTGAATCCCATTTACATGACTGTCAACAAACTATTGGGGCAGTGTGAGCCTTGATTTTATCATCTGTAAAAGGGGGGGCATAGTTTAATGATTAAGGGTTCTGGTATGAGTTTAAATTCAGACAGATGGAATCTTGACTTCTCCAGCTATAAGGGGATTTGTGGATGGAATGAAATACAGTCATCTCTTGGTATCTGCAGGGAATGGGTTCCAGAACCCACTGCTGATAACAAAATCCTCAGCTCCTCAAGTCTGTGGTTCTACGTCCACAGGTTCAACCAGTGGCTGATGATGTAAACTGTGGTATCTTTTAATTGAAAAAATCTATGTATCAGTGGACAAGTACAGTTCCAACCGTGTTCTTCAAGGAACAATCATACTATTGTTAAGGTGTCTTTCAGAGAGTAGATTCTCGGCAGATTGGTTGGTCTGAGTCTGGGGGAGGCTAACACATGGGGTGGCGGTGGGGGCGCTGGGCCATCTCCCTGTATCCACTCTTCTCCACAGGAAGCACTGACTCACTAGTCCCCTTCTATGTCTCCAGCCTCAAAGGTGCCACCTCAAGATAGCTTGGGGCAAACGTCAGAGTGTCCCCTAGGGAATGTCCCCTTGGGTGATGGCTCTCCACAGACTGGAGCCCCAGACAGCAGACAGAGGTACTAATTTACAAAACCCAGACCCGTACAGACCCAATCCTTGGCAGAGATGTGAAGTTTCATGCCCAGTGGAGGGAATGGGGCCACGCAGGATGGACTGTATATATCAAGATCCAAGGGGATTTGGCCAGGCCACTGCCCAGCAGAGAACAAGCAGGCTCAGAGTTAATCTGTGCCTTTCCATCACACAGGTGGCTGGGTTAGCGCCTCCATTAAATGGACAAAGGGAAAAAACCTCAGAAGATACATCGATGGGAAAACATCCAGGTGGTTACTATTCTGTATGCAGAACTCACACACCCCAAAAGAGGCTAAAAGGGGGCAGGCGGAAAGGATAACACCTCTCCCTGCGATGCCTTTCTCGGTAGAACCACTAGCAGTTGCTGAGAGAACAAGCCTCAGATCACAAGGCTTAATAGCTGAAGCTTCACACGTTAGTAACCTATTTACAGATGGCGCTGGATTTCACACATCAGCCCTGCCGTGGAACACACGCCGCCATAAAAGGGCCTGTCTACTTGTGCACCAATACGGGGCTTCAAAATTAATGACCCCTCACCCAAATGGGCAGCACTGCAAACAGCTCAGCTCATTCTCACCTTCTGTCCAAATGAAGGAGGTGACAGGATCCGGGGGACTGAGCATGAGCAGGTTTTCTTCCAGCTCCAACATGATCGCAGAAAATTAGACAAGATCATTTTACTGTGTTTAAAAACACATTTACATAGGTCAAGTTGCTCTTGTTGGCAGACAGTCAGATCATTAAGATGCTGATGTGGCCCAAAATGTTCTTTCCTTGTCAAACTACATTCTGGGAGCTCCCCAAATCCATTGTAACTAACTAGCAAAGAAAACAAAAACAGCAGAGATTTTTATCGGGAGCCACAAATAAACCTCAGATGGTGCTCAAAACTGGGGCATGGCACAAGGAAGGCACCCCCTCTTTTCCTGCTTTTGTGCCCCACCTCTGGCATCTGCTGCTCCTGGTGCCCCTGCCCAGTCAGCCCTAATTAAGCCTGTAGCCCCCACTCCCCGATTTAGCTGTGCCCCATTTAACATTCTGCTGAGAGCATTTCCATCATAAAAGACTTTGAAAACATTTTCAATGACTGTATTATAGTCCAGTGTATGGCCGTGGCGTCACGTAACCATTCCCACATTGCAGTATATCTGAGCTTGTCTAGAAGCCAAATTAGGATGAGATAAAGCTGCAACTGGGACATCTCTGCAGCCTTGGTTGCTGCTGGCCTTTCTGGAGAGGAAGCGCTTGGCACTCCAGGCAGGAAAGCTCAGCCAAAAATCCCCAAATTCACCTCTCTCTCTCTCACCCTCCACGTCAAGGAGAAGACAAAGAAAACCTTTCTGGCAAATAGAACCATGACCCTGGCAGGCCTCAGCTTCTGGCTGATCCTGCATCTGCCAGACCTGGAGGTGGAGTTTGCTCCTTCATTCTCCCTAAATAGTTGCAGAAGATAATCGATCACTAGGATTCAGATGCATGGCAAATGTGAGCTGGGTCTTGGCGTGGCTGAGCCAACAGATTCCAGGTGGCCTGCTGGACAGTGGTTCTCAATGGGGTGCCACAGGGGACCCCTAGCTATGTCTGGAGACAGTCTGCGTTGTCATATCTAAGTGTGGAGGTGCTATTGGTCTGTAGCAGGGTAGAGGGATGCTAAATATCCTACAATGTACAGACAGATCCCCACACAAATTAGCTGACCCAACTGATAACAGTTGCAAGGATGAGCAACCCTGCCATAGAGTGAGATCAGGGTCCTAGTCCAGCTCCCACTGAAAGTTGATGGGGACCATCCAGAAGGCACACTCACAACCACAGGGCTGGACAAGGGAGAAGGGAGGAACAGACATTCTGGGGACCAAAGGCTCACTCTCTCAGATAGGTGGTGGCTTTACCTGCAAGCACATCTGTAGCATCATCCTCGCCCTACCTGGAATCCCTAATTCCAGAGGCAGGTCACAGGCAAGCTTGGGTCACAGTATTGCCAAGGCATCTCTGGGGGTGGCCCTAAGGACCACTGCCTCCAAGAGGGATCCCAGCATCCCTCCCACAGCTATGAAGCCCACACCAGTTACACCACCCTCTCCCCCCCTCAATGCCGTCCATAGCTCCCTCTTACCAACTGAAAAACATCTGGACCGAGAAGCAGGCCTCTGAGGCCCATTGCAATCTGTCCCCACCCTACCTTTCACACGGTGCCATGGAACCCTGCACACTGGCTGGGCAGGCTGGCTACCTTCCCAACCCCCTCACCCCTGCCCAGTTGTGTGCATTCCTCACACCCCTCGTTTGCCTTCTGACACTGCCCAGCATCTGCTAGCTCTAAGGCTTCCCCAGTGCCTCAGACAGTAAAGAATCTGCCTGCAAGGAAGAGACCTGGGTTCAGTCTCTGGGTTACCCACTCCAGTATCCTTGCCTGAGAAATCCCATGGACAGAGGAGCTTGACAAACTACAGTCCATAGGGTCACAAAGAGTTGGACAAGCCTGAGTAACTAACAACCCTTCCAAAAGTTGCAGTCCTCTTCCTTGAGCCTTCCTCCCAGTCTCCTTCATCTCCATCAGGCACTGACCTTACTCTGATGTATGTATGCCAGAGTCCCTGCTTCCTGCCTTAGTCTCTCTTCAGGGGCACTGGCATCCCCCCTCACCTGGCATCAGCGTATGCCCCGTCCCACTAAGTGTGTCCTGCCAAGACCTGCTTTCAACATGAAAGCTGGAAATAGTGACTACTCCTCACAGCTGCAACATCCTGTGGATCTAAACAATGGAACCCAAGAAAACACCCTCCACCCCCATCCGATGATACAGAGGAGGTGAGGATAGGAGCCAAGCCGTTAGCACAGATCCTGATGCCTGGAGGACAAAGGCCATTTATGAGAACCCTGAGTGCCCCTTCATTCTTGTTCTATCTGAACAATTCACAGCATCACTGCCCAGAGCTGAGCAGATAACCCATCCATGAAATGCATCTCAAGGGGAGAAGTATGAAGCGTTAAGGTGCAAAATGGCATAAGGTACCAAGAGCCTGCAGGTCTCATTTGGCACATGCTCCAGTGAGAGACTGCAACGACCTGGATTTGTGTCAGCACATCTGAAGAAAGGCTGGAACTAGGCGTTGAAGAGTTTAAAAGCTTCGAATTCTGTGTCTGGGCCCCTCATGGGCTGCCCCAGAGAAGGTGTCCCCATACACTGGGGCATCCACCTGGGATGTGGCTTTGAAACCATCCTCCCCAACAGCAGAGTCTCAGAGGTGCCTTGCTTCTCTCTCACGCAGAGCTGGGATGGGGAGGGGTGCATAAAATGAACACAGCTTTTGACCAGGGCAGTACAGCAAAGTTTACTCATGGAACAAGGACCTAGCCCCTCCTAGGAATTGCATTCGGCATATCCACCACCAACACAGAACTACCCCCCGATAAGGATAGCCATCGCAACCTTGTTTGTAAAAGCAAAGATTGGAAACAACCTAAATGCTTAACAGTGGGGTGTTTGTTAAATAAATTATAGGACATCCATGTAATGGCATAGAAGAGTGAGGAAGCGCTTCCTGTGCCAATTTGGAAAGCAATCTGTAAGACACAGGGAAGGAGAGTGGGGCAGGGTAGTGCGTATGGCTCGTCACCATCTGTGGGGTTTGTAACACCATCCTGACTCTGAAAAGTAACAACTGCCTGAATATTCATAGAATTTCTCTGAGAGTAGAAGGGAGAGGTTAGGCCCATCACCTGCATCCAAGGAAGGACAGAGTGGATGACACAGAGGGGTGCGAGGAAGACTTTCCCCTGGATACCCTTGGGTGTCCTTTCACCGTGTTCCACGCGAGCATCATATCTATGAAAAATATTTAAAGCACCAAAGACACACAGCTGTGAGGCTGCCGGCTCCCTTCCTCTTGTTTCTTTTCCTGTCTCCTCTTCGACAGCCCACCCACCTGTCCCCTTCCTCCACTGATGTCACACTGAGAGAGAGCAGCATGAAATGCATGGGGCATGGGATCAAGAGTGGGATGTAGGGGGACTTTCCTGTGGTCCAGTGGTTAAGAATTTGCCTGCCAATGCAGAAGACATGGATCCAGGAAGATCCCACATGCCGTGGAGTAACTAAGCCCGTGTGCCACAACCACTGAGCCTGCACACCTAGAGCCTGTGCTCTGCAAGAGAAGCCACCGCAATGAGAAGGCCTCGAACCACCATGAAGAGTAGCCCCGGCTCATTGTAACTAGGGAAAGCCTGCACACAGCAGTGAAGACCCAGTGCAGCCAAAGAGAAATAAAAATTAATTAAATTATATATAAATATATATATATATATATATATATGAGACGGAAATGGCAAACCACTCCTGTATCCTTGCCTGGAAAATCCCATGGACCAAGGAGCCTATGGGGGTGGGGGTGGTACTGCAGTCCATGGGGTTGCAAAGAGTCAGGCATGACTAAGCTACTAACAGACAGATAAGAGTGGGATGTAAAGCCGGTCCCTCCATGCTTGTGTGTGAGAACTCTCACTCCTGCAAACCTATGCTGGCTCTGCAGCAAGCAGAGGTCAGAGGATCCCCCTTCACAGAGTGCTGGGAGGATCAGAGCTGACCAGCAGGGGGGAAGGCTGCAACCCAGCACCCAGCACACAGGAAGATGCCTGTGCATCTGTTGACCCTGGAGGCCAGCAGGTCTGGACCAGTTGAGTTCCTTTGATTACAGTGGGGGTCCCTCCAGGGAGCCGCTCTGAACTGCAGGTGCGAAGGGAGCCCAGAGTGGGAGGTTTGCTTCCCTGCTGTGTGAGCAGGTGTTTTTGCCACCTCTGCTGGCTCTGGCCCCACCAGTGGAGAGGGGGAGAAGGGGGCCCCAGTCCAGGTGTCTGTAAATCAACAAAATGGTCTTCTCGGATCCCAGTATTGTGTCTCATGAGCCCTGACACCAAGACACGCTTGGCAGTGGCTTTGGAAATGCTGGAGATGGAAGAGAGCCACTTCAAAGGCTGAGCTTGTGCAAGAGGAAAGCATGTAGGAAAAGGCTTTGTCTCCTCCCATCTCCAAGGGAAGCACCTCAAGGGGGCTGAGAGCACAGAGCAGAGAGAGGGCAGCTCCTGGTGAGTGGGGGCCCATGGAGTGCATATCTTTGTGTCCAGCTCCACGTGCATTCGCTGAAGTCCATGTCCTGCACCCTTCAAAGCACCAGAAGGCTCCAGAACTAGGCAGAGTTCAATTCCTGGCTCTCCCCCCTTCCTGGCTGTGTGGCTTCAGACAGAATGCTTAAGCTTTCTGTTTCCTCACCTGCAAGATGCAGTTACTCAGAACACCTATCCCATTTGGTTGTCAAGAGGATTAAATGGGTTAACCCATGTGAAGTTGGAACAGAAACTGGCATGGAATAAATGATGAATACCAGTTAGGACTGTTGATAATCATCGTCATCCCCATCACAGCCAGGACCTGCCTATCTCCTAGCCCCACTCGGTTATACTGCCATGTGTTACAGTCCCATCAAAGCCAGTGGACCCCAGGATTTGGAGCAGCCCCAAGTCCTAGCCTACTGCCATTCAGGGCCATTTCCAGGGCCATAGCATCTGGCCCAGTCTGGAGATCTCGGGTCTCCAGCCTCAGATCTCAAAGCTCTTTGGGCAGCATACAGGTCTCACTACCCCTGCTTCACACCCCACCCCAATCAAGCCATGTGCAAACCCTATCTGGCCTTGATCGATGTCTCCTACCCCAGAGCCGACATGCAGTGCAGGCCCATGGCCTTTGGTACCCAGTCCAGCACTTGCACAGAGTCACACGCCATGCCTCAGCCCTGGCTGAGGGACCAGGGGACTTGAGCGACTGCAGCCCCTGAAGTCAGATTCTTGGCCCAACGCTGTCAGTGCCAATAACAGAAAATCCATCAGCACTCCCCAAGTCCCAAGCCAGCATCTTCCAGCTTCCAAACCAAGTCAATTTAACATCTGACACTTGTGCCAAGAGCTCACATCGGGAAAGGCATGATCCTTTCACTTTTACAACCTTCACTGACAATCCCGCACCCAGGCTAGGATCTCAGCATCAGCAGGCTCCCTGCTGGCGTCCTCAGCAACTCTGCTGCAAAGCCTGCCTCCCTCCCTCCCTCAGCTCCCACCCAGGCTCCAAGGAAGACAGAGAGCTGCTGTCCCCCACGGGCTCCCTGCCCTGCCCTGAGACTACCACTCTGGTCGGATGGTTAAAGGACAGAGCTGTGAAGTCACAATTCCTCTTACTTTCTGGGAGCAGAATCCGGAGCACGTCTCCACGGTCACATTGGCCTGTACCAGGGAGTCGGGGAAGGCATGCGTGATGTTCTCTGGCAGTCGGAAGCAGCCCCGGTACGTGACGGTCCTCCCTGCGGGGAAGGAAACGGGGATCTGGTGAGAAGCAGTACCTGCCCTTCTTGGGGCCTAACCCGGGGAAATGGCAGCTTCAGATCCTGAAATAGGTGGAATTACACTCAGGAGGAGCAGATTCCAAATCGGAGAGGGTAAACTGCCCAGACAGGCCGTGGTCAAGCCAGGCTCCTGAGAGAAACCAGACCCCAGAACCTTGCTCACCAGGGTCACTGACAAGGAACAACTTGGCTGAAGCTGCTGAACTCCTGACTTGCAACTCCCGCCAGCCCTCGGGAGACAGTGTCCATCCTTCCTCCCTCCCTCCCTCCCTCCTTTCTTCCCCCCTTTCTCTTTCTCCCTTCTTTCCACAAATCTGATTTTTTTTTCTTTTCACCATGCTAGGTAGCATGTGGGATCCTAGTTCCCTGATTAGGGATTGAACCCATGCTCCACTGTGAGTACCTCCCTGCAGCCTGGGGGAGGCGGCATCTGGGTCACCCTTTTGCACCCCACACCCAGTCCTGACCCTGACATACAGCAGGTGCCCTATACATGCTGAGAGGTAAGGATGCGGCATGAGCTGTGAGAAGTTAGTGATCTAAGATGCTGCTGGCAGAGCCTCAGCTGCCTCTAGACTTCAGGTGTGGCACAGGCTGTCACTCCCATTCCACACCCTTCTCCCCCGCTCCCCAGGTGAGAGCCCCAGGCCACTTAGGGCAGGAGGGCACCTCCAAGAGGGAGCCACAGATGACCTACTCTGCACCTTCCTCTGATCCCAACCTGAAGCTCAGCTCAAACAGATGTGTTTTTTCTGTCTTTGGAAGGCATTTGTTTGTTTTAATCTAAAATGTCACTGATGTACACACTTCAATGAAATTGAATCCAACTTCACAAAGAAGTTTCAATCCAGGTCCCTACCCTGGTGGACTCAAAACCTCCTTTTCTGTCAAGACCAGCAGCTTCCCCCATGAAGTCCCAGTGCTGCACAGCATCGTCGACTGTCTTCATCTCACCGCCATGGTTCCTAGTTCCCACTGGAGCCAGGGATTTCCTTACTTTCTTGATAATTCAGCATTGCATTTATAACACCACCTGTTCAGGTTTACCCAGCACTTCATGGGCTTCCCTGATAGCTCAGTTGGTAAACAATCCGCCTGCAATGTGGGAGACCTGGGTTCAATCCCTGGATTGGAAAGATCCCCTGGAGAAGGGAAAGGCTACCCACTCCAGTCTGGAGAATTCCAGGGACTGTATAGCCCATGGGGTCGCAAAGAGTCAGACATGACAGAGTGACTTTCACTTTCACCAGCATGTCTAGGTGTTGTATAGCTAGGAAACATTCCTACTATCTGGTCTGCCCCCGGTAATCAAAGTCTGCCTCTGCACTTGACAAAATAGACTGGAACCCAAAGATGGGAGGCCACACAGCATGTCTGAGAAACACCTAGACCAAGGCTCTGGGCCTCCTGTTCAGTTTTCTCTCCTGCAGAGGACAAGGGAAGATGTGATTTGGTCATGAACTCAAGCTATTTTTGGCAGACCCTAACACCTCGTCCCCTGCCATGAGCCTGTCCAGGGAAGGTGGTAGGGAAGGCAGAGAACAGTTTCCGTCCTACAGAACTGAGATGAAGGGCTGTGGATGCAGAGGTGGCGGAGAGCAGGGGCAGACAGAGCTCAGGGAGAGGCTGGCACACTCACGCTTCCTGGAGCCGGGCTGCAGCTCCTCCACGCGGTACACGGAGAGCCGGCCCACACCTCCACACACGGAGCTCTTCTCCCCTTTGCACTCATGGTTACACTCCTCCTGCCCGACACTCATCGCTGGGAGTCGGTTTCCACAGTAGCACTCGGCCCCGGCCTCCAAGCCAGCATAGATGTAGGACCTGCAGGCAGAGCGGGGCCTGGGGTGAGTCCCAAGCCTGGCCCGGAGCACTGAGGTCTGGATCTAGGAATGGCCACTGGGTCTGGGGCCAGGATAAGGATGAGTCCTGGAATCTCAGGACAAAAACCCCAGGTCTCCAGACACTGAGCCCAGAGCTCTTTCCACAATCCCCTACTGTCTCTTGTCAGTAACCTTCTTTGTTTTGGACAACTGCATCTGATCGGTCAAGCTCTAATCGCACTCCAACAGCCAACTGGCAGCAGAACCACCACCTCAGGGACACCACTCCCACTCTCTGGGATTGTCTCTTAGCCTTATTTCCAGTGGAGCTGACCGTTAGGGCCCCCACTTACCGCTCAGCACATGCGTCCTGGCAGTGGGAGACGGTCATCTTTCTCAAGTCAAAAAACACAGCCCCCTTCAGAGTCCGCTCCTGGCCGTCGTCACTGAAGCATCCCACATAGGTGCCTGTAGCAGGTGAGGAAGAACCACAGCAGAGACTCAGACACCCTGGAGAGTGGAAGGGTACTAACTCCCGAATGCACCCTTGGCATTGCCCTTCCTGGCTATGACACTTCTCAGAGAAGCCAGGGGACAAGGTTGTGGTCCAGCCTTCCCCACAGTGCTTCTGGACACTTCCAACTTGTTCCCTTCCTGCCCTCTTTCTTAGCTAATGGCCAACAGTCCCGTAGACACCCTGCCAGGAGCCTGGCATCAGCAAGAACACAACTTCCTTCCACCAGCCCTCACCTGGTTTAATTAAGTCTGGCTGGTTTCACTGCTTCACCTGGAGCCCTCTCCTTTTCATCCCTACCCTTCCTAGGCCGGGAGAGGCCTGTCTCCATGAATAAACTGATAGGCAGACTCTGTTGCCTCCTTGTGATCCAGAAGGAAGAAATGAGTTACGCAAAGTCTGATCTTAGCTAATATAGAGATTTTGCAAACAGGGAGAGCTAGTCCAAGAGAAAAAAAAATCTGCTGGGACATCCCTTGTGGTCCAGGGGTTAAGACGTCGCCTTCTAATGCAGGGGAGCTAAGATCCCACACGTTACATGGCCAATAAATAGATAAATAAATAAACCGAAGCAACACTGTTAACAAATTCAATCAAGGCTATAAAAATGGTTCACATCACAAAAAGAAAAAGAAAGAAAAGAAAAGAAAATATCAGAGGGCAGGAGGGCAGACGCCCCCATCACTGGAGGTGTATAAGAGGCATCTATTAACATGTAAGAGGGCTGTTCTATGTGGGAATCCTTAGGACCACGGGACCCTGAGCCCTCAGCAGGTCAGGCATCTCCAGCACATCCCTGGAAGAGGACGACGTTGAGGGGCAAGACTCCACAAAGTAATGACCCAACGGTGCACATGTCAGTGGGAAATAGTCCTGCCCTGCCACACCCTGACAGGGAGCTGCCTCTCAGAAATGCACAGCAAAGCCTGGGGAACCTGAACGCTACCAAGTGCATTTGGTGTGTAAATGTCACACACACCACAGCGCATTGAAGGAACTATGCATTAGGGATTTGCAAACACGCCATCACACCCTCCGAGCTGTGAATGCACACCCACAAAAGTTGCGCCCAGATCTGGATGGGGCACCCATGATGAAGATGCTGCCCGTCTCCAGGGAAACACTGGCACTCAGCTCCGGGATGTCTCAAGTGGCGTCTGAGCAGCACACTGTAGCCTCTGGAAGTTGGGTGTTTCCAGGAAGCATTGTGCCCAAGGCCTCCCCACAGCCAGCCAGCTCCCAAATGGCTTTGCAGGGAAGAGTGACCATCTCGTCCACCAGTCCTGGAGCTCCCAGATCAGGCGAGTCTGGTGCTGATTACTCCTGCCAAGAAGCTGGCCCAAAACAGAAGCTCAGGGCCACCAGCTGAGTGGTTTGAAGGAGTGAGTCTGCCAGCCCACATTCCTGGGGATGTGAATCAGGGAGTGACTTTCCTGGGTATGAACAGCATGCTTAAATCTGTCTCTGACGTTGACTAAATCATTTCAACATTCAGTGCCTCAGTTTCCTCAACTGTCAAATGGATAAATGGCCCCCCTCCCCCTCCCTTGCTCATTTCTCGCGCCCACCTCTGGTCATGTCCCTGCTCCTTCCTGCATATCCACTCTTTGCTTTCTACTCATCCTTGATGGTGTGCTTTACAGCCCTGATGACTCCAGTCTCCTGCAGCCTCTCCTTTCCCTGCACTGTCACACTGAGTGTCTGAAAAGCTTGCTGTCACCCAAATCCTGATCATTAACTGTTGTTAAAAATTGTGTACACCTGTGTGTCTCGTCTTTGTCCCATGACCTAAGGCTCATTGAGGGCAGGGACCACAACTTCTCCGTAGCTGGTGACTTGCTGCCAAGGTCAGACACCATGCCAATAGTGGGTCAGAGCTCCTAAAACCCACACTGACATCCTGTGAGGGTGCAAGAGGGAAAGCAAGGAGCCCAAATGCAGTGGCTGGTCCCACTGGCTATACCAATGTGCAATTCCCAGGGCCCCTGGTTAAAAAAGGCCAGGAAGGGGAAGATGGCCAAGATGGTAGGAGACAGGACTCTCTGTCACGCCAGAAATGGTTGAAGATCCAGAAACCTCAGATTAGAGAACACTGGGCTGCAGTGAAAGCAAAGACCTTCAGTGTCTGCACAGGGTCTTGCTCCCTTCCAGGCTATGACCCTCTTGAGGCCACCTTCACCAGGATGCCCGCCAGCACACACATGGCCACACCCAGCGTCCATCCGTGGATACAAGCTCCCCTCCTCTACTCAGGGCTCCAGACACCCAGGTCCTGCAAGCTTCTCTCTCTTCATATAAATCTCAGGACTACCGAGACCAGAAAGCTTTCACCCAGGTCAGCAAGAATCAATCGTTCTCCTTAGCCTGCCTACTTAGCAGAAGAAAACTAATATTTGAGGGATTTCTGACATGTGTTGCTCAGCAAAGAAGAAATTCTATTACAGCTTTCAAGTAAACATCCAAAACACAAGCTCGGGGTTTGTTAAACATTTATCACCACTGATGGGAAATTAACCAGAAGGTTCCGGTCACCAAGAGGTGACTGGTCTCAAGACCCCTGGAGGCTGAGATTGGCACATACAGATTTGCGGGGCGGGGCATGGGGGTGGGGTGGGAAGAAATCTCTCTTGGGAATGGGCTGCCTTAGATTCAAATCCAGGCTCTGCTCTATCTGGCTGTGTGACCTAGCATGTGCAGCCTCTACATCCCCGTCTGTAAAATGCACTATGGTCCCACGGAATTCATGGGGCAGTTGTGAGAATTCCACGAGATAACATGGAAAGTTATCTAATGCAGGCGTGGCATGTAGTGTGAGCTCAGGGGTGATTGTTACTGTTGTAATGTGTCATTGTTAATAATAAACACTTTTAGATTACTCTACTTCCCCGAAATGCAAACCCTTCATCATTAAAATAATGATAGCGCTGCTGACATCATAAGGCTGTTTGAAGATTAAATTAAATGAGATAACAGATGTCCATCTAGGCAGAACAATGGTTGGCACACAACAGATGCTTGGATAAGCGACAGCTATTATTATTCTCATCCTACACTGTAACCTGGGGCCGGGTGTGCCGATGGCTCCGTAAATATTAGCAGAGCACATTAATAAAAGAGAAAGAAAGGGTTTTGAGCAGTCAGGGTTGGGTTCTTCAAAAACAAGGAGAGGCTAGCCAGCTCCCAGCTGGCTGGTGGGTGGAACTGACCAGTCTGGAGGAACACCCACGCCTGGCTGGCCCCGTCTCTGTTTGTAGCAAGACCTCCCCCTATTCGTGAGGAGGAGGTGAGCCTTTTTCCTGGAAAAATAATGAATGGCTTTTCTAACTCCCTGACAGAGGCGAGAATGTGTAGAAAGAAAGGACTTCCCAGGGATGCACTGGGACACATTCCTGAGGCGGATTTATTACTTTCGGCTGAAACGGAGGCGATGCATTATTGTCTGTGACTCTGCATCTGTTCATTTGCACATCAAAATGGACATGCCATGAGGCTATTAATGATGGCTTTGGAGATATTGGAATGTCTTTGGAAATTACTATCAATAAAAAACAAACTGGCTATGGAGAAGTTACTATTTTTCCCCTAGTAAACTTACTGACATTTTATTCCATTATGGATGTTGTCCAAGGTATAATGAAATGCTCAGTGATTGATGGGGCCTCCTGCGGCTTCCAAGGCTTGCCGGATCCCCTCACAGGAGGATGGCGGGCTGCCCGGGGCCACGAAGAGACGCCCTCTTTGTCTGCAGCTCCAGCAGCTGTCCCGAGGGCGGGCCTCCACCAGGGAGGCCAGCCTGGCTATGCAGGGCCCCACAGAGCCCCAAGAGAGGAAGGGGGCTCCCAGAGGGTTCTAGGGCCAGTGCCCGCCTCTCCCCACTTTCTCTGAAGATCTTTAACTGCATGACACCACTGCCTCTCCCAGGGCAAATTCTTTCTCCAATCCTGGGGGATATTCAAAATATTGAGGGATATTCAAAATATTGAGTAACTGATGGGAGGCATGGACTGGTCTGAACTGTCACCATTCAACACCAGAGCCTCACTGTTCCTGCTGAACTAGGCATTAACCCTTCCGTTGCCAGGTTTGGGGGTCACCAGGGGGATCATTCAGAGTGCAGAAGGTACTCAGAGACTCAGGGCAGAAACCCTGGTGTATAATAGGTGACGGTCTGTCCTGTTTGGATCTCACCACCATCTCTTCACCTTTACTACAGCCTCTTCCATCGTCTCTTTAAAAGATGACTTAAAGAGTGCTTGCTGGGTCTCCTGGATGTAGATATTCTACACACAGGGCTGTGACCAGGTCACCCCAAGTCCTCCTGTCTTCTGGCCAGTCACCCTGAAGCCAGGTTACTAAGAATTTGTCACTTCTGTGTAACGAGCCTCAAGCCTTTTGTACATGCCTCTCTTGTGCCTCAGTCATGCTAGGTGGTAATCATTTAGATGCACGTCTGATTCCACCACCACAGACGGAGCTCCTCAAGTGTAAAGTGAATGGCACACATAGAGACTCACATGTGCTAAGTGTGGACTGAGAAAAATAAAAAGAGGAATCACGGCTAATTTGCCAAGGTCACAGAGTCAATAACTGGCAATACCAAGAGACAAACTCAGGTCTGTTTTCAAAATCGATGCTCTTTCCGTGCCTTCTTTTTAAGAAATCCATGGTGACTTTGGCCAGTCCTTCATACTTTAGTATAAAAGAGCTACACTGGCATCACCCTGATAGAGACTCGGCTTCTTGATGTGTTGGGAGTTTATAGAAATTATAACTACACGCAATGAGCTACAGAAGTGGTTCCTTCCCTCATTCTTACATGGAAGCCTTGCTGAGGAATCCCACACAAGGACTATGACCTAGAGGATTTCAGATGAAACTTCCTTCTATGGAAGTTTCTTCTATAGAAGGCTTGGTTCTGCAGTCTTCATTGTATCGGGCCACCATCTTCTTCTATATCCTGCCACTGAGGATTCTAAGCTCCAACCATACTTCTTACACTCAGAGAGCAGTTTTCCTGCATATTCGTGGTACAGGATCAAATAAGGTGGTGACAGAGATGCTGAGACGGACTGAGATCAGTCACCACCCATCAGTGGCTCTGACACTCCCTGGGTGCGCACTTCACACAGGTCAGTTTCGAGGCCCTGCACAGTCTGGATAACTCAGTGTTAAGAGCTCCGAGCTGGAGCCAGGCTGACCCCCACGATGGAGTCTCAGTGGCGTGACTCCAGCAGTTCTGGTAAGTGCCCTGCCTGTCCCCCAGGCCTTGCTGTCTCCAGGCTGCACCCTAAGATGCAGGTTCTACCCTCATTGCAAGTCCCCATCTGCTCCATAACATACCCTCTACTGGCCACCTCCTCCCCCGTCTCACTTCCCACTCCCTACCAGTGTTCCTGGGGTCATACCCAAAGCAAACCACATCCATGTGAATCCTAGTTTCTGGGTTTGCTTCCAAGGAACCAAAACTAAGAGAATGATCTTGGAAAATTTACTTAACAATTTCCGTGCCTCTTCACCTGCAAAACTGTGTTATAACGATAGTGCGTGCAGGCTAAGTCGCTTCAGTCATGTCCAGCTCTTTGTGACCCTATGGCCCATAGCCTGCCAGGCCTCCTCTGTCCATGGGATTCCTCAAGCAAGAATACTGGAATGGATTGCCATGCCCTCCTCCAAGGGATCTTCCCAACCAAGGGATTAAACCTGTGTCTCTTACATCTCCTGCATTGGCAGGTAGCTTCTCTACTACTACTAGCAACCACCTGGGAAGCTCCATAACAATAACACCTGTAAATACAACACTTACAGCTTTCTGGTCACTGCTACAGGAGTGAGCTATTGTTATTAAATAATAATAATTCCTGACTGCCAGTGCATACAATAGGCCCCCTAGTCCAGTGGTCCTCAGCCTCAGGGCACATGCGAACCACCTGGAGACCACACTGCTCCAGACTGCAGCCCTCGCCCCAGAGGTCGAGATTTGGGGAGTCTGAGAGAACCTGAGAACCTGCATTTGCAACAAGCTCCTGGGGTTGCCAGCATGGGACCCCACTTACTGAACTGCTGCTCTACATTATCACATTTAATCCTCACACAACCCTGGGGCAGGTATCTCGACCTCCATTTTCAAGGGACGCGGAGAAATTAAGAGACGTGGTCACCCAATAAGCTTGGGGAATGAGCCAGGATTTAAGCTCAGGTCTGTCTCAGCTCTAAGAGGCTTACATATCTCAACCCCCAGCCACATGCTGTCCAGCTAGGGAGTGAGCAAAACTCCCAAGGGCTTCCCCTCCCAGCCCCCTCCTGTCTATGGTGGGACTGGGGGAAGCAGGGTGTGGGAAGGCCACAGGCCCTCGGCTCCCACTTCTCAGGCTGCAGCCAGGGCCAGGAGAGGGGACCCCAGTCTGTGCCCTCAAATGGGGCTCCCAGGAAGAGCTCCCATATGTGTAAGGGGACCCAGGCTAAACACCTACCTCGGCTGCTGGTGGCTGGCTGGGGGGCCTCGGGGCTCAGCGCGGAGGCCCCGGGGGGTCCCCATGAAGTGGTGGAACCAGCGACGCCGCAGCTGGCGCAGCTCCGAGTTGCGGCTGCGGGGCCAGCGGGGCCAGGCCGGGCCGGGCCAAGGGGCCCCGCAGCACGTCCACGCCGAGCAGCAGCTCTGGACTGACTCGGCCGTCATGCAGGGCTCGGCTGTCCAGTAGGCCCACGCCCAGCGCCACGGCGGCCACAGGCAGGGGCCTGCAGTGGGCCAGGGGCCCGGGGGCCAGGCGGGAGGCCCACGCGGGCCCGCTGCAGCAGCAGCAGGCTGCCAGTCATCAGGTAGGCGGCCGTGAGGAAGAAGAGTAGGAACTGCGTCCGGCGGAGAAACTTCTGGAGTCGGAAGAAAGGTTTGGCCATGCCCCTGGGCAGCAGGGCTCCCAGCTGGAGCCCGGGGATGGCTCCTAGCACCCAGGCGGGAAGGAGGCCGGAGCCTCCGGAGATGTCATCCCCGCATGCCGGCACCGGCCTGTTCTCTCCTGGGGTTACTGTTCCTCCTGCCCCGTTTCCAGCAGGTGCTCAGATAGCACCATCACTGAGCCCCCAGCCCTGGGCCCTGCAGCTGTAGCTTCTGCCCTAGTGTCAGGAACTTGGCCATCCCTGGGTTGTAACGACCTTCATGTCTCGGCTCCGAAACCTGGAAAAGAGAAAGGGCACTTAGAGGCAATAGGAGGGTCCACCTCTCCCACTGCCCCAGGGTCAGGAACCCCACACCTCTGTGCTCTGTCTGCCAAAGGGGCTGGCTATGCCACAGAAGTGAGGGACAGAAAGCCTGGTTCCAACCCCAGCTCTGCCACTGGATGACTATGTGACAGCAGGTGGGCTATTTTACTTCATGGGGCCTCAGTCTCCTCATCTGTAAAATGGAACTAACGCTCTACCTTGGAGCAGTAGGACAATCCACTAATGATAAAAGTAAGGAGGAAAAACAGCAGCAGTGACCTTGTATGAATCCTTAAACTATGTGCCAGGCTCTGAGCTAGATGCTTTTTATGTATCATCTCATTTAATCCTCACCCCAACCTGAGAGAGAGATACATACAGTAATACATACAGCATTACTCACATTTTACAGATGAGGAAACTGTGGCAAAGGGAGACAAAGTAAATTTCCCAGTCACACAACTGGGGGAGAAGAGGAGCCAAGGGTTGGAACAGCCTGAATTCAGAGCCTGGACTGTGAACCCCCATGTGGTCCAGCCCGTAATGAACCCCACTACCTATATGTGCGCTCGGGCCAGCGCATGAGTATACAGCAAGTGCTCGATGCATGTGTGTACTGTGGTTGCAAACTGTCTTTTGGAAATGCTCCTGCAGAGGTGGGTTGTTTTTACCTCAGGAGAGGGCATAGACGAGGGAGTGGGCTTGCATAGTCTTCCCTGCTTCCTGAAGGGAGGACACCAGAGCAGGAGAGCCCCCAGGGCCATGCATCTGTCAGCAGAGGCTGGGCTCCTGGTGTGAGGGGAAGCGAGGAAGGCTCTCAGAGAAGCCTTCCCGGGGTGCCCCTCTGCTCCCCAGGACTCAGCTCTCACGCTGCGCTTTGGATTCCTTTGACGGCACCTCTGAAGTGCACTGTCGGGGGGCTGGCAAAGGGGCCCGCAGCTGCTGCGAGCTGGGCTGCTGGATAAGGACAGCCCAGAACACAAGGACAGGCTTGTCCCAGGGTGAAAGGCTCCAAGGAGCGTGACTAAGCCGCTGCCTGTAACTAACAAGGCCCGGGACCCCCGCCAGGACCCCGCGGCCCCTCAATGGCTGCTCTGTGCCCTGGGGACAGTGGCCGGGTGTGAGAGGAAAGACAACGTTTGGGCTCTTGTGGCCTGGCATTCCAGGGTCTGGGAGGGGGTGGTGTCAGACCAGCATGACCCTTTCTGATTCAATGCCGAAAGCCACCAGGTTCTGGTGCTTCTGAGGAGGGCAGGATCTGAGAATTAGGGGGTCCAGTGGGTCCTTTAGGCTGCGGCAGGGGTGGCAGGGTAGGGAGTCAGCAAATGAAGGCGGAATTAAATGCTGAGTCTGGGAGCCATTTCAAATAGGTCTCCGGAGATTTTATTTTCTCTCTAAACTGGTGTGTGCCAGGCCCACCCCAGCCAGCCTCGTCAGATTTGTAAAACCACAGAGAAAATCCCAAGAAATCCGGACTGATCCCCCTGCCTCAAGCTTTGGCCCCTCCAATCCATCCTCTGCAAGGCTGCCAAGGTGATCCTCCTAACACGCAAATCTGATCACAGCGCTCCCCTGCTTAAAACCCCTTTCAATAGCTCCCTGGGGCTTTGGGATAAACTCCAAGCTCCTTGTGACATACAAGGCCCCCTTCCTGATCCAGGCCAACCAGCTCGTCTCTTGCTGGGCCCTTCCCTTCTGCTTCCTTATGGTGTGCACATGTGTGTATAAACACACACACACACACACACACACACACACCCCATGGTCCAGCAAAACAGCCACAGCATGTCTGCCCTGGTGCCTTTGCACATACTTCACTTGATGTCTTTTCCTCCCTCTTTGCCTGGTGAATCCCTCTGTATTTCCAAGACTCAGTCCAGGTGTTACTTCCTCCAAGAAACTCTCCGTGACCACCACCCACCCACTGGTATAGATTTCTCTGTCTCCCCATGCTGACCCTCATCCCAGCATTTGCCATCCTAGGATGATTTTAATTGTCCTCGTACTTGTCAACCATCCTTGCAGGACTGCAACTGACTCCAGGCTAGAGGTCATATGCTATGTACACAATTTGGTAACCCCAGCTCACAACATGAGTCCCAGCAAAATAGATGCTCAGCCCTCTCTGTGTCTGAATACATTTTTTAAATGGATGAGAAGATACACTGATAGGTGGGTCCTGATATCAGAAACCTGCTTCTGTGGGAGTCTTGTTGTTCAGTCACTAAGTTGTATCTGACTCTTTGCGACGCCATGGACTACAGTACTCCAGGCTTCCCTTTCCTTCACCATCTCCCAGTGTTTGCTCAAGCTCATGTCCATTGAGTCGGTGATGCCATCCAACCATCTCATCCTGTGGCCCCCTTCTTCTCCTGCCCTCAATCTTTCCCAGCATCAGGGTCTTTTCCAATGTTGGCTCTTCTCATCAGGTGGCCAAAGTGTTGGAGCTTTAGCTCCAGCATCAGTCCTTCCAATGAATATTCAGGGTTGATTTCCTTAGGACTGACTGGTTTAATCTCCTGCTGTTCAAGGGATTAAGAGTCTTCTCCAGCACTACAGTGGGGGATCTTCAGTTCAGTTCAGTTCAGTTGCTCAGTCGTGTCCGACTCCTTGCGACCCCATGAATCGCAGCACGCCAGGTCTCCCTGTCCATCACCAACTCCCAGAGTTCACTCAGACTCACATCCATCGAGTCCGTGATGCCATCCAGCCATCTCATCCTCTGTCGTCCCCTTCTCCTGCCCCCAATGCCTCCCAGCATCAGAGTCTTTTCCAACGAGTCAACTCTTCGCATGAGGTGGCCAAAGTACTGGAGTTTCAGCTTTAGCATCATTCCTTCCAAAGAAATCCCAGGACTGATCTCCTTCAGAATGGATTGGTTGGATCTCCTTACAGTCCAAGGGACTCTCAAGAGTCTTCTCCAAAACCACAGTTCAAAAGCATCAATTCTTAGGCACTCAGCTTTCTTTATAGTCCAGCTCTCACATCCATACATGACCACTGGAAAAACCATAGCCTTGACTAGACAGACCTTAGTCGGCAAAGAAATGTCTCTGCTTTTGAATATGCTATCTAGGTTGGTCATAACTTTTTTTCCAAGGAGTAAGCGTCTTTTAATTTCATGGCTGCAATCACCATCTGCAGTGATTTTGGAGCCCCCAAAATAAAGTCTGACACTGTTTCCAGTGTTTCCCATCTATTTCCCATGAAGTGATGGGACTGGATGCCATGATCTTCGTTTTCTGAATGTTGAGCTTTAGGCCAACTTTTTCACTCTCCTCTTTCACTTTCATCAAGAGGCTTTTAGTTCCTCTTCACTTTACGCCATAAGCATTGTGTCATCTGCATATCTGAGGTTATTGATATTTCTCCCGGCAATCTTGATTCCAGCTTGTGTTTCTTCCAGTCCAGTGTTTCTCATGATGTATTCTGCATATAAGTTAAATAAGCAGAGTGACAGTATACAGCCTTGACGTACTCCTTTTCCTATTTGAAACCACCATCTTAGGGCAATGAAATCTCAAATTCTGCTTATCCAGAGCTGTGGGGGCCTCCCTAGATAGGTGGGAAACAAAGCGATACATGAGCATGAAGGACACAGCTTCACCAGTTCAGGCCTTAGAGATACATGGAAGTTAACACAGGTGCTGAGCTTTATATGTGATCTTTCCTGTGTTGTCATTTTAGGAAAAGGGGCTTCCAAATCTGCTTGCAAAAGGCTTCTGGTTACAAGATTGAGATTCTATCAGTGAAAAATCCTATAAAACTAAAATAAAAGGAGAGTGTGGACCCCTGCTGTGGGAAGAAACGTTCCGATGAGATGGAGCCAAAGGTTGGGCAATGTATCAACAGTTCAGAATTTTGAAGGCAAGATGCAGCCTGAATTCCATATATGTTTGTATAGAGGAGCTGCGAACATGCTACAAAGGGTGCAGCAAGGTAAGGTGATCATTCCGGAATTGAGTGATCACACCTGGGTTCACCAAGGCACCGCCCCCCCACCAAGTTCTTTCTGGAGCCATGTCTTCCCACTGGGGCCCTCCCCTAGTCTGGGGAGGTGGACACTGGGCAAGGGGGCAGGGACAGCTGCTTTCAGGCCAGAGCTCCACGACCCCTGCTTCTGATAAGACAGGCTGCCACTCTGAACTTTTCACATTGCAAAGCTGATTCCTAGCCCAGAATACCTGCCACTGCCTGGATGGGGGTGGGGAGTGGGGCCATGTAAACCCACAGTATTAGCAACCTGTCCCCTGGCCCAGGCTTCTGGTCTGCAATCGTCCTCCACACTCTCTGTGAGGAGGTCTGGCTCTCTCCACACGAGAGGTCTGGCTCTGCAATCTCCCCTCACACGTCTTTGCCACACTCACCTCTCCCCCAGGGCACAGGCAACATCTGATTTATCATCACATCCCCAGATCCTAGCATGCAGGCTGCAGTGCCTATAAATGTCTGTTGAGTGACTGTATGGGAAAAAGCCTGGAGGGTGGGGGAGGGGTGCTGAGTCAAGCACAGCATCTTAACAAGGACTCAGAACCAAGCCACAAGGCAGCTGAAGAACAGAAGCAGCCAACCCCTGGGGAGGGGGTATATCTAGCCACTACCTGTCAGCTGTGCCCACTGCACCCCAAAGCCAGGAGGCCCTCCATGAGAGCAAATCCACCTTGAGCAAGTCACGGAACGGGTGGCACCTCAGGCTTCCCATCTGTGAAATGGGGGTTAATCAGCATTGTCGTCGAACCAAATGAGAGAGGAAACCTCTTACCTACAGCCAGTGGCAAGGAAGCAAACTTGGAAACTCCTTGGAGGAGAGGCCTGTAGCAGTGAGCTGTGGGGGACATCAGCCACCTTCACCTCCAGTTAGCCTCCAACTCCCTGGGGTGGGACCCATTCTTACAGGCAGCTGCCTCCATGCTAAGATAGATGTTAGCGAACTGCCTGCTATTTCTTTCTTTTTGAATATTTATTCATTGCTGCACCAAGAAGCACGTGGGGTCTTAGCTCACCACTAAGAGATTGAACCTGTGCTCCTTGTACTGGAAGTGTGGAGTGTTAACCACTGGACCGCCAGAGAAGCCCATGCTTGCTTTTTCAAGAATCTGCCTGCAATGCAGGAGACCTGGGTTTGATCTCTGGGTCAGGAAGATCCCCTGGAGAAGGAAATGGCAACCCACTCCAGTATTCTTGCCTGGAGAATCCCATGAACAGAGGAGCATGGCAGCACAGTCCATGGGATTGCAAAGAATCAGACACAACTGAGCGATTAACACTTCCATCCCTCTTCTTTTGCAGCGTTTAGTAATTAGGCTACACGGGGTTGTGTATTTCACCTGTACCATCTCATTTACTCCATATCTCCCGTCGAGGGGGATAACCTGATCACCCCCATTTAAGAGCCTGGGTCTCTAAAGCTCAGCTGGTCAAGGCCAGACAAACCAGGGCCAGGATTCAGACCCCAGCTCCCTGCTCCCAGAGCCCAACCTGTGCCCACTCAGCTGCCCACCTCTCTCCCCACCCCAGCTTCAAAGGAGGCAAGATGAAATCCTGAAAGGGGGTTGGTATGCCTCCATCAGATCTCTTTGAAAACATGCCAGGATGAAGCTCCCAGGCATGGTGCCACACACATAGCACCCCCCCACTCCCACAGCCAGACCTCCCCAACACTGCCATGTGGTGACAGCCCCAGCCTCCTGACCCCTCCCCCTCCTCTGCAGGTCTGGGCCATTTTCCCCCAAGGCACGCTTCCCATGTGACACCTCAAATCTGGGAACCATGCAAAGTGCTTCAGAAGAATGATGAGGGGGCAGCAGGGGACCCCCACCCCTGCCTGAGACTCCAGGCTTCTCAGGAGGGAAGGGCACCAAGGAGGCACAGAGCCTCAGGCTGGACAAGGTGGACATCAGATGCCCTCCCTGGGGGGTCTGCCAGAGGCCCAAAAGCCACCCCAGAGGAGACCAGGGCCCAGGGGAGGGAGACCCTCAGCTTCTTCCAAGGAATGAGAAGAGAACATTGGGACAGGGGAGGCTTCTGGGGGTCTCTGGGAGGGAGCAGGAGCCTAGCACAACTTGAGCTGTTACTTTGTTATCATCTGGACCCCAGGTGGTAGCCATGGCTCTGTTTGAAGCGGGGTGGGGGGCAGAGGGCATTGGGCAGATGGCACCAGGCTGAGATTTCCGCGGGATTGAACAAAGGAGCAGTGGTGACAGCCAGGAGAGAAAAGAAGGCAGCCACTGGGGCCTGAGGGCTGGAGAAAGAGCTCAGAGAGGGCCCAGGCCTGACCAGTAGCCACTGGGGTTCAGGCACATGACTCTACCACACCACCCCCACCCCCACCAGAGAGGACAGACAGGGAAGGAGAGAACACCAGCAGCCTTAGGAACGCCATGGCCACTGCCTGCCGTGTGGGCTGCGACCATCTGGGCATCCAGAGCTGTGCACTCTTAGCTGGGTGAGTCCCAAACACAAGAAACAGGGACCCACGTGTTGCTCCCGCAGACAAGGAGATGGGCATTCATGGCCCAGCAGCTCAGAGCTCCAGCCTCCATGACTGGTAGGAGGGTGCCTCAGCCTCTAAACTTCAGCAAAGCCCCACTGAGTGCCTCCAGCTGGGCTCGGCGCTATGAATTAGCACCCCTCCCCATTTCTTCCCATCCTCAACCCCTGCCACTGCCCTGCCCAGGCTCGATGCCTGTCATCTGGACACTGTCCCCCTCTCCCAGCAGCCTCACAAAGAGATCTTTCTAACATGAAGAAAGAGCAAAGCTCCAGGCTGCAATGGCTCTCCAGGACTCAGATGACCAAGTTCAAGCCCCCCAGCCTGGTATTCACTGGCTCTTCCTGGGTCAGTCTCCCAGCAAACTCCTTTCAATATTCCTTCCAGAACGTGACGCCCCACTGGCCAGCATGTGATGCTTCAGGCCCCCTTACACATACTCTTCTGTCAGCCAGGAATGCTAATGGGTGCCCTGTCTTGTGGCTCAGAAATGCTTTGCGGCCACCAACCGCAGCTCCAATGCCACCTCCTCCATGAAGCCTTCCTGATCCCCAGAGCAGAGCTGCTCTCAGAGCTCAACAGGGAGGCTGGATGGTCTCAGGTGACATGTCCTGCCTTGAGTCCCAGGTACACTGTCAACTTCTCCTCCCAGACTATGGGCCCCTCATAGACACAGGCAGTGCCTGTGGGGTACAGGGCAGACCGCAGAGATCTGTGCCCATGGGTCACCCTCCCACCAGTGCTCAGGGCCACACTGCCCTCACCCCCAGGTCCCAAGGCTCTGGGTCTTGAGGCTCAGAAAAAGAACAAAGAACCCACTAAACAGAGATTTGCTGGGCCCTGGGATGGGACAAGGTTCGGGAAATGGGAATGTGGTGGGGTCCTTGCCTTTGAAGAGGCAAATCTTTTGATCTTCTGAACTTCAGAACTTAAGGGAAAAGTTCCAAATTAAGAAGTGGTGCTTAAAAGGTATAAAACATAATACTAAGGTCAAAACTCCAGTCAAAGTGAAGGAGGTAGTGGGAGGGGGGATTCTTCCAGTAAACTCAGTGCTCTGGATTGGGAAGACCCCCTGGAGAAGGGAAGGGTTCAGATGAAAAAAGACTAAATCTGAATGTACCACATTAGAGACTGCAAGACTGCTTTCACACACTCTCAAGTGTGCTGAAAGAATCAACAGATCGTCAAATGAATGAATGATCTTCCCATAAACTTGTGAAGTCAAAATCATTACCATCTCCATCACGGACAGGCAGAATCTGAGACAGAGAGAGTCCCAATTAACTTGACCAAAGACAAACAGTTATTGCTAGACTGAACTCAAGTTTTCAGATTCCAGGTTTGTGATATCATCTACCGTATCCCGTGGCCTTCCTTCATCCATCAACTCCACCCATTCCTCCAGACACTCAGCTAGGGGCCAGGGCTGCAAAGAAAGAACACCTCCATGGTGGGTAGCATCTCCTCTTTTTAGTTGGTTGGTCTGGAGCCCAACCCACTCTTGCAAGAGCCAATTATAGGCTCTTTTAGGCTATCTCTGGGCCACCTCTTTGGTAGAACCCTATTTTGTTCCTGTGCTTGGATGTTTCTTCCATTGAGTGGCAAACTCTTGAGGGTTGTCCAGACCTCACTGAGTGATTTGGATAAATCTGGGCAAGTGGATGGAGCATCCAGCCAAAGTTAACCTCGCCCTCCTCTGGCTCTGTGCCTGAAGTCACTGGGATGGGGGACTAATGCTCAGGGGAACACCTTGGACCCTCCTGTCCTCAGAACCCTCCTGGCCCCCTCGTGAGTTTTCAACTGTAAGAGACAGAGAATCGAAGTGGAGGAGGAAAGCTTTAATGGCTACCAAGAGGCTCGCAGTATTTGAAGCTGCATATGGTTAACCCAGCCCATTCTTCCAACCACTCTCACATCCACCCTAGGAAATACAGTTCCTCCCTAACTATGTTCTCTGAAAGAGCCACCCTTCGAACAACTTTCCAGGTGACATGTCAACGTGTGTGTTGTGCTCAGTCGTGTCTGACTCTTTGTGACCCCAAAGACTGCAGAATGCCAGGTTTTTCTGTCAATGAAAATTTCCAGGCAAGAACACTGGAGTGGTTTGCCATTTCAAACTCCAAGGGATCTTCCTGACCCAGGAATCCAATCCAGTGTCTCTAGTGTCTCCTACATTGGCAGGCAGCTTCTTTACCACTCTACCACCTGATATGTCCACATGCTGATTACTAAAGCCGAGAGGAGGGAGAGATTTAAAGCAGCAGAGTGAAAAGAAGCCCAGGGAGAAGATAGTCCACAGCCACGTTCCAGCTCTCACTCCCCAGATGAGCGGGCCCTGCCTCCAGCCCAGTTCTGCCCCTGCTGGTGGGTCTGATCATCACTCACATCCTATGGATAAAGGTCTAAACACTGAGCTGTATTTCTCCTTTGCAAATAAGATCATCTATAGAAAATCCCATGGACGGAGGAGCCTGGTGGGCTGCAGTCCATGGGGTCGCTAAGAGTCAGACACGACTGAGCAACTTCACTTTGACTTTTCACTTTCATGCATTGGAGAAGAAAATGGCAACCCACTCCAGTATTCTTGCCTAGAGAATCCCAGGGATGGAGGAGCCTGGTGGGCTGCCGTCTATGGGGTTGCACAGAGTCGGACACGACTGAAGCGACTTAGCAGCAGCAGCAGCAGCAGACAGAAGGTAATGGCACCCTACTCCAGTACTCTTGCCTGGAAAATCCCATGGATGGAGGAGCCTGGTAGGCTACAGTCCATGGGGTCGCGAAGAGTTGGACACAACTGAGTGACTTCACTTTCACTTTCCTGCATTGGAGAAGGAAATGGCAACCCACTCCAGTGCTCTTGCCTGGAGAATCCCAGGGACGGCGGAGCCTGGTGGGCTGCTGTCTGTGGGGTCGCACAGAGTCGGACACGACTGAAGCAACTTAAAAGCAGCAGCAGCATAGACACAGAGAACAAACTTACGGACACCAAGTGGGGAAGTGAGGTGAGGTGAATTGGGAGATTGGGATGGGCATATAGACATGACTGATACTACGTATGCAACAGATAACTAATGAGAACCTACCATAGAGCTCGGGGAACTCTACTCAGTGCTCTGTGGTGACCAAAATGGGAAGGAAATCCAAAAAGGGGGGAGATATATTTATAGCTGATTCACTTTGCTGTACAGCAGAACTAAAGCAACCATACTCCAATACAAACTGATTGAAAAATTAAAAATAAACACGGAACTGCCCCAGAGTCCTTTGCCCTGGCCTCAGTGAAGCTCCAGATGGACAATCCAGGGGACTGGCCTCGCCAAGGCTGACTGGGGTCTGATCCGGATGGAAGCACAAGCCAGGTGTGTCTATAGAGAAACATACCTTCCCAAGAAGCACTGCTCAGACACAGTTCAATCCTAGCCTGGAGGCTCTGGGCTGCCTATTGAGGCAGACTACAGGAAAGCAGCTCTGCAACTCACTCCCCAGTGCTCCCAGGGCTCAGGCTTTAGCAGCCAACTGGTGGCCCACAATATCCACTTCTGCCTGACTAGGCAGACAGGAGGGAAGGGGCAGGGGGCCGGCCATCTGCTCCATCCAGGCATCTCTTCACTTCCAGCCAGACACAGGACACAGGACAGCACCCCACAGGGCTCCAAGTGGAATAAGTGAACCCTTCATCCCAAAATAAAGCATGCTTCCAGAGGAGCTGTGGAAATAGTCTTGCTGAAGACCGGAGGATGCGGCAGCAGGGGGAGGGCCAGGGAGCTTCTCTGGGAGGAAGATGAGGCCAGGCTAACCCCACCAGCCCAGCTGTCCGCCAAGCTTCCTTTAGCGAGTGTGCACAGGAGATAACACAGCTGCTCTTTCCCCCATGGAACCACTGGACTCTGGGGGCAACCAATGGGCCCACTCGGGGAATCATCTCCAAGGGACTTGTGAGGCCAGAGCTAAGTGTACGGGGAGGGTGGGGGCGGTGAGGGGAATACTGGAGAGAACCTCCCCCGACCTTGCCCTCTCTCTAGCACTTGCAACCGCCAGGTCGAGGTTGCTGCAGGCATAGTGCAGCAAGCCAGCCCCTCTGCTGCCTGTATTCCCCTCTACACCAGCCCTCACTTCCTGTGCCTGAAAACCTAGGGGATCCAGAGGAGAAAAGAAATAGTCACTCCCTCTCCCCATCTCCTGATCCCAACCATGGCATTCCGACATCGGATAAGCTAAGCGCTCCATAAACTGAATCCCGCCCTTCCAGAGTCTAATGTTGTTAGAAAAGTGCCGTGGAGTTCCGAGTCTGTCCATCTTGGGTGCTGCTGGGGACCAGGCGAGTGTGGGCAGCAGCAGGATCCCAGGGCAGGGCTGTGAGGCTGGAACCCTCACGTCCAGCCTTCCCAGTGCTCAGAGAAGGGGTCAGAGGTCTCCCCTCCCCGCCCCTGCCTCCCCACTGGGCGAGCCGGCACCGAGCAGGCATCATTCGTGGGCACCGGGAAAACAGACACCAGGGAGGTTATCCCGAGCAGAGGACCCCCGGAGGCTTCTCCTGAGAATTGAAAAACCGCAATTAGCAGCCTCCAGTCATGAATCTCCGTCTACACTTAGGAAGATGCAAAAGCTCTACTTAGGGTAATTTTCTGGACAAAATACATACGTTTCGCCTTTGCCCATGCCTCCGTTCAAGTTCACCAAGAGACGGAGAAACCTCTCCTGACCGGAAACCTGGCGTGCTGGCAGAACGAGAGGGAGCTGCCGCTAGGTAAACGTCTCCTCTTAGAAAAGGCAGCGCGCACCCCAAATCCTGTCCTCACCCCCTTCCCCGGGCCCGGATCCAAGGCTCCATCCCGGAAAACGGACAATCCCTGAGGGTTCCAAGGCGGGTACGCGGCTTCGGAAACTGCCTTGAGCACCCCCGCCCCATCCCGCTCGTCCGAAACCTCCCTCCACCCAAGCGCACACTCTCCCGGGCGAAGCCGCCCCGGCCCCGGGAGAGGCACCCCCCGCCAGCGCGCCCCGAGCCGAAGCAGGTGCAGCCCCGCCGCGCTCCCGGCCGTGTCTACACAAACTTGTTGGCCCGCGGCTGGGGAAACCCTGCCCGCAGCCGGCGCAGGGGTCCCGGCTGGAGCACCAGGAGACTGCACTCACCCACGCGATCGCGGCCGGCTGGAGTGCCCGCTCCCCCGCCTCCCCCGGGGCGCTGAGCCCGCAGCCCCGCAGTGCCCGGAGCCTAGGCGCCCCTGGCGCCCGCACGCCGCCGGGTGGCCCGCGGCGAGGAGCGGCCCAATGCGCCCCGGGCACAGGGCGCCGCCGCCTGGCTCCCTGGGCTGCGGACGTCCGGGCTGAGCCTCGGCGGCAGAGCTGGCGGGCGCCGAGCGGGCAGCGGGGCGAGCGGGCGAGCGGGCGCCCGGCTCTGCACATGCTCACTCGCGCGGCCCGGGGACAGCGGCCGGCCGCCGCCGGGTCCTAGAGGCGACCGTCCTCCCGCCGCCCGTGGGAGGGGTCGCCCAGGTCCTGGGGACCAGCCCACCCGGCGCAGCCACACTCGCTGCTGGGAAGCAGAGAGGCCGGCACCCACTCCCATACACACACGAAGAGCCTCCCTTGCTGTAATACACACGAGGCTAATGCATTAGCGCTCACACCAACACGTGTCTACACAGACACACTGGTCACTGCCACATAGCGGAACAGACTCCCACACTCGCCCAAACACACGGGGACGCACAGTGATGCAAACACACTGAGCCACTGCTTCACAGACACTCTGACACCCACACCCACACTCACACACACAACACACACAAACACAGGGCTCTGTCCTGGGACACTGACAGCCACCCAGTTTGTAGCACTCTGAACTCTGATACCAACCCACAGAGGCAGACAGACAGACGTTGGATCACTGTCCCATGCAGAGCTAGATACTAACATTCACATCCTTATGCACACACACACACACACACACACACACACACACACACAAAGGCGCTCTGAGACAGTCACCCACAGATCGCTACCCCACAGACAAACACACCGACACCATCTCCCATGCCCACACACTCAGGGCTCTACCACCAACCACTGGACTGCCCCACACAGACCCACAGTGATAGACCCACACCGAGGTGTAGTGATCCACACATCAGAGTCCACTGACACACACACTGCTGTGTGGAGAGTCATACTGGCCATTGGCCCACAGACCCCCTGAGGTGTATAGGCGCTGATACAGACACACAGGTATACAACCACAATGCTACACACCCATCCCCTTTTTAAAATAAGAACTGGATCCAACCTTCAGGATTCTCCCTCCACGCGCCACTCCTGCTCCTCAGAAGTCCCCAGGCCACCGTGCTGCCCCCTGCTCTGCCAGGCACATCCTTGGCCCTTGTCTCACCTGGGGCTGGCTGCTGAGATGCTCCAAAGACTGGGGACCAGCAGAGGCTGCGGGAACAGGTGGCGCTGGCATGGCTCTAAGCCGGTCTTCCTGAAGGGAGTCGCATGCCTCCGACTCCCACTAGGGGCAGCACTGCTTGGCAAGGCTGGGAGGAGCCGTTTTCAACAGGTGGAGGGCAGGCGGGGAGAGGGATTACCTTGGGGACCAGTCGGAGCCCCGCTTTATGTAGGTCAGTCAAGTGGCACCCAGAGGGAAAGGGAGGTGCGTAGGTTAGCCCGGCTAGTCAGGCCAAGTGCAAGAATTAGGAGAGTCAGCCCCCCTCCCTGGGACGAAGATGGGGAGTGCTGGGGCCCCGGGAGGACCTGGAGGAGGGAACAGGAAGTGAGGGGTGATGCTTTCAGGAAAGCGCCCATACACATCTCTTTGAAATGTGAATGTGTGTGTTGCTATTATCGTTGCTGTTGTTAAGTCACTCAGTCTTGTGGACTATTGGCGACCCCATGGACTGCTGCACGCCAAGCTTCCCTATCCTTCGCTATTTCCCAGAGCTGGCTCAAGTTTGTGTCCATTGTTGTTGCTATTATTACCAACAACAATAATCCACTGTACATTTTTTTGCATTGCGTTTTGATTTTCGAAGCCCTCTCCAGGACAGCTACATTTGTGGGACCCAGTGCAAAATGAAAATGTGGGCCTTTGTTCAAGAATGGGTAAGAACTTCAGGAAAGGAGAACAGATGTGTGAAACCCAGCGCAGAGCCCTTCTGAGCTCAGGCCCCATGCCCTGCACGGGTCTCATGCCGGTGGAGCTGGCCCTAACTCTTTCATGCCCTTGGTGCCCCCTTAGAACTCAAAATAAGTGGTGCATGTCTTCACCATCTTCATCTGCAAATTAGAGAAAATGCACCCATTCTTGGGCTTTTGTGAGGATCAAAGGAAATGCTTGGTGAGCTTGTAGCACTGTCTGCCACAGGATACACACGTAATGCCTTTTAGTAAACATGATATGAAGAGCTTTCTCCCAAGGCTTTGCTACGATCCAGAAATGCCACATGTGCAACGGTCTCTTGATCCACGGGCTTATAGTACCTTCTCATCCTCCAAATGTCACCTCCCCAGAGGCCTGCCCAGACATCCCAGGCTGCATAAAGCATACTCCGTCCTCATCTTGTGGATTTACTTGCTTATTGTCTGTCTTCTCCCAGACCTTCCCAGCCCCTACAGCTAGAATTTCTGCCCCCACAAAGCCAGGAAAATTCTCATCTCATTCAGAACTATATCCTTAGTGTCTAGCTTAATTCTTGGCACATAGGCACGCCCACCACATATTTACTAGATAAATAATTAACTGGTTTTTAATACTTTTTAACGTATTTTTAAGGAACCCAAACAGTTTCCCAATAGTCTCCATGTGTCTTCCCAAGAACTCAGAGACTGCTTATTCCTGTTCAGGTTACAGACAGATCCACGTTTGTGACCAACCACTTTATAATGGTCCGTTGGGTGCTACTGGCCAGCAGGGAGACCAGGATGGAGTGTGTGAATGGCACGTGACCTCTCATCCACCTGCCAGGAGCCTATGGTGGGTTATGGAAGCAGGTGCCCCTCCAGTACCTGCCAGCATCTGCATCTGAACACCCTCCTCCTTTGACTACATAGCTCTTGGGTGCTGTTCCATCAGGACCCTGGCAGGTGACATGGGCTTGACCATCTCAGGGTAGCCTGTGAAGGTTGCCTTTCGCTTCTGGCAGAGCCCTGCATCATTGGAAAAGGCATCATTCAGAGACCCAGAGAACCTTTGGCAACATCTGAAAAGATGAGGATGCAGTTTCTTCTTTCCTCCTTTGCTTTTATTCCCCTGTGGTGCTGTGACTGGTGCCCCTTCCATGCACTCAGACTTAAACTGGCTTCACCACTTTGCCATGCTGCCTATTTACCTGCTCTCTCCCACAAGCACGCCACAGAGGCTTAAATATGCCTCGGCGAAGGCGCCAGCGACACAGATGGTAATTGTACCCCCTGCTGAGCTGTGTCTGCAGATATCAGAGTGTGAGGTGGGAAAGGGTGAGGATCTGTACCCGCTGCCTGGCAAGGGAGGACAGGTCTGGTCTGGGAGCAGCTGGACTTCCTAGGTAGGGGCCAGAGGTGCCCTGAAAGTTTCAGGAATCCAGAGGCAGCTGGGATCAGAATGAGGAGGAAGACTGAGTCCCATTTTTGAAAAATTTGTTATTTATTTCTTTTTTTATAAATAAAGAAATGTGCTGGGTCTTAGTTGTGGCATGCAGTATCTTTTAGTGGCAGCATGTGGGATCTAGTTCCCCGACTAGGGATTGAACCCGGACACCTTGCATGAGTCTTAGCCGCTGGACTACCAAGGTAGTCCCCCAAATTCCTTGTCTGGCTAGACTAGAATAAGCTGTGTGACCTCATGCTGAACTTACCTTCTTTTGTCCCGGTTTGCCTTTCTGTAAAATGGGCGGTCATCTAATTCATAAGTGAAGGGCCTTGCTTTGAGCGAGGCATGGGAACGAAATGAGAGTGCTTTGAAGTCAAGTTCTGCTTCTCTGGTTGGGCAAACGAAATCATTTTGCCCAGATGTAGTTTTTTAATCTGCAAAATGGGAAACGAGTCCGCTTTATAGTGCAGAGTTCCTGGCACAGGGTGATATATTCAGTAAGTGACGACATGAATGATTCTTCCAACTGGTGGTATGATGACAATTCTACCTGGCCGTGGTGTGGTGTGGGGTCTGATGTTGCAGGTCCTGGCCAAGAGTGTATAGGATTCAGTTTAGAACTGCCTGACCCCGCGACCCTTCCTGTCTGCAACGGGCTGGGGCTGGGGAACAGAAAGCATTGAAGGATCACCAGCCAAGGGCAGAGGTCTGTCAGGTTAGACAGAGGGCTCACGCACTCAGTTATCAGCCAGAGGGTTGTAAGGGTGCTGGGGCAGGAAGTCGGCTCTGGTGGAGAGGGTGGCAGAGTGGACTCCGGCTCTGCTCCTCCTACCTGGTGTGCACGTGCCTGCTGAGCAGAGGAAGCACCCTGTCTTTGCTCCATTTTTATGAACTTCTCTGTAAGTCATTCATCAAAGGCCTTGAACTTGGAAACTGTCAGTTAAGAAAAGCTGCTGGAGCACCTCAAGCAGATGGCAGTGATTCAAGAGGAGATGGGTTCATGTTAATGAACTTCTTATTTGGGAATAATTTTAGATTTCCAGAAAAGTTGCAAAGATAGCAGAGCATTCTTGTGTGCCCTCGCTTAGCTTTCCCTATTGTTAATGTTTTACAGGGCTTTTCCTGTGGCTCAGTTGGTAAAGAATCCACCTTCAATGCAGGAGACATCGGAGATGTGGCTTCAACCCCTGGGTTGAGAAGATCCCCTGGAACAGGAAATGGCACCCCATTCCAGTATTCTTGCCTGGAAAACCCCACGGACAGAGGAGCCTGTCAGGCTATAGTTCATGGGATTACAGAGTCGGACACAACTAAAGTGACTTAACACAATATCTTATGTGACAAGGTACCTTGCTCAAAGCTGAGAATTTCATCTTGGCATGCTGCTTGCTATTGACTGGACTCCAGACTTGACTTGTGTTTCACCAGCTTCCTCTTCCCTCATTCGTGTCCTCTTTCTGTTTCAGATTCTATTCAGGATCCAGGGTACCGCATTGTGTTTAGTTATCCCTCTCCCCAGTCTCTTCTGTTCTGTAACAGTTTCTCATTTTTCCTTGACTTTCATGACCTTGACAGTCCTGGAGAAATACTGGCCAGGTACCCTGTGAAATGTCCAGAGGGCTCCATTCAAACGGGACATCTCAGAGTAGAAGGGTTTTTGAACCTGGTGGCATTAAGTGGCTATTTTTTTTTTTAATCTACATTGAACTTGCTACAGTATTGCCTCTGTTGTATGTTCTGGTTTTTTTGGCTATGACGTATGTGAGTTATTAATTCCCCAACCAGAGATTGAACCCACATGCCCTGCATTGGAAGGTGAAGTCTTAACCACTGGACTACCAGGGAAGTGCCTCATGTGACTATTGATACCATCTCTATGTGTGAGCCTGTTATGGTCCATTACAAGAGACCTGGTCAGCATCTTAGGGAAAGAAGACAAGGAGAGGCCACAATGGAAGAAATTTCAATAGGATACGGGCTGGCAGATGGCTAGTGGCTGGAGGAAATACAACATCAAGTTCCAAATGTAATACTGGCCGATTCCCATACCTGAGATACAGGGTCTGCTCATTATCTGCATTTCTCTTCAATCTGGGTGTCCTGTCCGCACAGGACATGTCACTGGGGAAGGAGAGCTACTGCCCTGAAACTCCCACTCCAGCCCTGCCCCCTCTATCCCCCCACTCGCATGGGGGCCCATATTCATCCACTTACAGCTGGCCATCTCCCTTCGCCTCAACCTGATTGAAAACAGCACATCGATGGTAATAGGCACAGTAAAGTCTCCATAAACATCTTCATCAAGGGAAATTAATCCTTTGTTTGGAAATATTTTTAAGAACAAGAAACACACAGACTTAACAGAATAAGCTATGTCAGGGGGAAGAATGGGAGAGACAGTTAGGAAGTTTAGGATGGACATGTACACACTGCTATATTTAAATGGATAACCAACAAGGACCTACTGTATAGCACATGGAAATCTGCTCAATGTTATGTGGCCACCTGGATGGGGGGGAGTTTGGAGGAGAATGGATACGTATGTACCTATAGCCTAGTCCCTTCATTGTTCACCTGAAATTATCACAACATTGTTAATTGGCTATATCCCAATACAAAATAAAAAGTTTAATAAAAGAAAGAGAAACATGTTTGGTTCTTTCTAATCCCTTTCTCTCCCTCCCCTTTGTAAGGATTTCTATTAGAGAACCTTAAACACAGCCATGAAACCTCCACATGCCAGAAAGTGGAGTGGCCACTTCAAGACCATGAGATGACAAGCCAGTCCTCTATGTGGGGCAGAGCACAAAGAGAGGAGAGACCCAGGTGTGAACCAGTGGATGACCCCCTTCCCTGTGGACACATGTGAGAAAAATAAGATCTATCTGTATAGAAACACACCCCGATCTCTTATGTGCTTTATCCTTCAAATTGTGAGCCGCCAATGTTCAGCACAGAAACACCAAAGTCCTAACAACCAAGTTTGTGAACCAAGTGAGTAAAACTCTAAAGATCCTGCATATTTTGAGTTTCTCCCTTCTGGAAGTTTTGGTGTACAAGCAGGTGGATGACTGGAAAGTGGGTGGAAAGGCTAGGGCTGTGCAGATGGACATAAGGAGAAGCAGGCAGACAGGAGGCGGAGGGTAAGCAGAAAGGTTGGATTGTATAGATGCTGAGGTCCATGACCGCAGGAGCTCATTTGTCTTCAAATTCACGGCTGTCACCCCAGCACCCTCCTGTCCCCTGCCCTGAATAGCCTCACCTACTCAAAGCCCCTTCACGTGGCAGCCCTGCCCCCATCTTGCTCAGGTCACCATCCACCCCTCTCCATCCTCCTCTGGCTCCCCACCTCAAGGTTTTCCCAAGCTCTTTGTCATCTCTCCCCATCAGCCTTTTTTTTTTTTTTTTGAGTGCTTTTATTTTATTTTTTTAATTAAATTTATTTATTTTCTTAATTACAATACTGTATTTGTTTTGCCATACATTGACACGAATCAGCCATAGGTGAACACAATCTCCCAATGCCGAATCCCCTCCCACCTCCCACCCCCCATCCTCTACTTGAATCATCCTATGCATCAGCCCCATGCCTCCTGCATCCTACATTGAACATAGATTAGCGTTTCGTTTCTTACAGGAAAATATACATGTTTCATTGCCATTCTCCCATACCATCCCACCCTTTCCCTCTCCCTCAGAGTCCAAAAGTCCACTCTATAAAAAATATGGAATGCTTCACGAATTTGCGTGTCATCCTTGCGCAGGGGCCATGCTAATCTTCTCTGTATCGTTCCAATTTTAGTATATGTGCTGCCGGAAGCGAGCACTCCCCATCAGCCTTTGTCATCCCATCTCTGGAGTCCACTCACCCCTATCTCCTTTGCCTGGAATGCCCCTCTCCTCGCAATCCGTTGCTCTTTCAGGGCCTGGAACAAACTCTCCCTCCTCCTTGAAGTCTTCCCAGATTGCACATCCTAATTTAATCTCTCACCCCCGCCCCCATCAGTGTTCCCACAGCTTTGTACTTGGGATAAAAGCCAGGATGGAGAAACACAGAAGCCAAGTAGGAGGAGAAGGTGTGTGTGCATGTGTGTGTGTGTGTGGCAGGGTAGGAGGGAGGCATGTAAAGCCATTCAGAGATTTACTGCCAGAGTAAATATCTATGTCACCACCTGTCTGCCCCATGTGAGCGTGACAGGGGAAGATGCTGTCACTTAGGAAGAATCATGGCTTGCTGGGTCCTATGCTAGGCATTTTATATATGTTGATCATGTAATCCTCTTCACAACTCTATTAAACAGGTACTGTTTTAGCCCCATTTTACAGATGAGAAGACTGAGGCTCAGAGGAATTAAGTGACTGAGCCAAAATCACATACTCAGAAAGCAGAAAAGCTGGGTTGGAGTTCAGAGCTGCTTGGCCCCAAAGGGCCCCACCCCCATGGGCTCTAACTTGGTCACTAATGTCCACCCACCTGTCCATCCTCCCAACCCACCCAGGGGACACACAAGGGCAGCCTCCTGCCCCTGCTCAGTCATCCCAAGGCCAACACACATGTACTTGTCCCCCATCTCAGATTATGAAGGAATTCTCTGGAAAGGGTGCTGCTGAGTTGTTACTAAAAGAGGACATAGTCAGCGTCATGGCTAGAGCTCAGGGATCATGGGAATGGAGAAGGGATGGAAGGAGGGAGGGAGAGCTGCTACTCTCCTAGAGATCATTGAGTGGGATCACGGAATCCCCTAGGAAGACAGAGAGAAAAGAGCTCCTTAGGAATGGAATTCCCAGCCCTGCCCTGCATGCACCCTGGTGCCAGACACTCCAGATGTGTGGGCTCACCCACAGGAGGAAACTATTCTATAACAGGACACACACGGGAGCGGAGCAAATTCAGCTGGATAAATAAAGTGTTCCTCCATGTTTCATCTAGTTCCTTCTGCTTCCTTTTATGTGTGTTTCCCAAAGGAGCTGAGGGATAGGGGAACCAAGGGATAGAAGTGCTAAGAAGGAACAGAAATTCACTGGAGCAAGAAATTCATCTCTCTGGAAGAGCAGACAGATTCTGCCATTCACTAATCATGTGGTGTGTGTCCCTGAGCAATCTTCTTCACCTCTCAGAGCCTCAGTTTTCCCATCTGTAAAATGGAAATAATAAGAATGAGAGGAGAAAACATGTATGTTTGGGGGGGGGAGTTGGTCCTGTGCTTCCCACCTTACATGCACCAAGTTGCTTTTTTCTTTTCCTCTGGATGTGTTCCCACAATTTTTAGTCATATTTTTTGGGGTGTAAAGAATCCACCTGTAATGTAGGAGACCTGGTTTCAATCCCTGGGTTGGGAAGATCCCCTGGAGAAAGGCATAGCTATGCACTCCAGTATTCTCACCTAGAGAATCCCAGGGACAGAGGCTACAGTCCATAGGGTCACAAAGAGGTGGACACAGCTGAGCAAAAAAACACTTCCACTTCTGAGACTAGACTTTGAAACCCGAAGGCAGAGGTCATTCGAAAGTTCATGAAGGCTGCTTTCCCTGGATCTAGGGACAGCACCTGCCACGGGGCAGGCAAAGATGAGAGCAGCGAATGACGCTTGGGGCACCCTCTTCTTGCTTCATCCAGGCCTTTGGAGATTGTACCTAAGGCTGGGGTGTGCACCGGTGCCTGGGAGGGCAGAGAGCTGGAGGATGGTGGGTAAGGTCTGGATGCTGGTGGGGACCCGAGGACACTGAGAGTGTCTAATTCAGATTGTCCCTGCCGACCCTGCTTTCACCAGTTGGAGCAGCTCAAGAGAGCAAGTATATTTTCGAAGAACAGGTGTTGAGACTGAGAAGACTTCAAAGAAGAAATGGTGATGGATAGAGGGGAAGTGGGTGGAGGGGAAAGGATACTTTAGGATGGGGAGGGGCCGGTGCAAGTTAGCTGAGACTAGGATAGCACACCTGGAGTGCTGAAGGGAAGGGGAGAAATTCTCTGTGGTTGGCAAGCAGATGGGGGCAGGGAGTGTGTTAGGAGAACCTGAGCGATTTGGCCTTTATCCTGGAGCTAGGTGCTGAAGATCCAGGGAAATTTTTCACCAGCGGGTAGAATCAGCGATATGGGGAAGGGGTAGGGAACAGTGGGGTTCTGACCATCCTGTCATCCGCAGGCCTGCCTGTTACCATGGCAACCAATGGCGGGGGGGGGGAGGAGGGCATGGAGAGAGATCTTTCTGTTTCTATATGTATGAGTTCGACCCCGATCATCTCAAGCTGAGTCTCAGACAAACAGTGGGTCCACCTGCTTCCTTAGAGTCCCCCAGGTGAAGAAGCCAACTCAGCACTCCCAGCAAGCAAAGGCCTGGCTCGTGACCCCAGGGCCTCTCCTGGTTCCCCTTCCTGTTCACCTGAGGGATGGCAGGGCTCAGGTGTGCATCTGACCAGCTTCCACCCCTTCCCGGCCACGCTCTGAGGAGCAGGGAAATGGGAAGTGACAGCCAATGCCAGGAGTCACTAAGTCTCTGTCACCTCGATTTCCAAGACAGACGGAGCTGGTGCTGAGCGAACGTGGCACTTCAGAGACACCCCCTGTCCCTGCAGGAGCCACCAGAGACAAGCTGAGGCCTAGCCCCGCCCCTGCCGCCCTGCCCCGCCCCCAGCCCCGCCTTCCCCTCCTCCCCACTCCACCTCAACCCCCCGACCGGTACCCTGGCTTCCATCCGCAGCCGCAGTCCCGCCCGGCAGACACAGATCTGGCTCCTCCAGACTCAGCCGCAAGTTCAGTGCAGCGACCCCACGGACTCCAGCACGACAGGCTTTCCAGTACATCACCAACTCCAGGAGTTGACTCAAACACATGCCTGGAAAATCCCATGGACGGAGGAGCCTGGTAGGCTATAGTCCATGGGGTCTCGAAGAGTCGGACGCGACTGAGCTACTTCACTTTCACTTTTCACTTTTATGCATTGGGGAAGGAAATGGCAACCCACTCTAGTGTTCTTGCCTGAAGAATCCTGGGGACGGAGGAGCCTGGTGGGCTGCCGTCTATGGGGTCGCACAGAGTCGGACACGACTGAAGTGACTTAGCAGCAGCAGCAGCAGCAGCAGCATGTCCACTGAGTCTGTGATGCCATCCCACCATCTCATCCTCTGTCCTCCCCTTCCTCCCGCCTTCAATCTTTCCCAGCATCTGGGTCTTTTCCAATGAGTCAGTACTTCCCATCAGCTGCAAGCTGTGGGCGTAACTTACCCATCACTAGGACCGCCTCCTCAAAAAAGGACTCTCCTCTGTGCCTTTGAAAGACAACCTCTATGGGAGTTCCCTGGGAGCCTAGTGGTTAGAAGTCGGCTTTTGCTGCCGTGGCCTGGGGTTCTCTGTTCCCTGGTCAGGAAACTGAGATCTTGCAAATCCGCCTGGAATGGGCAAAAATAAAATAAAGATAAGCTTTGAAAAGTTTGCTTATGATACCATCCCACAATTCTGGGGATGGTAATAATAATTATTACCTGTTACTATAATTAGGTAAAATAATAATTTTTACCTAATTTTTGCCTAAAAATAATAATTATTCCCAGGAATGATTAATTATTCCATCTGTGTTCAATGCCTTGGTCTTTTTATTTTTGCCAACAGATTGAGGGGTTTCTGGCTACCAGGTCTTTCCCCAGACAACTCTGCTTTTGAAACAATCTGTACAGTGCCCTGTTTGTTACATGACAGACTTTGGAAGGAATCTTTTTCTGAGGAAAATACTGGAGAAAAATAATTACATCTTACATGCAGGCATTTACAGTCTCTAAAATGCAAATCTGGTCAAGCCACTCTCATCCTTAGGGTCCTTCTAGGCTCTACAAGATTCAGGGAGGAACCCCTTCACCAACCCCAGTACTGACCCAGCCAAAGCGCCATTCACATTTGGCCAGGTTTTGCTCCAATCATGACACTCGGTCCCTGAATCAAGTTTTCTGACTCCCCGAGGTGTGGCTGTTGTTCAGTCACTAAGTCGAGCCTGACTCTCTGCAACCCCATGAACTATGGTACGCCAGGCTTCCCTACCCTATACTATCTCCTGGAGTTTGCTCAAACTCATGTCCACTGAGTCAGTGATGCCATCCCCCATCTCCCATCCCCCATTGTCCCCTTCTCCTCCTGTCCTCAGTCTTTCCCAGCATCAGGACCTTTTCCACTGAGTCAGCTCTTCACATCAGGTGGCCAAAGTACTGGAGCTTCAGCTTCAACATCAGTCCTTCCAATGAGTATTCAGGGTTGATTATACATGCATGCATATGCAAACATAGATATGTGCACATGCAAACAGTGCACACCTGCACGCATGAACACGAAAGTGCACTGCACACATGCATGTGAGGGTACATGCACACACACAGCTGGACGTGCACACACAAACACAGATGCTTTTGTGTGTGTATTTGTTTTTACCTGAATACTGATGAAGTAAAGTGAAAGTGTTAGTCACTCAGTCGTTTCTGACTTTTGTGACCCCAACAGGCTCCTCTGACCATGGAATTCTCCAGGCAAGAATATTGGAGACCATTTCCTTCTCCAAGGGATCTTCCACACCCAGGAATCAAACCTGAGTTTCCACAAAACCTGGGTATTGTTTGCAGGCAGATTCTTTACCTCTGAGCCACCAAGGAAGCCACTTGGTTCTTTCCATGGTCTCTTTGGGCCTTCTGTACTGGACCCTCCCTCCTCACTGTCAGCTCCTGGCCCTGGGGCAGTAGAGAGTGCAGCACCCAGTGAGACACGGTTGAACACACTAGGTGGTCCAGAGGTACAGCCCTGGGACCTTCTGCGGGACGTGACTGGGTCCCCACCCCTTCCTGAGGCTTTGTCCTTTGCAAGGATGTTGGGGAGGGGCCCATGTGGACCAGGTAGGCTCGAGGTGGGCAGGGAGCTAGGAGACCTGTCCAGAATTCCCACTGCAGCCAGCATGGTCGGCGCAGCCACCCAACCCAGCTTATTTACGATGCTTTTAGCTCCAAGCAGGCCCATTTCCGAAGTCCTCTCTGAGGTATAAATTATCTTAAAGGGCTGATTTGTATCACTGTGGTTGGACAATGCTTAACCAGAAAGCACTCCGGCCTTTCAGCAGTTTCAATCCAGAGAGAGCTATGGATTTTTTTTTTCACCCTAATTGAGCACTTCAGAAAGGGAGGGTGTTGAAAAACCTTCAATAGGTTGCATTTTTAGGGAAAGCAATTTTGACTTATTAGGCGCTGTTGGCTTCAGAAATATGCTCACTAATGACTTCTATTTAAATATTTCCCTCCAGCTGAGACTTAAAAAAGCACTGTGTTAATGGATTTGACATCCCCTAAATGAGTACTTTCCCACCTCGGCCTCTGAACTTCCTTGGCCAGATCTTCTCAAACAGTCAAGAGATCCCAAGCAAGCTGTATTCTGAAAACCCCTGTCAGAATTAGCTATAGAAAGGATAATTTTCCTTTTTCAACTGTAGGGCCAACAGTGATCTGCTAGGTACAAGCCCAAACTTAGATGGAATCACTGGTTTCTCAGTCTTTCACTGGTGACTCAACCCTTATAGAATTAGAATTAAACCCAAAGCCTCTGATCTTGCACAAAAGGCCCACCCTACCCTCATCTGACACCACAATACCCACCCGGCTCCCTTTTGAACCCCAGGCAGAAAATTCTAGGTTGAGTGCGTGGCCTGGGCCGGCACACAGAACCTGACATCCAGAAGGGCTGTGTCTGCTTTAAGGCTCTGCTGTGGCCACCTTGAAATTCCTTTTGTTTTAAAGAAAGACTTCTGTATGTATATAACTTTCTTCATTTTTGGCTGTGCCAGGTCTTCTTTGCTGCCGGGGCTACTCTCTAGTTGTGGTGTGTGGGCTTCTCACTGTGGTGTTTTCTCTTGCTTCAGAGCCCGGGCTCTAGAGCACAGGCTCAGTAGTTGTGGGACACGAGCTTAGCTGCCATGAGAAATTGGGATCCTCCCAGACCAGGAACCGAATCCGTGTCCCCTGCATTGGCAAGCAGATGCTCACCCACTGGAACACCAGGGAAGGCCTGTCTTGAAATTCTTCATAATTTTTGATCAAGGAACACCCTATTCTCATTTTGTACTGGGCTCTGCAAATTGTGTATAGGATCATGCCCAGATTCATCATCCTCTCCCACTCCCCTCTACATTTCCTTGTATAATCAGTTTCCTCTACCTGAGGCATCAGCCTTCAGCCCAGCCCTGCCTGCTCCTTGTCCATGAAATTAACCCTGAAGAAGTGCCTTGGATAGCGGAGACAGCACAGCCTAGTAGCTGAATGAAGCCAGAGACCAGAATGCCAATCTCAGCTCCACCACTTCTGGGTTACATGATCTTGGGCAAGCAAGTTAGCTTCTCTGAGTCTGAGTTTTCCTTCTGAAAGAATGGAATTACCATTGTCCCAACTTCCTAGGTTGCTGTGAGAACTAATCTTGAGATGATCATGGAGCATTTAGAAGAGTGTCTGGCTATTACCAGTCCCTTCATGAGTGTCACTGAATTTTGATCCTCTCATGAAGCCCTCCTTGGTTGGCCTGACTCCTTCACCTAGAGTGAGACGTCCCCTGTCCCAGCTCCTGTAGCCTCCTCTTCTGTAGGACCAGCAGGCCACTAGATTACCATTTGTCAGTATAGTTACAAACACTTTTGTTTGCAGGCATCAAGAACTCACTCAAACTAGCTTAGGCAAAAAGACGGGCCTAGCTGTAAGTATATGAGGGACAAGAATATAGCTGAGCCTCAGAAAGACCTGGAATATAAACTTGAAAACGCCAAGTACCCACTTTTCCCATCCTTGCTTTTATCTCAGGATTGGCCTCTTTCTCTCTCTCTGTCCCTCTCTGTCTCTCCATCTCTCTACAAACTGGCATCTGCCTCAACTTAGCCACAAGGTAGAAAAGTATTACCTGACGACATCTAAATTGTCCATATGGTTCTAGCCACCTGAAAGCTGGACCAGTTTCACAGTTCTGCGGACAGAGCGCCAACTGGCCCCCTCCAGGGTCGAGCTCATCAATGGAGCCCAAAGTACAAGATGATTTTACACTCCAGGGTGGCTTAATCTCTCCACACCTGTCTACCGCACATGTCTATCTTTCCCTAAAGGGCCACAAAGGATCCCTAAGGGCCATGTGCTTCTCAGCTTTGCCTCCTCCAGTCTGGTACCTGGAGCCTAAATTGTTGTTGGATAAAGGAAGGTGTGAAGAGATCAGAGGATGATGTGGTTGGATGGCATTACCACTTCAATGGACATAAATTTGGGCAGACTCCAGGAGATGGTGAGGGGCAGGGAAGCTTGGAGTGCTGCAGTCCATGGGGTGGAGAAGAGTCGATCAGGACTTGGGGAATGAACAACAAGAAGAAAGGAGGGTGTAAATGGTAGTGGAGAGGCTTGCATTTTCAACCCCAAATGCTGATACGGAGCAGGGACCTATGGGGCTCCACAAAGCCTTCCTGTGTCCTCCATTTCTTCGATTACAGGAAACAGCCTTCATTCAGCTTCCATGACATTTCCTGAGGTCCAGTGGGCAGATTCAAGCAGATGTTAATTAGGGGAAGGGAGGGTATGTGAAACCAGGGAGAAACAGTCAAGAGCAGCCTTGGGGCAGGGTCGCGTTTCCCCCATCAATGGATACACATGACAAAAATTTTGAGCTATTTTGCAGAGATTGAAACCCCCTCCAGGTGGGAGAAGTTAAAGATTAATGGTGTTAGGCTGCCCACAAGCAGATAGACCTCAGACCAGTTGGACCTGAAGGTTGTTAACACTAACTCCTACTGACCTCACCACTAACCCATCAGAATAATGTCCATGAGCTGATCACGCCCTCTTTGAACAATTACTGTAAAACTTCCCACGGCACATGGTTTTGAGGGAATCAGCCCACTGTGGTCCCCTCTGCCTGGCAAAGTAATAAAGCGATCCTCTTCTGCTTCACCCAAAACTTTGTCTCCAAGATTCAGTTCAGCACCAGTGTACAGAGAAGCTAAGCTTTCGGCATCAGCACCACCAAGCACTCTCACAACTGTTCTATCCCTTGCAGGGACTTAGCAAGTGAGCCTGTCCTGGAACCAAAAGCATCCCAGGCAGGCTATTCATCCAAGGGGTGCTGAAGAGCCTGCCCCCTCCCACCCCCAGACATCCAGGCAGGCTTGCCTGGTTCCCAGCCTGCATCCAGAGCAACTTCTCTCCTTTGCACCTGAAACAAAGCAGGGCTCAGTCTTCTTGAATATGCAGTGTGCAGCTTCAGGATTTAAGTTGATTTCTGCAGGAGGGAACCTGCTCACTCAACAGATTCCATATGCTCAGAAATTATTAAAGGAGCAGAATTAAATTCACAGGGGTCAGAGGTCAGGAACACGGGAAACAAGGCAATCCCAGCAGAACCTACACTAATTGTCACAGCCGGATATGCTGGAAGAGCAGAAATGCTGCTGAATTATTTACTTGGGTCCTACTATCAAAGTAAATAACAGAGAATCTGTTTCATGCCAGTGAGTCCATGAGCTCAAGGCATGGTGGTCAGCAAATCTCCATACCTAAGGTGTCTCTGGACCAGGCACTTTCTGACTCTTACTGACCCCTCCCTGCCTGGTGAGGCTGCAGAGGCAAGAAAAGACGGGTGCCTGAGCAGGATACCCCAGACTGAGCAGATGCAACACACTGACGGGTGAATTCATGGCTTTCAGAGAATAAAACATACGTTCTGTCTATGAATCCAGCTTCACGCTCCCCTTCCTGGAGCCCCATCGCAAAGAACAGTATCAGAAGGAAATGCCTTCTCCCCTGGCCTGGTTTCCTCATGAAAGGCTTTTCCAGAACTCCCCACCTGGTCTGTCTCTGTCTCTTGATCCTCTTGGGAGTGAGCTCGCCCCTGGGGGTAGGACTGTACTTCTCTCCCCGCTGCAGGGGGATGGCTTGCCTCAGTCCAGCCAGCAGACCGGAAGTCACAGCCTTCAGCCTGGCTGATAGAGGAGAGACAGAAGACTTGTGGGCTTTCATCTTTATTCGTTGTTGGCTCACCTTGTTCTAAACCCAGGTGGGGAATGGTGGTACCAATTCTTACAGCAGGCTGGAGTCTCCAGTGTTTGTTGCATGCATCAGGTCACCCTCGGAAGTCAATAAGCCACTTGGCCTGGGGCACAACCTTTCTGCCCACTCCAGAACTGTTAAGAGATGCCACACAACTCTAAAAGCAAACAAACAGACAAACCCATTTGGCCTGATCTAAGCTCTAGAAATCACCAAGGTCAAAATGCCCTGCCCATTCACAAAAAGTCCGAGGTCATAACAGGCACTGACTGCTCCAGATCCATTCTATGTGTGTATTTGGCTTTCTGAATTCCAGTCTTTTTAATATTCTTCTTCTTCTTCTTTTTTTTTTTTGGCTGCTTTGGGTCTTAATTGCAGCATGTGAGATCTTTAGCTGCAACATGAAAACTCTTAGTTGCTGCATCTGTGATCTCAGTGCTCTGACCAGGGATTAAACCCAGGTCCCCTGCATTGGGAACACAGTCTTAGCCACTAGACCACAAGGAAAGTGCCTAAATTCCAGTCTTTAAAAAAATAATTCCCCACTGCGCCAAAGATTGAGGATCTTTGAAGGGACCTCTGATAAATGGTACCCTCCCACATTTTGAACAAGTTGAGGGGAAAAAAAGGAGAGACGGAACCGGGACTTCTCTGGCAGTTCAGTGGTTAAGACTTCCCCTTCCATTGCAAAGGGTGTGGGTTCAATCCCTGGTTGGGGAGCTAAAATCCCACATGACTCAAGGTCAAAACCAGAACATAAAACAACAGGCAACATTGTAACAAATTCAATAAAGACTTTAAAAATGATCCATATTAAAAAAAAAAACAACTCAAAAAATCATGTTAAAAAAAAAGACAGAGAGCCAAAATATCAGGTTTACTATTGCTAAAGATGAAATGGGAAAATGTGGCTTTAGGCGTGTTATGCAAGAGGCTTGCTGGTACTAAACTCCCAAATCTGGCAGCTGTGTTCACCAGACTCGGGCATGTCAGACTAGAGCCAGCTTCCCACACACAGAGTGTCCCACTCGAGCGAGGCTCAGGTCTTCAAGGAGCAGAGGAGAGCTTTTTTTTAAAAAAAAAAAAAAGAAAAAAAGACTTTAGGGCTTCCCTGGTGTCTCAGTGGTAAAGAATCCACCTGCCAGTGTAGGAGACACAAGTTCAACCCCTGATATAGGACGAGCCCACATGCCACGGGGCAGCTAAGCCCAGGAGCCACAGCTGCTGAAGCCCGCGAGTCCTAGTGCCAGTGCTCCATAAAAGAACCCATGAGAAGCCTGCTTGTCGCAACTAGAATGGTCTCTGCTCGCCACAACTAGAGAGGGCCCACACAAAGCAACAAAGACACGGCACACTCAAAAATAAGTACATGAATAAAACCATCTTTAAAAATAGACTTGCATTTTTAGAGGAGTCTTAGGTTCGCAGCATAACTGCACAAAGGGCACAGGGAGTTTCCGTATACCCGCTGCCCTCTCCATGCACAAGGCCTCCCCCACTATCGCATGCCCTGTTGGAGTGGAACGCTTGTTACAGTCCAGGAACCTGCACCAACACACCACCCTCTCCCAGAGTCCATAGTTCACACTAGGGTTCACTCTTGGCACTGGACATTCTGTGGGTTTGGGCAAATGTGTCATGACATGTTCCCACCATTATGGTATCACAAGAGTGGTTTCACTGCCCTAAAAACCCTGTGTTTCACTTACTCTCTCCTTTCCCCTATCCCCTGGCAGCTGCTGATCTTTTCTTACTGCCTCCATAGTAAACAAGCCCCTTTCAGAATGCCAGATACTTGAAATCGTACAGAATGCAGCCTTTTCAGACTGGCTTCTTTCATTTAGTCATATTCATTTATGTTTCCTCTATGTCTTTTCCTGGCTTGATAGCTCATTTCTTTTTTTTTTTTTCTCTCTGTGTAAACTGCTTTTTAAACATATCTAATCAGCATATGACATTATATTAGGGACTTCCTGGTGGTCCAGTGCTAAAGATTTCGCCTTCCGGTGGAGGCGGTGTGGGTTCGATTCCTGGTGGGGAGCTAAGATCCCATATGCTTCCCAGCCAAAAACCAAATCATGAAACAGAAGCAATATTGTAAAAAATTCGATAAAGACTTAAAAAGGTCCACATCAAAAACATCTTTAAAAAAATTATATTAGTTTCAGGTATGCAACATACTGATTTGGTAATTGTGTATTTGTATATTGTTTAATTGTATGTATTATAAAATGACTACCACAATAAGTCTAGTTGACATTCTTCACTACACACACATAGAATACACAGTTACAACTATTTTTTCTGGTTATGAGAGCTTTTAAGATCTACTCCCTTAGCTACTTTTTAATATGCAACACACTATTATTCCCTGGTAGCTCAGTGGTAAAGAATCTGCCTGCAATGCAGGAGACCGCCTGGAGAAAGGAAGATCCCCTGAAGAAGGAAATGGTAACCCACTCCAATATTCTTGCCTGGGAAATCCCATGGAGAGAGGATCCTGGCAGGTTAAAGTTCATGGGGTCACAAAGATTCAGACACAACTGAGCATGTACTCACACACATAAAGAACTATAGTGACTGTGTATGTTACATTTCTTTTGTGGCCCTCAATAATTTTTCACTGTATGGATGTACTATAGTTGATTTATCCATTCACCTACTGAAGGACATCTTGGTTGCTTCTAAGTTTGGGCAATTAGAATAAAGTTGCTATAAACATCCATGCACAGGTTTTGTGTGGGTATAAGTTTTCAGCTCCTTTGGGTGAATACCAAGGAGCACAATGTTAGTTTGTATGTTAAGAGTATGCCTAGTTTTTCTAAGAAACCATCAAAGTGTCTTTCAAGATGGGCTGTACGATTTTGCATTCCTTCTAGCAATGAATGACAGTTTCTATTGTTCCACATCCTCACTAGTATTTGGTATCATATGTGTTCTGAATTTGGGCCATTATAATCAGAGGAGAGCTCTTACCCTTTGGAGTCCCACTTGACCCCAAGAGTAAGTTTAAAGCCAAGCAGATTGCCTAGTTACTCTGCGGTTCACCCACCAGATGAGTTAGCGTGTGAAAAGATAGAGAAAGGTTGCATGTGCTCAGGGAAATGTACTTTTCTTGATAGCATTTATCCCAATAATTCTTCCTTTTATCTGTCTTCCTGTCTGCCTCGCACATATTAGATCCTCCTGGTGGCTCAGAGGTTAAAGTGTCTGCCTGGAATGCAGGAGACCATGGGTTCTTTTATGGAGCACTGGCACTAGGACTCGCGGGCTTCAGCAGCTGTGGCTCCTGGGCTTAGCTGCCCCGTGGCATGTGGGCTCGTCCTATATCAGGGGGTTGAACTTGTGTCTCCTACACTGGCAGGTGGATTCTTTACCACTGAGACACCAGGGAAGCCCTAAAGTCTTTTTTCTTCTTCTTCTTCTTTTTTTTTTTTTTTAAAAAAGCTCTCCTCTGCTCCTTGAAGACCTGAGCCTCGCTCGAGTGGGACACTCTGTGTGTGGGAAGCTGGCTCTAGTCTGACATGCCCGAGTCTGAGTGAACACAGCTGCCAGATTTGGGAGTTTAGTACCAGCAAGCCTCTTGCATAACATGCCTAAAGCCACATTTTCCATTTCATCTTTAGCAATAGTAAACCTGATATTTTGGCTCTCTGTCTTTTTTTAACATGATTTTTGAGTTGTTTTTTTAATATGGATCATTTTTAAAGTCTTTATTGAATTTGCTACAATGTTGCCTGTTGTTTTATGTTCTGGTTTTTGACCTTGAGTCATGTGGGATTTTAGCTCCCCAACCAGGGATTGAACCCACACCCTTTGCAATGGAAGGGGAAGTCTTAATCACTGAACTGCCAGAGAAGTCCCGGGTTCCGTCTCTCCTTTTTTTTCCCCTCAACTTGTTCAAAATGTGGAGGGTACCATTTATCAGAGGTCCCTTCAAAGATCCTCAATCTTTGGCGCAGTGGCTCAGAGGGTAAAGAGTCGGCCTGCAGTGCAGGAGACCTGGGTTCGATCCTTGGGTCAGGAAGATCCCCTGGAGAAGGAAATGGCAACCCACTCCAGTACTCTTGCCTGGAGAATCCCATAGAGGGAGGAGCCTGGTAGGCTACAGTCCATGGGGTTGGACACGACTGAGTGACTTCACTTTCACTTTCTTTCAATCATTATGTGAGTGAATGAATGAAAGGTAGGGACCACATTCATCTTCTTTTCTGTTGCATCTGAAACTTTGGGCAGGGAGACTGACACAAAGATTTGTTGAATCAATGAATTAACAAAGCAGTACATGAGTGAATCAGTGAACGGTGACATAGTATATATTGTTAGACTCATCACTGCATCCTTTGTTCCTAGCCAGGTGCCTGATACCTGGCAGGGACTTAGTAAAGTATCTAAGTGAACAGATATGTGAATTAATGAAGGCATACATGAGTGAATGAATGAATGAATAAGATATCTATGGTGTGCAGTGTGAGGAGGTTAGGGTCCCACCTGTCCAGCTGTGGTCAGTGCTAACTTAAGAGTTAGGGTCACACACTAACAGTGAGTCCAGAGGAAGGGAGCATTAAATTTCTGAAAATGTTGAAGGAATTGGAGATGTGACAGTCTGTCTTCAAACGTCTTTAAACATCTGCCAGGCTGTCATGGGAGGAGGAGGCAGACATACCTCTGGGATCCCCAAGGAACCGGTGGAGGAAGTTTTAATAAGGCAGATTTTGGAACAATTTAAAAATGAAAAGAACCTACATGCTTTGTGCACCAATCACGTACAAGGCATCTGCAAGTTGTTTAGCCTGTGTTCAGCTGCATTTCACATCTTCCCAAACCAGGCATGGTTTCCCCACACTCAGACACAAGAGAGGATGTGGCGAAGAAGATATGGTTCACTCAAAGTCACACAGTTATAACAGAATAAACCAGTATGCCAACTCAGGACCAGCTGATTCCATAGCCTACACTGCTTAGAGTAGACCCCACCCCCACAAAAAAGTGTAAGTAGTCTTGTCAGGTAGTGAGCTCCCTGTCACTGGAGGTAGTCAAGTAGACAAGGTCACTCACTTGGTTAAGCCAAGAGAGACTACGCCAAAGAGCTGGAAGGACAGACTGAACTAGAGTCTCTCATTCTCAGGCTGTGGGTTTGCACATTCTTATATTGAGCCCAGTATCGTAATGGGTTTGAGACAGTGGTTTTGGTCTAGCAAGCTTACTTCAAAGGTGATCTACCCTTCCTCTAAGCTACATCTAAGAGGCTTATAGCACACACCTGATATTAAGTGTAAGAATGGCAAGGAGATTTTAGGTTTCAGTTTGATTCAATTGGTTGTGGCTGCCTGGAGCGCTGTTCTATTATAAAGCTTTGGTTAGTTTCTGTGGGAACGGTGTTTTGATTGATGACTGATGTCTGTCCTGGGTACGGGACAGTAGCTGGCAGACATTTGCCACATCTATGCCATCCTTGCTCCAGGATGTGCATTTTGACTTTGGGGAACCCCAGTGGATAATGGAAAAGCCACATTCACCGAAGAAAATACCAAAGTACATCGTCTTAGAGCCAGAAAAGGGATTAATTTTCAACATGAAGATTTGAAGCAGTCCAGATTCCAATTCCTAAACATCACTCATTCTTGTTTTCTTGTGGGCCTGTCCTTTAATTAGGAGGTTCTGCAAACACTTCAAAGCTGAGCAGTTCCCTGGCCAGCCCAGCCCAGTGGCTGTCCCTGCCAGCTCCCCAGTTCCCTGCCAGCCACGGTTTCCCCTGAGCACCAGACTGGGTTTTGATCATGCAAATAGAAATGGATGTTTCCCACTGTGCAGTAAATAGCCTGTCTCCATGCTCAGCCTACATCTTTATTCCCACAGCCAATTAGAGGCATGGCTACCTCCCCCATGCAGAACTGAGGAAGCACCTCTGTTCATTCCCTTCTTGGATGTTGGAGGGGATGCTCTGCAACCCCATCCTGGTCTTATACAGGCCTCCAGAAAATCTGAGCGCCTTCCTTGGACAAGGGACTTGAGGAGTCTGTGACATCCCTGCCAGTCCACTGGGCACACACCTCTCTATAGGTGCTGCAGCGTTTAAAATGTGGGGGTGCAGGGGCTTCCCTCGTGGTCCAGTGGTTGGGGATCCACCTGCCAATGCAGCAGCCATGGTTCAATCCCTGGGCAGGGAAGATCCCACATGCCTTGTGGCAACCCAACCAGTACTCCCCAACTACTGAGCCAGAGCGCTAAAGCCCACAGGTCACAACTACTGATCCCATGCTCCCCAACTAAGAAGTCTGTGAGCCTACAGCCTGTGGTGCACAACAAGAGAAGCCACTGCAATGAGAAGCGCACACATCACGATGAAGAGTAGCCCCGCTCACTGCAACTAGAGCAAGCCACACAAAGCAATGAAGACTCAACACAGCCAAAACAAAATACATATATTTTTTTAAAAGGTGAGAGTGGAGCCTGATAGTTTGGGGTTTGGCTCCAAATCTTGATTCTATCATGTACTTGCTGTGTTCCTTTGCACAAGTCACTCAACCTCTCTGGGCTTCACTTTCCTCATCTCTAAAATGGGAATGACGCTTTCGTCAGGAGGTTTTCCCTCCCTTATTCATTCCACTGTCAATTATGAATATCCATCACAGGCATCTGTGCCTTGCTACTGCCATGCTTTACATTTAGATCTCGGTAGCTCTGCCCCGTCTAGGGGTTGTGCTCGGTTAGGCAGAAATTATTATTTTTAAAAGCCAGAGAAGCTGCTGTTTGAATTTGTCAGTTTCTCTGTGATGGGACATTAAAGTCATCTTGGAGCAGATTTTCTCTTTCCTGGGAAGAATCCCTGAAGGAGGCCCCCTTAGTCATGGAATAAGGGTCAGTATGGTGCAAATGATCCTAGAACAGGACAAAGGGGTCTTTTCTGAAGTTTGACTAAGGCTGCACCTCCCAGTATTCTAGAACTGGTGACTGGGAGGAAGGTGGGTACATCAGGGGCTTCTTGGGGAAAATATTTCAAGATCCCGACTTCTTCCTCATGTCTGAAGTTCAGTGATACAGTCTGAGAGGGTTCTGATTCAGTCTGCAAACAGAAAAGGACATCAAAGCTTCAGAGGTCACTTCGAGGGAAAGCTGTGTGCTGGGCTTGACCTTGGAGCTGTGGGTCTGTCTGACCTGGATGGTGGCCATGACTTGAAGTCCCTCCTCCCAGAGGATGTGCTCTGGGGGAAATCTTGGAGCCGGAGAGTGAAAACTAGGGAAGGTAATCCTCAGAAACCGAGGAAGAATTGCCGCAGCCTGCAGGGAATGTAGGCCTGCTCTGTTCAATACAGTGGCCACTAGCTCCATGTGGTGACTGAAGATTAAAATTAAATTAATTAAATGGAAATAAAATTGAATCTGATTCCTCAGTCGTATGTAGCCACATTTCAAGGGGCTGGTTGCCACATGTGGTTAGCGGTTACATTAGCTAGTGCAGAATTGTAGACTGTCTCCACGACTGCAAAAACATTCCCTCAGGGACTTCCCTGGTGGTCCAGAGGCTAAGGCTCTATGCTCCCTATGCAGAGGGCCTGGGTTTGATTCCTGGTTGGGGAATGAGATCCCACATGCTGCAACTAAGAGTTAACAATGTCACAACTAAGGGTTTGCATGCCGCAATGAAGAGCGAATGTGCTGCTACTGAGGCCCGGCACAGCCAAATAAATAAATCTATTTTTTTAAGTTCTCTTGAAGAAAGAAAGAAAAGAAAGTGTTGGTCGGTCAGTCGTGTCTGACTCTTTGTGACCCCATGGTCTGTAGCCCAACAGTCTCCTCTGTCCATGGAATTCTCAAGTCAAGAATACTAGAGTGGGTTGCCGTTCCCTTTCCAGGGGATCTTCCCCAACCCAGGGATCAAACCCAGGTATCCTGCAATGCAGGAAGATTCTTTACCACCTGGGCAAAGAAGCCAAAATTTCCCTTGGATGGAGCTAATTTGCAGAAGGATTTTTCAGCATCATCATTACTGACACTCAGGCTGATGGATCACCCTTGGTTATAGGGGGCTGTCATCTCATGCACTGTGAGATGTTTAGCAGCATCTCTGGCCTCTACTGTCTAGATGCTTTAAAAAAAAAAAACCCCACCCTTGGGGTGGCAACCAAATTATCTCCAGACACTGGTCCTTGGTGGGTGGTGGTGGTGACAAAATTGTCCCCAGTTGAGACCCACTGGCCCAGGTCATGTAGACCATCCTGGGCATTGCCTGAGGGGTGGGGGAGGGGCACAAAGACACAATTGGGCTGGACCAGCTTCCTTCAGGCTGAGAAAGAAGAGCAGGGAGCACAGCTGGCCCCATCAGCATGGACTGGACAAGTGTTCAGAGTTCTTGGACAGTAGGAAGGATGGAAAGAGATGGAGAGGGTTGGCAAGGAGGCCATAAGGATCACCTGGGTCACACAAGTTACATCTGCATCACTGCCGATGTCTCCTGCTTGGCCTCCCAGCCTCCTGCTCCCTTCCCCATGATCAACCCTACCTGCTGACTGCTGGAGGGATGTGTGTGCAGAAAAAGCCTTGAATGTTATTTCCTTTTTAGGTGCAAAGAGTAATTTCTCATTGCTCTTAAAGTCAAGACACTTGGGCCTGGCACCCAGATCCCTCTTGGCCTGTTTCCCTGAACTTTTTCAGGTTGATACCACACTACCTCCGAATTTCCCATGGGCCACACTGGTCTCTGCCCAAGTGGTGCCCTTTCACACTTCTGTGAGTTAGCATCTGCTGGTCCCTGTCTCCGTGTCCTCCCTCTGTCTCTCCATCTTTCCTGTGTTAGCGATACCCAAGATGATCTACCTGCTCACTGATTCACTGAAAGAACTCTTGGGACTCAGAGTATTTTGTTCTCCTGGCTATATATTTTTGCTTATTATCACGAAAAGATGCACAGGAACAACGAGGGAGAAAGATATCAAATGGTCTGGCTTCCTCTACTCTCCCTCCCATGAGGGGCCACACTGAACAGGCTCTTTCTCCAGCAGCATAAATGCAGCCACATGTGTGTAATGTTTCTGCCCAGGGAAGCCTGTTTGAGACTCCAATTTCAGTGTTTTTATTAGGAGCTGATCACTTGGGCATTTTTAGTCAAGAAACTACCAAAGCATCAGACTCCCAGAAGGAAAGCAAGGGTTCCACCTAAAACACGTTGTTTGCAGAGTTTAGTCACAGCCAAGCAGCTTTATCAGCTAAGGAATATTTCAAGAGCCAGGTTCCCTGACACCAGCCAAGGACGAACCTTGCAAGCGAACTCTTCTAAAGAGAGCAGCAACTTCTCTGTGTTCCTTCTTTGCTGCAAATTTCTTTTCCCAGATAAAAGGTCACACTCTAAATCCTTGCTTGTCTCCCCAGGTAAAGCTAGTTCAGGGTCTCTGGGTCTCAGTGGCTTCCCTGTATCATAGAAGAAACCATAAGGGTTTTGTAATGGCCTGTGAATTTCCCCTCCAGACTTTGGGCATGTTGAAGGCAGGGCCATCACAGGGTTCAGTACCCAATAAAGACTTGTTATCTGCTGAATAAACAGATGATTGGAAAGCATTAATGTACTAAAGACCTAGGATGCAGAAGATACAAACCAGAAAATACATGGTCCCTGCTCCCCGGGAGTATGTGAGGACTGCCCAGGCCCAGTGAGATGAAACAGGTGAGCAGTGAGCCAGACAGAACTCTCATTTTGGCCCCCACTCATCCCACAGCCAGACCCAGTGGTCCACCAGCCAGGACAGCCTGCAGGGCAGCTGCAGCTGAGTTTATATCCCCCTCTCTGCTGCCAACCAAGGAGACTACACCTTTCCCAAGTGGCAGCTCCCTGGCTGGGAACATCAGGTTTGGAGCAGCAAGATCCCCCTAGACATCTGGCAGAGCATCTTGAGGTGCCCAAGTGGCCCAGGTAAGGGAAGGAGACATCACTGGCTAGAGAATAATACTGAGCATCCCTTTAAGAGGAGGGCACTAGCAGGATGCTCCTGGGGAGGAAGGAGGCAGAGGGATGGGCTGCCCTCAAAGTTCCAGGGCCCTTTAGTTGGAAAATGCAGCCCACATGCCCTCCCTGGACTTTGGAGTCCAGGCGACCTGGGATGGAATTCCAGCCCCATCATTTGCTGTGAGATCTTGCAAGTGCCTTAGATTCCTTGAGCCTCAGTCTCCTCATCTGTAACACGGGAAGAATATTTCCTTCCTGAGGCTGATGTACGAGTTTAATGATGCAAACAGTTCAGTGTAACCCCCACCCAGTGCCCAGAAAGTGGAACTGACTGTAACTGCCATCCTTGTGGGCTCTGTACAGTTACTGTCAGCCTGTGGGGCTCAGTTTGCTGTGCCCCTTCCACTGAGGAGCAGACTAACTCCCCTCCTTTGAGTTGCAGACCCTCCCCTGTGGCCCATCCTTCAGGTGGTGGCTCTGGCTGCCACAAGGGTATTTTTTTGGTTAGCCAAGCTCGCCCTGGACAAACACCTCTTGCCAAAATGAAAAAACCACCACAACAACAAAACCAGCCCCAGAGACTTTGGGGGTAACCATGGCAACTGCCTTCTGAGTAGGATTACTGTTACTTTCTCAAAAAGTTCTCTTTTCCATCAGCTTTGGGATACTCCTAAGTTCACTGAATTTTTAAGTGTGGTTTTATTATATCTTGGAGCTAAATGTTTTTGTGGCAGAAAACCTTCCCCAATCAAGTAATGCAAGTTGACAGGAAAAAGGCTAGAAATTGGTTCCAGTGACAACTTTTTCCCCCAAGTTGCTCACAACCACTGTCTATTTTTACCCCCAGTGAATGTGATAATCCGGGCAAGATGATCTGGCAGTCTTGTTGATGAACAGTTTTATTTCTCCATGTCTCCTTTAAGCTGCTCCATCCATCAGAAGAAGGGAGAAACTGTGGGATCCTCAGGGCAGGGACCCTGTTGATTCAGGTCTGTGGCTGAGCTCCTGGGCGCCAAACTGGGATAAATGATGGAGCAGTTCAGTGTTCCAGGAGTGGGACTGTAGATGAGACTCTTCACCTCATGGGTCCCAGGTTCCTCACTGTAAAGGGGGTTCATGATACCAAGCTACCAGCCCAGCTATTGTGTGGCATCTAATAAGTGCTCTATAACTGAATGGATGGATGGATGGACGAAAGAATGAATGAGTGAACCATCTAATTAATTCCTTGCTGTGTCTCTTGCAAGGCTCAAACGAAGGAATGATTATGGAAGTTCATTATAAGCTGTGAAGTGCTCTTAAGTACATGGATTAAAGTTATTGTGATTAATAATTAAAACACCACCCACTCAGTCTGCCAAACCACCTCCTGCCCATCCTGCTCAGCTCAGGTTGGCTTCTTCGTGCCCTGTCTCAAAAGTCTTCACTCCTCCAGGACTTCCCTGGCAGCCCAGTGGTTAAGGCTCCATGCTTCCAATGCCAGGGTCATGGGTTCTATCCCTGATCTGGCAACTAACATTCCACATGTTGCATGGTCAAAGAAAAAAAAAACAACAACTTCATTCCTTATGGAGTAAAGTTTGCTCCTCATGGAGTGCATGATCTTGACAGTGAAGACTCCACAGTTTGGTTCCACTCTGACTTTCCAGGTGAATCCATTTAAGTCCTTCTATCAGGGTTCAGACAGAAAGCCTCCTCTTTCCCAGAAGGGTGAAGAAGGGAATGCGAATGCCAAAGTCACAATGTCAGAACTCACTCCATCTTGTTGCTATCAAGGGAGAAAGAAAATCCTGGGGGTCATTCAATGATGTAAACTGTTTCCAGGAAATAGCCATGCTGCCCTTCACCCCCTCAAGCTTAGAGCCTGCACAGACACTGAATGGCCCCCATTCCACAGCCCAGCATGTGGTTTGGCAAAGCTGAGCCCATTCCATGGCATTTTCTGGTGCCCAGGACTTGGCCGGGCGGCTGCCTGTAGAGCAGGGATGAAGAGTGAGTGAGGATGGCTAGAAAAAAAATAGAGCAAGCACTTGCCAAGTGCCAAGCAGGTTCCAGCTACTAAGCCAGGCTCCATGTATGTACTTAGCTGCTCAGTCATGTCTGACTCTGTGTCAGACAGCGTGTGTGTGTGTGACTTGTGGACTGTAGCCCACCAGGCTCCTCTGTCCATGGGATTCCCCAGGCAAGAATACTGGAGTAGGTTGCCAGTTCCTTCTCCAGGGGATCTTCCCAACCCAGGGATCGAACCTGGGTCTCCTGGATTGCAGGAAAACTCTTTACCATCCAAGACACCAGGGAAACCCCAGGCTCTGTGTGCCCTCTCCCTAATATAAATCCTGCCCAGCAGAGATGGCTGGGACATTTAACAGAAGAGATCCAACAAAGGAAGGAGCTAGCTCCTGGACCTTAGCATCAGTCTCTCATACTCCAGCTGGCCCCAGCTGGTGGCTGCATCCCAGGGATGTTGTGGTCCCATGTCTGGCTCTCTCTACCTCCAGAAAGCCCCTGCTAAGCCCAGAGCCTAGCCTTAGCAGAGCCTGAGGGAAGGATCTGCTGAAGGGAGAGTGGGGCTACCTGGGAGATAGAAAATCCTGAGGGCAGGGGAGTAGGGAAGGTCACCTGGAGGTGATGTCCACCGAGAAGAAAGCCTGGACCAGAATCCTGAGGGCCACTGCCTTTGAAGGGGAGCTTTCTTTGTTGACCTCCAAGGACAGGCTATTTATACTCACACTACCAGTACTCTGGCCGGACCAAAGCAGGCACCCAGTGAACACTGACTTCATCCGTGAGCGGTCTTGAGGAGGCTTCATTGGAGTGACTCTGGCAAGGATGCCGTTCCCCTGTTATCCCGCTGATGTGAGTGTCTAAAATTAGCTGGTCGATACTGTAAATACTGCTGAAAGGTCAGCCCTCCCGCAGCCCATGGCAGGGAAATCTCAACACTGAGTGACTTTGACCAAGTGAGAAAGCACAGCTGTTTAAAACTGTGAAGCTGGTCTGGAAAGAAATCAGGGCTGGATCATCTAAGATTGCTCCCTTCCTCAACCACTTAAGACCAATGTCACCTCGTCCTGCTCATTCCAAGGACACTTCCGCTGTGCCATCCACCCAGCCCTAGCTCTGGCCTCACCATTTTCACTTGGAGGATCATTCAGCATCCTTTCTCACTGAGCTCCCAGGCCCTCCATCCACTCCTACACTGGCCTCTAGAGAAGCTGCCTACAGAACAGACATCCTCCTCCTCATCATCATTAGTTTAGCATTGACTAAAGGATTAGTATCTGCCAAGCCCAGGGCTTCGCAGGTGGCTCAGCTGGTAAAGAATCTGCCTGTTACATGGGAGATCTGGCTTCGACCCCTGGGTTGAAGGGAATGGCTAACCACCACTATTCTGGCCTGAGAATTCCATAGACTGCAGAGTCGGACATGACTGAGCGATTATTTCACTTCAAGCCTAGGACCAAGCACTTTACGTACATTAATTCACTTATACCTGAGAACAACCCTGGAACAAAGCTACTGTCATCCCCATTTCACAGATGGGGACTCCGAGGCTTGGAGCAGTGAGTGCATTGCTTCAGGGCCATGGCTACGAAGGTGCAGATCTAGGGCTCCAACTCAGATTCGCCTGCCTCTGTTGTCCTCATTCTTGACTTTGGCATCTTGCTGAGCAGCCAGAGATGGATGAGGCATGACTCCGTCCAGGAGCTCAGCATCTTAGGGCAGACAAACCTGCGGGGGAGAACACTTAGTAAACAATGAGGTGGGCGCAATGCAGAAAGAGCGAAGTGCTGCCAGAGGCGATGCCTTTAACTGGCTGGGGCAACTGGGGAGGATTCCCTGCCTTGCTGAGGGCCTGGCAGGGGAGCTGGCTGCTGGAGGGCAAACAGGACTGAAGCACGCTTTATGGAGAAGGAGCCTTTGGCCCACTGAGTAAAATGCAGTTCTGTCCTGGGTATTGGAAGAAGTAATAAGAATGGATCAAGGGCACCCCGTGTGACTAATAATTTTCTCACACTGAACACGTCCCGAACTGAGCCCCTCCTGTGTCCCTGGAGGCAGCTCCTGCTAGGGGCCGTCCCCTTCTCCAGGTGCTCAGCCCGGGCCTCTGGGTGTCGCGCTTGATTCCTCTCATTCTCTTCCATCTTCTATCTGACCCGTCAGCAAATTCACTCCAGGCTACATTCAGACTACATCCAGAATCTGCTCCCTCACGTCCCCTCTGCTCCTGCCCCCTTATCTTACCCTTGGATTATTGCCATAGGCTCTGAACTTGTTCTTGCCTGAATAGTCTATCTTCCACTGTGGTCAGAGTGCCTCTTCTTAAAAGCAAGTCAGATCATGTCACCCTTCTGCTCAAAATCCTCCGAGGGCTCCCGTCAGAGTGAACTGGAGGAAAAGACCAGGGCTTACAATGAGAAGAGAGCCTCCAAGGCGACAAATCCATGGCACCCTGTGTCTCTCCTTCTCACCCCTTTTCCTATCCCCTCTGGCCACACAAGCCACCAGCTAGAACTTCAAACTCCCGTCTGTCACCTCTAAGTCCCCGCATTGGCTACTCCCCTTCCTGGCATCTGCCTGACCCACCTCCTCACTTCCTGCAGGGACCCAGTCAAGTTACCTTCTTCCCAAGGCCACACTCTCCCTAAAACTCCAACCCACCTCCCCCACCATATTTCAGATCTCCTTTCTATAATTTAACTTTTGTTTTATTTATTTTTAATTTATTTTTCATTGAAGTAAAATTGAATTACAATGTTGTGTTAATTATTGCTGTATAGCAAAGTGACTGAGTTATACACACACACACACACACACACACACACACACACACGCATTCTTTTTCATATTCTTTTCCATTATGATTTATCACAGGACATTGAATATAGTTCCCTGTGCTCTACAGCAGGATTGCTGTTGTTTAGTCACCAAGTTGCGTCTGATTCTACTGAGACCCTATGGACTGTAGCCCACCAGGCTTCTCTGTCCATGGGATTTCCAAGGCAAGAATACTGGAGTGGGTTGCCATTTCCCTCTCCAGGGGATCTTCTTGACTCAGGGATCGAATTGGCATCTTGTGCATTGGCAGGTGGGTTCTTTACCACTGAGCCACTGGGGAAGCCTCATACAGTAGGATCTTGTTGTTTATTCTGATTTTTCTTTTAAACACAAGCTAATGCCACTATTTAGCGTCTGTGATGTTTGAGTTACCTGGAGAATTGCCTGTTTGCACCTCTAAAATGTAAACTGCATGAGAGTGGGGATTTGATTTCAATTTATTAACCACTTGGAGCTGATAGGCAGGGAGAAAGAAGGCTCTGGTGGAAAGATAGGAGAAATTAATTTGTGGTCAGGAATTGTGAGCCCCTGGTGTTTGATATTCCTAAAGGGGAGCCCTTCTAAGGAATGATCAGGCAGGGAGGGAGAGGTGGTTGGAGTAGATCCAGGAAGGGAGAGTCTCTACCTTCTGAGGCTTTGTCCCCTCGGCCACTGAAACCACATAGGATGCAGGCAGAAGACAAGGAAAGGAGAAATGGGGCCTGGGACCACAGTCCAGAAAACCTATGGCGCTGGGCAGAGGAGAGATGGGAGGTGAGTACTTCCACTAGCGATGTCGCTTGAAGCAGGAGTTCATTCTGTCTGAAAGTCACATTGCGATCCAGTTACCTCTGACCATGGTTCATACCTTTTCAAAGAGGCTCTTGGTCACCTATAGGCTGAACAAAGTCTAAGCATCCTAGTTGCATCCCTGGTCATTTGCCTTGACCTGCCTTCCAGACTGGGCTCTTCTAACATGGGCTTTTGAAAGGAACACAGATTCTAGAGCCAAAGGATCTGAGTCAGAGCCCTGGCTCTGCTATGGACTCACCTCTGAGTCTCAATTTTCCCATCTGAAAATGGGTCTAATATGCCTAATGTATAAGGTTCATTTAGGAATTAAATACAATACACATATGCAAAAAGAATACACGACATATACTTAGTCCTTGACAAATGACAGCTATGATTTCTACCACTCGAGTCTCTGAGTCTCCATCTCCATCCATCCGTATCATGAAGCCAGTGATGTCTAAGGATTAAATGACAGTGTGTGTGTTAGTTGCTCAGTCGTGTCTGACTCTTTGCAACCCCATGGACTATAGCCCACCAGGCTCCTCTGTCCATGGAATTCTCCAGACAAGAATACTGTAGGTTGATGAAAATGCTCACAAAGAGTAGATTCTTGGGCGTTGGTAATTATGCCATGTAACGCCAATCTACCCACTCTTCCCTGAACATTGCTTCTTCTTTCTCAACCCTACATGTTAATCATGTCCTTTGCTCTGCCTGGAGGGCCTCCCTCCCATGTTGGGTCTGCCCTTTGCCTGACATTTACCCGGCACTCAGCTCAGCTGGCCTAGTACTGAAGCTATTTGTTAGTCGGTTTACTTCTGCTTCCCATTAGATTGTGAGCTCTGGCAGGGCAGAGAGTAGGGGGTTCCCACACCAGAGAGTCTGCAGCTTCCTGCCCAAAGCTATGCCCATGATGGGTACTAGATAAATGTGGGTTTAACTGGATTACGACAGAAGGATCAAGGGGAGTTGCTGCCTTTCCCTTAACCCCTCTTCCAATCAGATGTCTAACTGCTCGTTCAGGATAGGAATTAAATTGCATCAAGGACCATTTTCCTGGAGAAAAGCTGCCAATTTAGGGATTTTAGAAATAATTGCAGTTGTGTTATGTCCCATTTGAGGGAGGAGAGGAGACTCAGATAAACAAGCTCACATCAAGGGGCAGAGGTGTTCCCATCGCTCTTAATAAAGAGTGCACTTCATCTCTTATGATCACGTTCAAAGTGCCCTCCCGCCAGCTGAGATTTCTTCCGATGCCTAAATGTCCCCCACCCCGCCACACTGGGGTTCAGAGCGGGAGCTGCAGGCCTCTGGCTCAGCTTCAAGTTCTGGCTGTCTGCACAGCCTTCAGGGGCATTTGCTCAGCCTTTGCTCGACTCCCAGAGGCTTCCTTTATCAGGAGCTCCAGGCCGCCGGCCGTTTGCAGGTGCTTTTCACTGCTCGTCTCCCAGGGCCCCTTCAGCTTGGACCATCACATCAGCTCCCTTGCCAGGGTCTGTGCTCCTTCAGGCTCCCACTCCAGTGCACCCTTCACAGTACCTTTCTGGAACACGTATCTGAAGATGCCCTTCCCTCCTTTCTGACTTGGAAAACTCCTACTCTTCCTTCAAAACCTGGCTTAAATGTGGTCATTTCAGAGGGTGAGATGAGGGGAGACAGAGCTGTGGTGGCAAGGAGCTGGGGAAGGGGGCAGATGTGGGGAGCAGTGTAAGATTCTGTCAGGCAAGCATCTGAGCCAGAGAGAGCTGGGAGGGACATTGGAAGAGATGGTATGCTCGGGTGTCAGAAGAAGAGGAGCACAGGAAAGTGATGTGCTCAAACCCACCCACTATGGTAAACCTCTCTGCATCCCTTCCGCCACAGACTTAGTATTCCCACAAGAAGTTCCCAGCAGCTTGGTCAGGGCCTCATGCTCTGGGGTCTTATATCAGGTTGCACAACTCTGTTGTATTATATGTATAAATGGTCCCCTTTGGAGCTATGCCTACAACGACCCTACAGCCTGACCTTCTGGGCAGAGATCATTCCACCAACAAAGACCAAGTTAGCCTGAGGCTAGGAAACCTTCATAGAACTGTATGGGGGTCCCATTGAGTCAATCCTGGGCTCTCAGGGATTTTAACGGAAAGTCATCAGCAGAAAAGGTCAGCTGAGATGATCCCATTTTACCTCCATAAGTCACTGAGAATTCAGGTTCTCATCACCTGCTGAGGCCAAAGTCCAAAGGCGGATGACCTCTCTTGAGTCTGGGAAGGGCATGAGAAAGGAGGACCCATCATTAGGGAATCTGATGGGGTGCTGATTACTGTTCTCCAAGCTGGATTTTCCTTTTAAATTATTCATAAACACAAGTTTAAATGTTTGTGTCCAGGCAGCCATCTAAAATGAATAAATAAGCTGATACAGTTAGAAAAAATTGCCCTGTCAGAAACACCAAAACTGGATTTGACAACTGATTATTCTGTAAATGAATTTATTCTGTTTTCAGTACCTTAGCTAGACTTTGGGACCTTGTGGTGAAAGAAAGGAGGGGGCACTTTGCATTCTGCTGTTATTTAACCCTCTACCATGCTGACCCAAGTAGTGGGCCTGCTTATCCCTGAGACTCTGTGCAATGCACATTAGCATTGTCCTAAGGCCTAAATTCCTACTCTTCCACCTAGGGACAGGGTTCTCTGGAGTCCTGTTAGTAGAATGTTCTGGAATCTTGCTTCCATAAACTGTTGGTTAGCGAAAATTGAGACTTTTCAAAAAGTCATACTTGGAGTCAGCAGATTTCACATTTGGGAGTCTATCCTAAAGAGATATATGACACGTTCAAAAAGATAAAGTCATGATTCCAGGGCTTGGAGTGGGGAGTGATGAATAGGCGGAGCACAGAGGATTTTTAGGGAGGTGAAAATACCCTCCGAATGACCCTATAATGATGGGTACATGTTCTTATACATTTGTTGTGACTGTAGAAGTTGAGACAATACTAAAATGTATGCAAAAAGGGCTAAGAACTTTCAAGACTATTAGATATCAAGATATTTTTAAATAAAGGGATGGTAGTTTATATAGTACGGCACAAAAATAAGTAAATAGAGATCACACAAAATGGCCCACCTACATGTACCGATGAGTGTGTAAACACACACTATTGATTATGACAACGGTAGGACTGCCCAACAGTGGGGATAAGACAGTCATCTCATTAGATACTGAGAGCTCAACTGTGGGTATCTGTATGGGAAAATGAATGTTGACACCTACCCTACAACATACATAAAAAATTAATTCCAGATGGAGCATAGATTCAAATAGAAAAGCTAAACCAATGAAGCTACTGGGACACAATAAAGGAAATCATCTTCAAAACCTTGGTGTAGGCAAGGTTTCTCAAGCAGGACATCAAAGCAATACCCTTAAGAGAAAAGTTTGACAGGTTTTGTTGTTCAGTCACTCAGTCATGTCCAGTTCTTTGTGACCCCATGGACTGCAGCACTCCTGGCTTCCCTGTCCTTCACTGTCTCCCAGAGTTTGCTCAAACTCATGTCCATTGAGTCAGTGATGCCATCCAACCATCTCACCCTCTGTCGTCCCCTTCTCCTCCTGCCTTCAGTCTTTCCTAGCATCAGGGACTTTTCCAGTGAGTCAGCTCTTTGCATCAGGTGGCCAAAATATTGGAGCTTCAGCATCACTTCTTCCAATGAATATTCAAGGTTTATTTCCTTTAAGATTGACTGGTTTGATCCTTGCAGTACAAGAGACTCTCAAGAGTCTTCTCCAGCACCACAGTTCAAAGCATCAGTTCTTTGGTGCTCAGCCTTTTTATGGTCCAACTCTCACATTCATACATGACTACTGGAAAAGCCACAGCTTTGACAATACGAACCTTGTAATGACAGGTTGGACTACATTAAACTTGATTCATCAAGAGACCCATTAAGAGAGTAAAAGACAAGCCAATGTAGGAAAAGATATTTTCAACACATATAACCAACAAAGGACTAATAGAGAATGTATTTAATAGAACACCTACAAATAAAAGAAAAAGATAATAGAAAACCAGGCTAATTATTTTAACAGGTGCTTTACAAAAGAGGATATTTAAACAACAAATAAACTGAAATTGTGTTAAAAAAATCTTTGGTTATCAAGGAAATGCATTTTAAAACCACTGTCAAGACGCAGTCTAAAATTAGACTTTAAGTACTGACAAAAATGTGGAATAACTGCAGTCCTCTTATACTGCTTGTGGGAATATAATTTTGCACAACGATTTTAGAAAAGAGTGGAAACATCTATCAAAGGTGAAAAGATACATACCCTATAACCAGCAATCCAGTCTTGGACATCAGACCAACAGACATATATACATCTATGTCTGTAATGTATAAGAATGGGGACTTTCCTGGTGGTCCTGTAGTGGTTCCAATGAAAAGGGTTTGATCCCTGGTCAAGGAGCTAAGATCTCACATGCCTCACAACCAAAAATAAATAAATAAATAAAGCAGAAACAATATTATTACAAATTCAATAAAGACTTTAAAAATGGCCCATATTTTTTAAAATGTCTTTTAAAAAAAGACCTGTAAAAGAGTATCCATAGCAATGTTATCTGTGATAGGCAAAAACTGGAAACACCTCCAATACCCATTAAGGCAGGACGAGCAAATAAACTGCAGTAAATTCATAGCATGAGATATTAAACAACAATGAAAATAACCAAGCAACTGAGAGTCACAATAGCATGGATGAATCTCACAGCGTTGAACAAAAAGCCAGGCACAGAAAACTGCATACGCTGTAGTCCCATTGATGTTAAATCCTAAATTAGGCAAAATTAACCCAAGGTCTTAGAAGTTAGGATAATGATTCCATGGGGGAAGATTGATAAGAGAGGGACACAAATGAGATTCTAGGATGCTGATAACATTTTATCTCTTGATCTGTGCTTAGTTGCTCAGTTATGTGTGACTCTTTGCAACCCTATAGACTGTAGCCTGCCAGGCTCCTCTGTTCATGGGATTCTCCAGGCAAGAATACTGGAGTGGGTTGCCATGCCCTCCTCGAGGGAATCTTCCCAACTCAAGGACTGAACCCAGGTCTTCTGCACTGCAGGCGGATTCTTTACCATCTGAGCCACCAGAGAAGACCATCTCTTGATCTGGATAGAGCTTATATGGATGTGGCCACTATGAGAAATTTTAACTGTCAATCTCTAATCTGCATACTTTTCAGGACTTATGTTGTATTCCAATAAGATCGTGTATATATATTTCATAAGAGTATTTTTAAATAAATAAATATATTAAAATAATATGCTTAATTTTGATCTGGAGGCAAGGTAAATAGGCAAGGAGTAGAAAGATGATGGTCTTAGATTCACCATGGGGTTGAGGCAAAACACACCTGTAAGTCAGGCCAGGAGTCCTCCTGGTGGACTTGGAAGGGAAAGATGGTGGGGAAAGACTGTAGTTTCTCCTAACTTTTCCTTTAAAATCAAGGTGAGGAAATTGTCAGCCAGGCTCTTACCCAATGGGTACTCACTATAGATCCTTAATAACTTGTTCTTTGCTGAGAATAAACGTGTGCGTCCCAGGGAATTGATGATGATTCTCTTGGGAGTTGAGGAGATTGTTTCTTCTTTTCTGCTTCATCACACTGTGGTCCAAACACAGCCCCTGTTGGAGAGGAGAAAAATCAATAGAAGACTTGAGTTTATTGAGTATGATCTTATGACTTTCTATCAAGAAATAATTTCTAGAATTGGAATCCGGAAAGTGAAAAAAAATCACTGAGTGTGTATAGATTTGGGGATGCTTTCTTCCCTACCTCCACCTTTGTCCCATCTGCCTAAGAGTTTAAACGCTGGGTCTTTCTCCACATTATACCAAAACATATGCATGCATGCACACGTGTGTGTGCCAACACACACACACACACAGAGGGAGGCTTCCTGCCTCGAAGCCCATACTCTTCCCCATTATTTCCTGTATTCACTTTCTTTTTTTTTTTCCCTTGGCTGCATTGCGCTGCCTGGGGGATTTTAGTTCCCAGACCAGAGGTCCATCCTGTGTCCCTGGCAGTGGAAGCTCAAAGTCTAACCATTGGACCACCAGGGAAGTCCCATCCAGCATCCTCTTTGGATATCCTTTTGCTAAGTGCCATGTGGCTGGCCTCAATTTACAAGATAATCTCTCTGGCCCCTCCTCTTACTCAGCCCTAGATGCTGGTTCTCTGAGTCCTCCTGCCTCTTCGGAAGCAAACAGGTGGTCACAGGACCAAACAAAGGGCACGATGAAAGTCTGTTGATCCTGTTAAGGATTCAGTAATTTGAACCTTGGGGCACAAAGAATCAGTGTGGGCCTCACTGGGGCCTCGTGGTTTAGGTCCATCCTCTATGCACTGTCAGGAGTTTCTCTATGCATGGAAGGTGATGCAGAACAGGTCGGTCTGAACTTCGGAAGGTCTGCTCCTCCCCTTCTCCACCAACACCTGCCTGGGCTGCCAAAATCATCTTCCTGCTCCTGAAGCCACTCTTCTGCTTCATTCACTCACTCCCTCATTCACTCCTCATCTATAACTCATGAATCACATGCTGTAGGGACAAGTCCTAGAGCTCTAAAAGAACCCCCTCCCCCACTCCACCAAACTGACCATTGACCATCGAGATTAGTAATTTCTTTGGCAATGTCAATGGCCAGAGAATGCACAGCCCCCTTGAGGAGTAACCCCAAATCTGAGTGTCGTCTGGCTCAGGAAGGGCCGCCCGACCCCTGAGGTCACTGAAGTATCCAGCACCCATGGTTGTCTAGCTCAAGCACCCACCTTTGCTAGATGTCTCTTACAATCCTCCATTCTACCCCAGGAGACAGAGAAGCCAGAATTTGGAATGTACCCTCTCTGAACCAGCCCTTGGCCTGAAGGAGAGTCCCCTTGGGGTCTGAGGTACCCATGGAAGCTCCAGGGATGAGCTTGGATAGCAGCCTCCAGCATTCGTGTGACTTTCATGACAGTTACGTTAATGCTGCTCTTGACCTCAGTTCATCACATTACCTGACTTCCTTTCAGCACAGAGGTTGCTCAGCGAAGGGTATAATTTCCTGACTCTAATGCATGACAAGGTTTCACTTAAAGGATGAAATAAAATTACCTTGGGAGACTGACACTGGGAAGTCACAGATACGACTTGGTCTGCGGGGACCTTCAGGTCTGGTCAGATCAGAGAGAGCTCAGATGAGTCCCTGGCTCTGATGACAATTGCACAGCCTCCCTGTGACTTGCAGCTGCTGGTTCCATGGCCTGGGCCGGGGTTCAGCGAGGGCCAGGGTGGAAGCTCAGTGTGGCCAGAGTCAGGATGCACTTTCTGATCACAGCATGTGATGATCCTTAATTGAACTGGCCCTTCCATGACTGCAATCTATGGCCTTGGAGACATCCACGCCATACTCTACCCACTGAGATTTCTGGCCACCATTTCCTCCAATAAGCATTCTTCCCAAAGTTGGAAGTTTCATCTGTCATTCATTTTGCTTCAGTGAAACCTCTCACAGCCCATTGAATTACATGGAATTGTGTGGAGCTGGGGGCTGAGAGCAGGGCTGGAGCTTGCCCAAGGTTATCGAGGGAGTCACTGACCTAGAACAGAGTTCCTGAATGAAGGAGCCAAGACAAAGCCAATGGTGAAAGGAGGATCCCACCTTCCACATGATCACCATCTGATTGCCATCCTGATGGATGAAAGAAGCAGGACAGAGGTGAAAGGAGTGAGTGAGACCCTTGAGAGATGCTCCTTTCTTGGGAAGTGGTCCCAAGCTGGACACCAGCCTCTGGAAAGGCACAAGTCCAGAGCGGAACATTCATTTCCTCTACTTGCAAATCTCCCTTTAGAAACTAGCAATGATCTGTGAGACACTTCTGCCTCTGAGACTCAGGAAGAACTCAATAAGCATGCAGTTATAAAATCAGATCTGTAGAAAATTCAGGCTGGCAGAAAAAGCTCCTCCAATCCAGCCAGTTCACTGGAGCTTCAGGCTTCAGCCCTTAGAGAACTAACTGGCTGTACTTGAACTACTCTGTCTATAACTCACAGCCCGACAGGTCTCTGGAAGACTGAAGCTTGGACTGTGGCAGTCTTCAAAGATGCAACACAAGTTATTTTTAATATACACGGAGAGAATCCATTTGGAGGAGGAGGTTTGGTGCTAAGCACAGCAGCTGGACTTGCAGGTTGCAATGAGACCTAATTTTAGAGTTGTTTTGACACTTTTCTAGGGTTTAGTCATTGGTGCCTGGGATCAGAGAAGCCCAGAAATAGGTAGTGCGTGTCTGGGGCTTCCCTGGTGGCCTAGAGGTTAAGAATCCGCCTTACAATGGAGGTGGATGCAGGTTTAATCCCTGATCTGGGAACCAGGAACCCACACGGTACCAGGAAACTGAGCTGGCATGCTACAACTGAAGGGAGTCTGCATGCCACAAGGACGAGCCCCCATGTGGCCACTAAGACCCAACACAGCCAAAAATAAATAAAATAACGTGTGTCTGTCCAGTTACTTTGGAAGCACAAAAAACTTCCTAGATAGAAAGGGCCAGGAGTCGCTTTAGAAAATTTTATTTTCTTTTTTAAAAATATTTTTTAATGTGGCCATTTTTTAAAGTCTTCATTGAGTTTGTGACAGTATTGCTTCTGTTCTACGTTTTTCTGGGGGTTTTGGCCACGAAGCATGTGGGACCCCAGCTCCCCAACCAAGGATCAAATGTACACCCCCTGCATTGGAAGGCAAAGTTTTAACCACTGGATTTCCAGGAAGTCCCAGAAAACAGTTTCTTTAATATCTAAACATACATTTACCTTTGTTATTGTTCAGTCGCTCTGTCGTGTTTGACTCTGCGACCCCATGGACTGCAGCCCTCCAGGCTCCCCTGTCCATTTACCTTATGGATCTGATATTTCACTTCTAGATATTTATCTGAGAGAAATGAAAACCAGTGTCCACAAAAATCCTCGCATAAGAATGTTCAAGCTTTTTTCATGATAGTCAAAACCTGGAAACAACTCCATTATCAAGAGAACGGATAAATTGTGGTGGAGTTACACAACGGAATACTACTCAGCAATAAGTTTTAAAAATCTATTGAGATATGCTGTGACATGGAAAAGTCTCAAAAATAATAACATGCTAGACGAAAGAAGCCAAATACGAAGAATACATACAGTATGCTTCCATTTTTATGATAATCTGGGATAGGCAAACTCAACCACGTGTGCATGCTAAGTTGCTTCAGTCATGTCCAGCTCTTTGCGATCCCATGTACTGTAGTCTGCCAGGCTCCTCTGTCCATGGGAGTCACCAGGCAAGAAAACTGGAATGGGTTGCCATGCCCTCCAGAGGATCTTCCTGACCTAGGAATCGAGCGAGTCTCTCACATCTTCTGCTTTGGCAGGTGGGTCCTTCACCACTAGTGCCACCTGGGAAGCCCCAGGCAAACTCTCCTATGGTGATCAGAATTAGATCAGGGTGTTACCAGGTGGTCTAGCAGTTAGGACTTGGTGCTTTTACTGCCAAGACCCGAGTTCAATCCTGGTCAGGGAAATGAGATCCTATAAGCTGCACAGTGTGGCCAAAACAACAACAACAACAAAAATCAGACCAGATGTTGCTCTCTAGTGGAAGGATTGACTGGGAGTGGACACAAGGGAAGTTTCCATAGTGATAAAAATGTCCTATCCTGGGTCCATCACATCTCTTCCCCTCCATGCCTCATGTTGAAGTCAAACAGATTGATTTCCTGTCTCCATGCATTCAGTCTTGTGTTTTGGGCTCATGCCATTCCCTCTTCCTGGAAATCCTGTCCTCAGCCATTGTGTGCAGGTGCAGATACTTCCTATCCTCTAGGACCTAGTTAAAATCTCCCTTTCTCAGGATTTCTTTGGTGGTCCAGTGGTTAAAAATCTACTTCCCAATGCAGTGGGTGTGAGTTCAATCCTTGGTCAGGAAAGTAAGATCCCATATGCAGTTTTCATTCCAATCCCAAAGAAAGGCAATGCCAAAGAATGTTCAAACTACTACACAGTTTCACTTAGCTCACATGCTAGCAAAGTAATGCTGAAAATTCTCCAAGCTAGGCTTCAACAGGGCTTGAACAGAGAACTTCCAGATGTACAAGCTGGATTTAGAAAAGGCAGAGGAACCAGAGATCAAATTGCCAACACCCGTTTGATCATAGAAAAAGCAAGACAATTCTAGAAAAATTGACTGCTTCATTGACTACATTAAAGCCTTTGACTGTGTGGATCACAACAAACTGTGGAAAATTCTTAAGACATGGGAATACCAGACCACCTTACTTGCCTCCTGAGAAATCTGTATGCGGGGCAAGAAGCCACAGTTACAACTGGATATGGAACAACAGACTGGTTCCAAATTGGGAAAGGAGCATGTCAAGACTGTATATTGTCACCCTGCTTATTTGACTTATATGCCGAGTTCAGTTCAGTTCAGTCGCTCAGTCGTGTCTAACTTTGCGACCCCATGAATCGCAGCACGCCAGGCCTCCCTGTCCATCACCAACTCCCAGAGTTCACTCAGACTCACATCACCCAGTCAGTGATGCCATCCAGCCATCTCATCCTCTGTTGTCCCCTTCTCCTCCTGCCCCCAATCCCTCCCAGCATCAAACTCTTTTCCAATGAGTCAACTCTTTGCATGAGATGGCCAAAGTACTGGAGTTTCAGCTTTAGCATCATTCCTTCCAAAGAAACCCCAGGGCTGATCTCCTTCAGAATGGACTGGTTGGATCTCCTTGCAGTCCAAGGGACTCTCAAGAGTCTTCTCCTACACCACAGTTCAAAAGCATCAATTCTTCGGCCCTCAGCCTTCTTCACAGTCCAACTCTCACATCCATACATGACCACAGGAAAAACCATAGCCTTGACTAGACGGACCTTAGTCGGCAAAGTAATGTCTCTGCTTTTGAATATGCTATCTAGGTTGGTCATAACTTTTCTTCCAAGGAGTAAGCGTCTTTTAATTTCATGGCTGCAGTCACCATCTGCAGTGATTTTGGAGCCCCCCAAAAATAAAGTCTGACACAGTTTCCACTGTTTCCCCATCTGTTTCCCGTGAAATGATGGGACCGGATGCCATGATCTTCGTTTTCTGAATGTTGAGCTTTAAGCCAACTTTTTCACTCTCCTCTTTCACTTTCATTGAGGCTTTTGAGTTCCTCTTCACTTTCTGCCATAAGGGTGGTGTCATCTGCATATCTGAGCTTATTGATATTTCTCCCGGCAATCCTGATTCCAGCTTGTGTTTCTTCCAGTCCAGCGTTTCTCATGATGTACTCTGCATAGAAGTTAAATAAGCAGGGTGACAAGATACAGCCTTGACGTACTCCTTTTCCTATTTGGAGCCAGTCTGTTGTTCCATGTCCAGTTCTAACTGTTGCTTCCTGGCCTGCATACAGATTTCTCAAGAGGCAGGTCAGGTGGTCTGGTATTCCCATCTCTCTCAGATTTTTCCACAGTTTATTGTGATCTACATAGTCAATGGCTTTGGCATAGTCAATAAAGCAGAAATAGATGTTTTTCTGGAACTCTCTTGCTTTTTCCATGATCCAGTGGATGTTGGCAATTTGATCTCTGGTTCCTCTGCCTTTTCTAAAACCAGCTTGAACATCAGGGAGTTCACGGTTCATGTATTGCTGAAGCCTGGCTTGGAGAATTTTAAGCGTTACTTTACTAGCATGTGAGATGAGTGCAATTGAGTACATCATGCTAAATGGCAGGCTGGATGAATCACAGCCTGGAATCAAGATTGCTGAGAGAAATATCAATAACCTCAGATATGCAGATGACACCATCCTTATGACAGAAAGTGAAAAGGAACTAAAAGTGAGAGAAGAGAGTGAAAACTCAACATTCAAAAAACGAAGATCATGGCATCTGGTCCCATCACTTCATGGGAAATAGACAGGGAAACAATGGAAACGGTGACAGATTTTATTTTCTTGTGCTCCAAAATCACTGCAGATGGTGGCTGCAGTCTTGAAATTAAGACACTTGCTCCTTGGAAGAAAAGCTATGACCAAACTAGACAGCATATTGAAAAGCAGAGATATAACTTTACCGACAAAGGTCCGTCTAGTCAAAGTTATGGTTTTTCCAGTAGTCATGTATGGATGTGATATTTGGGCCATAAAGAAAGCTGAGCACCAAAAACTGATGCTTTTGAACTGTGGAGTTGAAGAAGACTCTTAAGAGTCCCTTGGACAGCAAGGAAATCAAACCAGTCAATCCTAATGGAAATCAGTCCTGAATGTTAACTGGAAAGATTGATGCTGAAGCTGAAGCTCCAATACTTTGGCCACCTGATGCAAAGAACTGACTCACTGGAAAAGACCCTGATGCTGGGAAAGACTGAAGGCACAACAAGAAGTGGACAACAGAAGATGAGATGGTTGGATGGCATCACGGACCACATGGCTTCTTGGATGGCAAAGAGTTAGATAGGAATGAGTGACTAGATTGAACTCATGCCAAGGGACAACTAAGCCCACGAGGTGCAACTCCTGAGCCCACATATCGCAACTAAAGAAGTTCTTGCACACCTCAACTACAGAAAGCCCATGCCCCACAATGAAGACCCATATTTTTAATTTTCAAAAGATCCTCCTCTTCCAGGAAGTATTCCCTACTCTCCTCCTACCTAGTGGCAATTACACTGCCCTTCCAGCATTGACCCTGTAGTTTGGAGGCTTTTTTCCCTATTTTTCTTCTGGTTTTGAACACTCTTTCTAGTTTTGTTAACAGCTGTTGTATCCATGCTTTAATTCCCTTGCTCTGTTAAGACCTTGCCAGCAGCCAGAGTTGTGTGGATTCCAGCCACCTCATCCCTTAATAAAGGATCCTCCGTAGATGTCCAATATATACACAGGAAATGAGTGAAACTCGAGTCTTCCTCTTTGTCAGCCACTGCATGGTATTGTGCTCTGACCCCTTTTATTTTTCATCTGTGTAGGATGCAAGCCACACTGATCTTTGCAGGAGCATCCTCTGTGCCCCCAGAGAGGACTGGGCTGCCAACCTCTCATGAAGTAATTAAATGACAAATTACCTGCAGGCTCTCAGCTGGAAAACCTATAGGAGCACGGCCTTTCCATATTCATAGGATTTAATCAAATCTGAACGCTTGGAAGAACTTCATAGCCTTTGTTCCAGAGGCCTGTATTTGCAGATGGGGAAACTGATACTCAGAGCAGGACAGTAGCTCCTTCAAGGATCCATGGGTCTTTTGTGGAATGAGATGTTTATCATCCTTACCTCAAGTTTCCATAGTGAGAGGAAGCTTCCATTCCACTGGCCAGGATGGGGCAGGATTGGAGGACTATTTCTCATCACTCCAGTATCCTGGCTTGGAGAACTTCATGAACAAAGAAGCCTGTCAGGCTACAGTTCATAGGGTTGCAAAAAACTGGACATGACTCAGCATGCATGCATGCACACACACACACACACACACACCACTCTTTCTCCAGAAAGAGGAAAGCCTTATCATATTGGAGAGATGAGATTAAAGACCACAGGCCAAGCATTGCCCAGTCTTTCTTATAGACTGTTTTTCCCTCCAGCTGCTTCCTCCATGTAGTAGGCTCCAGGGCAGGACTTCTTTCCCCACTCCCACTCCGCTAAATAGTCAGTCACCCAGGGAGGCTCAGATTCTCTAGGTATTCCTGCCCTCACTAGGTGGGTAAATGAAATTCAGGAGAAAAGAAAAACTCATGTGTCATATGTTGGGCTTGGACCATTATCCTCCTCTGTTGATTATACAGTTGATTTTATATATTGGTCCTTATATGGCTTCTTGGGTCTGTTTTCAGAGTTGTAGTTAATTGTCACCCTCAGTATCAACCTGGGGGCAAGTGGCAGTGCCAAGGTATAGCCACCAACTCAGTTCCTCTAGAAGTGAGGTAGGAACTGGGGAAGAAGAGATGTCAGGACTGGTGGCCCAGTTTCTTGTCTGGATGACCAGATGGATGAGGAAGTCGATCTTTGGGGGTAAAAAACAGATGCTAAGGGGAGAAGCAGGTTCAGGGAGATGAAAATGTGTTCAGTATTTGGCCACAGAGCCCTCAGGGGCTCCAAATCTGAGTGACAGATAGAGAATGAGGAAACCAGCAAGACAGGGATAATGAAAATGTGGTCCATAGGCCAACAGTCTCAGCATCACCTAGCAACCAGTTAGATACACAGATTTCCCAGCCCCACCCCAGACCTACTGAATCAGAAACTCTGGCCTTGAGGCCCAATCAGTGTTTTAATAAACTCTCCAGGTAATTTTGATGCCCATTAGAGTTTAAGAATCTCTGGCATCAGAGGTCATCTTCTTACATGTCTTTAATTAGATTTATTTCTAGGTATTTTCCTGGCATTTGGTAGGTTTTGATGCTATGATAAATGTTATTTTTAAATTTATTTTTCTGGTTGCTTGTTGCTGGTATATGGAAATGCTGGAGCTTCTCTGGTGGCTCAGACAGTAAAAAATTGCTCCTGCAATGCGGGAGATCCAGGTTTGATCCCTGGTTTGGGAAGATTCCCCTGGAGAAGGGAATGGCAACTCACTCCAATATTCTTGCCTAGAGAATTCCATGGACAGAGGAGCCCGGTAAGCGACAGTCCATGGTTTCACAAAGAGGCAGACATAGCTGAGCAACTAACACACACACACACACACACACACACACACGTAGAAATACAATTGATTTCAATTGGTCTTGAATCCAGCAACCTTGCAAAATTCACTTATGAATTCTAACCATTGATCCACAGATTCATCCCTTTGGATTTCCTATGTGACTGGTGAATGATATGAGAGGGTTCAGAGAAGAGGTCATAGATTTGGAAATCAATGTAACATCTGTAAACCCAGTACAAAGCTTTTTTTTTTTTTTTTTTTTTTTTTTTGGAGAAAAGGAGTCCAAACTCAGACTGCAGGGCACTGTTGTGCACTACAGGGGTATGCATGCTTGTGAACACACAGGCACAGAGAATGTTCCAGATATCATGTAGGTGAACTGTGGGCTGGATTTCAGAGGCCTCTCCCTCTGTCTCACTATGACTGCTAGGCTTCCCCTTAGCAAAGTCAGAGGTTGGCACAGGTTGACTAAATGAAATATATTTTCCAGGTAGGGAAAAGTAGATTTCTCAGGTATGGACAGGACTGTGTGACAGCTAGATTGATCAACCATCCTGTTTGCCCTAGAACCAAAGGTTTTCCCTGGATGAGGGACTTTCAGTGCTAAAGCAAGGACACTCCCAGGCAAATTGAGACGGTTGGTCACCCTAACTTCTAACTTGGTTTCCACGAAGCTGAGAAGCCTGGTGGACCAAAGATACCCAAAGAGTCCATCATGAGAGTAATGCCTGACCCCAGACAAGTGAGGAGTAAAGATCTATTTTGAGAACCATGAGTGTTCTGGGCTTTCCCAGTAGCTCAGCAGTAAAGAATCCACCTACCATGCAGGAGCCACGGGAGACATGGGTTTTATCCCTGAGCCAGGAAGATCCCCTGGAGGGTAGCATGGCAATCCAGTCTAGTATTCACATCTGGAAAAATCCCATGGACAGAGGAGCCTGGGAGGCTATATAGTCCATAGGATCGAAAAGAGTTGGACACAAGACTGAAGTGACTTAGCATGCGCTCATGAATATTCCCCAGCTTTCACATTAAGGCCATACTCCCTGATCTCTCCACCCTATAAGGCTGAAACTCTACCAGCCAAGTTGCCTGCTTCTTGATCAGTCTATCCTGATATTGGGCAGACTGGGGGTTCTTTGCTACCAGAGTTCTCTTGGAATCTCTGAGCAGTCAGTACCTTGGGATTTTTGACCATGACCTTCAGCATCCAGGTTCCATACCATACCATGTTTCCCCCTTGACACTTGAGACAAAGACATTCTCACGTGTAATTTCCATTTCATAGCCCAAATTCCACCACTTTCCATGCAAGAAAGCACATCTTTCTTGCAAGCGAGTAATACTATGACAAGGATAGCCTAGAATTCTCTCCAATTTTTTTAAAGAAGAAATCATTGGCAAATGTCAGTCATTCATTATTAGTTACAAACTACCAGCAACATAAGACATGTGGATGCTAGTGTATCGAGATACTTCCTTGAGGACTATCAGGTCTGAAACAAATCGTTAGGGGTGAAAGAACACCTGTGTGGGGACTCGTGGCAGCAGAGATGTTAGACGACCTCAAAGGTACTGGCCATGACAAGGAGTTCTGACTCACCAACCCAGATTTCGTGTCTATAGTCTCCAGACTGTAGATCCATGGCCAACAGCACTAGTGAGTCATGGACATCACTCACCAGCTGTCTGCCCCCCTGTCATTTCTCCTCCCACTCTCCTGTCTCTTTGCAGGCAGCTAAGTCTCTGAGAGTCATATCTTCACATCCCTGTCCCAGATAGGGAAGATGTTGAAGATCCAGGTGTCCTTGGCCTCTGGACCTGCAAGGTCTCTGCCATGCCTCTTCACTCACAGGTAAATCGCTTTAGGAGCAGACTTGCATGCAGCTGAAAGAAGGGAAAGGAATCTGGGCATTGAATCATAAAACCCAAGCTTGGGTCCTAGCTTAATCCCTCTGAACCTTAGCCTCCTCATTCATCTCACATCTCTCAAAATTTGCATGCCAGAATCACTATTTTGCAACCAACCATGTAACAATTGATACAGGCAAGAATCCTTAATGGATGCCAAAACCATTGGGTGAAATGATATTGGGGAATGGGATATTCATGCAGTGTCTGGGTATCATTCCACAGTTACTTGTTAATTACAAAAAGAAAATGTACTTCTGCAGTGGCAAAGGCTGTTATGTGTGTGCTCAGTCATGTCCAACTGTTTGCAACCCCATGGACTGTAGCCTGCCAGGTTCCTCTGTCCATGGAATTTTTCAGGCAAGTATACTGGAGTGGGTTGCTATTTCCTCCTCCAGGTCAGGATCTTCCTGACCCAGGGATAGAATCTGCATCTCTTGCATCTCCTGCATTGGCAGGCAGATTCTTTACCACTGCGCCACCTGGGAAGCCCAAAGGTTGGAGTTTACAAATCATTAAATCCTAGTAATACCCATGTCATACTAGTATTGTCTCTGTTCTCCCCCCACCAAAACCAAACAGAGGCAAGTTCCTTCTTGCATATTCCTACTGATGGGCTGCTCACTACTTTCCAAGATAGCCTCTTTCCCGTGTGGTCAGTACTATCTGAGAAGCAGAAATCTTCCTGAAGCTTCTGCTATCCAGTGTCAGCATCGCCTTTGGCAGTTGCAGCATATAACTGAATCCTTTCTCATCAGAAATGGGTACAGAGACTGTGGCCCTGCTGCCCGCACACAGCTCTGCTCCTGGCAAGCCTTCAGCTTCTGCTGTTTCCCCTAGATTAGCTTTCTAGCCCCCTCCTACCCCTGGTGGCCCTCACAATGTGTCCTCATCCATATTGTCTATATTCCTGATTCACTACGCTCCATGCCTCTAACTGCCCCCTCCACTACCATGTTCTGTGATGTCCAGCTTGGACCATCTATTTTGCACCACTCCAAAGAGAACCACCTGCAGAAGTCATCAATCCCATTGGGGATCGTATATGTGCATCCTCTGAAGGACGAGTATTCCTCTTCACGCAAGGCTGGAACTAGCATCAAATACCTCCTGTGGTCCAGGTTGTCCCATTTAATCTTCCCCATCAATCCCATGAGACCAGTAGGAACCCTCCCAACTTACAAATGAGGCGACAGGCTCAGAGAGCTTTGATAAAGACTTGCCAACTAGTAAATGATGATGACAGATTCGTGGTCTCAGATCTGTAAGATTTCTAAGTCCAGGCTTTTTCTTCCACATCGCATAGGTGCAGCATGGCTTACCCCCAAGGATGGGCTTGACAGAGCAAGACAGGTGATACCCATCAACATCTGAGGCACAAGTGTCAACCTCAGAGCACGCACGGGAACTCCTCATCTCCCCACACCTGCCCAGATGTGGACATGTGGTGTCACGGCTGATGGCTACTGTGTTTTGTTTCTGGACTCAACCTTCTGCATGTTCCCAAGTGAGCATCAGATTCAGAGCTATATTGTAGCACAGGGAACACCAATGATCCCTTAGCCCTGTATGATATTCCTCTTTTTAGTTCTTTATTGTGACAACATTCAGAAAAAGAAGATCATGGCATCCGGTCCCATCACTTCATGGGAAATAGATGGGGAAACAGTGGAAACTGTGTCAGACTTTATTTTGGGGGCTCCAAAATCACTGCAAATGGTGACTGCAGCCATGAAATTAAAAGATGCTTACTCCTTGGAAGAAAAGTTATGACCAACCTAGATAGCATATTCAAAAGCAAAGATGTTACTTTGACAACAAAGGTCCATCTAGTCAAGGTTATGGTTTTTCCAGTGGTCATGTATGGTTGTGAGAGTTGGACTGTGAAGAAAGCTGAGCGCCGAAGAATTGATGCTTTTGAACTGTGGTGTTGGAGAAGACTCTTGAGAGTCCCTTGGACTGCAAGGAGATCCAACCAGTCCATTCTGAAGGAGATCAGCCCTGGGATTTCTTTGGAAGGAATGATGCTAAAGCTGAAACTCCAGTACTTTGGCCACCTCATGCGAAGATTTGACTCATTGGAAAAGACTCTGATGCTGGGAGGGATTGGGGGCAGGAGAAGGGGACGATAGAAGATGAGATGGCTGGATGGCATCACTGACTCGATGGATGTGAGTCTGAGTGAACTCCGGGAGTTGGTGATGGACAGGGAGTCCTGGCGTGCTGCGATTCATGGGGTCGCAAAGAGTTGGACACGACTGAGCGACTGAACTGAACTGATTGTGACAAAACCGCTTACGCCAGAACTCGGTAGCTTAAAACAACAGACATTTGTCTCTTCACAGTTTCTGTGAGTCAGGAATCTGGCGGCTGCTTAGCTGTTTCTGACTCAGTGTCTCACAGGCTGTAGCAACTGTATCAGCTGGTGCTGAAGTCGTCTGGAGCTCCCCTGAGGCTGGAGGATTCACTTCCAACTTACTCTTGTGACTGTAGGAGGGAAGCATTGGTTCCTCTTCACGCGGACTCCTGTATCAAGACACTGACAACTCGGCAACTGGTTCCTCCCAGCACGAGTAACCCAGGAGAGACGAGGGGCTCAGGATGGAAGCCATCATTGTCTTTATGAATCCTTTTATAATCTGAATTTAGAAGTGACAGACCGTCATTACCTCCGAAATAGTCTCTTGGCCATAGAGTCTAATCCTTGTACTACATAGGAAGGGATGTGAACACAACAGCAGGAACACCAAGAGGCAGGGACCTCGGGCGCCATCCTGGAGTTGGCTATCACATCCCCGAACAACATGTTTTTCCCTAAATCATGTGTGACTTCTGCAATCTGCTCGGGCACATTTGAGAAGCCACAGGAGTTCCAAAGGTGCGCATGTGCACATGCCTGCTCACACACACACACACACACACAAACATACACACACTCCTTAAAGAGATAATGATAGTGCCTTCCTCAGCCATTCTTGAATGATGCTTTTGAGAAACATTTGCTGATTAGCTGCCTGGATGGAGGCACCTCAGGCTTCCTGGTGGCTCAGATGGTAGAGAATCTGCCTGCAATGCAGGAGACCTAGGTTCGACCCCTAAGTCGGAAAGATCCCCTAGAGAATGGAATGGCTACCCACTCCAGAGGAGGCATCTCAGAGATGGATGCTGGGTCAAGGGGGATTCAGGCTTCCATAGACAAGAGGACAAGGAAGCAAGGCCAGGAGGCGATGTTGTTATGACTGTGTCTAAGTGGGGAGGGGAAGGAAGTAGAGTCAGGAGGGGAGAGGGGTGCATATTACTAGTTAACAAGTGGATCATTTCTGACTGGAGATGCTCGTGCAGCTCCAGAACTGAAGCACTTGAAACAGCTTTCAGGGTCAGAGATGACAATAGTGATCCATGAAAGTGGGGCGTTTGAATGCGACTGAGGCAGAGCTGGGGGTGGGGAGGAACTGTAGTTGTAAGAGAATCAGTCAAGGAAGTTAGTCATTTTAATTTTCTCTATATTCATGGCTATTCCCGTATCCTCACTCTATCTTTGGAGATTTCTCCTACTCTTGTTTCTAATTTAACGTAGTCTCATTTTTTTTTTCTATTTTTTAAAAATTTTCTTAATTAGGTTAGCTAGTGGTTTATTTCTTTTATTGCATTTCTCTCCATGAAGTTCCAGCTCTTATATTTATTAGTGCTACTGTTTTTAATTCATTAATTTCTGTCTTTATCTTTGGCAGTTCCTTCCATTGCTTTTCTTAAGCTTGTTTTGTTCTTGCTCTTCCTAACTTTTGGAACTGAGCCCTAATTTATTTTCCTTTCTTAAATGAAAACGTATTTAAAATCGTGACTTGTCTTCTGCCTTTAAATTCAACCTTATCTGATACTGAGACTTAGATTCCTGTTTTCCTTTGCTGCATTTGCCAGGTAGGGGGCTAAACCATCCTTTATTTTTTCATCTGTCTTTGGGCCTTGGTTTTAGATCCATTTGTCTACAGCATATAATTTGCCTTTGTTTTTACAAGACATCTGAGAGCTTTTTCTTTAACAGGAGAGTTTATCTCATTTGCAATTACAAATAAGACATGCTTGTTGGTTCTCAGGCTGTATAACAAACATTTTAAAAATAAACAGAAAGAAGCATTAAAAATAAAAAGAATATAAAAAGATGACAGGGCTGTTTTCTTTTACTTTCTCTCAAAGGTTTTCCTGCTGGTAAATTGGAAAGGTTTAGTTCTTGTGTGTGTGTTTCTCTTGATGATGCTGGTGTCTCACTTTGTAAGCTGTAATTTTGTCATTTATCTCTGATGCACCACTTGGGTCCTCTTGGACTCACCTGTCTCTTGTTCTGCACGTCACTGCATCTACCAGCTTCAATCAGGCACAGCCTGATGGAGCCAAGGGACGTCAGGAGATCACACATGTGCCACACGCAAGTGCAGAGGTATTTACACCTCACAGTGAAAGTGAAAGTGTTAGCCGTTCAGTCCTGTCCAACTGTTTGCAACCCCATTGACTGGAAGCCAACAGGCTCCTCAGTCCATAAAATTCTCCAGACAAGAACACTGGAGTGGGTAGCCATTCCCTTCTCCAGGGGATCTTCCTGACCCAGGGATCTAACCCAGGTCTCCCGCATTGCAGGCAGATCTGAGCCATCAGGGAAGCCCTGTTTATACCTCATGGAATAAGCCATTAACCAGTGGGAAGTGAGAGCTTGTAGATAAATTCTTCCCACTTTCTCTCCCTGGACAGACCATCCTAAAACACAGTTCATGAGTTTTCTCAAGCTGCCATCACAAATATCTCAGACTAGGGGACTTAAACAACAGGAAAGTCTCTTTCCCCAGTTCCGGGAGGCTGGAAGTCCAAGTTCAAGGTTCCTTCAGAGGCCTCTCTCCTTGGCTTGCATAGAACTGTGTTCTTGCTATGCCCTTACCTGGTCATTCCTCTGTCTGTCTGTGTCTTAATGCTCTCTTCCTGTAAGAATGCTGTTCATACTGGATCATGGAATATTGTTCTCAGTCACGTCCGACACTTTGCAACTCTATGGACTATAGCCCGTTAGGCTGCATTGTCCATGGAATTATCCAGGTAAGAATACTGGAGTGGGTTGCCATTTCCTTCTCCAGGGCATATTCCTAACCTAGAGATCCAACCCAAGTCTCCCTCATTGCAGGCAGATTCTTTACCACTGCACCTCCTTGGAAGCCCCTATAATGGATCAGGGACCACCCATATAACTTCATTTTAAATTAATTACCTCTACAGAATTGAAAGAGACACGTGTACCCCAATGTTCGTCACAGCATTGTTTATAACAGCCAGGACATGGAAGCAACCTAGTTGTCCATCAGCAGATGAATGGATAAGAAAGCTGTGGCACATATACACAGTGGAATATTACTCAGCCATTGACAAGAATACATTTGGAGCCTATTATACAGAGTGAAGTAAGCCAGAAAGAAAAACACCAATACAGTATACTAATGAATATATATGGAATTTAGAAAGATGGTAATGATAACCCTGTATGCAAGATAGCAAAAGAGACACAGATGTAGAGAGCAGTCTTTTTGGACTCCGTGGGAGAGGGCAAGGGTGGGATGGTTTGGGAGAATGGCATTGAAACATGTATGTTATCATGTGTGAAATGGATCAGCAGTCCAGTTTCGATGCATGATACAGGATGCTAGGGGCTGCTGCACTGGGATGACCCAGAGGGATGGGATGGGATTGGGAGGAAGGGGAGAGGGAGGGTTCAGGATGGGGAACACATGTACAGATTCGTGTCAATGTATGGCAAAACCAATACAATATTGTAAAGTAATTAGCTTACAAAAATAAATAAATAAATAAATAAATAGAAGGAAAAAATTAATTAATTACCTGTAAAAGTCCTATCTCCAAATACAGTCATATTCTGAGGTACCAGGGGTCAGGACGTCAACATATGAATTCAGAGGGGCTGGAAGACAGTTCAGTGCATAACATACAGTTTTCTATGACTTCCCTGAGTCTTGTCCCAGGAGACAAAAGAATCATTTGCACCCAGTGGCAGCCAGCTGGATTTTAATGCTATGGACTTGGAACTTCCTCAGTGGTCCATTAGTGAAGAATCCACCTTTCAAAGCAGAGGACTCAGTTTTGATCCCTAGACAAGGAACTAAGATCCCACAGGCCGAAGGGCAACTGAGCCCACGCTCCACAATTAGAGAGCCTTCACACCACAGCAATAGATCCCATAAGCCACAACTAAGACCCAGACACAGCAAAAATAAACAATAAATAAATTTTAAAAATGGGTCTCATTTAAAAAAAATCTTACAGGCTTTCCTTCTTCCTGCGTCATCCTTTTTGTCCTGCACCTCTACTTCCTGTGATTGACGTCCCTGATACATTATATTCTCCAAGACTTTGCCAAAGGTTGTGCTTCCTGGGAGGCTGGATCAAGACAGTATTTAAACCTGGAGTTATCATCTTGACTCTGTATATGAGTGATGGGAACTTAAATATGGTTCATGTCCCCACTTTCTCCCTTCTAATCTCATTTCCCAGTTTTGATGGCCATATTGTTGTTGAATACTTTCCATAGTCATCTTTATACCTTTCAAAGCATATTTATATACCCATCAGCTGCTTGCTTTCTCTAAGCCACATCATTTGGCCCCAGCTTCTTTGAAAAACAAGGAAATCTGCTTCTTTCCCTCTCACTTTGCTTTCCAATATGTGTCAAAATTATTACATTATTACTGCATTAGCTTATAACACATTGCACATTGTTCACCATAATTCTGTTTCTTATTATCAGATCCACATTTTAATAGAAACACTGTAATCGAGCAAGAACTCATGGGACCTTCTAAGACAGACCCTCCCCCTTATCCTGTGCTTTAGTTCCTCTCTGAAGTACCTAGCTCACAGTATTTGATGCACATTTCCTGAGTTGTTTTGCAGATGTGAAAATCCTCACCAAATGGGAAAACTGCTTGATGACTATTCTCCTGGAGCCTAAGGATTGATAATGTTCACACCTATGACAGCACCCTGCTACCTCACCATCAGCCAGTCAGAGAACTGTGCATGAGCTGATTATTTACCTTGCTACCCTCGTCCCTCACCTGGCTTTTAAAAGTGCTTTGTCAAAACCTTGAGCTAGCTGAGACTTTTCAGGGCAAGAAATACCTCTACTCCTGGCATGGCCCTGCACTAAACCTTTCTCTGCTCCAAACTCCAATGTTTCAGTTTGTCTGGCCTCACAGTGCATTGGGTACACATACCTGAGCTAACAACATTGGTCAGTGTTTTTCCTTTTATCATGATTTGCTGGTAGTAAAATGTCATCTATTTTACTCTCTTCCAAGCACCAAAGTACCAAGTACCAAGTACCAAAAGGTACTGTCTTCCAAGGAGACCTTATGGTAATTATTACATGTTTAATGATCATCATGTCTCACTCTTTTCTGGAGTGACAGCTTAGCAGGGAATAAAATTCTTCATAGGTGACACTGGGGAAATTTTATCAGCATCAGTTGCTAAATATCAGTGGCTTTCTCTATAAGAGGGCTAACACATCCTTGCCCCCTGCCAGGTGACGGGCAGTGCTTCACAGTAGGTGGGAAGTTTTCCCCCCACCACTCCCGCCCCATTTCCTTATTTCTTTTCCTAAGGGTGTAGTTCCATTGTCCATTGCCTTCAAGCCCTGAATATGCTGTGCAAAATCTAAGAGCAGTCTGATTTTCTTCTTTATTGGGTGTTTTGTATTTTTGGCTTGAATATCCATTGTAATTTTTTTTATCTTTGAAGTCCAGAAACGTCACTATGATGCATCTTCATTTTAGGTATTAGGTTGGCCAAAATGCAAAGCGTTTGTTTGGGTTTTTCCATAAAGTCTTCCAGAAAACCCCTGAGTGAACTTTTGGCTAACTCAGTATTTTAATCTTTATTTGTTTGGGGGCAGAGTATATCCTTTGAATTTGCCTATTCAAGTTTTTTTTTTTTTAAGCAAGTTTTTTCCATAGATATGGATGATATTTCCATTACTGATGTCACTGAAGCAGGAAAATAGAACAAATTGAAATGAAAAATAAATTTAGTGATGATAAAAGATATATATCCTCAAATCCTTTTATATATATATCTGCAAAGGTCTCTATTCAATTTTTTCTGCGCTCTTTGGTTTTCTATAGTTAATGCTTGTCTCTAATCCTTTTAAATATTTTTCTTTCATTTAATTGCATTTGATTTTCTCCAAAAAACTTTATGTCTATGTTTTTGGCAATTTTTCTCCTTCTTATTGCTGATTCTAATTTGACTTGTTTCTTGTTATAATGAATATAATTATAATGATAGCAACAATTATATAACACTCACTGTGTACCCACTCCAGTATTCTTACCTGAAGAATTCTATGGACAGAGGAGAACAACTGAGCAACTTTCGCTGTTTACCAGGAACTATTCTAAATGCTTCTACAAATATTTATATATTTATATATGTTTATTTATTATATTTATCCTGGCATCTATTTTATGACATGGTGCTATTATTATCCTTATCTGAGGTACAGAGGTTCCAGCTGAGTTATTTCAAATCCTAAAAGATGATGCTGTGAAAGTGTTGCACTCAATGTGCCAGCAAATTTGGAAAACTCAGCAGTGGCCACAGGACTGAAAAGGTCAGTTTTCATTCCAATTCCAAAGAAAGGCAATGCTCAAACTACCACACAATTGCACTCATCTCACACGCTAGCAAAGTAATGCTCAAAATTCACCAAGCCAGGCTTCAACAGTACTTGAACTATGAACTTTCAGATGTTCAAGCTGGATTTAGAAAAGGCAGAGAAGCCAGAGATCAAATTGCCAACATCCACTGAATCATTGAGAAAGCAAAAGAGTTCCAGAAAAGCATCTACTTCTGCTTTATTGACTACACCAAAGCTTTTGACTGTGTGGATCACAATAAACTGTGGAAAATTCTGAAAGAGATGGGAATACCAGACTACCTGACCTGCCTCCTGAGAAATCTGTATGCAGGTCAGGAAGCAACAGTTAGAACTGGACATGGAACAACAGACTGGTTCCAAATAGGAAAAAGAGTATGTCAAGGCTGTATATTGTCACTCTGCTTATTTAACTTATATGCAGAGTACATCATGAGAAATGCTGGGCTGGATGAATCACAGCCTGGAATCAAGATGATGAAAGTGAAAGAGAAGAGTGAAAAAGTTGGCTTAAAACTCAACTTTCAAGAACCTAAGATCATGGCATCTGGTCCCATCACTTCATGGTAAATAGATGGAGAAGCAATGGAAACAGTGAGACTTTATTTTGGGGGGCTCCAAAATCACTGCAGATAGTGACTGCAGCCATGAAATTAAAAGACGCTTACTCCTTGGAAGGAAAGTTATGACCAACCTAGATAGCATATTAAAAAGCAGAGACATTACTTTGCCAACAAAGGTCCATCTAGTCCAAGCTATGGTTTTTCCAGTGGTCATGTATGGATGTGAGAGTTGGACTGTAAAGAAAGCTGAATGCAGAAGAATTGATGCTTTTGAACTGTGGTATTGAAGATGACTCTTGAGAGTCCCTTGGACTGCAAGGAGATCCAACCGGTCCATCCTAAAGGAAATCAGTCCTGAATATTCATTGGAAGGACTGATGTTGAAACTGAAACTCCAATACTTTGGCCACCTGATATGAAGAGCTGACTCATTTGAAAAGACCCTGATGGTGGGAAAGATTGAAGGCAGGAGGAGAAGGGGAAGACAGAGAATGAGATGGCTGGATGGCATCACCGACTCAATGGAGATGAGTTTGAGGAAACTCCGGGAGTTGATGATGGACAGGGAGGCCTGGCGTGCTGCAGTCCATGGAGTTGCAAAAGTTGAACTGAACTGAACTGAGGTACAGATAGAGCAAGTCACTAGATAAAGGTCACACAGCTAGTGAGTAGCAAAGACAGGACATGACCCCAGGCACATGACTTTATATTCTCTTCTACTTATTCTCTTCCCACTCCTCCCTACTGATTTGGGTTTTTCTCCCTATCATTTATATTCTCAGGTGTTCAACTCACTTTTATCCTCTAGCTCTTGCTGTCTTCTTTTCCTTGATTTTTTCATATGGAGAACACCCGACTCATCATTTTTACCTCCTTCAAAGCATTATCTTTCTGGAGTTCTTCATCCATCTCTTGATTATTATCATCCTTGCTTCTTCTATTCCCAAAGTTCCTTTGCACAGAGGCTGGGGTTTTTGTTTGTTTGGTTGCTTATTTATCATTCCTCCTACAATGAAGGAGGTATAGTTTTTGTCCAGCTGACTCTGTGTGAAAGGATTACTGGAGTCTGGAAGTAAGCTGAGGGCCGTCAGAAAGACTGACTTGAGTCTGCAGTCAACTTTCTCATTCATTCTCTCCCCAGGGTACGTCTGTGCTCCAGATTACCAGGAAATCTCCTTGGCTCATAGCAAAGTCGCACACTCGCCTCTTACCCCTCCTGGTATGTCACACATTGGTTTTGGTGTATTTTGATTATCCTTTATTCCTCTGCTGCTTCTCAGGGCTGTTTGTCATGCACAGCCTCCTGAAATTTGAAACTGGCTAATTGCCAGGATGATGTTTCTCCCTCCCTATGAGGCTCTGCCTTGGAGATCAGTCCACAGTATAAACCAGGGCTTAGGAAATTCTTGGGCTTCCCTGGTGGCTCAGAGGTTAAAGCGTCTGCCTCCAATGCGGGAGACCCGGGTTCAATCCCTGGGTCAAGAAGATCCCCTGGAGAAGGAAATGGTAACCCACTCCAGTATTCTTGCCTGGAGAATCCCATGTACAGAGGAGCCTGGCAGGCTACAGTCCACGGGAGTCGCAAAGAGTCGGACACAACTGAGCAACTTCTTCACTTCACTTCACAGGAAATTCTTGCAGTCTCCACCTTCCCAGGTGGCTCAGATGATAAAGAATCTGTCTGCAATGCAGGAGACCCAGGTTCAATCCCTGGGTCAGAAAGATCCCCTGGAGAAGGGAATGGCTACCAACTCCAGTATTCTTGCCTGGAGAATCCCTTGGACAGAGTAGCCTGGCAGGCTCCAGTCCATGGGGTTGCAAAGAGTTGGCAGACACAACAGAGAAACTAACACTTTCACTTGCCCTTCCTGGCCATGGGTCATGAGTTTTGATCCTTAGAGCCCTACTTTGCCTGACTTTCATGGAGATTTGTAGAAGCAAGTCACACACTATCCTCCCTCCCCTGGTCCAATTTTCACTGCATTTGCAGTCTAGTTCCATGCAGTGTAGTTGAGAATTATGAGTGTTTCTGAGTTTCTTCAAAGATAAAACTAACTTGTCTCTTTCAAGAAAGAGAGGGACAGAGACATCCTGAATCAAAATCCTCACCCACTTAAAGTACTGGACTGGGAGGGGACGAGGACCTCCAATCTGAAAGATTAGGATGGTGGCAAACTTGCCCCATCCTGTAATATATCCATGCAATGTGAAGCCATCCATTCCTGAGCAAGATCTACCCTGAGCACAACCCAGGAGACATTCGGGAGCTGCTTTCTCTGGCAACAAAGGCTTTTCAGCATAATATATGGTGGCACATTAAACAGGGACACTGATGAGGGGATTAGAGGAATTTAGATTCTCCATCTCTCTGGTTGAGGAGGGAATGGCACTCTTGACCCCTTATGGAACAGCAGCCAGGGCTAGGGTCCTGGCACTTCATTGCCTGGGCTAGAAAAAGAAGGGAATGATGGCCTAGCATCTCTCTCTTTCTTCCTCTTTTCCTACTTCTTCTCCTCCTCCTTCTTCTCCTTGATTATCCTGGCTCCCATCCTGCATGGCTGCCAAAGGCATGACAACCAGACAGAGTCAGGCAGAAATCCCTTGAGTGCCAAGCCAGTGATGGAGGGAACTGACATAAGCCTGTATTTTCAAGAAGGCAGTGTCATAAGAGGAACAGCATACAGAGGGGGAAACAAACGTAAATTTAGGTCCCAGCTTTGGGTCAGATGTGGGGAGGGCTTTATAGTTTGGAAAGTAGCGGGGGGAAGATCTGAATTTGGGAGGTGGAGTTAACTAGATTTACCTCCCAGTTGTACCACTTACTCAGAAGGACCCTAGGCTGCGATTTCTCTTCTTTTAAAAACTTTAGTTGAAGTACAGTTGATTTGCAAAGTTGGGTTAATTTCTACTATACAGCAAACTGATTCAGTTATACTTATATATTATCTTTCATGTTTTTCCATTATTGTTCATCACAGAATATTGAATGTAGTTCCCTGTGCTTTACAGTAGGATCTTGTTGTTTATCCATCCTACATATAAAAGCTTGCATGAATTCCCCTTCCTCTCAACCTCTTAGTCAATTAAACAGAAACAATAATACAGTTATATTAGAAAGTTGTTGTGAAAATTAATGGAATACTTATGGTTCTGGAAGATGATGGATTTAAATTAATATCAAATCCCTCCATCGATAAATATTTAGAAATGCTAGAAAAATACAAAATAATTACTTAAAATACAGAATTCAGAAAAAGAAAACCCCAGAAATAAGAGTGATAAATGTGTGAGCTCAAAGACACAGTCCCAGTTCCACATGCTTAGCAGACGACATAGACAAGAAGAGTCCATAGCTGCATTCTCCTTAATAACCCCAAATTGGAAACAGTCCAGATGTCCACCATAAGTAAAATGGATTAATCATGATATATTCAAATAATGGACCAGTGTAGACAACCATAGAAGGAAAGTATGGTTATATACTACAGCCCAAAGGAAGTTTACAAGCAAATTTTAAATGAAAGGAACACATACAATCTGAATCTCTTTATATAAAGTTCAGGGAGAGATAAAGACAACCATTCTGCGGTGCTGGATACATACATCTGTGTGAATACAAACATCTATTGCAAATATTACTGTAAACAAGGGATCAGAGTTCACATCACCGGAGAAAACATGATGAGTAAATGCAACATGAAACCCTGGATGGGATCCTGGAACAGAAAAAAGAGCATCAAAGAGAAAATTGGCCAAATCCAAACAGAATATAGAGTTTAGTTAATAATCATGTACCGATGTTAATTTCTTAGTTTTAACAAATATATCATGATTATAAAAATGTGCATATTAGAAAAAACTGGGCAAAGAATCTATGAGAATTCTCTGTACCATCTTTGAATCTTTTCTGTAAATTTAAAATTATACCAAAATAAACCTTATTAGATGTATCAGTCACTTTCCTAGCTATTATCTGACTGACTTTTAGAAATATATGTCCATCCAAAACCTTGCACATGAATGCTTACAGAAGCTTTACTGTAATTACCTAAAAGTGAAAGCAGCCAAGATGTTCTTCAGTACACAGGTGATCCAGTAAACAAACTTTGGTACTTTCATATGACAGAATACCATCTGTCAATAAAAACGAATGAGTTATCAAGCCACCAAAAGACATGAATGAATCTTAAATGCATATCACTGAGTTGAACAAGCCAGTCTGAAAATACATATTGTATGATTTCAATTATTTTGATTATATGACATCCTGAAAAAGGCAAAACCAAAGACAGTAAAAGGATCTTTGGCTGCTAGAGATGTGGTGGAGGGGGTGGTATTTGAATAAGTGAAAAACAAGAGATTTTTACATGAAATTATTCTATATGATATTTTAATAATGAACATGTGATACTGTGTGACTGACACTATGTGTCAAAACCCAAGGAACTTTGCAGCACAGAGAATGAAACTTAATGTCTACAGATTAAACACACACACACACACACACACACACACACACACATTTAGGAGGTCAGAGAACTCCCAGATGAAATGCAGAATGTGACAAGAGAATCTAATGTTACAAATGTAATGGTACAAAAGAAAAAAAATCTCCCCAAATAGAGAAGATGGAAAAGATGATGACCAAACTAACTAACTTTGGAAGTAAGTGGAGTCTGGAAGACTAAAGGCAAAAGAAAGTGTAACATAAGGACTCTATTTCATAAAGTCATTGCCCATGGAAGTGTGGGTTATCAACTCTGAAACCAATATACCTGTATATTGAAATTGAAAAACTAAGTAAACAGATGGTGAAAGGTGGGAGCCAGGTTTCTCACTGTTACAGTGGGAAGTGAGATAAGCAAGGAGAGGAAGAGAGAATAATCCACGTGGTGATGGATTTGAGCCAGAGGTATCAGCATGAACTCATGTTTAATATAGAGACAGAAGCTTACAAATAAAAATATGTATAGAAATGTGTATATATATGAATTAACACACGTAAAAATATTTTATCTTCTGTCGGCTGAGAGGACCTGGAAGCAACTACATCTCAATCATAACAAACACTCTCATCCCCCAGATGAGATGGTTTCTGCGAACATTTTTCATGTAATAGAAATCAGGACTCCTTGGAGAAATGGCTGCTGAGTCTAGGACTGGGTCTTCCCTGGTGGCTCAGACGGTAAAGAAGCTGCCTGCAATGCAGGAGACCAGGTTGATCCTTGGGTCAGGAAGATCCCCTGAAGAAGGGAATGGCAACTCACTCCAGTATTCTTGCCCAGAAAATTCTATGGACAGAGGAGTGTGGTGGGTTATAGTCCATGGGGTTGCGAAGAGTCGGATACGACTTAGCAACCAACATACACAGGACTGGGCAGGAAATATATAAGATGAGTCTGGAGTATTTTATAGTGCCAGAGAGTAAGGAGGTGCTTAAACACACACACACACACACACACACACACACACACACGTGTGCACGTACACACAAAGATGGGGATATGTCAGAAGGACACAGAAATCATCTGAAAGAGCTCCCAATGGCCAAAGCTGGTGCAATTTGAGCCACAAAGTAAATAAAGTAGTACTGAGTGAAAGCTCAAGCATAAGATAAATATTCACAAGTTCTTACTGATATAAATAAATGATTGAATAATTACAGAAATGATGGAGAAGAGTCAAATCTCTCAAGCAGAAGAATTCCAAATATTTTATGTAGAGACTCAGCCCTTATGTTCTTAAGTCCGAACTCTGCATAGGGATCCCCCTCAAAAAAGTACAAAACTGAAAGCAAGGGGAAAAAAAGAGTAACTTTACAGCAGAGAAACCACACACACCCTGCCTGAAGCCAGGTGACCAAGATTAACAGATACAAGAGATACGTCATGTCGATAGTACGTATCTTGGTTTCGATGTGCTGAGAATGGCACTTTACCTCTGTGATCTTCTTCCCCACAAAGCATAATTCCAGTCTAACTAAGAGAAAAACATCAGGCAAATCAGAACTGAGGTCTGTTCTCCAGAAGACCGGATCAATATTCTTCAAAACTGTTCAGGTCATAAAAACAAGGAAAGTCTGAGAAATCACCTCAGCTTAGAGGAGCCTAAGACAATACAATCACTAAATGTAAATGGTGATCCCTTAGGAGGGATGCTGAAAGAGAAGAAGAACATTTGGTAAAAAAAAAAAAAAAAAAATTACAATCTGAATAATATATGGACTAGCTGCTGCTGCTGCTGCTGCTGCTAAGTTGCATCAGTCGTGTCCGACTCTGTGCAACCCCATAGATGGCAGCCCACCAGGCTCCTCCGTCCATGGGATTTTCCAGGCAAGAGTACTGGAGTGGGTCACCAGTGCCTTCTCCATATGGACTTGAGTGGATGATAATATAGCAATATTAGTTTGAGCATAGTAACAAACGTATCATAATAACGTAAGAGAACATACTCTGAGTATGGGGCTTATTGGAACTCTGTTCTACCCTCACAACTGTTCTATAAACCTAAAACTATCCTAAAATAATAAAAAGTTTACTTAAAAAAAAACAAATACTCTTCAAAAAGTAATTGCCATAATAACAGTAGGGGAAAAGCTTACTAGGGAAAAAAAGATATTAATGCTTCTGAGTTTATGAATCTTATAGAATGACAGATCGTCAGAATAAAATCGTGTTTAGGAAAACAAAAACAATGACACATATGCAGAACAAATAAAATTAAAGCTTGGTATTTAGTAATGCTTCCTTGGGTGGTAAAACTGTAAGGAAAACCCAGAAGTCATTACCATAAAAATGAAGGTGCTGATTAATTTTGGTGGGAAGGGACCTGAGGGTAATTTCTGAGACCACAATGCTCTGTTTCTTGAACAGGGTGGTGGGTATGTGATGATAAATTTGTATTATATTTGTGACAAATTACAGAGCTATATTTTTCTGTTTTGTGAATTTTTCTATGTGTGCTATAGATCACAACAAAGGTTAGGGCGAAAAAAATGCACAAAATCGAGAGAATGGGTAAGAATGTTCTGTAACTGGTGAAACATATGCATCCTCAGAAGAATTTTGAAACTGATGAAAATTCTTTAAAAAAAAATTCACACCTAGACACATGACTTAAAAGACAAGAGAAAAACAAATAGGGCAAAACATTAACAATCTATTAAATCTAGCAATTGGGATCTAGGGGATTATATTATTTTGCATGATTTATGAATGCATGAAATATTTTATAATTAGCTTATTTTTTAAAAAATTAAAAAGCACTAATAAGAAAATATAGATAAACAAAATGCCTATTAAGAGAAGTCATAACTGTCATTGACAGGAAAGCAGCACAAAGGTCCCATTGGGGTCTAGAAATTTTTATAATTTGATCTCGTCACTGGTCGCCTGGTGGACACATACCTAAAAATCTATGTAGGTATGCATTTAGAATTAGCCCACACTGCATAATCTAATGCATATGTTAAATATTCATTAAACAAGGATTTCCCTGGTAGTCCAGTGGCTTAGACCCCACACTCCCAATGCAGAGGGCTCAAGTTCAATCCTTGTTTGGGGAACTAGATCCCACATTCAGCAACTAAGAGTTTGCATGCTGTAACTTAAGCATTCCGCAGTGAAGATCGAAGATCCTGAGTGCTGCAGTTAAGACCCAGCACAGCCAAATAAACAAATATATTTTTAAATATATTAATTAAGCAGTTTAAAAGAAGCTTACAAGAAAATGTCTGTGGCAGCACCTGGCACCTGTGTGCATGCTAAGTTGCTTCAATCGTATCCAACTTTTTGCGACACTATGGACTACAGCCTGCCAGGTTCCTCTGTCCGTGGGATTCTCCAGGTAAGAATACTAGAGTGGGTTGCCATTCCCTTCTCCAGGGAATCTTCCCAGCCCAGGGATCAAACCTGCGTCTCATGTCTCCTGCATTGGCAGGCAGGTTCTTTACAACTAGCGCCACCCAGTGGCTGGGACCTGCTGCTACTGCTAAGTCACTTGGGTCGTGTCTGACTCTGCAACCCCATAGACGGTAGCCCACCATGCTCCCCAGTCCCTGGGATTCTCCAGGCAAGAACACTGGAGTGGGTTACCATTTCCTTCTCCAATGCATGAAAGTGAAAAGTGAAAGTGAAGTCGCTCAGTCGTGTCCGACCCTCAACGACCCCATGGACTGCAGCCTTCCAGGATCCTCCATTCATGGGATTTTCCAGGCAAGAGTACTGGAGTGGGGTACCATTGCCTTCTCCGGAGAAGGCTGGTACCTAGTAGGTATTCAAAGAATATATGCATGCTCTGATGCTGAAACTGAAGCGCCAACACTTTGGCCACCTGATGCGAAGAGCTGGCTCATTAGAAAAGACCCCGATGTTGGGAAAGATTGAAAGCAGGATCATAAGGGGACGACAGAGGACGAGTTGGTTGGACTCAATGGACATGAGTTCGAGTAAGCGCCAGGAGATGGTGAAGGGGGAAGCCTGGTGTGTTGCAGTCCGTGGAGTCACAAAGAGTTGACTCAATATACAGATTGGTATGTTAAGCCCAATATATATGGGTTCGATCATGGAAGACAAGTGACCACGGAAGACAGTGATCACGTGCTGAGTACGTAGATAAACCAGGCCTCAGCCCCAGGTGTGCATCTTGATGTGATGGTTGGGCCTGGGCATCCCCGCCTTCTCCTTCTTGGTTACAAGCCTGAGGCTGAAGCTGACTTTGGTGGAGCCAGAGGCTTGGATTGTGGGTTCACATATGGCTCCCCTATTCCTCTGGTCAGCCTGTTTATAAGACCCACTGCAAACCCCGTCTGCCTGTTAAAGCTGTTGCGACTATGAGAATGCCCGTTGCCAGTTCAAGCTCCAGGTGCCTAACAGGTGTCCCAGAACCACCTCCTCACCTCGGGCACCATCCACCCTGCAGGCCTTTGGCTTGCACAGGGCCTATCACTCATTCTCATGATAATGCAAAATTTCAAGTGCATGTGGAATGGGAGAGAGCAGAGCCAGTGTAGAATCAGTGCCTGCTGGTACCTTTTGCCACCCACCTCTCCCTACCCCACAGAATACCTTGCTCTCTGGGATAACTTCTGAATTGTTGTGTATAGTCACTAAGTCATATCTGACTCTTTGCAATCCCATGAACTATAGCCCACCAGGTTGTCCATGTGATTCTCCAGGCAAGAATATTGGAGTGGGTTGCTATTCCCTTCTCCAGGTGATCTTCCCAACCCAGAGATCAAATCCATGTCTCCTGCATCTCCTACATTGCAGGTGGATTCTTCACCCACTAAGCCACCCAGTTCAGTTCAGTTCAGTCGCTCAGTCGTGTCCGACTCTTTGTGACCCCATGAATGGAAGCGCATAACTTCTGAATGTGTGTGTGTTAGATACTCAACTGTGCCCAGCTCTTTTCAGTCTCATGGGTTGTAGCCCACCAGGCTTCTCTGTCGATAGAATTTTTCAGGCAAGAATCCTGGAGTGGGTTGCCATTTCCTCCTCCAGGGGATCTTCCTGACCCAGGGATCGAACCCATGTCTTCTGCACTGGCAGGCAGATTCTTTACCACTGAGCCACCTGGGAAACCCCTAACTTCTGAATAGCACATCCCAATTCACAAGACCACCGCAGTGCCCATTGACTGACACAGTGGATTCTTGTTATCACACTGGGAGTGCTGGTATGAGACCAGGGAATTAGGACCCCCAAGGGTTTACTGGCAGAGGTGGGATTGCAGCCAGGTCTCCTGCCTTTCCATGCTGCCCACTGTATATATTGCTCTCTGCACACATGGGAGGAGCAATGAGAGAAAACAACAAACTTACACACAAAGTGAGTGCTCAAAATTTCAAGTGCTCTGAGAGAGCGAAGCCTCTGTCTTCATGCTTTAAAAACAGAAACAGAGGACTTCCAGGAAACCGTAACTACCTATCAGTGACTCCTGTCACCACTGTACCCCAACTCCAAAAAGCTAGGCCACAAGATCTTTTCTGCTTTTGGAGGAAGCTCAGTGCAATAAGAGAGAAGGGGCAGAGTCCGACATTTTAAAGCTGGAAGTTATAAACTTTTTATTAAGCAGATTCCTCTTTTATCATTAGCATGTAATGAATTATTCTCAGCTATCAATGCCTTGGTAATTGTCTCTCCGAAGAATCTCATTAAACATTGCAGGAGACTTTTGATCATTATTAACAAAAGTGATAACTTGGAATAATCTTGCATTTCTCAGTTGAGGCTGCAAACCTGAAGCATTAGGATAGATAATTAATGACAGGTGGAAATCTTCAGAGATAGCCACCAGCGGTGTTTTGTCTTTGTTCTTCCCAGCGGGTCCTCCTAGGTTAGGGGGAAAGTTTGCTCACTAGCGTCAGACCGTCTCCTGGACCAGTAGCTTGAATTCCTTCTCCACCACTTCCTGGCCATAGATCCACATTTCTTCTCTGAGCATCCATTTCCTTCTATGGGTTCCTTTAGCTACTAGTGAGAGAGATTGAACTTCAAGGCTAAAGTACAGAAAATGTTCACAGGATGCCAGATTCTATTGTTACTAGTCAAGAAATAGGTACTCAGATATTTTTCTTCAGAACTCAAAATCATGAAAATTTATTTGAAAGCTCCATCAGTAGCCAATGTGAAATCACAGCATCCCATTTGAATCAGGATTCTTCTGTGTTGTTCTACATTATTTATAGGAATAACACACATTATGCTCTCATTACAAGCTAAGAACTAAGCTAAGACCTTTAATATGAAGTATCTCATTTGATACTTCACATTATGACAGTTCTAGGAAGTAGAAACCATTTTCCCCACTTGACAGAAGAGATGAGGTCCAAAGTCACTCAGGCAAGAAAGAGTGGAGCTGGGATTTAAACCCATGCTGTCCACCTCAGGCACCACTGTGCTCCACCACATCACATTTGTTTTAATCTTTTCAGATGCAAAGTGACCTTTTGAAAGCAGAGAACTGATGATCTCAGAATCCTCTCCATTCTATCCCAAGTTTCTCTCATATGAGCCAAAGACGATTCCAAGACTTCCCAGTGGATTTTCTAATATGCAGGCAATGCCCAGTCCTCACCAGCCTGCTTCTAAATCTTAGTCATAAGGCAGATCATGCTTTCTGAAAACAGTTTGTCCAGTATCTCACATTTCACATGCCCTTCTTATAATCTGATTTTGATACTCTTCCATTCTGTGGTGGGTTCCATGTTCCCTGCCCTTAAATGCAGAAGGGTTTGTTGCTATGTGACTTCCAAGGGTAGGTCATAATGACTTCCACATGATTCTCCTAGGAGATGTTTGCTCTTGGAACTCATCATCATGCTGTAAGGAAGCACAGGCATTCTGTGACAAGATCCTTGAGGAGAAACTTACATGGAAAGGAATTGAGACCCCCCAGGCTTCAGATGTAGTTAAGATCCAGGCAACAGTCTGAGCCCACCTGCCATCTACACGAGAGAGTAGCCGTATTGAAGATGAATTTTCTGACCCTCCATTGAGCCAGCCTAGCTGATGCCACACGGAACACAGGCAAGCCTTCCTCACCAAACTCTGCCTAAATTATGGATTCACGAGCTAAAATGTGTTTTAGGCTACTGTGTATTGAGTGGTTTGTTCTGCAGCCATAGACACACTAGAAGAAGCTCTATTTTGCTTTCCAGACCCATATTTTCAACTGCTTTCTGTACATGAATGTCCCCAGGTCACTTCAGACTTAATGTATTTAGGGAGTTCTACTTCCATTTTGAACATAGAAGTGAACATAGAAATCCCCCCAGACGTGTCACATCCTCATCATGCAAACAACCCAGATAAACTACAAAATCATGACTTTTTGGAGCCCATCGGAGAACTGAGCTCCTAAGGCAGCCAAGTGATCTGAATGCCAAAGCACAGCAAGCTCCTTCGAGGAGTGACCACATGGAATGTTTCACCTTCAGAATGCAGGTGGAAAGGATGTAACTACCCCAAAAGTAGGTAAGAAGAAACCAGCTAAAATTGTCATGAATTTTTAAAGGTTTGGCACAGGCTTACAAAAGACCCTCACACTAGGAAAGATTGAGGGCAGGAGGAGAAGGAAGGAGGTGACAGAGGATGAGATAGTTGGATGGCATCACTGACTCAATGGACATGAGTTTGCACAAACTCCGGGAGATGGTGACAGGGAAGCCTGGTGTGCTCACAACTTGGTGACTGAACAACAATAGCACAAGGGAAGCTTGCATTTCCTTGCAAATTTTCTCAGCAGTGTGCTCATGAGAAAGACTAGAAGCAGGGCAGGAAATGTGGGGAGGTTGGAATAGGAGGGATAGGCATACAGCTGATGCTCGACTGCAGCTGGGTCACAGACAAAACCCACCCCCTTTCACCCCCGCCCAGACCCTTCTCTCTCAAAGCAAATGTTTTGAGATACTGGGAAGAGTAAAAGAAATCCTCTTGCTCCTAAGGCTTAAGCAAAGACAGTTTTCTTTGGGGGAAAGAGGTAGAAGCAGAAGTCTTCTGTCCTTGAGGAAGGGGGAGGAAACACTCCCAGACCCAGGGTCTTGCTCTGATACAAAGCATAGGTCTGCTAGTGCTGGGGGAGCAAAGGGTCCTGTGTCAGCCTTAGACACAGAACAGTATTTGGCTGCCACAGAGGGAAGAGCAGGACTGTTTGTAATGTCCCATCCCTGAGGTCCACGTTCAGAGTAGTGTCAGTTGCTCAGTCATGTCCGACTCTATGTGACCCCGTGGACTGTAGACCACCAGGCTCCTCTGTCCATGGGATTCCCAGGCAAGAATACTGAAGTGGGTAGCCATTCCCTCTCCAGGGACTCTTCCCCACCCAGGGATCGAATCCAGGTTTCCTGCATTGTGGGCAGATTATCGACCATCTGAGCCACCAAGGAAACCCCCAAACAGTCTAACATCTATGTAATTACAGCCCAAGAAGGTGGGGGGGCGGGAAATGGGGGAAATTATTTGAAGGAATAACGGCTAAGGATTTTCCAAAATTAATGAAATATAGCAAACCATAGGACTTCAGGTGGCTCAGATGGTAAAGAATCCACCTGCAATGTGCAAGACCTACATTCAGTCCCTGGGTGGGGAAGATCCCCTGGAAGAGGGCATGACAACCCTCTCTGGTATTCTTGCCTGGAGAATCCCCATGGACAGAGGAGCCTGGCAGGCTATAGTCCATGGGGTTGCAAAGAATCAGACATGACTGAGTGACTAAGTACAGCACAGCGAACCATAGATGCAAGAAAATTGAAGAACAAGCAAAATAAATAACCACACACACACGTGTGTGCGTATTCAGGCACAGACACCTAGACATTTCATAATCAAATTGCTGAAATTCTAAACATCGGAAAGAAAAAAATCTTGAAGATAGAGAAAAAGGGAAACATTACATACAGAAAAACAATACAAGAATTCAGCAGAAGAATGAAATGATGCAAGCCAGAAAAAAAATGGAGTGACAACTTTAAAATACCACTAGAAAAACCGTCAACCTAGAATTTCAAGTCAAGCAAGAATGTCTTCAAGAAATGAAGGTGAAATCAAAAGTTTTCAGAAAATGAAAACTGAAAGAATACACTGGGTGCAGACTTATACCACAGAAAGCTTTAAAGGGAGTCCTTCAAAAGGACTAAAATACCAGATGGAAATTTGGATCTATACAAAGAAATGAAGTACAACAAGAAGTGTAAAAATGTGGATAAATGTCTTTTATGATATTTTTAAACTGATTTTTACATTGCTTTAAAATATAATTGACTGTTGAAGCAAAGGCAGTCGTAATGTATCTGGGGTTTATAGCATATGTAGAAGTAAAATATATGTCAACTATAGCATCAAAGCAAAAATGGGAGTGAGGAAATGGAAATATGTATAGAGACTGTGGCAAAGCTAAAGACATATATTATAAACCCTAAAGCCATCATTAAAAAGTGAAAGGGAAATGAAACAAATAAACCAAGAGTGGAGATAAAAATGAATTATGAAAATACCCTGACTGATCAAAAGAAAGCAGAAAAAAGGGAATAAGGAAAACAAACCAAAAAAGATGTAACAAATAGCAAACAATCAGCAAGATTCGTCAGAGCCTTTTTCCTTCAGCTTTATTTCCTCCTGAGCCTGATGTAATATTTAAACGACAGTGTAGAGTTCTTAGTGAGCCTCAGCCTGTTTAATCAGCACCCAGCATTCTTTGGGTTGTTTCTGAAGATGCTGAGGCCACTGGTGGAAATGGCTCCTCCTCCTCCATCATTAGCTCACAGCCACAGAAAATTACATGCTCTACATTCTTTACAGAAGGTTATTGAATTTTATCAAGGGTGGATCAGAGTAAAGTCTGTTAATATGAAGACAGGATTGTTCAGAGCTGCTCAGCAAATGAAATGCCACCTGGGAATCAAAGACCCCTGTGTCCTCCTTCTCTCTCATGTCTGGCTCCTGCTCCTCATCCCGGAGCTCCAGCATGTTTGTTTTCAGGCTGAAACAGATTTTTAAATGTAAGGTGTTCTTGGGATAAAATCAGGTGTTTTGAAAAAGCAAAAGGAGAAAAGAGAAAACTATCAAAACCATATACTTAAATATGTATATTAAACACAACTAGATCAGTATTTGAATTAAATATAAATAGTCTAAGAAATTCAATTAAAAAAAGAAATGTCAGTAGAATATAGGAGAGTAGATAGAGATTATGATTCCAAAATCTTTGTATTGTTTTGGAGAAGGGTAAAGATACTAATTAACTTTAAATTTGGTGAAGTGAAAGTGCTAAAAATTTAAGACAATCACTGGAGTAGTAGATGGTGCCATTTCCCCCAATGTGAAGGATAAAACAGAATCTAGAAAGTAAAATGGGATAAAGCAAAAAAAAAATAAAGGTCAGGTTTGATGAACGAAGGCCAGATCCAACTCTGTGCTACCTACAAAAACACACATATACACACTAAGTATAAAATCATAAATAGAATAAAAAGAAAAGAATGGAAATACATCGTGTGAAAATGAATCAAAAGAAAGTTGGAGTGACTATATTAAGACAAGTAGACTTCAGAACAAGGAATATACCAAGAATAAAAGAGATACTTCATATTCAAAGGGCTTCCCTGGTGGCTCAGTGGTAAAGAATCTGCCTACAATGCAGGAGATGCAGGGGCCTGGGGTTAGATCCCTAGTTCAGGAAGATGCCCTGGAGGCAGGCATGGCTATCTGCTCCACTGTTTTTACCTAGAAAACCCCATGGATAGAGCCTGATGGGCTACAGTCCGTGGGGTCTCAAAGAGTCAGACATGGCTAAAGTGACTGAGCTCCCACACATATTTTTAAAAAAACACTTCTTAATGTGTAGGCCCTTAACAACAGAACTTCAAAATAAATAAAGCAAAAATTGATAGAACTGTAAGGAGGAAGAGACAAATCCAGCATTACAGCTGGAAACCTCACCACTCTCTCAGTAGTCAATAGACCTTGTAGACAGAAAATCAAAAGCGATATAAACAGCCTGAACATCAGAATCAGAGAACATGAACCTACCTAAACCCTCTTCCAAAAGAGAAGGGAAGATTCTAACTCATTTTATGAGACCACATTATCCTAATACTTTAAGCCAGTTAAAGAAATTACAAGAAGAGGAAACTACAGGCCAGTGTCCCACAGACCCATGCTCTGGATGCAAAAATCTTTAACAAAATATTACCAATTGAATCCAAAAACCTGTTCAAAAGGATAACATGACATAATCTAATGAGAATTGTCCCAGAAATTCAAGATCAATTCAAAACCAGCAAGGGTTAAGATCTTACATAGGGCTGCACTGGTTTTCTACCACTTCCTGAATGCCATGTCAACAGAACCATGCCCCGTGTTAATCACATTTAGAGGAGGTGGGTCCATATATATGAAGTTAGCAGTAAATGTGGTCTTGTTGTTGTTTAGTCACTAAGTCGTGTCCAACACTTTTGTGACTCATGGACTGTAGCCCGCCACTTTCCTCTGTCCGTCAGATTTCCTAGGCAAGAATACTGGAGTGGATTGCCATTTCCTTCTCCAGGGGATCTTTCTGACCCAGGGATCAAACCTGGGTCTCCCGCATAGCAGGAAGATTATTTAAAGCCCCAGTTCAATTTGTAATAGGCCTCGGACATAGACAGTTGTGAATCCAACAAGCTGAAAGAGCCTGTCCATAAGGCAGCTGAGTGAGAGTGATGTTCAGAAATCCAAACAAGCGTCAGCCCCAGCAATCACAATCAATCCCATGGATCATGGGTTGTGGGTTCTGGTGAATGAGATGGGCAAGACCAAAGCAGTAAACTTCCAGACCTTCATGTGTATCCCAGAGTACAGGGTGAAATGTCAAGTTCAGACCTTCAGGAACAAACAAGGCAAGGGGTCTAAGTATGACTGAGACCAGCGGCAGGGGCCATTTCTGGGCCAAGTCCCTTCCTGCTGAAAGCTCTGGCAATCTGGGTCCCTCTAATCTTGTATGTGACAAGTAAGGGGTCCCTGCTAAGAGGAGAGAAGTGCTGGTGGGGAGCTGCAGGGGGCAGGAATCCAGGGCAAGGCGGACAGTTCCCCTCAAGAGATAAACTCTCAGGGGAAAGTCATCCCTTCTTGATATCCCCTCTTGAACCTAAGTTCTGTCTATAAAACCAAGACAGGGTCCCTCCACACTAAACCACAAACCCTTCGTCGTCCTGGCTTCTCCTCTGCAATGACTCACTGCTCTGAGCACGCTTCTCCCCACATCAGGGATGGGAGACACGGAGAAGACCATGGTCCGGTGCCCTCTAAAGTCATTGACGACTGCAACGGAAGTCACTGACGGTCGACAGTAAGTTAGGGACTGAAATTATTCAAGCTCTTAAAATGGGATAATAAGGTAACTTTCCTCCTCCTGCTATGAGCTCATTTAATGGTAAAGATCTTAATAAATTCAGCCTGATTAACTCCAACCTTGTGGGGGAAGGTTATTCAGTGTTGTGGAATTCATTTTAAACAGAAGCAAAAAAAAAAAAAAAAAAAGAGCAAGGAAAAGAAAGCCTCCAGTGAGCGATGAGGAGGGAGGGTATTCACGTGCAGGAAGGCAGCTCCGAGGAGGATGACTGCAGGGGCCCAGTCTGCTTTTGAAATCTCACAGCACGGGCTTTGATTAATAATTCACTTTCCCAAACTTGGCGGGGCCTCAGGCAAGCTCCCTGGGCCCAGGACCAGCTTGACTGTGCACCCCCAGTGCTGAAGATGAAGGGTGAATCCTGGGGCTCCCCTGCCCCTAAGTGCTTTCTTCGTCCTTGTTCTTGCTGTGCCCAGGACCCAGGAGGCCATGGTCGATGGCTTCCCATCTCAACTCCTCTACTCACCAGCTGCCTAACTGTGGCTAAGTTGATCCCTTTGGGCGTCAGTTTTGTAAGGAAGGTACAAGGTAAGAGCAAGACGCACATGAAGTGATTCTCCCAGTCCCAGGATTGTGTCAGCCACCAGAGTCATTGTTGCTGGGTGGCCTTGGGGTTGGTGTGTGCTTTCTGAGTCTCTCTTAGCCCTGCTCTCACCATGGACTCTGCTGAGCTGCATCTCTGACTCTGCCTATCTCTGGTCTCTCTGGTCAGCCTCTTGAGCTACCCACCCCACACTGACCTTGACCCACAAACAGCTCGAATGAGTTAGAAGAGGAGTCCGGTTGGTCAAGTTGGACTTCCTGTGGCCCACATGCTCTGCATGTAACAAACTTTATGTTGAAACCTCTGGCCAGCCTTAGCATTTCTGTGGTAGAGAAGGGGGTGGGGGTCTTAGAGAGCCCTACTGACCAGTGTTTGAGGGCCCAGGAAGCCTGATGAAATACCTACACCTAAGGACTTCCCTGGTGGTCCAGTGGCTTAGACTCCTAACTCAGGAGGCCCAAGCTCCAACCGCAGTCAGGGAATTCGATCCTACATTCCACAGCTAAGAGTTCCCATGTACAACTAAAGAACCTGCATGCAGCAACTAAGACCCAGCACAACCGAAGAAATAAGTATTAAAAAGAGAGAGAGACTAGATTTTGTGCTTTCTTTGCTATGGGAAGACACAGCAAGAAGGTGCTCATTTGCAGGGAAGAACACCAAATCTGCCAGCACTTTGATCTTGGACTTCTCAGCCTTCAGAAGTGTAAGAAACTTTCTCAGCCTTAAGTGTAAGAAAATTTCTGTTGTCTGTCATCCAGTCCATGAGAATTTGTCAGACATAGCCCCAGCCAACCGAGACAGCCCCTCCAAGTTCTCCACTCTCTGCTTATCCAGGTTAAAAGAGTTGCTTAGTGGATGTGAGCAGCCCAGATGGGCATCTGTTGACTGGTGGGTGTCCTGCAGGTACATCACAGGGTGAACACCTTGAAAAATTAAGCTGGCTCTTAGATGGGGGCAGTGATAGAATTTGCCATCGGCTACCAAGTTTTACTGTACCCTAACCCTGAAACTCCTGTGGGGTCTACCTTTGGCAAGAAGCACATACTTGGGCTTCCCCGGCAGCTCAGTGGTAAAGAATCCACCTGCAAAGTAGCAGCTACAGGAGATGCAGTTTCAATCCCTAGGTCGGGAAGATCCCCTGGAGGAGGGCATGACAATCCACCCCAGGACTCTTGCCTGGAGAATCTCATGTACATAGGAACCCAGCCAGCTTCGGTCCACAGGGTGGTAAAGAGTTGGACATGACTGAAATGTCTTAGACACACACACACACACGCATATACTTGGCCTTGGTGCTCCTACCTTACTTAGCCCGTGGCTCAGAGGGAGTGTTGTGGAGGCCTCCCAATGCACACCTGGTTTCGGATCCAGGCCCACTGGCTCCCTGAGAATAGCACTTAGCCGACTTCCATAAACAAGGACATTCATCTTAGTCAGCTTTAATGAACCGCATTTGTCAGACAGGAACCAGAGAGCAGCTGTGTTGGAGGGAGACGAATCACTTAATCCAAGGCTCCTGATGTGGGAGCCCCTGGCACAGTAGCGATCATGGCATTTAACTATGGAAGGGGCCTGGAGGAGCCCCATCGGGGGAGGGCTGGCTGCCCTTGACTGTTCCTGTCGAGACAAAGCATGTGAGCTGGCAAGTCAGTGTGTGCGCTGGCTGGTGCTTCTCTCCCTGATGAGCATCTGTTTCTGGGGCTGAGTACCCTGCAGATGTCTGGGCAGGAAGAGAGACGTGGGGGGTGGGCAGCCTCTGTTGGCAGCAGAATGCAGGCCCAGGAAAAAGGACTCTGTTCAGAGTCACCCCTTTGGGTTCCACCAACTTGTTTCCTTTGAGATATTTTTAGGAAAGACTCTTGTGTACCAGGGACAGGAACTCATCTCAAGTGAGTTTAGGCAAAAAAGGGTATGTATGGACTTCTGTGGGCTATGAGGTTGAACATCTGTGCTGCAAGCAAGGTGGGCAGCAGCTGGGTTTCACGAACAAATACCTCTGGGAACTCAAACACACTTCGAACACCTAGGTTTCTCTCCGTGCTTCTTCTGCCTGCTGGCTCTGTCCCCTCTCCCTATAGTCTTCCTCCATCAGTGGGACATTCGGAGATGATGGCTCTCAAGTTTTACCTCTCAGGGTTTCTACCACTGGGAAGGGGTTGATGTAAGCCTTTCTTGACCCTAAACTTTAAAAAAAAAAAAAACCAAAACAGGAAAGAGCTCTGATTGGTCATTGTAAGTCAATCAACACAGTCATCTAGCAGCAGTCCCAGTCTTTTTGGCCCCAGAGACTGGTTTCATGGAAGGCAATTTTCCCGCAGAACCGGGGAGCAGGGGCTGGTTTTGGGATGATTCAAGTGTGTTACATTTATTGTGTACTTTATTTCTATTGTTATTCCATCAACTCCACCTCAGATCATCAGGCATTAGATCCTGAGGTTGGGGACCTCTAATCTATGGCATAAGTCCTGGAGTCACCCACGGCAGCTCCCAAGGGAATCCCACGGCTGGAATCAGAAAGGAGCCATTCTCAGGGTAAAGTCAGAGGCCTCAGCAGACCGGATAGCACATGTCTGCCTTCATGATCTTTGATCCTCACTTTGCCCCAATCCCATATCCAGGTCAGCTTCTCTCTGTACCAGGAGAAGGTCCAGAGACCACTACTTACCTTGAAGACACTCAGGGAAAAGGAGTGGGGAGGATGGATGGGCTTTTCATAGACTGGTTTCTACCAACCCAATCTTCAGGGCTCTATGTGACACCAGGACAAATGCTGGGCTTGCCAGGCAATTTTTCTTCGTTGATTTTGACAGTCAGGTATCCCTGAGGCCAGGATCCTTGTGGATTTTGCATATTTACTAAGCTCTCCTCCTCTGTCCTAGCCCCAAGTTCTCAGATACAGACGGAATAAGGACTGTGCTTGTGAAAGACAGCAGCACCCTGCAGGTGGCAAAAACACGGCACAATCACTCCCTGAAATTTTCAGTCTTGACCAAGAACCTCAGTACAAAGTTTATTTTTAAAGTGAAACAATACATTTCACATCATGATCCAGGACATATAAATACACACACACACATATAAAACTGAAACAAGTTTTGAGAAACTCTATTTGCCTGTGTTATACAGGATGCAATTTGACGTTTTGTATTCTGTTCATTCCTTTTCCATTCTGTTTTTACAATGCCACTAAAATCTTTTCATGACCCACAGATGAGACTGAGCCTGCATGGTTTTATTTCTCCTTTTTTAATTGGCGGATAATTGCTTTACAACGTTGTGTCGGTTTCTGCCGTACATCAACACGAATCAGCTACAAATACACATACACTCTCTCCCTCGTGAGCCTGCCTCCCACCCCAGATCCCACCCCTCTAGGCCGTCCCCTAGCTGAGCTCCCTGTGTTACACCGTGGCTTCCCGTCAGCTATCTGTTTGGCACGTTGCAATGCGTGTCAATGCTACTCTCTCAGTTCGTCCCACTCTCTTCTTCCTCCACTGTGTTCACAAGTCCGTTCTCTACATCTGCGTCTCTGTTCCCACCCTGCAAATAAATAGATAGGCTGAATCACCATGCTGGCAAGAAACATGCATAACCTCACTGAGTCTTCACACAATACAGACCTCATTAAACAGCCATTTTTAGAGCAAAAATTTTATAGATAGTATATATTCTGGATGCCAGACTCTGATCTGGGCTTTTCTCTTTTTTAATAGATCTTTACGGACATTTTTTTTTTTAATTTTACACAATCTTTAAAGGTTACTTTCAATTCCCAGTTATTATAAAGACGGCCTGCATTCCCCGTGTGGTACATTATATCCTTGAGCCTATCTTATACCCAGTAGTTTGCTCTCCCACTCCCCACTCCCTAGGCAAGGAGCCAGACCTGGGAGAGAAGCTGCCTTCAGCCACACCAGACTAACTCATGTGAAGATGAGGAATCTCCCAGCTGAGCCCTGACTTGATTCCTGACCACACAATGGTGAGATGTCATAAATCGGTGGTTGACTTGAGTCAGTAACTGTTGGCTACGTTGCGACACACAATAGACAGTGAGTTTCAAGAGCTCCAAGCCACCAGCAGCGTCCAGGTTCCTGGAATGCCTTGTTTCTTCTCCCTGCAGCTAAAGGGAGGAAGGCTGCCTTCCACCAAATGGACTCTGCTGAGAATGTGCCAGACCAGCACATCTTGTCTCTCCTCCTCTGCTGCCGGGGCCATCGTGACTTGGGGGCGGAATCCCAACTTTATAAGCCAGGAGGATGCAATCAGTGAGAACGCTGGGGGCTTCTGGACCCCCATCTCCAGCATGCTCATCTGACCAGGGGGCCACTGGCCACCCATAGATGCCCTTCATGGAATGGAGGGGGAATCAGAGAGAAGGAAGTTACCAAATGAGAAGGTGAAGTTGTCAGGTATGGAAATAGACATAGAGAGCAGAAAAGATTTCCTTGTGTTTCGACAGGAGTCTCAGGGCACTACCACTGGCTGATAGTGGAGGGAGAAACACTGCCTTGAAATCAAAAGTGTTTCTTCAGAGGAAGAGGCTTTGTTGTTACACTCAGGCCCAACACCACACAGTGAAGGAAAAAGAAACCCCCCATCTCCCACACCCCAAGAGGCTGTCCCATAAGGGCTGGAGGCCAAGGCCAGAGAGGTGAAAGGTAGCGGGTAGTGGAGGGAGGGGCAGGAACTGTTTATTACTATTTACTCGAATTAATAAGATGTTGAGCAACAGCCTCTACATAAAAGCCACAGTTAAAATTAGCAGGTAGTTCATCCTGGTCTAACAATACGGAATAATTAATATCCACACTCATGTGCTTTTTTTCTTTCATAAACAGTAATTAAAGAGAAATATTATATTGGTGCACCTGTTTTTCTCTTTCGGCTTACCACAGTGAGTAAATCCCATCTTTAATTGATGAGAGGAGATGCACATTGGAAAAACCACAGAAAGAGCATGAAAACCCCTCCAGCCTTCCCTGGAGACGTGTAAGAAATCTCAAATTATTAAACCATATGGAGTGCGTAAAGCGAGCGGGCCGTTCCCACTGTGGGGCCAAGACCTAATTTCCCTCTGACTTTCAGCTCCTCTGGCGAGTTCCAAGCTGTCGAGGGAATCAGGCTTGTCTGCCTCGAGGAAGGAGACATCTGTGAGCTGGTATTCCTGAGGGCAAGGAGAGAACTGATTTCTGTGGCCTGTTTCCACTGCTTTCCGACTGGGCCTGAATTCTCTGCCAAGTTCAAAGGCTCTGGGCCCCCCTGTGGACTTCAGCCACCTCCAGCCAGCTCACCTCTCCTGGAGTCAAGGGCTTCAACCACCCTGACAGGTGATGTCAGGGCAGGAAAAGTTAATGTTTGAGGGCACTTTACAGTTTGATCTTTGCAGCTCTTAACGCTCAGTATGCAAAGTTATTCCGTTCTCCTGCTGAACCCCAGCAGGCCTCCGGCCGCAGCTGCTGCCTGGAAATTCTGTTCCTGCCTTGGGGCTCTGATTCCACCCAGCACCCTGGGCACCTTGGTGAGTATGCTCCGCCCACCTCACAGTGTGGATTTTGCTTTGCAGATGCTCATTTACTAAACCTCCCTAGTGTCTAGATCAGCCCTTGAACTCCTGGAAAAGGGGCCAGATGTCAAAATAATGTGAGCATCCTCCAACTTGTCACTCAGGCTGGAACAAAGCTGTAACTGGAGACAAAGAGCTCTGAGAGAGGACTTGGAGTAGACACTGCATGGACGCAGACACGAGCCCCCTTTATTAAGCTCCCAGTGATGCACCTGGGGCTCCATGGGTCCCCTGGTTCTGCAGCAATGTGTCAGTAAAGTTACTCATCTATAACTATCCCTCCCATGGGTTTCCTTGGTGACTCAGTGGTAAAGGATCTGCCTGCCAATGCAGGAAATGAGGGTTTGATTCCTGGGTCAGGAAGATCCCCTGGAGGAGGACATGGCAACCCACTCCTGTATTCTTGCCTGGAGAATCCCATGGACAGAGGAGCCTGGTGGACTATACAGTCCATGGGGCTGTAAAGAGTCAGACATGACTAAGCATAGACACACACAAAAGATGGTAGGAGGCGCTGCAGTCAGCACAGCATTGCCCCTTGAGGCTGCCTCCCAAGCAGTGGAATCCTGCAGGTACAAGGACCGAAGGCTGCCTCACACCTGCTGTTCTCCTCCTGCTGATGCCCCCTGATGGCACCGGCCATCCAGCCTGGCTGGGGCTACTGCTGCAAGCATCATGGTCCCTTAGACTCACGATGGGTCTGGGACACATCTTGTCACATTTCAAGGAAGCAGGGTGAGCTCAGAGAGCGGGCTGGGGTGGAGGGTTCCCGGGTCATACCTCGGTATGACTTGGTAAGTATCTTAGGCAAATGAAAGTAAGGCCATGAATGAGGTCTCAGAGATTACTGTGGGCCACACCCCAAGGAAACAAGAGCTGTCAGCAAGGTCAGAGGACTAAGGTGGCCTTGTGGATGGACCCAGAAGTGAGGCAGAATGAAAGGGAAGAGAGTGACTGTGAAGAAGCTTGGAGCTGCTGGCCCCTGTTAAGCCTTTGTTCTGAGAGAAAGTCCGTCTTCCCTGTGGATATTCTGCACGTGGCCTGTCTGCTCCCCAGCCCACTGGGTGAGACCACCTGGTGACCCACCTCTTGGCACCTGCAGCAGAGCTGATCCTCAGTCATTGGCCTGACTCTTGACTCTAACTGATTTTGACTGGTTCACCCACCTCTGACCACAGAAGTGATACACTTTGAATTTTTGTCATTATAGGCAGTCATGCAGGGCTAATGGGAGCAATTTGCCAAAATGCATTAATAACCTCAAAAATATTCGAAACTTCTAGCCTGATAATCATCCTTCTGGGAGTCTAGCCTAAGGGAATCATTAGAGATGTGGACAGGATTTTGCTCAAAGAAGTTCATGACAGTGTAATTTCGAAGAGAAAGCAACAAACAACAAATTGCTTAAATGTTCCGTGAAAGGAATATGGTTGTGTGTAGAAAATTCCCTACATTGTGAAATATGATGCCGTCACTTAAAGCGAGATGTCCAGGACACACAATTGCATTAAAGAAAAAAAAAAAAAGAATATCTGAGTTCTTGAGTTTGGATGTTTGCTACTTATTTGTTCATATATATTTTCTACATTTTCTAAAATTTCCACAATAATCACACAAGACTTAGAATCAGAAGAAAAGAAAGAATTGCTGCTGCCTTCTTCGGGCCTTTAAAGACTTGGTTTCCTGAAACCCGTGTCTCTCATTAACCCCACTGAGGGTCACAAAGCCGGCGCCACGCGTTCCCTGTCAGACCTTGCCTGGCACAGCCCAGCGGGAAAGTTGTGTGTTTGGCTCTAATTCCAAATCCCAATAAAAACATCACAGCTGTTTTTCTTCTGAATTCTCGTCACTGCAGAAGAGAAAGCTTACCCCACGTTTTTGATTCTCTGCTGCACTGCCAATGTCTCTTTTCATGCAAATACTAAATATACTTTAATGGATCCAGATTATTACTGATGTAACCCAAGATCTGGATAATATAGGCACCATCAGCTGAGTTCTCAAACTCTGAGTTCGGTACTCACAAGTCTCTACAAAGCATGGAGGGACACAAATCCAGTTCTGCCTTGAGAATTGTCTCAGTTCAGAATGAAAAAGCAAATTCAACTTGGCTTAAATGATAAAGGAAATTTATTGTTTCACAGAAACACAAAGTCCGGAGGTAAGCAGACTTTAGGCTCAGTTGATCCAGGGGTCCATGGTGATATCAAGGCCCTAGTGCCCTTTACTTCTGCTATTTCCTTGGCTCAGTTTCATCCTCAGTCTGGTTTCCCTTGGGGCTGTAGCAATCCAGGGGAGGTGAGCCTCTATCCCCAGGGCCCTGCTCGGCAGGGAGGATGCCACTGTCCCAACCTTCCCAGCTGGAATACTGAGGTTAGATCTGACTGACCAGGCTCCACTCAGGTCATCACACTTGAACTGTGACAGAGAGATGAAATGCACTGATTATCCTACACTATAGTGTGCCTGAATCAAGCTGCGGGTGAGGGTAGTCAGTTCCACCAGAATCATATGGACTCCCAAGCAGAATTCAGGACCTCTTCTAGACAGTGGAAGATGAATGCCCAGAGTCCCCACAAGTGTCCACCATGGGAAAATTGTCTTTTGACATTTCTTTTAGGAGAATAGCTTAGGGCTGCTTTGCAAGTATCAGTTACAGACATGGACGTTCAACTCTAATAATTTAGTCAGCAAACCATTAATTTACAAATCTAGTTAAATAAAATATTGTAATTTGTCATTGTTTTTGGCCCTTCAAGAAAATAAATGGTTTAAAGAACATTGATTCAAAATATTTGAGTGGCCCAAGGAAACAAAGATTAGAAACCTAATTGTAGCTTTTCTTTTGGGGTAGAAAAGAAAAAGTGAGTTCAGTCAATAGACCCATGAAATCCATCTGTAGGAGACTCTTTCCTTGGGATCTCACCTAACTTTACTCAAGTTCACCCCTCTGCCCAGATGCCTGCCCTTTCCCTCCCTTCTCTGTTAACATTTCTTCTTAGATGTCCATGGTCCTCTGACATGCCCTCCTCTGCCAAGACTTCCCAGCCTTCCCAACCAACCCATGGTTCTCTCCTGTGCGCTTAACCTGCCCTTACTACATTCTTCTGGGGCGCTGTGCTCCCATCTGTTACCCTGTAGACCATAATAACCAGGGGGTCCGGGGACTGGGATGAAGAAGTGAGAGGAAGAACAGTGATCATGAAAACCTCCTGTTGGTGGTGGTGGTAGTGGTTTAGTTGTAAGCTTCTAGAGGTTAACTTTCACTTTTCACTTTCATGCATTGGAGAAGGAAATGGCAACCCACTCCAGTGTTCTTGCCTGGAGAATCCCAGGAACGGGGAAGCCTGGTGGGCCGCCGTCTATGGGGTCGCACAGAATCGGACACAACTGAAGCGACTTAGCAGCAGCAGCAGCAGAGGTTTACTACTATACAGTCTTAAACACAGGATGTAAATGGAACTCAGTTGTATCTGAGACATTGTGACCCCACGGACTATACAGTCCTTGGAATTCCCCAGGCCAGAATACTGGAGTAGGTAGCCTTTCCCTTTTCCAAGGGATCTTCCCAGGGACCCCGGAAAAAGTTTTATTGAGCAAAATCGTGTCTCATTTCAGAAAACGTTTCCAAGCCAGAATCGACCTCTCCCCTGGCCTTCCTGCCTCTCTCTCCCTACATCTCTCAGCTACAGGCTGCCCTCCCTCCCGCTCCACCCCAAGAAAGCTGCTCTGGCCACGGTCTGTTGGCACCTTCTGACCCAAGGCTCAGGAGGCCCCGTTCATCATTTGCATCAGGGATCAGCAAGCTATCACTTAGTTACAGGCCATATCCAGCCTGCCACCTGCTTTTGTGTGACCCATGGTTGGTTGGCTAAAAACCATGACAAGAAGAGTGCAATTTCATGTCATGTGAAAATGACATGAAATTAAAATGGGGACCTCTGTGGAGGGTCCGCTGATGTTTTCCTGGAACACGCTCGCTTGTGGACATAGTATCCATGTCTGCTTTCCGGCCGCAGCAGCGGAACTGAGCAGTTATAGCAGATGCCTTCTGACCTGCAAAGCCAGAAACATTTACTCTCTCGCCCTCTGCAGAAAATGTTTGCTAACCCCCACTTTAGATGTTTAAACTGGGCTCTGCTCTGAGAAGTCAGACATATCAGTGACCTTTATCTCTCTCTGACTCCACCAGCGACAACTCAGTGTGTCAGACTAGACAAAAGAGACCCGCTTTCTGCTCTCTCCTGTGGACAACTTACCATACTCGCCCCTTGGGGGAGAGTTTCTGCCAAGCCCAGGACCAGGTTAAGAGACTCTCACCTTGACAAGGTCACCTATGAAGGGCTGAAGTTTCAGAAACTGGTTCATCCCCTGGGCCCAGAAGCCCCGCCCACACTCCCAAAGCTGTCCGTCATCTTCTCCCCTCTGGAAGCAGGAAACCGTCCTTGGGAGCCCAGACACCAAGGCTCTTCCCCTCTTGGCGAGTCTGCCACAGCCCTTACAGTTTCTGGACTTCAAACATACTCTGACCACCAAAGGCAGCCACCAGCTTCAGAAAACTCATTTGAAATTGAAAAACGAGGATGAAATCACCTACCCGACTGTCTGAACGAATGCTGTTCTTCCTTTACAGACTAAGGCAGAGAATTGAAGTTGCTGTTCAAACCGGAAAGTTCCTTTTGATGGTTCAAACAAGGAGAGGAAATGGCTTCAAGTGTGTTCTTCGAAGCTAATCAAGTCTGTGGTGTTCCTCAGCCCTGCTGTTTGGATTCATGGGAGAAGAGCCCTTGTTTGAAAGACATCCCAGAGAACATGTGTCTTAGCCTTGGCTTTGAAGCAGTTCTCAAAGCTGGTGGAGTCCCTGTCAGGCCCTTGTAAGATGTACTCAGACTTGAGCTGGCTTTGTGGCCTCCAGGCTGGAGTCATTTACAAGGGGATCTTGTGATGGTGAGGATGTGGGCAGCCCCAAATGTGACCCCCCTCCCCTACTTCAGCTGTGCAAACTCAGCAAAACCATTGCCCTCTCTGAGCTCCAGGCTCTTCCTCTGTGAAATGAGACTCTTCAGAGTGTACTGCAAAAGACTTTGCAGATTAAGTAAATGATGTCAAGTTTACGAGCACACAGATTGTACATAATACATCGTAAACCAATATTGAAACAGCCGTGAAGCAAGCATCTTGTTTCCCTTGGGAACTTGAGCCCTCTGGAAATAGGTAAACTTTGTGTTTTCTTACCACCTTTGCTTAAAAACTGACAAAGACCATCTGCTAAGCTTCCTCCAACACACACTAACAACTACTACCAGCAAACAATAACAAAACTGGGACAGGTGCAGCGTAGTTACAAGGTGTTGGGGCAAATGCTTTACATCCTTATCCACTGGATTCTCAAAACAGCCCTGGAAGGCAGGTATCAGTACTGTGTTTTCTCACTTCTTAGGTGAAGACTTGAGGCAGCTAGTAAGCTGGGAAAACAGGATCAGAACCTGTAACATAACCCATTTTCCTATATTGTCTTCAGTAAAAAGACAAACGGACATGAATTTGGGCAAACTCTGGGAGACAGTGAGGGACAGGGAAGTCTGGTGTGCTGCAGTCCATGGGGTTGCAAAGAGTCAAACACGACTTGGCGACTGAACAACAGCAATGACAAAGAGACAAATAATGGGTAGATGTGTGGACAGCTAAGTCACCTATTAAATGAATACATTAATCCGTTACACCCAGGCTGCCCAGGCTAACAGCATTTGCAGAATTTTAGAGAAACAGTCTGCTAAAGGCTGGCTTATAGACGATGCAGATGAGGTATTCAGGGGAGGTATGTCTGCCACCTGTGTCCATCCAGTGCAGCAACTCAGCCCACTGTCCTATCCAAGCCCTTGAAAGCAAAGGTCAAGGTGCCAGAGAAAGGTCCAGAGGTAAGGGCTCAGGAATGTGACCAAAGGGACAAGCCCTTATGATGACAAGCGACAAGGCTGAAAACACATGTGAATCTGTCGCCTCAGCAGTCCTGAGACCCAGCCCCTTCAGAGCCCTTCTCCAATCTCCTGGCAATACCACCTCCTCCCTTTTATTTCTCGGGCCCAAGGGGGAGGCCACTGATTTCCACGGGTACTAATCTCTGAGCCACCTCTGTATACCCACTGGTGCTTTTTCATTCTTCCCATATCCAGGTAACCCATCTGCTACATTGTTGTTGCTCAGTTGCTGAGTCGTGTCTGACTCTTTGCTACCCCAAGGACTGCAGTGCACCAGGCTTCCCTGTCCTTCACTGTCTCCTGTGGTTTGCTGGAGATAGTTTCAAACTTAACTGGAGTTTGTTCAAACACATGTCCATTGAGTTGGTGATGCCATCCAACAATCTTATCCTCTGTTGCCCCCTAATCTGCTACGTTAAATCCCCTCCATTTGAAATACTTAGTGTGACTCCAGGTTTCCTAACTGCCTCACCCTTCCTCCTGACTTAGCCTAAATGAATCTCAGGTCCTTGCAACCAAAAGTTCCTTGACAATAACAGAATGGGTCTGTGACTTGCCCACAGGTCTGAATTCAGGTCATCTTGTTCTTGTCCAAGATCCTTGTTCTCCTGTCTGCACCCTTGGGTCATACAGAGCAAAAGGAAGTGTGTGGCATGAATGCATGAATGTGCCAGCAACCACAGGCACTGAGTATTCTCACCCTCTCTCCTTGGACCAACAATAGGTTAACCCCTTGCTTCCTGAAAGAGTTTAAACTACCCATCCTTCAGCAAAACACACAGAGACTAGGCTCTTGTCAAAACTCCACTCACAGCTCTGTCTGCAATTTCCTCTGGACAAAGAGTCTGCACTACCCTTTTACTGGAGAAGATTAGTCTTCTCAGCCAGGTGACAGGCGCCAAATGGGAGGTGAAGCGCTCTGCCCTCTCTCTACCATCTGTTAACATAACCCCAAGCCATTCTCAGGTTTGTGCTGAACCCGCTTAGCTTGTTCAGAGCAGGCTGCCAATGCTTTGATTGCTTTTCTCTCGGTGTGTGCACTCTGAGGGTACCCCGGTTCCGGCCTACTTCTCCTGCCTCTTGGGAGGAAGCATCTGATGTGATCACGTATCAACTGGCTGAGCAGAGATCCAGGAAGGATGGTGGCAATTGTAGACAACCAGAATCAGCATCATTTTGCACATTCAGGACTGTTTCTTATTACTTTGTAGGCTTCTGTTCATATGTTCTCAGCCTGGGATGTCATGAATATATGGCCTGTAGGGGCTGAGTTGAATTTAATGAGATGGCCCTTTATTGCTGCAAAAATATGAGCTGACAAACTCAGCATCTGTCTCTGTGGAAACTGAGGAGGAACCCAAATCTAACCATGGAACGGGGTCCAATGTCCCATGCAAATACTTTCCTTTAGATCTGTTTAGGGGAGAATAGAAGGTGGGACCCGTGACCCACCCCTGCCCAGGACATCTGTACCATCTCATTTATGCATCTCCTGAATGAGGTGAAACAGACATCACTGCCCAGGGCAATTACTTCTCTTTGAATCATTTTACACCACTGACATGACAAGAGCGAAGAGAGGCAGGAAATTCAATCCCTTCCAATGTCTGCACAGAAGATTAACCATCTCAAAGAAATTAGGAAAGTGTCTTCATAACAGTGACAGAAAGACATTGCTATTCAGTATGTTAATGAAAAATCCATTGATGTTTGGCATTTATCAAGTGTCAAAAATTAAATTTAGCTGTCCTGTGATTTTAATTAGCGGTAACCCAGTTAAGCCAGCAGGTAGCTGCTATGGTTCAGGCAGATGCCTTCATCTGCATATCTTTTACCAGATAACATGAGTGAAAGGAGTGGGAGGCACAGAAAAGCTTCAGGAGAAGGTGGTGTTTCAACCAGACTTTGAAGAAGTTTGACATCTCAAAGGGGATGAGCTCGCTTTAGGAAGAATGAAGAGCACGTGCAAAGGGAAGAGAGTTAAAAGAACAAGACACATTCTCAGAATAGCAAATAGCCCAGTTTGCCTGGAGAGTGATGGGGAGATGAGAAGGCGAGGCAGACAGGAGATGGGCTGTGAAAGGTCTCAAAGCTAAAGCAGAAATCATTATGTAGAAATGGGGAGCAGTTAAAAGCTTTGGGGCAAAAACCTTATATATACATATGTTTGCAAAATGTATGTTTATATATATGAATACAAAGAAAATATACCAAACAGATAACCGTAGCTACTGCTAGAGAGAAGAGTGGCCTTGGATGGAGCAGACAGACCTTCTCTAAATTGTATTGCTAGAATGTTTACCAATAAATGAATGCATTGTGTAATTAAAATAATTTCATACAATTTTAGACAAATGTCCTAGGACCACAAATTGACCCAACTTTGTTCAAACATAAGAAAACACAGCTTACTTCTTTCTTCGTGTACTCAGTGGCTCAGTCATGTCGGATTCCTTGCCACCCTGTGGGCCGTAGCCTGCCAGGCTCCTCTGTCCATGGGATTTCCCAGGCAAGAATATTGGGACAGGTTGCCATTTCCTACTGCAGGTTTCTTCCTGACCCAGGGATCGAACCGCCGTCTCCTCTGTCCCTTGCATTGGCAGGCAGACTCTTTACCACTGCGCCTTGACAGATCTAATCTTCTGGCCATCCTGCATCCCTCTGACTGACAGAGGGCAGGAGCTGGGGAAACAGACAAACATTAAACTTTCCAATCAATAGTGTCTTGGTCTCTGACAATTTGATGGTCTCTGCTAAACAATGAGCTCCTTTCCGATACCATCTTCATCTGTCTGATTTCTTCCTTCTGCCTCTGCTCTTCTCTGAAAGAGAAGCTTTCCTGCCCTCATGGTAAGAGGAGAAGGGGGTTTTGAACCTAATAGGATCCTTCAGGTCATCCTGGTCTGTCTCAGTGGCCAGCCACACCATCTGGTCTTTGGGGTGGTCGTGCTACCACTGAAACAGGAGGGAAGGGGGCAGGGCACGACCTTTAAAAGAATGACATAGCCCAAGGACACAACACAAACTGATTAGAACCATATAGTTCCAAGATGGTGGATAAGTCCACTCACTAGACCACGAGCCTCAGCATATGCTCAATCATAACACATCACAAGCTAAGTGACATACCCACAGGTGCCTTGACAGTTCCAAGGCCAGCCATAAAGGTCAAGAAGTGGTTGTTGTTGTTCAGTCACTAAGGCATGTCCAACTCTTTGCGACCCCATGGACTGCAGTGTGCCTGGCTTCCCTGTCCATCACACCCCTGGAGTTTGCTCACACTCACGTCCATTGAGTCAGTGATGCCATCCAACCATCTCATCCTCTGTCACCCACTTCTCCTCCTGCCGTCAATCTTTCCCAGCATCAGGGTCTTTTCCAATGAGTCAGCTCTTCCCATCAGGTGGCCAAAGTATTGGAGCTTCAGCACCAGTCTTTCCAGTGAATATTCAGGGTTGATTTCCTTCAGGATTGACTAGTTCGATCTCCTCGCTGTCCAAGGGACTCTCAAGAGTCTCCTCCAGCACCATAGCTTGAAAGCGTTGTTCTTCGGTTCTCAGCTTTCTTTGTGGTTCAACTCTCACATCTGTATGTGACTACTGGAAAAACCATAGCTTTGACTATAGGGACCTTTGTTGGCAAAGTGGTAAGTAAGTTAAAATGAGGTCTGAAGAGTGATTTCTAATGAGTAGAGTAGCAAACTCAAAAGCCTAGCTCAGTGAGCACTGTGAGCACTCCTCATAACTGCTCTTACAACCCCAGCCGCACGATCGCCTTCTGAATGACCAGCAGAGCATTTCCATCCTTTGTTTTGCCTTAATCAGAAAAGCCTCTGAGAACTCTCTGCTTCTCAGTCTGAACAGCTTAAGGGGCTGTCTCTCAGAGAAGGAGGGGGTGCTGGTCCCCCAGGCTCCCTTGGACAATCCTCAAATCTCAGCCCTCACTCCCAGTCCTTTTGTGACATAAAGAGGTATCTTGGGGTTGATCAACCCCAGTCTTCCTCATCCACCCTGAATCCTGCAGATGGCTGGGGTCTCTGTCCCTCTGCACTTGGGAAGAGCAGTGGAATTGCTTGTTTGGGATTGAACAATGGCTGAAGAGCAAGGGGCCACTTGGGATGTCAGCTGCCTGTACTCAGAAAATATCAGGCCAATCCACAAAGACACCAGGTCAGGATCCACACCAAGGAAGGAGGTCACTTTACCTGCCAGCCTCAGAGTCTCTTTTCTGGCTCAGCTCCAAGTATCCAGAATCCCTGAGCAGCAGAGACAACAAAAGGAAATTTGTTTGTTCAGGGGCTGTAGTGAGAGAGTGATCTGGGAGAGCCAGAGAGCAGCTGGGCCTCTGCCTGTGGCTTAGAAGTTGACTTTTTCTGTTGTAGGGAAAAATAATTCATCTCTTCTTGAAGTGACAGGTGGCTGGACCAGTTTCTTTGACTTTCAGCAAACACAAGAAGCCCCATGCACAGAAGGAAGGAATTAGTCAAATGCAACATTTGGGACCCAGTTCTTTAGCAGCCAGACAAGAATTAGGAACAGAGGCTCAGGCTTTCTGAAGAATCTTTTTTTTTTTTTTTTAATGGCTTCCAGAAAACACGTCCCAACTTAAGTCTATTCCTTTCACTTTTGAGTGACAGAAAACCCAGAATAGGACTTTCCTGGTGGTCCAGTGGTTAAGAATCTGCCTGCCGAGGCAGGGGACAAAGGTTCAATCCTGATCCAGGAAGATCCTACATGCTGCTGAGCAATTAAGCCTGTTCACCACAACTACTGAGCCCATATGCCCTTAGAGACCATGCTGTACAACGAAAGAAGCCACTGCAATGAGAATCCTGTGCTCCACAACTAGAGAAAGGGCGTGAACAGCAGCAAAGAACAAAGACCCAGTGCAGCCAAAAATAAACAAATAAAAAGAAAAAAAAATTTAAACAAAAGAAAACCCAGAATAGACTCGTTAGGACAAAAAATAAACAAATCCCTGCCATAGAACAGAAGAATTTGAAACAAGCATCAGGCATGGGCTGATCCAGGGTTCAAATGATGTCACCAGCAAGCTCTTTCAGTGTCTAAGTTTGACTCTCTGTGTGTGCTCTCCTTTCTTATTTAGTCTCTCCCCTCATGGCTAAAAATTGACCATCAGAAACTTTTGGGATCTGGGACCATGTAATTCCAGGTCCATGTTCAGTGGGCACGGGAAGGTGGAAGAGACCTTTGTCCTGGCATTCGCAGCTATGAAAATCAAGACAGTCTGTCTGTTTGCCCTAGCTCCATCTGGAGACAGCCTTGAACCAATCATCGACGTCTAGAGAATGCAGTATACCAACTGGTTTGAGCCTGGGTTATATGTCCCAGCCTGACACATAACTGAGACTGAGGGAATGACAACCCATAAACACAGCTGGAGCTGTTGCCAGGAGACCAAGGAGGGAGATGTGGATGCAAGAGAAAACAGCCATTGTCCTTTACAATTACTAACTTTTAATGAGCTCCAGCTGCGTGCTGGGGCTTTCCATGCCATCATTTCACTTACCCTCTCAACACCACATCCTTATTTTACAAATTACAAAGCAGGGTCAGCACAATGAAAGAACTTGCCCCATGTTACCCAGCTCATGAGTGGCAAGGTGGGATTTCAAACTGGGACTTCTAAGCCTGTGCTTTCAATAGCTAGATCCTCTGTGCAGCGTGTTAGAGGCCCATCAAGAAGACTGTCTCAGAGGTCCTGAATGAAGACCCTTAATATGATCCATGATGCCCAATACTTCTTCCAGACACTGCAGTCATATGACAATAAATTTTTGCTTTTGGTTTAATGAGTTTAGTGTAGGTTTTTCTAATGGAGATGGCGATCACTATCAGCACAGTTGCTCTGTTTTCAGAAGGTGAACTTTCACGGACTCCCTAAGAACCGAACACCTACAAAGATCAAAAGTGAAAGTGTTAGTTGCTAAGTCATGACCAACTCTTTGTGACCCCATAGACTGTGTGGCCCACCAGGTTTCTCTGTCCATGGAACTCTCCAGGCAAGAATACTGGAGTTGGTTGCCATTTTCTTCTCCAAGGGATCTTCCCAACCCAAGGATTGAACCTGGGTCTCCTGTATTACAGGCAAATTCTTTACCATCCGAGCCACCAGGGAAGCCCCAAATTTCACTACAAAGATCGAACAGTCCATCTATTCCTGGACCATCTTCACCCCACCAGTTCTGGACGCATCAGCAAGTTCAAACTCATCTTATTTTCAAGTGAATCACCATAAGCCCCATCCCTGACTCCTTCCCAATAATCCACACTGCTTTCCTTTCTATGCTGAATCAGGAAGCTTCTTATCTTAACTAAACCAGATACAGCCCCTTCCAGGGAACATCTGCAAAGAACACAAAAAGCTGGATGCTGCCAAGCACCCATCTTCACAAGGAGCAGACTGAGGTCACTGCCAGAGCCAGGAAAATCAATATGGGAGCAAAGATAAGCTTCCAGATGAGTGGTGGGAACAAATGACAGCCAGCATGGCTGCTTCAAATGTCCAAAATTAGGTCATCAGAACCTAATAAGTAAGTGTCAGTCCCTCACTCATGTCTGACTCTTTGAGACCCATGGACTGTAGCCCGCCAGGTTCTTCTGTCCATGGAATTCTCCAGACAAGAATACTGGAGTGGGTTGCCATTCCCTTCTCCAGGGAATCTTCCCAAGCCAGCAACCAAATCCCAGTCTCCCGCATGGCTGACAGTTTCTTTACCATCTGAGCCACCAGGAAAGCCAAATAGAGAAACTCAGCTCCCAAATTCAAGAGTTTGGACTACAGATAAACAGAGTGAGACCTGTCTCCTTTACTGGCAAAGCTTCTGATGGCTCCTCCCTGTAAGCCAGGACAGCACCATTTCACAGGAAGAAGGAAGCTTTTTACCTGTTTACATTGTGCTCAGATATAGTCCCATATTCGAACTCTGTCTCTGCCACCTCCCCTCCGCCCACCTCCCAGGTATTCTTATATGTATATTCTTTTATATATATACTTTAATTTGGCTGCTCCCGGTCTTAGTTGTGGCACACAGGATCTTTCTAGTTCTGGCACGCCAACTCTTAGCTGTGGCAAGTGGGGTCTAGTTCCCCCACCAGATATGGAACCCAGGCTCCCTGCACTGAGAGTGCAAAGTCTTAGCCACTGGATGACCAAGGAAGTCCCCTTATACTCTCTTTTTAGTTAAGGGTTTTAGACAGGCTATAAATATCAGCGTTTTTATTTCTCCCCCTCTCATCTGATCAGTCTCGAAGCCAGTTGCTCTCAGACTTAGCTGCACTTTAGCTTCACCTGTGATTTGTTTTGTTTTTTCAAATACAGATGCCTGGGCCCCATTCATCTCTGGCAGGAGAGTTTCAACTTTTCCCATGGTGACCTGTTGGGAAAAAATGCATCTTATATCATAGCCCCGCACACTTACATTTAAAAGTACGAAAAAAAAAAGCATACTCTTGCTATGTGGGAGGTACTCTAATGTTTTCCTATACTTTTCTTTTCTGTCATTGCTGTTTTTAAATGCCGATCATGATCTGCTCAGAGCTTATGTAGATTGGAAAACCCTCGCTCAAGACATTAGTTTGTGTCATCCTGTCTGAATTTCCTCTTCTTCAGTTTCAGGCTCATAACCCAGTTCTTTGCAATTCCTCGCTTTGGGGATTTTTTTAATGCAGACACTGCCTGAAGTCAAAGGCTTTCTCAGACTTTTGTAAAACCTAAACTCTTTGATGAGATTACGTATGATGTCCCCCAGGGGGAAAGAAAGAAATGGCCACGGAAGGTGACAGAAGATTAGAAACTGATTTCCACCAGACCGGAAATGGGAACAATGATGTGGGTTTGGGGAGTAGCTGGAAATGTGTCCTGGGAAAGTGGCAAGACCTCCCCAGTGGCTGCATGGCCTCTCTGCAAGGCTGGGCTCTAAAACCTCTGGACTGTAGCAAAAATTCTCATGCCCCAGAGCTGTAAGCAATCAGAAGGCTGCTCTACTTCAAGGGACCTCACTGAGAAAGGGGGATACCTGCAACCATTCCATAACTAGCTGGAAATTAAACACCCAGCTCTACCCCAGGTGCCACTTAGACTCCTGAAATTCCCGTGGAGCCCAAGAAGTGGGAAGGATGAGATGCCTGCCAATCAGTGAGGCTGGCTCTCCCACCATCTTATTGAGATGCAGACATAGGCACACTTAAGTCAATTTAAAATAGAACTAAGAGGGACTTCCCTGGCGGTCCAGTGACTGAGACCCCTGTGCCCCCAAGGCAGGGGGCCCAGGTTCGATCCCTGGTTGGGAAACTAAAATCCCACATGCCACGACTAAGACCCGGCACAGCCAAATAAATAAATATTTTAAAAAATAAAATGGAACTAAGAGGTGTAATATTTTTTTATACTTCTAGGTCCATGAAATATGACTCATATCTATCAAACCTTATCCTACATCCGCTCTTTCCACTCTACATTCTCTCATCCCTGCCACCCTTATTTCACAACAGACTGCTGTTGTTGCTGCTGCTGCTGAGTCGCTTCAGTCGTGTCCGACTCTGCATGACCCCATGGACTGCAGCCCGCCAGGCTCCTCCATCCATGGGATTTTCCAGGCAAGAGTACTGGAGTGGGTTGCCATTGCCTTCTCCAAACAACACGCTAGAGTCAGGCTTTTCTGATTTTCCAAACAGAAAGGCAAGGCCCACAGTGGATAAAGGACTTGGTGTGATCACTCAGCAAGCTAATAGATGAATTAAGCTTCTAAATCCAGCTTTTACTTTGGCCCATGAGAGAAGTGGGGAGGGAGGTGGTTATCCTGGGGGTAAGAGAAACACCCCATAAAGGGAAATATCTTGAGGATGAGAGACTGGTGCTGCTCACAGTGGCTTCCAGGCAGTCCCAGCAGTGCCCATATGGACACAACAGATCAGTGGGCAAATGGCCAGCATCCACCCGCACGGTGTCCTGGAGAACAGAAGGGCGTGGGCTGTGCTGCCCTCTTAGATGGAAAGGTGCACCAAGAACCCCAGCATGGTGGGCAGGCTAAAGGACAGAGTTCACTCAAGGTCGGTTGAAAGCTAAATGGCAGAACGTAAACTATTTTCAAGAGCAAATTTGGAGTGTATGTCAATTCAAATCTGGGTGCACCAAACTGAAGGTGAAACCTCCCCCACCAAATTTACAGGGAGGAGCAGAAGTGAAGCCAGTGTTTGGTGGGTGAGAGGTTCCTCGGTGGCTTTATTGGGGAAGCGAAATTGGCTGTGTGTGACTGTTTGCTCTCAAGAGTCAGTGTCTCAGAATGAAGTGCACTGAACTTGGCTGAGGTTATGGTTGCCCGTGCTGCAACCAAGCCATCAGAGTCACCCCAGTCGAATGGCCTCTTGTTCAAATACTTTAACAGGTCTCAGTACAGGTGAATGTGGGGCAGGAAGCCAGCAGAAGAGGGTCCAGCGGTTGCTACAAGGTCAGCCTCCCTGTGCGAGGCCCAAACTCACCCCCCAATTCTCAGATTTCCTAAAGTGTTTAAACTGACAGCGCCATCCATTTTAAAACCTGTGCCAATTAAGATTTTCTAGAAACCTAGGTCTTAACATATGCCTTTCTACTCTTTAAAAATGGTCTCTCCATAATCCTGGAGGTTCCCAAGTGGCTCAGACGGTAAAGAATCTGCCAGCAATGCAGGAGAACCGGGTTCTATCCCTTGGTCGGGAAGATCCCCTGGAGAAGAGAATTGCTACCCACTCCAATATTGTTGCCTAGAGAATTCTGTGGACAGAGGAATCTGGTGGACTACACTCCATGGAGTCACGAAGAGTTGGACATGACTGAGTGACTAACACTTTCACTGCTGCTGCGGCTGCTAAGTCGTTTCAGTTGTGTCCGACTCTGTGCGACCCCATAGATGGCAGCCCACCAGGCTCCCCCGTCCCTGGGATTCTCCAGGCAAGAACACTGGAGTGGGTTGCCATTTCCTTCTCCAATGCATGAAAGTGAAAAGTGAAAGGGAAGTCATTCAGTCATGTCCGACTCTTAGAGACCCCATGGACTGCAGCCCACCACAAAATGACATTTCTTATTTGTTTATTTCAAATGATGGTGAAATACACATAACATAAACTTTACCACCTTAATCATTTCTATAATTCCGTGGCATTAGATTCATTCACATTTTCGTGCAACCATCACCACCAACCATCTTCAGAATTCTTTTCATTTTGCAAAACTGAAGCTCTGTGCCCATTAAACACTAACTCTCCCCACCCTCAGTTCTTGGCAAGCATCATTCTATGTTTTGGTCTCTATGGATTTGACTACTATAGGTATCTTACATCTAAGTGGTACCATATATACAGAATTGGTCACTTTGTTACTGGCTTATTTCACTTAGCAGAATATGTCATCAAGGTTCATCCACATTGGAACATATCAGAATCTTCTTCCTTTTCTCTGAGTAATGTTCCATTGTATGTATATAACAAGTTTTGTTTATCCATTCATCTATCGATGAACCCTTGGGTTGCTTCCACCTTTTTAGCTACTGTGAGTAATGCTGCTGTGAACATGGATATATGAATATCTCTTTAAGACTTTGTTTCTGATTTTGGCGTGGTATGTATGCAGAAGGGGCATTGCTAAATCATTTGGCAATTCTATTTTTAACGGTGTGAGAAACTATCATACTGTTTTCCATAGCTACTGAAACTGCATTTCTTGAGGAATTTTCTGATATTTAAAATGATCAGGGAATGCAGCTGACCCTCCCGCATTATTCTGATGCAGAAGGGGGTTATTGTCTTTATTTCTAGAAGGTGAGTAGAAACTGCATAAAGCATTAATGCAGAACGTCTTATCCAACTTTATCACACTCAGCCCAAGCTGGCCACCTCAGAATGGGATGCTGGGTTCCAGCGCATCCATGGCCTCAAAAGTGGCCTTTGTCCTTGCCCTCAGTGGGCTGCCTGGACCTCTGGCCACAATCACACCTCTCAACCCCTCAGGGCCTTTGGGCAGCAGTACTTTGGAGCATGGAGCCTGGAGGAAGTGGTTATTATCCTGGGTACCATAATTAATGACTCTTCTGGGACCATGTCGAGTGGGGAGGGGCAATTCCACCCTCCCCTGAAATCATGATATGTTGACATAAAGAAGGACACTGGGCATGTCATACGAGACACTCACTACACACACATACTTACGAAAGAAGTTCTTTAGTGGGAGCACCCTTTCTACACTGTATACTGCACATTGGTTCAGAATATATTCCACATCGGGCAAGATGCCAAGCTTATAAGCTCTTCTTTCCAGCTGAGACTTACTCTAGCTGATTTTCCCATAGATCACTGGAAAGGCAGTTTTAAAAGGCAGCTGCTTGTTGAAATTGGGGTACAACAAAAAACCAGGAAGACTCACATGCATCAGTACATTGCCTATTTTCCTCTCCTGTAATGGTATGCACACTCTGTCGTGTTTGACTCTTCGTGACCCATGGACTGTAGCCTGCCAGATTCCTCTGTCTACATAATTTTCCAGGCAAGAATACTGGAGTGGGCTGTCATTTCCTACTCCAAGGGTTCTTCCCAACCGTAGAATCAAAGCTGTGTCTCTAGTGTCTCCTGCACCGGTAGGTGGATTCTTTATCACTGGTCCCACCTGGGGAGATCTTTTCCTGTAATAGGACTTTCTGAATAGAAGCTGATGCTGTGTTAGATGTCATGTGCTATGGAGACCATTCAGCAAATCCATGCTGGCCAAGACATGACAGGTGGGGAGTGACAAACTCAAACTGCAGATAAGTGTCCATTCTGGGGAGATCACACAATGGAAACAGCCAGTAGGTCATTAGGCTACCACTAAGTGGCTGGCTGTTCCCCTAAGAATACTATACAGTGTGAAGCCCAGACCTTTGGGCTCCCAGATCTGTCCTGTGTGAGTCCATTTCCCTGACCCTCCATGTTATCACCTATAAAATGAGGATAGTAATAGAATCCACTAAGGATTAAATGAGTGAATCGCTAGCACTAAGAACTGTGTCTGGCACCAGTGATTTTGGAGGCGTTCTGCACTCTATTACTATGACCAAAGCAGTTTCAGGAGAGTTGTGTTCTCTGTCATTCTCCCGAGTTTCTGCAGGACTTCCAAATAAGGGCTTTTCAGTTTTTGTCTCGGGCTGTCTTTGCAAGCATGTCTGTATAACAAACAGCCTTGGAAGTTATTATGTCTGTCTCCAGGGCAGAGGGCAGATTGGATTGCTGTCCAAGACAATAATAAGAATGTTCCCCTCTGGGCAAACATTGAGCAGGTTATAAAACCCTGGAGTTGCCTAAACTCAGATTCTTCAACAGTGACACAAACCCACCCCATGTGCAGTATGCACCTGGGTTGCGCTGCATCACTCCTTGAGACTTGGGGGTTAAACCATTGCCAACATGAGGCTTAGGCTCCTGGCTGGGCTGTGAGTCATAAAGTTTTTGGTCTACCATCCAGGAGGACTCCTGTGAGCACACAAGAAATGGTGACACACTAAACTGTAAGCTTTTCAACAATGCAAAATTTCAGAGTCCTTGACAAACAGAAGTTGAAAGTTGGTTGCTGCTGCTGCTGGCAAATCAGATTCATCAGTGATGATTTCCAGGACTACCTTGACCCATATTGTCGAATTCATTCCCTGCCTCCCTCCAAGCCGTCATAGATCCCTTTTCCAAGACCTAGCTCTGTCCCATGTATGTGGGTGAAGTGTTTAGTTGCTCAGTTGTGTCCAACTCTTTGTGACCCGATGGACTGTAGTCTGCCAGGCTCCTCTGTCCATGGGATTTCCCAAGCAAGAATACTAGAGTGGGTTGCCATTTTCTTCTCCAGGGGATCTTCCCAACCCAGGGATCAAACCCAAGTCTCCTGCATTGCAGGCAGACTCTTTACCATCTGAGCCACCAGGGAAGCCCAGGTATGTGGATAGACCTGGGGAATTCAGACCAAGTCTCAGGGCTCACTTTGTTCATGAAGCCCCACCAGACTCAGGTGGTTCCTTCCCTGTGCTACACTTTCCCCATCTCCACGGAGCCAAGTGGCAGGTTTTCCAGTGCCCTGGATATTAGGTCTATCAGAGAACGTTTATTCCAGGCCAGCATTCTTCAAACTGATGGGATCAAAATACACAGCCACGACCGGCTAAGATATCAGGCAAAACTGGCTTTAGTGTAGCCATCGGCAAACCCAAAGGAGAACCCCAGGAGAAACGCATGCAGGTCTAGACCTGCACTCGGCAGCACCAGCTTTACCACTCCACTGCGGCTGCCTCAAACACGCTGCTCAGTCTGGAGGATTTCAACAAGCCAGGCAGCACTGCGCTAAGCTCTGTGATAACAGCCCTGTGAGACACCAGGCCCATATCAGAGATGAGAAAGTTTCAGAGAGAAGGCATTTGCCCAGGATCACAGCTAGTACATGGCAGAGCCGGGATTTGAAATGTCACCCCTCTGAGAGTGAGGAATTTCTTCCCATTGCACCCCCATCTGCCCCCGGATGAGACAGAACACCTCCCTCTTCTCACCAGGGCACTGTTTCTCCACCGGGTTCCCACGTCAGCCTGTGGATTTCTCAAAGGTTCCCTCTCCCCTGGGACTGAGAGCATCCAGGCACAGGTGCCAATCCCCAGCTGAGAAGGTTTGCTGGCTGGTTGTTAATTAGCAGGTACTTAACATCTAGAAGTCATTAATGCACCTCAAGTGTTTGACAGCAAATAAAGTACTGAGCAGGCTTCCCTGGTGGCTCAGGGGTGAAGAGCCCGCCTGTCAGTGCAGGAGACATGGGTTCGATCTCTGAGGTTGAAAGATCCCCTTGAGAAGGAAATGGCAACCTTCTCCATGGGAAATCCCATGGACAGAGGAGCCTGGCAGGCTATAGTCCATGGAGTCGCAAAAGAGCTGAACATGACTTAGCGACTAAGAAGCCACAAAGTACTGAACTCCTGGCAGGACCAGCCTCCTGTCGCCTGCCATGGCACTGACTTCTCAGCAGGTCACTGCTTTCTTATCCTGGCCCTCTCCATCCTCTGAGACACTTGGAAGAAAAAACAAGTCTGTCTTTGTCCTCTGGCTTTTATCTTCTTCGCCCAAGGCAATTCTACACTTTCAAGGTCTAAGCCACAGTGACTCTTACTTACAAAATTGGCCCTAGCTTTTGGCTGAGCCGCTAACCTAGCCCCAGGTTGAAACTCAAGACTGCCTCTCCAATTTGTAGGTCTCAGGAGAGGAAGGTCTTTTCTACATCCTCACCACCCCCCCTTCCGTCAGCTAGTTGGATGATGGAAGAGGCAGCTCAGAGCCGTGAGATGAGCTCTCAAGAGCCCACACCTCTCCACCTGCACATCACCCCAGCCCAGGGTGGGGAAAGTGCCCTCCCTTCTGGTTCCTCCAGCCCTCCCACTCTCTCCTCTGAAGGCCAGAGCACTGTGCTCAGCAGCAAGGGAGCCAGTACCACTGGCTGCACTTGGTTCCCATCAGGCCCCAGGAAAAGGCAGGCATGGCGCAAATCCTTCCAAGCACTCAAGGACAAGGCTAAAGGAATATTTTCTTCATCACTCATTTAATATTTATGTATTTATTCATTTTAACCATTTTAAATTGAAGTATAAGATATATATACATTCTTTTCCAGATTTTTTTTTCTATTATAGTTTATTATAAGATACTGAATATTAGTTCCCTGTGCTATACAGTGGATCCTTGTTGTTTATCTATTTTATATATAGTAGTGTGTACGTGTTTATCCCAAACTCCTAATTTATTTCCCCACCCCCACTGCCCCCTTTGGTAGCCATAAGTTTGTATTCTATGTCTGTGACCCTATTTCTGTTTTGTACATGAGTTCATTTGTATCATTTTTAGATTCCACGTGTAAATGATGCGTATGATATCTTTCTCTGTCTGACTCTGCTGCTGCTGCTAAGACGCTAAGTTGTGTCCGACTCTGTGCGACCCCAGAGACGGCAGCCCACCAGGCTCCGCTGTCCCTGGAATTCTCCAAGCAAGAACACTGGAGTGTGTTGTCATTTCCTTCTCCAATGCATGAAAGTGAAAAGTGAAAGTGAAGTCACTCAGTCATGTCCAACCCCTAGCAGCCCCATCAATGGCAGCCCACCAGGCTCCTCCGTCCATGGGATTTTCCAGGCAAGAGTACTGGAGTGGGATGCCATTGCCTTCATCTCTAGGTCCACCCATATTGCTGCAAACGGCATTATTCATTCTTTTATGGCAGGGTAATATTCCATGACATACACATCCCACATCTTCTTCATCCATTCATCTATTGATGGACACAGGTTGCTTCCATGTCTGGGCTGCTGTAAATAGTGCTGCTGTGAACACTGGGGTGCATGTATATTTTCAAACTAGAATTTTCTCCAGATATTTACCCAGGAGTGGGATTGCAGGATCATATGGTAGCTCTATTTTTAGCGTTTTAAGGAATCTCTGTACTGTGCTCCTTAGTGGCTGCACCAACTTACATTCCCACCAACAGTGAAGGAGGGTTCCCTTTTCTCCATACCCTCTCCAGCATTTAGTATTTGTAGACTTTTTAATGATGGCCATTCTGACTGGGGTGAGGTGATCTCTCACTGTAAAATTTGAAAGCGTATCCTCCTCAGGTCTTTGCTGACAGTTTTAACACCACAGTGAAATGAAACACTGACTGCTCACCTCTCTTTTCAATGTATAATTTATATAACATGAAAACAATTGTTTTAAAGTATACAATTCTGTGGCATTTAGTACTTTCACAATGTTGTGCAACTGCCTCTCTAAATAGTTCCAAAATATTTCTATCATTCTCTCCCAAAAGACCCCCCCATTCCCAATAAGCAGTCATTTTCCACTCTCTCTTCCTCCAGGGGTAGGTCTCCAATTTAGTTTCTGTCTTTGTAGATTTACCTGTTCTTGATATAGAGTATAAATCAATTCATACAACGTGTCTTTTGTGTCTGGCTTCTTTTATAGAACATAATGCTATTGAGGTTCATCCATGTTGTGGCATGAAATGAACATTTGCACACCCATATTCATAGCAGCAATGTTCACAGTGGAAACAAACATATGTCCATCAGTGGATGAATAGATACATAAAATGTAGTATTTCCATACACCGGAATATTACTCAGCCATAAAAGGGACGGAGTTTCATAGAGACTGGAAGTAGAAAGGCAAGTGGGAGAGTTACTGGTTAATGAGGACAGAATTTCCGTTGGAGAAGATGAAAAGTTTCTAGAGAAGCTGATGGAGGTGTCATAGTGGTAAGGTTGCAAACAATGTGCATGCATTTAACACCATAAAAAAGGTGGAGGTAAATTTTGTTATGCTTCAGTCAGTTCAGTTCAGTTCAGTCGCTCAGCCGTGTCTGACTCTTTGTGACCCCATGAATCACAGCACGCCAGGCCTCCCTGTCCATCACCAACTCCCGGAGCTCACTCAGACTCACGTCCATCGAGTCAGTGATGCCATCCAGCCATCTCATCCTCTGTCGTCCCCTTCTCCTCCTGCCTCCAATCCCTCCCAGCATCAGGGTCTTTTCCAGTGAGTCAACTCTTCACATGAGGGGGCCAAAGTACTGGAGTTTCAGCTTCAGCATCAGTCCTTCCAATGAGCACTCAGGAATGCATACTTGACCATAATATAAGAAAAGGAATGGGAAACTGATAAATGCTACAATGTGAGTGAACCTTGAAAACATCATGCCTGCTCCCCACTATTGCCTCTTTTGTTCCGTTTTGTTGTTACACAGAGTAACCTTTAAAGCACCTTCCGAACAGCTTCCAAACAGTTGAACCCCTCATTGATTGTCCTGCTCACTCTCGCTAGTACGTGTGCCAGCTATCACCATCATCATCACCACCACCACTATCACCATCACCACCATCATCATCATCATTCACATTTAACACTGAAGGAAGCAATGAGTAAAATTTCCAGAGTTTCCATTTTGCAGGATGAAAAAAGCCGGGGAGCTGGATGGTGGTAATTGTTGCACAACAATATGAATGTATTTAATGCTCCTGAACTTTACACTTAAAAATGGCTGAGATGGTAAATTTTATTTGGGGTATCTGCCACAACTTTTCAAAAGTGCGAGAGGAAGAGGATTTTTCATGAGTTAATTTCACGAGGTTCCACAGCTATCAAGTGGCAGCGAGGGGTGCTGAATCACTAACAATGGGAGAGGTGGAAAATAGTCTCGGATGCCCAGGGCCAGGCCAGAGTGATGGGGCAGCCCTGGGCCATGAGTCTAGGGACTGGGCTATGGGCCAGGCTCTGCCAACTGACCCTCAGGGTGACCCTGGGCCAGTCCCTTTCACTCATTGGTTCTCTGGGGGCTCTGAAAGTGAAGAAACTGTGATTCCAGAATGCGTGCCTGTGGTCAGAGAACACCCTTACAGACGCCAAGAACAGCCTAGCAGAGGGAAGTCAATTCCTTCAGTCCTGGCCCAGAATCAGATCTGGGGACAGAGCTCCTAATTCAAGCGGATGTGCCAGGTGCCAAGAGGCATCCGAGTAGTTCCCCTGCCTGCGGAGACAATAATGGCTTATGACTCTGAACTCACCGGAAGGTTAGCTAGGTCAAAGCGGGAGCTCGAGCGTTTGTTTAAATTTCTGTCCAAGAATCTCTCCACTTGCGGCTGGAAGATAATGAGTTCTGAGCTACGCCAGAGTCCAGCGCTCTGTGAGTTTGACACGATCTGCTCTTTGAAGAGAAATCCACGCATATTAATCACCAGAAAGGAAAAAAGCAGAGCAAACCACCATCGTTCGCTCAGAGCACTGCTACGTGCTCGGCCTTGGAGATAAGACAGAGGCAAACGGAAGAGAGGAGTGCTGGGCTTCTAGGAATCTGCCTGCTGGTGATGGATCCTGCCAATGAGTAAGCAGGGATCAAAAGTCAGAGAAGAAAATAACAGGAAGGGAATGCATGGCTGAAAACAGCCTCAGCAGGGAGAAGTTGAGTCCTAAGGACAGTGTTTCCCTGGGTCACCGTGGGCCATGCCGGGACCTTGACCTACCACCCCCTCAACTCCTGGACTGTAAGAGCCCGGAGAATAGGGATGTGGTCTGGTTCATTCCTGTATCACCTACGCTGCCATGGTGCCTGGCATGGAGTGAGTGACCCCAGGACCATCCTTGAGCTGCATGAGGGTCCCCTTAGGGTACAGATTAGAGACCATAGAGACCAGAGCCTGGTGAGGTGGGGCAACCAGCCGGAAGTCTCTCCAGTGAGCCCAGAGCTTACCTTACATTTCAGGTTCATCCAACATCTATTCACTGGGCCCCTGCTACCTGTCCTCTCACCACCGAAAGCCTCACCTCCCTCTCCTGCTCACTTCTCTCCAGCCACTATTCCTTCAGTGCCCTGGGCATAGTCCTACCCCACCTGTTCCCTGGAGTGTCTCTCTCCTGCCCTGTTGATATAGCTGAATCCCTCTGTTTCCTCTTCAGGAAACCTTGCCATCCACCCGATCAGTAGCCCCACTCCACCCTGAACATAGCTCTCGATGCCAGTCCTGTTCCCTCCAGATGCCAGTCCTCTTTCTCCCCATGGTTGTCCTGCTTTACTTGACTACCAGGTTATGTTCTGCAGACCCAGGAAACTGAGCTCCACTGGAGTGAAGGCTTGCCTGGGACATCGCCTCTGAGGGGGACTGCATGATGTAACAAGCTGCAAAGAGAAGCTGGCTCCTACAGAACAAGGACCTGGTTTTGGAGCTTCTCTACAAACCTGCCACAGAACATAACACATCCGTGAGCACTCAGGAAAGATGAGATGGATGAAAGGTGAAGATGAAGGGGAGAGAGGGGACGGGAGAAGAGAGAAAAAGGAAGATGGGGAGAAAAGGGAAAAGGAGAGAGAAGGAAAGGGAAAGAGAAGGAGAAACTTGGCCACTGTTCTCAAAGACCTCATGGACTATGGAGAAGACAAACTTGCAAACGAATGATCAGGGTGAAGTGCGCTATGTGCTAAGGTACAGGACAAAGAAGATGGAATGCTTAGGCCCAAGGCAAGTCAACCAGTACTTCAGAGAAGCGGTGTCACAAGAACTGGTTTTGAAGGATGGAGAGGAGTTCTCCAGAAATCGGGATGTCATTTCTAGAGGGAGACAACAACATCTGGAAAAGTCAAGAGTTATGAAAACAACGTGGGGTTGTTAGGCAAGCCCATCTGATGGGTGACTGGTGCAGAACAGGCAGTTGGGGAGGACAGCTGGAGAGGAGAACTGCTGAGAGAGCAGCAGGACCATTGCTGAAAGTCCCTGGGTGCCAGCCCTGGGAGCTTGAACTTGATGCTGTAGGTGACCAGGGAGCAAGAGTCTTATGTTGGCAAGAGGCACAAGTGATGGTCCAGGCAAGAAATGATGTGACTATTAGCATGGTGGACAGAAAAGGGGAAGATCCCAGAGATGCTTGGGGGCCAAAGAATAGGGTGTGGTGATCAAATACGGGGGATGAGGGAGAAGAGAGGCTTAGGAAGTGCCCGAGTTTCTGGTTTAGGGACCAGTGGGGCCACCTCTGAGCTGGGAGCCTGGGAGCAGCAGCTGGATCGTCAGCACCAGGTCAGGACCTCCGGAGGCCCAGGGCGCAGAGCTGGGTGCAGAACAGCCTTTGATAAAGGGCCAGCTGCCAACTGTCCAAACTAGAGAGAGCAGAGGGATCTGTGAGCCCTGCTGGCTCCCTCATATATTTAACAGGTCTCATAAATCACATAAAATTTTATAAATCCTACAAATTCTCTTTTTATGAAGCGTAAAAATCACCTGTAAGACACCACATGTGGTTGCAAGCAGTCCCCTGAGAGATCTGGGTTATTCTCAAACAGATGGATGTTCACCACCTTGGGGACTTGACTCCCCCGCCTCCCTGCCCAGGTACTAGCACGTGCCTTCCTGAAGGTGAGGAACCACATGGGTTAAAATTCCAGGGCTGCCACTTCCTGGCTGAGACTTTGGGCATGACACATAAATTCCCTGACCCTCAGTTTCATCTGCTTTGAAATGGAGATGACATTTCCATAGGAAATGACACCAGTTCATTGATTCTCAACTTCCTCTGGAGGAGCTAACTTAGAATTTGTGTCCCAGTGGGCTGCTCCTGCCTCCCGGGATCTGTAGTCACCCTGCCCAGAACTGTCTCCCTCAGGGTTCTGAGAGGCCTGGGGCCATGGAGTGGACTTAGTGAGAAAGAAGATTCCTGCTTTCTTTCCAATGTGTGTGCTCAGTCATTCAGTCATGTCCAATTCTGCGACACCATGGACTGTAGCCTGCCAGGCTCCTCTGTCCATGGAATTCTCCAAGCAAGAATACTGGAGTGGGTTACCATTTCCTTCTCCAAAGGATCTTCCTGACCCAGCGATCCAACTCAAGTCTCCCGTGGCACCTGCATTGCTGACAGATTCTTAACCACTGAGCCATCGGAGACACCTTTATCAGGACCTAAACCCTTCCAACTTCCAGGTACCTTATGAGCCATCTTGGGATGTCTCCATCCCAAGAGATGCAGACAGAGGCAGAAAAAAGCAAATCTGGTCTAATATAACTGTCTTTCCCGCCCTCCCACGAGCACACCTGGGACTCCTGGCTACAGGTACTCCAGAAGTGCCTGAGTCCCCAAGGTCCAGTCCCAGACTCTGAGCCCTGCCTACGGGGTGTGATGCCCCTCCTCCCCAGCACCCTCCCACCCTCAGTGTTCAATTCCCAGCACTACAAGACCCTTTACCAACAAAGTAAACTCAAAGACTCTCACAGAACTGTAGTCAATCATCCGGCATCCATCCTCTGAGAAAATACGTACCTACAACAAATAAAGCAGATGCACTGACCTTTTTAAAACAAAACACTACCTTACTCATGACAACAAAATATATATGTGTGTGTCTGGGAAAACATGGTGTGTTTATTTCTACAGAGAAACTTGGAGAAACCCCTGTGGGAATACATCTCTATCCAACACCACATCCCTCCCTCCCACCCCCCCAAATGCACTCACTCACTGAGCCCCTGACACCTCCAGACCCTCAGGACCTCAGGACTCCAACTTCCGTCCAAGTCCAGTCACACTAAAGTCTGAAGCAAAAGAAAAAGTGCACCCCTACATACATTTATCAAACTTTTCCCCCTTCAAACTAAGTGGGAAAAGCTAGTAAGAGCTCTGCAATCAAGTAACACAACTGTAGATAAAGCCGTGTGTGACCCAATACATTTGCATGCCATTACCAATCTTCATGGGCTTCCCTGGTGGCTCAGATGGTAAAGAATCTGCCTGCAGTGCAGGAGACCCGAGTAAGATCCCTGGGTCAGAAAGATCCCCTGGAGAAGGGACTACCCACTCCAGTATTTTTGCCTAGAGAATTTCAAGGACAGAGGAGCCTGGAAGGCTACAGTCCGTGGGGTTGCAAAGAGTCAGATACAACTGAGCAACTTTCACACACACACACACACACACACACACACACACACACACACCAATCTTCATAAGCCCAGGGTGAGCAAGTGTCAGCCAGGTGGACTGATCAGAATCACCTCTTCTGGTTGGAAAGTAATGTAGCATCACAAAACAACCAACTGTTTCTATTTAAAACTGTGATATTTTGGGACTTCTCTGATAGTCCCAGAGAAGGCGATGGCACCCCACTCCAGTACTCTTGCCTGGAAAATCCCATGGACGGAGGAGCCTGGTAGCCTGCAGTCCATGGGGTCGCGAAGACTCGGACACGACTGAGTGACTTCCCTTTCACTTTTCACTTTCATACGTTGGAGAAGGAAATGGCAACCCACTGCAGTGTTCTTGCCCGGAGAATCCCAGGGACGGGGGAGCCTGGTGGGCTGTCGTCTATGGGGTCGCACAGAGTCGGACACGACTGAAGTGAGAGGCTAAGACTCCGCGGTCCCAATGCAGGGGCCCGGGGTCCTTCCATAGTCAGGGAACTACTCCTATATGCAAGCATGTGCTTAGTCGCTCAGTTGTGTCCAACTCTTAGTGACCCCATGAACTATAGCCTGCCAGGCTCCTCTGTCCATGGGGATTCTCCAACTCCTGTTTGCCAGCTCCTGTTCTTGGCCACGTGCAACCCTGTCTTCAAGTGAACCTCCCTCTCTAGCATATACGTCCTCATGCAGAATAGGAAGTTCTATTTTATAATATTGCATCTTAAACATATCTGCATATTAATCACTTTGTAAAAAAAAATTTTATTGGAAGGTAATTTCTTTACAATATTGTTCTGGTTTCTGTCATACAGTAACATAAATCAGCCATAGGTATACATATGCCCCCTCACTCCTGAACCTCCTTCCTATCTCCTACCCATCCCACCCCTCTAGGTTGTCACAGAGCACTGGATTGAGCTCCCTGTGTCATACAGCAATGCATCTGCCAATTAATCACTTTTAATGGCTACAGAGCATTCTATCCAGAATGCATGTGTGTAATAGCGAAATGCATATGCATATATTTAATATATATGTGGTTAAATAAATATTCAATAACATCTATAGTAGTTAAACATAGTATGGCATAGATTACTCGATCATTATTTATTATGCTATTTGGCAGTATTACCTTGCTGTGTACAGGGTTCCTAGTTAGGAACTGGAGACACAACAGTGAGAGACGCATACAAGGTCCCTGCCAATCAGGAGTATATATTCCCACCATTGCTGTTCCCAATTCAGTCATGGTCAGCTTTGTCCTCAGTTTTCTGGAATATTCTTCCCATCTGTCCTCAAATAGAATGTGTCAAGACATATGTCCCAGTTTGGGATTCTGAAATCAGGGCCTCGTGTTCATAAATATCCTTTTTCTTTCTGATAATTTCTTTTGGATAAATTCCCAGGAGTAGCGTCACTGCCCCAAGCATGTAAACTTTTTAAGGACTCTTGAGTAGTAATGTTCGTTGCTCAGTTGTGTCCAACTCTCCTACCCCATGGACAGTAGCCCACCAGGCTCCAATGTCCATGGGCTTCTCCAGGCAAGAATACTACAGTGGGTTGCCTTTCCTTTCTCCAGGGGATCTTCCCAACCCGGGGCTCCTGTGCTGCAGGCAGATTCTTTACCGTCTAAACTACATAATCTGCCTTGATACAGATTATGAAATTGCTTCCCAAAGAGAAACATCCAGTTCATACACCGCCACCAGCACTGTGTGTCATGATTATACCTCAGCCGGGTCAGTCCTGGGTGTGATAATTATATTTCTTAATGCATGCTAAATTAATAGGTGTAAAATTGAATCGCATTCTAATTTGCATTTCTTTGATAGTTAGGAAGGTTGAATGCTTTCCCTAACAAATATACACTCGGATTACTCCATTCATGTATTCCTTCATTAAAAGCATCACGCATTAACCCTTTACTGCACACCACACACTTGCCAAGTGCTGAGGACTCAGAGATAAACCAGCACAGTTTCTACCCTTGAGGATCATGCATCCAGAGAAGAAAGCAAACAAGGAAACCCACAGTCCCAGTGCAGTAGGACGGATCAGGGACTGTAGGGAGAGGAGGAAGGGCCAGGGGATGACACAGAGGGGAGCCCCTGACCCAGACTGTTAAAGGAGTGCCTCCGCTGTTCTGGCAGCCAGTTGAATAACTGAAGGCCTTTCCTGCTTATGGCTAACCATCTTCTTGCTCTCTACAACGTTCCAGCGTGTTCGTTGTTCTGTTTGTGTGCCTGCGTGTCTGTGTGTCTGGGGTCTATGTGCATTTGACCTGTGGAGGTCCTGCTCATGCCTCTGGGCGTGGATCTGGGTGCCTTTGTGCTTTCACGGTTTCCAGGGCATGTGAGCATGGGTCTACTGGGGTGCCGTGCTGTGGGGTCTGCAGTTCTCAGCCAGGCAAATGAGACAGATGGGCCTGGGTTCCTGGGGGTGTAGGGGGAGCAGGATGTGAAAGGGCTTCGGCTAACAGAGGTACCCAGCTGCACTGACCTCTGTTGGCCTCTGGTCCTGCCCCGGCCAAGCTGGCCTCTGTCTGCCGTAGGGTAGGGAGGGCCCCCCGGCCTCTCTGTTTAGAACCCTTTTCACAGCCCTCTCTGAGATGGGAAACCCCAGAAATGGGAAGGCTAAACAGAGCTCATCCTCTTGAGTCACTGGAGAGTCTATGAGGGGCCCCAGTCCACTGCTGCCAGCATGAGAGGCAGCATTGCCCTCTGTATGTACTGCCACACCTGGGACTTGGATGGCCCTGGAGGACCAGCCATTGGCCCCAAAGGTAGGGAAGGGACAGAATTGACATTGCCTGCTCTGTCAGAGGGCTAGGAGTCCAGTAGCCGTATGCTTAAAAGCCTCCATGAGCGCCTATTGATGGCCATGCTTTGTTCCTGGAAATAAATCACCAGGACAGGGCAAGCGCTTCACTCCCTGCTCCTCACTCAGCACCCTCCCCCTGCTCTAAACACTGTTAGCATTTTTACAGAAGAGTTTATTGAGATGTAATTCACGTGCCATACAATACACCATATAATGTGTTCAGTTCAGTGGTTTTATTATATTCAGAGAGTCATGCAACCATCACTACAATCTAATTTTAGAACATTTTTATATGACCATTAGCAGTTATTCCCCAGCCCACCCTTCCCTCCAACCATAGCCCTAAGTAACTCTGATCTAATTTCTGTCCCCATAGATTTGCTCTTTCTGGCTATTTCACATAAGCGAACAATATGTGGTCCTTGGCAACTGCCTTCTTCAACTTAGCATAATGTTTTCAAAGTTCATTCACAGTATAACATGAATGAGTACCTCAGCTCTATGTATTGCCAGATAACACGCCGCTGTGTAGATATCACAGTTATTCGTAGATTCATCAGCTGATGAGCATTTGGGTTGCTTCCACTTTGGGACTGTTGTCAATACTGCTGCCATGAACATGCCTGTACACGTTTCGGTGTATGTTTCCATTTTGCATGGGTACACACCTAGGAGTGGAATTGCTGGATTATATAGTAACTCTGTTTTACTTTATGAGGAACTGCCAGACTGTTTTCCCAAGTGATTGCACCATTTTACATCTCCACCAGCAGTGAACCAGGGTTCCTGTTTCTCCACGTCTTCACCGACACTTCTTATCTTCCACTTTTTCAGTAATAGCCATTGTCATGGGAGTGAAGTAGTATCTCACTGTGGTTTTGGTTCACATTTCCCTGATGCAATTTTGTGTGTAACATTTTAATATAAATTTTCATATCTTTAATTCATGCTCATGTATATGTATGAAGCTTTGCTGGGTTTTTTTTTTTTTAAACACATGCTGATATCCCCCACTTTTTGAAGGTTTGCTTTACACCACTTTTCTTTTAGGAAAGACCTATAAAATCTGAAGGGGATTTTCACTTTTACACAAAAAAACTAAAGTGAAAAACCAAAATAGCATACAGCATTCGTTCTGCAGCCAGCTGTTATAGAGGCAGCTCGCTCAGAGTAGTGAGAGCTACACCATCAACCTCCTTCCCTGGGAACCACACTCAGCATCTCAGTATCAAGCCGGCATAACTTTGAACTATGTCTGTGAGCAGTCTATGCATTCCCTTGATTTATTTTGTACATTCGTTAGCAAGATATGTTCTAAGGTAATTGCCTCTTCAGTTTACGTCATTTTAGCTTACGGAAGGCTTCATAGGAACTCTCTACTTCGGGGAAATGGGGAAATCTGTAAATACAAGAGTTCATTCATCCTTTATTATCTGCAACTTACTTTTTTCCTTAATATGGCTTGGAAATGTTTCCACATTAGTAACACACATCTGTATCACTCCAAAGTAGGGATTGCTATTCAGTTGCTAAGTCGTGTCCAACTCTTTGCAACCCCATGGACTATAGCATGCCAAGCTTCCCTATCCTTCACTATCTCCTGGAGTTGGCTCACACTAATGTCCATTGAGTTGGTGATGTGGGATTAACAGTCCCCTGTGAATATGCATTTAAACTGCTTCAAATGTTCACTATCACAGGAAATCATCTCTGATATCTGTTTTTGTGTATGAGTCACTGCTGATTTCCTAGAAGTAGGATTACTCCTTCAAATAATTAGAACATTTTAGATAGTGTTTAGTCATTCAGTCGTGTCCGACTCTTTTCAATCCCATGAACTATAGCCTGACAATCTTCTCCGCTGATGGAATTTTTGAGGCAAGAATACTGGAGAGGGTTGCCATTTCCTCCTCCAGGGGATCTTCCCAACCGAGGGATCAAACTTGCATCTCTTGTGTCTCCTGCAATGGCAGCAGATTCTTTACCAACTGCACTACCTGGGAAGCCCTCATATATACAGAGTGCACGTGTGCTCAGTTGCTTCTGTCGCGTCCACCGATCCTATGGACTGTAGCCTGCTAAGCTCCTCTATCCATAGGATTCTCCAGGTAAGAATACTAAAGTGAGTAGCCATTCCCTTCTGCAGGGGTCTTCCCGACTCGGATCAAACCTGCATCTCGTGCATTTCAGACAGATTCTTTACCATCTGAGCTACCAGGGAAGCCCTAAAACCCAGCAGGGTGATGCCCAGTGAGATTGCAACATTGTGTTTTTGTTACAAAAAAAAATATATAATAGTTTTTGAGAATGTAGACAGATCGTCCTAACGATTAGATCTATTGATTGTCACTGCAGATGGTGATTGCAGCCATGAAATTAAAAGACGCTTACTCCTTGGAAGGAAAGTTGTGACCAACCTAGAGAGCATATTGAAAAGCAGAGATATTACTTTGCCAACAAAGGTCCGTCTAGTCAAGGCTATGGTTTTTCCAATGGTCAGGTATGGATGTGAGAGTTGGACTGTGAAGAAAGCTGAGTGCCAAAGAATTGATGCTTTTAAACTGTGGTGTTGGAGAAGACTCTTGAGAGTCCCTTGGGCTCCAAGGAGATCCAACTAGTCCATCCTAAAGGAGATCAGTCCTGAGTGTTCATTGGAAGGACTGATGCTAAAGCTGAAACTCCAATGCTTTGGCCACCTCATGCGAAGAGTTGACTCATTGGAAAAGACTCTGATGCTAGGAGGGATTAGGGGCAGGAAAAGAAGGGGACGACAGAGGATGAGATGGCTGGATGGCATCACCAACTCAATGGACATGAGTTTGAGTGAACTCCAGGAGTTGGTGATGGACAGAGAGGCCTGGCATGCTGTCATTCATGGGGTCGCAAAGAGTCAGACACAACTGAGCAACTGAACTGAACTGAACTGAACTGATACAAAGAGTAAGACTTCCCTGGAGGCAGTGCATTCCTGTATTCCTTTTCTCAGGAAGTATATAAGCAGAGAGCGGACTTGGTAGAGATGCTCTAGAAATTTCAAACAGGAGAGGGGCTTAACAAGACCATTTTTAAGATCTTTTCCCACCCCAAGAGCTCATGAGTCTATAAAAGGCCTGCACTAAATGAAGGATTTCCCAGTCATATCTGCTGTCACTTCCACTCAACCCTGGCTTACCAGTGTATTCCAAATATAACTGGGGTCCCAGGTGGACCAGTCTGCACAAATGGGTTCAAGGAATCTGTAGCCAGACATAAAAATATACCTGAAAAGCAATAGCAAATTATGCTTACCCTCTTGAGAAATCTCTAAAGGGAAAATGTGTACATGTATTCTGGGAGGTCAGAATATATGCTCAGTGCACAGCAAAATAGTTTAACAATTCTTTCTCCTCCAGCTGCCACAGTCAATATCCACACATCCGGCAGCTATCCCTCAAATACCTTTTTCTTCCCCCATTCTAAATCTCAGTGTAAAATGCTTCCTTCTCTTCCCACCCTCTCCTTCTCAGCCCAAGTTCTTTTTCTCCTGAGAACAGTTCGTTCCTTTCTGATGCAAATCTTCGGCCTTTCCCTCTGCAGTCCCCAGCCTTTCTACCTGGCTCCAACTCTGCCTTAGAAAAGATGAGTGAGGAAGTAGCTGGAAAGGCAGAGCTCTAAGTAGTAGGCAGGGTTGCCAGGAAACTGAATGGGCAAAGCAGAAATTCTCTTTAACCACAGAAGGAAGGGAGTGAGAACCGGAACGTTAACACATGTTGTCCCTTAGTAGGTTCTAAGCACACACACCTGTTTGGGACAGTGCAGAAGAACCCAACTGAATTCAATCAAACAATGTGTGATTTTGGAAACAACCAGCCATTATGTGATATTACTGTGTTGGATGGAAGGCAGCTCAATTATTTTCTTAGGTGGCCTTGTGTGAATGTGTGTGCTGACAGACAGAGAAGGTAATAGAAAGTCCTTGTGGCTGATTGATTTCTATTCTAGAAATGGGTTTTTGTCTCTGGGAGATCCAGAGACAAAGAAAGACTTATCCAACATTGCACAGTAAGTAGGTATACAACCAGAGATGTGGCTAGGACCAGGTCCCCCACTTAGGATCAGCTACACAATTTGCAGGGCCCAGTGCAAAATGAAGGGCTCCCCTGGTGGCTCAGATGGTAAAGAATCTGCCTGCAATGCAGGAGAAGCAGGTTTGATCCCTGGGTAGGGAAGATCCCCTGGAGAAGGGAATGGCTATTCACTCTAGTATTCTTGCCTGGAAAATTCCATAGTAGGCTACAGTCCATGGGGTCCCAAAGAGCCAGACATGACTGAGCGACTAACACTAATGCAAAATGAAATGTAAGTAATTAGGAGTAATTGTTTAAAAGTAATTAGGAATTTCAAGACAGATACAGCAGAGTATTTAGCATGGGCCCCTCTGTCACTGCCCGGGTCACAGGTCCAGGAAGCTGGCCTTGCCCATGACTCCCAGCCCTGGGCTCTCCCCTTGCATCAGCACACCCCACTTTTGATAAAAACTAGTGGAGAAGAAAGGATGACACCTGAGTGTAGCCTAGTCTACAGGTTCACAAATTCAGGTCTTCTCAAATTTTGCTACACAATAGATCACCCAGGGAGTCTGTAAAAGTCCCAAATGCCAAGGCTGCCCTAGGAAAAATTAAATCAGAATCTCTGTGAAAAGGACATAAGCATCAGTATTTTTTTAACTTTCCAGATGATTCCAATACACAGCCAAGTTTGAGATCCACAGATTCCCCAAAGGTGCAAACCTGAAGGACAAGCATCCTGAGGGTGGGGACCCCCAGAACACTGCCTGGTAGCCAGGCCCTCTTCCCGGCCTTGGAGCAGGGGCTCAGGCCCAGTGCAATCTAATTACAGTCTCTTCTCATTAACGCCAGCAGAGCCCACACTCTGGAGATGACTGAATACATAAATAAGTAGATCTGAGCCCTTTTTAGCTTATGCAGGTTTCCCTGATAAATATGTATTCAGGAAATTTCTAAGAAACATAATATTATGTCTCTTCAGAATTGTTCGAGTCTATTGGGAAAATAAATATTGAAGAGGCTCATCAGGTGTGCTCTGCTTGCTTGGAAGTCAAGAAAGAGCTTCGAATTCAGCCCTGTTTCCTTTCACCATCGAGGAGAAGGCATCAGAGGGGAAAGGAATCTCTCCACCTCCCTGCCGGACACATGCACAATAGCCGAGAAAGAACACCCTCTGCCCACCTTCCTAGGCTGTCGGCAGCTGTGCCTAGTCCCAGCACCCCAGCTGCCCAGCTGGGTGACCTTGGGAAGATGCTCCTCCTCTCTGGATCTCTATATCCTCTTCTCCTGGAGACTACAAGCCTCCCAAGGCAGCCCACTCCCTTCCCTGGACAGCTCAGACTTCTACAAAGTTCTGCCTGACTGAGCTGTCTCTGTCTGCCAGCTCTTCATCTTGCCACAGCCACCTGCAGGACGCAGTGACATATGTTTCCTCAACCCAGAGAGAGCTCTGAAGGGTTCCACAGGTGGGGCCCAGGCTTCTGACCCTCTCTTCTGTGGTTTGAGCCCTGGCTCCCGACTGAGCTGACTCCTTCCTCCCCTTCCTGGCTGCCTCCAAAGTTGACATCGTGTTAACTCTAAAAGCATCTTCTGAAAATCCTAAAGGAAAAGTTTACCAGTTCCCATTTGGAGAAACTGGCTGGAAAGTTTGAGTCACAGACTCTTGCAGGCGTGATTATTCAAACAAAATCTGCATAAACATCAAGTTTTTTTTGCCAAGAGCATAATAAAACAGGGAGAGGGCTGCCACGTGATCAACTGCTCCAAACCCCCTGCCTCCTCCCATCTCCCCTTTTAAGTGAATCACTCATTGTCCAAAATCTAACGAGGAACAGGGAAGCGGAGACAGTAGGGTTGGTTTTGTGCTGTTTGGTGTGACACACTCAGTTAGTCAAGGGTCCACCGAAGGACACAGCCCTGTTCCAGATGTCACTTGGACCACTGGGGTGAATTTCACATAGCTGGAGCGGAGATGTGTGATTGCAGGTGGATGGGTCAGAAAGACTGGTACCAGGTTGTTAAATGGGCAGTGTGACCCTGGATGTGAGAACCTCCCCTGAGAAGTGGCCTCCTGGGAGTGGAGAGGCCATTGCCTCGTGCAGAATCCCTCAGTTTTAGCAAAGAAAAGCTGAAAGAGATGAAATCAGTACATTGAAATCTCTCCACTTTACAGAGGGCGAAACCGAGCCTATGACAGCTGTGATGTCACACAGGAACGGGGTCATGCCGAAATCATGAAGGCCTGATTTGAACTGAGGCTCGGTGGTTATAGTTGGGACTCCACTGTGTCTTGGAGTGGACAGGAAGTGCTTCCTCGGACCCCAGTCCCTGTTATCCATGGATACATTCCAACCACTCCAATTCTTGATGGCGTAAAGCAATACCAAGAATACCACTGATATTATTTCTTCTGATGCCGCGGGCAGGTGAGCCCCGATGGCCTGTTCTGTTCCATGTGGCTTAGCCACCGCCGTGGCTGCACTCAGAGGCGAACCCACATGGGGCTGCAATGTCCGAGGTGGCTTCTGCACCTCCTCCGTGTGGCCGCTCCTCATTCATCAGGCAAAAGCAGGAGCTGCCAGGCCTGTAAAGGCAAGTGCGTCACCTCCGACACATTATGTTGGTGGAAAGCCCATGGTAAACCCAGCTGTTATGCCCAAAGTCCGAGTCCCCAAAACTGAGAGAAATAAGACATCCACAGCAATGCAAAAGCATAAATGGGTTTATTGCTAGCTCGAGCTAGGGCTCCCCCGGCACCGACACAGCGGCTATAGGGAGGGAGCCCCGAGTCTTGGGCTGCACTGCTTTTATAGGGAATTTAATCAGGTAAAAGGATACAAGAGGGGGTGTTCAAGCAGGAGGACAACTGATTGGCCACTTTAGGGTGTGTTTAAGTTGACAGATAACTGGTTGGTTACTTCCATCCATAAGATTTGTGTGTAGATTCTTGATTGGTTTTTACTTCCAAGGTAAATCACAAGCTCCTGAACGTTAAGTCAGAAGGTTTAACCTAGTGACCGATTGGCTTGTGTACAGTGGGGCTAGGTTAGGTAATCTGAGGGTTGATTGGCTATGGGTAGTGGGCTTAGGTTGGGTAACGTCCAAAGTTCTTTTGCCCGGGACCTTGCAGGATGGAATTTTTTAACAAGATGGAGTAGCTCAGGCCCTTCATGCTAGGGTGAGTGGGACCCTGCTAGGGGGTAGTCTCCTGGAATCATGACCCAGGTTTACAAGAATTCAAAACCTAGGCCTAGTGCAACCTGTCGAGCCTGCCATGGCTCCAGTCTGGTTCCCCAACACCAGCATCCATGGAGGAGACTACCCCAGACGGGCGCCTCAGGGAGGCAGCGGGGACAGGGGCTGTCAGCTCAACAGTCGGTCCACTCCATACCTTCCTGGGAAATGCCCACCCTGAGCCCTGCTGCAGCCTGAGCACTGACCCGGCCACACACTCACCCTGACCACAAGCCAAGCCTGTATCCTGGCCCCCGATGAGCCGTGTCCATGGCTGCCACTGAAATCCACTTCTGCCCCTCAGGAGCAGGGCAAGGGTGAATAATGAGAACCCATGAAGAGACAGGTTTGAACTTTTAATCTCACAAAGGACTTTGGCAGAGGTGGCTGGAGAGGAAGCAGGCTACCTCAGGAAGGAGGGGTGTCTTTGTCACTGGGAGCGTGTAAGAACACTTGAAATGGCTACTTAGTAGAGGTCTGTGAGTGTGTGTGTGGCTGGGGGAGGCCTGGGGGAGAACATGGGGGCCTGTAGACCCTTGCACTGACCCTGAACGGGCAGAAGAACCCCAGCACTACAATTCCTTCCCTAGCCTGGAGCCCCAGGCCAGAGAACAATTGTGGAGAAGTCTGGGACCTGGGATCTAGCAGCTGGGACCAGAAACGACACCAGGACCAGAAACAACCCCAGACCAGTTCTCATCCAGCCTTTATACTTGAATCACTATGACAGGATGACCTTCCGATTAGTAACCCACAGATAATAACTGATGAACAGTAATCAATTCCCCATGCAGAGTAACACTTAACAAATTCAAATCACTTGCAGAACATCCTTCAACAGCTCCCTGTCTTCCTTCTCATCAAATCCCCAAACTCTCAGCTCTTCCCAGACTATTGTAGCCCTGACCCTACCATCTTTCCCTGGCCACTGCACCTCACTCCCTGGGCTCCAACCACAGGGGAAATAATTAACATTCCCCAAATCCCAAGACCTCCCTTATGTCACAAGCATCTACGTGCATGCATGCCAAGTCACTTCAGTCGTGGCCAACTCTCTAGACCCCATGGACTGTAGCCTGCCAGATTCCTCTGTCCATGGGATTCTCCAGGCAAGAATATTGGAGTAGGCTGACATTCCTTTCTCCAGGGGATCTTCCTAACCCAGGGATCAAACCCGGATCTCCTGCATTTCAGGTGGATTCTTTACCATCGGAGCCACCAGGGAAGCCCACAAGCTCTACATGAAATTCTAATTTCTAGGATGACCTTTTTCTCCTTCTAGGTAGAGTAAAGGTATGACAAACCTAGACAGCATATTTAAAAGCAGATACATCATTTTGCTGACAAAGGTCCATCCATATAGTCAAAGCTTTGGTTTTTCCAATAGTGATGTACGGATGTGAGAACTGGACCATAAAGAAGGCTGAGCACCAAAGAATTGATGCTTTCAAACTGTGGTGCTGGAGAAGACTCTTGAGAGTCCCTTGGACAGCAAAGAGATCAAACCAGTCAATCCTAAAGGAAATCAACATTGAATATTCATTGGAAGGACTGATGCTGAAGCTCCAATACTTTGACCACCTGATGCGAAGTGCCAGCTCACTGGAAAAGACCCTGATGTTGGGAAAGATTGAAGGCAGGAGGAGAAGGGGATGAAGAGGATGAGATGGTTGGATGGCATCAATGGACATGAGTTTGAGCAAAGTGTGGGAAATGGTGAAGGACAGGGAAGCATGGTGTGCTGCAGTCCATGGAGTTGCAAAGAGTCAGACACAACTTAGCATCTGAGCAAGGTGGAATACTGTAGGCAGAAAACCTAGGAAGGAGCAGAAACCGTAGTAGAGGGTAGTTTCCTAGAGCAGCAGTCACCAATCTTTCACCAATCTTTCTGGCACCAGGGACTGGTTTCAAGGAAGAAAATTTTTCCAAGGATGGGGCAAGGGAGGGTGGGGGGCATGGTTTTAAGATGATTCAAGTGCATTAGAAATTTTTGTGTACTTTATTTCTATTATATCAACTCCACCTCAGATCATCAGGCATTAGATCCCAGAGGCTGGGGACCCCTGCCCTAGGGATGTCAAGGAAAGCAGCACACACATTTAGTAATTTACGTGCTTCCTATATACTAGATGTCGTTCTAAGAACTTTACATGAAGTATTTTAGGCAATCCACATAACAACCTTGTGGGGTAGCAGGTATTTTTATCCCCATTTTATGGGTAGGGAAATTGAGGCTCAAGCAGATGAAGTTACCACACTCAAACACAGGCTCACATGCATGTATGATTGAGATGGACAACGCTTTATACCTCTCTGTCCTCATACCTACCATGCCCCTTTCCTTATCCTCCCACTTACCTGAATCTCTGCAATAATCATCTCTTTATTGAGAAAATATTTACTCTTTTTTGTTTATTCAAAAGTATTTATTGTGTCTATTATATTTTCTTGTGTGCAGAATCACTCTTGACTCATCCTTGACTTGCAGCATCAACTGCAGGCCTTTTATGAAGCAATGCTTGAGGAGAAGTTTGTTGGATGGATGGAGAGACAGATGATTGCATGATGGATGAATGGATGGGTAGGTGGATAGAAGGATAGATAGATAAATCACATGTCTGAGTTAACAGGTGAAAAAAACATGCAGAGGAAGATAGATGGAAAGAGGATGGATGGAGGGTGGATAGATGAGGGGAAGATGGGCAATGAATGCCTGAATGGATGGTGGATGGGTGGTGGGGGGATGGGTAGGTAGCTAGATGGATGGAGGATGGATGGGTCAATGTCATCATGAAATTCTAGTTTGATTACATTAATTGGGAAATGAACCTTTAATGCTCAGAAGCCCCTAGCTGAGCCCTTCCCAACCCCCAACCAGCCCTTCCCTCTGTTTCAAGAAGTGATGGGGTTTTCCCTGTCCACTGCCCCATTCCCACAGCGGCCATTTGTTTTAAGTGTCCAGGGCAACTCTGTGGCCATGCAATTAGTCCTCATTAGCAGCCACTGTAACCAGACTGTAATTTCCAGGCTGCTGGACGGTAATTGCACAGCAACAGCTCAGCGAAGCTCTGCACCTGTAATGACAAGCTGGGCCTCTTCCTCTCTCCACGCCAACAAGCAGGTGAGCTCCTGATGCCATATTAGCAAGTGGCGATTTTCATTACTAAATGACTCCAGGGCTGTCCAAATGAGGAGAGCAATTAGGCCGATCAGGGGAAGACAAAGCCTCCCTTGATGAGCATAATGATGACACGGGCGGAATCGCTCTGGCCTGAGGCAGAGTGTGAAATCAAAGAGCCCCGGGCTCCACTGTGGTGCAAATCAGCCTGGATCAGCTCGTCCCCTTTGCCTATCCTGGGCATCCATCACTGCCACCCCCCACCCCAGGGTCTCAGCACTCACAGAGAAGAAACAACCAGTATTTCCACATAATTAGAAGAAATTGCATATCCAATACCCCTTACTGAGATTAGTAGTTATAGGGTGGAAGCTTTCCAAGAAAAATGTTAGTCTTTGAAGAGGAGTTAAATAACTGTGAATTAGTTGCTGAAAAGTCCAAGCTCCTTAGCACAGCAATTAAGGAAAGGTCCTTCTTGATTTCATTGGTGCCTCCCGCTTCAGCTATTGAATTCCACAGCTTTTGTGGCGACACTGTGCCTCTGGGTGTTTGCACATGTTGTTCCACCCACCAGGACCCACCCTCTCAGGTGTCACCCACTGACACTTAGCCTAACCACTGGAGCCCCCAGGGCCTCCCTGAGTCACACGTGCCTGTACTCTCCTCTAAACCATTTCTTCTTTTCTATTAACCATACTGTTAATCTGGCATTCCCGAAGAGGAAAAGATAAAATTTTCCATAACCTCCTGCTCCTTCTGCCTCTGTAACTCAGCTTGCTCCTTGCAAAGTCTGGATCAGGTAGGTCATGTAGTCTCAGAAAGCGCGGACTTACAATACTAGAAACTGGAGCTTATCTCACTCACCCTTGTCCTGCTCTTTGCAATTGCCCAGCCCCTGCAAACCCGCTTAATCATGCCTGTCTGTGTAGAGGTTAGGCATCCTCCTCCCCATCTTGACTGCTGTTCCTGCGCATGCGAAACCCCTTAGTTTAAACGAGCCTATTAGCAGCTTGTGTTGCCCACTATAGTCTGTCTATAAAAACTCCATATCCCCTTTGTTCGGGGCTCAGAGCTTGGAGTTTTAACTCCTCTGGGCCCGCCGGCATAATAAACCTGAGTTCTCCAACTCTCCAAATGTGGTGCTTGGTTTCTCAAGTCCTGGTTTCTGCAACATTTCCACACATTCCCTCACCCACCCCAAGCCCAACTATGAGCTACCTCCATCTCTCTAGCACTAGAAATCTGAGATCTTTTCAGGCAAAGAACCACAAACTAGGGTCCACGTGTAATCCAGCAAGACTCTATGGGGCCTTCTTGGGACAAGCCCTCCCCATTTCCTGTGCTCTAGCCCCTCTCTGAAGTATCGGAGCTAATAGCATTTGATGCACATTTCCTGAGCTGTTTTGCAGATGTGAAAAACCTTCCTGTTTCTAACAAAAGGAAGACGTTAAGGACTTGATGACCATGAGCACATAGCCCCAGGCCTCCTGGAGGAAGTTCACCCCTGTGACACCACCCTATTGCCTCCCCTCTACCAGTCAGAGAACTGTGCACAAACTCATCACAGTCCCTAAGACCCCCATCCCCTCAATTGGCTTTTAAAAGTGCTTTGTGGAAATTCTTGGGGGAGCTCGAGGTCTTTTAGGGCAAGAGGCACTTTCTCACCTTGCAGAACCCTGCAATAAACCTTTCTCTGCTCCAAACTCCATTGTTTCTGTTTGTTTGGCTTTACCATGCGCTGGGCACAGGAATTTAAGTTAACACAGGCAAAATACAACCTGTCTCCTGTTTGTGTAAATCAGGTTTTGTTGGGACACAGCCTCATCCTTTGTTTACATGCTGTGTACAGCCTCTTTCCCACCACAAAGGCAGAGCTGAGTGGCTGCCTGGCCTGCAAAACCAAAAACTATTTATTGGCTCTCTGGCCCTCACTGAAAATGTTTGCTCGCCCCAGGCCAGGGTGTGACATATCCAGCCCCTCGCTGCACAGATGGGATGAAACCTCAAGCAGAGGTGAGAATTGGCTCCCCTAGGGTCACACAGCTGGACTGAGGCAGAGCTGGGGCCGAGAGCCAGGTCTCTGGTGCCCTCTTGGCAATAAAGCACTCTCCCAGGGCCTGGGGTTGAACAGCACTCCTCCCCTCTGGAAGACTGCCCCCTCTGGCCTGGGAATGAGAAACTTGGGAATCCAGAGACCAGCACAGAGGGGCACCCCATGAACATATAGGAGGTGGCCAAGTGTTGAGTCTCATGGGCCCAGCAAAAGTGTTAGTCCTTCGACCATGTGGGCTGTAGCCCACCGGGCTCCTCTGTCCATGGGACTCTCCAGGCAAGAATACTAGAGTGGGCTGCCATTTCCTACTTCCTGACCCAGGGATTGAACCCGAGTCTCCTGCATCGGCAGGTGAATTCCTTACCACTGAGCCACCCCAATACAAAATAAAAAGCTTTTTTTTAAAAAAAAAAAAAAAAATGGAGAATGTCTAGGGCTCACCGTAAGCATCCTTAGTTTGGAACCACTTTCCACCTCCTACGTGATCCTTCACACTCCCCCCTTTTCTGTTTCCCACTTCGCAAGTGTAATAAGTGTATTAACACCCTCCCTTCTCTCTGTTTTTGTTGTCACATCATTAACTTTTTACATATGTTTTGAACGATGCTTAAAATGTTATCATTTGGTTTTAAACAGTTAGTTGTCTCATCTTAAATCCATGAGAGTAAAACGTTAGCTGTGCTCCTTCCCTCCTGGCGTTGATGTAAGTTTCTACCAGGTAACTTCCCATCCTCTCTTTTCTGCCTGGAGAACACCCTTTAGAAGATCTTCCGTACAGATCATCTGCCAACAAAACCTTTTCTCAGCTTTCGTTTGTCTAAAAGTGACTCCGTGTCATCCTCATTTTAAAGGATGTTTCACTGAGTATAGAGAGTTAAACTGCCTGGGCTGACAGGTTGGGTTTGTTCTTTAATCATTTTAATGATATCATTCCTTTGTCTTTTGGCCCCCACTCTTTCTGAGAAGTCCATGGCAGTTCTAATTATTGTTACCTTCTATGGAATGTGTCTTTTTCCCTCCTCTTGCTCCTTTCAAGATTGTCTCTATATTTAGCTTTGAGTGGTCTGACTATGACATAGGGAAGTGTGAATTTATTTTTCTTAGGAGTCTCTAAACTTTTGATACTGTAAGTCTATGTTTTTCTCCTCTTTTTAAAATCAATTTGGGAAATTTTCAGCTACTTATTTCTTCAAATATTTTGTTTTTGTTCAGTTGCTCAGTCATGTCCTGACTCTGTGACCCCATGAACTGTATCACGCCAGACTTCCCTGTCCTTCACTATCTCCTGGAGTTTGCTCAAACTCATATCCACTGAGTCAGTGATGCCATTCAACCACCTCATCCTCTGTCGCCCCTTTCTCCTCCTGACCTCAATCTTTTCCAGCATCAGGATCTTTTCCAATGAATAGGCTCTTGGCATCAGGTGGCCAAATTTATTGGAGTTTCAGCTTCAGCATCAGTCCTTCCAATAAATATTCAGGGTTGATTTCTATTAGGATTGACTGGTTTGATCTTTTTCTTATCCAAGGGACTCTAAGAATCTCCTCCAGCACCAAAGTTCATAAGCATCAGTTCTTCAGTGCTCAGCCTTCTTTATCTTATTCCTGACCAATTTTCATTACAGTTTCCTTTTGGAATTTCTGTTACACGTACATTAGACCATCTGATACTGTCCCATGCCCTTCTGAGGCTCTGTTCATTTTTCTTCAATCATTTTCCTGTCTGCTGTCTCCAGTTGGATCATTTCCACTGATGTCTTCAAATTCACATATTTGTACTCCTATCACCTCTAGACTGCTATTAAGCCCATCCAGTGAATCTTCTATTTCAACTACTGTAATTTCTAGAATGTTCATTTCTTTTTAATTCCCTTTTCTCTGCTGAAATTCTCTATTTGTTGACTCATTAAGACTGCATTTTCCTTTCGTCTTTTGAACATATTTATATAGCTGCTTTAAAGATTCTGTCTGTTAAGTCTAATATCTGGGCGTCTCGGGGTAAGTTTCTATTAGTTTTTTTTTTTTTCATCACTATATGTTCCATTTTCGTGTTTTGTCTTGCTTTTGGTGTGTGTGTGTGAATTCCTGGCCCACAGGCTATTCCAGTCTCAGTGCACTGAGGGTGTCAGAGTACCAGCCTCTGCATACTGGTATCTCTATTTGATTTCTAGCTTTTGAAATTTATTATAGTGTTTTTAATATGCCTGGTCTTATCAAAAATAAGACAAAATTCCCTTTGTACCTACATAGCATTTATATTTAACTCTCTGCATGTGTTTAGAACGTGGAACAGGAAGGTTCTAGTGTGTGCTGACTCCCACACCATGACCACAAGTCAAAGCATTTTAAAATACTTACAGCTATTAAAAGAAAATGGCATAGGCTTTTGGAGTTAGTGAGTTGTTCCCACTGCAAGTATTCAAGGAAAACTTCTAGGCCCATCTGTTGGGAGAAGTGTAGAGGGGACTTTCTACATGTTGATGGGTCTAGAGTGGATGAACCCTAAGGATTTGTTCAAGTTCAGTTCAGTTTAGTCGCTCAGTCATGTCTGACTCTTTGCGACCCCATGAATCGCAGCTCGCCAGGCCTCCCTGTCCATCACCAACTCCCAGAGTTCACTCAGACTCACGTTCATCGAGTCTGTGATGCCATCCAGCCATCTCATCCTCTGTCGTCTCCTTCTCCTCCTGCCCCCAATCCCTCCCAGCATCAGAGTCTTTTCCAGTAAGTCAACTCTTTGCATGAGGTGGCCAAAGTACTGGAGTTTCAGCTTTAGCATCATTCCTTCCAAAGAAATCCCAGGGCTGTATTCAACACAAAAGTACCTAGCACAGAGCTGGCACCCAATCTGGGCTAAGTCCATTCAATCAGGTCCAACTCTTTGCAATCCTATGGACTATAGCCTGCCAGGCTCCTCTGTCCATGGGATTCTTCAGGCAAGAATACTGGAGTGAGTTGCCATTTCCTTCTTCAGGGATCTTCCCAACCCAGAGACCGAACCCACATCTCTTAAGTCTCCTGCACTGGCAGGTGTGTCCTTTACCACTAGCACCACCTGGGAAATAGTCATCCAAAAGATGCTTGCAAGGTAGGCAGTAACATACCCTATTATTATTATAGCCAAGTTCAGCTCATCACAGCCCAGTCTGTTGCAGCCTCTCCTCTGGGTAATATTTTCCTATAAGTAGCAAAGAGCTTTAGTCCCAGAGACCAGGCTTGAAAATCCCTCCCACCACTTCAGAATAGAAAAGAAAACGTTTCTCAGCTGAAAATCACATTTGCTGGTTATGAAAATGATACAGAACTTTTTTTTTTTTTTTTTACATTTCTGTATTGATTCCCAGGCTTCCTATTTTATCGTACAATAACAGGCCCCGGGACAGAGAATATATTGCTGCCGAAACATACGAGAATCTCTTCCCAGGGAATTGCCTCCATCCCACGTGCTGTGCCCCACTTAGACCCCCAGTTTCAAACAATAGCTGGAAGTGTTCCACAGGGCACCCAGGTTGCCTTTCTCTGTGGCCAGAGCCCTGGAGCTCAGAAAACCCACTGGACCACAGCTGAGGTCTGGCTGTTCAGGTCTCACCCTAGTGGGGCTGACGGGGGATGAAGTCTGCGCACGCCTGGCCCAGGGAAGGACCAGGTGGGCCTACAGTCTGATTGGAGCCAGTGGGTTTGTCATCAGCGTCACCACCTAATGGGACTCACGTGGCCCACTCCAGCAGACGCCAGGAAGGGGTCCTAATTATATTCTTTGTGAAACTTCACATTCCCGCCTACTCTGAGCACAACTAAATGACTGAGTAATGGCTCCATAAACGGCCATCTGATTAGGCTGATCCCAAGGGGAGGGATACACAGACGGGCAGTGTGTGCGGGGCGCGAGTGCGGGGATCCCCATCCATCTCTGTCACCCAGGGTGCCCACGCTCGTTTGTCAGGTCCTGACAGGCGCTGGGTGGAAAGGGAGTAACAGTAGGCCTCTTTGTTCTGCAGGCACGCGAGGGACCCGGCTGCCTCCTCCCTCCTGCCAGCCACGGGAAAGTCGGTTCCGCCAAGCCAGGCGCGGGTCTTTAGGGGAAGAAAGAGGGCAGGGCTTCAGAAAGGGGAGGGGCCCGGAGACTTGGAGACCGAAGGAGGCTCTGTTGAGGGAGGAGGCAGCGATGAGAAGATCTCGAGACCCTTGCACAGTCTGACTCCAGTTGCAGAAAGAGTCTAATTGCCTTCCTACATCCAGCCCGGGACGGGGAGTGAGCGGCCTGCAGCCGCTTCCCCAGCCACTGGAGCGAGGTGGAGGCAGGGGGACTAGGAGGGAGGATAGGGGAGCGCATGCAGATCACCCCTCCCCCCGCCCACCACTTCACTCTTCAGAGGTGGGTACCGAAAACCCAGGGGCTGCCCGTAAACGTCACTCCTCCCCTCCCCCACTAACACCCTGAGAGCCTGTGATGACGCTAGAAGCACCGCACAAGGATCGGCTGCTTCCACCACGGGGGTATCGCAGCCCCTCTACAGGTAAGAAAACCTGCCCCCACCTCGGCTCCCTCCCGTGCACAGCGAAGAAATATGCTTTAACCATTTTTCCCCCCAGTGTGGAATACCCTTAAGGAAAGGACGCCCAGGCTGGTCCAGGCTGACTAGAGACGAGACTATGTCTCATCACCCCGCCCCTGCATCAGGGATCCTGCCTCGGACCACTCAGGTGAAAAAGAAAAAAAGAAAAAAGTGTTCTAAATCCAGAGCAAAAGAGGGTAGAAACAATCTGAAATGAAGGAATACACAGATCCCTGATGCAGACAAGAACTGGGCCTCAGTTTTCCTTGCCCATAAAATGGGTATAATTCTTACCCTCTCCTCCGGAGTGTCTGTTCTAAAGATCTGGAGAGCTCACCTAGGAAAGTGTGGGACACAGTGCGGGTCTTACAGAGGAAGAGAGGGGCCAGTTGGGTCTGGGAAGGACCCAGAAGCTGGGAAGGACTCTAGTTTCCTGTTGGAGATCAGCTTTGCTCTGGGAGGCAGACGCCTACTACGGGTCTGGGGTTAGGGGTGGGGCACTTGCCGTCAAGTCGCTGTGTGTTTGGTTTTCTCAGAGGTGAACCAGGAAACCAAAGCAGATAGAAGGGTGGCTGATCACTAGCCAGCCTCTAGCAACACGCAGCAAATGGCAAATGTGCCCTGGAAACGAAAGAGACCTATCCAGATCCGACAGAGCCTGGACCTGATCACAGAGGGAGACTCAACCTTGGCCCCCTGTACACTGAGCTCAGACTCTGTTCCCATCCTGACCTTGGACTGACATCTGACCTGGGGCACAATTTTGCCCCCATCCTGGCTGTGGACAGAATTCTGTTCTTCCCAGCCTTCTCCCTACTCTGGCACCATGGGGCCTGGGTGAGACTGTAGACAGTTCTGTGAAACCCATTTCTTGTCTTGGGGCAGAGGGGGCACAGATATAAACGTTTGCAAAAGCAGTATGTCCTTGCCCCACCTACCACGTGCCGGAAGTGGGGAGTGTTGGCAGTGATGACTTGCCCGCACCCTGACCCCAGTCCTTTCCATTTCCTTTCACAAGAATACAGATTTCATTGCCTTTGCTTATGTGCCCAATTAAAATGAAAAACACATCAGCCCATCTGAGCCAGGACGGCAGACCCTGGCCAGCAGCCCCGTGATCAGAATCCACAGGCTTTGTGGATTCGGTCATTTTTGCCCTTTCCAGTGAGTACCTCCCCATGTCGCCGGGATTCCCCAGCCACAGAGGACCCTTCAGGCCACCTTGTGGAGATGCCATTCTGGATCTGCTTCTCCTCCAGATTCGGTCAACTACAATCTGTGAATCCCTTCCAGTGCCTTCCGCTTTCACTTCACCTCACCCCCAAGCTGTTCTGAACATCCCCTCTGACTTCCGGCCTTTCTCCCTACCAGAGAGAGTCAGACACCAGCTGTCTCTGAGTCCTGCTGGCTGAGTTCAGCGTCCTCGTCACCACCGCTAGGCCTTTGTGGACTGGACCCTCCAACCCAAACATTTGCCTGTGAGCTGCTGGGTCTGGCTCAACTCCTCCCAGGCATGGGGGTGGGAGAGGAAGCATGTTTCTCCTTGGTTCAATTGCATTTGGATCAAGGGACAACCAAGCTCGCAGCACGAGGTGCTACCAGAAGGGTAGGAACTCAGGGAGGAGAGGCCAGAACAAAAGTAGGTCCCCAAGCCAAGACTGGCAGCCTAAAAGAAATGGGATTAAAGGGGGAGCAAGCCAAGGCTGAGGCTTCCCAGGTGGCACCAGTGGTAAAGAACCCACCTGCCAGTGAAGGTAGACATAAGAGACATAGGTTCAATTCCTGGGTCAGGAAGATCCCCTGGAGGAGGGCATGGCAACCCACTCCAGTGTTCTTGCCTGGAGAATCCCATGGACAGAGAAGCCTGGTGGGCTACAGTCCATAGAGTTACAAAAGACACAACTGAAGCGACTTAGCACAGCGCAAGCTGAGGACAGGAAGAGGGGTGTCCAGGACCTTGGCTGTGGTCACAGGGATGTGGGATTCTGTGGTAGGCCTGGCATCTGCTAATAACAAGCATCCCAGTGATGCCTGCGTCCCAGCCAGGTTTGCTTGGCCAGATTCGAGTCCCAGCCACGTGTGATGGGTTCCCTTACCTCATTGCTCTCCGCCCGGGCGCCCCTTCCCAATAAAGTCTCTTGCTTTGGCAGCATGTGTGTCTCCGCAGACAATTCACTTTTGAGTGTTAGACAAGAACCCATTCTTGGGCCCTGAAAGGGGGAGACTTTCCTGTAACATTTGGGAGTAACTTGGCACTCCAGACAGATATTCTTCTGCCCGAAGCCCACTAGGTCCCTATTTTGCTCAGAGTGAAGGCCAAGGTCTTGGCAATGATCTGCAAGGCTTTGCATCACCTGGCCCTCAGTCACAGGCTCACCTCGCCTGCTACCACTGATTCCTCACTAACTCTGGCCTCCTTTCTATCTCCCAAGACATGGCAAGCTTCTCTACAGTAGGATCTGTGTACTGGGTTCTCCTTCAGCCTGACTCACTCTCTCTCCAGGTAGCCACATGGCTAATTCCTTCGCCTTCTTTAAGACTTTGTGCAAATTTTACTTCTTTGAGACACTTCTCAAAGAAGTGTCTCCTGACCACCATCACTTCAACTGCAAGCCAAGACACCCCCATTCACAACCTCCGGGCACTTCTGATCCCCTTTACTCAACTCAACTCATTCTTCTCAGAGCATGTGTCCTGCTAACAGACTGCATGATGGATTGACTCATTATGTTTATCAGTTGTCTATCTCCTCCAACAGAATGTATGCTCCTGGCAGCAGGAAGCTTTCTCACTCACATAACCAAGCGCCTGGCACATGGCAGGGACTTCATAAGTTGTTGTCGAAAAGATGAATCAGCCTGGGCTCTGGGGTCAAACAAGCCTAGGTTGAGTCTCCTCTGTGACTTGGTACTCCATGACTTTGCTTCAGTCACGCGTTGCCTGTAAACCTGGGTCTCCACAGCTGTAACATGAGGCTTGTGTTATCTACCCCACAGGCGGGGTAGTAAGGACCCAGTGGCCATGCGGGATGAATGGAAGCTCTCTTGGTTATGATGACTGCATGTTAATATTTACATATACACAGATGCGGCTACATCCACAGCCAGTTCCCCTCAGCTGGCCATCCTCCACCTGAGCCCGGAGATGCAGCTGTGGACCAGGCATCTTCGAGGCCTGTGGAATGCTGCCAGGAAGGAAGAGGAAAGCTCGGCCATCACAGGGCTGCGATTCCAGTGCGTGGGGCTGGATTCTGAGGCCAGTGCTCAGAAACACAGTTTCACATGAATGGACTCTCAACAGAGAGGAAATGATTTTAATCAGCTGAAGGAACATGAAGGTCATCCATCTTCCATTGTCCAAGGGGAAGAATTAATCTTGGGAGTGGGGTGGCAAGGTGCTGAAGAGAGGAAAGCTGGGGCAGATTTAAATGATAAAGAGAGAATGCTCCATAAAAGAAATGAACAAGAGGGCTTCAGGCCCAGGATTCTGTGTGTGCCCTTCTTGGCAGTGGGAACACATGATAATGAAAAAAATCACTACAGCGCCCTTTACAGATTACAAAACTCTTCCGTATCCATTGTCTCATTTAATTCTCATAAAAACCATCTGAGGTCAGCAGTATTCGCTCTGTGTATCACAGGGAAGCCACGAGTCACGGACATGCTGCTGAATGGCCTTCAACACAGCACGGAGTCTTCATTAGCTGTTTCAAATAAACTTTACGTTTCTGTACTTCCTTTTTAACCTTTTTATTGATGCATGGCATACGTACAGAAAAGCGCCTAGTGGTGTTCAGGACACGTTCCCCACCAAATGCAGCACCTTGACATATGGGATATTTTAAGCTGAAGGATTTTGAGAAAAATGACAGAAGCTGGAAGGTCACTCCAACCTTCTCCACCCTCCTCCTTCTTCTCTGAGACAAATCGTAAAGCCTTCATGTGAGAGGTGCTCTCCCCATACCTGGAGGAAAGGAACATCTTTGTCCTTGCAAAGAGATGCCAAGAAGAATCCTAACAGACCAACCTTGGTACGTTGCCCCTAGTTCCCTAACTAACCTCATATGCCTAACCCATTTGTAGCCTCCCCAATTGCCCACTCTTCATCAAACTCAGCCTAAAATACTCAGTTCTATTTTTTGAGTCTTCATTTCCTCCTGAAGACTCTCCTGTCAGGTAAAACTTACATTCAATAAATTTGCATGTTTTTCTTCTCTTAATCTGTCCCTGTCAGTTTAATTTTCAGATCAGCCAAGCACCCTAAGAGGCTCAAGGAAAACTTTTCCCTCCCCTTCACGCCCAAATATACCCTGAATTTTCGCTAAGGAAACACAGCCTCATCAGGAATAGAATATTGTCAGCAACCCTTCCTGCTTCTGCCCAGTCACACCCTTCTTTTCCCCAAAGGTAACCCAACATCTATCATCATAGATTAGTTCTGCCTATACTTTCACATTCTATAAATGCAATCATTCAGAACCATTCTCTTTTTCAACATTATGTTTATTACATGTGGTTAGAGTTCATTCATTTCCACCACTATATACTCCATTGCCTGAGCCTCACAAAAAATGGTCCTTTCTACTATTGATGGACATTTGAGTGGTTCAGGTGGTTATATATCAAGGAGGGAAATTTCTCTGTCATGGTATGTGGACTCTGTTTAAATTTAGTTTTCCAGAGGGCTTAGAAAGTAGCTTTGCAGAGTAGCTACATGAATGGACACTCCCACCACAGTATAAGAGTTTTGGTTGCTCCGTGTCTTCACTGACAGTTTGTGCTGTCTCTTAAATTTCAGCCTTGCTGGTGGGTGTGCAGTAGCATCTCACTGGGATTTTAATCTGCAGTTCCCTAACTAACAAGGCTGAACTACTTTTCAAAAGCTTTTAGGCCTTTGGAACAGCTTCTTTCCTCCCATGGCTGTTCAAGTATTCTGTCTGTTTTGTTCGTTTTCATTTTTCTTATTGATTTGAACGAGTTATTTCTATATTCTGAAAATGAACCCTTTGTTGAGAGTCTAAATCACAGATCGAAGGGTTGAGAAGGTTTTCTGTTACCCCAGAGATTTGTCCCATGAAATTCTACCTTTCCCATAAACCAAATTCTCTGGTGTCCTTGAGTCTATTTCTGGTTACTCTATTGTTTCATCCACCTGCCTACTCCTCTAGTATCAAGCTGCTTTAATTGCCGAGTTTCAGATGTTTTTATATCTAATCAAGCTGGCCCCGTGTCAGCAGTCTTTTTTCTCAGGATTTTCCCAGTTATTTTTGCAGGGTTTTTTTTCCCCCAGATAAACTTTCATTTTATTTCACTGTATTTTTTTTTAATCCTACAAAATTTCATTTGGAATTTCATTGATCAGTTCAGTTTGAGATCATGCTCTTGCGATGTCGAATATACCCAACAACCAGAACTTGCTTCTGATCTGAAGTGACTTTCTGTATGTCTCTCAATAGAAGCTAGTAGTCTTCTTTGCTGTTGTTGTTCAGTTGCTAAGTCGTGTCTCACTCTTGCGACCGCATGGACTATAGCCCACCAGGCTACTCTGTCCATGGGGATTCTCCAGGCAAGAATACTGGAGTGGGTTGCCATTTCCTTCTGCAAGGGATCTTACTGACCCAGGGATCGAACCCAGGTCTCCTGCACTGCAAGCAGATTCTTTACTTTCTGAGCAAGGATACTGATCAGCTCAGAGTACCTATGTAGTCAAATGTTTTGCACTCTTTAAGATTTTTTATAGTACTTTTCAAGGGGATATTTTTAGTATAGAGCAAAATGGTGGGTCTTGAATATTTATGTTGGAATCCACCACTTTGCTGAATTCTCCTGTTGTTTCTAACAGTTTTTCAGTGGGCTGGCTTAGAATCTGCAGGTATAGAGTAGTATCATTTGTGAATAATGACATTTGGCTCCTGCTTTTCAGGACTCTTGTCTTTCGTCTAACCTCAATGACGTGTGCTGTGAGAGCACCTTAGCCACACTGCGAGGTTGCCCACACAGCCAAGGGAGGAAGTGCAGACATAAACCAGCAAAACTGAGAGCATAAAGACAGGTTTTCTCGACCTTGGCCCTAGGAACAACTTTTTTTTAAAACTTTTTATTTTGTATTGGGGTTATAGTCGTTTAATGGAGGGACTCAGACACACATATACATGTATCCATTCTCACTAGGGGGCTTCCCAGGTGGCGCTAGTGACAAAGAATCCACTTGCCGGTGCAGGAGACATAAGAGACAAGAGTTCGATACCTGGGTCAGGAAGATCCCCTGGAGGAGGGCATGGCAACCCACTTCAGTATTCTTGCCTAGAGAATCCCATGGACAGAGGAGCCTGGCAGGCTACACTCCATGGGAATCACACAGAGTTGGACATGACTGAAGTGACTTAGCATGCATTCTTACTAGGGACATCTTCAGCTGCATAATTCCTTGTTGGGAGTGAGGGTGGAGGTAGGGGCTGGGGAGGGTCCCTGTATTTTGTTAGATGTTTGGGAGCATCTCTGACCTCTACCCACTTGATGCCAGTAACACCTCTCCCGCTGAAGGTGACAACCAGGGATGTCTTCAAACACTGACTAATGTCCTCTGGAAGGAAAAATCACCACAAGAAGAGAACCACAGGCCTCAGGGAAAGTAGCTAGAGCCCCCTGACCTGGGAGCTGATTTTGAGCAAGTCAGCAAAGAGCATCTGTCTTCTCTGGGCTCTTCGTCTCAGAGTCCCCACAGCTGTCAGGCCTTTTCAGCCTCATCTTTATCCATCCCTCTTTGACCTCATATGCCCAGAAATCCAGGATTTTCCCCAGGCCAGCTATTGCAGATGCTGTTTTCATTTATATACCCTGGGTTTAATGAGCATGCTGCTAGTCTCTCACCATTAGATTGATTTGAGCTCAACTTTTTAAATCATAGTAAGAAAATATCAGTCTGAATCAGAGTATTTTTGGCTGCAAGTCATAGAAAACCCACTCGAGCTGCCTCAAACAATAAAGAGAACTTTTCAAAAAAAAAAAAAGTAGCCCAAAGGTAGATGAAGCTTCAGGTGCAATTTGATCAGGACTCCACTGTCACTGCAACTCTCTGAGCTATGCTCTCCTCTATATTCTGGCTTTGCTGTCTGGTTGGTTTTCCTCTTGAAGGGAAAAAAAAAAAAGATTACCCAGTTCAAGACCTGACATTTGCAAACCATATAATCCAGAAGAAAAGACAGCGTCTCTTCCTTCAACATTGAAGAAATTAAAAGTCCTGAGGGTTACTCTGACTGCACTGTCCTAAGACTCTTTATTCATATTTGAAGCAGTCTTTGTGGTCAAGAAACAACTTGCTGTGTTACTGTCAATCCTTAACTATTCCTTGTGGTGGTGGGAATTCTACTAACCAATTTGGGGCTAAGGAATCTCCCTTAGGGCAGAGTGAGGGTCAGAAAAACTCAAACTCTTGGCTGCTCCAGTGGGCAGTGAATGGACACTGGAGAGGTGTACCATCTCCTCTCATATGTGGGCTTCCCTGATGGCTCGGCGGTAAGGAATCTGCCTGCAATGCAGGAGACGCAGGTTCGATCCCTGGGTTGGGCAGATCTCCAGGAGGGGGGCATGGCAACCCACTCTAGTATTCTGTCTGGGGAATCCCATGGACAGAGGAGGCTGGCGGGCTATAGTGCATAGAGTCACAAAGAGTCGGATACGACTGAACTGACTTCGCACACACACGTGCACCCACTCCCATATATGAAGTTAGTTTATTGTTTGTTTTAAATTAGGAGTTAATGTTGGATTCAGTTAAAATTCCTTTTTCGTATCTAATTGAGTTGGTTTTCTTTTGTCTTTTCCCTTTGGTACATTAATGTATGATTTTATAACTTGGAAAGGCCTTGGAATTGTAGGAAGAACCCCACTTGAACATGGTATTTTGTTCTTTTAAGAGGCTGTGGAAATGATATATTTTCGTGGTTGTGTTAAGTGAGATTGGTCTGAAGTTCTCTAGCTCTGTGCTAATTTTGTCAAATTTTGGTATCCATGTTATGATAGTTTTATAAAAAGAATTTGGGAGCCATCCTTATTTCTCTCGGTTCTGGAAGAGTTTAAATAGTATCAAGTTCATCTGTTACTTGAACATTTGAAAGAACTTACCTTTGAGACCATCTGGATCTGCACTTTTGTGGAAAGGTTGCTTTTTAATAATGTTCTCAGTTTCTTCCATTGCCTTTAATCTATTTAGGTTTCCATCTCTTATGAAATCAATCTTGACCACTTGTAGTCCCTGGAAAACATATTTTTTCATCCATGTTTACAAATTTAGCTCCTCTGAATTTTTTGCAAAAATCATTTTTTTTTAAGAATTAAATAATGCCTTTGCAACAACATGGATGGACCTAATGCTTGCCATACCAAGTGAAGTAAGTCAGACAGAGAAAGAGAAATATCCTATGATATATCCCTGATGTGCAGAATCTTAAATGATACAGATGAACTCATTTACAAAACAGAAACAGACTCACAGACTCAGAGGATGAACTTATGGTTACCAGTGGGGAAAGATGCGGGGGGAAGAGATAGTTAGGGAGTCTGGGATTGACATGTACACACAGCTATATTTAAAATGGATAACCAACACAGATCTACTTACTGTATACCACAGGGAACTTTGCTCAGTGTTAGGTGGCAGCCTGGATGGGAAGGGAGTTTGGGGAGAGAATGGATCGTGTATGTGTATGGCTGAGTCCCTTGGCTGTCCACCTGAAACTATCACAACATTGTTAATCAGCTGCTGCTGCTGCTGCTATACTCCAAATTAAAAAGTTTAAAAACCTTTTTAAAACATTTCTTTTAGATCAGCAGTATTTTCTCTTGTTTCCAATGTAGTGTATTTATTTCCCAATGACTTATCAATTTTATTGTGTGTTCTCTTATACATGAGTTCTCAGTCGCTTCAGTCATGTTTAACTCTTTGCCTCCCCTATGGACTGTAGCCTGCCAGGCTCCTCTGACCCTGGATTTCTCCAGGCAAGAATACTGGAGTGGATTGCCATGCCCTCCTCCAGGGGATCTTCCTGATCCAGGGATCGAACCCTTGTTTCCTGCATTGCAGGCCAATTCTTTACCCCGAGCCACCAGGAAAGCCCCCTCTTCCATACACAGTGACAGTGACATGAAGTCGCTCGGTCGTGTCCGACTCTTTGCAGCCCCATAGACTGTAGCCTACCAGGCTCCTCCGTCCATGGGATTTTCCAAGCAATAGTACTGGAGTAGGTTGCCATTTTCTTCTCCAGGGGATCTTCCCAACCCAGGGCTCGAACCCAGGTCTCCTGCATTGTAGACAGACACTTTTACCGTCTGAGCCAGCAGGGAAGTCCACACACAGTACTTCCATACACAGTACTTCTTAAATTTATTTATCAGCTCTATTGATTTTGTTTTCTAATTCAGTAATACTTTTTGAACCTTGAATTAATTTAGTTGATCTTTCCTGACTTTTTAAATTGCATGCTTAATCTGTTTGTTTTAATTCTTTAATTCATCAATTGTAATTCTTTCTGATGTAACATGTTGCTAAATTGCAGAATTTGGCTGAGTGAACAATATGTTCCCCCAAATATACCAAAATTGAGATCAGAGATGCAACACGATGCAGAACGTTTAAGCACAGTGCTCCAGAACTGGTTAGGGACCACAATATGGATACAGTAGGATTGAAAAAGAGGTTTGGAACCCATTTGCAGAGAGTATTTATTTGGAGAAAGCCGTGTTGTAAGTCAGACCCGGCTCCAAGGAGCAGCATGGACGATGCAGCCTCCTGAGCCCGAGTGGGTGGGCGGGTTACAGCAGAGTTTGGAAGTTCTCTGCAGTTGGGGATACAGAGAACTGAGGTTTGACCCACCCCTGAGAAAGCACAGACAACTGCATCTAGAAGGTCACAGCGTGGCATCAGATGAGGCTGAGTGAGGCCAGCAGGACCAGAGGAAGAGAACATGCATGAGAAACAAGAGCTGTAGGCAAGGACGTGGCAGAGGAACCTCTTAAGAAATGAGGAAAGTGCTCATAAGGCAATTTGCTTTACCCACATTCCAAGCACAAAGCATGTGAGCCATCTTAGGACAGTATTGGCAAGTACATGTTTTATATGCCCCATTTCTTCTCCTCCTTTCCTTCAGCTCCAAACCAAAAGGGGCTGGGAGTTGGAGTGGGAATGACGGTGTCAGAAACACTTTGAATTACTCAAGAGTTTGCTTGTGCTCTAAAGTGATTATATGCAATTTTAACTACTTGAGAGTTATCAGAAAAGGATTGAGTATACTCATCCTTTAGGTGTTAGAGGAAGAAGAACAACCCAACCAAACAGATGAAAGGGATGCTCAAAAATAAAGATGTTTTTCTCCTTAAAAGAAAATTATAGGAGTCTTGCTTGTTCAACATACTGGTTACACTTGTTTGGTTATATGAGTGTTTTAAGGGTAAGATTTTCCTTCAAGAAGTATTTCTAAGCATCATTACCTAGTGTTTTCATTCTCATATATTCTTATGTTCTAGATATTCTTCATTGTCAGCATTAATTTATTTTTGACACAGAAGTTATCTTTGAGAGAGTTTTTCTTTAATTTTCGGGCATTTGATTTGCTGGGTTTTGTTTTTCCCCATCCTCTGGAAACTTTTAATATCTTCTCTCTGTCCCCCATGATTTGAAATGTCACGATAGATTGTGTTAATGTGGGCCTATTGTGATTTATTGTGCTGCTCCTTTAGACATTTGAGTCCCTATTTCTAAGGAATTGTCTTATATTATTTCTTTCATAAACTTCTTTCTATTTTCTCTGTTCATTCTGGAGTTTATATTAGATCCTAGACCACTGGATTGATCTCCTAACACTGCTGTTCACTCGTATTTCCCTCTTTTTTTCTGTATGACCCCCTTTCTTAGATGTTTCTTCTAATTTAGCCTCCAATCCTTCTACTCACTTGAATTTTTTTTAAAAATCAGCAGTTGAAAACATCATGCTAAGTGAAAAAAGTCAGACAAAAAATAAAAGGTCACATTTTATGTGATTCCATTTACATGAACTGTCCAAAATAGGCAAGTCCACAGAGACAGAAAGCAGATGGGTGATTGCCAGAGGCTGGGGAGGGCAGGGGAACACCTTTCAGGCGTGACGGATACAGTCGCCTTTGGGAGGATGTATCTCCTTTCCGGATGAGGATAATGTTTATAACTAGGCAGAGGGAATAGTTGCACAGGACTGTGAATGCACTGGATTCCACAGAATTATATATTTTAAATGGTTTGTTTTGCATCATGTAAATTCCACCTCAATTTTTAAAAAAGCAAAATTAAAAAAAAAAAAAAAAGACAAGTGAATCAAGAAAGAAATCAGCAACTTTTAATCCCCAAGATCTCTGTCTGGTTCTTTTCATTTTGTTTCCGTAACATTCATTTTGTTATTTATTTAATGAATGTAATAGTCTCTCTGAGGGTATCCATTACATTCTTTTATTATCTTTTGTAGTACCTCAGCTTTCTCTAAAATTATTTTTAGTTATATATTGATTTTTACCTCTTCTTTTAGTTAAGAGTCTGTGGTTGTTTTAAAATGTGTTCCCAAACACTTTGGTTCTCCTTCCTTCGAGAGGTGAAGCCTGATTCTCCTCCCCATGAATGTGGCTACAGTGACTTGTTTCTAATGATAGAAGAAAATGGAAATGATGGTGTAAAATCCAAGACTAAGTTGCAAAAGCCTTCCTCTTAGTGCTTGTTCTTTCTCTCTCTTTCTGATGCATCAATCTGGGAGAAGCGAGCTGCTGTGTCATGAGGACACTCAAGCAGCCCTGAAGAGAGGTCCACGAGTTGAACTAAAACCTCCTGCCAACAGCCAGCAAGGAATTGAGGCTTTTTCATCACAGCCATGTGAATGAGCCATCTTGGGAGGAACCTGGTCTCCTTCCCACTTACTCAGATTCTCATTTACAAGTGCTGCTTTCTGATGCTCAGGTAGGGAGATAGCCAAAATAATGGAAGTCCCTAAAGGACAGAAAAAGCAGGTGGCCTTTTTTCTGAGGTCTTTCAGCTGATTTAAAAGAAGACCCTGATCTGTTTCCCAAAGAAGGTGGCAGATACCTGGCTGGTGGGCTTTCTGTGGAGGGAAAAGGAGCGTGGGGTGTGACCATGTAGATAGATGTTCAGTACTTCTTCCTTTCAGCCTGTTCTCTCACTGCATATTTACTAGGGTTTCAGGATCCAAGCCGCTCTGGGCTCTAGAGGGAGAGTCTTCTCAATCTCTGTGTCTGTCTACCTTAACTCTCCTCTGCACTTTCCCTACCCTGCATAGCCAGTGACATCTTTTCTGTCTTAAAGGAATTTGTTAAAGTCTCTCCATGGCTGAACTTTTACTTACTCACTTCGAAGTCACTAATTATACTGATTTTTTTTCTCTCGCTATCATTTTAGTAGGTCTCTGGGGGAAGATAATGTCTAGTAATTTTAATCACAACTCCCTTTCTTTAACTCAATTTTTGCACTGTTTTTATTTTTAATCCATCTCTTAAATACAACTTAACATTCAGCTTGTTTATTTTAATGAGTAGGCTGTCTCATTTATTTTATTTAAATAATAGATATTTCTGGGTCTTATTTTATCCTCATTTTTGTTGCTTTAAATGCTTTCTTGATGCCCATTATTTCCTGCATAAGTTGTTTTCCATCTTTCAAGTAAAGTTTTCTTTCTTGTGAGTTGCAAAGTACACAAAATATGTCCTAACTCTCCAGCAGATGTATTTATAATTTTATGAGTGACATTTAATCCCTCCATCTCGGAGGTCTTGCTCTAAAACAATGGTCAACATGGTTTAAAATAAAGAGTCAGAGAGTAAATATTTTAGGCTTTGCAGGCCATATGGTCTCTGTCACAATTAGTCACTTCTGTGGTAGCATGAAAGGAGCCACCAGCAATAGGCAAATGCATGAGCATGTCTGCACTCCAATAGAACTTTATTTATAAAACCAGGTGGTAAAAAAATAAGAGAGAAAGAACAGGTGACAAGCAGAAGCCGGCCTGTGGGCCTTCATGTGCTTACTTCTGCTGTAAAAGATGAGAAAATTATCACACACTTCATCTTTTCTTTTCTCTTTATCTTTCAGTAGTTGAGACTCTAATCTTATTTTCAGTTATTTTGATGACTCATTTTATAAAATCAAAAAATATAGTGAACTGTGAAAGACAATGTCAAGAGAATGAGAAGACAAGCCACAGACTGGGAGAAAATATTTACAAAAGACACATCTGAAAAAGACTGCTATCTAAAATATACAAAGAACTCTTAAAACTCAACAATAAGGTAACAAGCAGCCCAATTAAAATATGAGCCAAAGATCTTAATAGACACCTTACCAGAGAAGATACACAGATGGCAAATAAGCATATGAAAAGATGGCTCCATAAACTATGTCATCAGGGAAATATAAATTAAACAACAGTGAGATATCACTACATATCTTTTAGAATGGCCAAACTCTGTAACACTGAGGACACCAGATTCTGGCCTCCAGAATTGTGAGAGAATACATTTCTGTTGTGTAAAGTCATCAAGTTTGTGGACATTTGTTAGAGCAGAAACTAGTACACAGGCCATCGGTGACCATGCTAATTGCAGGTATTATGCTAAGTATTGCTCCCATTTTATGGAAGTGGAAATCAAGTCTCCATAAATTCCCAAAAATCACATAACAGGCCAATGACAGGACCAGGGCTTAGCCCAGTCGTGCCAGGTTCTGAAGCTCAAACTCTTTCCCATTATCTGACACTATTTGCATCAGCAGACAGACACCCAGGGTCCAGCCTGAGGGAGCCGGCCATCCACTACTGCCCAGTGTTATCCAGTCCACTCAGAGCATTCTCTCCAGAGCTCAGTCCAGGTGCTGGATCTGACAGTGGACACCTGGTAACTCTCCTACAAAGCGCTGGGGCCATACCTAGTAATCCATAAATATTCAAACCTTCAGACTCAATGATGCATCTCACTGACATTTTTCTTGAAGAAGCCTCAACCAAAAATGCCCTTCACAGCGTTCATTATAGATGCATGAAAACAGAAACAATTTAAATGTCTGACAGTATGAGTTTGGTTAAATAAATTATAATCCATTCATATAATGGATAAGTAGATGGAAGAGTCCATATACTTTCAAAGTGATGCTCATAAAGATTAGAAGGGAAAATAGCATACACACACACACACACACACACACACACACACACACACACATATACACTACCATGTATGAAATAGACAGCTGATTAGAAGTTGCTATATAACATAGGGAGCCCAGCCTGGCATTCTGAGATGACCTAGTAGGGTGCGGTAAGGGGAGAGGAGGGAGGCTCAAGAGGGAGGTGATATATGTATAATTATGGCTGATTTGCATTATTGTAAGGCAGAAATCAACACAACATTGTAAAGCAATTTTCCTCCAATTAAAAAATAAATTTAAAGAAATAAAGACTAGGAGGAAGTAGGAAACAATTCTAATGTGCTGTGACGTGGAGAAAAGGATAAAAAATATTCAAATTCAGAAATTCGACAGAGAAAAAGCCAGAAAGGAATATACCAAAGTATAATCATAATTAGTTTGAAAATGAGAACTTTGGTGACTTTTTTCTTATCCTCTAGTCAACAAATTTTCTATAGTGATATTACATTCCCTTTATGATCAATTCTTATATATGTAAGAAGAGACATTTTTCAGCTGTATAACTTATTTATAAGAACCAAACCAGCATGATAAAGACTCTCACAACTTCAACCCATAAATGATTCAGGATCTGGGAGTACTTAGTGTGAAGGTGGACAGACTAATGGGTCTTGATCACCATCCTTCAACACATGAGAGCTGTCACTTGTGAGAAAAACGAGCTTTGCTCCATGTGAAGACAGAGAGCTGGATGAAGGGTAATGGGAAACCATCTGTTCTGCATAAGATTCTCCAAGAGTGAAATTTCCCAACAATAGCGGGGCTGCCTATAAAGTGGGGAGCGCTCATCACTGGAGGTATTCAAGCCTCAGACAGAGCTGGGGTTATCCGATATGAAGAAGTAGTTTGAAAGAAGGTGGGAAAAAATCAAGATGTGGGAAAACTACAATAAGAAGGTGACTAACAGGGGTGAGAAGCATCAGTGATCCTGGACACCTTTCCTGGGCCACTCCTGACTCCTAGTGGGTTTCAGCAAAGAAAACCACAGATGGAAAAAAATCCCACAGGCTGTCATAAATACCTTAGAACACCAGCACCAGAAGACCCTAGAGTCCATTTAGGCCCCTAGCTTCCTGCTACCCGAGAGGAAATGGAGATTCAGAGAGGGCAAGTATGTTCTGGGGACATACAGCAGGTCTGTTTAGAGCTATTTAGATCCCAGGCATCGGGCGGCTGACTTCCAGACCACCCCATCCACCACTGTACCACCTCCCAGAATCCACTCCCACCCCACACTTCCTGGCATTTCTAGTTCCCTCCAGATAGGAGGACAAACTCAGCAAGGGCTGTGACCTCTCCTGCTGCTGCTGCTGCTGCTAAGAAAAGCAGAAACATCAAAGGTCAAAATGAAAAGATGATGGCTCTTCTGGTCTACCTCTCTCCTCTTGTTCTTTGAATCACACCCAGACATACACACACACAGGATCACTTTACTGGGAAGAAATTAATGACCCCTGGGCTGTTCATTGTTCTTTTACTCTAGTGACAAAAAGCACTAGTGATTACTCTGGTTTCATATAAAACCAATATTTGATAGAAGTTGATATTTGTTTGGAAATAATGAAATGTCTCTCAGAGCCCAGGCTCCATACCAGCCCAAGGTGAGAGTGGAATACACCCCACTTCATATTTCATTCCAAGGAAAGGCTATCCTATAATGAAAACAATCGTGTTGATGTCTCCGGAGCTGGGATGAGGGAGCCGGAGCATTTCCTGAAGAAACCCAGGGAAGAGCCGATCAATAAAATCCATCAGACACGCTGCATTCTTGAAGCACATTTTGTGTTCCTTTATCCTGGACTGGGGAGTGATTACGTCAGGGTCTTTTTCCTAAGGACTCTGGAAAAATAAAACAACTTTCCATCCCGAGTCCCTTTTGTGAAAGTGTTTCTTCAACCATGTGTTCACTGTTTATTTTGGAGCCATCTAGGATGACTTTATCATTGGCAACAGGTGTCCTAATGATGCATCATTAATGACACACCATCCCCTGCTTCTGGCCATGGGGAGACAATTATCAGAGGCCACCCTGACCTTTCTGAGAGCCCAATCAGGAGCTGATTTCCTGTCTCTGTGTGCCCACGTATTAGCAGCTTTGGGAAAGACCAGACATTCCTAGCAATAGAAAAGGTGAAAATGTCCACTGCAAAATCCTCTGCTCCTTAAAAAAACATTTAAGATAATTGTAGAATCACATGCCCTTGTAAGAAATAACACAGAGGGGTTTCGCTGGTGTTCCAGTGGTTAAGAACCCACCTTCCAATGAAGAGGGCATAGATTCTACCCCTGATTGGGGAGCTAAGATCCCACATGCAGCTTAAGCCTGCAAGCCTCAACTAAGACTTACTGTAGCCAAAACTAAATCAGCAAAAATTTTAAGGAAAAAGAATCTATCACATTCTAAAAGATACAATAAAGAGAAAGCCCTACCCACTTTGCCCAGTTTGAAACTGTACTGTAACATCACCACCCGGAAACAGACATTGATACAATCCACTGATCTTGTTCTGATTCCCTATTTTCCTTGTATTCATTGTGTATGTATTCACCAACTCAATGTACATGAGTTTGAGCAAACTCGGGAGATACTGAAGGACAAGGAAACCTGGCATGCTGCAGTCCATGGGGTCACAAAGAGTTGAACACGACTTAGTGACTGAACAACAAAAATTAAGTTCTGTACAATCTTATCTTCTTGTAGTGACGATGTTAGTATTGGTCACTGTATCACCTTGTATGCAACTCCACACTCAAGATACTGACCCTTCTGTATATTTAAAATCACACTCATCACCTTCCACCCACCATCCCTAATCGCTGGCAACCACTAATTTGTTCTCCATCTCTGTAACTTAGTAGTTTCAAAAATGTCACAGAAATGAAATCATACAGTCTTTAACCTTTTGGGAATGGCTCTTTTCATTCGGCACAATTTTCTGGATATTCAACTGAGCTGAATCAGCGGTACATTCCTTTCCATGGCTGAGTAGTAAATAGCCCGTGGTATGGATATACCTGTTTATTTAACCATTTAACCATCAAAAAAAAAAAAAAAAAAAAACCATCTGGGCTGACTCCATATTTCGACTTGCCAGTAAAGCAGCCTTGAAAATTTGTGTACAGACTTTTGCATGAACATAAGTTTTCGCTTCTCTGGGTAAACATCTAGGATGTTGGTATGGTTGCCTGGTTGTACCATAGTTGCTAGTTGGTAAGAAGGCTGCCAAATTGTTGTTCATAGTGGCTGCACCATTTTATATTCTCACGCAATGCCTAAATGATCCAGTTTCTCAGCATCCTCACCAGCATTTGGTGTTGCATTATTTTTTTTTATTTTAGCCATTCTGTTAGGTGTGTGGTGATAGTTCATTATGGTTTTAATTGGCATTTCCTAACAGTTGCTGGTATCGAACACCCTAGATTGTATATCTCCCTATATCACCCTAGATTGTATATCTCACCCAGCTGTATATCTCCTTCAGTGAAATGCCTATTCATGTATTTAGCCTATTTTCTAGTTGGAGTATTGTTTGTTTGTTTGTTTTTTTCATGGCTTTTGTTTTTCCTGTCATTCCCTTGCCTCATGGGCAGCTCTGCTGAAGGATTCCTACCCTCCAAAGAGGGAAAAGCCAGAAATCTCAGAGAACAGCCACCCACCCTGTTCTTCTCTCTCCCATCTGTGCATTAGAGTGGGGGAAAAGAGCCTTAGGATAAGGAGTTTTGATCCTAGCTCTGCCATGCCTCGTTGCAAAGTCTGGGAGCTCTTTCACCCGCCTCTCTGACTCTTTGCTTTCCTATCTGTAAAATCAGGAAGTTGGACCTGGTGACGTCTGACAGCCTGCTTTCTTTCCCATCTCTGTCTCTGGGTTTGGCACACCAAAAACAATTCTGCAAAGAGACATTGCTGTTTCGAGCATGTGCTGTTCAGAGCTTCCCAGTACGACCCTCCCTTCTCTTGGTTAACAACTCAGGATTTTCAGGCAGGCATCTACTCTCCCCCACACATCCTGGGTGCTTCAGAGGAAGCTGACTCCATCCCCCAGCTCCTACTTCCTCCACCCCTGGGACCATGTGCCAGGCCTCACTAAGCTGTGAGCTCCATCCTCTTGGAAATTTCTCACCTAAGTGGATTCAACCAGCTGAAGTCTGAAGATTTTGTTTGCTGGTTGGGAGGGCAAAAATACCCTTCTGCCCAGGGACCATGAACCAGGGATCAGACAGCCCTCCAAAACTGGCAGGCATCTTGGTGGTCACGATAGGAGGAAAAAGCAACTATGAAAAAGAAACCATCACAGAGGAGGGGACCAAAAAAGGAACCTGGGGCTTGGTCACATCATCATCAAAACAACCCTGAAGACTCACCCTATCATGAGCCAAGACATTAACCAGCTGGATTTTTCTGTTACTTGCATCCAAAAACTCGTAGTGTGCACAGATGGCCTCCTGAAACCCTGACAAGCTGGTGTAATTCAGAGATGTCTTCCTGTTTCCTGGCACAAGGAACTCCCCTTTGAAAGCACTGTTGCGTGTAGTTACAACTGTGGGCAGAGCTGTCCTTTCTCCCTCGTAGTTTCATTCATTTTTATTTTTGAAGCTTTATTGAGATATAGCGAAAGTATCAGTCACTCAGTCATGTCCAACTCTTTTCAACCCCATGGATGATAGCCTGCCAGGTTCCTCTATCCATGGATTTCTCCAGGCAAGAATACTGGAGTGGACTGCCATTCCCTTCTCCACGGTCTCCTACAATGCAGGCAGATTCTTTACCATCTGAGCCACCAGGGAAACTGATGCAAAAAAATCGCACATATCTTACATATACATTTTGATGACTTTGAGTATATAAATACACCTGTGATACCATCAACATGAGCAAGGCATTAAACATGTCCATCTTCTTCAAAAATGTGCTTGTGTTCTTTGTGTGGTTTGTTGTTGCTGGTTTGTGTTCTGGTTTGGGGGCTTGGGGACTTTTTTGGTGGTAAGCACACTTCATGTACAATCTATCTCCTTAACATACTTTAACGTGCACAGTACAGCACCTAGTCTCAGTATACTACCTGCCCCTCTAAAGACCACTTTTCCTGACAAGCAGACAAGGGAGACAACGACTCTGTTCTGCACCAGCAAGGTGCCACCCAGCATCGGGGTCTTTCCCAGTGAGTCAGCTCTTTGCATCAGATGGCCAAATTATTGGAGCTTCAACTTCAGCATCAGTCCTTCCAATGAACATTCAGGGTTGATTTCCTTTAGGACTGACTGGTTTGATCTCCTTGCAGTCTAAGGGACTCTCAACAGTCCTCTCTAGCACTGCAACTTGAACACATCCATTCTTCAGGGCTCAGCCTCCTTTATGGTCCAACTCTCACATCTGTACATGCCTATGGCAAAACCACCAACTCTATCACCTTATCGATCAGAGTCCCACCCTTATGACCTCATTTAACCCAATTCACCTCCTCTGAGGTCCCATCTCCAAATCCAGTCACACTGAAGGATAAGGCTCCAACATATGAATATAGGAGGGAACACAAACATTTGGTGCCTAACATCTAGTTCGGGCTTGATGGTGAGATTAGCCAAGTAAAGAAGGCTGCTGCCCCACCCCTGCTCCTTCCCCCATGATCATTCTGGAAAACAAGACATGTCTCCTTACAGCAGAGAGACGGGCAATATTGAAATTGCTCCCCTAATCTTTATGCGATTGCCTTCTCCCTGATAGAAATATTGCCTCTTGCTGAGTATTTATTGTCTGCTTCTCTGCAAAGTATTGACTTTATGTAACAGTTTGATATACATCAAATCCTTTACGGATTTAATAAACTCCTCTGGTCAGCCTTCTGTTGTGAACACAATGAGATTTATGGTCGTCTTGGTGTAAAACCCTTTTTCCTTGAAATTTTCTACTTTCAGATATCAAAAGATAAGAAGGCAGACATTTATCATCTTGGAAATCGTACCCCATGACGGCCTGCTGGGTATTAGTCAGAAATGACTAGTAGTTAAAGGACTAAAATATGACAAATGCTTGACTGCTGAACAGCTGAGGCTGGGAGAAGAGTGGAATAAAAAAAAAAAAAATTCACCCTCCTCCCCTCAAAAGGATTTTTCTTCTCAATTAATCATGTAAGCCTCTGGGGCAGAATGCAGACTAATTTGAGTTGGATGCATAACCTTGGGAGGACTCAACTGAAAGGCTGAGAAGTTGAGTCAATTCGGGACACATTTAGCAAGTGCCTGTTTTGTGCCAGGTGAGGGCAGAGGAGCTGCAGACAGAGGCACGAAGCTAGACGGGGTGGAGGCAGGAGGGCACCTGTGTGGGGACTAACTCTCCCTCTAAGTACTCTTGCACCTTCTACATCCATCTCTGAGGCTCTTACCCCAGGTATAGAGTCCCTCACTTACATCTTTCTCTCTTCCTTAGATTGAATCAGACCTTTAGCACCTGGAGAACGCAAGCTCCAAGGATTGTTTGTCAAGGGAATAAACAAATGAATGAGTGATGAGTGAATGAATGAATGAGGGAATGACCGAATGAATGAATGAAGGAAGGAATGGTCGAAGGAATGAATCTGGCCTAGATTGTTAGGAAGAGGCAAAGACAGGAACAAGAGGATCATCTGGGAAGCAACTGAACTGAATGCGTATTTATAATTCTCCTTGATCTCAAAAGAAAATTCCTGGAAAAAAATCACAACCTGAACGAGGAGTTTGAGAGGATCAAGAGGAGAGAAGAGCCTCTTCAGTGTTCTAGATGTTGTTTTGAAGAACCTATAGGACACAGGAAAAGAAATAGGAAAGAGATTTATTGAGTCTCAAAGCCTCTCGTTAAAATTCAATGCCATGAGAAAAGTGGGTTTCCACATTTAATTGTCTTTCTCACAGTAACTGAGTGTCAGTCTTTTCTAAGAGCCTATTAATTCCGTAATTTAGTGCGGCGAGAACAGAGGGACCGATGGAGGCAGCCTGGGGTTTTTTCCTCTCCTCATTGACTACCTGTCATCCCACATGAATGCTAGAGTGGCTTCCTCCTCGAACACTGAAAATACCCCCAATTTAAAAGTTTTTATAGCCAGTTTTATAATTAAGAAAAAGATACTTTGCATCAGTTAGAAAAAATGAGGTCTATGACACTGCTTGTTATGATTTTCATTACAGCTCAAAATAACTGGGCTCATGAGAGGGCCCTGTGGATGCCAAGTCCTGGACAGAGAGATGATCCAAGTGACTCTTCTGTGTGGATAGAGCTGCTGTCAAATAAAAATGTGATTTATTCATGTGGCCCCCAAACGCGCTGAACAAAGCCGCCTGCATACATTAGATACACGGCCGGGTTTGCCTTGCCCAGGCTCTCCTCCCACCATCAAAGGCATCTTGCAGTCTCTATCTTAGTCTTTGTTAAATTAAGACTGCAAGCAGGTCAGACTTTTTTAGAAAAGGGGTGCTCTGCAGCCCAGGGCCCCCTAGCAGGCAGGGCTTCCACATAATATGGGAATCTGGCAGCCAGTGAGTCATCACGAACGTGCATGGCCGTTTTCCACTCTCAGAAGCCATTCATGTGCCCTTTCCACTTTCTCGCCATAATAACTATGAAGAAGCAGAGATCAGATGTGGGGAAAATAACCTGCTAGCAGAGAGCCAGATGAACCTTCCTCCCCCACTGTCTCACAGGGTCTTGGGTCTGTCTCTGGCTGAAACTCTAAGCCATCAATTCATTCCTTTTTCATTCATTCATAAAGTGCATATGTACTGTGACTGCTGTCTATAAGTCCCTCTGCTGGGTCCTAAGCAGACAATGAACTACCAGGGCCAGCGTCTGTTCTCCAGGGGAAGGGTGATCCAGCAGGCAGCAGGGAAAGTCTGTGCATTGAGCCCAGTCAACAAAGAGCATTTCACCTCCAGGAAACTGTTGGGGGTTGCTTGAACTCAATACTTGGAGCGTGGAAGAATGGGTGACCTGGGAAGTCACAGAAGGCTATGGATCCATATCCCTTTTGTATCTCATTCTAAGGAATTGAATTGTTTGTGTTGTGTGTGTTTTTTTTTTCCTGAAAATAATGAGATATGAGGTGATCACTGTCTGTCTCTTGTATAGTTTTGTAGCTGGAGTTTTTATTTTGTCTTTTTTTTTTTTACTATTGTTTTTGTGGGAGATGTACACTGAACATTTATATAGTATAACCATTTCAAACATTGATTTATTCCCCTCTAAAACCTTTCCTTAAAATTATTGACTTTCTGATTCTGATAGCAATATATTTACCAAGAAAAATTTAGGAAGACTGAAAATGTACCCAAAGTTTTTGTTTTTGGTTTTTTAGAAAAAAAAGACATATACTCCAAGAGTATTTTGAAGTATAATCCACCAAAACTAAAAACCTCTCCCTCCAGCCCATGCACCCTCCCCTCTGTCCTTGACCATATCACAGTGACCTTCTATCCAGCTATGATTTCAGAGGGGCTAAGCCAGAACCCAGGTATGTATTTTTAAAAAAAATTTTTTATAGATATGGGCAAGTTACCCGAGAAATACTATATCAGTTTACCAAAGATTATAAGCCTGCACATTTCCTTACATCCTTGCCAAGCATTATGTATCTTTTAAATTTTTTTCTCAGGGGTATAAATCAAAAATGTTTTACCTGCAGATTTTTAAATTATTAGTGAGATAAATCGGCATTTTGTGTTTGTTGGCTGTTGCAGGGTTTTTCCGTCAGTCTTCTGTGGATTGACGGCCTATTCATTTATTTTGTCCCATTGTATGTTTGTCTTGAACTTATTGATTTGTCAGAGTCCCTCCTATATTAGGCATATTAATTTGGGGAAATTAACTTATTATACAAATTTTAGTACCTTTATACATTAAATATACATTGTGATTTTTGCAGAAGAAATTATCATTTGCATGTATTTATTTACATGGGAAAACATTTACCCTGTACCAAGTTAAAAGTCATAGGGAAAAGAAAATATACACAGTATAACCCCAGAGATGGAAGCAATGCGACTAAGAAAAATGCACAGGAGAGAAAAATCTGAAACTGTATACTAAAATGTAAATAGTGGTCCTAAGGGGCAAAATTACAGATGACTTCTGTTTTTATGGTGTAGTAAGTTTTTAATCCATTTGTTGTTATTCAGTTGCTAAGTCGGGTCTGACTCTTTTGCAACCCCAAGGATAGCTCCTCTAGCATTTAAAACATATATAAACAAGCACACATGTGGGTTTGAATCTATTATATGTGTGGTAAATATTCTTGATCATTCTGGTGTTTGCCTTTGGATCTTATTTTGCTGTGTCAAAGGTTTAAATGTTGATGCAGTTAACTGTATAAATCTCTTCCTCCATAGCTTTGAGGTTTTGTGTATCGCTTAGAAAGGCATTTCTACCGCAAAGATTATAAAATTATTCTCCTAAATTTTCTTTTAGTTCTATTATGATTTGGGTCTTTTTCCTAATTTAGATTTGTTTTAGTTTGTTAGGAGTTCACTTTTATATAAGGTGTGAGATAAGACACTAAAATATATTTTGTTCCAAGCTGATAACAAATTGCCCAACACCAGTTTATTGAATAGATCATCCTTTTTACCCTTGATTAAAATACATCCTTTATTATCTAATACATTCCCTTACAAACTTGAGTCTCTTACTAAATCCTCTGTTCTGTTCTATTGATTTGTTGGTCCATTTATGTGCTAATGTGTTTTAATTATTTTTGTCACTTCATTGCACACTTCTAAGGAAAGTTATGGCACTTCCTTGCAGGAAAAAAAAAAAATGGTGAAAAATAATGGAGGGGGAAACAAGAGAAAGATAAACAGAAAATACCCAAGCGTGGTCACCAAGTGGAGGAGACAAAGAGATGAGGTCAAGGAGGAACAGAGAGTGACTTCAAAAGCCCTGGTCATGTTCTAGTACTTAAGCAGGGCTTGGTTCACTGGTGTATGTCTTGTTATTATTATGCTTCACAGTAAATATTATGTATGCTCTTTCTGTGTATATTAGTTATTTCATTTTAATGAAGAATAATCCCTTGGATAACAAGGAGATCAAACCAGTCAATCCTAAAGGAAATCAACCCTGAATATTCATTGGAAGGACTAATGCTGAAGCTGAAGCCCCAATACTTTGGCCACCTGAGGCAAAGAGCTGTCTCACTGGAAGACTCTTGATTCTGGGAAAGACTGAAGGCAGGAGGAGAAGGGGAAAAAAGAGGATGAGATAGTTGGATGGCATCATCAACTCAATGGACATGAGTTTGAGTGAACTCAGGGAGATAGTGAAGGACAGGGAAGCCTGGCCTGTTGCAGCCCATGGTGTCGCAAACAGTCAGACATGACTGAGCAAATGAACAACAATTCCCCATTCACCAAAAATCACATGTATACTGACCTCTCCTCCCTGCCTCTTTGGAGCAGTTTCTTAGAGTTATCTGAGGTGCTGTCTCCCAGAATTTCTGCTCCAAATTCCTAGTACTAAGGAAAAACACACAGGCATGCTCAAAAATAAGAGAAATTCCTGTAGATCTGAAAGCAAGACTCCTAAAAGTAACACTGGAATGCAGCATGCATAGCCTAGCAGCAGCAAATGGGTCTAAAACCACACAGCCGACCTCAGGTCGCAAGTCAGATGGAGGCCTCTTGAAAGAAGCTAAGGATCAGAAACCTACTTCCTGCCCAACCATGACTGTCCTGAGACTTCCTGTACCCAATTATCAAGTCGACAAGACCTAGAGACTGGGTGGAAGCTGCTGAGAAATCCAGCAAGTAAATTCAAAAACAGTAGGCACAAATCAGTCAAGGAAAGTCACCACCAAAAGGACTAACCACAAACTCCACAAATGAAATCACTTATCTTTGAAGGAAAAGGGATCAAGTTGACCCTTCCAAGAAGGACTCCATAAGTAACAAGCATCATCATAGACTTACAGAGGTCAAGAAAGGATCCACAACTGTGACACAAAAAATAAACTGGTGAAATAAAAAGGAAGTGACTATGAAAAGGAACCAATTCGAAGTGAAAAAAGAGTTCATGAAATTTTAAAACTCAATAGAGAAATTGACCAGGATGCTGGACAGGGTGGAAGAGCGAAAATTGAGAATGCAAAGATCAAACAGAACCGAGCCAGAGATAGGAGATTTTAAAATATGAAAGAAAAAGTTGAAAGACAGGAAACACGACTCCAAAAGTTCTAAAATAGGTCTGATCGGAGCTCACAGAAAAGTCAGTACTTGAAGAGATAACAGCCGAGAATTTCACAGAACTTAAATAAGACATGATTCCCTGGATCTAAAAATTCTACCAAGTGTTAAGCAGGATAAATTAAAAAAAAAAGGGGGAAGAAAAAACCGTACCTAGACTCATGATGGTTAAACTCAGAACATTTAGGATAAACAGAAAATTCTTAAGGGTACTGAAGAGAGAGATTATCAGAAAGGAGTAAGAGCCAGCTTTCCTCTGGAGACCACATTGCTGGGCCCCTGAGTGCCTGAGGCCAGTCTCAGCTCCATCCCTTCTACCTGCGTGGCCTTAAGCATATTATTCTGTCTTAGTTTCCACCTCTGTAAAAGTTGGCTGCTGCTAGTACCTCCCTCATAAGGTTTCTTGGAGAATTAAATGACTGAATCCATGTGACGCCCTTAAAACAAACCTTGGCATGCAGTAAGAGACTGAGTCGGTGTTAGTATTCATTAGCTGCTTTTATTATTCTCATCACTGCCAAATTTCACCTAAGCAACACAAAAGTCAGAAGGCAACAGAACTTAGGGCCACGCATGTCTGCTGATGAGGGAGGTCTTCTCAATGGGCTGAAAAGAGGAGAGAATGAGATCTGTACTGCAGATCACTTACTGTGGATCAAGGAATTTTTGCACATCATCTTATTTAATTTTTACAGCACTTTTTCTTTTTTCTAATTTTGGCTGCTTCAGGTCTTAATTGTGGCACCCCGAGGCACGTAGGATCCTAGTTCCCCAACCAGGGATTGAACCAGCATCTCCTGCATTGGAAGGCAGTTTCTTAACCACTGGACCACCAATAAAGTCCCTCTTTGCAACACCTTTAAGATGAGTTATAATATCGTCATCACTCAGAAGAGAAATTTGAGGTTCGGAGAAACTCAGGGAATTTGCCTAAGGTCCCTGAGCTGGGAAATAGTGGAGCCTATCAGACATCTGGCCCCAAAGCCCACGCTCTTAATGGTCCCATATGAAGACTGGGGGATGCCGGAATCCTGGTCTTGAGTCTAGTCCTGGAGCTTTTGCCTCTAGAAGCACCTCCTCTGGCTCAAAAAAATCTATCACTACCTTCAAACAGGAAGAAAATAAACTATCCTGATTTCTTACAACAGCTTCAATAACCAACATGACATTGTGAAGGACGTGCCAGTATTTGTAATCTCCCCTGACAAGTTGTTAAGTATTTATAGAAACATCCTCTCCTGGCCCTGCTTAAGGAAAGTACTGTATCTAATTTCCTCTGGAGACATGTGCTGGGGGAAATCACAAAGATAATCTGTCATCATAAATAGCAATAAATAGTCACCCTGAAAGAGCTGCTTGTTTAGCAGAGTTGCTTGAATATTAGATTTTCTTTTTATCGTACCTTTGTGATATGATAAGCCCTAAGGGGTCATGAATTAAGAACGTACTGGGTTCCAGACTTTTAGGGGTGGGGGGGCAGGTGGAAGCTCATGGCTGGGGCAGTGCCCTGAGCTCAAGACACAGATACAGGATCAGTATGTGGAAACCATAGGCAATGCGAAGAAGAGGTAATTTACAAGGGACAGAGCTCTCCAAAGACCCCAGGAACCAAAGATACATAGAGCTCTTCAGTGTTTGTCTACTAGATGATATGCAATTTCATGGAAGCTGAGAAGCTCACAATCTGGGCTGGATGACATTAGCTAGAACTGCTTCCTCTCTGGGACTCAGTCTTCCTCATGTGCCAAATGGAATAAAAAGTTGAAGCCCTGGTGGCTCAGTGGTAAAGAATCCACCTGCCAGTGCAGGAGACATGGGTTTGACCCCTGATCTGGGAAGATCCCACATGCCTCAGAGCAATTAAGCCCATGTTCCACAGCTACTGAGCCCACGCTCTGGGAAGAGGAGGTTGATTTTGACCAGAAAGAGATGTTACCCAATTAGATTTTAACTGAATCCCTCTGGCAGCTGCTTTCACAACAGACTCACCTGACTCTGAATGAAGATCCTGCACACGAGTCCACAAAGTATTTCATTTATTGTGGAAGGTACGCCTTTCAAAGTCCAAGTTAAAACAGAAAAACAACCACTGACTTGTGTATCGGTCTTGTTGTTCAGTTATTGTCATGTCCAACTCTTTTGTCACCCCATGGACTGTAGCCAGCCAGGCTCCTCTGTCCATAGGATTTCCCAGCAAGAACATAGAGTGGGGTTCCATATCCTCCTCCAGGGGATCTTCCCAAGCCGAGAACTGAACCCGTATTTCCTGTGTCTCCTGCGTCAGCAGGAGGATTCTTTACCACTGCTCAACCTGGAAAGCCCCACCTGGTACATAGTAGATATTTAATAAATGTCTGTAAAACTACATCCCAGAAATTCTCATGTGCTATTAACTGACATGTCTTTGGCTTGTGAGTAGGAAAAGAAGGGGAGAAAAAATCTCTTGCAGAGTTAGTTAACGTATTATTTGTTCCATCTCGTCTATTCAAAAGCAAAGGGTATGGACTTGCCTGCTGGTCCAGTGGTTGAGAATTTGCCTTCCAGTGCAGGGGATGCAGGTTTGATCCCTGGTCGGGGAACTAAGACCCCACATGCTACAGAACAAATAAGCCTCTTGCCGCAACTAAGAAGTCCCCTGGTGCCTCAACCGGAGAAAGCCTGAGTACTGCAATGAAGACCCAGCACAGCCATAAATAAATTAATTAAATGTTTAATGGCCAGTTGAATATAATTTTTTTTATTTAAATAAAAAAGGTTAGGAATTGTGTAGAAAAGAGAGCACACAGACCCCTGTCTTTAGAAAGGCCTGCTTACAAGTTGGCCCTTGGCTGGCATCTGGAAACCTGAATGGTAAACATGTCTTTATACTGAAATAAAGCTTTCCCTGAAAGAGAAGAGGGACTCCTTGTGCTTCAATCATTCGCACAAATTGTATGATTTATGATGACACCTTCTCTCCTTCTAGGAGACTGGAGCTTCAGTACAAGCTTCCTCCGGCTTCCAACATTTCACACATGTTGTCACAACTTGCTGCTGGGAATTGAATGCACCTGTGTGATTCCACAGGGAGATGATTTGGAGAAACCGTTTCCTCCAGACTCTGCCTCATGTGCACTTTTCTTTCTTGGCTTCTCTTTGTGTACTTTTGCTGGACCAAACCACAGCTGTGAGTACAGCTACATACTGAATCCTACTGGGCTTCCCTGGTGGCTCAGATGGAAAGATTCTGCCTGCAATTCAGGATCCCAGTCCCTAGGTTGGGAAGATCCCCTGGAGAAAGGAATGGCAACCTACTCCAGTATTCTTGCCTGAGAAATCCAATGGACAGAGGAGCCTGGTGGGCTACAGTCCATAGGGTCGCAAAGAATCGGACACGACTGAGCAACTAACATTTTCACTTTCTTTCATGAGTCCTTCTAACAAATCAGACCTGGAGATGATCTTGAAGACTTCTGACAGAAGTGTTATCTTTAACGTTCATTATGCAAACACACTTAAAACAACGAAATCCCAATTCAACAAACATATTTTTTTTTCCTTAATCAATATACAATGTCACTTTAACCACCACTCATACAGAAATTTATGTAATCCACATAAGTATCCAAAAGTTAATTTTTAAATTGGTAAATCTCAGAAGAGAAAATCACAGTGACAAATAGATTATATTCCTTTCCATATTTACCTATCCTAAGAGTCTATTAAGTGGCCACACTGTTTGTCCTGGTGGTCAAATGCATTATTCACAACCTGTGGACCACAGACTGTTGAGAAGTCTTGAATTCATAGATGTGCTACATATTCTCTGTACATAGAAAAACTCTTACATGTGAGATAAATAATGTATATCTTATAACTCATATCTTATATAGAGGTACAACTATTTTTGAATATATATGGGTATTTGAGGTTAATAAAACATGAATCTATTTAAAAGTACAATTGCATTTGGAGTGGTGAATGTGCAATATACAATTCTATAAAATGAAATAAAACAATTTTAAAAATCTATAAAAGCCCAAGAAAACAATAGAAAATGATGTTAGTATTTCAGAGATGGTGAAGAAATTTAGAAGAATATAATAAATAAACAGAATGTGATATGAAAAATAGTAAATCGGAGGAAAACTGCCAAAGAGAAAATCCATTTTGAAGGGAGAAGTTGTCCCATGGCACTCTAAACTCACAGATATCAGAGAGAAGAACAGCCAGCGGATGCTGGTTATTCAGAGAAGGATTATTTGGGGAGCAGCCCTCAGGGCATCTAGACTGATCAGCCCCTTCCCTCTTCTAGGATTGTGAAGCCATGGACACCCTTGCTGGTCCAGTGGTTAAGAGTCTGCCTGCCAGTGCAGGGGACATGGGTTTGATCCCTGCTCTGGGAAGATGCCACGTGCCTCAGGGCAACTAAACTTGTAGGCCACAACTACTGAGCTTGGGCTCTAGAGCCCATGCTCTGCAATTACTGAAGCCCATGATCCACAACAAGAGAAGCCGCTGCATGAGAAACCTGAGCACTGCGACTGGAATAGCCCCCACTTGACGCAGCTAGAGAAAGCCCACGCACAGCAGCAAGACCCAGTGCATCCAAACAAATAAATTTTTAATAAAGAAATGAAGGCAGTAGTGTGAAGCTCTGTGTCACATATTCAGTGAGGCCCCTAGACAATGCTGACCTTCAGGAAGGATAGGAGTCTATACACCCAAAAAAAATGCACTACCAGTCAATCTCTCCTCAATGAGTACTTGCCACTCTTCCTTCAAAGCACTACAGGCAGGCCATGGAAGACACAGCAGCATGTATTTTTAGATATGGGACACATCAAAAGTTCACTAAGTATTTTTAGAAAACCAACACTATGAAAGAAAGAAATCGGACTCAACAATCTCAGGCTTTCAAAGAGGAATAAAAGAATCTCTTTAATATCAAACCTATATGCAGGTCAGGAAGCAACAGTTAGAACTGGACATGGAACAACAGACTGGTTCCAAATAGGAAAAGGAGTACGTCAAGACTGTATATTGTCACCCTGCTTATTCAACTACGCAGAGTACATCATGAGAAACGCTGGGCTGGAAGAAGCACAAGCTGGAATCAAGACTGCAAGGAGAAATATCAATAACCTCAGATATGCAGATGACACCACCCTTATGGCAGAAAGTGAAGAGGAACTCAAAAGCCTCTTGATGAAAGTGAAAGAGGAGAGTGAAAAAGTTGGCCTAAAGCTCATCATTCAGAAAACTAAGATCAAGGCATCTGGTCCCATCACTTCATGGGAAATAGAAGGAGAAACAGTGGAAACAGTGTCAGACTTTATTTTTGGGGGCTCCAAAATCACTTCAGATGGTGATTGCAGCCATGAAATTAAAAGACGCTTACTCCTTGGAAGGAAAGTTAAGACCAACCTAGATAGCATATACAAAAGCAGAGACATGGGGACATGGGTTTGATCCCTGCTCTGGGAAAGGCTAGTTAAGGCTATGGTTTTGCCATACAAAGGTCTGTCTAGTTAAGGCTATGGTTTTCCAGTAGTCATGTATGGATGTGAGAGTTGGACTGTGAAGAAAGCTGAGTGCCGAAGAATTGATGCTTTTGAACTGTGGTGTTGGAGAAGACTCTTGAGAGTCCCTTGGACTGCAAGGAGATCCAACCAGTCCATTCTAGAGGAGATCAGTCCTGGGTGTCCTTTGGAAGGAATGATGCTTACAATGAAACTCCAGTACTTGGGCCAGTTGACTCACTGGAAAAGACTCTGATGCTGGGAGGGATTGGGGGCAGGAGGAAAAGGGGATGACCGAGGATGAGATGGCTGGATGGCATCACCAACTTGGTGGACGTGAGTTTGAGTGAACTCCGGGAGTTGGTGATGGACAGGGAGGCTTGGCGTGCTGCAATTCATGAGGTCGCAAAGAGTCAGACACGACTGAGCGACTGAACTGAACTGAACTGAACTGAATATCAATCAAATAACAATTAAAATTTTGAGCATCGAACTCAAAAATATTAAACTAAATATTTTCTTTCTGGACACATCAGCAGGTAAAGAATCTGCCTGCAGTGTAGGAAACACAGGAGACTCAGGTTCAATCCCTGGATCGGGAAGATCCCCTGGAGGAGGAAATGGCAATCCACTCCAGTATTCTTGCCTGGAAAACCCCATGGACAGAGGAGCCTGGTGGGCTGCAGTCCAAAGGGTTGCAAAGAGTTGGGCATGACTGACCGACTAAGTACACATACATAGTAAATAAATAGCCATTACAGAAGAAAGAAAACCAAAACAGAAAAAAAAAAAATGACCTAATCAGTAAAATCAAAGCTGTCTTTTAAAATACCAAAGAAATAGACAAATTTCCAGTGGCAATAAAGAAGTAAGAAAAGAAGCAATATAAATAACACTCAAAATGAGAAGTTACACCTAATTACAGATATGGAGAAGACTTTTAAAATTATAAGAGAACATTAATCACTCTATTCAACAAATTTTAAAATCTAGATAAAACAAATACTTTCCTGGAAAATTACCTAACCATATTCAAGTAGAGATGAAAATTCTGAATGAACTAATTGTGGAAGAAATTGAAATAATGGTCAACAATTACCTTACAAATAGGTTCCACTCCATCAGGATTCAGGGACCAAATTCTAAACAGAAAATATTTAACTGTATGAAATATTCCTAAGTATACAGAAATCATTCTTGTTTACTCCATAAAATTTAGCATAACCATGATACCAAAACCAAGTAAGTGTAACACAGAAAATATTCTGCAAGCCAATCTAAGTTCTTAAACATGAAAAAATTTTAAAATTCATTAGCGTATCAAATGCATCACTCTATTAAAGAGTAATACATTATCACCAAGAAGAATTTTTACCAGACATGTAAGAACAATTCAATATTATGAAATCTGTAATTGTAAATCACCACATTAATGAAGTAAATGACTAGAAACAAGATTATCTTGATTAAGGCTAGAAAAGTATTTGATCAAATTCAGTGTTCTTTTTTGAGATACAATTGACATGTATGACATGTTTAAGGCATACAATATGATTGGCTACATGTATATATTACAAAATGATCTCCACCATAAATCTTACTATCACCACACATAGCTACAGAAATTTTTACTGTGGTGAGAACTTTTAAGATCTACTCTCTTAGCAATTTTCAAATATACAATATAGTATTGTTAACTAGAGTCACCCCACTGTACATTACAATCCCAGGACTTATTTACAACTGGGAATTTGTACCTTTGGCTATTTTTATGCATTTAATTCTTTCAACACTATTATAGCTCTCAGTACACTCAGAATGAAAGGAAACTTTCTTGATCTTACAAAGCCCATCTGCTGGTAACCTACAGTTAACATCACAATTAATGATGGAAACATCTGAAATATTTTCTTAAAAAAGAGATTAAAAATAAAAAAGATTGCTATTATCATAATTATACAGCATTGTGCTAGAAGTTCTAGTAAGTGTAACAAGACAAGAAAATGTAAAATGTAATCACTGGGAAAGAAGAAGAGGACTTGTCAGTGTTTCCAGATCATATAACTGTCTCTCTGGAAAATCTAAAGAAAATCAAATAAAAAGGCACTAGAACTAATGTGAGAGTTTAAGTTTGCTGACTATAAGATTAAAAAGATTGTTTTTAACACTGTTGGTGGGAATGCAAACTAGTACAGCCACTATGGAGAACGGTGTGGAGATTCCTTAAAAAACTGGAAATAGAACTGCCATATGACCCAGCAATCCCACTGCTGGACATACACACCAAGGAAACCAGAATTGAAAGAGACACATGTACCTTAATATTCATCACAGCACTGCTTACAATAGCCAGAACATGGAAGCAACTGAGATGTCCTTCAGCAGACGAGTGGATAAGAAAGCTGTGGTATCTATACACAATGGAATATTACTCAGCTATTAAAAAGAATGCATTTGAATCAGTTCTAATGAGGGGGATGAAACTGGAGCCTACTATACAGAGTGAAGTAAGTCAGAAAGAAAAACACCAATATAGTGTATTAACACACATATATGGAATTTAGAAAGATGGTAACGGTGACCCTATATGCAAGACAGCAAAAGAGACACAGAGGTAAAGAACAGACTTTTGGACTCTGTGGGAGAAGGCAAGGGTGGGATGATTGAAACATGTATATTATCATATGTAAAATAGATCACCAGTCCAGGTTTGATGCATGAAACAGGGTGATCAGGGCTGGTGCACTGGGATTACCCTGAGGGATGGGATGGGGAAGGAGATGAGAGGGAGGGTCAGGATGGGGAACACATGTATACCCATGGTTGATTCATGTGAATGTATGGCAAAAACCACCACAATATTGTAAAGTAATTCAGTTCAGTTCAGTCGCTCAGTCATGTCCGACTCTTTGCGGCCCCATGAATCGCAGCACGCCAGGCCTCCCTGTCCATCACCAACTCCCGGAGTTCACTCAAACCCACATCCATTGAGTCGGTGATGCCATCCAGCCATCTCATCCTCTGTCATCCCCTTCTCCTCCTGCCCCCAATCCCTCCCAGCATCAGGGTCTTTTCAAATGAGTCAGCTCTTCACATCAGGTGACCAAAGTACTGGAGTTTCAGCTTCAGCATCAGTCCTTCCAGTGAACACCCAGGACTGATCTCCTTTAGGATGGACTGGTTGGATCTCCTTATAGTCCAAGGGACTGTCAAGAGTCTTCTCCAACACCACAGTTCAAAAGCATCAATTCTTCTGTGCTCAGTTTTCTTTATAGTCCAACTCTCACATCCATACATGACTACTGGAAAAACCATAGCATTAGCCTCCAATTAAAGTAAATTTAAAAAACAAAAATAAGATCAAACTTTTAAACCAATAGCTTTAAAATACACAGAAATAAACAATTATTAAAAATGTAATGGGCTAGAGCAGAAGTTGGCATATGCACCAAATCCACCCACAACCTGTTTTTGTAATGAAGCTTTATTATAACTGTATATATGCATACATATCTTATATATGTACATTTGTTTTTATTCAGTCACTAAGTTGTATCTGATTTTTTATGACTCCCATGGACTGCATGCAGCGCACCATTCAGTCTTCCACCATCTCCTGAAGTTTGCTCAAATTCATGCCCATTGAGTTGGTGATGCTATCTTACCATCTCATCCTCTGCTGCCCTGGTCTCCTTTTGCCATCAGTCTTTCTCAGCATCAGGGTCTTCTTGAATGAGTTGGCTCTTCTCGTCAGGTGGCCAGTATTGGCCTGGATTGGAGCTTCAGCTTCAGTATCAGTCATTCCAATAAATATTCAAGGTTGATTTCCTTTAGGATTGACTGGTTTGATATATATGTGTGTGTAGATGTACATACATATGTATATATTTATGTGTATACTGCTTTGATCTCCTTACATAAATATATATATGTGTATATATATATATCTTGTGTCTATACGTCAATTTTATCTATAATGAAAATAATAATATAAGAAGTAGGAGCTATTTGAAGTGTTCTACTATAATAAATTAGTACATACATCTATAATTAGTGACCAGGTATTATTTGCAATAAGGACAGCCTTTTGAATCCCTGGAACAAAAAGAACTATTCAATAAATAGTTTAAAGAAAACTAGATATCTGTTTGAAAAAAGTGTTAGATACATAATTCACACCATAAATTTCAGTCAGATTAAAAAGCTGAACATAAAAAAAACTATAAAAAGCTTGGGATAAAAATGTGAAGCAATTCCTATAATCCTGGTGCTGGAAAGACTTTCCTAAAACAAGACATATAACCCTGAAGTCACATAATAAAAGATTAGCATATTTAATCTCATAAAATTTAAAACACTTTCTTGAAAAATGATACTTTACATACAAAGTTAAATTACAAGCAGCAAATGAGACATTATATGCAAAACATTTAACACACAAAGAATTTATAGCTATAATACATCAAGATCTTATACAAGTCAATTTTTAAAAAGACACAAAACACAATAAAAATTGGACAAGGTATATGAATAGGAAATTCACTGAAGAAAAATACAAATGTCAATAGCCATATGATAAAATAACACAGCTTCCACTAGGAACAAGGGAAATGGAAATTAAAACAATAATGAGAGATGATTTTGCACTCATTATATTGCCAAATATTAAAAAGATTGATAGTAACAAATATTAACCAGAATATGGAGAAACAAGTGCTTTCAAATACTCACTGGAAGCACTGTGAACTGTGAGGTCATTTGGAAGTCATCAGGCACCATGATCAATGCTTAACTATGCGTTCCCTTTACCCCAGCAATTTTACTTCCAGAAACCCAGCCTAGAGAAATACTTGCCTGTGTGCAAAAAATATATATACAACAATAGTTGTTGTAGCCTGGTTGGTAATAGCAAAACCACAGGGGGTTGGGGAATTCATAAATGTACATCAATAGGAGAGTGGTTAAATAAACTCTAGAACAAAAGAATTCTCTGCAAACATTAAAATCATGTAGTAGACTTTCATGTACTGATACAGAAAAATGTTCAAGACATATCATCAAGTAAAACCAAGTTGAAAATAATTTGTACAGTATGATACCACTTGTGTTTACATACCCACACACACAGACCTACATAAAGAAAAACAGGGAAATTAGAATAGACATTAAGGTACTGACAGTGGTTATCTTTAGGGAAAGGAGATGAGTAATAAGCCAAGAATGAATGACTTTCATGTGTGGAAGAAATGTTTTGCCCAGAACTAAGATTGAAGCAGACTGTATGCTTAATTCCTTCGAGGGCGAGTTGGAAACCTTTTCTGAGAGGCTGAAGGGATGGTGGGGCCGTGGGTCTCTGACTGCTGACACCCCAGAGTGAATGGGCTCCTTGTCAGAGATGAAGCCCTGTTGTTTGGAATATCCAGTTAATAGCCCCAGATCAATTCGTTATCCTTTACTTCTCAGCTATTTGACTTGATATTTGTGATCAGTGAATTATATCTGATGATGGTTTTATATTATCCATGCCACCAATCTAACTCACCACTTACAGGGATATGATTTCTCAGGATCAGGTGAAGTCAAAAGCAAGAGATGCCCAGGTAGCCAGCTTGAGGCGAGGAAGAAGTCTGTGCCTGGCTCAGAAAGGTAAATCTCTCCCAGGATATTTGCACTGGTTTAAATGGCAACCCACTCTAGTACTCTTGCCTGGAAAATCCCATGGACCGAGGAGCCTGGTAGGCTACAGTCCATGGGGTTGCAAAGAGTCGGACATGACTGAGCAACTTCACTTCATTCTCTTTACTATACACACTACAGTTTCCATTAACATGCAATAAACCTGACTTATGTCTGGAAATTTTAATTTATGATGATTTCTCTGTACTGCTTAAAACTTATAAAAGTAAGGGGACATTAACATAATACCTATGAAATATGTAATTAGATAAATAAATGTCCCCAAAGTATAGACCCTTATTAGATAGCTTCTTGAAAGTGTAAAGTCAAAGTGTTAGTTGCTCAATCATGTCTTTGTGACCTCTTTATGACCCCATAGACTGTAGCCTGTCAGGCTCCTCTGTCCATGGAATTCTCCAGGCAAGAATACTGGAGTGGGTAGCCATTCCCTTCTTAATCAACAGCTATTAAACAACTCTCTCATCTGGAAGTTCAGAAAACATTTTGATGTCAAAATAAGCTTTTGCAATTCAGCAAGGTACATTGGGCTAGTTCACGTGTATGTTTTTCACTACTCTTCTAGTGGATGAAAGGGAGTGAAGCGGAAAGGATGTGGTGTGGAAGTAAACAAATTTTCAGTTATGGAGCATAAATTCCCGAAAGGGAAAGATCACCTCTGAAGCCTAACTCACCCTGAGATGCACATCCCTGCCCAGTGCCCTGAGCACACAGGCATGCACGTCGGGGCATCAGCCACCACCCTGACCCCATGGGCCTGCAACCACAGGTCTTCCTTGCAGGGGGGTGCCCAGCACCCTTTCCTCCCACCTGGAGCTGTGCTCTCCTGGCAAAACCCCAGCCTGATTGAACCCAATTATTACACTTCTCTCTGCCAGCACCAGGGCTGCTAAATGCTGCCAGAGAAAATCACTTTAAATGAACTGATTAGTTACAATTTAGATTCACACTGCCGACAAAATTCAAACAAGAGCAGAGAGGTGGGAAGTGAATCCTGCAAAAAAATGGTCCTCTGCATTTTCTTCCCTTTAACCTCCTCCTGTCCCCATTTCAACCAGGGGGCATCTCACACTTCAAGGAGAAACAAAAGGAAACCATTGACAGAAACTCTCCTTTTCCTCTCTCCTAACCTGCCCCCCTGGGTCCCCACACACAGATACTCACTCCTGTCTCAGTGAAGAATGTCTCTGCTCTTTTCAGGGACCACTGTGCCCTGGACTCTACCCTCGCTCACCTTCTGTGGGAGTTGGCAACTCTCCTTAATTAATTCAGGTCATTTCACCCTCTGCTTAAAAGCGCCTGTGTCTCCCTTTGCACTTTAGAAGAACATCCAAAGTCCTGGGTATAGGTGGCTGGGCAGTGGGTTCTTACCCCCACCTCCAGGTCACCTGCAGCCCCTCTGCAAGGCTCTCTGCTTCTCAGCCTAAGGGCTCCTCTGCCCTGGCTGCACCAGCCACCACCCAGGAGCTGGAGAAGTGAGCGCCCCTGGGCACCCAGCGAGAGAAGAAGGTTGTAGTTAGTTATCTATTTTATACATAGCAGTGTATATCCGGGGCTTCCCAGGTAGTGCTAGTGGTAAAGAACCTGCCTCCCAGTGCAGGAGACATAAGAGACATGGGTCCAGTCCCTGGGTCAGGAAGATCCCCTGGAGGAAGGCATGGCAACCTACTCCAGTATTCTTGCCTGGAGAATCCCATGGACAGAGGAACCTGGCGGGCTACAGTCCATGGGGTCACAAAGGGTGAAACATGATTGAGCGCACACACACTGTATGTATGTCAATCCCAGTCTCCCAGTGCATTCCACATCCGTTTTTCCCCTTTTGTGTCCATATGGTTATTTTCTACATCTGTGTCTTTATGTCTGTGTCTCTATTTCTTCTTTGCAAAATAGGTTCCTCTGTACTATTTTTCTAGATTCCAAAGATATGCATTAATACATGCTATTTGTTTTTCCCTTTCTGACTTACTTGTAGTGCTCTTTTTCTGAAATGCTCGGTTCAGCATAGTCCAGTGTTCTTGAATTGCCTCGATGTCCTGGATACTGGACTCTGGGTTTGCTCCGCTTGTCTTCTTCATGTAATCTGGTTTTACTGAACAAAACTCAATTCCAATACCTCCCTTTCCTCTTCCAAAGAAGATCAGCCCTAGGTTATACACACAGTACCCAGACAGTGCCTGATACCCAATGTATGCTCATTAAATATTGAATTAAAAAAACACTCCTTTAATAGTAAAACCCCATTTGATTGACTCATTGTTTTCAGCAGTTAAACTGATATGCCTAGGCATCATCTGCTTTTTATTTATTCTGATTTGGACTTGCTGAAATTCATGGATCTATATATCTTTGGGCTATGATTTCTTTAAATAGCTTTTGTCCCATTTTCTCTCTTTTCCACTTATAGGATGCCAATTATTGTATGTTAGAGATTTTAATATTGCCCCCTGCCCATCCCTGAATCTCTGTTCTTTTTTCCCCCAGTATGTTTTCTCTCCCTTCTTCAGATTATGTCATTTCTATTTGTCTGTCTTCAAGATCACTCATTCTCTGTGCTCCAGATGGGAACTAGCCTGAAAGAGAGAGGAAGAGGAAGAAAATGATTGACACGAGGAGATCAAGCTACTTTGACGAGCAAGATCCGTAGCTTTATTTTTAAACAGTACTTATATACCTTTTTGTACATAGAGGGAAATGAAAGATGCAAGGTCATACAGAATCAGCCCAACATTCCAGCAGTTTTGCCCTTATCGAAACCATGATTTTTTCTGCATACCTTTCCCACAAATACTGTTGTGTTCAGTATCTTCTGGCCTTGGAAGCCTGTGAACATTGTATGACCCTCTTTTGATAAAGGCTGCTCAACCAAAAAAAAAAAAAAATCATTCATTCTTCCATTATTTCCACTCCACTGTGAAGTCACCCACTGAATTTTTAGTTTGAATATTTATTTCTTGTTTCCAGAATTTTCATTTGGTTCTTTTTATAGCGTCTATATATCTGCTAAGATTTCCTTTTATTTACTATAAGCACATTTGCTATGATTATAATAGTTGCTTTAATGCTTTTATTTGGTAATTCCAATATCTAGGGCACCTCAAGTTTGGCCTCTATTGACTGTCTTTTCCTTTGAGAATTTGTCCCATTACCCTGGCTTTTCATATGTCTAATAATTTTACATTGAATCTGAATTTTTCAGGTTATGTTCTGACAACTCTAGATTCTTCGTATTACTCTGCAAATTATTAATGTCTGTTTAATAGGCATCTAACTTGGTTAGACTCATGTGTCTGATATGCAGTGGACAGAAGATCAAATTTCATTTCAGTTCCCTTGGCCATGGCTATAAGCAACTCTGATCAGCCAGAGACTTGGGGCAAATTTTATTTACATAATTGGGGTGCCCCTCTCTCTGGTTTTATCCTTTCCAGAATTCCTCCCTCACTTTCCAGCAGTTGTTCCTCTGGCTCTGTCCTCCCATTCATCAGGCTCCAAAAATGATTTACAATCAGAATTTTCACTGCCTTATGCTGTATCATGGCTACAGTTAACCTTAGGTTAAAAGTCATGAAAATGGGAAATTCACCTCATGCTGGTCCCTTCTTCCAAGTTTCAAATACCCTACAAAATCTGCCTGCTTTTGTTCACCCTCAGAGCCTTCAGGATTTTTATATTTTATCTATTGTTTATTATCTGAAGGAGGTTCAGTCTATTAGACACTCACTCTACCATACTGGAAGAGAAATCCAACACAATGTACACATCAACTTTAGAACAAGATATGACATATCAGTTTGTTTATAGACACACTTATTTGTCGTATAGATTCAAATGCCATAAAACAAAATTTGGGGACTGGGAGAAGTGGGCAGAAAACAAAGCCAGATGGGTAGAAGAAAGGTAAACTGCAAAGCTTCCAGCTGCAAAAAGCTTCAGCAATTGAAAGAAATTCTGGAATTTCCTTGCAGTCAAGGAAACAAGGGAAATGAAATGGATTTCACGTGTTTTTGAGGCTGATCATGGGAAACCTACAAATTCACTGAGGAACTTGCCTGCCTGATCTTGAACTTAGTGGAGTGACACGGCCTCTCTTGCAGTGATACTCATGTATACAAAGTTACTCTTGGTGTTTAAAGATTAAATGATACAGGTAAAGCATCTCCCATAGAGAGCCATGATGATGATATAATGATAATGATGATGATAATGGTCCTGGTGATGGTAATGACAGTCATGCTGGTGATGAGATAACTTCTACATCTATCTTGTGTCTGTAAAGAGGACTACTTTTACTTGCTGACAGATTTTTAACACAGTACATCAGTTAGTCCAGGGAATATTCACTGGAAGGACTGATGCTGAAGCTGAAGCTTCAATACTTGGGCCACTGGATTCAAAGAGCCGATTCGTTAGAAAAGACCCTGATGCTGGGAAAGACTGAGGGCAAGAGGAGAAGAGGGCAACAGAAGATGAGATGGTTGGATGGCATCATTAACTCAAAGTACACAGGTTTGAGCAAACTCCCGGAGACAGAAGGACAAGGAAGCCTGGCATGCTGTAGTCCGTGGGACTGCAGAGTCAGACACGACTGAGCGACTGAACAACATCAGTTAGTCAGAATGTCAAATGTCACTCTCTTAAGCCGGCTCTAGGGTGAAAGAATCTCCCACGAACCAGCGAACCCAGCATCCCAGGGGCAGAACACCGTCTTCTTTCTGGTCCAGTTATCGGCCATCTGTACCCTTAGACAGAACAAGTGCTCTGGAAAGGCCTGGGGAGCCGGCACTGGGAAGGGCCTCTGGGATCTTCCATTCAATCTGCACGTAAGTGCCGGCTGCTTTGTTCTGAAGAATTAATCAGCGAAGCAATGATCTGGAGAAGGCGCTTGGGGAAGTGGGGGAAGCATGGTACATGTTAATCAGCCTTGTGTGTGAAACCAGGGCAGGTCCTGAAAAGCCCCATACAGCAGCCCCTAAGTGCCCAAGCCTCTACCTACCCCTACTCAGGAGCCCCCTGTGGGGGCTGGGGGCTCTCATCAGAGCCTCCAGTGGTGGGGGGAGGAGGACGCCTGCACAACTCCATCATTTTCTCCTGCTCATCCCCCTCTGAGCAAGAGCAGCTGAGCTGCAGTTCTGTCTGGGACTGTGCCTTGAGAAGGGTCCCAAGCATGGGTTAATCTGGGAAGTCAGGGCTTAATCAGTGAATCAGTGACTGCTGTCAGGATTGAGGTTGAGGTTATGAGATGAGGTCAGTTTGTGGCAAGGATGAGGGATGAGTATATGGCCATGACTATGGCTCATTCTGTGATCAGAGAAAAGACTTATTAGTTATGCTCCTGGTCAGGGCTTAGCTGAGATCAGAGCCAGGGTACTGGAGACCCTGATGAGAAATGCAGGACCTAGGAAGTCCTCTCAGCTAAGGAAGCTCTAGGAGGAAACTCTCAGAACCCACACCTTATTAAGGTGTGCGTTATAACAAGAACCATCCCCAGTACCTCCAGCTCATGTTCTCCTTTATTGCTGAATCAAGTTCTAAATGCATCCTATCTGTGTAGCACAGAACCTGAGCTTTTTCTTCATCTAAGTTTCAGGAGGTGTAGGAAAACTTCAGGCCTTGCACCCAATTTCTGAATGTGGAACAAGACACCTGGGCACCTCTTCCCATGCATCTCCCATGGCTGCCAGCCTCTCCAGCCTCAGGAACCCTGCTCTCCTTAGCATTCTTCTCCAAGGCCCCCCTCCTAGGCCATCCTCACTTGCCTCACGTGCAAGCCTGGAAAGGGTCCCCTTGTCGGACCTGGCATTTTACATCTACCACACAACTCTCCCAGAAATGGCTCCCTAAAGAAATACTGCTCAAGACTTCCCTGGAGCTCCAGTGGCTAAGATTCTCTGCTCCCAATACAGGGTCCAGGTCTGATCCCTGTTTGCGGAACTAGATCCCACATGCTTCAACTAATGATCTCGCATGCTGGATGCACCTCATTCATCCATGAACAGCTCCAGCTGAGATCAGTCATTTATGCTGAGCTGAAATCTATCCATCTTGGGAAGAGTTAATGAAACAAACACTACGCCCTCCTTGTTGGAGCCTACACCCACCCCCCAACTCTGCCTAGAAGCACTAATTCCATTATCAAATGGTCAACCCTGGGGAATGAACTTTTAAAGGCTTAAAGTAAGGTAGGTTAATTAAAATCTTTGATCGAAACCCCATAAACAGCATAAAACTTTTTTTCTCTTAATTATCCTGGATGATCTCACAGCATTAAAGCCAAAGAGGACACAATGAAGAGTCTGGGATGTGGGTAGGAGGTGAGGAGTTGGGAGGAGGGGATCCGGAGAGCAACAGTCACCAGGATGGAGCTGCCATGTTGACACTCTCATCAGCTCTCCACGTCCGGACACTAGAGGCAAAGAAACCTACCCCTAACAATTACTCACCCAGCTGCTCCCCCAGGTGCTGGTGAGGCAGGAGATAGATGGACTCCTGAGACAAACAGCTAGAGTTCGTTCTCTCTCCACGATGAAAATAGCAGGACAAACAAGGAAAGAGGCTAAGCCCTTCCCAGATAGACGATAAGAGACCATGTGGTTCTCAATCTCAAAGTCAGGAGGTCTCCCCCAACTGCACATGTGCAGAAGATCTCCTTGGAGGTCAAAAGGGGAGTGATGCCAAGTGATGCTAACTACCCATAGGCCTCTTTGGTAGAATCCATCTTGGTTAAGAGATGCATGTACGCACAGGGGAAGATCCTGAGATATACTAAATATGGACTCTGAACCAGGCAAATCAAAATGAACAGCCAAAGAAAACCAGGAATAAATGCCCCCATATAAGTGACTTAAACTACCACAGGCCATGACTGTTCCTCTGAGCCTACCCACGTGTCTAACCACACATACTGTGCTCTTTTTCCTCCTAATAAACACTTTAGTTGTCTCACTACTTTCTGTCTTTGTGGTAATTCTTTCTCCACAAAGCCAAAGAGCCAGGGCCTTGTCACTGATCACTGGTTTAATGGCTAGGATTTGGTGCTCTCACCGTCATGAGCTGAACTCAATCTCTGGCCAGGAACCAAAGCCCTGCTTCAGGCCGCACAGGACGAGGTCACCCGAGATCACTGGGAGCACAGGAGGAGGACCCAATGTCTGCCACTGAGGAGGAGCCAGAATCTCCTGGGTCAGAGCGGATACTTGCAGTATGAGCAGAGCAGGCAGGATAGGAGCTGTGGAATCGCAGAGCAAGAGCTCCCAACCCAGCCTGGAAAGGTCAGGAAATGCTTTCCAAGATGTCAACCTTGAGTCAGGACAAGAAGGATGTGACAGTCAGGAGAAAGTCAAGGGCAAGTTCTGGGCTGAACAGAGATGCCTGGAGGTGATAACAAGGACAGGAGACACGATTACAGCATGGATTCCAATTGGATCACTGGTTATTGCCCAGAAGTGGGGTTCTGTGTTCAAGGGCCAGGGGCTCTTGTGAGCCCTTTTCTGAGCATGAGCAGTAGAGGCGGTTGCTACAGCAGGAAATCAGGGGAGAGTAGGGGTCATCAGCTCCAGATAAGCAGGGGCCAAGGGCCAGGAACATCTCAAGGCAGATCCATATCAGCATCCTACAGCCCAAGCTGGAGCTACATGGCCACCTTTCTGGCAGATTAAGAGGAAATCAAAGTTTTCCTGAATCACCACCACCCTGACTCCAGTGTTTTGCTGCTTCTGTAGAATGCTTCCGATGCTGTAGAAGACTGCGGTGTCAAAAGATAAATTGAGACATATTTAAATTTTTAAGTTTATCTGAGCAAAAATCAATTCAGACTTGGCAGTTTCAAACAGCAAGTGGTTGGGAGTGTTCCATCAACAGGAACTCGAGGCATGACTTTTTGAAAAATACAGAAGCAAATCAACGAAATGGTTTGGCTACAATTTTAAGTGGTGGCCTGATTGGGGAAAGTCTCTTTGGCTGTGATGGGTTGTCCTTAGTTTTGATTTCCTAACCATGAGGCACATACAGGCTTCAGTCTGTTTATGTATGTACATTGTCAAGGTGTTAGGACCTCTCCAGACTGATGGACTCTTGTTTAATTAATGTACCAGTAGCCACTAAAGTAAGGTTCTGGTGAATGACACTCACTCTTCCTCCCTGTCTGTGTTCATGCTATTTCCTCCATCTCAGAGTTGGAGGTCCTGCTCACCTTTCTAGATCTGATTCAAATGCCCCCTCTTCCAGGCAGCCCTTCTGGTTGGTTCTCCATCCGAAATCTAGGGAATGCTCTTTCTCCAGGACTCAGCTCCCCAATGGTGCTGCAGTCTAGCCTTTACCATCACTTGAGTCCTGAGAAGCATGTCTATATCCCTACTAAGCTTCTGGTTGCCCTGTGACATTCTACAAGTCATTCAGTTCCCACTGAGCCTGTGTTTAGGAATAACCGTCTGTCCAGAAACCCCCTGGGCATCTTGTTGGAATGCAGATTCAGATTCAGCAGGTCTGGGCTGAGGCTAATATTCTGTTTTTCTCAGATAATGTGATTGCTACTGGTCCAGGACCAGCCTTCCGGTAGCAAGACAGGATATATTCAGTTCCTGTTGAGGAATCCAGACTGTTCCAAAGGGCCAGCCCATATCAGAAACTCAGTAAGTTGGAGCTTTTTAAAATACTATTATTGTCTCCATCACCTGTGCCTGACATGCAGTAAATGTGGAGATAAAGGCATGGCAACCCGCTCCAATATTCTTGCCTGGAGAATCCCATGGTCAGAGGAGCCTGGCAGGTCACACAGTGTTTGACAGGAGGGAAGTGTCTGAGCACAGCACAGCACAGTGTTCCTCGGCTACCTGGCCAGTGCCCTGAGGGCAGGGTATGTGTCCAGTTGAAATGTCTTATGCGTAGAAAGCAAAAGTACACAGCTATAAAAACGAAGAAGAAGAAAGTAGTTTCTATCATGCTTTGGTGGTGTTCGCTCTCTCCTGAGTTCTGATCGCATATGTATAAAATCATGGCCAAGGTGGGATCTCCCGCCACCCCCATCCCACACTCCCCTACCCCGACTCATGCCTGCAACCTCTTCCTGGAGGCAGAGCACCAGCCTCCCCAGTATCTTCCCTCCTCTGAGGCCAATTTCCGATGGAAAAGAACTCCCTGCCTCGGCGCATCTGTCAGCAGAGGGGAACAGTTGGCTTCATAACCTTGGGGGAGAAAAGGCAAATAAAGGAGTCTCGAGAGATTTATCAGAGACCCCAGGAAGCTGTACAACATATGTTGTAACATATTGGTCCTTGACGGGCTCCAGCAACAAGAAAACCCTTTCCCTCTTGCGCTGGCTGAAGCCAAGTTAATAAGAACCTGTACCATCTCGTGCCTGGGGGCAGAGTCGTGTTCCCCCAGCCCCTGAGGGGATCCATCTGCAAAGCTCCAGTCTCAGGCCTGTCAAACCAGCTGACACAACTCTGCACCCAGCTGAGGGCCTCCCTCTCCCTCCAACCCCTCCCCTCAGATGCAGGTGTGAGCCCAGATGTTGATAGCCATTCACGTCCTCAGTGGCAGAGCTCAGCTCTGTTCCCCAGGTGCCTGGGGACCTTGTCCCTTCAAGGACAAGGAGGTCAAATCCATTGCCCCTAGGATGGGGAGGGCAGTCACAGCCTGGAACAGCAATCCTCTGTCCTGATACACTCAGGAGTCACCTGGGGGGCTTTAAATGTATACAATGCTGGGATGCTCTTTCAGGATATTCTGAGTTCTGGGGTGCTGCCAGTGTGTGCTGGGGGTCACCACCAGCAGGTACAGAGGCTGCCACCCAGAGACCAAGGTGCCTGAGAGTAGTAAAGAGACGGAGCACTCTTCCCACAAAGGGATGGGAGAGGAGACCAGAAGGCAAGATGCCTTCACCTAGAGGTGACTGAGCAGTGTATTACTTTGAATCAAAAGTTAGTTTGTTTCTGCTGAGTGGAATCAGGGACACCCAGGAACAACTGAAACTTAGTTATTAAAAATGAAAGTTACATTTCTGCACATCTGAGTGTAACTGTAAATCTTAAACCCACTGCCAGGTCCATCCAGAAAAGAAGAAATATATACCACCAATGAATAGGAAGAGATACTGGGCCTCAGCAGGAATCCAAGAAACACAAATCAAAACACCATTTGGGCCCCTGGATGGGAATGTCCTAATATCTTATACTCATGTTGGCAAAGGCAAAGAGACCAGCCTCTACTATAGTGATGATGAAATGTATGTCAACTTTTGCAGGGACACCTGGGTAATGAGAATTAAAAGAATTACAGTGAATACAGCTTTGGTGGAGCAAGTCTAAGAATTTAACCTAAGGAAATAATCAAGGATTATAGAAAACTTTGACAATGGACTTGTTCATTAGAATTTTTATTAATACAATCCTGAAAAATTTGTAAACAAAACCAAAATGTCTAATAATACAGAACTGGACCAAAGTATACTGCATTATGAAATATTTTGTGAAATATTATAAACCATTAAAATAATTTTAGAAATATATTTAGCAACTTGGAAAGGTGTTCATAATATACTGGTAACTGAGGAAACAAGTTTAAAAACATGTTTATTGCTTTCTAATGATTGTATATATGCATAATATGTTTATATATAATTTTAGGTAGTTAGAATAGGAAAAGGATTCACTCCAGTCCTCGGACCTTCCTTTGTTCTATTTTTGTAGGTCTTTCCCTTCTTTGCCTTTTAGCCACTGACATTATGGACTCCTTTTTCTTATTCTAACTACCTAACATTTCAAATACGTGAAAAAATGAAAGGATCTCCCTCTACACTATTCACAGTGGTTTTTCTGAGGTAAAGGCATTATTATTCTGATTGTATTTTTCTTTTTTTCTTAATGATGATGTTCTAGTTTTTCTCCAGTAAACATATTACTTGTGATTTGAAAAAGAAATTTCTCATGAAAGATGGTGGGTTAAACACACACATTTAGTAATGTTCTATTTCAAACCCCACTAAAATATCAATAAAACAATTTTCTTTTAAGGGATAAACCCATAAGGTTTTTGTTTTGCATTTTTAAGTGGAAGGATAAAATTGCAAAACTGCAAGACTCAAGTTGAAGGGGGCCACCAGATGTCTAGCAATGTGAATAAAATAAGCCCATGTGAAAGCACATGCCCGCAGTACACAGGGGGAAAAAAGACCCCAAGCTTCCAGACTTCATACAAAGGATCAAGAAGCAAATGGCTTAAAAACTTAATAGCAACCTCGTAAAACTAGAGAACAAGGAAGTGATACCTTTAATATTCTGAAGGAAATGATTTCTAGCTTGTAAGTCTTTACCCAGCCAAGCTATCAATTATGTGTACAGATTAAATAAAAGTACTTTCAGACATGCATGCAAGATGTCAAAAAAAAAAAAAAAAAATCTGCCTGCCAGGCGTCCTTCTCAAGAAGACAGGGAGATGCATTTCAGCAAACAAGAGGAGTAAACAGAGAAAGAAAAATGTGGAATAGAGGAGATAGGCACTCCAGCAGGGGAGTGAGGCAGAGGGACTCTCCAGAGTGCTGAGACAGGAGGTCCCAGGTGACAACCAAGCAGCAGGCAGAGGGGACACAGAGCTCAGACCAGGACTGGACAAAGAAATGGCAAGCACAGGATTCCCAGTATGTCTGAACACCTCGAGAGGAGATTTAGACAACTGGCGGGGAGTTTGGTATTGGGCTGTTAATAAGCCCATAGACAATCAGTGAATTTAAAAGCCAAGACAGTTATGAACTGCACGGAAGCCAAAAAGGTTGGGCAAGAAAGGATAAGTAAGGTTAAGATATTTCATGATCATGCTGTCAGGGGACTTAACAATGTTCATGTTGTGAACAGGGATTACCTGATAGCTCAGTTGGTAAAGAATCCGCCTGCAATGCGGGAGACCCCGGCTCAAACATGATGTGAACATGTTCATTTCAGGGTGAGCTCACCAAAACCATTACAGTCTCCTGGGAGAAGAGGAAATGGGGTGGTGGGGGGCTCTGGGGGAAGGCAACAGAGGAACATCATTGTCATCTACAGGAGGAAACCAGTAGATACTGCCTAAAACTGAAAATTCAAGAAGGAGCTACGAGCTCCATATTTGAAGATAAACACCAAAATAACAGACTGAAAAGCTGAAAGCGTGAAAGTGTTCAATGCTCAGTCATGTCCGACTCTTTGTGACTCTGTGAACTGTAGCCCACCAGGCTACTCTGTCCGTGGGATTCTCCAGGCAACAAGACTGCAGCGGGTTGCCATTTCCTCCTCCAGGGCATCTTCCTGACCCAAGGATCAAACCTGGGTCTCCTATATCTCCTGCACTGTCAGGTGGGTTCTTTACCATCTGAGCCACCTGGGAAGCCTAAAAAGTTGAAAATTGTTGCTTTTGGTGATGGAACAAAGGGAAAGGGACTGTTTCTAGTAACAAATTTCACAGATCTATTAGACTCTTTAAATTAGATATAACTTTGATCAAAGAAAAACAGAAGCAAATTGTACATTTTTTGTATTAGGTATTTGAATGGAAGGATTTATGAAGTCACTTTCAGCCATAACCATCTATAACTGGAGGTTATCTTCTTTAGGAATCACAATAAGCAGCTTTCTTGAACTTGAAGGCTTTGGGAGTCAGTTGTCAATTGTGAAATGACCCCCTTACATCAACAGATAGACGAGATTCTCTTTTCCTCTGTGTCCTTGGTTTGGGTTCATCTTGGCATGGCTGCCCTGAGACATGCGATCAGGTGGTAAAGCATAGGACTGATAAAGACTGGAGGCAGATCAGCTTTCCACGGACTCACCTGCAACTCCTACCCCAGATGGACCCTTAACCCTTGCAGCTCCTACCCTCCCTCAGGACTCTCTTAGCGACCCCTGCTCCTCCCCAGCATCTTAGTCTGCATCTTCACAGAGTGCTGATATGTTCCCTGTAATAGCCCAGACCCAGCTCAATCAGTCACAGGCCTCGTCTCCACCACTTGTTCACCGTCAGCAAGGCGTCTGAACCCCATCACATCCACGATGTGCACTGCGGGCCGTGGCCTTGGGCCTGACTCACTGCTGGGAAAACACACAGTCTCTTCCAGCCAGTGAGCAGGTGACACCAGGAGCCACCAGCTTGGCCACTAGGTGAGCACAGCAACCACGCTTTTCTCCACAGTTGGGTTAACATTCGTTATTCTTAAAATTACGCAGTGCTGTGCAACGTTAATTCAGAACAAGGAGCTGCAAATTCTAGGCCCTTCTTAAGGCTTACTCTCACAATGAATTAATGGTCCTTCAACAAACCGGGCTGCTGGAGGAATTCCAGGAACCTGTTTGCCCTGGTCCTGGCCTTCTGCAGCCACCACACGACCACTGACCACAGCCTCACAGTGCAAAAAAGTAATAGCAAATATTCACCAAGTGCTTACTACGTGTCCAAGGGCTGTACTGTGCACTTTACATGTCTATCTGCTCTTGATCCTCGCAAAGAGCCTTTGAAGTAGACACAATTACTGTCTTCACTTTATAGGAGAGAAAATGAGCTCACCAAAGCAAACTCACTTAAGATCACATGGGTAGAAAGTGATAGCGCAAATCCTCTTTGGGGACTATGAATTCACCACTTTGTAACCAGGTACTTTTCTCTTGTTCTAACAGTGTCCTCCAAGCTAGATGAAAAGTATTGGCCTTAAACATAGAAATGGGCAAATTAAAAAAGAATGAAATTTTTCCATTTGCAGCAACATTGATGGACTTGGAAGACATTGTGCTAAGCGAAATAACTCAAATATAAAAAGACAAATATTGTATGATATCACTTATATGTGTAAGTGCAAAGGTACAACAAACTAGTGAATATAACTCCCCAAAAAAGCAGACTCACAGATATAGAGAACAGGCCAGTGGTTATGGGGGCTCAGGCAGAGGGGAATCTTGGGATAGGAGATTAAGAAGTACATAGGAATTAAGTATAAAATAAGCTACAAAAATATATTGTAGAATACAGGGAATATAGCCAATATTTTATAGTAACTATAAACGGAGTATAACCTTTAAAAATAGTGAATCACTATATTCTACACCTATAACTTATATAGTAGTGTACATCAACCATACTTCAATTCAAAAATAAAAATTAAAAATAAAAACCACGACAGGTTGATGCAACTTGATTATAATGAAGCTGTTTGGAGTCAGAAGCAAGTGGTCTGTTTGCCATGTAACAGAAACATAATCGAAAAGGATTGCTAGACTACTTGCTCCTCAACAGCCACTGGCCACTTGGCTGTTTTCCAGAAGCATTAGAATGAGACCTGGGATTGGCTTTCTGGGATAGCTTTGGTGGCACCATGAACTCGCCAAGACCCTCAGCTGGGTTTTTCCCCATGGCTAGAGAGGCAGCCCTACTTGCTCAGAAACCCACAGGCTGCAGGTGTCCCCCCTCCCCTCCCCTTCTCAGATATCAGCAGGCCTGCCAGGGTGGGTGAGTCACTGAGAACCCAGGAACCATCAGCTGTTTTCACCCCACGGCAGAGCAAGAATTCCGTCATAGCAGGACCCTCTTTTCTGGGCTCCCATGGGGTCCACCAGGAGCATACGGCACAGATCTTCCCTGTTCCCAGATCCCACAGACCTCTTGGGTCACACTGCCTCCACAGGGTTCTTCCAGGAGGTTCAGCGGCGCTCTACCTTGGACTCATATGCGACTGTACTCTCAGTCTTTCCCTTCACCATTTTTTTTTCTTCTTCCAGCATTTGGAATTTTTTTTCAGTCTCAGCAACCAGATGGCAAGTACTTCTTTCAACCTCCTAGACTTAAACATTTTTGTCTAAATGTCCAAAAGAGCTTTCTGTTCTGTCTAATAGCGTTATTTTAGAACATAACATCCAGGAAGAAATTCACAGCTGCTTCCTTTCCACCATACCATGCCTCTTCTCTGAAGCAGGGAACACAGAATGATGGGACTGCTTAGAATTGGAGGGAAGGTTATACTGAAGGAGGATAAGTAAGGTCGAAAATGTTTTCCAGTGACGTTCCTGCCATGCTAATCTCTTCCTTTGTTAATTAATTGATTTACTTATGCAGCTGCATGCCAGAGCAGTTCGAACTGACTCGGGGAGCTAATTGTTCCATTTTCAGGAAATCCACAAGCTGATTATTAATCCATTCATAACTTGAAATCAGCTGTGGTGAAAGTATTTACATCACGAAAAGCGGCCAATGTTACAAATGGGGGTCACCCCTCTCTATGCACCTCCCTCTACCCAGAATTTGAGGTGGATTTTCCAAAGTTGAGTGTGTCAAGGTTGTTAATCAGTGCCAGTCCCACTTATGCCTACTTCTAATGGAACTTTTTCTACCCACGGTTTCTGCTGAATAAGCTGTCCTGTTTTATAGCTCACGTCCCCATGACCCTGACCCACTCTTCCCCACACAGAGCCATGGCTAACTGCCCTGGGCTGGGTACTTGATTCAATGCCAATCTAGTCAACCAGCCAGAAAACTGTGTCCTGGAGGTGCTAGCTCAAAAGATGAGCTTATAAAGGGCTCAGTGGATGTGCCACTGGAGACGTGCAAATTTGCCTTGATTTTTTGCTGGAACAGCTGTCACCATGGCTTGAGGGCATGTAGTTTCAGGTAGTCCTTGTCTGCACCACTGGGTGGGTAAGGGACTCGCCCAAATCCCTCAGGGGTGCATCACAACGGCCCCACCTCATGCCTGCTCCACAGGCCCCTCACCTCCTATCCTAGGACTTCCTCATTGCTGCTGAAACAAGAGACACCACCAGACCCAACTGGATTTCCCATATAAACAACCCAGAAACATCAGGAATTAACACCCTTGGGGTGGGCAATTTTTAACCAAAGGGATGTGGGAGCCAACAGACCAATTCCTGTCCCTTCCTCCTCTTAGCATCTAGCCTAGATCAGTGCTTCTCAACCTTGGAACTATTGACACTTTGGGCTCGGTGAGTCTTCTTTTGGGCAGCAGGGGTTGTGGGCATTGTAGATGTTTAGCATCACCTCTGGTCTCTACTCAAGCTTCCGTGATGGCTCAGCAATAAAGAATCTGCCTGCAATGCAGGAAACCCAGGTTTCCTGGGTTCAATCCCAGGTTCAATCCCTGGGTCAGGAAAATCCCCTGGAGGAGGGCATGGCAACCTGCACTATTCTTGCTTGGAGAATCCCATGGGCAGAGGAGCCTGGCAGGCTATAATCCATAGGATCATGAAGGGTCAGACACAACTGAAGGGACTGAGCGCACACACACTGGTCTCTACCCTCTGGCTAGAATAGCACTCTCCTTAGTCATGACAATCAAAAACGTCTGCAGACATTGTCAGATGTTCCCTGGGGGACAAAACCATCCCCGGAGAGAACCAGTGTCTAGACAATTTAGAAATGCTCTCTGAGATGACCTGCCAACACCAAAGAATCAGCAAGCTGACTCTCATTCTCCTCCACAGGAGGGGACACGGAGCATAGAGAATTTAAGCACTCTGTCCAGGTCGCTGGTTAGTAACTGGTGAAGCTTGAGTACTCCCAACTGCTACAGTGCCCTGCCCCCCACCTGAACTAGGACTCAAAGGTCTCTTCCTAGTGGCCTTCCAGCATCTGTTACTCCTTTCGTAGGGGTTTCAGATATAGGCACGCCCTTTCCCCACACCTCACCGTAAAGTCTTGTCAAAGTCACCACAGGACAGGGGGTGCCTTCGGCCCCCCGCAGTAGCTGGGTTTTTCCCTTCCCAGCTCCAGTCCCATCTGACAGCCACGCCACTCCTCAGGGCTGACAGAGGCTGTTCTCAGGTGCCAGGTACCAACACCAGCCACCCCAGCCAGCCCCCTCCCCAGAGCCCCAGCCTCCGAAACCCATCTCTGCCTCTCTACCACTTCGCTCCAGTCTCCGACAAGGGCAGCTATTTTGGGTGAGAAATGGGGCAGGCAGAAAAAATTTCATTTAAGCAATTAAAGAATCACTGCATTTTTCATGATTAACTTCATGTTCGCAGATTGAATGCAAAAAGCTGTTAGCCAAGCATTTCCATTTCTGTACCTGACATGAGCAATGGGAATATTTGTTCTGCCCGGGAGGATTACACCTTCCATTAATCTCCGTTTTATTGAAAGTTTAAATAACAGACAGACACAATGTGATCAATTAGCAGTGTAATTCCAAGGAGATGTCATAGTAAAATTAAATCTCGAGCACATCCCATGGCAAAGATGCCTGCAAGTTCTCTCCAGCCTCCCTTCACCATTGCAGTGTGTATATTTTAATTGAAAGTTTATTCTGCTATGTGCCTCGTCTACTAAATTTTAATTTAACATTGTAATGAGAAGGGTGTTTCTGAGGAGCTCTTCACAGACAAGTTGAGGAGGTTTCACAAATTAAGAGTATGAGTGAATTTGCAGCACTTTCCAGGCAGCTGTGAGGGAAAGGAGCTGCACCACCCCCAACCCCACCCACCTCCAGTTCTTCGGAGAGGATCCCAGGGTCTGGAGAACTAGCCCAGGGAAAGTTTAGCATCTGAGGCAGCGGGACCAAAAGCTGCTGCTGCCGCCGCTGCCGCTGCTGCTGCTAAGTCGCTTCAGTCGTGTCCGACTCTGCGCGACCCCATAGACGGCGGCCCACCAGGTTTCCCCCTCCCTGGGATTCTCCAGGCAAGAACACTGGAGTGGGTTGCCATTTCCTTCTCCAATGCATGAAAGTGAAAAGTGAAAGTGAAGTTGCTCAGTCCAAAAGGTGACCACTCCATAAAGGAAGAGATTTCAGGCAAAACCAGGACTGTATCTCTTCTTTCTCCTTCCTGCCAGAACCCCTTACTGCCCCCTATAGGCAAAACCCAATAGGAAACTAATTGGTCAAGTGAGAATGTGGTCTCAGCTCCAGCTTTGCAAAGGAGTGTAGAGCAGGGCAGGTCTGGAGGGGAGAGGCAGTCACTTTGTAATCAGTATCATACTTTGGAGAACCTGACTTTGCCTCTCTGACCTTTACATTTCTCTGTAAAATGGCAATAATAATACCAAATCTTCAGGGTTGTGGTGAGACTCCAGCGAGCTGGACTGGGAGCAGCGTGGGGGGGGTGTTGAAGCATACAACAATAAGAGAAGGACTGTTCTTTTCCATTGCGCCTCAGAAAAATCACAAGGGAGCTTCTCCTTCTTGAAAGGTGACCTCAACCGAAAAAGCAAATTGTCATGTGGCTGAGGTTGCAGAAAGGCCTTGACTGGACTGGGAAGTGTTCTGAGCCTCAGACTGAGGGAAGAGGAAGAAGAGAGAGCTCACATTGTTCTCAACAGAAGGACGAGAGCAGAGAGACCAGCCTATTCTGTTTCATTAAGGTCAGAAGTCAGTCATCACAAGGGTCACTTCACTGGAGCCTTGAACTTCAACTCTACTAGACTATATCTAACTTGCCATCGCAGCCCAAGAGCCTTGCTGTGCCTGGCCCAGGCATGCACTTGAGAAATGTTTGCGGCTTAGAAGTGAGGGGAAGGAGAGAACGAAAGGCATTAGGTGCAGCAGTGACAACTGCTGGTGGAAGATGGCATTGCAGCCCAGCTCTATGAGGCCCCACACAGGATCAAAACGGAGCCTATCTTCAGAAGCTGCTAACGTGGAATCAAGGAGTTTCCAGGAGAAAAAGAAAAATGCTAACAGTCAGGATTTAAAGGGCTGAACGCCAAAGAGGAGGGAAGAGATGTTAGCTCTCTGACTTAATTCTTCCCACTCCCCTTCTTGCGCACCCCATTCCAGCCTTCCTGCCTTCCTGCCTTCCTTAAACACCACCAAGGAGGCACCCACTCAGGCCCTTTACCTTGCTGTTCCTTTGCCCAACATGTGCTCTCAGGTATTCCTATGGCTTGCTTCGTGGTCCCTACTCAAACATCACCTCCTCCTTTGAGACTTCTCTAACCACTGCATTTAAAATAGCAATAATTCCTCTCGCTCGTGCTTCACTTTTCTCCATTGCACTGATTACCTGCCATTATTTTAAATATCTATTCATTTTGTTTGGTCTGTGTCTCCAACATAGAAATTCCCTGAGTGTAGATGTCTTTACGGTTCTCTACTATATCCCCAGCACCTTGGATAAGATGATACAAGTCACTCAAAAATATGTAATAAGGACTTCCCTGGAGGCCCAGTGGTTAAGAAACTGCCTGCTAATGCAGGGAACTTGAGTTTGATCCTTGATTCAGGAAGATTCCACATGCCATGGGGCAACTAAGCCCGGGAACCACGACTACGGAGCCCAAGATCTAGAGCCTGTGCTCTGCAACTAGAAAAGCCACCACAATGGGAAACCCATGCCCCTCAACTTGAAAAAGCCCATGCACAACAACAAGAGCACAGCCAAAAATAAATACATAAATAAAGAATTTTAAATTATGTAATGAATTATTAGAGAAAAAAGTATGAGATTTAACTCAAAGACAGAACTTTGAAGGTACTTTCTGCAACTTCTAATGGATTCAGTGTAAGTTGTAATGTGAAGATACTTCTCACTCTTTGCCCTGCTGCTACGATCTTGTCCATCTGCCCCAGCTCAAGTTTGCAAGGGTACTGGCAAACTGGAGGATGCAGTCTTCCTATCCTCTCTTCTTCTCCTTGCAAATTCCTTTCTGCTCTCTTTTGACAAAGATTCCTCATTGCCTCGCATGCATATTTACCTAAGTCCCTGGTCCAAGGCAGCTTTCTGGAGCTTAGAGGCATTTAGGTAATGCCAAGAGAGAAAACACATGAGATCCCCTCCAAAAATTTGAGATCTAGGAGCCCTGGATAGACACAGGGCTCCACAGTGTCCCCTCTGCATGGATCCAGGGCCATAGACGTTTTCTCCAGTGAGCTGGGTTCTAAGTTAGCACTGCTCCCAGCCCCCTTCCAGAGGGACTATTTTCCTCAAGCTTACACACAGCCCAAATGAGCCTCCTTCTCAAAACATCCAAGGAAAGGCAGTCTAGGGTCAGAAGACGCTGTTATTGTTCCCTTGTGGTAACTGGGTTGGCAGCAAACCCAACACAACGGCCATAGACACAGACATTCAGCAAACAAGCAGAGAACTGAACTGGGAGCTGTAGAAACCCCCAGGGCAGAGACCCCAATTCTGCCATGCACCCCGTTCCCATCTTGAACTCTAACTCCTCTCTCCTCCTCCACAGCAGGGCACCCTTCTGCGTTGCTGGAGTCCCCTAGGTGCTCATGTAGAGAGGCTGCCTGTGGAAGATGAGTCTTGCTGGCCGTTCCACAGATCCACAGCTTTGCCTGACAGCTAACAAGCTCTGTGGCCGGGAAGAGCAGCAGAGCGAAGGCCCAATTACAGCAGAGGAGAGCCTTGTACAAAGGGCTTAAATGCGCTAACAAGGCATTTCGGAAGGCCAGGGAGCCCCTAATGACCTGCCTGCTGTCAGAGAGGGAGCCAAAGGCTGGGAGGGAACAGGCCTCTCTGTGCTGCTGCCTGGTGATGTTTGTCACGAATCTGTCTTATTCAGAATGAGTCTGGTTGTCAAAAAAAAAAAAAAAAAAAAGCAGGGGAGTGGGCATCAGTGTCAGGCAAGGAGACAGGCCCAGCTATCAGGGAATTTCTATAAAGCGCAGCTCTAGAAAACATTCCTTTCCCTCCTCAAATACCTTCATGGTCCCCCATCACCTGCCAAATAAAATACTAACTCCCCCATCTGATAATCAGAAAAGTTTACTTCCCTATGGCTGAAATTTTTAGAGGACAGTGTGTGGGTCGTGGGCACCAGAACTGCCCAGCCCCTTGCTTAAAGGGCAGATGTGTACACCCCCTCCAGGGTTCCTTGATTATAATCTTGGGGTGGAGTAGGGGCTGGATTCTGATGTTTAAGCAGCTTCCTGGGTGATTCTCAACATAGTCACTCATTCATTTAATCATTAAGTATTCAGTGAGCTGTTACTCTGCCCCAGGCACCGTGTTGGGTGCTGGGGAAAAGAGGTGAGCAAAAAGCACTCACTCTCTGTTCCCCCAGGAGCTATCAACGGGCAGACATGAAACAAATAATCATACATGCAGATGCCAACTCGTTACTGACTTTGGGTACAGCCAAGGGCACATTGGTGCCTGCAATGGTGGCCTAAGCTGGGGATTGCAAGCCCAGCTCTGAAGTCAATCCTGGGCTCCTCTCAGCTCTTCCTCTGCCTGTGTGACTAAGTTATGGTCCTTCCCCAAGTCTCAGTTTCTTCCCCTGTAAAATGGGCCTATAACCATGCTTTCCTTCCTGTGAAGATTGGTGTTTCCTAGGTACATAACCGATAATGGCCTTGTGGGGCAGGGAGGTGGCAGCAGGGGTCAGACAGGCAGCTGTTAGGATGCGACATGGCCTTACCCAGTGCTCAGTCCAGGTTAGTGGAATTGACCTAAACATTTACAACTTCTCCTAGTTATACTTTCTGCCTTACAATGATTGAGGAGAAGTTCACTTGGGTTTCAGAGTCACTTCTTTTCCTCTGGAGGGAACCACTTTAAACACAACAAGGATCCAGTTTACTCCCCAGATGCTCGGTGGGTTGAGATTCTGTCTCATGACCTTGGCCAAGTCACTTGCCCTCTGATCAGGGGCTCCTCACCCAAAGACTGGAATCAGTGATGTCTTAGAGCCTCAACATGGGCACCCGTCTCTTATTTTGCCAGACAGGATTTTTTTAACCTGCAGAAATTAGTATTTCATTGAAGAATAACATGTTAGCACTAAGAGAGTATGAAGGACATCATTGCAGGAAAAAAAAGATAATGTTCCACAAAAGAAACATTGGCAACACTATACATAAATTACCTAAGCATGTAGCTCTCACTTTGACTAAGTGGTGAAAGCATCCCTCCCAGACCAGCTGCAGTCCAGATACCCACAATAGGGACTAACGACCTAGCCCAGTGATGATGGTGATAACAACGATGAGGAAGAGACCCACCACAGACATTCACATGGCACTCACTGTGTGCCAGGCTTGCTTCTAAGCACTTTATATATATTAACTCATTTAACTCTCACTACTACCCTATCAAGTAGATCTATCATTGGCCCCATCTTGCAGAAGAAATAACTTCCCTTGGGTCTCACTGCTAAAAAGTAGTGAACTTCCTGAAGGAGTTGAAACATTTTTAATAGTCAGCTCATCATTTGGATGGCTCCATAGTTCTTTTCTGTCAGAATGTTCCATCTGGTGGTCCATGTTGCTTAACAAGCAGTCAAGGACCAGTGGATTCTGCTACACGCATCTGCTTTGTCACCAGGCAAGTGAAGCTAGGATGGGATGGGCTGACACTGCAGCATTCCTAGGCAGAGAAGTGAAAGAAGGGACATTGTTCATCGCTCAGTCATGTCCAACTCATTGCGACCCCATGGATTATAACCCGTCAGGCTCCTCCATTCATGGGATTCTCCAGGCAAGAATACTGGAGTGGGTAGCCATTCCTTTCTCCAGGGGTTCTTCCCAACCAGGGGGTCAAACCCCAGGCTCCTACCTTGCAGGCAGGTTCTTTACCATCTGAAGAGATCTACCATAGACATTTACATAGCACTACCCCACCAGGGAAGTCCTGGTGAGAAGCCCAAGTGGAGAAGAGCAGTGTCTAAACATCACCTCAAAGCCATGATCAAACAGCCAGCCACCTGGCGTCTTCACAGAAACCCTGCACCACGGCTGCGTTTCAGTCACACCCAGAAGCCCAGGTTGGGTCCCTTGGATGCTGAGGGGGAAAAATGTTCCCTTGTTTCTCCTTTCTTCTCTACCTCTTCAGCTGGCAAGCAGTGAGGTTCTGCTGCATGTCAGGGGCCCCAAAGATGCTCCCAAGCCAGGCCGACAGTGGCCCACAGCCTAGAGGAGGAACAATAAATCCACATGTGACTAAGAGCCGTGTGGACCATGTCACAGCCCACGGGAGAGCAGATGCTGTGGCAGCCCAGAGGAAGACACACTCACGTCAGCATGAAGGCTTCAGCAAGGATTGGATCCCCCTAAGGCTTGAAGGATGAGCGGCTGATGCCGGCAAGGTAAGGCCATTAGCAGACTCCTGAGACTGCTGAGCCTTGGAACTTCCCATCCTCAGAAGCAGGGTGGGAAACCATCTGAGCCCTCCCCACTCCTCCAGGGTACAGCCAGCCTCTCATCCTGTCACACATGAAAGACGCAACTTACCCAGCTGGGCCACACCAGGCCACCACTCAGAGGGCGCTTAATCGTGGGTAACGGTACAGAGGCACAGATGGCTGGCTGGCAGGACCTGCTTCTTTAGCCTGAAGCATTCTCATATTGTACTTAGATTCACAGAAGCATAAAACAGGCAATTTGGACTTGACCTCAGAGGTGACTCTTCAATGCTGGGAAGCATCAGTTGGACCCAGCAGAAATAACAATCTTTTAAATTTGCCTAACATCATATAGTTACACTTCATTTCATTTGCCTGGTACCTGCAGATGTAATCAGTGTTCACACTCGCCCCTGTCATTGTCCAAATGAATCCTCTGTTGTCACATGGCATAAAGCACACATCCAGCCACCAGCCAGGCATTTTTGCCCTCATCTTAAGGTGCCCAAGTAGCTAAAAACCTCTAAGTTTGAGGTTTGGGGGAGCCAAGATGCTGGTCCTTCAGCAGAATAAACTGTCCTCAGCCACTAAAGGGAATCAGAAATAATAGGCCATCCTAATGAACAGCTCACACAGCGCCCAGCTCAGTGGAGCAGAGTGGACCTGGCAGGAAATGTCTCATCTCCAAACACAAGTGCAGTGTCCAGCAGAAAGCTAGCAGCACAGGGGACACGCCTCACTAGGAAAGAGAAAATGCTTGTGACTGGAGGGAAAAGCCCAATTACCCCAAACGTGGCAACTGATCCTTCCTGCACAGACAAAACCTGGGCAAGGCCTGGGGACCCATGAGATGTCTTGGGAGAGGGATGGGGGGAGGGGTGCTAGGGAAAGGGCCTCAAGACTACTGGCTACACATCCCTCTAGAACTTTGGAGAACATAGTGGATTGGTGTCTGACTCACATCTGAGAAATCTAAAGGGCAAAGGTTTGGCTGAATTGGCCGAGGCAGCCTCGCCCTGAGAGCTGAGGTAAGATGGATGGTTTGGGGGTGGGGGGAGGCGGTTGGGGGGGCCTTAAAAGGCATTTCAAGAGAGCCACCTGGAGGGGCAAGTGAAAGTGAAAGTCGCTCAGTTGTGTCCGACTCTTTGCACTTCTGTGGACTATACAGTCCATGGAATTCTCCAGGCCAGAATACTGGAGTGGGTAACCCTTCCCTTCTCCAGGGGATCTTCCCAATCCAGGGATTGAACCCAGGTCTCCCGCATTGCAGGCAGATCCTTTACCATCTGAGCCACCAGGGAAGCCCAAGAATATTGGAGTGGGTAGCCTATCCCTTCTCCAGCAGATCTTCCCAGCCCAGGAATCAAACTGGAGTCTCCTACATTGCATGCGGATTCTTTACCAACTGAGTTACGAGGAGAAATGAGACCTCAAAAGATGGTCTGTGGGTTTCCCTGGTGCCTCAGTAGTGAAGAATCCCCCTGCCAATGCAGGGGACACAGATTCTATCCCTGACCCAGGAAGATCCCATATGCTGCGGGGCAGCTAAGCCCATGTTCCACAACTATTGACCGTGCCTTGGAGCTGGTGCTCCACCACAAAAAGAAGCCACCACAATGAGAAGCCTCAACGAAGAGTAGTCCCCCACATACCACAACTACAGAAAGCATGCACAGCAACAAAGACCCAGCACAGCAAAAATAAATTAAAAAAAATTTTTAATAGTCTATGAGGAAGAAGATCAGCAAGAACTCAAGGCCAAGGGAACACCATAACTGCCCACCCAACAAGTTGGTGAGAGAGATGCTAGAACTGGAATGAGTAAGATAAACAAATGATAGGTTCCAATGATTCACTTTTTAATAGTAGAGTGGCACAATCACTCTCTGGCTTGTATTCTCATAGGAGCACAGTCCTCTGCCATAGTGCTCAGCTCTAGCTGGGCCAGTGACTTACAATGGCCAAGGTGTGCTCCTGGAGCAGGGCTGCAAAGTGCCTGCTCAGTTAGGCCTTTCCTCTTGCTCTCCAGTGACCCATCAAGGGAAAAACTTTTCCTGAGTGGCCCTGAACCTAGGCCCCAAAATGAATATGGAGGAACCAGACCCACAGCGTGGAGCTGACCCACCAGCTCAGCACAGTCTCATTAAAGACTCACAATCAACCTGTAGACCCACAACTATGAGAATAAATGCTGATTTTTAAGCCCTTGAGTTTCGGTACCATTTGTTAAGCAGCAGCATCCAGTGAAGGCTGATGTACCAGGGATACACAAGCTCTCAAAACATCAAGGAGGGAAATGGTCAGCTGTAAAGAGCAGCCAACATTAGAGGAAATAATTGCCAGATGCCCCATCAGTTGTGAAGACCATTTCTGCCCTCTGACCTTTCTTCTCTTGCCCCACCTCCCTCTGTTACCTCATTACCTAGCAGGCTGAGGAGAGGAAGAGTGTGATGATCAGGGTTATGGATCAGCTTGGCTAGGCAGCAACCCTCAGTCATTCAATCAGACACTAAACTAGGGGTTACTATAAAGGTATTTCGTGTGTGTGTGTGTGTGTGTGTGTGTGTGTATGCGTGCAAGCTCTCAGTCATGTCCAGTTCTTTGCAATCCCATAGACTGGAGCCTGCAGGCTCTGTCCGTGGAATTCTCCAGGCAAGAACACTGGAGTGGGTTGCCACTCCCTTCTCCAGGGGATCTTCCTGACCCAGGGATTGAAGTGGCGTGGTACTTCATAGATGCTATTAAAGTCCATAATCAGTTGACTTTATTAAGGGATTCTGTCCTAGAAAATCTGAATAGGCCTGATTCCATCAGCTGAAAGCTTTAAGAGCAATCCTGAGACTTCCCTGCTGCTGCTGCTGCTAAGTCACTTCAGTCGTGTCTGACTCAGTGTGACCCCATAGACGGCAGCCCACCAGGCTCCCCCGTCCCTGGAATTCTCCAGGCAAGAACACTGGAGTGGATTGCCATTTCCTTCTCCATGAGACTTCCCTAAAGGAAAGGAAATTCCACCTCCAGAAATAAGAAAGCTCATGCCGGAGAGCTCACTTTGCTCTTCCTAATGGCTTGCTCTACAGATTTCAGCTCTGCCCAACCAGCCCCATAATTATATGAGCCAGTCCTGCCCAATAAACATCTTAATACAAGTTTCTCACTGATTCTGTTTCTCTGGTTGAACTCTAAGTGATACAGATTTTGGTACCTGAAAGTGAGGGACCACTGTAACAAACATCCAAAAATGCTGAAGTGGCCTTGGAACTGGACAGTGGGCATAGGGTGGGAGAAAATTGAAGAGCATGATAGAAAAAGCCAAGATTGTCTGGAACAGATTGTTAGTAGAAATATGGGTGTTAAAGACTCTGCCAGTGAGGGTCTAGCAGGAAGTGAGGAGCATGGTAAGAAAACCTATATCTTCTTAGAGAACACTTAAATCATCGCGAACAGACTGTTGGCAGAAATATGAACGTTAAGGATGCTTCTAGCAAGGGCTCGGAAGGAAATGAGGCACATGTTATTGGAAACCACAGGAAAGGGGATCTTCGCTGTCTAGTGGCAGACAGCCTGGCTGAATTGTGTCCTGCTGTGCATGGAAGGCAGAACTGGTCAAGCGATGAGCTTGGAATCTGAGCTGAGATTTCCCAGCAAAGTGTTGAAGGAGCAGCCTAGTTTCTTTTGGCTGCTTCTAGTGAAATGGAAGAGAAAAGAGAGAAATTGAGGAAAAGAATTGTTCGGAGAATGACTGGGGAAAATCTCAGCCTGTTCACTTTGCAGATGATAAAAATTAGGGGATTCGCTGTTGGGAAAGCATGCCCTGGAGACAAGGAGCTGTGACAGAGGCAGAGACTGGAAGGGTGTGGGAGCCACAAGCCAAGGATGGGTAGCATCTAGAAAGTGAAAAAGGCAAGGTAACGGATTCTCCCCTAGAGCCTCCATCAGGAATGCCTTCCTGCTCACCCATTTCAGACTTCTGAACCATAAGATCACAAATTCAGAATTTTCAGATAAGACCTCTATGTTGTTTCAAGCCACTAAATTTGTGGTTACTTGTGACACAGCAGTAGGAAACCAATACAGAGAGATGAAAAGAGCAAAATCTCTGGCAACTCCCTTTTCTGATTGCAAGCTTGAAATGCAGTTTGGAGCTCTGGATATTACTCTAGACTGGACATTTGAATGACCGAGCTGAAACTGTCTTGAAGGCTAAATTGACCAGAGGATATTTTATGATCCAAGTTTAAGAAGAAAAATATGGGGTTCCTGGTGATCTCTTCAGGAGCAGGGGACAGTCTGGCCCACAGAGAGGGTTTCCAGGGGAAAAACTGAAGGTGCCTTATGAAAGGGTCCAAGAGTCCTGCTCATTCTGGAAAATAAGGTTGCTTGGATATTCAGTGAAGAAGAGAGGTGTAGGGATTTGATATCAGTGTGAGGAGCATGTGGGGGAAGTGGAGGGGCTCCTGGGACCCATAGTGGGAACTCAGGGATGCCATCTCCATGGCCGTAGCAGGATCCCATGGGAGAGGAAGATGCTCCTTTGTTATATCAGCTCTCCTAGACTCTCCCCATGGGCCTGGTCACGTGGCTCTTCACTGTGAACTCGCTCCATCCTTTCCTGCATGGTGTTTTCAGCCTCTCTATTACCCTTCCTGAGCCCTCAGAGCTGCCTCCTCATGGAACGAGTGAGCCACACAAATTCCCTCAAGCCCAGGAGCATCAGAGAAATAATCAGCCGGGGCCCCACCCACTTAGTTCAGGTCTATTTTGCTAAACTTGTGAAAGGGACAACTTGGGATGCCACAGAGGACAGATCCCATACAGTGAGGCAGAAGTCTGAGTGGTTTCAATAACCAGACAGTACTGACTCCATATCCAAACTTGGCCACTTTTCAGCAGTTTATCTAGAACGAGAGACTGAACTTCTCTGGACCTCGGTTTCCTTAGTGTAAAGATCATAGTGCCCAGCTCATGGGGCCTTAGTGAAGATTAAAGGGGAGAACATGGGGTGAGCTCAGTGAACAGTAGCTGCAATAATAAGAAGAATTAATGTTCTGATTAACAGGGCCTCTCCCTCCTGCATCTTCTGTGCCTCTGCTACCACTGCTCTGACCTGCCCCAGCCCTAGCCCCACTCCACCCCTACCTCAGCCAAGGCCAGGACTCCCTCCTGAAAGCCCCATGGCTGCAAACAGTTAATGTGATTATTGCATTTAGCCCAAATTTGCAATAGCTTCCTCTCTTTAATCACTTTGAAAGTGTTTCAAATTCCCTTCCTACGTGACTGAAATCAAAGTGGCACCTGTGAAGGCAGAAAGCCTGGCTGCCAGTGCGAGGTGGAGATGTAAAACAGTCAGGCTTTGATGGGGAGAAATTATGTCTTTCTTAATTCCTTTTACCCTATAATTACCAGGCACGACCACGTGGGTTAACAGCAAAAATAACTTGCACAGAAAGACGTCTCCTGTACAGTCCTGGTTCGAGTCCTCATGGGAGACCCCCAGGGGATGCTCCAGGGGAGCCCCCATCCAGGCACTTTCCTCCCCAGCTCTCCAGGGCCACTGATCCCCAGCCAATGAGGGTCAATCGAGAGGTCCTTTTGCCGCCTCCTCCACCCGTCTCGACAGTATCTGACTGTGAATCCCTTCTTCTCCCCTTTCCTGGCCCAACACCCCTGTTGCCGTTCTCCTTGTCTTGCCTCCACCTGCAGTCTCCTTTGCAGTCTTCCTCCTCATCCCTTTGTCCACCCCCTAGGCAAACTGGCCTCCCTGAGTCCTCACAGCATCCCTCTTCACCACCTCTCGCCCTTTCCTCTTTCTTTGCTTGTCTCTCCTCCCTCCCCTTCACTCCCACCATTCCAGAGAGCACACCTACCCTGAAGACCCTCAAACCAGCCTCCCCACTGTGATCTCCAGACTCCAGGACCCCCAACACCCAGATACCGGCTCAGGGTCACCACACTGGGATGCCCTGCTGAGTCCAAACCAGCTTCCAAAGACTGCCCTCTCCCAGCCTAAAAATCCACTACCAGGATCAAAACTTGTGAAGCCCCTCCATCTTCTCTTTCTCCTGAGTCCAGATTCAATCCCAGCCAATATCACTCATGCAAGAGATACTGCAGTATGATTTACAGGAAACTGCAGGAATTTTGGAGTCATATGAACTGAAGTTCTGATGGTAAACTTAGGCCAAGTCATTTCAGTGTCCTTATTTATAAAATAGCAATGATACTGTGTACAGCCAAGAAGCTTTTTTTTTTTTTTCTTGTTCATGCCACTTGGCTTATGGGATCTTAATTCCCTGACCAAGGGTTGAACGCAGACCCTTGATGGTGAAAGTGTGGAGTCCTAACCACTAGATAACCAGGAAATTCCTGAGTCATTTTTTTAGAACTAAATTACATAGTATCTGAATATGGTTCATACATTCTCTCCTTTCCCTTCCTGCTGCCTCTACCCTAGTGCAGGCATCATTTTTCACCAAGTCAATGGCAACAATCTCAGAACTGGTCTCTCTGCCTTCAGACATTCCTCTTTCCACCCATCAGCCAACCCACTGCCAGAAACTTCTTCTTAAAATTCATTTCTGACCATGTCATCCTGCTCAGAACCCTCAGCGGCTGCCTGTGGCATAAAGGTTAAATTCCAAAGCATAAGCAACATGAGTTGGATGCAGGGAGCAGGACACTGAGTGTGAAGTCCTCCAAACTAATCCCAAATCCTCACTCCCCAACTAATGAATAGTTTAGACTTTGGCCTTTGGTTTCTACAGTTTGATGAGACAAATATTTCCTAACTCACAAGACTGCTGTGGGGATTAAATGAAAAAGCTCAGGAAAGCACCTACCAGAGTTTCATTGTAGGTGTTTAGCAGATTCTGATTCTCTTCCCCTCTCTCTATTCACCTCTCCCAAACCCTTTGTGGGGGGCAGGGGGTAGGTAGTGATGGACTTGGTGCTTCAACCTTCATTATCAAAGTTCTTTCTTTTTAATCTTTAAATATAACCTCTGGGTGGCAAACAGCAAAATTTGGCTGTCACTGGAGGAAACCCACAGCTATAAGCAACACTGATGAAAGCAAATAAATCCTAAATATTGACCACCTGCTTCCCCATGAGAACCCAAGCCAGGCAATGGGGATAAGGCCCCAGATTAAAGAACATCTCAGAGTGGGACGTCTCAGAGGGGGGCCCACCCGGGCCCACCCTTGGGTGAGAATTCCTACAAGGGATAAAGTAGTAGTTGACTTAACTGCTTGATTCACTAAAAAGATACTTAGATATCTATTTTTCCCTAAAAAAAGTTTATATACTGTTCACAGTTTCATGCCATAGACCCACAGTTGGGGAAGAAAATACCTATGGTTCTTGCTTTTTCTTCTGAGAAAAGTCATTTTCATCTAAGCATTTTTTCAGGTTGCACCTCAGGGTTCACTATTAGAGCTGTGATTTCAGTTTCTGACTTGACTTGCCATCCTTAATTGCTCTGTAGAGAGTTGCCCTCTTGGCATCCACAAAACTTTTCCCTCTTCTTCTCTACCTACAGCTCACCAGCCCGGCCTACATCCATCCTTCCTTCCACTTTCCCCCGCCACCCTTTTTAATAGGATTTCTATAGGTATTTTTTAAACTGTGTTAAAAGACATACAACATAAACCCTCTAGCATTTCTCCTTAGAAGGAGCTGTCTTCCAATTAAAAAAAAAAGAGTGGGCCATCTGGCATTTTTCCTGATAGAACTCTGTCTCTTTGCCCAAAAAAGAGGGCCAACCTACCACACTGTCTTCTCAGAGCTCTGTCTCTTTGTTGAAGGGGGAGAAAAAGAAGGTGGAGGGGGAACACACCCTGGAGAAGGTCCACCCCTCAGCATTTGTCCTTAGAAAGAGCTATCTCCCCATCTGAAAAAGAGAAATAGACATCTTGCATTTCTCCTCAGAGGGCGTTCTCCCCGGCCTGAAAAAGTCCAGCCATTCAGCATTTGTCTTCATTGACTGAATACTGTCTCTTAAAAAAAAAAGAAATGTGTTTTCCCTCCACAGATTTCCTCCATAGAGTGCTGGTCCTCTGTCTTAGCCCAAGGGCTTGACATCTAGCATTTCCCTCATACAGCTCTGTTCCTCTCTTTGAGAAAGTCAACTGGCCATCCCAAATGTTTCCTCACAGGGTGCTGACTCTGACTGAAAAGGAGGTCCGAGGCTATGGTATTTCTCCTCCTAGATCTCTGTTTCTCTCTCTTAATGATCAGCATTTCTCTGCATACAGTGCTGTTTCTCTGTCTGAGGAGGACTAGTGACCCAGCGTCTCTCCTCACAGAGCTCTGTCTTTCTGTCAAAAAAGGAGGGCCAAATTCCTGTGATTTCTCTTCATAGAGTGATGCTTCTGTGTTGGAGGAGGAGGTCCAAGTCTCTGACATTTTTCCTCAGAGAGGATTGGTTCCTGGTTTGAAAGAGGGAGCTGGCCATTCAGCATTTCTCTTCACAGAGAGATGTCTCTGTCTTAAGAGGAGGTTGACACTCAGGTGTATATCCTCACAGAATACAGTTTCTCTTTCTGAAATAAAAGGCCAGCATTTGACATTTCTCCTCATTGTGCTCCATTCCTATGTCAAAAAAAAGGAGGATCAATCCCAGGGTATTTCTCCTCATAGAGCTCTGACACCATGTAGGCGAAGGAAACCTAGGCATCTGGCATAGTCTCCTCAGTACACTCTGTCTGTCTCTCTCTCTTTCTCTCTCCTTTTCTCTCTCTCTCTCCTCTCTCTCCTTTCCTCTCTCTCTCATTTGGAGTACTGACCATCAGACCTTTCTCCTCATAGACTCCTGTGTCTCTCTCTGAGGTGGAGAGACCACTCAAAATTTCGCTTCAGAGGGGTGTCTGTCTGCCTGAAGTAGAGGGTCAGTCAACAGACAGACATTTCTCCTTAAAGAATGCTGACTCTCTGTTTGAGATGGAAAACTGGCATTGGGGCATTTCTGCAAATAGAGGGCTGTCTTTCTGCGGTGAGGTCCACCCATCTGGAATCTCTCCTCATAGAGTACTGTGTTTCTGTGGAGGGTGCTGGGCTGGCCATTGGGCATTTCTCCTCATGGAGAGCTGTCTTTTGCTTTGATAAAGTGTACCCAACCATCAAGCATTTTTCTTCTGTCAGCGCTATTTCTCTGTTGAAAAAGAGGCCAAGCCTCCAGCATTTCACCTCATAGAAAAAGAAAAAGCGAGCTGGACACGTGTCTTTCTTCTCAGAATGCTTTCTCTCTGAAAAGAAGGCTGACCATTAGGGACTTGCCCTCATAAGGTGCTGTCTCCCTTTCTGAAATAGAGTGCTGACAATCTGGTGTTTCTCCTCAGAGTGTGGTCTATCAGAGGTGGAGAACCGGGCAACAGGCACTTCTTGTCACAGAGCTCTGTCTCTCAGTTTGAAAAAGTGAGCTGGCCATCCTGAATTCCTCCTCATGGAGAGTTCACTGTCCCTGTCTGAAGAAGAGGGCTGGTTCTCCACCATGTCTCTTCCCAAAGCACTTTCTCTGACTGAAGGGACGGTCCAACTCTCCTGCCTTTCTCCTCCTGGAGCTCTGTTTCTCTGTTTGACATGAAGGGCTGGCTATTAGGCATTTCTCCTCCTCCCAGAGGGCTGTCTCTCTGTAGAAGAAGGAGGGCCAACCCTCTGGCATTTAGAGGGAGCAATCTGCCAGTTTAAAATAGAGATCTGGCCATCTGCATTTCTCCTCGTAGAGCACTGCTTCTTTACCCAGAAAAGAAGGGCCAAGGCACCACACTGCCTTATTTCTCTTAACCCAGCTCTTTCTCTGTCTCCATGTTGGGGTGGGGCTGGGGGTGGGGCTGGGAGTGGGGCGCAAGGGGAGAGGGTTAGGATTGGCTCAGCAGGTAAAGTATCTGCCTGCAATGCAGGAGACACAGGTTCCATCCATGGGTCCAGAAGACCCCTTGGAGGAGGAAATGGCAACCCACTCCAGTATTCTTTCCTGGAAAATCCCATGGACAGAGGGCTACAGTCCATGAGGTCACAAAGAGTAAGACAGCACTGAGAGAGACTAAGCAACAAAACAACAACTGCATTTCTCCTCAGAGGGCGTTCTCTGTCTGAAAAGGGCTGACCATTCCACATCTGTCTTCATAGACTGAGCGCTGTCTCTGCAGTTGGCCATGACTGAAGTGACTCAGCGCACACGCACACTTGGAAAGCCGTGGAGGTCTGCTTTCCCTCCATGATTATTGCCCATAGACTGCTGGTCTTCTCTCTGAGGCCAAGGGCCTGACATCCAGCATTTCTCCTTACAAAGCTCTGTCCCTCTGAAAAAGTCAGCTGGCCATCCTCAATGTCCCCTCACAGGGTGCTGACTCTGACAGAAAAGGAGGTCCAAGACTGCAGCATTTCTCTACTAGAGCGCTGTTTCTCTCCCTGAGGTGAAGGGCCAGAGAGTCAGCATTTCTTTGCATACAGTGCTCTGTCTCTGTCTGAGGAAGACAGCTGTTGACCCAGCCTCTCTTCTCATAGAAGTCTGTCACTCTGTCAAAAAGGGAGGGCCAGATTCTTGCTGTTTCACTTCATGGAGCGCTATCTCTGTTTTGGAGGAAGAGGACCAAACCTTCAGCATTTCTCCTATTAGCCAGCTGTCTCTCTCTCATCCTCTCTCTCTCTCTTTGCAAGTGTGTTTCTCTTTGTCCATCTGTCCCTTTGTCCATCTGTGACCATGGCTCTGATGTATCTGTCCTTCTTTTTCCAAATCTTTTTTCTCTGTGTTTGTATCTCTTCCTCTATATCTTTCTCTTCCACCCTCTGTGTCTCTGTCTCTATCCCCCCTCTCTCCTTGTCTCCCTCAAATCTCTCTGTGTGTTTCTGTGTCTGTCTCTCTGTCTCCCTCCCTCACTCTTCTCCTCAAGACCAAGTGTGACCCTGCCAACTTTCCCAGTTCATTGTGGGGAAAACATTGAACAATTATTCTTTGCTCATGCAAGGAGCTCAACAGCTGGAACAAACACTGAGAGATTCAGAATTAATTGGGTGCTGATTATTTGTCAGCAGAAAAAAAAATCTTGAGATACACATGAAACAAAAGACAACCTAGCAACAGTGGAAACCTCAGCTCGTAGCAACAAGAACAGTCCTAACGAAGCATGACCATGCCAGCTCGGCGCTTAGCTGGCTGCTAACCACTGCTATAGGAGGAAGGCAAACAGATGTTAGAGCTGCCAGGAGCCAAGTGAGGCCATTCTGGGACACTTCTGGGCCCCCAAGAGCCCCGAGAATCTCCGCAATGGAGACACCAGAAATCTCTGCTCCAGGTCCTACATGTGGAGCCTCATTCACTTATTCTCCAGAAAACATTCTCATAAGCACCTACCTGGGCACTAAGGAAGTGAACTTGACCCAGATAAGATCCTGTATGCAAAGAACATCCAGTCTGGCCACTAGGCGAGAGCAAACAGACAGAAAACTATAATATAATACAAACACCTGGCAACGTGAAGCCCAGAGTGTTCATGTGTGCTAAGTCGCTTCAGTCATGTCCAACTCTGCGACCCTATGAACTGTAGCCCTCCAGGCTCCTCTGTCCATGGGATTCTCCAGGCAAGAATCCTGGAGTGGGTTGCCATTCCCTTCTCCAGGGGATCTTCCTGACCTAGGGATCAAACCCTGATTTCCTGCATTGCAGAGAGATTGTTTACCATCTGAGCCACCAAGGAAGTCCCAGGTGGACGGAATTAATAACTCCACTCTTGAGAGCCAAAAGGAGGAAACAACGCAAATGTCTATCGAGGGAAACACAGATAAACAAAATGTGGTGCATGCATGCAATGGAATGTTACTCAACCACAGAAAAGAATGAAGTGCTGACATGGATGAATCTCAAAAACCTCACTCTGTGTGAGAGAAGCTAGACACAGTCATACATCGAGGTAGTACATTTGTATGAAATGTCCAAAACAGACAAATCCATAGAGGCAGAAAGTAGGCTAGTGGTTGCCAGAGGCTGGGGAGGAAGGGAGGGGGAGTGATTACTAGTAGGTATGAGGTTCCCCTTTGCAGTGATAAAGGTATCTTGGAACTGGATATTGCTGATGGTTGCATAACACTATGAATGTACTAGATGTCACTGAATTGCACGTGCTTAAATGGTTAGTGGTTACTCTTAAGTTTTGTGATGTTTATGAAAATAAAATCAAATAAAAATAAAAGCGGAGAAACCATAGCTGAGGTTTAGCCTACAGGTGGGAGTTAGGGCGGGACCAGATTGCCAAGGGCTTTCAATGCTGCTGCCTTTTGCCTTAGGGATGATGAGGGGCTCTTAAGGACCTCAAGCCAGTCTCAGAACATTCAGCCAGAGGAGTGACATCATTTCAAGTACTTTTGGACATTTCCTGGGGTTGCAAACAGGAAGGGCCAGGAGGCATGCAGGAGAGGCAGCAAAACCCATTAGGTTGCTGATGCCAGCTGGGAGTATTTTAAGGGAGAGCTAGAGAGGTGGGTGGGTAACACACACAACTGAAGGACACGCACCAAATGTTCCACAGGAACGTGGGCTTGGACCTCGAAAGCCCTTCAGAAGCCTGGGAAAGGCAAAGCCCGCCCCCTGCCTGAGCTGCCTGCTTCAGGGAGGTCTTGGCAGACTGTCTACTGTGTCTCCCCTAAGCCCTGGCTCTGGGTTTCTGGGAGTGGGTGGGCTGGTGGGGAGTAGGAGGATCAGGACCCTAAGGCCTGGGCCCATTGCTCTGTAGCCAGGCTGCTCTGGGAGGAGCCAAGGTACTTGGAGACCGGGTGTGTATCCCAGCACCATTACCCACTCACCCCAGGAGGAGTGTCCATCTTGGAGATTTCCGTTCCCTCTGGGTCCAACTTCAAAGTTCTGTGCTTTAAAGATTTGTTTTAATTAGGCCTGCCTTAGTCAGAGGCATTGAACGTTATCTCCATCTCAGCTGGCTCCTTTCCTTTGCTTCTTTTCTATTGACTTTCAGAAACTCTGCCAGCTGCATTTGGGCTTTGATTATTTTTTCATAAAGGAAAAAGCAGAGCTAGTTGTCAGAGGCAAGGAGCCTGCCCCTCTGGAGAGAAGAATGGAGAGTGGAGGGTGGGCCCTGGGCTGACCCTTCCAGAATTTTAAGACATTGCTCCACACCTCCCCCAACCCTCCCCCAGGCTGGCCCTCATCCGTGCATTTCTCTGGCTTTGATCATGAGTGGCACTCCTGGAGGTTCCTGGCACATGGCAGGCCAAATCTGAGCATGTCAGGGACCAGAAACAAGCCAGACCTGCCAGCACACTCCAGGCAGCTAGATAGGGGCACCAGGCAAAAGTATAGACAGGAGGACAGGCAGGCTGGGACCAGAGGTGCCAGGACCAGGCATTGGAGTATGACAGTCAAGGGATCTGGAGCTCAAGCCAAGCCCATTGTTACCAAAATGAACCCCATCTAGGCATCCATCCACCAATGTATTCACCATTCATCCATCCATCATCACATTGTACACCCACGCAGCCATCCAGCCATTCTTCCACCATACCATTTCCCACTCATCCATCCAATTACTATTTACCAAGCACCCACTCTGGAGAAGGCAATGGCAACCCACTCCAGTACTCTTGCTTGGAAAACTCCATGGATAGAGGAGCCTGGTAGGCTGCAGTCCATCGGGTCGCTAAGAGTCGGACACAACTGAGCGACTTCCCTTTCACTTTTCACTTTCATGCATTGGAGAAGGAAATGGCAACCCACTCCAGTGTTCTTGCCTTGAGAACCCCAGGGACGTGGAGCCTGATGGGTTGCCGTCTACGGGGTTGCACAGAGTCGGACACGACTTAGCAGCAGCAGCAGCAAGTGCCCACTCTGTCTCATAACTGTGCCTTAATTCAGCAGAAAATTGGCTGGAAGATCAAAATATGAATAGACTAGGTCCAAGGAACAAGGAGCCCCCAAACTCCCAGAGGAGCTAAAACACACATGGAATTTGGGATCAGATGAAACATAAGAGGCCTGGAGTCATAGAGGAAATGGAGTCAGATTTCTGATGGGGCCACACCATCACAGCAGAAGACCCTGATGGGAAGTGGTCCACAAGGTCAGAACTGGAATGACATCCCAGAACTAGGGATGAAAGATTTAAGATCCCTTCCAGCTGGGCCCAGGATGGATCCTGGATCTTCAGAGAAGTTGAGCCCACAGGTGGGGTGAGGAATGAGCCCCCAGGTGAGAGATTGTGAGGCTTCAGAACAGAAAGAGGAGGGACGTCACCCTAGCCGCTGGACTGAGAGGAGAAAAGGTGAAGTGAGATGTCATGGTGGGAGACAGGAGAATGGACGCAGGTAAAATGCCAGCTCTGCCCCATAGAGGGTCCCAGTGGAGCATCAGAGTCCAGAGGGAATGAAGCCTCTGCCATCCTAGTGTCATGTTGATAGAGCCCCAGGAGCTCTGCTGCACTGCATACAGCCATCCCAGCAGTGGACTGAGGCAGTCCTAGGCTCACTCAGGCCCCAGGGAAATGAAGCAGAGAAGAGTTCCTGGGCCACCCCTGCGTCTCCTCTTTGTACAAAGATCAGACACGCCACCAGCCTACTTCCCACCAGCCAGGAGGGCTGGCCGCTGCCAGCTGAAGGTCAAGGGGAAACCGCCCTCCCCTTCCCAAAGAGAAGAAGATGTTGCAACTCTGGGAAGTCTCAGCAAAGCTGTAGGAAAAGGTCACAGTGGAATAAATTATAGAGATTAAAAGAATGCCCAGATCTATGGAGGCTGGGCCTACACAGCAACACCTCGGTTTTCCTCTTTCATCATCAGCCTCTAATTCTGGGACATGAAATTACAAGCTTATTGATAATGATCAGTGATTTACCTGAGAAAGCCCAGCCCTAATTAAGAGCAGGAGAAGCTGACACTGCTTTTCAACTTCCCACCAAGGTCCAACAAGGAAATTACCTGGTTCTGCAGAGCAAATAATGTCAACGGGCACTCAGGGGCCCAGGCTCCCAAATGCACATGCTCTTGCTGAATTAATATGCAGAGAGAGCTGCCTCAAGTGTTTGCAATTTGCTGGTAATTGGGGCATTGATGGAGGCTAGGGGGAAGCAGCAAGCCAGTGTGTGAACACAAGAACTGCACTGTCTGTCTGCTCTTCCAGGGGACAGAAGCTTTAAGACCTAGTCTGGTTGGACCCAAGAAACATCCTGAAGCCTTCAGAGAAGCTGAAGAGGTTGTGAGAGTTTGGGATATTCCTAGGAACATCAGCTCATCTCATCCCTGTGACCCGGGACCATCCTGATCTTTGAACTCTGAGTTGCAGCTGTTAACAGATGGGAACGGGGGTACTCTTTCTACCCCCTTCTGATGCCTATGTCAGAAGCTTTCTCTGTCTCCTTTATACTTTAATAAAACTTTGTTACACACAAAAAATAAATAAATAAATAAATAAACAGATGGGAACGGAGAGCCAGGCAAGGCAGAATGTTTGGATTTGGGAATGGGGAAGTTCAGAAAGGCAAGAATAAGAATTTACATCATCGAGGGTTTATAAAACTGCCAGGTAGGTTTGGAGAAAGGAAAGTATCAATTGTTCAGTCATGTCCGACTCTTTGTGACCCCCTTGGACTGTATGTAGCCCACCAGGCTTCTCTGGCCATGGAATTCTCTAGGCAAGAATACTGGAGTGGGTTGCATTTCCTTCTCCAGGGGACTCTTCCCAGACCAGGGATTGAACCTGGGTCTCCTACATTGTAAGCAAATTCTTTACTGTTTGAGCCACCAGGGAAGGCTTAGAGCCAGGTCTTATATCTGCACCTAGGTGGTATCTAGGATTCTTTCCAGCTTGATTTTCATTCAAAAATATTAATCTTAGCAATACCAGCTCAGCAATAATTCTGATCATGGGAGTCTCTTGTCAGGGAACTGGTGTTCTTTCCCTAATAAAAATAGTAAACAATAACAATTGCTATTGTTATTTTACAGCAGTTAAAATATATTGAAATCTTACTAGCTATTGTCTTAGCTCAGGCTTGCCATAACGAAATATCATAGGTTGGGAGACTTAAAGAGCAGGAATTTATTTCTCATAGCTCTGGAAATTGGGAAGTCCAAGATCAAGGTGTCGGTCAATTTGGTTTTTTTAAGAGCTCACTTCCTGGTTTGCAGATAGTCACCTTCTCAGTATATGTACATGGAGAGACAGAGAGCAAACAAACTCTCCAGGGTCTTTTCTTATAAGAACATTAATCCCATCATGAAGCCCCCTCTTCTTTATGGCTTCACCTAAACCTAACCATCTCCCAAATGCTCATCTCCAAATACCATCACATTGACAGTTTGGATTGCAATCTAAGAATTTGGGGAAACAAAATTCAGTCCCTAGCACCTGCCACACACAGAGTAAGCACTTTGCATGCTGTGCAAAGTGCTCACAAGCCAATGAGAAAAGTGTTATTATCACCCCCACTTTACAGATAAGAAAGTTGAAGGCTTAGAAAGGTTAAGTAAGGTTAAGTAACTTTGCCAAAGCCACATAGAGATAATTACAGAGCACACAGGCTTAACCAGGAGGCAGGCAACAGGAGATGCCCAGTCTCAGCCCAAGTTAGAGTCAGCCTAAAACTAAGTCATATCTGGGCCAGTCTGAAGCTCTTGTGCATCTGTTGACATAAAGGATGCAGGAACTCCCTGTGGAAGAGCTCACTCCAATAAGAGTCAGACCCACATGCAAAATTCAAACACCAAGAGCCCAAGTTTGGGGGAGGGATTCTGAGTATGGGTCATGTCACTCAGTGATGCTCAAGGACCCTGAGATCCCCTTGTGACCTTAGGGGGAGAGATGCTACTGAAGCATAAGAAAACACTGGAAGAGCTTCTCTATAGCCATTTCTGGGGACATCAAGAGCTCATCCTAGCAGTAACTCCCACAGGTCAAGGGAGGACCACATCCTCAGCACCAACTTCAGCACCACACGTTGGCTGTCCTAATCCAGATGGCATGGGCTCTTGCACAGCTGCTTCCCCTTGGGGTGGACAGAGTCACAACATCACCACCAGGAGCAATATGGAAGGGAAGGAAACCCAGCTCCACAGGGTCCCTGAAAGAACTCACGACAGAGCACCCAGAATCCACCCACTGGACACTCTTAGAATTCTCTAAGAGGAACTGAGCCCAGACTTGCTGCAGGCCATCCAAAGTGAGAACTGACTCTAACAGAGATCTTATTTTCACCTCTGCCAAACCAGACCCAGAAAACATGAGCTACATTTACATCATTTTCTTGCTTTAAAATACACACCCTGTACTAGTCATCTCAGGCTGCCATGACAAAATACCATGGAGACAGGGTGGCTTAAACAACAGACATTTATTTCTCACAGCTTGATGGAGGCTGAAAGCCCATGATCAAGGTGCCCACAGACCCAGTTCCTGGGGGAAGCTGCTCTTCCTGCCTTATAGAGAGTTGTCATCTTGCTGTGTTGTCACATGGTGGGGAGAGAACTCTGCTGTCTCTTCTTCTTCTTGAAGGACACCAACCCTATTATATTAGCCCTTATGATCTCATTTAGCCTTCATCACGAGGCTTCCCAAGTGGCACTAGAGGTGAAGAACCGCCTGCCAATGCAGGAGACGTAAAGTGATGCAGGTTCGATTTCGATCCCAGGGTTGGGAAGATCCCCTGGAGCAGAGCATGGCAATGGACCTTGTCTGGAGAATTCCACGGACAGAGGAGCCTGATGGGCTACAGTCCATAGGATCACAGAGAACTGGACATGACTGAAGTGACCACACACACACACACACACACACACACAAATGGCCTTCATTACATCCTTCCAGGTTCTCCCTTCAAATACAGTCACATTGGGAGTTACGGCTTCAACATATGAATTCGAGAAGGACGCATTTGGTTCATCACATGGACACACAGAACCCACTCTCATTGAGCCTTAAGAGTAAGATCAAGCAGGTGTTACTGTTCCTACTTTGAACATGAGTTAACTGAGGCTCAGAGAGTTCAGTGACTTACCCAAGACCATAATTAATTATGACTTAATCTTTTTAAAACATTTCTCTCATTATCTCTAAATCATCATGTAATAGACCTATCAGTGTCCTGCCCCATCTCCTCAACACATGCCATTCTAGTGAGTGATGAGACTGTCCTGCTGCAGGCACCTGGGGGCTCGGTGCCCCTGGTGCTGCCCTCACCATGGCGGATGCCAACTAGAGGATCAGTACCACAGCTTGCTGGTCCCTCATGATACATAACTTTAAAAGGGTATCCTCCATGATCTCCAGAGCTGCCCAACAGGATCAAACCACCCTTGCCCACGGTGGTACCCTGCTCGGTAACCCATTCCATTGGCCCCCCTCCCTTTCTGTCCTATCTCCCCCCACCCTCCAAGCTGAAGTCCCTTCCCAGACAAATTACTTGCCCTCAAATCCTTGTCTCAGCATCTGGGGAAATGCAATCTAAGCCCGTGTTTTTGGACAAAATTTAGAAATTATAAAACCCCAAAAAGAGAGGATAAATGTATACATGTGGCTGATTTACTTTGCTGTACAGCAGAAACTGACACAGCAGTGTAAAGCAACTGTACTCCAAGAGAAAAAGAAAAAGAGAAAACTATACTCAATTCCACTCAACAAATATTTTGAGTACCTGTGTATGCTAGGTACTCCACTAGGCATCAGAAATTAGTGCCAAGCCAGATAGACTATTTCTAAACCTCATAAAACTTATAATCTAGAAGAAATCAATATCTTCTCTATCTTACAAACTAGAAAGAGCCACTGTTATTCTCCGCAGATACCAATAATTCCAATCTTGTGATTCCATGTAATTATATATACATATCTAGTTACTAAATCTGTATTGTACCATATAGTTTTGAATCCAGGTTTTTTTCTTGTAATGGTACAAGTAATTTTTCATACCTCTAATTAGTCTCTAAAACATGAGTTTTCATAGTTATGAAATATTTCCTTATCTTTACCTGCATTTATTTAACCATTCCCCAATTGTTTCTAATGTTCCATAATTACAAATAACACCATGATAAAATTTAAACAGATTCTAGATGTGCTGTGATATAATCATATTAGCATTTTAGAAAAATCTCACTGGCAGCTCTAGGGAGCCACATTCAAGGAAAATGGGAGTAGCAAGACCAGAGTAACTGGTTGAAATATTCCAGGCCAGAGATGATGAAGCCTAAATTCCATTGTTGGCACTGGAGGTGATGGAGATGGAGAATAGGGATTAGAAAAACCAGTCTCCTGAGTGGCTTCTCCATCTCCACTTACAACCTCTTGTCATCAGTTTAGAGCTTACATGTCCCTTAATTGTCACCTTGTTAGTCTTGGCTTCCATACTTAATCTTCAGTCCCTTCAGGGAGAAGCCTGTCTTGTCCTCCAAAGTCCCCTAAGACCTAGTACAGGTCTAGACACATACTACTGGAGTTGAATGTCCTTCTTCCTTGGATAGAAATAATTCTGGAAATGTAGTTATGCTTCTCAAACCAGCCTTTAGATATGGAAATGATAGAAAAAAAAATCTACCAATGAGGGTACTTACATATAAGTCATCCAAGGAACCTGTAAGGCAGGCAGAACTGGTCATTTGAGCTGGAAAGGACTTGATCATTGGACACAAGATAGGTCTGCTCTGCCAATAAGCCATGATCTGGAGGATGTTGTGGGAGTCAGCAATACAAATTTGGAGAGAGATACTCTGATTACCATGCAGACTGAGGGTGGTGAGAGTGAGCCAGGGCCAAAACAGCCTTCCTAGAGCCTCCCTTCAGGGTGTCCTGGGAGGGAAAGGGAGGCAAGCGTAAGCTTAGGACAAATATATAAAACCCAGATGAGAGGGAGACAAGATTTCCTCCCCTAGGGAGGCCACGAGCTAAAGAGATTTGCCAGGAGAGTGGAGTAGCAATAAAGTGAAAGTTCAGTGGGGTCCAGAGTAGTCCCCAGAACAGCAATTATTGCCCGAGCAGCATTTGTACGGCCAGACCCTGTGTGGGGTGCTGGAGACACAGTGGTGAATAATACAAGTAGGATCTCTGCCCTCATGCAGTTTACAATCTACCAGGGGCAGGCTAACATGTATCAAGAAGACTGGCTCCCAGGCTGCTGCTGCTGCTAAGTCACTTCATTCATGTCTGACTCTGTGCAGCCCCATAGATGGCAGCCCACCAGGCTCCCCTGTCCCTGAGGTTCTCAAGGCAAGAACACTGGAGTGGGTTGCCATTTCCTTCTCCAGTGCATGAAAGTGAAAAGCGAAAGTGAAGTCGCTCAGTCGTGTCTGACTCTTAGCGACCCCATGGACTGCAGCCTACCAGGCTCCTCCATCCATGGGGTTTTCCAGGCAAGAGGACTGGAGTGGGGTGCCACTGCCTTCTCCGGCTCCCAGGCACCTCCCCATAAATGATCTCATGTCATCCTCTCACAACCATTCTATGAAACAGGTACTATGATGCTTCCCATTTTACAAGTGTGCAAATCGAGGCTTAGAGAAGTTGTTAACCAGCCAGACATCACAGTTGGTGAGTGATAGGATCAGAACTTGAAGATATGGCTAACTCTAGAGTTCTCCCCTGCTTTCAGCTAGAGCAATGGTTCTCAAACAAAGGCAAAGTCTCCCCAAGGATATTTAGCAATGTTTTGGGTTGTCAAAACTGAGAGAGATGAGCTACAGGTGTCTAGTGGGGAGAGACCAGGGGTGCTGTCAAACATTCTTCAATGTACAAGACAGGCCCTCAAAACAAAGCATTGCCAGACCCATGGTATCAACAGTGCCAGTGTGGATGAGTCCTGGGTTGGCATGCGGATCATGAATACCAAGAGCAGGGACTCAGTCCTCCCCAAACTCTCAGGATTTATCCGAAGGCATGGCCAATCTGACAGATGAAGCCAGCTCCAGGCCCCACGTGTGAGTGGCTGTGGTGGCCAGAAGACACAAGGAGGGCACGATGGGGAAAATGCCCTGGGTCCCAGATAAATGACGCCTGCAGGAGGAACAGGAGGTGAGGTGGGAGCTCCCAGAGCAGCTGTCCCTCCTCCCACCACTCCCCCAGATGTTTGTCCTCAGCGGCATATTCATCAGCTCCTTGAAGGATACAAAAGCACAAACAGTGCTTGGAGCATTTACTCTCCCTGGACAACACTGAGCTAATATTTGCTTTAGCAAATGGCTGAGCTGTTCATCTTCTCTGGCAAAGGGGATTTGTTTTCCTCTTGGGAGATCACTGAGATTCTAAGTCAGAGAGGCCTACATCTGGAGGAACTAGCGTCTCCTTTAAGGCCTGAGAAACAGGAAAGTGTGCTGTATGGTGAAGGGGAAGGAAGAGAACCAAGAGGAGGCAATCCTGGCTGTGGTCCTACTGTGTGCCAGGTTTTATATGCACGGCCTCATTCACAAGAGCCCCGAGAAGAATGGGATTGATTTGGAAGGGCAGGGTCCCATTTTACAGAAAAGAAAATGTCAACACTGAGAGGTTAGGTAACTTGTCAAAGGCTACACAGCCTGTGAGGGACATGGATGGAATCTGAAACCCATGTGCAGTTGATCCAAAGCCCCTGCATATGCAGGTCAATGCTGCACCAGGCACCGAACCTTGGCAGCAGAGCAGGACCTCATTTACCTCTCTGACAGGACAAAGCAGAGTCATGCAGGGAGCAGAAATTGAGGTTCCAGTCAGCAGAAACCTCTATAGACTCTAATCCTGCCAGGAATTTTTGTTCCAAATTCAGAAGCCCAATTCGAACTGGTCTAAACAATATTAGAATTTATCCACTCAGGACTTGGAAGCTCTTGAGGAAAGACAGACTTCAGAGCTGGTTGGATTCAATGGCCAAACAATAGCATCAGGGATCTGGTACTCTCTGTTTCTCCTCTCTGCCTTCTTTAGAGTCATCTTCCCTCGTGGTGGCAAAGTGGCTGAAGAAGTTCCAGATATCTCGTCTGTATTCCACCACTTGGAGAGAGGAGGGTTAGCTTTCAATGGGTCTCTCAGGCCAGTAAGCAACCTTCTTTCCCATAAGGGAAAAATCTCCTTACATCCTGGTGGTGGTGGTGAAGTCGCTAAGTCATGTCTGACTCTTGCGACCCCATGGACTGTAGCCCACCAGGCTCCTTTGTCCATGGGATTTCCCAGGCAAGAATACTGGAGTAGGTAGCCATTCCCTTCTCCAGGGCATCTTCCCAACCCAGGGATCAAACCCAAGGATGCTGTATTACATGTGGTCTCCTGCATTGCAGGCAGATTCTTTACCAACTGTTGGCCCGATTTGGGTCATATACCCATCCCTGAGCCAATCTGTTTGGCCAGGGGAAGGCCTTGCACTGACTAACTAAGCCTGGATTAACTGAACAAGACACTGTAACAAGGTGGGTGACATTAGGAACTTGACTGAATAAAAGGAAATCAGATAAACTCTTGGAACTAGAGTTGGGTTAATGCTCTAAAAACAACACGGTCACTGCGTGTAGCCATTTCACTCATGCATGAGGGATGGAGGAAATTTGGGAGAGGGAACCACAAGGTCTAGGGCACCAAGTAGACCAGGTACTGTTTGGAGTCAGACTGGGGATTGGGAGGTTAAAGAACATGGCTGTGATATGAAACATGCTTGACAGGGTCAGTCAATATAGCTCCAGGTAGTGAGAGGCACAGTGAGGACAAAGAAATGCAGGTGCCTTGAGATACACAGCCAGCTCCAAGACGGTCACTCTCTCTATGGGATAGAGGCAGAATCCCTCTAAGATGAGGCTATAGAGTGGTCCAGCCCGAGAGAGAGACTGAGGGTCTGGATGCAGTGGTGAGTCCTTATGAAAAGGCAGAGGACCTTTAAGGAATGAATGATTCCTGCACCCAGATTTTCTATTTCTATAAACCCATCAGCTCCATGAGAGCAAGGACTGAGGTTTTCATCTCTGTCCCTAGAACCCAGTATGCTTGCGTACTCAGTGACTTCAGTCATGTCTGACACTTTGTGACCCCATGGACCATGGCCTGCCAGGCTCCTCTGTCCATGGGATTCTCCAGGCAAGAATACTGGAGTGGACTGCAATACCCTCCTCCAGGGAGAACCCACTGGATAGCGTGGTGTATAGTAAGCACACTACAGAAGTGTTAGATTAATTAGCATAACCAAGAAGGTAGACCTACGGAAAGGTCTGTGGAAGGAAATAGTAAGGCAGTCACGTCAGGTTCACGAGAAAGTGCACACACTTGAAAAATGGCCTGTGTGTGTGTGTGTGTGTGTCCCTCTCCTTTCCCACCTCTCCCCTATCTCTCCCTCCCAGGTGTTCTTTCATCTCCCAAGACCATGACAAGTTTCAGGAGACTGGAATACAAATAAATCTGAGCTGAGAATCACCCTCAGATCAGATCAGGAGCATCTCATTGCCTTTCTCGAGGTAACCCACTCAAAAAAGTGGCAGCCAGGAGATAATTCCCCAAACCAACAAACACCCACCTCAGAGCTGATGCCCCAGGGATAAAGGAAGCCTGTCTTCTGCCAGCTTCTGAGCTGTTCAGACCCAGGGCTCAAGTGTGAGGGCTCCTCCGTAGGTGCAGGTTCCATCCTGGGGTGAGTAGAAGCAGGGAGGATGGTGGGGGGGGATTAAGCAAGCCAAAGTCCCATCAGATGTCACGGAGAAGCCCACTCTTGTGCATCTCCCAAATGACTAAGAAACAAGCACTGAAGCCATGAGCTCCTACAGGCCTTCCAGGAGGAAAGTCCCTGAAAGAGAGGCAGGGACAGGACACAGAGACAGAGACGGGGCAAGAGGAATAGCGAGAACAAGGGTCATGTGGACAGACAGAGGAGGCGGCAGCAGGGCAAGGGGCAGATAAAGCGTAAGAGCCTCTGAGATGTGGGGACAGAGACAGGGTTGTGATAGAAGCAAAGATATAGTGGAGGAAGGGAGGGCACGGATGGAGAGGAGAGGAGGGGCGAGACAAGACTCATGGTCAGAAATGGGGGAATTCCACACAGATGAAGGTCAAAGACAATGAGACTAAAAGACAGTGATGGGAGCGGAGGGAAATATTCTGCAAGAAGAGTGAGTTTGGACCAGATTATCCACACTTTTCTATCCAGGCTTCGAGTTCTTGTTTCTTTGACTTCAAAGGAGGGGGCAATAAAGACTGAAGAAAACGGTAGGGAGGCAAAGGCGAAGGTTGAGAAACTGAGGTGCTATAGGGAGAAATGAGGATGTGAGAAGAGAGGGGATGTCAGCCCATAAACACGGCACACGGAAAAGTCAAAGGGAGGAGGGAGAAAGTCAGCATGTTTGTCTTGGGGTCCCTGGACCTCCCTGATCTGCAATAAACACATCTCAGCAGCACCAAAAGACAGGCTCCTCCTTCAAGGAGTCTGGGGCTCAGGTCCTCACATTGCAGGAGTGGTGATGGGGTGTGGGGTCCCCCCTCCAGGTGAGTTTAGGGATCTGACACCTCCAGGGGTGTCTGTGAACACAGGGACCTCACTTGCTCTCCCCAGGGAGGTGGTCCATGGTGGCTGGCTTCATTTCCTGACTTTCCTCTGCAGCTGACTTTCTGATTCTGTCTAGCACTTATTATTTTTAAATGAAAGTGTATTAAAACTACTTTTATTTTGAGAATTATCTGAGAATTTCACAGCCCCTCTGGAGAACATCAGTGGTATCCTAGGGGAGCTGTGAACAGAACTGGGAACCCTTCTGAGGCAGACGAGTACCATCTGCCAGTTCCAGCGCTGCCTCCAGCAGTCAGTGGTGCAGGCCCCTGGGCGGGGGTGGGGGGTGAGAAGGGACCCTGAGTGACAACAAGCTTTCACCCAGAGGTGAGAGTCGGCATGTGGCTGGCCTGATGGAAGGGCCAGGTGTGGGCTCAGCCTATGACTGTAGCAGCTTTATATGTGGCCAAGGTCCTTTGTCAGGCAGAGTCTACTCTCTAAGGTCAAGTCATGAGGCCACAAAGATTCCTACAGGAGTGCTGTCCAAGCCTTCATCACTTGCCCACTATCCAACACAGCCAAAAGCCCATCAAAGCTGGTAGCCAAGCCTGCATCCCATCAGGCTCAAATCATCAGCCTCGAACCTTCCAGAGAGCTGCTCCTCCAAGCCCCTGCCTCTTTTTTTGCCACTGACCTCCCAGAAATTCTCCAGCTTTATAAAAATCAAATGTGCCCAGTGACAGGCACTGTCACTCACAGAAGTTCCAAGAAAGAGCACTCCTGTCTCGGGCAGCCCAGAGTGCCATGTCATGGCAGACATCCTCCTTGGGGGTCTGACTAAAAACAGTCGAGTTCAAGGACAGATCAGCTCAGCATGTGAGACTGTTTTCTTTGATTCATCAGATCTGCTCGAAGACAGGACAGCAACAGTGCATACGGAACCATCTCTGAGTCTGTACTGGACAGTAACACCTCAGTCTATCCTCTGACAACCTTGGTGACAAATATTAGTCTATTGTCTCTCTTTTACAGATTAAGGTTCAGAGGCTCAAGAAGATGCATAAATGGTACATGTAACAAAATAAGTTGGACCACCATTCACCCTGGAGGAGGAGGGGTTATGAGTAGGGTCTGTCCGTCAAGCATCAAATGGGGTGTTTAACCAGATGGACTCTGAGGTTTCACTCAGCCCCAGCTTCTGTTAATCTAAGGTTGTAAGTATCCCATGTGTGTGTGCTTAGTCACGCGAGACTCTTTGTGACCAGGCCATTTCTTCCTCCAGGGGATGTTCCTGACCCAGGGGTTGAACCCGCATCTCTGGTGTTTCCTGCATTGGCAAGCGGATTCTTTACCACCGCACCACCAGGGAAGCCCTATGAAAGTATCACAGGCAAAGAGAAAGATGGACAGAGAGTGAGTCAGATGTTCTCACAAGGAGAAGCATCTTTGTGCAGAAACACACCTCCACGGATGCTGGGTTTTGAAAACAAGACCCTCTGTGCATAGCCTGGAAGATCAGGACCTGGATAAAGAGGCAGGTGACTGGCTCTGTATGAACTACAAGGGAAATGGGGCCTGGGAGATGCAGCCAGAGAGATAAGAAAGGAAGGCAACAGAGCCTGGAGCCCAATGAGACAAGGATACCGGAGCAGTTCCTTATTCAGGAACAGCCCAGGGCTTCTGTGCCCAGAGATTCCTAATATCCATGTTAGTACTTTACTGTGTGAGTCTGAGAAAGAAACTTCCCCAGAGTCCCAGCACTTTCCTGGGTTATACTTCACACGTGCCTTGATGCTGTGGCACTCTCGGGGAGTGAGGGAGTTGGGGAATGCCCAGTGAGGTGAAAGGATGCCCAGAGAGGCAATTCAGCTGAGAGAAGGAACAGAATACTCAGAATGATCAAGAACTCAGCAGAGGCTGGGGCTTAGCACCTGCACCCAAGAATCCTTGAGGTGTTCAGAGAGATGTCAGAACGCACCTCTGGTCTCAAGATGGTAGCCTAGGCTGCAGCCCACCCCACCCCCAAATTCACAGAAATCATGTAGATGGTATAAAAACAGACATGCTGTGCGTATGGGGGTAGGGAGTCTATGGGAACTCTCAGTGCTTTCTGCCCAGTTTTGTGACCCTAAAACTGCTCTAAAACATAAATTCCAATTGAGAAGTTTAAAAGAAGAATAAATACAACATAAAAATAAGCATGTGCATTCATAGCCTGTAATGCAGGAGCCTCAGGAGACAAAGATTCAATCCCTGGATCAGGAAGCTTCCCTGAAGGACGGCATGGCAACCCACTCCAATATTCTTGCCTGGATGATCCCCACAGACAGAGGAGCCTGGCAGGCTGTGGTCCATAGGGTCACAAAGAGTCAGACACGACTGAAGCGACTCGGCACACTTGCCCGCACTATGCTGTATATATCCACGCTTGAAAACTGGGGAGGGACTTGTTAGAGATCTGGAGACTGAAAAGGCTTTATACAAGAAGGAAAGATGTAGAAGGGATCTTCATTTCCAAGATGAAGAGGGAACTGCCAGCTTCTAGTATATAGGAAGGAACATGGAGAAGAAACTGTAACACAAGAGGGAGACGGTTGGCAGCAGCAGGGGCAGGACGGGGAACTTCCCTGTGGTCTAGTGGCTAAGACTCCACACTCCCGTTGCAGGGGGCCTGGGTTCTATCCCTAGTCAGGCACCTAGATCCAACATGCTACAACTAAAGGGGGGGGGGGGGGGTGTGTGTGTGTGTGTGTGTGTGTGTGTGTGTACATAAGACCCAGCACAGCATGACAGGATGTGGACTGTCTCTAGTTGGTATGGTGAATGTGGGGACTTGGGGGCAGAGAGTAGTGCTCAGGGAAGCTGGCTATACCTTGGATGATTGGGGACCACTCACCTTCAGAGCACCAGCCACTGAGGTACGCTGTCCAGGGGCATGACCCATCCCACCATTCTCAGAGCTCATGAGAAAGAGCCAGCTTCCTACTCAACCCCATGTGAGCTGCACAACAGTCTAACAGGAAATCTCAACTCCGAAGACAGGTGCAGAGTCGAGAATCTCCATACATGAGAAGGGACTTGAACCAATTTTAATTCACTCTTGAACCGATTTTAATTCAGCCCAAGGATGAAAGAACCTTGGGCTAAGGATTCTCAGGAACTTCTAAGAAGCAGCTATGGTTTCTAGAACCACCCTTCACTGCCCTTGGCAGAAGCAGATCCTAGGCTGGAAGTCCTTAAGACTATTGAGATGGGTGTTCCGGGTGATGCAGGGAGGAATGGATGGGGAAGTGGGAGGAAGTAATGAAATCAGCACAGGACGATGGGGGTCCAGAGAGCCAGGCTTGGTTCTCCGGATACTTTATACCCACATGTCCCAGAATCTCTTCTCAGCTCTGGCACAGCTCCCTAAATGAATCCTTCTCATTTTCAGAACATTCTTGACATAACGTTAACATCTTCAGGTGCCTTCAAATGTGAAATGAAATCCTGGAGGTGAGCAGACCACAGCAAGGAAGATAATGGATTACTTTCTAGATATCAGTTTCTATTAGCTGCAAGCTGAGGTCTATGTTGCAAATGGGGTTTGTGCTTGAGGAGAGAGCAAAAGTGTGGTTAAAGTTCAGCCACTGACTGAGGATTGCGAACAGCCACCAGCCACTCTTGGAGCGAGGCACTAGCTTCACGACCTGAGGCTAACTTCACTGGCCAGCCAGCCCATTGGCACTATTCTGCCTCAGCAGCTTCCAACTCAAGAGTCGTGGCATGTTGCAAAGGACTACTGAATCTGTATATATTCCAGGCGTTGTCTGCAACCTCGATAAATTATATGCTTATGTGTCAATGCACAATCATGTCTCTAGCAGATACAGATGGTTCCAAGTTCCTGAATTCAATGCAGCTTTTCTTAACGTTAAGTGTTTGTTCAATCAAGAATTACTACAAGGACTTCTCTGGCAGTCTAGTGGTTAAGACACCACACTTCCACTGCAGGGTTCAATCCTGATTGGGAAATTAAGATCCCACATGCCACACAATACAATGAAAAAACATGAAAAAAATACTGCAAATATTACTGTTAACATGTGAGTCCATAACACTTTTTTAACAAAACAAAGGAGTCCCTATATCCCAGAAGATGGCATCCAGGGCTCTCCTCAAGAGGTCCCCCTGTGCCCAAGAGCAATCTGTTTTGGAGGAAACAAGAGGAATTAGATAGTCTTCGGGGTTAGATATGCTTGGCTATGAACAGACATGAGAGGTAGGCTGGGTATAATGGGATAATGGGCAGGGAGAATAGACGAGGCATAACTTAGACATTGCACAAGGGTGTATAGTGGTTGGGCCTGGTGGACGGGTGGGTAGGAACAGCTCTGGATCAGAGAGAACATGGGTGGCTGTGAATGGGTGTGGGTGAGTGTGAGTGTATACAAATGAATATGAATGCGCTTGAGTGGGCAGAAGCAATGATGCTCCCCCAGTCGTTCAGCTACTTCCCACACCTCCCAGCCACTTCTTGGAGTAAGGCAGGACCCACGTGACTACTCCATAGACTATGGGCGGAAGCGACTTGGGCCCCTTCTGGGCAAAAAGCATGGAAGAGCCAACTTGTGGCCCTCTAGGTGTCTCTTCAGCATTCCACCTGGAATGCTGCAGTGACCAGAGCATTCCAGATGGCGGGACTTCATCACTTTGTGTCCCCGAGGGACCATGTATTTTCAGCCCTGCCCCCTGCTTACCAAAGCTGGATATGTTGCATCACTAAGAAATAAACTGTAGTTGTAGTAAACGACTAAAATTTCAGAGTTAATTTTCCTGCAACATGACCTAACCTGTCCTGGCTAATGCAGTGGTTAGAGGAGGATGGATGCCTGCGTGGGGAGTACATGCCGTGATAAATGAGTACAGGGAAGATTTCATTCATTCAATCCATCTAGCCAACAAATTTTTATGAGGAAGTTGCCAGGGATTCATCAGGCTTTCCTGGTAACTCCATGGTAAAGAATCTGCCTGCCAATCCACCTGCCAGTGCAGGAGACATGGGTTCGATACCTGAGTCAGGAAGATCCCTTGAAGAAGGAAATGCAGCCCACTCTAGTATTCTTGTCTGGAGAATTCTATGGACAGAGGAGCCTGCCGGGCTATAGTCCATGGGGTCGAAAAAGAGTTGGACAGGACTGAGTAACTAAACAACAACTAGGGGTTCATTAGTGAACAGAATGATCAAAATACTGGTCTTAGGAAGGAGTTTTCATTCTAGTAGGGGAAGAGACAAACAATAAACAGAATTAAATAAACCATATATTGGAAGAGGATCCATGGAATAGGGGAAAAAAAATAAGGTATCTGAACTGTAACTTTGAGTAAAAACAGTCATATAGTTAGACTGCCCTTAACAGAAAATGGGCAGAAGGGCCCCCAGGAACCAAGTCTGGGCAAAGGTCATGACCTCTCTCCTGGCCTGGCCTAGAGATCCTTTTTCACTGAATGAAACCCTGAAAGAAAGGATGAGAGAGGCTTCAAGGCCCTCAGTGAAGCTCTGGCTTTTGAGAACAAGTCCATTTCATGGACAAATGAGGGGGCCATCCAGGCCACATAAAGTATTAACTGAGAGGAAGGAGGGAGGTTTTCTGTCCAAATGTGTCTAATGTGAATTTGTCCTGTACCTGAGACAGCAAGCCGGGCAATGAAAGTGTGCTGACTTTGAGCTGCGCCTTATTTTATCTGTTTACTTTCTTCCCGTTCCTGAGCTTGGGTCTCAAGGTCTCTGGATTTTAATACCTGGAAAGTGGAGAAAAGTGTGTTAGTTGCTCAGTCATGTCAGACTCTTTGCGACCCCATAGCCCACCAGGCTCCTCTGTTCATGGGATTTTCCAGGCAAGAATACTAGAGTGGGTTGCCATTCTCTTCTCCAGGGGATCTTCCCAACCCAGGGATTGAAGCCCGGTCTCCCGAACTGTGGGCAGATCCTTTACCGCCTGAGCCACCAAGGAAGTGGGATGGGGAAGTGGTGTGAATCTGTTGTTGCTTCCGTTTTCTGCGGCCTAAGAGCACAGACTGGCATTCACTGTTTTCAGACTTTCCTTTACTCTCTCCAGGATAAAGACCTCCCAATTTGGTAATTACTAGCAGCATCCCCCAGAGAAGGCAATGGCACCCCACTCCAGTACTCTTGCCTGGAAAATCCATGGACGGAGGAGCCTGGTAGGCTGCACTCTATGGGGTCGCAAAGAGTCAGACACGACTGAGCAACTTTCATGCAGTGGAGAAGGAAATGGCAACCCACTCCAGTGTTCTTGCCTGGAGAATCCCAGGGACGGGGGGAGCCTGATGGGCTGCCGTCTACAGGGTCACACAGAGTCGGGACACGACCGAAGCGACTTAGCAGCAGCAGCCCCTCCCCTCCCTTCCCCCCTCACCTCCTAGAACTATACACAATAAATAAGAAGAGTGTTGCTGAATCTGGCTTGGCAGGAGAGCAGGAAGGTGTTGCAGAAGGATTTTTGAAACCATGTATTGCCAACAGCACCAGACAGACTGTCTTAGACCTCTGGGAGGAAGATGCAGCCAGGCCATCACTTGAAATTAAGTAGAGTTCATTAAAACACAATATTTAGGTATAATAATTCTGGAGGCACAGCTTCAAATAATTGAAGATGCATTTAATTTACTGTATTGCTCTGTCGTGAATACTAAGAGTGAGACAATAGCAATTTTTAAAGTTGAGTAAATAATGATTAATAAATTTTCAACATGGAAGTTCCTTGCTACTAGGCTTAATTCTCCATAGACAGGACTTAGCTCATGCACACAGATGTTTGGTGACTACGTGTATTTTAAGTTCCCCATGCTTGCCATGGTTTCATATGCCTCCTGTGCATCAGTTCCCAGCCACCAATCACAGACTCTGATCCCTACCTTCTTTTCAAGATCGATTCTGTAAGCTCATAGAATACATATTTATTTCCAGTTAACTTTTTTTAATATAAATTTATTTTAATAGGAAGTTAATTACTTTACAATATTGTATTGGTTTTGCCATACATCAACATGAATCTGCCATAGGTATACACATGTTCCCCATCCTGAACCTCCCTCCCTCCTCCCTCCCCCGTACCATCCCTCTGGGTCATCTCAGTGCACCAGCCCCAAGCATCCAGTATCATGCATGGAACCTAGACTGGCTATTCGTTTCATATCTGATATTATACATGTTTCAATGCCATTCTCCCAAATCATCCCACCCTCTCCTTCTCCCACAGAGTCCAAAAGACTGTTCTATAAATCTGTGTCTCTTTTGTTGTCTCGCATTCAGGGTTATCATTACCATCTTTCTAAATTCCATATATATGCGTTAGTATACTGTATTGGTGTTTTTCTTTCCGGCTTGCTTCACTCTGTATAATAGGCTCCAATTTGATCCACCTCATTAGAACTGATTCAAATGTATTCTTTTTAATGGCTGAGTAATACTCCATTGTGTATATGTACCACAGCTTTATCCATTCATCTGCTGATGGACATCTAGGTTGATTCCATGTCCTGCTTATTATAAACAGTGCTGTGATGAACACTGGGGTACACATGTCTCTTTCAATTCTGGTTTCCTCAGTGTGTATGCCCAGCAGTGGGATTGCTGGGTCATAAGGCAATTCTATTTCCAGTTTTTTAAGGAGTCTCCACACTGTTCTCCATAGTGGCTGTACTAGTTTGCATTCCCACTTAACTGTTTAAGTATCAACTGCATATAAAAATATTGATAACTTTGTCAATAGTATCAAATTATACAGATCCTTCTTTTCTGTTTCATTCTATTTTTACTCCTATGTGTTTCTGATCCACAACATGGAGTAGGGACCACTCAACCAGGAGATCAGGTGCAGCTTTGAGAAGGGGCAGGAATATGCAGCATCCTTGTCTTGTTCCTGACTTATCAGGAATCTCAGAAACATTTATTGTCTTACTTAGTAGGTCTCTTATAAATATCCTTTTTCTAATAAAGCAAGTTTTCTACTATATCTAGTTTGAAGAGATTATTTTAAATAGGGAATGAAGTCATTTTTACTTTTTTTTGGGAGGAGGGGTAGTGGATTGGAGCGTGGGGCTTCCTGATAGCTCAGTTGGTAAAGAATCTGCCTGCAATGCAGGAGACCTGGGTTTGATCCTTGGGTTGGGAAAATCCCCTGGAGAAGGAAAGGCTACTCACTCCATTATTCTGGCCTGGAGAATTCCATGGACTATTATAGTCCATGAGGTCTCAAAGAGTCGGACACGATTGAGTGACTTTCAATTCAATTCAGTTCAATAGCTGATTAACAATGTTGGGATAGTTTCAGGTGTACAGCAAAGAGACTCCGCCATACACGTACATGTACCCATTCTCCCCTAAACTTCCCTCCATTCTAGGCTGCCACCTAACTCTGAGCAGAGTTTCCTGTGCTACACAGTAAGTAGGTCCTTGTTGATTATCCATTTTAAATATAGGAGTGTGTACTTGTAGATCCCAAACTCAGGAAAGAAGTCTTATTTTGTATTTTATTTCTTATTTTGTATTTTGTGCTTCATCTAGCTTCTTGGAATAAAAGATTATTTTGACTTTAAGCTCTTTCACTTTTATAAAAGTCATATTTATGGTTATACATTTTCCTCAGAACACTATTTTTTCTATAACTCACAAATTTTGTTACACAATATTATTTTTCTCAATATATAATGAAATTTTAATTTCCATCCTGATTTCTTCTTTAACCTGAGTAATTCAAAATGCACATGTGGTTTTCTAAAGCTTTTGTATGTATATATGATTGCTTGATTATCTTTTTAATTCTACTGCATTTTGCATATGGAAATGGCCTGTTTAAATCAGCCTGTGTGAAAAATGGCTTGCTTCTGCCTTTCAAAATTTATTGAAATTTACTTTGTGGCCCAACTTGGGTTGATTTTTAATCTAAAATATAATCACAAGTAATATAATTGAAAAGAAAACTATTGTGTTAGGCACAAAACTAACAAAATCAAAACTTTCACTTTCTACTCAAGTTTCCTGTATTCTTAATTTTTAAATCTATTTGCTATGTCAATTTATCAGTAAAGTATGCGACTTTATCCATTTTTTCCTAGCATTCACATTTTAGTTTTATATATGATTGTGGCTTTGTACATTTCTCCCTGTGTTTCTATCTGGTTCTGCTTTAATATTTCAAATCTATGTTGTTGTCATGTAATAGTTCATACTTGTGATTATACTTAGATGGATTAGTCCTTTTATCTATAAATAGTGATTTAATTTGCCCCTTATAATGCTTTTTACCTTAAATTCCATTCTTCCTGATATTGATATCACTATTCCAGATTTATTTGCTAATATTTTTGTCTATTTTAAACATTCCTTCATCACTGTGTTAAGAATTTCTCATGCAAATAATATATATCTGGATTTTATTTCTTTTACTCATTCTGTGAGTCTCTGTCTCTTAATAAGACAATTTAACACATTGTTGTGGTTACTTAAACTTATTCATGTCAAATAATTTTGTGGTTTCCACACTTTCTTATTTTTTTTTTTCCTTTCTTACTTTGGCTGAATTGACAAAATCTGCTCCGTTTCACTTTTCTTCCAGGTTTGGAATTTACATATTTTACTTATTCTCTCACTGGTATTCTCAGCTTTTCCTCACAAGTATTTAACTTACATTTTTTAAATGATAACAATAATAAAAGGAATGAGAGGAGACTTGTGGAGGTGATTGATATGTTTATGGCCTGAATACTAGTGATGATTTCATGGGTGTATTCCTCGTCCACAGACTTACTGAGTGTGTGCATTAAATGTGTACAAATATGACAGCTTTTACACATCAACCATACCTCAGTAGAGTGGATTTTTTTTAACTTATGTTTTTCTAACATAGTCATTAGCATCATGTGAAAGAAGAAGACACAGGGAAAACTATCCTTGACATTGGTCTTGGCAATGATTTCACGCATAAGATACCAAAAGCACAGGCAACAAAAACTAAAATAAACAAGCTAAAAGCTTAAATAAACAAACTCCAGTACTTCTGCACAGAAAAGGAAACAATCAGTAAATTGAAAAGACAACCTACAGAGTGGGAGAAATATTTGTAAATTATATTTTCAATGGGCTTCCATGGTGGCTCAGACAGTAACAAATCCACCTGTATTGTGGGAGACCTGGGTTCCATCCCTGGGTTGGGAAGATCCCCTGGAGGAGGGCATGGGAACCTACTCCAGTATTCTTTCCTGGAGAATCCCCATGGACAGAAGAGCCTGGTGGGCTATAGTACATGGGATCGCAAAGAGCTGGACATGACAGAGCGACTAAGCACAGCACAGCACATATATCCGATAAGAGGTTAATATCCAAAATAAATATAGAACGCATACAACTCAATAGCAAAAAAAAAAAAAAAATCCAATTTTATAATGAGCAGAGTACTGCAGTAGATATTTTTCCAAAGAGGACATGCAAATGGCCAATAAGTATATGAAAATGTGCTCAGCATCACTAATCATCAGGGAAATGCAAATCAATACCATGAGATATCACCTCACACCTGTTAGAATGGCTATTAACAAAAAGAAAAGAGACAGCAAGTGTTGATGAGGATGTAGAGAAAAGGGAACCTTTGCACACAGTTGGTAGAAACATAAATTGGTGCAGCCACCACAGGAAACAGTATGTTGGTTCCTCAAAAATTTTTAAATAGAACTACCATCTGATCTAGGAAACCTATTCCTGAGCAAATACCCTAAGGAAATGAAAACAGTATCTTGATACAATATCTACACACCCATGTCCAATGCAACATTATTCATAAATAGCCAAGATGTGAAAATAATCTAAATGTTCTTTGACAGATGAATGGATAAAGAAAAGTGATCTTCTTGGACTGCAAGGAGATCAAATTAGTCAATCCTAAAAGAAATCAGTCCTGGATATTCTTTGGAAGGACTAGTGCTAAAGCTGAAACTCATACTTTGGCCACCTGATGCGAAGAAGTGACTCCTTGGAAAAACTCTGACGCCAGGAAAGATTGAAGGCAGCAGAAGAAGGGGATGACAGAGGATGAGATAGTTGGATGGCATCACTGACTCAATGAACATGAGTTTGAATAAATTCCAGGAGTTGGTGATGGACAGGGAAGCCTGGCATGCTACAGTCCATGGGACCACAAAGAGTCTGACACAAATGAGCAACTGAACTGAACTGATACACGCGCACTCGCGTGCACACACACACACACAAAATGGAATATTACTCAGCCATTAAAGAAAAAGAAAATCTTGCTTTCTGCAACAACATAAATGGAACTTAAGGGCATTCTAAGTGAAATAAGCCAGACAGGGAAAGACAAACACTGTATGGTTTTACTTACATGTAGAATTTTTTTAAAAGCCAATTTTATGGAAAGTGAGAATAGAATAGTGGTTGCGGGGACTGGAGGAGGGAAAAATGAGATGTTGATCAAAGGATACAAACTTTCAGTTTTTAGTAAGTTCAGGGATGGGAGAGCCTGGTGGGCTGCCATCCATGGGGTCACACAGAGTTGGACACGACTGAAGTGACTTAGCAGCAGCAGAGTAGCTCATGTACAGCGTGGTGACTATAGTTAATAATACGGTATTCTATACTTGAAAGTTGCTGAGAGTAAACTTTCAGCATTCTCAGGACTTTCCTGGTGATCTAATGATTAGGAATCTGCCTTCCAATGCAGGGGACACAGGTTCAATCCCTAGTCGGGGAACTAAAATCCCACATGCCACAGGGAAGTTCCTGCATGCTGTAACTAAGACCTGGCACAGCCAAGTAAATTTTTTGTTTTTAAATCTTAGACATTCTCAACAGAAACACTAAAAGAGTTATGTCAGAAGCTAGGTTGCAGGGTGGGGCTACCCCTGGTATTCATTGTCCACCATATTGAACTGGTTACCTGGTTGATTTTTCAAGTTTCTTTATTTTCAGATTGCTAGTACATGTCAACAGAGGCTGTTATTTTGGGGGAGGATCATGAAGCAGAGAAGCGATAGCACTGCAGCATTCGTACATTTGTCTCTGTTAAGCAAACAGGGATGTTTTGGTGGCCAAATATTTTGACAAAAGCTTTGCAATTTCCTTCTTGTAATCTCCTTAAGGAATGCTGCTGCTGCTGCTGCTAAGTCACTTCAATCGTGTCTGACTCTGTGCAGCCCCATAGATGGCAGCCCACCAGGCTCCCTCGTCCTTGGGGTTCTCAAGGCAAGAACACTGGAGTGGGTGGCCATTTCCTTCTCCAATGCATGAAAGTGAAAAGTGAAAGTGAAGTCGCTCAGTTGTGTCCAACTCTTCACAACCCCATGGACTGCAGCCCATCAGGCTCCTCCGTCCATGGGATTTTCCAGGCAAGAGTACTGGAGTGGAGTGCCATTGCCTTCTCCAGGGGATCTTCCTGACCTAGGGATCAAACTCATGTCTCTTAAGTCTCCTGCATTGGCAGAAATGTTCTTTACCTCTAGTGCCACCCAATATTATGAATCATATTTTCCTAATTCTTTGCATGCCCAATAACTTTTTACTGGATACACAATTTTTTCAATTTTATCTGGTTGAGTGCTGGGTATTTGTGTATTCCTGTAAATATTCTTGAGCTGTGTTCTAGGAGGCAGCTGTGTTCTAAGTTGCTTGCAAACAAATGTATAGTCCTTTCAGGTTTTGCTTCTCAGATTTGTCAGGCAGGACGAGAGCAGAGCTCACTCTTCCCTCTGTTGGGACTGGAGTCTTCCTTGGGGTCTACTCAACCCCTTGTGAATCTCAAGGTTTCTAACCTGGCTGGTAGGAAGAGACAGTCTTCTCAGCCCTGTATGAGCTCCAGGCATTGTTCTTTCCAACCCTTTGGATGGTGCTTTGCCTGGTTCCAGGTAGTCTCCTCACACACAGGCTCTGGTCAGTTCTCAACTGAGGACTTGAGTGGGAGCCTCCAGAGTTCTCTGTTTGTACAGCTCTCTCCTGTGCACATCTCCAGGCCTCTCAGTACCAGCTTCCCAACTCAGGAAATCTGTTAGGAGCTTGGTTACCCTCCCTGAAATCTGTTGGGATCTTGGTTACCCTCCCTGTGCTGAAGCCTGGAAACCCAATCAATATGTGTGTGCTGTTGTGTGCTTAGTTGCTCAGTCATTCTGACTCTTTGCAACGCCATGGACTGTACGCCAGGCTCCTCTGCCCATGGGATTCTCCAGGCAAGAATACTGGAGTGGGTTGCCATTTCCTTCTCCAGGGGATCTTCCCAATTCAGGGATCCAATCCTGGTCTCCCATATTGCAGGCAGATTCTTCACTATCTGAACTACCTGGAATTAAATGTGAGGAAAGATGAGAGGGCCTTGGGCATCCCAGATGTGCATTAGTGGTAAAGAATCTGCCTGCCAATGCAGGAGATGTAAGAGATGCCGATTTGATCCCTGGGTCAGAGATGCCCTGGAGGAGGGCATGGCAACCCACTCCAGTATTCTCGCCTGGGAAAATCCCATGGACAGAGGAGCCTGGCAGACTACAGCCCATGGGGTCACAAAGAGTTGAACACAACTGAAGCAACTTAGCACACACACAGGGAGAGTTCCAGATACCAGGACGCAAGATAGATAGTCAGAGTCCTGATATTAGGGGGAAAAGGCTTAATAAGGAGCTTAAACTTCATTCTGGAGGAAATGAGAAACCATCAAAACAAACAAAAAGATGTGAGCAACAGTATGCATCATCAAATCTACCTACTAATAATAGCATTAACATTACCTTCTAATAATGTTAGCTGATGTCATTGGGTGTTTATTATGAGTCAGAGCCTTTTCTATATCCTTCCCACTTACCATTCTGTAAATTCACACAACAACCTTACTGAGTAGTTCCTGTTATCTTTATTTCACTTACAAGGAAAATGAGACACAGAGTTCAAGAAGTGTGCTGTAAGTGGTAACACATGACTAGTTCAGAACCCATGTCCCCCCACACACCATCACTCTGACTGCAGTATACAGACTGCTTGGATCATGAACAGAAATAGGACCACTGGGGAGAAGGGATGATGCCTGAACCAAGGCAGTGGGATGGGACTTCAGGAAAGGAGATCTCTGGAAGGAACAATAAGACGCAGTCCAATCAACAACTAACAATACAAGCTGCTTTTTGTAGAGTGAGTGAGAAAGGGAATTTACAATGAAGATTCTCAAGATGGAGCCATTCACTGATACAGGGAACATGAAGCATAAAAGGAGAAGGGGATTTCATTTGGGCATTCCAAGTCTGCATTCCTGTGCCTGGGTTTACATTCTTAGGTCATATAGAAGGTGGTGTCCAGGAGATAAACAGATCTGGAGCTCAGAAGAAGAATCCAGGTGGGACAGAATATCATCTATGTCTAGGCATTAGTAGCTGGCATGGGATAGGTCACCTCGCAGGAAGTGGTAGACAAGATGACTGGCTTGGTCTGAGATGCCTATGAGGGACAGGGCTGTAGAATCATGATTAGAGTTTGAGCCAGGAACATCATCTCTTCTTCTTTATTCCTAACCAAAGAAATGAACCATACGAACAACTTCCATGGTGTACCTGGTGACAGCCCTTCACACTCCAAGGCTGACTGTACACTACATCACAAAAGAGGCAGCATGGTGAGATGAAAAGAGTCAGATTTCAGGGATTTCCAAGGTGGCTCAGCAGTTAAGACTCTGCCTTCAGATGGGGGGAATGGATAGTTAGAGATGGACAGGTACACATTGCTATATTTAACATGGATAGCCAACAAGGTCCTACTGTAGAGCACAGGGAACTCTACTCAATGTTCTGTGACAGGCTGGATGGGAAGGGTATTTGGGGGAGAAAGGATACACGTATGTGTATGGCTGAGTCCCTTCACTGTTCATCTGAAACTATCACAACATTGTTAGTCAGCTATACCTCAACACAAAAATAAAAAGCTTACTGCTGGGCATACACACCGAGGAAACCAGAATTGAAAGAGACACATGTACCCCAATGTTCATTGCAGCACTGTTTATAATAGCCAGGACATGGAAGCAACCTAGATGTCCATCAGCAGATGAATGGATAAGAAAGTTGTGGTACATATACACAATGGAGTATTACTCAGCCATTAAAAAGAATAAATTTGACTCAGTTCTAATGAGATGGATGAAACTGGAGCCGATTATACAGAGTGAAGTAAGCCAGAAAGAAAAACACCAATACAGTATACTGACACATATATGTGGAATTTAGAAAGATGGTAATGATGACCCAGTATGCGAGACAGCAAAAGAGACACAGATGTATAGAACGGACTTTTGGACTCTGAGGGAGAGGGAGAGGGTGGGATGATTTGGGAGAATGGCATTGAAATATGTATACTATCATGTAAGAAACAAAGCACCAGTCTATGTTCGATACAGGATACAGGATGCTTGGGGCTGGTGCACGGGGATGATCCAAAGAGATGATATAGGGTAGGAGGTGGGAGGGCGATTCAGGATTGGGAGCTTGTATACACCCATGGCGGATTCATGTCAATGTATGGCAAAACCAATACAGTATTGTAAAGTAAAATAAAGAATAAAATTTTAAAAAAAAAAAAAAAGGAAAAAAAAGAATCTGCCTTACAATGCAGGGGACACAGTTTCAATTCCTGTTCAGGGAACTAAGATCCCTCATGCCACAGGATAACTAAGTCCACACCCCACAACTACTGAGCTCACAGGCCACAACGAAAGAGCCTGGGTGCTGCAAGAAAGACACGGTGCAGCCAGAAAAAGTAGTCAGATTTCAGAGTCAGACAGACCAAACCTTGAATCATGGCTCCAACATCTATTAATTGTGTGACCTTAGATAGTTCATTTTATATCTCTAAGGCTCCATTTCCTTTTTAAAAATGCACACAACAATGCCTAACTCATAGAGTGGTCCTTCCCTAATAGCTCAGTTGGTAAAGAATCCACCTGCAAAGCCAGAGACCCTGGTTCGATTCCTGGATCAGGAAGATCCTCTAGAGAAGGGATAGGCTACCCACTCCAGATTCTTGGGCCTCCTGTGTGGCTCAGCTGGTAAAAATCCGCCTACAGGGTAGGAGACCTGCGTTCAGTCCCTTGGTTGGGAAGATCCCCTGGAGAAGGGAAAGGCTATCCACTCCTGTATAGTCCATGGGGTAGCAAAGAGTCAGATATGACTGAGGAATTTTCACTTTCAATACTTCAATTCATAGAGTAGAAGTGAGGACTAAATGAACAAATGTATAGAAAGCACCAAGTAGAAATTGAGCAGACACTCAAAAAATTATAGAATAACCATCTCTCCTCCAGTCTCAGCAGCTTCCTTCTTCAGAGCACGTTTGATGTCCTTTCACTCTTAGACTATCTGCCAGCTAGATCCTTCCCAGCTCCTTCATTTGTGCTGAAAGGAAACACGAAAGCTACCCACATGGCAAAGAAATCACCCTTAGAGAAGTAGTATGTTTAGTGGGAAATGTTTTAATCAGACATTTCCGAGTTCCAGTATAGACTCTGACGTTTGCTAGCTACATGGTCCCAAGGAAATCATCTAACCAGTCTAAGTCTTAGTTTCCCCACCTGTAAATGGTAGTAATAACCTTACCTCACAGGACTGTTTGAAGGAGTGAGTGAGATCCCAGATGCAAAATACCCACCACAGGTTCTTACATACAGCATGTGTTTAATAACTGTTAGATACTACCATATGAAACAGCAATCCCACCCCAGCCATATACCCAAAAATAAACCAAACACAAATTCAAAAAGATACGTGCACTCAAATGTTCATTGCAGTACTATTTACAATTGCCAAGATATGGAAGCAACCCAAGTGTCCATCAACAGATGAGTGGATAAAGATGTGGTGTGTAAACAGATACACACACAGTGGAATACTACTCAGACATTAAAAAGAATGAAGTTTGCAGTAACATGGATAGACTTGGAACATATTAAGTGAAATGAGTCAGATAGAAAAAGATGAATACTGTATGATATCACTTATATGTGGAATCTAAAAAATACGACCAACTAGTGAATGGAATAAAAAAGAAGCAGAGTCACAGATACAGGAAAAAAAAAATAGTGGTTACCAGTGGGGAGAGGGAGCGGGGACGGGAACTATAGGGATAGAGAATTAAGAAGTGCAAACTATTAGGTAAAAATAAGCTACAAGGGTATATTGTACAACACGGGGAATATAACAAATATTTTATACCTATAAATGGAGTGAAAATATTAGTCACTCAGTCATGTCTGACTTCTTGCGATCCCATGGACTGTAACCTGCCAGGCTCCTCTGTCCATGGAATTCTCCAGGTAAGAATACTAGAGTGGGTAGCCATTCCCTTCTCTAGGGGATCTTCCAGACCCAGAGATCGAATCCAGGTCTCCCGCATTGCAGGCAGATTCTTCCATCTGAGCCACCAAGGAAGCCTCATAAATGGAGCATAAGTGAAGTCGCTCAGTCGTGTCCGACTCTTTGCGACCCGTGAACTGTAGCCCACCAAGCTCCTCCGTCCACGGGTTTCTCCAGGCAAGAATACTGGAGTGGGTTGCCATTTCCTTCTCCAGGGGATCTTCCCGACCCAAGGATGGAACCCAGCTCTCCCGCATTGCAGGCAGACGCTTTAAAATTGTGAATCACTGCACTGTAACTTATATAATGTTGCACATCAACTATACTTCAATTCTTAAAAAGGAGAAAAAAATATTAGTTCCCATCAACAGCTTTGTTTCTATTCTTTGTCCCCAGAAACAAAGTCAGAAGTTGCCCTTCCCCCATCTGGAAGTCCAAAGCACTATCTCTTTTGAAAGGAATGCTCACATTCTGTTTCCTGTGACCTTTATTTCTGAGAAAATTCTTCCTTCCTTCCTTCTAGACAGAGAGCTGCCTGGGGGGACAGAGACTGTGTCTGACCCGCCTCTGTCTTCCCCCAGACTGCCTGGTTCACGTGAGGTACACAGTAAATGTGCACAGAATGAAAGGATGAATGAGCAACTAAATGAATGACACTGCAGTGACATCAGAAACTGTGAGTGAGAGAAAATTAATTTGCAGATGGAATTATTACATTGTGTACCCAATCTTGCAAAACAATGAGGCACAGCTTGTAGGAGTTTCAAACACTTTTTCAGAAATTTAATTGCCAGTTAATTTTCCTGCACAACACAATAACCTCTATAAGCTAAAGGAAACAAGACACAGTTCTGAAAACCTCATTAGGCTCTGCCTGAAACTGCCGTGGCTTTTTCTGAGTTAGAAACTTGAAAATGCAAGCTGCCGTAATTGTCCCCATCTTTGGCTGTGAGCAGGAGGACTGTTCCTTGATTCTTCCTCTCCTCTTATCCCACCGAGAGGGCAAGGATCCCACCCGCGACTATAGAAGTGGGGGTGGCCTGAGCTGAGCCATCCTCAGTCCTCTCACCATGTTCTTTTGTGATCAGAGCTCAGCCTGTGACCAGGATGAGAACTCAGTTTATGCCCATGATCAGGGCAATCTGGGGCCAAGATCCAAGCTCAGCCTCCATCCATAGTCACAGCTCTGGTCAAACATCTATACAGTTGCAGCTGAAATTAGAGGTGAACCCGTGGGACAGGCCTGACACAGGACTCAATACATAATTGTTGAACTGACTTAAATGCTAGATGATTCCTCAGAGTTATAAGAAGAGGTGACATACGGGGAGGAGCCGGTGGGGAGGAGATGGGAAGGAGGATGTCATTGGCCCTCTTGAAAAGAAGAAGAACCCAAAACTCAGATGTACCAAAAGAGTTAAATCTTGCCCTGACCCATTTAAGCAAGTTCTTGCCCAAGGAGCTGGATTTGTTACCTCGGGCTGCACAGTCACTAAAGTGGAGATCACAGAGCCCCAGACAGCTCTCCCGGAGACATATGCCCCCAGGCCAGATTCTGTCAGCTCTAGGAGCTCTCACCTGCTTGACTATCATGGCTAAGTGGGTCAGCATTTCCCGGCCACTCTGCTGATTAATAGTGTGTAAAGTGGCCATCTCTCTGGCAGTGGCTGGGACACCCTGACTCGAGCCTGGGAGAGACCGCTGCGCCAGCAATGAGCTCATTCTGTGAGTACCTGGGAGGCTCTGAGAGTGTTAAATTTCTCCATCACTCCTCTTTTGGGTACTTGTGAATTCTCTGCATTGCTTTGCCCCCTGCTTGGTCTCCCCTCTCTGCCTCCTGGAGTGTCCCATCTGAAGGATGCCTTTGAAATGAAGGATGAGACGTAATGAAGCTAGATATAAAATTAATCAAATATGACACAAGAATTGATGTGGAATGAAATCCCGCTGGCATGTTATTCACCTCCTCGGGATGGAGTTTCTTTGTTTACTGTTTGCAGCATCTGTGAAGGACTTGGGCAAGGAGCAGTCCCAGAGATTACTTTTTAGAATGAGGACTGGAGAGGTAGAATTCAGTGACTAAGGAGGATGGGTCCAACGTTTCAGTGCACTGGGACTGCTGTCTGTTGATTCTCCTTGTTCTGATCTAGTTGTAAAACATGTTCAAAAATAGCTTCCAAAAAGCTTTATTGCCATGTATTACAGCAGAAGTCGCTCACTTCTTTGTTCATTCATTCCTCATTCATTCAGTACTATTTACTGAGCATTGACTCTCTGCCTGACCCTGTGCAAGCCAACCAAAATAATAGTAGTTGTTTAATTAATATCAGTAGTGGTTGTTAGCTCACACTGAAGATTTATCATGCCCTAGACCTTGGTCTGAGCACTTTGTAAGCACTGTCTTATTTTATTTCACATATCCTAGGAAATAGCTACTATTAGGGTCCTCACTTTACAAATGAGGAAACTGAGCCTGGAAGCAACTAAGTAACTTGCTCAGAGTTTAGCAAGTAGTCAGGGGTTGAGTCCACAGCACAAGCAAGGTCATTCAGATCTTCCTCCCTATCACTTAAATTCTAAACAGAGTGAGTAAAAGACTCAGACATGAGCTGGGAATCATTTATCCCAGGCAGAGCCTAGGCAAGACATTCCCATTCTCCTGCCTCTGGGGATACAATGGTCCTTTTCTTACGCCAAGAATAGAATACCCATGACTTTGTGCCAGGAAATCTTCTGTAACTGAAGTTATCCAGAATTGGCTTCTATGGCTTAAAGTCATAGAACCCCTAACCAGTCAGGGCAGTAAACTCCCCATCAGAGGTGTGGAGACCATGTAGACATGTGTTAGGCTACAGAGAAGGGATTCACATATAAAACGGTATGTATGCTGTATTTCCCAAAGTTGGCTCAAATGATGTCTGCTGCCCCACATCCTCTTCTAGAATCTTGCTTCTTCTCCGCTGAGTGATGGGATCGATATTCCCTCCTCTTGGTCCTGGCAGACATTTGGGACTGCCGACTGAGCGACCTCACTTTAACTTTTCACTTTCATGCATTGGAGAAGGAAATGGCAACCCACTCCAGTGTTCTGGCCTGGAGAATCCCAGGGATGGGAAAGCTTGGTGGGCTGCCGTCTATGGGGTCACACAGAGTCAGACACACCTGAAGCGACTTAGCAGCAGCAGCAGTAGCAGCAGCTGATGGATAATGATAGACGTAACATTATGTGACCTTCAAGGTTAGAACACAGGGTACCATGCAGGCTACCAAGCCTAGGAACTGAAAAACCAAGCCCACATTCTCAGCAGACAACCCATTTGCTAAGAAATTTCAGGCCTTGACGGAAAGAAGCCCCTTCTATGGAAGTATCCCATTTGGAAACAAGAAGAACAAGAGGGGAATCATAAATTCCTCTGAAGGGTGCATCCTATTTGTTATTCAGGAAAAGAGCATTTGTAACTAAGGAACATCAAACAAACCTTTATGGGCCAGGGAGAGACAGAGCAGGTGAAATAAACAAGGTATGCAAAAAAAATGATAGCATCGGGAAGTTATCTAGAGAGAAACAAAATGTCCTGAGCCAGCTGAGAATTTCATTAAAGTGAGTCTTTGTTAAAAGTAACACTCTGTTCTTGTCACCGCTGCAATCAGGCCATCTCTTTCCCGAAAACAGAATGGTGTTCACGCTGGGGACAAGGTCAGTCGAAACTCTCTCTGTCTCTGTCATGCATGCGTGCGTGACCTCATCTCCGGCCCTCTGTGGCTGTGTCTTTGTGTTTTGACTAAGAGTACAGACTCCTGAGTCAGGATGGCTGGCCTCAAATCCTGTGTGGCTTTGAGAAAGTTACTTAACCTCCCTAGGCCTCAGTTGTCTCATCTGAAAAAAAAAAATCATAATAGCATTCATCTAGTGGATTTAATGAAATATTAGCACAAGGGCTTGCCCGGTGGCCTCATGGCTGAGAATCAGCCTGCCGGTGCAGGGGACACTGATTAGATCCCTGGTCCAGGAGGATCTCACATGCTGCGGGGCACCTAGGCCCACGTGCCACAGCTACTGAAGCCCATGCCCTAGAGCCTGTGCTCCGCTACAAGAGAATCCACTGCAGGGAGAAGCCCGTGCACTGCAGCAAAGAGTAGCCCCTGTTCGCTGCAGCTAGAGAAGGTCCACGTGTAGTAGTGAAGACCCATTGCAGCCCCTCTCTCCCAAAAAATTCTATAAATAAATAAATAATTCTTTAAGAGAAACATTAGCACAGTCCTTGACACCAAGGTATTTCAGCTTATTATCTTTATCACTATTACTGCGTGATTTTCCAGGTCTGTAGGATGCTTGGCTGTTAGGGCCTCACACTGCTGTATCTATCTGACTGCTTTTACGTCTTTCTGCACCTCACTGACACCCAACACTTCCTGTTCCATCGGTGTCTGAAATGGGACCCTTCCCTCTTTCCTGGATGAAGAGAGTTGGGAACTACTGAAGTGTCATAGAAGGGATAGGAAAACGATGAGCCAGCTGGTTTATGGTCCGGTGATTAACTTCAACTTCTGTAATTAACAACTTCAAAATCTGGATGGCTTCATGAAAAGATGCTCAATATCACTAATTATTAGAGAAATGCAAATCAAAACTACAATGAGGTATCACCTCACACCAATCAGAATGGACATCATCAAAAAGTCTACAAATAGCAAATGCAGGAAGAGGGTATGGAGAAAAGGGAACCCTTCTACACTGTCGATGGGAATGTAAATTGGTGAAGCCACAATGGAGAACAATATGGAGGTTTCATAAAAAACTAAACACCGAGCTATCATATGATACACAAATCCATTCCTCAGCATGTATCCACAGAAATCTCTAATCCAAAAACATACATACACCCCAGTGTTCATAGCAACACTGTTTACAATAGCCAAGATCTGGAAACAACCCAAATGTCTGACAGATGAATGCATAAAGAAGACACGGCACATATATATGTATGTATATATGTGTATATATAATGAAATAGTAGTCATAAAGAAGAATGAAATAATGCCCTTTGCAATAATATGAATGGACCTAGAAATAATCATACTAAGTGAAATAAGTCAAACAGAAAAAGAGAAATATATGATATCACTTATACGAGGAATTTAAAAAATGATACAAATGAACTTATTTATGAAACAGAAACAGACTCACAGACATAGAAAGCAAACTTATGGTTACCAAGGGGGAAGAAGTGGGGAGAGTTAAATCAGGAGTTTGAGATTAGCAGCACAGTATTATATATAAAATAGATGAACAACAAAGTCCTGCCATATATATATACAAAATCTTATATACAAAACTATATACACAAAACTATATACACAACTATATATACAAAACTATATACAAAATCTTATAATTACCGACATGGAAAAGAATCTGAAAAAGAATATATATATATATATACACACACATATATTATGTATTATATATGTCCACATAAGAATGCTTGTGTATATATATACATATCTGAATCACTTCACTGTACACCAGAAACTAACACAACACTGTAAAACTATTCTTGAATAAAATTTTTAAAAATCTCAGTGGCTTAACAAAATGCAGTTTGGTTTCTTATTTGTGTCACAGCCAAAGCAAGCTAGGAAGTTGCCCTTGGGGCTCTCCTCCTAGTGGGGACTCAGGGATCCAGGCTCCTTCCATCTTACAAAATCACCTCTTTGGGTATACACTGGTAGGGTTATGTGGAATACATTTAAACCAGGCCTGGAAATAGCTTACATCAGTTCTGCTCACATTCCATTGGTTATAACTCATTGTGTGATAAACAATAATAGTGGTTTTGCCACAAAGAGTAAATTCTGATTTCACAGAGATATGTAACTGTAAAAAAAAAAAAAAAAAAGTATAGAGCCAATCAGGACTCAGACTCAGTATATTACCCATGTTGTTATTCCTGGGTGTGGAGTGAAACTAAAGACCTCTTCTCCATTCATTCCCTTCTCTCCATCCTACTCAAATCCAGGTCACCATCCTCTCTTCCCAGGTCTTCTGCAATATCTGCCCTATGGCTCCTGCTTCTCTTTTCCAGCCTGCACAACGCAGACACATTGACTGTTCTAAGATGAATATCGGAACATATCACTCTCATATAGGACCCTGAAACAGCTCCCTGTTGCTCTTAGGAAGAGTCACACCCCTGAGCATACAAGGCCCTCCTTGCCTCTCCCACAAGCCTCACCTCTCTCCACTCTCCTCCTTGAATTCTGGGTTCCAATTTGACCTTCCAACAGCTTCCCAAATGCACCATGCTTTCTTATCTCTGAGCATCTTGGCCCATTGCCTCTGCCCAAAACACACCAATGCATCCACCTCTGGCTCTTCAAGCTGCATAATTTCTACCTACTATCCAAGTCCCTCCTGGAAATGTACTCTTCACCCCCCACCCTGGGTTAGGACTCTTCCACCACACTCCCAGAGCATCTACCTTCGACCTCATCATTCTTACTTAATGTTATCTGGAATTCTCAACCAAACTCCAAACTCTAAAAGGGCAGGGATCAGACTTATGGCCCATTCACTGCTGTTTCCACAGCAGCATCCACAGTGCCCCGGACATGGTAAATGTGTGTTAGTCACTCAGGTGTTTCTGACTCTTTGCAACCCCATGGACTGTAGCAGGTGAGGCTCCTCTGTCCATGGAGTTCTGTAGGCAAGAATACTGGAGTGGGTAACAATTTGCTTCTCTAGGGGATCTTCCCAACCCAAGAGTTCTTCCCAACCCAGGGGTTGAACCCAGGTCTCCTGCATTGCAGGCAGATTCTTTACTGTCTGAGCCACCAGGGAAGCCCCACTCCACACATATGTAAGTACTCAGTAACTAGTTGTTGAGTTAATCAATGACTCTACTAGACCAGTCAGTCATATTCTACTGCCCCCACTTTACCTCCCTGACTTCTCTTTGATAGAGACTCCTCAAAGTCTCCTGTGCAATTTCTGGTGCCTAAACCAGGACTTCACATGTAAAAGAGAGAGAGAAATGAAGAAAGGACTCATATTGACAAAACAAAAACTCATGACTAACTTATTTCTCATCTTCACTGGATGGCTTTGACAGCATATGAAATCAGGCAGTGTACAAGCCAGAAATTAAGCAGAGGTGATGTTGGGGGCCAGATTCAGTGTGAGTTGGGGAGTAGGATCCATTTCAGGCCTTGAAATTGCCCAAGGCAACCCTGTGGAGCTGTCATCTCATTAAACAGGCCCTGGGGAGAGTCAGGTATTTTCTTCTGAGATTCAGCCCTCTCTGGTAGTTAATTAGTCATAGCTTTGGGTAATTGGCTTTTCTCCTCAGGACAATATTATCCAAGACCTGAACCAATGCAGGCTGCCCAGGAACCGACAGCAGATCCAAGACCCCAGAAGTACCCCCCGGGCCCAAACCCCAGGGAGAATCCAAGTGGGAAAGAAGCCAAAAGAGAGAGTTTCTTCAGATCACAGAGGGAAGAGAGGTTGTGATTTCACAGTCCATTTTCCCAAGCACAAAGGGAAAGTCAAACAAAGCAAACCATTTGGCAACAGATGGTGAACAAGATCAGTTGGGAAAATCTCTTTGGGGACTGAAAGGAAAAACTGCAGAGATGCTTCTGTCGAGGGTGTCACGGTTCCCACCTGCCTGGGACGTCTTTATTTTCTAACCTAAAAAGCTGCATCCAAGGGAAGATCAGATCCAGAGATCTGTCTCTTGCTGTGCATCTGAGCCAGCAGGAGCATTTCTCCAGAAAGCATGGGCATCAAAGCTAAGTAGAGTCTCAGACCAGTCACCATTCAAGACCGAATGGGGGAAGCAGGGGGATGGGGAGGGGGGATGGGATGCAGATTCTGGTCTCTGTAGGGACCACTACAGAGCTGGGCCATGAGTTATGACATGGGCCAAAGATGGTCAGCTTTCTGCAGGAGGCCAGGATGGGGGGAGCTGTAATGGAGACATGAATCCACGTCACAAATGCCACCAGGGTACAGCTTCTCTGCCTACAGAAGGATTTCCCAAACCTTAGTCACACATATCTCCCCAAGACATATTGACATCAGATACCTCCTGGGCTTCCCTCGTAGCTCAGACAGTAGAGAATCTGCCTGCAATGCAGGAGATCCAGGTTCACTTCCTGGGTTGGGAAGATCCCCTGGAGAAGGGAATGAAAACCCACTCCAGTATTCTTGCCTGAAGAATCCCATAGACAGGCTACAGCCCATGGGGTCGCAAAGAGTCGGACACGACTGAGCGACAAACACATACATACACACCTTCTGGTATAATGCAATTTGAGGTTGGTATTAACATTAATAGATGCAAACTATTACATTTAGAATGGATAAGCAACAAAGCCCTACTGTATAGCAAAGGGAACTATGTCCAATTTCCTTAGATAAACCATAATGGAAAAGAATATTTTTAACAGTATACATGGGTGAAATTGAGTCACAGCTGTACAGCAGAGACTGACGCGACATTGTAAATCAAGTATGTTGTTATTGTTTAGTCACTAAGTTGTGTCCAATGCTTTGTGACCCCACAGACTGTAGCACACCAGGCTCCTCTGTCCATGGGATTTTCCAGGCAAGAACATTAGAGTGGGTTGCTATTTCTTTCTCCAGGGGATCTTCCCAACCCAGGGATTGAAACCAAGCCTCTTGCATTGGCGGGCGGATTCTTTACCACTGAGCCACCAAAGAAGCCCATAAGTCCACTACACTTCAATTAAAAGCAAAACTTGATAAACTCTGTCTGTAGACATACTAATATCTTTACTTAATATTTTTGAAAGATAAAACACTATCAAAAACAAACAGATAACTCCTGGTATAATGCAATGAGCAGCAGAATATATCACTTCCATGGTGCTCATGAGAAAACTTTAGATGAACCCAAACTGAGAGTTAACAAAATAACTGGCCAGTTCTTGCAAAAGCATTACGATTACAAAAGGTACAGAAAGCCTGAGGAACTATCCCAGACTGAATGAAATCAGATAGATAGGGCTACAAAAAAAAGTGATATAGGATCCTGAATTAGATCCTGGACCCAGAAAAAGGATCTTAGTTGGAAGACTGGAAAAATTTGAATAAGATTAGTCAATAGCATCCAATCAATGTTAACTTCCTGGTTTTCAGTCATTGTACTGTGGTTGTGTGAGATGTTAGCAGTAAATGTAGTTGGGTGAAAGGTATACATAAAGGCTCCATACTATCCCTACCACTCTTCTGTAAGTCTAAAATCATTTTTAACAGAAAGAAAAAGAATCTGACCACAAACTTATTTTTTACTGAATTTTTTTCCTTATTACTACCATCTCATGGTTGCTGGGAGACTTAAGTAAGACACTCTTTGTACAGTGCTCAGTATAAGGCTTGGTACAAAAGAAAAAAAAAGAATAATCAGTAATGTTTGCTTTGGTCATTTTTTAAAATTAGAAGCTGGAGCAATTGACAAAGAAGCCAGAGCTGTCACAGCACAAGCATCAGTGGTACCTGGGTGGTTCCTGATTGGAGGCTGGGGGCGGGAGGCGGGACAGTGACCATCTTTCTCGTGGAAAAGTTCCTGTGTCCCAGGTAGCTTCAAGATACTGTTTTAGAAACATGGGCTTTGTCTTACTGTTCTTAAACTGTGTAAGTTACATAAACTCTTGTATATATGACATATTTTATAACATCAAAAGTAGCTCTTTTGCTAATGAAATAAATTTTTCTTTTCAAAGGAAACATGCCATCATCACCCAAAGTGGGGAAAAAAAAAAGACAGTCATTAGTCACCATAAAAGTAACCGGTAGGGCTTCCCTGATGGCTCAGTGGTAAAGAACCCACTTGTCAAAACAGGAGACTCGGGTTTGATCCCTGATCCAGGAGGAGCCCACACGTCACGGAGCAACTAAGCCCACATGCCACGGAGCAACTAAGCCCACGTGCCACAACTGTTGAGCCTGTACTCTAGAGCCCAGGAGCCGCAACGACGGAGCCCACACGCCGCAGGTACTGAAGCCTGCACACCCTACAGCCTGTGCTGCACAGCAAGATAAGCCAATATAACGAGAAGACTGGGCACAGCAGCTAGAGAGTGGCCCCAACTTACTGCAACTAGAAAAGGCCCTTGCACAGCAACAAAGACCCAGTGCAGCCCAATTAAATAAATAGACCTTTTTTTTTTAAGTAAGTGGTAAAAATGAATACAGTGAAAGCCAGGTATGACTGCCATTGAAAGCTTGGAGCTCAAGACCTCTTCTTTTTTTGATAAAAGGGAAATGAGCAACTACTGACTAATATTAAAATACATCAGCATCCAGGTGGGACTTTCTCCTTAATGTAATCAAAGGAGTGAAAGAGACTTGAAAAGGGAATAATTTTCTTTCTACGTGATTCAATGTAAGTGAGTGTCTGGTCTGTGCACCTTGTAAAAACCATTCCCTGTAAAAACCATTTCAGGTGCCACCTGAAATCGTATACCACTTCGGGAAAACACTGCTTTTAGAACCTTTGTGGTGAGCCTTGAAGACCATGGGGCTGTAGATAGGAAGTCAGAAGGCTTATTGCTGGGGTAAAGAGATATCTTCCCAACATTATCCCCAGCATGGGGAAACAGCAGATACTGGCTGTGGGAGCAGAAACTGATTCAACTTCTTTGAACATACCCTTTGATCTAGTAATTTCTCCTAGATATCTGTCCTGCAAATAATTGTGAGTCATTACAGTATTTGTAGTAACAGGAAAAGCCAGAAACAACCTAAATGTCCATCAATAAGTAACATGCTCCACCATGGACAATGGAATATTATACAGCCATTGCAAAGAATGGAACACGTGGACATGTCTCAATATAGAACAATTCCTAAGACATATTTCTTACAACATTTATTATTTGAAGAAAGCAAGGTCCTTAATAGTATGTGAATATATAAACATTGCTTCCATTTGTTTTTTTTTTTTAAGTGTACATAAACACTGGAGAAGATGCTTGAGAGTCCCTTGGACTGCAAGGAGATCAAACCAGTCAATCCTAAAGGAAACCAACGCTGATTATTCATTGGAAAGACTGATGCTAAAGCTGAAGCTCCAATATTCTGGCCACCTGATGGGAAGAGCCGACTCATTGGAAAAGACCCCGCTGCTGGGAAAGATTGAAGACAAAAGGAAAAGAGGGTGACAGAGGATGAGAAGGACATGATTCAGTGGACATGAATTTGAGCAAACTCTGGGAGATAATGAAGGACAGGAAAGTCTGGCATGCTGCAGTCTATGGGGTCCCAAAGAGTCAGACACGACTTAGCAACTGAAAAATAACAGACATTGTATCAATGAGCTATTGCAACATAACAAACAACCCCTCAAATCATTGACATACAACAATAAGCATGCATTATCAGGCTCAAAGATGTGTAGTCAGTTGCACTTCTTCAGACTGGGAGACTACAGAAAGCCTGGAACAGCTGTGATCCACATGTTTCTCCTTCTTCTAGGATCATCCAGCCATCTACTTGGAGCATGTTTCTCTCATGGTCAGAGGAGAGCACAAGGAGAGCTCCAGCAAGTAACCCTATTTTGAATTTTTACTCATGTCACACCTACTAATATCCCACTAGCCTGAGCAAGTCATGGCCAAGTCCACCATCAATAGAGCAAGGATGTATGCTTGTGGGAGAAGGAGGAGAGGGACTATTTAGGAACAAATATTCCTTAAAATCCTAAACATCCTCTATTCATGAGATACATGTTTATAGATTGGACATGCAGAGAATCTCTAAGGAAGAGCACTCAAGAAAGACTGGGTTGTTTCTAAGGAGCAGAAGTGCAAAACTAAGAATCAGGATAAGAGTGAAGGTTATTTCTCATTGTCCTTTCACAGTGTTTAAATTTTGTACAATTTGTGTGTATTGTTTCCACAAAAGAATCAAACATGCCTTTACATCTGTCTGGTCCACATGGCATTCTCACACCAATTTGAAGCTCACACTAGAGTGAGGCAGACAAAAAGGGGGATCATGACGCTACCTCCCCCACCCAAACCCATTGTGCATGAGAAGGAAGCTGAGAGCCAGCTAAGAGATGCCACTTACCCAGGGCCAGACAGCTAATAAAGAGCTGAGCGTGAAATTAAAGCCAGATCTGTCTACACCTCAGACCAAGGCATCTTACAATACCTTACAGCTTGCCATGGTCCAGGGCCCCCCATCCAGTGAAGGGTCTGCCTTATGGACCCACACAGGACGAAACCCCTCAGTCCCAACGCACACCACATGGGAGAGGCTGAATATGCACAGCCCCTTTGGAGAGCATCTTACTCAACCTAGCCATTTTACAGACAGGCAAAGAGAGGCCCAGAATCACAAAACAGGTCCCTCCACCTCCCTGTGTCTCAGAAGGGATCTTAATGCCCATCTAGCAAGTCGTTTGAGGAATCAAAGAAAACTATGTCGATGAGCGGGTTTTGCAGCCTAGAGAGGGCAATACATAATTTCAGGGAATTACATGCCCAGCGTTCATTACTTGTAGGAGAGCCAGGACACCGGCCCAGGAGTGTACAATTAACCCACGCTAGAGTAGATGAGTTCTCAGAAAGGGAAAGTGACTGCTTTCAAGCAAAGCCAAAGGACCTTGAGCCACTCAGGCAGGAAGCAGGTTGCTCTACTTAGTTTTGTGCAGCAGATATTATATCCGAGAGCCTTTACGCAGCAAATTGTGTGTCTGAGCTGGACAGAGCTCCTTCACAGCCCAGCACAAAAATTGCTCCCTTACCAAAGCCCAGGCCCCTCCCACCCTGATGGTTTCTCCCCAAGTGTCCCCAGAGGACAGCATCCCCTCTCACCCCATCACCCTCCACTCTCCCTTATCATCACTCAGACTACAACAAAGAAACGGGTGGGAGGAAACCAACGGAGGCGCCAGATGCTGATGAGAGAGCAGAAGTGAGGGGGGCCCTGCAGAGTCCCACGAAAGCCATTTTCAACTTTACATCAAATGGAAATTTCTGTGAGCTGCGCTGAAAGCTCCTACAATGACTAATGTCACCACGCGAGCTCTAGGAACAAATGGATGCTAATTATTTTGTGGAAGGCGAGACAAGTGGAGAATTCAAACAGGCGGTCCGACTAAGCAGATGGTAGGAAATCTGAAGGCTTAGAAAGGCAGGGCCTGGCCCCCCTTGTCAGCTCAGAGCCAGGCGGCTCACAGGCCCAGGATCTGCAAAGACAGCTCTCTGCATGTGCCCAGCTGGCCTCCCAGGCTCCCACTGACTTTGCAGCTGAATAAAGCCAAATAAAGCCTGGCTTTTAGAGCCTCCTTTGGGCAACACCAAGTCTAGGTGCCTGGAATGGAGGAGGCAACCCTCAGCAGCCCTGCAAGGACCTCTATCATTGACATTCCAGGGCTTTGAGAATCAGATGCTTAATGCTTCTTCCATGCCCACCACTGGAAGGGGATGCCATCAGTCATGCATTTGCTTTTCCAAGACAAGTTGGAAAAGGCTTGAAACCAGAGAAGCATGGGCTCAGCTTCCCACCTCCCTCACCCCATTGCTGCGTTAGCTCCCTCCCCGGGAGCCATCCTCCCAGCCTGGGAGATGGTGGTCAGGATGCTTTACATCAGCCCAAGGACAGTTGAATGTTTCCAGCTTACTCCTCACAGCTCCACTGCTAGAATGTAGATCCTCTCCTAAGGACCTGCAGGATTTGGTGCCAGCACCATCCCTGAGCTGGGATCACATACGCCCCCACCCCCTTCCCCCATGCCTGGCCGGCACTGTGTTTAATGCCCTGAAGTATAAACTGACTTTGAATTCCCTGGCCTGATCCACTCCTGAGTTCCCCCAGAAGACAAGGCCTGATCCAGAGGCCTAAATGAGAAGGAAATCCAAGAAAGTGGGGGATAAATGAGAAGGAAATCCAAAAAAAGAGGGGATATATGTGGCATAGCAACCCACTCCAGTGTTCTTGCCTAGAGAATTCCATTGACAGAGAAGCCTGGTGGACTACAATCCACAGGGTCTCGCAGAGTCGGACATGACTGAAGCAACTTAGCACGCTGCAGGCACACACAGATATCCATATCTATTACATACGGATACATCCATATCCACACAGCTGATTCACTGTGTTGTATAGCAGAAACTAATACATTATAAAGCAACTATCCTCTAATAAAAACTAATTTTAAAAATGCTTTGCTGAAATTCTTCAGGGACTTTGGAGTAGGGGCAAACATGCCCCTCTCCCTGCATGGCCCTGCAATAAACCTTCTGCTCCAAACTCTCAAGTTCCAGTTTGTTTGGCCTCACTGTGTGTATAAACTTGGCACTGCTAACAAGAGCAGCATAAAAAAATTAAGGAAAGTGTTTAAAATCATCCCAAATCCCCCCTTCCAGAGAAAAGCTGCTGCAGACACTGGACCTGCCTCCTTCTTGCCCATCTTTCTAAGATTATGTAGAAATTTTAAAAAGAGACTGCAAGAGGGAATTCCTTGGCAGTCCAGTGGGTGAGACTTCATGCTTCCACTGCAGGGGACATGGATTTCATTTCTTGTTAGGCAACTAAGAACCTGCAAGCCACACTACATGACCAAAAAAAAAAAAAAAAGACTGAAAAGATAGAGGATAGACAAATATATATATAATTATATTTATATATATATATTGAACTTCCCTGGTGGTCCAGTGGTTAAGAATCCTCCTTCTAAAGCAGAGAACACAGGTTTGATCACTAAGCCAGAAAGATGCCACATGCCTAGGGGCAACTAAGCTTGTGCGCCTCAACTACTGAAGCCCACGCACCCTAGAGCCTATGCTTTGCAAGAAGAGAAGTCACCACAATAAAGAGTCTCCCCCACTCGCCACAACTCAGAGAAAGCCCATGCACAGCAATGGGCTTCCCTGATAGCTCAGTTGGTAAAGAATCGGCCTGCAATTCAGGAGACTCCAGTTCAATTCCTGGGTCGGGAAAATCTGCTGGAGAAGTGATAGTCTACCCACTCCAGTATTCTTTGGCTTCCCTGGTGGCTCAGCTGGTAAAGAATCTGCCTGCAATGTGGAAGACCTGGGTTCAATCCCTGGGTTGGGAACATCCCCTGTAGAAGGGAAAGGCTACCCACTCCAGTATTCTGGCCTGGAGAATTCCATGGACTGTATAGTCCAGGGGGTCACAAAGAATTGAACACGACTAAGCACCTTTCACTACTACTATGTGCAGCAATAAAGATCCAGTGCGGCCAAAAATAAATAAGTAAAAAAAATTTTAATGAGTATATGTATTGCCTGTTGTGTGCATATGTTGTGTGGTCTTATCCTATCACTAAGCAATGCTGCAGCTGGACGGGCCCTTGTGGTGCTTATTATGATTGCAAGATGCTCCTCAGCTGTAACCATCAGGAAGCTTCGAAAAAAACATAAAGGTTTATTACTTGTAAGACCTGGAAATCACACAGTCTGCCGGGGGCCACAGAACAAGATTGCAGCGGGGGAGAAAGAGCGCACATGTCACGAGTCTGGGGTTCTGCCTTTATTGGGGTCGAGGTGGGGGCCTAGTGTTTCTACAGCTTTATTGGTGAATTTAAAACAGAAGAATGGGAATTTGAAGTGAGAAGAGAAAAATAGGGAGCATCCCAAATGGTCAGTTATTGAAATCAACCACAACCTCTAAAACAGAGGCACTTCCATGAGGGAAGGTGGCCTGCTGTGGCTGGCAAGGTGTTTAGGCTCCATAGCCAGCTTTGAAGTAGTACCATACATGCCAAATCTCTTCAGTCCTGTCTGACTCTTTGTAATAACCCTATGAACTGTAACCTGCCAGGCTCCTCTGTCCACGGGATTCTCCAGGCAAGAATACTGGGAGTGGGTTGCCATGCCCTCCTCCAGGGGATCTTCCCAACCCAGGGATAAAACCCACATCTCTTATGTCTCCTGCATTGACAGGTTCTTTACCACTAGTGCCACCTGGGAAGCTTTGAAGCAGATACCTCTTTAAATAGATGTCTTCGAAATCAAAGCTTAAGTCAGACACTTGTATTACAAAACAGAAAAAAAAAAATCAGTTAGATCAGTCAGGGCTTAGACTACAGTGCTCTACTTTCTTCATTAGGCACTGTTTCATAAGCATTTCTTATATCATTGGAATTCTTTACCTCATTTATAAATGATTCGTAATAATTTGCCAAATGGATATACCATAGTTTACCATTGTATTTTAATAGCCAAGCATTAAGATTGAAACTAATTTAGTTCTGCTATAAACATCTTCCTCTCCATCTATAATCATTTTCCTAGGATGGAATTCCTAAGACAAAGAGTGTAAATATTTTAAGGCTTTCACAGACACTTGCCAAATGGCCTCTAAAAATTATTCTTTCATCACCTATGTTTGAGAATTCTTGTCTTACCACAGCCTATATCCTATACCATTAAAAAAAATATATGTATCTTATATATGCACGCATGAACTTTCAAGGCTCAGAGTTGCAATTAACATAAATTTTAAAGCTCTGATTTTAAATGCAGTTGAAATTAAAAGGATGTTCTTGGCCTAGCCCTGACCGCTAGGACAGACAGACCTCACATCTGAGGCTCTGGTCCACCCCCCGACGGCAGTCTCTGCCAGTAATGAATTGGAGTGCCCGTAGCCTCCCCTCTCTCTTTACTCCCCACAGTGCTGGCCTATGGCTGACTGGGAGGTGGATAAATGGCTCTGTTGGCTGCCCTTGTTCCCAGAACCCACTTCCTAGCAATGCAAGGGGGCCATTTATCATTCTGCCACAGAGCTTAGCCCTGCCAGATATCTCATTCCACTTCCCCTACCAAGGACATGGCTCGGGAGGGCCGACTCAAATCTTGGGCTTTACGTATCAATGAACAGACCACCACGCTTGGGGGCCAGGGGACCCAGTGTCTCACTCACTGTGTACACTTGAGCCAGTTCTGGGTCTCTCTGGGCCTGTGAGTCTTCATCTCTAAAGGAGGGAGTTGGACCCTACCATCTACAACATCCACCACTCCCCTTTCTCTGGGTCCCAAATGAGGAAATGGCCAGCTCGGTCCTGCTGACCAGCCACCACTGTGCCGTAAATGAATAGAGCTGAATCACATTCCTGGTCAAGTAGAAGCGGGCAGTGCAGTGCAGGATGGCTCAGAGGCTGGAGACACAGGGAACAATCAGAGAAGCTCCAGGACAACTCTCTGTGTCCTGCTAAAATCAAGCCAGCTCTGGGAGAAGTCGGTGGTGGAACAGTGCAACAAAAAGAGAATGTGCTGGAGGGCAGAGAAGGCTTCCACCACTTGGTAACCCCGACAGCGTTCCCTGCCGCCTTCACAAAGGCTTGTCTCCATCAGCTGGAGATGAGAACAAAGCCCAGCCTGCCATCTTTTCCATGGAAACCTGTGTTTCCAGATGCTCCTTTCCTGCTGAAAATTTCCTGAGGAAAAGAAGCAGGAGAAAGGTTCAGAGGATGGGAGTGGGGGGTCTGTAGATTTAAGAAATAGGAACAGCTGGTCTCAGAGACTCCTGGAAGGAGAAAAGCGGCTTTTGTTCCCTGTTTCCCTCTGTGCTCCCAGGTTTAAATGAAAGCGGCTGATTGATTGATCAGCAGTGTCTCTTTAAAAGGACAGCAAACAAGGTACTTTTGAGCCCCTGCCTGGGTGTGTCTCTACTGGCCTGACGTCGAATGAAAAATGCAATTCTATTTATTTCATTGCTTTTTGAATCTGACTAGGGATTTGGTTTTGTTCTAGTAAATTTCTACTTGCAAGAGCCTCGGGTGCCAATGCAGTTCCTGGAAATGAGGGATAAGATTGCACGCAGAGGACTCCAAAAATAACTGGGAACCCCGATGAGGGATTTGTGTGTTGGTGAGAGAGAAAATTGTTCTAATCTGGAATGCAGCTCCAGGCCTGGAGCTGAGAAGTGCGATCCAAGACTCAGAACTCCACCTGGGGGCAGGAGCTGGGCAACGGAGCCGACTGGGGATCTAGCACACTTGCCGTGGAAGGGCCGCTGTGTTGGGGGTGCTCCAGAGAATCCCACACTCTGCTGTTAAAGAGCTAAGGGCCCTGATGTTCAAGTCACCATGCTTCCCATCACCCTGGTGACACTTCTCTAATTGGCCCTCCAGGAGATTGTGCAAATTGTTGCATATCTTGCTAAAATCAAGAGACACTGATGCACACCATGGAAAGGGCCCTGAAGCAGAGATGGAAACGCTAAGTAGCAGTCTACACCTTGTCCCTGGGTTGTGCGAGCCTCAGCCCACCCCATCTCCTCTCTCCGTGTTCTCATCTGTAAATTGAAGATGTTAGACTTCCAGACTTACTTCCCAAGACTCTTATGAGAAGGGCAGGGGAGAAATCAAAGTAAAGGAGGTGCCACCCAACTGGAAAGTGTTGTCCAACTGTGAGATCATTTTCCATATTTTCATACTAGAATGGGCTGCTGATTCTCCCAGGGAAATTATTCAGTGTGATTTCTTTCCCATGAAACCACCCTGGCTTCCAGGCTTGACTCTTTTCCTTTTTTTCCTTACAATTCAGCTGTTTAGTTACAGGTCATCATCCAGTTCAATAACCTGTCATCTTTAATCTACATCCCCCTTAGATTCCCACTTAGGACTGTGGGATTTCAGGGCAGGAAGAGGCCCTACAGGTGAAGCCATGGGGGCTCCTGGTGGGTCCCTAGAAGCACCCCTCACACAGAATCATTCCTGCCAGCCCTTAGTGACAGCTACCCTGGGTCTCACAGCCCTGCATTTAGGAGTTAAGGGGATCCTAGGTACAGACTTCAACCAAGCTCAGAGAAGTCAGGCAACCCCACTGGGGGTGCCAGACCAAGACTACCCACTAGATCCTCTGGACACACTATGGTGGGTGTGTGGGTGAGGGTGTGGGCATGGGCGTGGGCCATAAGGGGGCCATCAAGAGCCCCACTTGGACCAATTTCAGGAAGGTTTGGGAGAGAGAGACCTTGTATGTAAGGTGAGTGGCCAAGTCCAGCAGTGTCTGGAGGTCTGGCAAGGACCTCACACAGGTATTCTCCAGAAGCTGCAGAGGACCTTCCAAGGAAGAAAACCTGACATTCAGAAAGGGATACAGCATTCATGAGCTGGGGTATCACCAGGTAGCCAGGTTCTGAAGCCCCTCTTCATCACCCCACATGTGTCACAGGCATCTTAGATATGTACCCTCAGCCCAGGCTCTTTGTTCAGACCACCTCACCTCCTCTTTTCCCAGCCAAGCTTACTCAAAGCCTCAGGGGGAAGACTGTATCCTCTGGATCCCCAGACCCAGGCTTCTCCTCAGGGCAGCCTTCCAGGGACTATGGGGCTTGGGGTGGGCCTGCTCCAGCTAATGGTGCTTGAACTGCCCTCCACCTGGCAGAAGACTCACCTATGACTTAATCAGTTCAGTTCAGTCACTCAGTCGTGTCTGACTCTTTGTGACCCCATGGACTGCAGCACACCAGGCTTCCCTGTCCATCACCAACTCACGGAGCTTGCTCAAACTCATGTCCACCGAGTTGGTGATGCCATCCAGCCATCTCATCCTCTATCGTCCTCTTCTCCTCCTGCCTTCAATCTTTCCCAACATCAGGCGCTTTTCCAATGAGTCAGTTCTTCACATCAGGTGGCCAAAGTATCAGAGCTTCAAAGTATTGACTTGATCAAGGTATTTTAAAGGGTGGAGACTCCTCTGTTATGGGAACGGCCCACAGCACATCAGCCCAGCAGACAGATGTCCTGGGACTAAGCAGACTGGTAGTTTGCACAGCTCTGTCCTCTCATTCCAAACAGCATCCCAGAAGCCTCCCTGAACTATGGTAAGTGGGGAAATTCTCCTGCAGAGAATGTGGGTGGCATTTATGAGCCCTGCTGCTGGATCAGGCTTCTTGGATTCACATCCCAGTGCCACCAACTACTGGTTGCAGAAAACTGGGAAAGCTGGGGCTTCCCTGGTGGCTCAGTGTTGGAGAGTCCACCTGCCCACACAGGAGGCTCGGTTCCGATCCCTGGTCCTGGTACATTCACTTGCCATGGAACATCTGGGCCCGTGCACCACAACTATTGAGCCTGTGCTCTGGAGCCTGAGAGCCACAACTACTGAAGCCCGTGTGCCCTAGAGCCCGTTCTCCACAACCAGAGACACCACTGCCATGAAAAGACCGAACACCACAACCAGAGAGTAGCCCTCGCTTGTCCCAGCTGGAAAAAGCCCGTGAGCAGCAACAAAGAACCAGCTTAACCATAAATAAACAAAAGAAATTTTTAATATTGGGAAAGCTAGTTTCTCTGTGCCTCCGTTTCTTTTTGCATAAATGGGAATCATAACAAGACTGGGGTTATTGTGAAGATTGAACTGAGTCAATAACTGTAACAGGCTTAGAATAGTGCCTGGCCCAGGGAGGGCCTCTGTGAGCCCTGCAGTAATACAACTGTCAGAGGGACATCTTGGGGTACAATTCGGTGCGCCTGTCTTTTACTAGGCCAGCCTTGACTCCATCCAGACTACGTGTCCTAAGTTGCTGTGGGTGCTGCAGGCGGCACTGTACTCAGCCCCGCCATGCTTCCTGCTCCCAGAAAGCACCCAGACCAAGACAAGCAAAACTGCCTGCTCTCCTATTCATCTGGAGAATCGGCCTGAGCATGCATCATTGTTTGTTTTGCAGTCAAGCAGAGTCAGAGAGGAGAATACACATATATTTATTCTGAAATAGGAACAGACTTCATTGAAGAGTCCACCAGAGCCAGTAAAAAGAACGATGTGTTTGGTATTTGGAAAAAGAGAAGAAAGGAAGCCGGAGATTAAGTGTGGCAAGAAGCGTTTTAATGCTCCTGGTAACTGATTTATAAATTCCGTGGAAGGCTCTGCACATTTGATTCTTTGCCGTGCATACGGCCTCTCCATTTTTCCACTTTATAGTCTTGGCGGGAAATGGCCTTTTTCAGAGCCGACACTTAAAACACTTAGCTGGGCCCCAGGGCAGCCTGGGAGGAGACGGATGGGAAGAGTCTGGGGTCGGCCGCTCAGGGAGAGTCATGTTGGGGGGTGGGTCACAACATGTGGGGGGACCCACCCTCTCTCCCCCTTCACCTCCTCAGCTATGACACCCACACACATACATTTGGGAGTCTGAAAATTTCTCCCCGGAACAACAGTCCTTGGCTTCTGGGAGATGCCTGGATAATCAAACTATGGTCTCTCCTTTGGGGGATACAGTCTTTCAAGCTTTGTTTCAATACCTGTGTAAATCAGGAATAACCCAAGCAAATGACAAATTTTGGAGAGCTTTCAAATGTATTTCTTTCTCTTGATGGTTTGGTCTTATTGATGGCAAATGAGTCCCTTTACATAATCCTTTCCTGTAAGCTGTGCTTCTCTAAGAATCTTTTTCACTTAGTAAAGTGTAGGCATTAAACTTTGAGGTCGAGCAGACCAGGTTATGATGCTTATGAACAGGTGTGAACTTCTCCAAGACTCAGCTTTCTCATCTGTAAAATGGGCATAAAATTAACACTTGCCTCAGAAAGTGATAACCTCTGAGAAGAAGGCAAGGTCAGCTCCCCAGGGCTGTAGCTACTCATAGCTAAACCGGCTGAGGCCAGGCAAGGCCCCTCACCCTCGACTCTTGGTCAAGACCCAGACCTCAGATGTGCACCTCTAGACTGTTCAGGGTCAGGACAGCAAGCTCCCCTGGGGCCACTTGTCACTGCTGGAAACTGAGTCCATGGCTGTCTCTAGTCTGATCATGAAGAGGCCTGCTTTTCCCACCTGACTGCTAGCTGAACACAGATATCTGTGTCCAAAAGACCCAAGCTCTTAATAAAAACAAAAACAGATAAAATTAAAATAAGAAGAACCAGTCTCAGCATTTCAGCTTAACTCACTCCTACATTTTTCTTCTCTCTCTCATCTTTTCCCACTCTTGTTCTCACTCTAAAAAGGGTCAGTGTTGTGATAATCGAATCAGATAATGGCTGTACATGGGCTTTGTCATCTGCAAAGGACTTTACAAATATTCTCACGTACGGAGGAGACCCTGGGGAGCTAGGCATGCAAGGGGAGCCCTGGCTCCCTCGCAGCCAGCATGGCAAAGCCCTCATCCACACTCTACATGGTAGTCTGTGGCCCCATCATGTCTGAAAAGAAGACTCAGGCTGGGGAGGTTGGAGCCAAATCCCAGTTACTACTGGGATTTGGCTGGTCAGCTGGGGTCACCTTGTCCTTTCAGACTTGAAGAAAATTGGCCCCAACACAAAATCCCTGCGTTCTCAGGGCTCAGGCTTTAGCCTTAAGTATAATAGCATCTTTTCACATTGCAACAGGCTACCCCATGAATGCCTACAAAACTCTCTGGATTTGAAGAGGGAGGGTTAAATCAAGGGATGTGAGCAGCCCAAGAAATAATGTGGGAAGACAATATTAGAACATCCATACTTTTATATAAAAATAAGAAATTAAACTATGCTAAAGTATTATACTAATGTTCAAGTACAGTTGACCCTTGAACAACATGAGTTTGAACTGCCTGGGTCCACTTATATGTAGATTTGTTTTTCATTAGTAAGTACTATTGAACCAAAAATGCAGAACCATAGATGCAGAGGGCTGACTATAACATTACACTTAAATTTTTGACTTTGAGAAGGGTTGGGGCCCCTCAAGGATCAACTGTGACATTCATACTAATATTTAATCTGCAGACTGGTAGTAGTACAATTTATAAAGAAATGGGCCCATATTGAAAGTAGATGCTAAAATGTTCTTTCCTAAGAGGGGTATACATCAAAATGCCTGGTGACCGTAGGAACAGGTGACAGCATAGTTAAGTGGCCATCAGGCTGACAAACAGATAATCCCAGAGTAAACTGACCAACCTGAAACCCAGTCTCTAGTGATCTGCCACAGGACTGTAAATGTTGCCCTGAATTGTTTGGGAGAGCTGATACTTTGAAGAATATAGAAGTTAAATAGTGCAATATCATATGTTTTCCTTTACATGATAACATTATATTATCATCTACATATTCCAAGATGTTTGAGTTCTTTATTTTCTGCTGCATACAACTAAATTACTCATCCTCTTGAAAAGGGATAAAAGGAAATAATCAAAATAATAACAGTGCTTGTATTGAAATGGTGACTACATGGATAACTTTTCCTCTTCTCTCCATTTTCCATATTTTCAGCATGTGGATATATTTTACAAAGAGCAAATGCAGTTGTTCCTTTAGTTTCTCAGTTTTTCCCACCCCTCGGCATATTACGTTTTCCTGTAGCCTGATGAGAATCATATAGGGAGTTGAAGCCATAGGTCTCTCCGATGCCCCCTTGTTCTTAAGGAAATTGGCAGAAGTAGGCAGCAGGCCACGGGTTCCAGGAGTACTAATAGATTTCACTTCATGTCCTGAAGAAAATACTAGCAATGACTTTTCACATTTGCTTCTGCATCTGCAAAGCACTTTGTCCCAAATTAATGCTCATTCCAGCCTGGGCTCCCTGGCTGGGGTGTGGTGTGGTGATTAGGATGGCGGCTGCCAGAGCCATATCTCTGGGTTCAAACCCTGGGACCTAAGCAAATCACTTAACTCTGTGCCTCAGTTTTGCCTTCTGTAAATAGGGTACAATGATGATAGGCTTATCTCTCAGGGCACAGAGAGGATTAATGAAGAATCCAGGTAAAGCCCTTAGAACACTGCCTGACACTTAGTACAGGTACAGAAACATTGTCTGCAATGATGATTTCCCTTGTATCCCATTTCTATTCCCTCCCTTGTTGCTCAAATGTTACCTCCTCCAAATAGCCTTCCATGACTCTAATACACCCCCACTCTGCTGCACCCTGACGTGCTTTACCTCCCCACTCTGCTGGATTTTCCTTCATAGCACTTAAATCTGTGTCCCCCACCCCCAAGGGGTCCTTTACTTTCCTTTCACTCTGGAGTAATCCTCAGCAATTAGAACAGCACTAGCCCATAGTGGTTACTCAATATTGGCTTGAATGAATGAATGAATACATTTCATCTTTATGTCCTCATGTGAAACCCCACCTTATATGGAAGGAAATAGGCTCAGAGACATTAAGTCCAGGGCACAAACAGCTAAAAGCGATCCAGCACAGCCTTGAAGCCGGGTCCCCTGACGCCAGACCCCAGTCAATGGGTACTCAGTAACCCTTTAACGAAGGAGCCACTAAGTACAGGAGTGAAGGGGCCTGACTTTTTCTTTCTCGATTTGGAAGTCTCTCTCCTCCCCAAGACAAAGACTTCACATTGCTCATGGATATAAATCGACAGTTTCAAAGGCTTAATCCTTCCACGCTTACTGCAAACCCATACACACACAGAAATAAATAAGTTTCTCTTTTAGGGGGAAAAAGAAGGATTTTCATGGCATCATAAAAACAACGCTTTACTTTTCATCTCACAGAGCCTGTCTGGGCTTAGTTATGCTTGGGAGCCTGAGAAAGACTCCAAGCTAACGCTTACATGAAAAATTGTCATCTCCGCAGCTGCCCGAGGCTCATGGAAGAAGCAGAAATTTCCTTCTGTGTCCGTCTGTGTGTGTCCAGCAGTCATCAATCAACCTCAGAACGGGGCCTGTGTGGGTAGGATGGGTCCACTGCCCTCAGTCAATGGCAAACAGATTTGGTGAAACAAAGAACATGCAGGCATGGGGGGCTATAAATGATGCAGGGGGACAGAACACCAGTACATTTTCACAATTTTTAAACCTATTCTTTGGACCCAAAGAGGCCCCCGTGCCCTAATGCTTGACTGGTTTCAAGTATATATCTATTCTTTCTCAGGTCCATCTGCCGCTGTTACTATTTAATTGCTGAGCCGTGTCCAACTCTTTGCAACCCCATGGACTGTAGCTCATTAGACTCCTTTGTCCATGGGATTTCCCAGGCAAGAACATTGGAGCAGGTAGCCATTTCCTTCTCCAGAGGATCTTCCCGACCCAGGGATCAAATTCAGGCTTTTGGCAGGCAGATTCTTAACCAGTGAGCTCCCTGGGAAGCCCCCTCAGGTCCATCAACACCCACCAAACTCAGATGGGGATTCTAATTGTATGCATTCAATCACTCATTCATTCTGTGCTGTTCAATAATCTTGTCTCTCTCTGTCTTCTGGGCTCAAGTAGGATGAACACCCTGGCCTTGCACTTGGTTGGGGCTACGTGGCTAATTCTGGCCAGTGAGTCTGAGCAAAACAGTGACTGTCACTTTGGAAAGTGAAAGTCACTCAGTCGTGTCCAATTCTTTGAGACCCCATGGGCTATACAGTCCGTGGAATTCTCCAGGCCAGAATACTGGAGTGGGTAGCCATTCCCTTCTGAAGGGGATCTTCCCAACCCAGGGGTCAAACCCAGGTCTCCCACACTACAGGCAGATTCTTTACCCGCTGAGCCACAGGGAAGCCCTTGTCACTTTGGAGTTAGAGCATTTAATTGCCAATGTGAGACCCAATAGAATTCCAGCAATGTTGGAAACAGGGGCCACAATCAGCCTGGATTCAGGAGGAAGGGGCAGGAGCAGCATGGCTAGGCACCCACAATGAACATACAAGATGAGCAAGAAGAGAACTTTGGTTGCCGTAAGCCACTAAGACCTGGGTTTTGTTCTTATTACTGCAGCTCAACCTGGCCTATCCAGACTGATGCATTGCAATCAACAGCGCCTAAGCCAGAGGTCTCCTGCTTCAGTCCTGGGTCCTAACACTTGCCGGTTAAGCAACTTAGGGCAAGTCTCTGAGCTTGAGTCTCCCCATCTGTAAGATGGGTATAACAGCAAAGCCTGTCTCTCTGAACATCTTCAGAAAAAGGAAAGAAGTTCAGGCACACCCCTGTGTTAACCCCCTGGGAGAAGTCATTAACCTCCAAGCCCCAGTCCTGTGTCTGTGACATGGAGGCCATAAATACTCCTACTCCGCAGGTTTGGTATGATGATTAAGTGAGATAAGGTGAGTACTGAGCAATTTGTATCATTTTGCTCCAGCTACCATAATAAAGACCACGGCCTAAGTGGATGAAACAACAGAAATACCACAACCAAGAGCTTGAGTACTGCAACTAAAGATCCCGCATCCTGCAACAAAGATCAAAGAGCCCATATACCGCAACCAACACTCAGCACAGCCAAAAACACACCTACAGCGGGAAGGTGGCCATCTGCAAGGCAGGAAGAGGATATCACCAGCATCCAACCAGGCTAGCACACTGAGCTCAGATTTCCAGCTTCCAGACAGAGAGAAATCAATGTCCGTTGTTTAAGTCATCCAGTCTGTGGTTCTTTGTTATGGCAGCCCAAGCTCAGGCATTGTGTACATTCCATGGAGCTCTACACTAATGGTTTTGTGCAACTTTCTGGAAGTTATGCTGCCATTAAAAGTTTTCAGGGAGTGGATGGTAGGGGAGTAATTCCTTCTAGGGGGAGAAAAGTCTTTCTCTACCAACCGAGGCAAAAATCAGCGGCTCTCCCTTCTTCTGCCTTCTGACAGCCCTGCCCCAGCTTCCACTCAGCCTCACCCCACTCTCAGTGGCCCAGCCCGGATCTGAGATTGGCTGCCCTCAGCCCCCACTATGGAGTAACCTCCACTGCCCCAGGTTTGCAAATGCTCCCGTTCTCAGCTCAGCCCTCTCACCTGTTCTCTATAAGTACTCACCTGCTTGACCTGCACAGGTTCTGAACAGAAGCACCTTCTCAGCCCCAAGCCAGGAGGCAGATGGTGTGTCTCAGCCCCTCCTGACCTCCTTTTTAATTTGCCAGCCTGACACCTGCTCCTTGACCTCACTCCTTGCGGAAAAAAATGTGCATTTTCTGCTGACCTAGATTCTGTGCCTTTGATGGAGAATAAGAAGTTAGACTTTACCCCTCCAGAGATTGAAACTCTGCAAAAGGCTCACTTCGATCCTGGGAGGAAAAGAAAACAGGTCAGCTCAAGGTCTGGAGCCTGTCTTTGTGGGAAGAGCATTGACTGGGGAGTCAGGAGGGAGGGGGTTTACCCCAGGAAGCTCAGTCAGTGAGCTCTGGGAGGGCCCTTCAGCTCATCTTGTCCAGAATTTTCAAGGTATTTTTCTTTCAATTTTTTAAATTTTATGAAGATATAACTTCCATACCATAAAAATTTGCCTTTCTGAAGGTGCCATTCTCTATTTACAAAGTTCTGCAGCCATCACGAAAACCTAATTTTAGACCGTAGCCATCCCTGCAAACATACACAATGTATGAATTATCAGAAATTCCCATGTCCCCCACTCCTTCTACACCCTCAGTTCAGTTCAGTTCAATTGCTCAGTCGTGTCTGACTCTTTGTGACCCCATGAACCACAGCACACCAGGCCTCCCTGTCCATTACCAACTCCCCGGAGTTTACCCAAACTCATGGCCATTGAGTCGGTGATGTCATCCAACCATCTCATCCTCTGTTGTCCCCTTTATCCTCCTGCCCTCAATCTTTCCTAGCACTGGGGTCTTTTCAAATGAGTCAGCTCTTCACATCAGGTGGCCAAAGTATTAGAGTTTCAGCTTCAACATCAGGTTTTCCAATGAACACCCAGGACTGATCTCCTTCAGGATGGACTGGCTGAATCTCCTTGCAGTAAAGGGACTCTCAAGAGTCTTCTCCAACATCACAGTTCAAAAGCATCAATTCTTTGGCATTCAGCTTTCTTTATAGTCCAACTCTCACATCCATACATGACTACTGGAAGCCTTAGTCCATAGCCTTGACTAGACAGACCTTTGTTGACAAAGTAATGTCTCTGCTTTTTAATATGCTTTCTAGGTTGGTCATAACTTTCCTTCCAAGGAGTAAGCATCTTTTAATTTCATGGCTGCAATCACCACCTGCAGTGATTTTGGAGCCCAAAAAAGTAAAGTCAGCCACTATTTCCCCATCTAGACAGCCATAATGTATTTATAACTCTATAAATGTGCCTGTTCTGAAGATTTCATGTACATCAGTTCAGTTCAGTTGCTCAGTCGTGTCCGACTCTTTGCGACCTTGTGAATTGCAGCACACCAGGCCTCCCTATTCATCACCATCTCTCTGAGTTCACTCAGACTCACGTCCATCGAGTCCGTGATGCCATCCAGCCATCTCATCCTCGGTCGACCCCTTCTCCTCCTGCCCCCAATCCCTCCCAGCATCAGAGTTTTTCCCAATGAGTCAACTCTTCGCATGAGGTGGCCAAAGTACTGGAGTTTCAGCTTTAGCATCATTCCTTCCAAAGAAATCCCAGGGCTGATCTCCTTCAGAATGGACTGGTTGGATCTCCTTGTAGTCCAAGGGACTCTCAAGAGTCTTCTCCAGCACCACAGTTCAAAAGCATCAATTCTTCGGAGCTCAGCCTTCTTCACAGTCCAACTCTCACATCCATACATGACCACTGGAAAAACCATAGCCTTGACTAGACGGACCTTCATCAGCAAAGTAATGTCTCTACTTTTGAATATACTATATAGGTTGGTCATAACTTTTCTTCAAAGGAGTAAGCGTCTTTTAATTTCATGGCTGCAATCACCATCCGAAGTGATTTTGGAGCCCAAAAAAATAAAATCTGACACTGTTTCCACTGTTTCCCCATCTATTTCCCATGAAGTGAGGGGGACTGGATGCCATGATCTTCATTTTCTGAATGTTGAGCTTTAAGCCAGCTTTTTCACTCTCCTCTTTCACCTTCAACAAGAGACTTTTAGTTCCTCTTCACTTTCTGCCATAAGGGTGGTGTCACCTGCATATCTGAGGTTATTGATATTTCTCCTGGCAATCTTGATTCCAGCTTGTGTTTCTTCCAGTCCAGCGTTTCTCATGATGTACTCTGCATAGAAGTTAAATAAGCAGGGTGACAGTATGCAGCCTTGATGTACTCCTTTTCCTATTTGGAACCAGTCTGTTGTTCCATGTCCAGTTCTAACTGTTGCTTCCCGGCCTGCATACAGATTTCTCAAGAGGCAGGTTAGGTGGTCTGGTATTCCCATCTCTCTCAGAATTTTCCACAGTTTATTGTGATCCACACAGTCAAAGGCTTTGGCATAGTCAGTAAAGCAGAAATAGATGTTTTTCTGTTTTGCTTTTTCCATGATCCAGCGGATGTTGGCAATTTGATCTCTGGTTTCCTCTGCTTTTTCTAAAACCAGCTTGAACATCAGGAAGTTCACGGTTCACGTACTGCTAAAGCCTGGCTTGCAGAATTTTGAGCATTACTTTACTAGCATGTGAGATGAGTGCAATTGTGGGGTAGTTTGAGCATTCTTTGGCATGGCCTTTCTTTGGAATTGGAATGAAAACTGACCTTTTCCAGTCCTGTGGCCACTGCTGAGTTTTCCAAATGTGCTGGCATATTGAATGCAGCACTTTCACAGCATCATCTTTCAGGATTTGAAACAGCTCAACTGGAATTCCATCACCTCCACTAACTTTGTTCATAGTGATGCTTTCTAAGGCCCACTTGATTTCACATTCCAAGATGTCTGGCTCTAGATGAGTGATCACATCATCATGATTATCTGGGTCATGAAGATCTTTTTGTATAGTTCTTCCATATATTCTTGCCACCTCTTCTTAATATCTTCTGCTTCTGTTAGGTCCCTACCATTTCTGTCCTTTATCGAGCCCATCTTTGCATGAAATGTTCCCTTGGTATCTCTGATTTTCTTGAAGATATCTCTAGTCTTTCCCATTCTGTTCTTTTCCTCTATTTCTTTGCATTGATCACTGAAAAAGGCTTTCTTATCTCTTCTTGCTATTCTTTGGAACTCTGCATTCAGATGCTTATATCTTTCCTTTTCTCCTTTGCTTTTCACTTCTCTTCTTTTTCACAGCTATTTGTAAGGCCTCCCCAGACAGCCATTTTGCTTTTTTGCATTTCTTTTCCGTGAGGATGGTCTTGATCCCTGTCTCCCGTACAATGTCACGAACCTCATTCCATAGTTCATCAGGCACTCTATCTATCAGATCTAGGCCCTTAAATCTATTTCTCACTTCCACTGTATAATCGTGAGGGATTTGATTTAGGTCATACCTGAATGGTCTAGCGGTTTTCCCTACTTTCTTCAGTTTAAGTCTGAATTTGGTAATAAGAAGTTCATGACCTGAGCCACAGTCAGCTCCTGGTCTTGTTTTTGTTGACTGTATAGAGCTTCTCCATCTTTGGCTGCATAGAATATAATTGATCTGACTTTGGTGTTGACCATCTGGTGATGTCCATGTGTAGAGTCTTCTCTTGTGTTATTGGAAGAGGGTGTTTGCTATGACCAGTGCATTTTCTTGGCAAAACTCTATTAGTCTTTGCCCTGCTTCATTCTGCATTCCAAGGCCAAATTTGCCTGTTACTCCAGGTGTTTCTTGACTTCCTGCTTTAGCATTCCAATCCCCGGAATGTTAGTTCTAAAAGATCTTTTAGGTCTTCATAAAACCGTTGAACTTCAGCTTCTTCAGCATTACCGGTTGGGACATAGACTTGGATAACTCTGATACTGAATGGTTTGCCTTGGAAACGAACAGAGATCATTCTGTCATTTTTGAGATTGCATCTAAGTACTGCATTTCGGACTCTTTTGTTGACCATGATGGCTACTCCATTTCTTCTGAGGGATTCCTGCCCACAGTAGTAGATATAATGGTCATCTGAGTTAAATTCACTCATTCCAGTCCATTTTAGTTTGTTGATTCCTAGAATGTCGACATTCACCCTTGCCATCTCTTGTTTGACCACTTCCAATTTGCCTTGATTCATGGACCTGACATTCCAGGTTCCTATGCAATATTGCTCTTTATAGCACTGGATCTTGCTTCTATCACCAGTCACATGCACAACTCGGTATTGTTTTTGCTTTGGCCCCATCCCTTCATTCTTTCTGGAGTTATTTCTCCACTGATCTCCAGTAGTATATTGAGTACCTAATGACCTGGGGAGTTCCTCTTTGGTTTCCTATCATTTTGCCTTTTATACTGTTCATGGGGTTCTCAAGGCAAGAATACTGAAGTGACTTGCCATTCCCTTCTCCAGTGGACCACGTTCTATCAGCCCTCTCCACCATGACCCGCCAGTCTTGGGTTGCCCCTGCAGGCATGGCTTGGTTTCATTGAGTTAGACAAGGCTGTGGTCCTAGTGTGATTAGATTGACTAGTTTTCTGTGAGTATGGTTTCAGTGTGTCTGCTCTCTGATGCCCTCTTGAAACACCTACCATCTTACTTGGGTTTCTCTTACATCATACAATATGTATGGTTTTCTATGTGGTTTCTTTCACTTAGCAAAATATGTTTGATATTCATGCATGTTGTAGCGTGTATCATTGCTTTATTTCTTTTAAACATCATGGTGGGCTGTCATATGGTTATACCACATTTTGCTTAGCCTTTGATGGACATTGAGGTTGTTTCCATATGTTTGGATGTTATAAATGATACTGCTGTGAACATGTGCAAACAAGTCTTTTTGTGAATGTCTGTTTTCATTTCTCTTGAGTAGCTATGAATGAGTAATCATGGCCGCATCTGGAGTTGAAGGATGGAAAGGTCAAGATGACTTGAGAAGGGACACAGCACAAAGTCTGGAGGCCTTGCTTTGTGAGACAGCATGGTGGAGGCAGGGTATAGTTTGAACACTGAAGTCAGACCCAAGTCCAAATCCTTCCTCTGCCGCTTACTGGTTCTTTGATTTTGGCCAAGTTGCCAACTTCACCAGCCTCAGTTTCCTCGTCCATAGATATCGATAGTGATGCTTACCTCACTGGCTAATGGCAAGATCAAAAGAGACAGATTTCTATCACACCCACATCCCCAAAGGTCCATGAGCATCAGCTGGTGTTTCTTGAGCACCAGTGGCATGGTGCATGGCCCACTGGGACAGGGCGTGGCATGTATGCCCTCCTCGAGCCAAAGCCTTGCTGGGCAGACATCACAGGTTTCTCTGCTATCTCTCATGTGTTGAACCAGAGCTTCTGTGTCTTCCCTCCCATTTTAGCCAATTTGGCAGCAGAGTCCATATGGATATAATGTGCCCAGCTGGTATCAGGTCCCCAGGTCCCATAGGAGGCTTGAGAGTCTCAAAGACCTGTTCCTTTTAGAATAAGGTGACCTCAAGGGGGAAATTCTATATACTCCATTATACTAACCTCCAAGAATAGATCAGGTGTGCCTGTGGTTGAACGTGGTGGTTAGAAGCAGTGACCTTTAGCCAAGGGCAGAACTCTCCAAGGCTTCATTTTCTCACCTGTAAGAGTGACAGAGGGCTACTATGAGGATTAAATACATTGACTTATTTAAAAGCACTTAGCACAGAGGTTGGCCCATAGGAAGAGCTTAGTAAATGCTAAGTAAAGATTACAGTTTCCCATCTGGACTGAAGCCTCCATGAAAGCAAGGTCTGTAGCAGCTTTGTGGACCCTGGCTTCCTAGGACCCAGCAGAGCCTGGTACATAGAGGCACTCAAATAAATACTTGGAAATGAAGGTGTTCTCACAGCCCTTGGCCTTTGCCCAGTTATAGAATGGATCACCCTGACCTGAAATTGAGCTTGAGCTCTCAGCCCCAAGAAAGCCAAGACTGTCAGTGATGCTCCAAACACATCTGAGGGACACAGCTCAGGCTGGAGTCAACCCCAACCATAGGTGTTGACTGAATGAACAGGCTTGGGGATCAGTTATGGGGGTTCTGGCAAGTGACCTCAAGCAAGTTACTTATTCTCCTTGCACCATGGTCCCTCATCAGGTTATTTTGTGGATTAAACTAGCCAGGAGACGTGAAGCCCTTAACCCAGTTCCTGACTCAAAGTGATCGTTTAGCTGATGGCTAGTTGTTATTATTAGGATCATTAAGAATTACCAAGAACAGAAGTTCATGGTAAACTACATTTGATATTGTGTAACAGAGAAGGCAATGGGAACCCATTCCAGTACTCTTGCCTGGAAAATCCCATGGAGGACAGAGGAGCCTAGCAGGCTGCAGTTCATAAGAGTCAGACACGACTGAGCAACTTCACTTTCACTTTTCACTTTCATGCATTGGAGAAGGAAATGGCAACCCACTCCAGTGTTCTTGCCTGGAGAATCCCAGGGACTGGGGAGCCTGGTGGACTGCTATCTATAGGATCTCACAGAGTTGAGCATAACTGAAGCAACTTAGCAGCAGCAGTAGCAATACCATAATGAAAAAGAATATATATGTGTGGTATATTTGAATTACTTTGCTGCACAGTAGGAATTAACACAATATTGTAAATCAGCTATACTTCAATAAAATTTTTTTAAAAATAAAAGAACGGTGCTCAGAACAGGTTGGCATTCCATTAAGCTATGAGGAACACCAACCTCTGTCTCTATGCTTTTGAGAGCAGGAGACAGCCTCCCTGCCCTTTATGCAAAAAGACAAAAGCACGTTCGATCTAGACTGGAGCAAAGAGCTCTGTCTGAGATGACAGGGAAGGTGAAAGTGACTTCATTTTCATTCATCTTCCTGGGTTCTTTCTGTCTGACACTAGCAACAGAGCTTTAAGCATTTGATATTGGCTTGTCCTGATTCATTACCCTGGCCTCTTCCCGTGCACCCACCTTTGCCAGCTGAGTGGCAAATCTTCGATCCAAATGGACCAGATCAGAACTTAAGGGCTCAGAGGCGACCAGAATGCTCCTGGGTTGCCTCTCAGCCACTGCTGTCGCTGGCTGAGCTATTTCTCTCCCTGATTTGCTTTTTTTCCCCCAACCCCCAAGAAACACTATCAGCCCTCCACCATCCTAGGGAAATGTCCACCAGGTAATGGCTTTTAAAACACCAAATTCCATCAAGTACAAGGGCCACTACAAGTCCCATCTTCGGCAAGAAATTTTCCCGTTTGGTTTGGACGTCCAGTGGAGCATTAGACAGCAGTTTAATCATTATTACCGGTGCTGCACTGCGACTCTCTGGAGAAGCACTAAACTGGAATGAAAAGGAACTGACATAATTAGTCTGACACAGTTCAATAGGGAACTATTACACCAAAGGTAATGAGCTCCAATGATATGTTAATGTTATCGTAAGAAATTATGCTGGTGCAACAAAGTGGTTTGGAGTTGGGGGTGGGAAACAAGCTTGGAATTTTCCCAGGCAATAGGCTGATGGACAAAGGATGGAGAAGACTCGTAAAGCCCTCCTTTCTTTGTCCCCGTCTTGCCTGTGGTCACTGGGGGCTGAGGATGTGTTATCAGCACTGCAGGACGTTGCAGGGGGCCACGCAGACAGGCTGCTGCTGTCAGTATGCACAAGTGGCTGGATATTTGTTCAACTAGGAAAATAAAAAGCTCAAGAAAATGACTCTGAGCACTAAAAATCGATGGTGGGATAATGTAATAACAGTCCCTTACTGTTGTTCAATGCAGCACAGTTTACAACGTGTTTTCATGGCCCTTATGAGAAGCTGAGGGTACAATCAAAAGGTAAGGACTCTGCCACTTACTAAATCACTGCCTTTGTCAAGAGACAACATCTGTGGGCCTCAGTTTCCTCACCTCCAAAGTGAGAATAAGGTTACCTTTCTTCAAAGATGAAATCTTGTTCTTGAAGCTCCATGACACAGCTGGCACACCATAAAATGCAGTTAACTCTGTGCCAGTGAGTTTTCTTGTGTATTTCGGCAGTTTACAAAGTCCAGCTCTGAGGGGTATGAAACATTCATGAGAAATTATACACATTCAGCCTCGAAGAGGAAGTGTGGGTTGTGTTGTCCCAAACCAGAAAATGTCAACATTTCTAGAACCTAAAAGAATGAATTAGCCCCCATCTTTCATGTTGACTGGAGCCCTGGCTAAAGTTGGTGTGACACCTGCTAGAATGGCTTTTATCAAAAAGACAAAAAAATTAAGGGTTGGCCAGGATGGGGAGAATGTGTCCTGTTGGTGGGAATATAAATTAGTACAGTCTTTATGGAAACCAGTATGAAGGTTCCACTAAAACTAGAACTTCCATATGATCCAGCAATTCCACTTCTGGGTATATATCCAAAGGAAGCCAAACCACTATCTCAGAAAGATAGCTGAACTCCCGTGTTCACTGCATAATAGCCAAGACTCAGAAACAATCTGAATGTCCATTGACAAATGAATAAAGAAAAAATGGTGTACACATACAGCAGAATATTTGTCCGGCCTTAAAAGAAGGAAATCTTGTCATTTGTGACAACATGGCTAAATCTACCATGCTAAGTGAAAAAGCCAGACACAGAAAGACAAATGCTACCTGATCTCACTTATATATGGAATGTAAAAAGGTTTAACTCTTAGAAGCAGAGAGTAGAATGGTGGTTTCAAGAGCTAAGGGGCCAGGAAAATAGGGAAGATGTAGGTTAAAGGGTACAAAGTTTCAGGTATGCAGGATGGGTAAGTTATGGAGATCTAACAGTAGTTCACAACACTGTACTGTATCCTTGACATTTGCTAGAGAGTAAATTTTGATGGTTTTTATCCTCCCCCAAAACAGTAACTATGTGAGGTGATGCATATGCTAATTTGCTTGCGGTAAACATTTCACAATACATGTATATATCAAAACATCACGTTGTAAGAACTTCCTGGTGGTCCAGGGGTTAGGGCCCCACACCTCCAACACTGTGGGTGCAGTGTCCATCCCTGGTAGGGGAACTAAGATCTCACATGCCATACAGCACAGCCAAAACATGAAAAAAATGTTTAAAATCATGCTATAAATCATAAACAGACAATTTTCATTTGTCGTGTATTCCAAAACAAAGTAATTCCAAATAAACAAAGTTGATAAAATGGCTAAAGTTTGGACTTTGCCTCATGTAATCCAATTTTTTTTAATCTGAGTTCTCTAAACACAAGGATAAAAGTAAAAGAAACCAAAACCTGATTTTCTTTCAAAGTTAAAATAATAATAATAACTAGTGTGTATATGTACATAGCCTACTGTTTACCTGTAGATTTCACATCCATTGCCTCCTCTTGCCAAAACAATCCCAGTGGTAGTAGAGACATCTTCCTCAATCCCATTTTACAGATGAGAAGACCAGGACTTCATAGGTAAAGTCCTCTACAAGGTCCTCTTCACACAGCAGAAGAAGGTGGAGTAGAATGTGAACTTGAGATTTGATACCAAGCTCCAGATCAAGAAAGCTCTCAACTCCAGTACCTCTCCTCCAACTTCAGCACCTTGGTGCAAGCATGCTTGGGTAACTACCACATAGCAAAGCTCCTTCTCCCCATCCTAGAAGAGGTATCCCTTGTCATCTAAAGGGGTGGGAGAATTGGCCACCTGGGCATGCCTGGTCGATGATCTGGGGGATTCCACTCCACCCAACCACCCAACTCCTACTGGTACTTTCCATCCATCGTCTCAGACCAAACCCACACCAAACGCAGGTGGGCACAGCTGCAGGGAAAGACATAGCGTGAGCACACACCAGGTGGACAATAGCAGCAGGGGTTGACAGATTCAAGCTATGTCCTTCTGAGCAGCAGCAGGAATATCTTAGAAGCACTGGTTGTCGGGTCTCATCCCAGACCTACTGAGTCAGAACCTCGGGGCATGGGCCCAGGCCTCCACAGCTTTATAAGCCCCTTCAGTGATTTAGATGCCTGCTGATGTGCGAGGACAGCTGGTCTATGCACTTCTCCTTGTGTGTCACAGGGAGGGGAAGTGGGGCACATAGTAGGGCCACCCTTGCCCATATCTCCCCTACACTGCATTCCCTGGCCCCTGGATGCAGGAACTGGCACCTCGGATCCAAAGAAAGAAGCTGACCTTCTTCCCTCTTTCCAGGCTCAGCATGAGGATGAGTCTGGACCACGGCTTGGTGTCAGGGAGAGAGACTGACCCAGGAGTCAGGACACCTGGTCTTAAGTCTCTACTTTGCCCCTAACATCATGGGGGTCCCTACAGTTGTCTTCTCCTCTCTGGGCCTCAGTCTCCACACCTGTAAGATGAGGATGCTGAACTGTACACACAAAGATCCCCTCCAGTTCTGACCCTCGGGAGATACTAAGGAGCTTGGACGCAGGGAGAAGGGACAGCAGATGCCAGGGCGTGTGGCCTCTTCCATCCCTCCTTCCCTTCACTCGGGCTCAGGGTGGGGAGGGGGACTCCCTCCACGCCACTGCTCCAGAGTAACCAGGACCCACTTGTCCCCTGCAGATTCCCAGCCTGATTCAGGTTGAGCTCCTGATAGAATTTCAGATGCTTAGTCATACTTTTTGAGTAAATATCTTGGTAAAAAGACATGACATTTCCGGGGCCAGTCTTCAGCATTAATAAAAGATTCCAAGAACAGGGTGACCTTTTCACAAAGGATTTGTAAATGCCAAAAACTACATAAAACCTCTCTTTCTAAAGCAGGCAGGATTGTCACAGCTCAGCATTTATTTCCTCACATGTGAGGCTGGCTCTCTTTTTCTCTCAGTCCCATGTGCTGGCTAGTGAGAAGCTGTAGGGAGGGGAGATGAAGATGAAGGAGAAGGCAGGGAAGAAGAGCACAGGGCAGGGCAGGGCCCACGCTGGACCACAGTATTGGGTTTTATGGGATCTCTTGGCCAGTTAGGAGACCCGATGGGACACAGCATCTAAACTACCACCTTTTTTCTTTTTCTTGGCTGCACTTCACAACATGTATGACCTTAGTTCCTTGACCAGGGATCGAACCCACACCCCCTGCATTGGAAGGGGGAGGCTTAACCACTGGACCACCAGGGAAGCCCTGATCTGCCATCTGTCACCCACCACTAGAGAACTGTCCTATGTCACATCTATTCAGACCATGGAAAGAGTGGCTCCTGCCAGCAACCAGCCAGTACCATGAGAAATCAAAACTGTGTCTGAGTGACTGGCCAGTCCCACAGGAGTCCTAGGCTGGCTCCATCTAATGTAGATAAAAGCCAAATCCCCCTGCATCGCTGGCCTTCCTTCGTCCAGATCTCACAGACCCACAGAAAGCAAGCAGGCACCACCACCTATGGAGTTTTGGGATCAGACTCATCAGTTCCAGGCTAGACTCTTTCCAAGACTCAGTTTCCTCATCTCTGAAAGGGGCTTCCCTCTTAAAGATTGAGTGCTGACTCCATAGTGTCACGAGGCACAAAAATGGGACTACTAGAAGAAGCCATTCCCATCATGGTGCCTCACCTGTTCTTCCATCTTTCTCATTTGCACAAGTTTCTGCAGCTATGGGGGCTTCCCAAGTGGCTCAGTGGTAAAAGCCCACTTGCCAATGCAGGAGACATTAAGAGACTTGGGTTCGATCCCTGGGTCAGGAAGATCCCCTTAAGGAGGGCATGGCTATACTTTCCAGTATTCTTTCCTGGGAAATCCCACAGATAGAGGAGCCTGGCAGGCTACAGTCCATGGCGTCGCAAAGAGTCAGGCAAGACTGAAGTGACTTAGTATGCATGTACCACAGCTGTGGGGCAGTCAGGGTACTCCAAGAACTTTCAGAAGTGGATTTCGCTCCTCAAGCCAGAGAACTGTATCAAATCCTTCCCACTCCACAAGTGGGACAGCTGCCAGGGACCAAGGGGGAGGGGAGACACCCCGGAAGGGACACCTCTACTAGGAGTTGTCCTCCAGAACATCTGTGATGACCTGGTCCTAGACAATTGCTCCCCTTGGGGGACTGCCTCCTTGGGGATGGGTGCTTGATGTGCAACCGTTGGCTGCCCCTTTGCTGGGTTCATGCTGTAATGATGCTTGACAGATCCTAATTTTCTTTTAAAAAGACGTGCATTATAGCAGAGGAAATAATACATACACATCAGTGACATGAGGCAATTGTCCAGTTAGCGAGGACAGAATGGATTTCACTGCCCTGCTCAAGCGCCTGACTCATGACAGATTTTAGAAAGTCTGGAATCTCGGAGGTCTTTTCGATTCAAAGATCCCACTTTCAGGGCTTCTGTGGACAAACCAGGTCAGTGCTGAGCAGCCAGCAACCCCCATGGAGAAGCTGGGCCCCTGCCCCTCACAAGCCTCAAAGGAATGAGAGAGGAATCCTTACAACAGCCCTGAGGACTAGATACCATGAAACAAAAGCCCAGAGAGGGTAAGAAATTTGCCCCAAGTCAAATTTTTAACTATGGGGGTGGTGCTACTGAGCCTTGAGGCTGAAGGAGGGAGCAGAGACTAAGTCATGCCCAGCATCCCAGTTTTCTCCAGAAATTAAGGTGATCCACTGAAGAATTCTAAACAGAGTTACTATGGTCAGGTTCTCTTTACACCTGTAATTCTCTGCTTGCTGCTAGAGAACAGGTTGAAAGAGCAAACCTATAGGCAGAGAGCCCAGGTAGGGGCCCAGGTAATCACCCAGGTGAGAGAAGGTGATAGTTTAGACTGGAGGAGTGGTACTAGAATGAGAGAAACAAACAAGCTCAAGAGATATCAGGAAGGTGGAACAGACAGACCTCGGTGATGGTAGAGGGTGCGTCTGGGGCTAGAGACGGGTCCCGGCCAGTATCACAGCCCATCTAGCCAGACCAAACGGGTGACTTTTGTTCAGTCGCTCAGTCATGTCTGACTCTTTGCAACCCCATGGACTACAGCACACCAGGCTTCCCTGTCCTTCACTATCTCCCAGAGTTTGCTCAGACTCATGTCCATTTAATCAGTGATGCCATCCATCAGGGTCTTTTCCAGTAAGTCAGCTCTTCGCATCAGGTGGCCAAAGAAATGGAGCTTCAGCTTTAGCACCAGTCCTTCCAATGAATATTCCGGGATGTTTTCCTTTAGGGGTGGATTTTAGCCCTAATCAAGATGCGTAGATCCAGAGAGCAGACCTAAAATCATGTCCATTTGAGTGAGCCTGAGCAGAGCGAGTCAGGAAGTAATCCAAACCAGGTCATTCCGGGGGCCCAGAATGTGCTGACCCCTGGAAAAGTAAGGAAACCAAGGAAGTGAGGCTCACGGTGACAGGGGATGGGGCGTCTGGACCAAGGTGAAGGCAGGTGGCAGACTCTCAGCCCACCACCTGGGGTCCTGTGCCCTTTGGTGTGAGGGTTAGGTCCAGGGCAGGGGCGACAGCACTGAAGGGCAGCTGACATTTCAGCCCTCGCTGGCAGGGTCACAGTGCAGAGCCTGCTGGAAGGTTTAACACCCAGACACCGAAGTCTCAGGCCCACAGCCTCTCCTGCAGGCGGCCCAAGGGCCTCCGACTGACTGTAAGGTCTGTGCAGCCGTCAGCTGCGTGCCTGCCAAGAAAGCAATTGCCTCCTCTGACTACATTAATAGGAGTTTAGTGTCCGGATCGATGTGGCTAAGAGTCCCGCTGCAGTCGGCACTTGTCAGACGGTATCTGGAGCCCAGGCGCTGCGAAGAGCTGACTCAGACACTTCCGTCAACCTGGTCTGAAAAGCCTACGCTGCCCATTTGGGGTGACAGCAGCCCCATCTCCACGGCTCTAGGCCCCACCTCCCCTGGGAATGTCTCACCTCCAGCCAGAACTGGCCCAGAGACTCTGCAGTAACAAAAGTACAGGTCCAGTGTTGCCAGGTCATCTCAGATGCTCAGAGAACTCAGAACTTGAGCTTTGCAAGTGAGGCATGCGCTGCTCTCTATAAAATGGAAAGCCAACAAGGACCTACTGTAGAGCAAAGGCAATTCCACTCAGTGTTACGTGGCAGCCGGGATGGGTGGGGGTAAGGGGGAGAATGGATACATGTATTTGCAGGGCTGAGTCCCTTCATTGTTCACCTGAAGCTATCACCACATTGTTAATCAGCTATTCTCCAATATAAAATTAAAAGATTTTTTAATCAGGTTTAAGCTTTTAAAAAGATTTACATGTGAAATCTAATGATTTTTAAATGTTGGTCCAAATGTTCTTATAAACTCAGTATAAGTCAAAGGTGTCTATGGTTTGGATCAACCCTGCAGCCCCACTCTGTGACTGTTATCTAACCAAGACCTCTGTGATGGTTGCCACATGGTACCTTGACTGGCCACGGGCACCCAGATTAAATGTTATTTCTGAGTGTGCTCACAGCCTCCTTCCTCTGTTTTCAAAGGACATCATTCAGCCACGTGCTCCCTCTGCATCTTCTTTCTGAGTCTCACCCTCCTGCTTCCCTCTTACAGTAACTCATGTGATTACATCGGGCCCATCCAGATAATCCAGGGTAATCTCATTTCAAGATTCTTAACTTAATCACGTTTAAAAAGTCTGTCTTACTGTGTACACAGGTTCTGGGGCTGGGATGTAGGCATTTGTGGGAGGAGCCATTATTCTCTCCACCATACTCCCCTTCTTTTGGTCTGAACTCTCGCCCATCCCAACATTCTCATTACTTGAGCATTACATGATATGCGGGTCTGGCCTCCACATCCTCTCCAGCTGTGGTTCCAGCTGGAAAGGATGGACAGGCAGAAAGACATGCAGCAGAGAGTCAGAACGGAAAGACAACGCAGCACCAACCTATTAAATGTGTGTGTGTGTGCCTGTGCGTATGTGTGTGTTTATGTGTATAACAGCAGGAGACGCAGGAGCCCCAGGCCCCACAGGTAGATTCTCTGCCCCTTCTCCTGCTTCCAGTCCTACAGGATTGTTGCTCAAGCCTCTTACTCTGAGTTCTCTCTCTAAAGTGTCGGGTCAGCATCTTTCCCCACCTCCAAGTTACTTACCAAATTGGATTAGCTATGGAGAGAGCCCATTAAACAAATGCCCCTCCCAGCCTTGATTTACTGGAAGAAAACAGGAGATGTTTTCCTTTCTGGGAAGGTATCATTCTTCACGTGCTAATGTGCAGAGACTCTCCACCTGCGTCTTTCTGTGTAACCCATCTAGTTGAGCCAGGGGATTCTGCTGCTCAGAATCTCAAAATCAGAGCCTCAGTGCTGAGAAGGGTGGCCAGGAGTGAAGGCAGCCCAGAGAGGACCAAGGATTCAAATAGGCAGCACCATCTATCCAGAGACACATGGGCACCGAAAGCCTGGATCATAATTCCAGGGAACCAAGAGTCAGAGGATGCTTGGAAGATGAGACTGTCAGGAGCAGGAGAGTTGACATCAACAACTGACTGGCCCTTAGGTTGCTGCTCCATCCCATCCCCCACGCCACCAGGGGCCCCTTTTGGCCAAGGAACTGCCTCAGGGCTGCTGCAGCCAAGTGAACTGAGCTCAGTGAATAACGCAGCACATGTCTGGTTCAGAGAACAAATTCTGATTTCAGAACGAACTTCAAGGACTTCCCTGGTGGCTCAGTGGTAAGGAATCTTCCTTCCAATGCAGGAGCCACAGGAGACTCAGGTTCTATCATGGTCTGGAAAGATCCCACATGCCGAGGAGCAAATAAGCCCATGCCCCACAACTATTGAGACTGTGCTCTAGAGCCCGTGAATTGCAGCTCCTGAGCCCACAAGCCACAACTGAGGCCCTCATGCCTAGAGCCCATAATCAGCAACAAGAGAAACCCAGGCACCGCCAAGTAGAGAACAGGCCCCTCTCACCGCAGCTAGAGAAAGGCCCGCATAGCCACAAAGACCCAGCACAGCCAAAAATAAATAATTTAAAAAGAAAAAGAACCCTAACTCTTGGCTCCATGAACACTCATGAAGCAAGTCATTTAGCCTCTCTATTCCTCGGTTTACTCATCCTTAAGATGAAACCCACCTCTTAGAGCTGTTAGGAAATTAATGTGACACTGCACACAAAGCAATTAGCACCATGCTTGGCCTCTAATGATTACTATTATTAATATTTGCAACATTTAGCACATGAGGGCAGAACCAGACAAGTAGCCTGGAAGATTTGCCATGAATTCTTCAGGGTGACACCAGAATGGCCCCAACCCTTCCTGCCTGTGTCTGGGGGCTCAGAGGACCTGGCCTGGAATGAACCAAAAATAAGAGCAAAGCCTATCTAGTTCTGGCCCTGCAAACAAACAAAATCTCAAGCCTTTCCCATAACAGGCTAAGCACACAACCAAAAACAAACAACAACAACAACAAAAAAAAAACGTTATTCCTGATTTTTGCAGCTCTGATATCTAAAAATTTATCATGAGCTTTGAGGTGCAAATGGCTGCTTCCATCATAAATGTGTGCTTTGTTGCTCAATTGTGTCTGACTCTTTGTGACTCCATGGACTATAGTCCAGCAGGCACTTCTGTCCATGGGGATTCTCCGGGCAAGAATACTAGAGTGGGTTGCCGTGCCCTCCTTCAGTCCACTATGAGAGGACTCACTCTAACTCAGCAACCTTGGTAGCTTTGCCCTGGGTTTTTATTTAAATTCCTGTTGTGTTTTTTTTTTCCTTATGAATTCTGACTCTGTTGAACTTCTTTACAAGGCAGCTTTTTCTTTCCTAAACGTTTTGTCTCTGAGTCTTCTTTCATATTAAGACTGCACAGAATGACTAAGAGGGGTAGAAAAACAAATTCAAGGTTAAGCTTCCATAGAGAACATCTAAAACTTGGTCACAGAACTGGCTTGAAGTGGATCCCCGTGGCTGATGCTGCCACACACTGAATGTCAGCATCTCAAGGAGATGGCGCTAAGGGGAGATGTCCAGGACAAGAAATGCACTACGAAGGGACCAGATCACCCCCTGGGAATAAGGGCAGTTTGGTGAATCCACCAGAACCCATCATAGCCTTTGGAACCCCATGGATGTAGGTTGGGATCTTATCTCCACCATTTATGATACTTAGACTTTCTGAGCCTCAGTTTCCTGCTCTGTAAAATGGGAATAATTAGAACTCATTTCATCCATCTGTTGTGAAGTTTAAAGGGCCAGGAGCTAAACAGGTCCTCAGTGTATGTGACTTTGTTTCCTGCTCCTGAGTCCACAGGCACCAATATGGGACTGGAGTCCAAGGATGGGAGCAACCAGCAAGGACAAGGATTGTTTCATTCTGCAGAGGGAAATCATCTGGTTTCAACCCAGAGGATGCCCAGCCTCCTTAGGGTCTAAGAAGCTGGGAATGCCCCCAGGTCTAGGAAAGGGGAACAAGGACATCTGGGATGGGATGTGGAAAAGGGGAAGGTCTAAATTTCTGGGTGGAGGATAAGGTGTGTTTGCATAACTTGGCCTGAGCTTCAGGGTCTGATAAGCTGATAGCAAGATCAATGCTGAGCTCACAGCAGGAGTCTGGAACTACAGGTCATCTCCAGCCTCAAGTCAGGCTTGATCCTGGCACCTGGCCTCTAGCCAAGCTTGCTGCAGGATCAGAGGGCCTGTATGAAGTAAGAGGAGGTCTTTGCAAGGAGGGGAAGGGGGTAAGCACTGTGTCCTACATCCCTGTTCCCATTTCTGCCCACAGTAGATGGGGACCTGACTTTGCAAACTTAACCACCTTCATTACCACCTAGTCCTGCTCATTAAGTAGCTATTACCTGTGGCCCTACCTGACTAAAAGCACATGAGCTTGGCCACAGCCAAAGAAGTCAAGTTGCCTTTTAGTTCCAGCCCGTGTACATCACCACCCCTCTCCTTTGGTGACCACACTTTGTTGGCTCCTCTGTGTCACGGCTACCAGTCTCTCTTGCTGATCAGCAGATGGCAGGTCTGATGGCTGAGACATCACCAAACACACATCCCTAATCCCTGGCTGGCCCCATGGACCAGAGACCTCCTTAAAGGAAAAGCACCAATACAGCCACTGAATGGCTGCAACTCTCCAACCATCTGTAACTCTGCAACTCTCTCCTGAGGCTGTGCTCTCCAACCCCAAGAACCTGGCCTTGAAACAGCAGCCTTGCCTCTAGGCCTGGGACTCTGGGAACTTCAGAGTTTCATCGCTCCTGTATAGACAGTTGGATAGCCTTCCCTTTTCTGATCCCTTTATATCCTCGTAACTACCCAGGTAAGCAGGCAGAGCAATAATGGTCCTCTGCATTGCACAAACAGGGCAGCTGAAGTTCAGAAAGACTTGGTGAAATGCACAAGGTCACACAGCCAGGAAGTGCCAGAAGTGAGACAGAAATCACATGCTCTCTTCTCTCTGCCTCAGTTCACTTGAGTTCAGTCGCTCAGTCATGTCCGACTCTTTGTGACCCCATGAATCACAGCACGCCAGGCCTCCCTGTCCATCACCAACTCCCAGAGTTCACTCACATTCACGTCCATCAAGTCAGTGATGCCATCCAGCCATCTCATCCTCTGTCGACCCCTTTTTCTCCTGCCCCCAATCCCTCCAAGCATCAGAGTCTTTTCCAATGAGTCAACTCTTCACATGAAGTGGCCAAAGTACTGGAGTTTCAGCTTTAGCATCATTCCTTCCAAAGAAATTCCAGGGTTGATCTCCTTCAGAATGGACTGGTTGGATCTCCTTGTAGTCCAAGGGACTCTCAAGAGTCTTCTCCAACACCACACTTCAAAAGCATCAATTCTTCGGAGCTCAGCCTTCTTCACAGTCCAACTCTCACATCCATACATGACCACTGGAAAAACCATAGCCTTGACTAGATGGACCTTAGTCAGCAAAGTAATGTCTATGCTTTTCAATATGCTATCTAGGTTGGTCATAACTTTCCTTTCAAGGAGTAAGCGTCTTTTAATTTCATGGCTGCAATCACCATCTGCAGTGATTTTGGAGCCAAAAAAATAAAGTCTGACACTGTTTCCACTGTTTTCCCATCTATTTCCCATGAAGTGATGGGACCAGATGCCATGATCTTCATTTTCTGAATGTTGAGCTTTAAGCCAGCTTTTCCACTCTCCTTTTTCACTTTCATCAAGAGGCTTTTTAGCTCCTCTTCACTTTCTGCCATAAGGGTGGTGTCATCTGCATATCTGAGGTGATTGATATTTCTCCCAGCAATCTTAATTCCAGCTTGTGTTTCTTCCAGTCCAGCGTTTCTCATGATGTACTCTGCATAGAAGTTAAATAAGCAGGGTGACAATATACAGCCTTGACATACTCCTTTTCCTATTTGGAACCAGTCTGTTGTTCCATGTCCAGTTCTAACTGTTGCTTCCTGACCTGCACACAGATTTCTCAAGAGGCAGGTCAGGTGGTCTGGTATTCCCATCTCTCTCAGAATTTTCCACAGTTTATTGTGATCCACACAGTCAAAGGCTTTGGCATAGTCAATAAAGCAGAAATAGATGTTTTTCTGGAACTCTCTTGCTTTTTCCATGATCCAGCAGATGTTGGCAATTTGATCTCTGGTTCCTCTGCCTTTTCTAAAACCAGCTTGAACATCAGGAAGTTCACAGTTCACGTACTGCTAAAGCCTGGCTTGCAGAATTTTGAGCATTACTTTACTAGCATGTGAGATGAGTGCAATTGTGGGGTAGTTTGAGCATTCTTTGGCATGGCCTTTCTTTGGGATTGGAATGAAAACTGACCTTTTCCAGTCCTGTGGCCACTGCTGAGTTTTCCAAATGTGCTGGCATATTGAATGCAGCACTTTCACAGCATCATCTTTCAGAATTTGAAACAGCTCCCCTGGAATCCCATCACCTCCACTAGCTTTGTTCGTAGTGATGCTTTCTAAGGCCCACTTAACTTCACATTCCAGGATGTCTGGCTCTAGATGAGTGATCACACCATCGTGATTATCTGGGTCATGAAGATCTTTTTGTATAGTTCTTCCATATATTCTTGCCACCTCTTCTTAATATCTTCTGCTTCTGTTAGGCCCATACCATTTCTGTCCTTTATCGAGCCCATCTTTGCATGAAATGTTCCCTTGGTATCTCTGATTTTCTTGAAGAGATCTCTAGTCTTTCCCATTCTGTTCTTTTCCTCTATTTCTTTGCATTGATCACTGAAAAAGGCTTTCTTATCTCTTCTTGCTATTCTTTGGAACTCTGCATTCAGATGCTTATATCTTTCCTTTTCTCCTTTACTTTTCACTTCTCTTCTTTTCACAGCTATTTGTAAGGCCTCCCAGACAGCCATTTTGCTTTTTTGCATTTCTTTTCCATGGGGATGGTCTTGATCCCTGTCTCCTGTACAATGTCACGAACCTCATTCCATAGTTCATCAGGCACTCTATCTATCAGATCTAGTCCCTTAAATCTATTTCTCACTTTAGGTCATACCTGAATGATCTAGTGGTTTTCCCTACTTTCTTCAATTTAAGTCTGAATTTGGTAATAAGGAGTTCATGACCTGAGCCACAGGCAGCTCCTGGTCTTGTTTTTGTTGACTGTATAGAGCTTCTCCATCTTTGGCTGCAAAGAATATAATCAATCTGATTTCAGTGTTGACCATCTGGTGATGTCCATGTGTAGAGTCTTCTCTTGTGTTATTGGAAGACGGTGTTTGCTATGACCAGTGTGTTCTCTTGGCAAAACTCTATTAGTCTTTGCCCTGCTTCATTCCGCATTCCAAGGCCAAATTTTTCTGTTACTCTAGGTATTTCTTGACTTCCTACTTTTGCATTCCAGTCTCCTATAATGAAAAGGACATCTTTTCTGGATGTTAGTTCTAAAAGGTCTTGAGGGCTTCATAGAACCATTCAACTTCAGCTTCTTCAGCATTACTGGTTGAGGCATAGACTTGGATTACTGTGATATTGAATGGTTTGCTTTGGAGACAGAGATCATTCTGTCGTTTTTGAGATTGCATCCAAGTACTGCATTTCGGACTCTTTTGTTGACCATGATGGCTACTCCATTTCTTCTGAGGGATTCCTGCCTGCAGTAATAGATATAATGGTCATCTGAGTTAAATTCACTCATTCCAGTCCATTTTAGTTCGCTGATTCCTAGAATGTCAACGTTCACTCTTGCCATCTCTTGTTTGACCACTTCCAATTTGCCTTGATTCATGGACCTGACATTCCAGGTTCCTATGCAATATGCACATTCTGACAGAATGTGATCCACTGGAGAAGGGAATGGCAAACCACTTCAATATTCTTGCCTTGAGAAGCCCATGAACAGTCTGAAAAGGCAAAATGACAGGATACTAAAAGAGGAACTCCCCAGGTCAGTAGGTGCCCAATATGCTACTGGAGATCAGTGGAGAAATAACTCCAGAAAGAATGAAGGGATGGAGCCAAAGCAAAAACAATACTCTCTGCCTCAGCTGCACCTTTTGAGAAGTGAGCTCACCGTCAGCTGGATGGGCAAGTTGAAGTTGTGGAAGGGCCTTCGAGGAAGGCTGCATTTGTTCATTTGTGCATTTGAGCATTCGTGCTCAGTGGTATCCGACTCTTTGAGACCCGATGAACTGTGGTCCACCTCTGTTCATGGGATCCTCCAGGCAAGAATACTGGTATGACTTGCCATTTCCTACTCCAGGGATGTTCCCAACCCAGGGTTTGAACCTGCGTCCCCTCTGTTTCCTGGATTGGTTAGCAGATTCTTTACAACTGAGCCACCTGGGAAGCCCAGGTTGCATTTGGGGACAGCCCAGAGTCCTGGGTCGAGTCATTTGCAGATTTGTCACTAGTTCTAGTGAGAAGAGATTCCCACTTGGTTTTTTAGGTAACATCAGCCTCAGATGTGCAACATTAGCCTTTTCCTTCCCCGTCACAAGGAGGGAAATACCCAAATCGGACAAAGGCCACTTTCATTTCTCCCTTGACTTAAGCAGAAGAAAGAGTGGCATGCTCAATGCCAAGCCTTCAAGTGGAGTCCTGGTTCTGCCACTCAACTCTTGTGGTTCTGGGTAAAGCAACTCAGCTCCTTGATGCCCAGGAGTCATCTGTAAAATAGGAATGATGTCACTGGCCCCATCTCAGCATACCTCCAGCTCCCTGTTCCAGACCTGAGCGTTTAGATTCCCGCCTTTCTCTCAGGGTCTCCTGGAAAAGAAGGCCCTCTGGGGATCCCCTCCCCAGCCTTCCTGGTCCCAGTCCCAGCTCAAACCCACTTCACCAGGAACCCAAATAAAGAGCTCGTTTCAATAAGAAAACAGCACAAGCAACTGTCTGACCAAATTGACTTGTCAGTCACCCTGCCCAGACAGGGCCCAGGAGAACCACCCGATCTGCACGCAGGAAAGAATGATTTGTAAGCTTTGAGGCCAGGAGGGAAAACACCCAGTAAAGCTTAGCACGGAGAAAAAGGCTTTGTCCAGGTTTCCATAGCAATCCTGGGAGAAGCAGGAAGAGTGTTTGCGGGCAGAATACAGAGATGGCAGACAGCAACCACCTCAATCCCCCATGGGCTGTCAGCCCCCAGCACTTGGGGAGCCAGCTCCCTCTCCAAAGCCACCAGTCCCCAGACCCTGGATCCAAGCAGACAGACATCCCACTCAAAATCCCTCATACCCTCTCTCCAGGGTCTGTGATGATTTGGGAGAAGAATTACCCTAAAATCTTGTTCAGACACTACATTTTATATATAGTTCGTTGTTGTTTAGTTGCTAAGCCGTGTCCAACCCTTTTTGCAACCCAGGGGACTGCAGCCCATCAGGCTCCTCTGTCCATGGGATTTCCCAGGCAAGAATACTGGAGTGTGCAGTCATTTCCTTCTCCAGGGGATCTTCCCGACCCAGGGCTAGAACCCAGGCCTCCTGCATTAGCAGGCAGATTCTTTACCACTGAGCCACCAGGGAAGCCCTATATATATATATATATATATATATATATATATATATTACTATATAATTTGCAATGTATTTGTGTGTGTTATGCTTAGTCACTCTTTCGTGTCCAGCTCTTTGCAACCCCATGGACTGAAGCCCACCAGGCTCCTCTGTCCATGGGAATTCTCCAGGCAAGAACACTGGAGTGGGTTGCCATGTCCTTCTCCAGGAGTCTTCCCACCCTAGGGATCAAACCCAGGTCTCCCACATTGCAGGTGGATTCTTTACTAGGAAGCCCAAGATTTGTAATGTATTTTATATATATATATATATATATATATATATATATAAAACTATATAATTTATAATGTATTCACATATATATTACTATATAGTTTCCTCATCAAGTCACTATTCTTTTCTAAGCCTCTTGTGAAAATAAGAATAAAAAGAGTTCTTCTGGAGAGCATTGTTGTGAAAGTTAAACAATATGATGTAATATTTAATAAAGGTGAACATAATTATTTTTCCTCAAATTTGCACAGATTTCAAAGTTTGCCAAGAGCTTCACCTCCATTATCTCAGGGAAATCTTGCACTAAATAGTCATCACCCCATTTGGCTGTGAGGGAATTGGGGCTTAGAGATGACAGATTTCCCAAGGTCCTGTCCTGTCATAAGTGGGACTTAAACTAATGACTTGGGACTCAGTCAAGTGATTTTTCCAAGCTATCATTTAAAAGTTGGAGGAAATTTTATTTCTAAAAGAAGAAACATAAAAGATCTTATTAAAGAGAGTGGAAGAGAGAGAGAAAGAAAACCAGTGTGTTTGACAGAAGAATATCCATATGATCAAGGGCAGGCACAGCCCTATAAAATACTCCTTACACAGGTTTCACTGGGCCGAACCCAGAGTGAGCAGAAGCATGTGGGGAAAGGCAGACAATTAAACCATAAAAGTAATAGCTTCTTTGGAGACTTCCCTGATGGTCCGGGGACTAAGACCGGGCTCCCAATGCAAAGAGCACAGGTTCAATCCCTGGTTAGAGAACTAGATCCCACATGCCACCACTAAGAGTTCATGTGCAGCAGCTAAAGGACCCACATGCTGTAATGAATATCATGACAACGAAGACCTGGCATAGCCAAGTAAATACATTAATATTTTTTTAAATGTAATAGCTGCTTTTTATCAAGCTTATTTCTATGTTGGACATTGCTCAGAGAGTTTGTATTGGAAAAATGTCATATAATCTACAAAACAATCTTATGAGGAGGGTGCTTCTATCAGTTAGGATGTTTTAGGTTCCAAATAATAATATTTTGTTTGAAAAAAGAAGCTAAAAGTGGTTCCGAGACTAGAAAAGTCTGCCAGTAAGGATGGCACTTGAAGTTCATGCTGTGAGCTCTTCCTCTGATCCCAACACATGGTACTCATAGATAAAATATAAATAGTGAGAACTGAAAAGTTATAGCCACTTTCAAAAGCAAGATAGATATCCCTCTGGACTAGATACAGTAGACAAGAACAAAGAGAAAAGGCTGGAAAAGTTGCGGATCTGATGAGGTTGGGGCCAAGAGGTAGACAGAAGTGGCTGGGAACTCTATCTTGTGGGGTACAAGGGATTAAAAATGCAGGAGGTATGGATTCTGATCCAAGCTCACTGGCCTGGCATGGGGTTTTCCTACCATGGAACAGAATTAGAAAACAAACTGCAATGTATTCTAGTTTATGTTAGGCTTTGCCTGAAGTCTGTGATTAGAAAGATGGGAGTAGGAAGAAGCAACCTTCCAGCCAGGACCCAGTCAAGCCATCCAGGCTCGTGAATCTGCAACCCTTCTATCTGCACAAAGAGGAGGAGCCTCAACCACCCAAATGAGAGCAGACCCTTGGATGGAGGCCTCAGTGAAGGGGTTGGAGATGACTACAAAAGAGAGGAATATGGCTTTGAGGTGGGTGGAGGAGAGCCCCATTCAAGATATTTCTTAAAAGCTAAGTTCCGAAAGATATGGAGAAGTCTAGCACTAAGAAAGAAAGCCAGCAAAGCCAATATGCAGGAGGCTAATTCACCCCAGAGCAAAGTAGAGTAACAGAGCCATGAGAAAATCATTATTCTGATTATTTGGGAACTGTGACAAAGAAAAAATAACATGAATCATAACATTAAGAAATTGTGAAACAAAAACAAGCAGAAATGAAGCAATGTCAGAAGTATTTAAAAGAAGAACCTGTTAGAAATGCTGTACACAAAATAGGCATTTAACTTTTTTTCAATAGAAGTGATCAATGTCAGGGGATAAAGTTAAAGAGAGAATGAATACATTGAATGATGGTGCTATTATAATAACTCAGACCACAACTCAGAGAATTAAAGAAATAAAATATTAAAGAACTATTAAAAACTGGCTCAAACATGTGTCTAATGAGAGTTCCAAAATAAAAGAACAGGAGGCATTGTAAGGAAGCAATTTTCAAAGAGATAAGGGGTAAGGATTTTCCAGAATAGAAGAAAAATGTGGGTCCTCAAATGGAACATGTATACTGAGGGCTAAATAGAATAAAATTTTTTCAGTTCGGTTCAGTCACTCAGTTGTGTCCGACTCTTTGCAACCCCATGAATCACAGCAAACCAGGCCTCCCTTTTTTAGGCTACATCTAGTTATATACCTAGTGAAACTAAAGAACATTGAAGATAAAGAAAAAGTCATTCTAAAAAATTATCAGATGCAAAAATAAAACAAAGACTTCAGGTTTCTCATCACTACACTAGAGGACAGATGGAGATGCAGCTAAATTTTCAAAGGTCTGAGCAAAAGAAGAGGCAGTCTAGAATTATATCCCAAGCTAAACTATCATTCAGGACTGAAAGGGAGGGACTTCCCTGGTGGTCCAGTGGTTAAGACTCAGCATTTTCAATGCAGTGGACTTGGGTCCAATCCCTAGTCAGAGAACCAACATCCCACATGTCCATGGCCAAGGGAAAAAAAAAAAGAGAATAGTGAATGAATAAATAAGTCAATACTGTAAAAAAAAAAATGGTTTTAATAAAAGATTGAAAGTTAAATCAAGACATTTTCAAACATAAAAGACTAAATGTTTACCCCACAAGGAAACTAACTCAAAGAAGTGACAAAAATAGTACTTTAGCAAGAAGAAAAGAGAATCAAATGGGAAAAGTGTCATGCAAGATACAAAGGTGACATTGGAAATTGGTACAATATGCTCAGACATTTAATTAATTGCTAAATAATGCTATTCAATTACAACATAATTACTATATATTAACATCTATGGGCTTCCCTGGTGGCTCGGATAGTAAAGAATCCTCTTGCAGGTAAGAAGACACAGGTTCAATCCCTGGGTCAGGAAGATCCCCTGGATCATCAACAGATTTAGGGGTTCTGTGGGTAAAGCATGCTAAGGTCTTATCTGAAGAAAAATAGAAATAATGAATAACTTTGACTATATCAGAAAAATTAATAGCAAGAGAAACACTAGAAATATAAATGTCATTGCTAAAAGAATAATAATACAATTTACAATTTCCACGCTAGCAGGAGTAGGGAGAAACGGAAAAGAAAACTTTATCAAGCTAAGTGAAGTCGCTCAGTCGTGTCCTACTCCTTGCAACCCCGTGGACTGTAGCCCACCAGGCTCCTCCGTCCATGGGATTCTCCAGGCAAGAATACTAGAGTGGGTTGACATTTCCTTCTCCAGGGGATCTTCCCGACCCAAGGATCTAACCCAGGTCTCCCGCATCGCAGGCAGACGCTTTAACCTCTGAGCAGTCTAATGACAGCTGAAAAGTAGAAAGACAGGAACTTCCCTGATGGCCCAGTGGCTAAGACTCTGTGCTCTCAATGCAGAGAAACTGGGTTTGATCCCTGGGCAGGGCACTAGATCCTACATGCCACAGCTAAAGATCCCACATGCCACAGCTAAGACCTGGCATGGCCAAATAAATAAACAAATAAATGAGTGACCTGGCACAGTCAAATGAATAAATAGAAAAGTAGAAACATATAAGTAAAAAAAAATACGAAATAAGATGATATACATAGTATGCTAGTAATCACCATAAAATAAAGTTAGTAGATCCAACTCACCTGTTAAAGAAATGACTATCAGATTAAGAATTTTTTAATCCAATTACACATTGTTTACAAGTGACAGGGAAAATCTAAAATAAAGGAAAAACAACAAAAAAAATACCAAGGAAAAAGTAAAAGAAAGCTAATATATCAATACTAAAATGAGATAAAATCTGAGGCAAAATAGAAAAATGAAGACAGACAATACATAATGCATAATGATTTTAAAAAGAACACATTCCACCAAAGAAATCGAATAATCATGAATTTCTATGCATCTAAGTATCTTGTCTCAAAATACATAAAGTAAAACCTGGAAGAGTTACTAGACAGTATTGATGACAAATATCCAATCACAGAAGAGTTGAGTGTACATCCCCAGAAAAAAATAGGTCACACAGTAAGGATATTGATTATTTGAACCACATAATTAAAATATTGATCTAATAGATAAATCTAGAAACCTGCTCCCAGGAAGCATGGAATATTCATTCTTTTCAAGCACACCAAGAACATTATAAAAATTGACTATGCACTAGGTCACAAAGACAGTATTGACAAATTGGAAAGAACCCATGTCACACAGACTGTTCTCAATCAGTGCAACTATATTTGAATTCAACAGTGAAAGCAGTTTAAAATGCATTTAGAAAAGAAAAAACACACTCCTGAACAAAATGGATTAAAAAGAAATTGACAATAGAAATTTATGAAATATTTAAAAGCAAATGACGGTGACTATACTTCATGTTAAATTTGTGGGACATGATTAAAATCATATCTAAAGGAAAACTTTAGCTTTCAGTGTATTTATTTAAAACCAAGAAAGATTGAAAGTAAATTAATTCCCTAGCAGTTCAGTGGTTAGGACTCTGCACTTCCACTGCAGGGGGTCCAGGTTCCATCTCTGGTCAGGGACCTAAGCGCCCATAAGCCACATGGAGCAGCCAAGAAAAAAAAATGTTTTTATTCTAATTTAAAAATTAAAATTTTGCAAAGTAAATAAGTTCCTTGTCTAACTCAGGAAGCTAGTAAGTAGAACAGAGGAAGTAGTAAAGATGACAGGAAAAATTAGTGAAATAAAGTATTGTTGGTATTGTTTAGTCACTAAATCATGTCCAATTCTTTGTGACCCAATGAACTGTAACCTGCCAGACTTCTCTGCCCATGGGATTTCCCAGGCAAGAATACTGGAGTGGATTGTCATTTCCTTTCCAGGGGATCTTCCCAATTCAGGGATCAAACCCACATCTCCTGCTTGGCAGGAGGATTCTTTATCACTGAGCCACCTGGGAAGACCCAGAGAAAGTATTAGAGATGATTAAATCAAAACTTAAAACTAAAATATTAACAAAATAGATTTCAAACAAGGGGGAAAGATACAATAAATATTTGAAATCATAAAAAAAACCTATGACCAACTTCATGATAATGATGACATGGACAATTTTCTATAAAAACAGAAATTAAGAAAATTGACAAGAAAAACTTTAAAAATTGAATAAACAAAAAGTCTCTAAAATATTATATATATATATATGTATACACACACACACACACACACACATACACACACGTATATATGTAATAGATTAGTCAAAAACTTCTCCATCTTCCCAAAGATACCAAGCCCAGTTACAGAAGCAAGTTTTGGAAAGCTCTCAAGAGATAGGTAATTCCTATTTTACACAAAACATTTCAGAGAACTGGGAGATGGGGGACTATCTTCTCAGTTCATAAGGCTCATGTGATCTTACTACTAAAGATAGACCCAAAAACATCACACTTCAAACTTAGTTATTAATACGAATTTTTTTAGAAATCCTAAAATAAAACAGAGAAAAATCCATTTCAGCAGAATATAAAATATGACTTCCTGCAATCCCAGAAAGACAAAGAAACTCAGTATTAGGAAATCTGTTGATACTACTCAACATATTAGCAGATGTAGAAGAAAATATTGCACAATCACAAAAGCATTCAATAACATTCAGCGTCCATTTATGATTTTAAAAACTCTTAGCAAAATTCAAATAGAATATAATTTCCACAACTTAATAGAAACATATCAAAAGCTGCCAGCAAACATTATAATTCATGATGAAATTTTACACTCCTTCCCAGCGAAATCAGGAAAAGATCAGTGATTCATGGTTCAGATGGTAAAGAATCTGCTTGCAGTACGGAAGACCCAGGTTCGATCCTTGGGTTGGGAAGATTCCTTGGAGAAGGGAATGGCAATCCACTCCAATATTCTTACCTGGAGAATCCCATGGACAGAGGAGCCTGGTGGGCTGCAGTCCATGGAGTCACAAAGAGTCAGACATGACTGAGACTTTCATTGGCAGCACTATTCAAAATTCTACTGGAAGTCTAGCTAATTCTAGAGAGGCAGAGGTAGAGAGAACTAGAAAGGAAGCTATAAACAAATTTATCATTATTTGCAAATGATATGCTTATCTGCATAGCAAAATACTACATAGATGCTCATGGGGTGAGTAAAGGAATGAGTGAACACAATTCGGTTCCACTGGATCGGAGAGAAACAGAGGATTTTAGATCCCTGGAAACTCAGAGTGGTGGGAAGCCCCCTCCCCTTTTCATTAGATCATACAGTGAATGTGCGTGCACGTGTGCTAAGTCACTTCAGTCATGTTCGACTCTGCGACACCATGGACTGTAGCCCACCAGACTCCTCTGTCCATGGGATTCTCCAGGCAAGAATCCTGAAGTGGGTTGCCATGCCTTCCTCCAGATCTTCCCAACTGAGGGTCCAAACTCAGCTCTCCTACTTTGCAGGCAGATTTTTTACTGCTGAGCCACCAGGGAAGCCCAGATCACACAACTCTGCCCCTCAAAAGTCAGGAAAAAGACTTTGAATCACAGATATTTTGCATTAATTTTGGCTTCCAAATATTGTATGGAAATATCATTATCTTGGTTTCTGAGGCGTTTTTCTGTTTGTTTGATGTCCTCTTAAATTCTGGGAGTGTCTCACTCTCCTCACCTGGTCCCCGCAGAGGCTGAATGGTCCTTGTACACTGACGCTGCCCTCCCTGCCCCCAACCAGTGGGCATCAAGCCTCGGGGCTGAGAGGCGCCAGATCTATTAAGGGATCCCCTGCTTGAGCACCTCCCACACATGTGTCACTGCCGCCGTTCAGTCAGTCAGATATGACAAGACAAGGCTGACAGCCTTCCTGTCTGAGTCTGAGGAGGTAGGAGGCAGAGTTGTGCCCTGAGCCAATTTCACACCAAATGCAAGGAGGGCTGGTTTCTTTCACTAGCTGGGGCAGGTGCTTTTGACTACTCAGCTGAGCAGCCTTCTCAGAAGCACCAGCCCTCTCCAGGGGACACAGCCCACAGGGCTACCATTCCACCATCTTCTGAAAAACAGCTACACTCACACAGACCCCCAGAGTCCCCAACTCTCCTCCATCCTCTCCAGTCTTAGTCCTGGAAGCTGACATGCTAAGTCCTCACTAATGCTAAGGAGGCAGGCAGTAGATCTTAGGCAAAGAGCAACCTCCATTCAAATTCCACCTTTGCCACTGACCAGCTATGTGACCTTGGGTCCCTGATGCTGAATTGTTTCTGAGTTTCTATTTCCTTCTCTGGGTAAAAAAATTCAAACACCTGCATCCAGGGTTCACGAAAGGATTACGTGGAGAAAACACCCATAAAATGCTTGGCACGGCACTGTCCACATGCTGTTCTCTGTGAACAGTGGCTAACAAACATGTCATCAACAGTGTTGAATAAAGATACAAGCCATATGATGTGGGAGGGAAGCAAAAGGGGCCATCGTGTTGCTATAACAGGAGGGTTTTGTGGAGGAGGCAGTGCCGGACGTGGGTTAAGGGAAATGAGAGGACCTAGCAGGCAGGGGAGCCGAAAGAACATTCTGGCTGAAGGAACACGTGAGCCTCTAGGATCTAAGAGGCAGCATGGAGTGGGGGAGCACAGGAAGGTGGAGGGACACCGTGGGTGGTTAGACAAGAGGCTGAGGGTCAAGTGAGGGGCTTGTGATGCCATGCCAAGGAATGGCATGAACAGTGGGCAGCCAATGCTGTTCTGGAGGAGTATAGTGCCATGAGATGACTTGGAGGCCATTTGGAAGACTGTCTGGATGGGAGCCTCTCTTACTTGCCAGCCACATCTCTCTTCCCCCTTAGATGGTGAGCTCCTGCAAGGCAGGGACAGGTCAGATCCTTCTCATGGTTCCCCACTGGCCAGCATGTGCCTCAGTTCAGTGCCCAGTGAATGAATGGAGGCTTGCTTTCAGAAGGCCTGAAGTACTGTTCCCTGATTCCTCACTCACTGCAAGAATGATGTCAGAATAGTGTGTTAGGAACTCAGTCATGTCTGACTCTTTACAACCCCATGGACGGTAGCCCGCCAGACTCCTTTGTCCATGGAATTCTCAAGGCAAGAATACTGGAGTGGGGTGCCATGCCCTTCTCCAGGAGATCTTCCCCACTCAGGGGTCAAACCCAGGTCTCCCACATTGCAGGCAGATTCTTGACTGCCTGAGCTACCAGGGAAATCCCCTGCAGGGCTGGATCCAAATCAAATGCAAGACGGAGGTAAGCTTACTCACTAAGAGAGAGGAGGCCTGGTCTGGTTCACTGGATTCCAGAACACTAATTGGCCTGACATATCTTGAGGCAGGATTTTCAGCAGATGAAGAAGCTTCTCTTTCCTGTTGGCCAACGTGCTTCTGCTCTCTAAGGCCTCTCTCCTACACAACAGTGTGATGGTTAATGTAATGGAGCAACTTGGCTGGACCACGGGTGCCTAGATATTTGGTCAAACATTCTTCTGCATGTATCTGTGGGGGCGTCTTGGGATGAGACGAACGTTTAAATTGGCAGACTGAGTCAGGCATGGTGTCCTCCCCATGATGGGTGGGTCTCATCCAGTCGGTTGGGCCTGAATAGAGCAGAAGGCTGACCCTCCCCTGGAAAAGAGAGAGTTCCTTCTGGCTGACTGACTGCAGATGGGATTTTTCCTGCCTTCAGACTCAGACTGAAACACTGGCTCTTTCTAGATCTCGAACTCTCAGATCCAGACTGAAAGTGACCTATGAGGCTCTCTTGAGTCTCCAGCTTGCTGACTCACTTTGCAGACTGTGGGACTTGTCAACCTCCATCTTTAATCACATGAGCCAATCCCTTATGATAATATTGGAAGTGTGTGCAAATGCATGTGTATACCTGTATACATGTACCACTGAGTGTGTGTGTGTGTGTGTGTAAAATGTACATACTGAATATGGGCTTCCCTGGTGGTTAGATGGTGAAGAATCTGCCTGCAGTGAAGGAGACTTAATGTTCAATCCCTGGATGGGGAAGATCCCCTGGAGGAGGGCACGGAAACCCACTCCAGTATTCCTGCCTGGAGAATCCCATGGACAGAGGAGCCTAGCGGGCTACAGTCAATGGAGTCACAAAGAGTTGTACACACAACTTAACATGCATGTATATGCATGCGAGTGTGTACATTGTATGTATGTGTGTAAATATGCTACTGGTTCAGTGTCACTGGAGAACCCTAATGAATAGAGACAGTCAGGCCGATGGCCACTGCCCAAGACTAGAAGGGCACAGGATAACAGCCTGGGAAACTTATGCCCTTGGACTTAGAGGACATCTCTTTCTCCTACTCTCCAGACCGACTCTCCCTGGTGTTGGTTTTTCCTTGCATTGTAGCAGTAAGATTAACCCTCATGGATATGAGGCTGTTTAGACCTCAGAAGATTAGAAGAAAGAAAACCACCCACAGGGTACAACCAGTCTACTTGAAGTCTGCATCAGGGTTTGGGAATCAATATCTCGACTACTTGGGGGTTTCCCTCATGGTCCAGTGGTTAAGACTCTGCCTTGCCATCCAGGGGATAAGGATTCAATCCCTGGTCAGGGAACTAAGATCCCACATGCCACAGAGCAACTAAGCCCAAGAGCTGCAACTACGGAAGCCTATGCACCACAACTAAGACCCAACTCAGCCAAAAGAATAAATGAAAGTGAAAGTGTTTAGTTGCTTAGTCATGTCCAACTCATCACAACCCCATGGACTGCAGCCCACCAGGCTCTTCTGTCCACAGAATTCTCCTGTCAAGAATACTGAAGTGGGTTGTCATTTCCTTCTCCGGGGATCTTCCTGACCCAGGGATCAAACCCTAGTCTCCTAAATAAATATTTAAAAAGGGGGACGGTTAGTTTGTCCCTATGGCAGAAGTTTTTCTTAAATAACACTGCAACATCTCTCACTCCCATGTTACTCATGCAAGGTGACTTCAATAGTCATCCTTCTGACGGGCAGGATCTATGCTTCCCACCCCCTGAAACTAATCGGGTTTAGGAACAGCTCCGACCACCAACCAGAGTTCAGTGCAAGTAATGCTGTGTGAACCTGGGTCATAAGAAAGATAATGCTTCCACGCCATTGGTGCTGTTTTGAGAAAGTTCACTCTGGAGAAGTCAGCCGTCATGCTGTCAGAAAGCTCAAACCAGCCCACAGGGAGAGACCATGTGGAGAGAAACTGAGGCCCCCAGCCAAGAGTCAGCAGCCACTACCTGGCATGTAAGTGAATGAGTCTTTGGAAGACCTTGGGAATCTTAGTCTTCACACAGGATGAAGTCCCTGGATCCTCAGATCGTCATATTACCATCTCGTGGCATTCCATCATGGGGAAGAGGAGAGGTGACAGGAGGAAGGAAAGAAGGAAGGGAGGGAGCAGGCAAGATTGAAGCCCAAAGCAGCTGTGGATAAAAGAGACTGCTTTTTGCCTTCCTAAAGGGTACTCACCCCATTCTTGTGTGACAAATGAGTCTCTGCCTGCCCTAATGACAAGGTCAGCCTGGTCAGACAGCAGCACCGGGATCATCAGGAAGGTCTTTGTGTTCTAATGACCATCCTCCAGCGGCAAAGCCAAGCGGGCCTAAGAGAGCTGGTAGCCTGATCCAGAGTGTTCAGCTGGAGCTCTGTGCATAGAGGAAGCATCACTCGCTAAGCCCAGAGTCCATTAGGGGAAAGCAGAGGATTGTTGGAGCCCCAGGACATGATCAGGACAAGAGGATTACAATGAGTTGGAAGCTGAACCACCTAAAGACATGTGTCACGGGCAAGTGGCAGGCACAGGACCACTGGGTCCTAGAGGAGTGGGTTTGACGGGCTGCAGGCAATGCCTCTGCCCACCACCCCTCCAGCTGCCCTGCTTTGAGTGGCTTATGTGGTCATGCCTGTGATGACGCACCTACCATGGGTAGACAGCAAGGGCCCATGTTACCCACATCATCCCTAGGTGTGACACAGGGTGGGGGATCTCAAGGGTGGGGTTCTAGTTCACTCTCAATGGAGAAGAAAGTGACACAATCATGTTAGTTGGCTGAACCAACTCTCCCCGACCCCTTTCCAGCCCTTTCCAGGGCCCCTCCCACAGGAAGTATCTTACCCACCTGTGACTTGGCACCTGCCAGGGGACCAGCTGGCCAAGGCCATGCTTCACTGAAGCCTCCCAGCTCAGTCCTTGACTTAGACACTGGAGCCAACATTGGCCCATCTGACTACACTCACAGCCAAGCAAATGAAAGCCTGGCCCTTGCAGCCCTGAATCAGACGCCTTCCTGTTGTCGAAGCAGGTGGAGTCCACGGAAGCCTTAGCAGGTGCTGACAGGCAGCCCAGAAGCCAGCCCATGGAGAGGATCCAGGTTGCCTGATCACAAGACCACACGGTAGATGTACCTCCATGAGCCCCGCCTCTCCTCTGATGAGTGGGACTCAGCGGGTCCAGGGGTGGTGGGGGAACACTCACTCATCCCAGAGGTCTCCCCTGAAGGAAGTTCTTCATGGTTTCTCCTTCCCAGGCCCTCAATGCTTTGTCATACCTATCACGGTCATTAACACAGAGTGCCCCCTGAAAGACTTATTCAGACATCTCTTAATATGAGTCATCTCATTTATTCCTTTGGGCTTCCCTGATGACTCAGCTGGTAAAGAATCTTCCTGCAATGTGGGAGACCTGGTTTCGATCCTTACATTGAGATGATCCCCTGAAGAAGGGAATGGCTACCCACTCCAGTATTCTGGTGCAGAGAATTTATTCTTTTAGAATCCTGGATCCCAGGATGTCCCAGTCCTGCATTCTGAATTGATGATGCAAGCAGAGCGTTGGTACAGCAGCCCCATTCCACACACCCCTGCTCCTGGTGCTGGACGTGGCAGGTACCCACCAGTACACTGCTGACTGCCAGAGCTGGACCCCTTCAGGCCCTGGGACAGCTATGTCACCCAGGGAAGTCTTCAATCCAGCCTCACGTCACATCTTGGAGTCATGAAATGTGTGGCGCCAAGTTAGCTTGGCTCAGCTGGAACCACAGTTCTCAGATTTCCCTTTCCTGTGTGCTTCCAAGTTCAGGGCAATGCAGTGCTAAGTCATTTCAGTCCTGTCCGACTCTTTGCAACCCTATGGACTGTAGTCCACAAGGTTCCCTCTGTCCATGGGATTCTGCAGGCAAGAATACTGGAAAGGGTTGCTGTGTCCTCCTCCAGGGATCTTCCCAACACAGAGATCTAACCTGTGTCTTCTGGAGGCTCCTGCACTGTAGGCAGATTCTTTACCACTGAGCCACCAGGGGAAGCTGGCTTCCAAGTTGAGGGTGGTATGAGATGCATGAGATTTGGGAGGCAGAAAGACTCCAGGCAGTCTTGCCATTCACACACAAGCGTCTCTCATTGGCTGACGTGGGGAGCACCTGGCTTACCTCCTCCAGATCCTCCTGGCTCTCTTCCTTCCATTTTTCTTTGTCTTGGGCCAGGTGTGTGTTCAGCTTGGCAACAAAGGATGCCAGCTTCTCCCCCACATCACCTGTGTCATCAAGACTGGAGGCCACAAGAAACAGACACAATCAACAGTGTGCTGCTACCTGTCGCACAACCTGCTCTCCAGGTGCAGTTCCAGAGTGAATCTTGGTTGACATTGTTTACGATAACAAGCAAGACACAAGTGAAACAACGAAGATGGTTGAAGAATTTCACCTGCTCTTCTGTGTTGTAAGCTACATCCTTGCTAGGTTTAAAAGTAGTTTTGAATACCAAAGGAGTATTTCCTTTACCCACAGTATAACTGCTACAAATATTAGACGTTTTTAAGTTTAATTTGTTTTATTCATGTTCTGTCCATCAACTTCTTAGGTCTAGGCAACTTATAAAATAATTCATCAAGGCCTGACTTGAGTATTTGCCAATTTCAATCATATAAATATCCCCACAGGGCTAATTGCAAGCTGCCAACATGACACCACTGAACACGAAGCTGGGAAGAGGGGTCCAGAAGCATACCTCTATACAGTATTTCCACCACACAGATAAAGTTGATGTAAATTATTCCAAGAGCATAGGTAATAGGTCATAGCAGAATAATTAGGAAGCAATGAGATTTATTTTTAATGCAACTTATTTAATTGTAAGTTCATCTAATTTAATTTTTATAATCACTGTGTTTAACAACTGCATCACAGAATTCCTAAAAATTTAATAACCAGCTCTCATAAGACAGTCTTACAAGCTCTGGCATGTCACTGGTTCCAGTTGTCTTCATGGTTTCCAACTTGTCTTTGCTTTCCCTAAGTTCACCTCCAATTCTCCTTTCCACTAGTCAGCTCTGCTGGCTGCAAGTGACTTCAGACCCATTGTAGACACAGAAGCAACAACCTTACACGGAGTTCTTAATTGGTTCCCACAATTGCATAAAGGCAACTTCCTATATCTCTATTTCTAGAAAACTCAACATTTTTCAGCTTCTATGATTGAGTCCTGACTGACATAGAAATAAGGGGTATTTGTGAAGCCACAGAAGATACTGGCCACCCCTAAAGTAAGCTCCAGGGATCTGTGACCATTTCTCAGTATTTCAAGGGTGCACCCATCTTCGAAGCTGCTCCTATGTCAGACATCCCCACACATACCCAAGAAAGCATACACTCTCCCTACAGGCCTGGGATGGAAAGATACAGAATCAGGGCTTGGACCATTATTCCCAGCCTGGCAGAGCAGCCAGAGCAATAGGGAGAGGGTGATCTAAGACAAGCCCTGAGAGGCTGTCTCAACAGCAAAACTGATGAGGCTTCAGGTGGTTGCGCCTCAGTGAACCTCTGGGGTGTCCCAAGATGCCAAGATGTATGGGGAACACAGCCAAGAGGCCTTATAGCAACTAATCAGGGTGGGAGGGTTGTCCTTGGTTAGCACTTATTCACTCATTCATTCATTCACTCACACCTATCCCTTTTGGTGCCAAGCAAGCCTTGGACTGGACTCTGGGGGCACAGTGATAAAAAATAGATGCTTAAAAGAGACACAGATGTATTGAACAGTCTTTCGGACTCTGTGGGAGAGAGCGAGGGCGGGATGATATGGGAGAATGGCACTGAAACCTGTAAAATATCATATGTGAAATGAATCACCAGTCCAGGTTTGATGCATGATACAGGGTGCTCAGGGCTGGTGCACTGGGATGACCCAGAGGGATGGGATGGGGGGGGGATGGGAGGGGGTTCAGGATGGGGGAACACATGTACACTCATGGTGGATTCAAGTCAATGTACGGCAAAACCAATACAATATTGTAAAGTAAAATTAATTAATTAATTTAAAAAAAAATAAAAACAAAAAATAGATGCTTTTCTTTTTAATTTTATTTTATTTTTAATTGGAGGATAATTACTTTAAAAGTATAGTGATGGTTTCTGCTGTATGGCAAAACCTGAATCTGCCATAGATATATATATATATATTTCCCTTCCTCTTAAACCTCCCTCCTACCTCCCTCCCCACCACTCCACCACCCCTCTAACCCATAGATTGTCACAGAGCTTTGGCTGTGAGTTCCCTGCATCAAACAGCAAATTCCCACCGGCTATCTATTCAATATATGCTTTTCTCAAATACATCGTGGTACCCTGGGATGGACTCTGGAACAGAAACACTGCATTAGTAGCAAAACTGGTAAAATCCATATAATGTCTCAAGTTCAATTAATGGGGCTTCCCAGGTGGCTCAGCGGTATTGAATTAGTCTGCGAGTGCATGACACGTGGATTTGATCTCTGGGTCAGGAAGATCCCCTGGAGGAGTGCACGGCAACCCATCCCGATATTCTTGCCTGGGAAATTCCATGGACAGAGGAGCCTGGCGGAATCCAGTCCACAGGGTTGCAAAGAGCCAGATATGACTGAGTGACTGGGCACAAGCACAAACTCAGTTAACAGCACTGTATCAACATCAATGTCTTCCTTTTGACAGAAGTACTGAGTTACATAACATGCTAGCATCAGAGGAAGTGGGTGAAGAGAGTACAGGGACTGCCTGTACTATCTTTACAGTTTTCGTGTAAACCCAGAATTACTCGAAATGGGTTTTATTTTAAAATGTGAAAGAAAAAAAATAAACACACACACACCCTTTACCCACCCACCAAGGCCAGAAACAATCAGATGGAAAACAGGCCAGAGCAAGACAAGGCTTCACTTCTAGGAAGGGGGCGGGCGACTGAGTTATTCACTAGAGCTTGGAGAAGAGACCAAGCCCAAAACTTGAACAAAGACTCAGGCACTGGGCTCAGGAACTAATCAGAGCAGGGAAATGGAGACTTGAAGGGTCAGGGCCTCTTCTTGGCTTCTTGTAAGTGCAATGGGTACTTGATCAGGCAGAACTGAAACATTTCTAGGGGGGTGGAATTTAAACGTTGCAGTTACTTCTCCACATAGGTGAATTGTTCTGGGAACACGCCCCTGGCCCCTGTATAAAATATAAAGCCCATTGCCTTTCAAGGGAGGGCTGCAACTGGACAGATTTCTGGCTAACACATTGACTGTTCCTGCCAACACTCCTTGGCAAGCGGAAGGTGTCTTGGAGATTGGCCCCTGGGTAGCTTCTCAGCAAATATGCCAGCGTTGCCCTCTTCCACTGTGAGATTCAAACTTTTCGAATCTTTGTTGATCCTGACTAAGATCAATCAGCAAGAAATGGCACTGCGAGGCTGAGAGCCCCCCTAAGGGGATGGGGCAGCCTAGAGGGGTGACCCAAGCTAGTGCAAGAGAGTGTTGGTCTTGTCACTGTGTTTGGCTGAGGCTAACAGAACCCTCACTGCCAGCCCACCACGTGACAAGGATGTGGTTAAGAACACGAGGGTGAACCAGAGAACTGTTGGCTCAGGAGTCCCACTGTGGAGTGCTTTGAATCCAGAGCAGCACAAAGGAAAGAGGATCTTTCCTGAGAATGACTTGATCAATGGAAGGATCTGAACCAGCAAGTGAAACAGTACATGCAAGGACAGGAGAACATTGCCTTGTGCTGGACCAGTTTCCAACAGCTATTTTGTGTTGCAACAGCAACAACAGAGCTGATACCAGCCTGTCTGTTGGTAGATTGGTTGTGCGTCCTAGTTCTATCAGCACAAGCATCCAGAAGCCAGACTGACCATTTTGGAAGGAGTATACTCTGAGTTTTCTTTTATAATCCCAAAACCCTGAGAGATTTGTTAAGATTTTTTAAAATATGGCAAGCAGTGGGCTAAAACCCATTTTTAGTTGAAAGTATGAAATGTGACCAAATTCACACCCACACTTAGGAAGCTGAGCATCTCAGTTGTAGAAACTCATCTCAACTCACTTCAGAATCCTTCCTTGATCAATCTCCACTGCTTCGTCTGTCCCAGAAGGGTTGGCTTAGAGTTTTGAACCCAAGACTTTAAAAGCCTACTTGATGTCTTCAAAATAAAAATAAGCACCATCAGTTGATGTCTGTGGCTTGGAGGTGGAAGGTGAGGCTGCAGATCGAAGAAGGTAGAAGAAGGGCTCCAGCTGTTGGCAGAATCCTCAGGCTGAGTCCTTGTTGCCATGGAGAGATGCCTCCTGGACTTCCAGAAGCATCTTTTCAGGCACAACTTTGCTGTCTCTGGATAAACAAGGCAGCAGACACCTGGTCTCCCTAACCACTGCTGCCCAAAAGTGTCGGCCAAAGATTCACAGATTCTGAAGGTAATTGGTCTGAAAGAGTTTAGAGCAGATGGTGGGCTCCCTGAGGCAAGGAACTCCAAACCCTCTTCCTCCAAGTGCCCTCTGGTTTGTCCAAGGTCAGCCTCTCGGACATCCCAGGATGGATCTGCCAACTCAAGCCCTGCCATCTGCCTGGGTCTCAGTTAATCCATCAGGACCACAGGGCTACCGGGACATCATCCACAGCTTATCCTCCAAGATAGGGTCAGGGGAAGGACACAAGGAAAGAGACAAGAACTTTGGAGTCAAATAGACCTGAATCCCTTTCCTAACTCTCTTCTCTCTCTTTCACACTAGCTCAGTGTGACTTCGGGCAGGACACATAACTCCTCAGTGGGCCCCAGTGTCCTCATCCTTTAGATGGGACAATACTAGTAACTACCTCATTAGCATCTTAACAATTGCATATGAAAATGCATGAGCTTAGTAGAGTCCGGCCTTAGAAAGCACTCAAAAACTGTGAGCTATTGGAATGTGCTCAACACTTCATTTTCAAATTCTCTCACCCCATTTTCTGCATGATCCTCACAGTGATCCTATGAGGAAGATGAAGTATATATTTATTTTATTTTCTTTATTTTTGGCTGTGCTGGGTTAACATTACTGCATGGGCTTTCTCTAGTTGCGGCGAGCAGGGACTACTCTCTAGTAGTGGTGCATGAGCTTCTCGTTGCAGTGGCTTCTCTTGTTGCTCTAGAGCACTCGGGTTTCAGTAGTTGCAACACATGGGCTCAGTAGATGCGGCTCCCAGCTCTAGAGCACAGGCTCAGTAGTTGTGGGGCATGGGCTTAGTTGCTCTGCACCAGTTGGGGTCTTCCTGGACCAGGGACAGAACCCGTGTCTCCTGCATTGGCAGATGGATTCTTTACCATTGAGCCACCAGGGAAGCCCTCCTGAAGTATACATTTTTGTTCCCAGTTTCAGATGGGGAAACTGATCAGTCCTGTGCCTGAGATCACAAAGAGTTAGTGACAGAGCCAGGACTGAAATCTACCCATGGCTGCTTTAAGTTATGTCATCACGTTTTCACTTCTTCCTCCCCCAAGCCCTGAGCCTTCCCTCTACCCATCACCTTCTAAGAAGGATCAAGAGAGATGAAATCCCAAGGCTCTCATCATTGAATTCACTTTAAGTGACATTAAAGAAAGAGCTTTGAGGGATAAAGTGGCACAGCTTTTTGCCACCATTTTCCTTGAGAAGGGTTTCCACGGAGAAAGCTCCCATGTTTCTGGAAGGCCAGCCCCCAGGCCCCTCACTGGGGAGCGGCCATGCACCACTAGAGCAAGAGAAATAAATCTGCTTCCAGTCTGCTCTGCCCAGTCCAGAGACCAGGAAGCACCTGCTGCTCCAGCTCCCCTGTGGAGGTGTATGAGGATGTACTAGGCAGGATTAAGTGTGTTTGTGGGAAGGAGGCAGAAAGGCAGCTGCTCTCATGACCAAATGGTGGTCTTGTGTGTGCTCTAGGAAGCCAGTGCCACTAAGGGACGATCTGCTCCCTGCACCAGAAGCTGGAGAGTGCCTGCTGAGTGACTGCTCAAGGAAAAGTAACTGTTATCCATCTCTGTTCCCCAAAGAGGAATGGAGGCCTGGACCTACTGTTCTCATCAGTACCATGGAGAGCTGCCTACTTATGGGCCTATAGATGGGTTAGATGGCACCACCGATTCAAGGGATGTGAATCTGAGCAAACTCCTGGAGATAGTGGAGGACAGGGGAACGTGGCATGCTGTAGTCCATGAGTCACAAAGAACAGAACACAACTTAGTGACTGAATAGCAGCAATAGAGGGCAGCTGGGCTGTCAGTCTGGCAGAAGGAAGGAAAGAGACAGAGAGAAGGGGTTATAGAAAGGAAAAAAAACAGAACAGAGTGAAAGACAAAGAAACAGAGAGAGGGTTAAGGAAGAAACAAAAGATAGTGAGAGGCAGAGAAGACAAACAAGCAGAGATAGAGTACAAGCCATAAGGATAGACTAAGAGATATACACAGAGAAAGAGAGACAGAGGTAGAGACTGAGAGAGACAGAGACTAAGACTGAGAGAAAAAGATACAGAAGAAGATGGAGATGGAGGTGCGGATGTGAGCAGGGTGCGCGTGCATGTGGGGATGGGAGTGGAGGGTTAGAGATGGGGATAGAGATGTGAGAGGGAGGTCACACTGAGTAAGGACTTGGATAGAATTTTAAATCTTAGGTTTAAGTCCCAGTTCTTAATAAAACATCACAAATAAGAACTAGCATATATTGAGCACTTAACCTATGTGCCAGGTTAAGCACGTAAAGTAAGGTCAGCACTTCCAGGCATGACAGGCTTTGATCTTCACAACATCACTACGAAGTGAGTACTGAAATTGTCCTAACTTTTCAGATGAGGACACAAACCACTCCAACTAGGATTCCGCATTCAAGGACAGCCTCATGTCAACACTCTGTAACAGAACTAGGATCTTTCCTCAGGAAAGCCATGCATAGTTTTTGACTCTGTGTTTCTGCTCAGTCATGTCCTGCTCTTTGAGACCCTATGGGCACCAGGATCTGTCCATGAAATTTTCCATTGCAAGAGTACTGGAGTGGGTTGCCACTTCCTCCTCCAGAAGATTTTCTCAATCTGGGGATCTAACCTGAGTCTCTTGCATCTCCTTCATTGGCAGGTGGATTTTGTACCATCATGCCACCTGGAAATCCTGGCTTTTACCACCGCCATTGAAAATGCTTTCACATCCTTAAATATATCTATGCAGCAGTCGGCTTACAGACAACTCAGACTCATCTTTTCCTACCACATTTAACTAAACAGATCTTGAAATACCAAGACTGTTTGACTCAGGACCTTTTCACTTGCTATTCTTCCTACCTAGAACTCTGCTCCCCATATGAAGGAGTCTTCATTAATAAGACTTCCTCATGCATTCAGATTATTTGAGTATCACTACTGAAAGTTCCAGCATCACTACTTCACTCTTTGAGTATCTGCACACATCATTTTATACCCACTCACCAGGATAATCTTATTGTTTTATTGTTCTCTGTCTTTCCCATTAGAATATAACCGCATCAGGAGAGGGACCCTATTCGTACTTGAGTTTCTAGCTCCTAGAGGAAGTCACCCAATTAATATTGTTGAGGGTGGTTTGGTTTTGTTTTTTGTTTTTTCTCACCATGACAAGTGGCTTGTGGGATCTCAGTTTTCCACCCAGGGATTGAACCCGAGCCTCTGCAGTGAAAGCACCGAATACTAACCACTAGGCCACCAGGGAACTCCCAGTATTGTTTTAACGAAAATTATAAATGAACTGTTCTTCCTGGAACCAAAGACTATGGATCAGATGATGCCTAGGAGTTAAGAGCTTTAAGCAAGAAACTAAGCAAACAGTTCTCCTGATTTCATCTGAGACCCATGCTGGAGGCTGCATGGGAGCTAAAAAGGATCTTCTATAGATCTGATAATATTTTGGGGGGGACATGAACCCCAGAAGGATCATGAGAAGTAACATGATGGAGACATCACAACATCTCCATCAAGCAGCCATTTCTAGTGGATGATGTGGCTAATTCACTATGTTCTCATAGTGGACACCATGGTACACTCCCCAGGTTCCCCCAACAGGCCAAGGCAAATACTCATTTCCTCAGCTTCTGGGAATGTTGGTGGTAGATGAATTATTCTCCTGGAATTTCCCTCAGCAGAAGAGAGCAGTTTTATACAAGGTCACCCCGTCCTCCCTGGGGGATTGTTGTTGCTGTTGCTGTTGTCATTAAGTCAACAAGTCATGTCTGACTCTTTGCGACCCACAGACTGTAGCCTGCCGGGCTCCTCTGTCCATGAGATTTCCCAGACAAAGCTACTGGAATGGGTTGCCATTTCCTTCTCCAGGGGATCTTCCCAATCCAGGGATCAAACCCGCATCTTCTGCGTGGCGAGGCAGATTCTTTACCACGGAGCCACCAGGGAAGCCCCACCTCCCCCGCATCCAATGACTGGTCAGTGTCAAGTTCCCAAGGGCCAGTGCCTTTGCCTCAATGCAAGACAGTGCTAAGTATCATTCTCGCTCCAAGGCTCCCTATGGAATCAGCCAAAAGGCTCATCAGAGCTCATCACAGCTCAACTCCTTTCTCTTCTCAATTACCATTCCTTTGCCCCTCCCTCCAAGATATAGATGACAAAGACACTCCCTTATAAATTTTCAACATTCGTAAATACATCTCAGAGTCGTGTCCCAGGGAATCCAACCCAAGGCACCATAACTGCTCACACATCCCAAGCTATCTCTGGGCAACAGCAAGGAGACTAATTCATCTTCAGATTAATTATAATATAGTCTCCTTTGGTGTCTACCCATCCCCTAGGTACTAGTTCCTTCTCCCAGGGCCACTCAAAACAAGTCAAATCACTCTCCTCCCAACCCAGCCTCTCAGATATTTGAAACTGGACGTCATTACCACTTACCTAGATGGAAGCAATCCTTTTATAATGTGCACATAAATCAAATCATCACAATGTACATTTTAAATATCTTAATGATTTTTGTCACCTGCATCTCAGTAAAACTGATAAAATGAAAGAAATCAGCCATCATTTTCTGAAGCCCTCCAGTTATCCTCTCCAGGCTCATTGACCCCTCTTCCTTCAACCATTCTGACACTGAGCACACATGTCTTCCTGCCTGCTCTTACAAATTCCCCATACCTTCATGGAAGCGTGTCAACTACAAAAAGAGAAACTCTGCCCCATGTCTATGGAGCACCCTTTCCCACCCACCACAGCCACACAGCAGGGCCATCTGGATGCTCGAGGCCGAATCACCCTTGAGCTTAGATATGTATGGAGTTTTCCACCAGACACTTTTCTCTTTTGTTGTAAACTAAAAATTTTGGCCAAAAAGAATCTGACTTTTATGTCACCCCACAGGGGAGTAGCCAAGAATCTCACCAGTAGCAAAGACAATCTTTTCTATCTCTGACTTTGGCTGAGTCGCAAATCTAATGGATATTGCACTGTTGGGGGATAAGAACACACTGTAAAGCAGGCTATTGTCTTTAAGGGGGGAATCTCATATTAACGGGCAAAACACATGTTACTATGGCTACAGTCTTTAAAAGATTCTGAGCAAGCCAAATGTCTTCTATTATTCATAAAGAAAAGATAATGTTTTGTCATCAACTCATGATGTGCCCTGCGTCAAGACGCAGTGACTTTTATCTGGATGTGTGGAAGGGAACGGCAGCTCGATGTATTTTGTCAGCATCATTAGCTGGCCTGGAGAGAATATTGAAACACTGGTGATTATGGAGCATCTATAATGCTGCAGACAAGTTCTTCTGACGTGCTAATTTTCTCCATGTTGTGCCATCTAACTCGGAGATCCGGGCTGTACATCAGCACCACAGTAATGCAGTGATCGGTTCTAAGTGTCCCGCTTCCGCTAAGACAACAGGCTTGGAGAGGCCCCCTCACTAAGTAGATTTGCACTGAAACCTGAAGGGCTGTTGACTATCTCAGGCTCTAAGATGCCAGACAGGAGTGGAGAGAGGGTATGGATGGGAAGGGAGGGGAGCTTTCAGAGTGTGGAAAGTTGCTTCAGAGGAGCGTAGCCTACAGAAGGAAATGAGAGGGGTGATATGATCAAAAAGGAGGCAGGGGCATTTCCCTGCCCAGTGGTTAAGAATCTGATTTCCAATGCAGGGCAACTGGGTTCGATCCCTGGTCAGTGAACTAAGATTCCACATGCTGCAACTCAGCCCAGGAACCACAAATAGAGAGGCCACGTGCCTCAACAAAAGATCCCACATAATGCAAGGAGGATCCCATGTACTGCAACTAAGACCTGACATGGCCAAATAAATAAATATATAAATAAGTAAATCTTTTAAATAATATAATCTGCTACATTTTTCTTTTTGAAAAGATCAATACAACAGACTAGATTTACCTGGCTCATTTTTCTCACACCAAGAAAGTTGGATCTCTAAGTCTACGATTAGAGAAGAGGTCTGTGCTAGAAGTATAAAATTTGGAAGTCCTCAATAAGTCAATGATGTTTTAGGACATAAGAAAGGATGAGATCACCAAGGGCACAAGAATAGCTAGGAAAGGGAAGAGATACCAAGATTGAGCCCTGGGGTACTCCCACATATCAAAGTCTGGGAGATGGAGAGAAGCCAGTTAAGGAAATTTTAAACGGGCAGTTGGTGAGATGAGGTGAAACCTAAGAAAGCGTGCATCCTGAAACCCAGCAGGGGAAGGGGCTTCAAGTGAAAGTGTTAGTCACTCAGTTGTGTCCAACTCTGCAATCCTATGGACTGTAGCCTGCCAGGCTCCTCTGTCCCTGGGATATCCCAGGCAAGAACACTGGAGTGGGTTGCCATTTCCTTCTCCAGGGAATCTTCTGACCCAAGGATCAAACCTGGGCCTTCCACATTGCAGGCAGATTCTTTACTGTTGAGACACCAGAGAAGCCCTAAAGGGCTTCAAGAAGGCAGGAAATCAACCAGTGGTTCTTGCAGCCAATAGGGAGACATAGAGTATTTGCATCCAGCCAAGAGACATCAGGCCTGAGCTGTGTTTTGGAAGGAAACCCAGATGTGATGTGTAGACCAGTTTGGAGATAAGGAAAAGATGGACACAATTCAAACCACTCAGTTCTAAAGGAAATCAACCCTGAATGTTGATTGGAAGGACTGACATTGAAGCTAAAGCTGCAATACTTTGGCCACCTGATGCTAAGAGCCGACTCATTGAAAAAGACTCTGATACTGGGAAAGATTGAAGGCAGAAGGAGAAGAGGGTGGCAAAAGATGAGATGATTCAATAGCATCACCAACTCAATGTATATGAATGTGAGCAAACCCCAGGAGATAGTGGGGAACAGAGGAGCACGGCGTGCCGCAGTCCATGAGGTTGCAAAGAAACAGACACGACGTACTGACTGAACAACAACAACGAAGAAGGATGCTGGAAAAACAAAGTTCAGTTTAATAACAAAAACAGTTTTTTAAAAGGACCAATACAATGGCACCCCACTCCAGTACTCTTGCCTGGAAAATCCCATGGACGGAGGAGCCTGGTAGGCTGCAGTCCATGCTAAGGGTCGGACACAACTGAGCAACTTCCCTTTCACTTTTCACTTTCATGCATTAGAGAAGGAAATGGCAACCCACTCCAGTGTTCTTGCCTGGAGAATCCCAGGGAAGAGGGAGCCTGGTGGGCTGCCGTCTGTGGGGTCGCACAGAGTCGGACACGACTGAAGTGACTTAGCAGCAGCAGCAACTTCTTTACTCTCTCAGTTCAGTTCAGTTCAGTCGCTCAGTCATGTCTGACTCTTTGCGACCCCATGGACTGCAGCACACCAGTCCTCCCTGTCCATCACCAACTCCTGGAGCTTGCTCAAGCTCATGTCCATTGAGTCAGTGATGCCATCCAGCCATCTCATCCTCTGTCATCCAGTTCTCCTCCTGCCTTCAATCCCTCCCAGCATCAGGGTCTTTTCCAATGAGTCAGTTCTTCTCATCAGGTGGACAAAGTATTGGAGCTTCAGCTTCAGCCTCAGTCCTTCCAGAGAAAATTCAGGACTGATTTCCTTTCGGATTGACTGGTTGGATCTCCTTGCAGTCCAAGGGATGCTCAAGAGTCTTCTCCAACACCAGAATTCAAAAGCATCAATTCTCTGGTGCTCAACTTTCTTACTGCCTCTATTTGGCCCCAATTTATTCTTTATAAGGATTCTCGGCACTGCTCCCTACATTTGTCAAAAGTCTTTTAAAAAATAATGAATGTTGGGGACGGCTCTGGCAGCCCAGTGTTTAATATTTTCCTTCCAATGCAGGGGATGCTGGTCACTGATCGGGTGCTAAGATTCCACATTCCTGGTGGCAAAAAAAAAAACCAGAACATAAAACAGAAATAATATTGTAACAAACGCAATAAAGACTTTTAAAAATAATAACAAATTATTTTTACTTGTTATAAAATAAAGCCTGTGGGCAGACTTCTGTGCTGGGTCCCCTGAAGGAAGGGTTAAATATTCCCAAGCTTGTTAGGTGTGTTTTTCTTGGCTTCTTCAGCCCTGCTTTTACACAGCACCCCCTGCAAGGACCCTGCTCCATCTTTGCTGCCTTCTTCACTTCTTGTAACTGGTTTGGTTCTCACCATGTTTGCTCTGTGACCTGTAAGGAAAACGGTCTCCTGGACAAACAGGCCAGGGATTTCACTGCTGTATGTCCCCTGGAAGTACAGTTTTAAGGCATCATTAAAGTACCAGCCCACAGGACATCTGTGTTGAGTCACACAGTCCGCTGGTTGTGTTGGCTGATGTCTGAGCCTTCATCTGGGAGAGTGCATTGTGATGCACTGAAGGTTGTATCCTGTCAAGATTCATTTGTTGGACTCCCTTGAGTGGTTCAGTGGTAAAGAATCTGCCTGCCCATGCAGGAGACAGGGGTTCGATCCCTGATCTGGGAAGATCCCACATGCCACAGAGCAACTAAGCACATGTGCCCAACTACTGAGCCCACATGACCTAGAGCCGGTGCTCTGCAACAAGAGAAACAGTAAGAGGCCCTCTCACAGCCAGCCCCCAGCCTCCAAAACTAGATCAACAAAGACCCAGCACAGCCATAAATAAATAAGCAAACAAAATTTTTTTTTTTTAAAGATTCATTTGTTGATACCCTACCCCCTCCAATGTTATGATGTTAGAAAGTGGACCCTTCAGGAAGTGATTGGGTGAAAGCTTTGCAATTGGAACTTATGCCCCTGTGAAAGGGGACTATCTCATTTAATTCTTACAATAGCCCTAAGATTAGGGAGCTTCCACTGTTATATTACCTTTTTGGAGGTTAAGAAACTGAAATGCAGAGAAGCTAAATAACTTGCCCCAAATCACATGGCTGTGTGTGGTGGTTCCAGAACCTAGAACAGAGGCAGCCCAGTTTCCAGGCCTTGTCCCTAACCAGACTTTAAAAAATAATACCAATTTATTTTTTATTTGTTATAAAATAAAGCCTGTGGGCAGACTTCTGTGCCGGGTTCCCTGAAAGAAGGGTTAAATGTTCCCAAGCTTGTTAGGTGTGTTTTCTTGGCTTCTCCACCCTGCTTTTACACGGCGCCCACTGCAAGGACCCTGCTCCCTCTTTGCTGCCTTCTTTTACTGGGCTCCACCAGACCAAGAGGACATCCTCACACCAGTGCCATGTGGCACCATAATGGAGCCTGATGCAATATCTACTCTCTTCTACAAAACTAGATTTTGAAAATGTTGCTGATGCATTTGCTCTGTTAAAGCCGGAAGAGTGGAACTATAATAAATTCTGGATTGAGTAAAAATAAAATGTTTAAACTTAAAACAATGTTGTCAGTGTTAATACACCTACTTCTCTATTTTTCAATATTTAAATGAACCCTTTACAAGAACACATAAAAACACACACATCAGAATGCACATTTTCCCGTTGCCTTGGCTCCGGGGTGGCTCAGCACCACATGTCAGAGCTTGTCTCCGTGGAAAATTCTGAAATTTTGTTCACCATGGATTTTTTTTTTTGCCTTAATTTTGATTTTTTTAATGTTCTTTCTTTCGGTTCCTGAGTTTGGAGGCACCCCTTAAGTTTTTCACCCATGGCAAGTGCCTCACTCACCGCTCCCTGGCACCAGCCCCAGGGGGCCTGGGCAAAGAGCTAGGCGAGTCCTTGGCACAGCTGGAGTTGTGGGTGGATGTGGGCAAGTCAGAAGCAGCAGCTTTGGAAAAGTCCTGAAAATCTTTCTATGCTGTAGCTAGGAGTTTAGATTTATCCTGTGGGTGACAGGGAGCCATTGGAGTATTTTAATGAAGAAAGGAACACGGACAGATTTGTGTCTTAGAAAGATCACCCTGGGGACTTCCCTGGTGGCCTAGAGGTTAAGAAGCCTCCTACCAATGCAGAGGACATGAGTTCAATGCCCGGTCTGGGAACTAAGAGCCTACATGCCAAGGGGCAACTAAGCCTGCATGCTGCAACTCAGTCCTCAAACTCTAGCGCCCATGCTCCATAACAAGAAAAGCCACCACAATGAGAAGCCCGTGCACCACAACTAGAAACTAGCCCCTACTCGCTGCAAGTAGAGAAAGGCTGTGTGCAACAATGAAGAGCCTGTATGCAGCAATAAAGACTCAACCCAGCCCAAAATTTAAAATTAATTAATTAATTAAAAAAGAAAATGAAAAATCACCCTGGCTGCTGACCTGGAGGCAAGGAGAGCTTCAAGAAGGCTGATGCATTGATCACGTAAGAAAGGCCAGGGGCTGTGTACTTGAAGGCTGGAGTCTGGGGTGGGTGCCACGACCAGGGTTCCCAGCACTAAGCAGCAGGAGGCTGAGTTGGAGCCAACCAGGGTACCCACCCAGAGTCTGGGAGGCTGCACCATAGCTGGCATCAATGGAAGCTGGGTGTCATCCAGGGCAGGGGGCATGAAGGCAGACAAGCTAACCTACACTGAAAAAAACCAAACTCCTCGGACTTCATTGGTGGTCCAGTGGTTAAGAATCCACCTTCCCGTGCAGGGGACATGGGTTCGATCACTGGTTCCAGGAACTAAGATCCTATATACCTCAGGGCAACTAAGTCCGTGTGTCTCAACTACTGAGCCCTTGCACCACAACTAGAGAGTCCAAGAGCCACAAAGAAAGATCCCACATGCTGCAATTAAGACCTAACACAGCCGAATTAATAAGTGAATATTTAAAATAAATAAATGCCCACACTGAGAAGCTGTGAAACCATCTTCCTTCTGCCCTATCACCCAGGTGGAGTTCAGCGGCCCTGACAGATACTGAGACAGAGCAGGACTCTCTGGTCCTTGCCACCATGACCTCAGCCTGTCTTTTGTCTGTGGAAAAACTTCACCCCAAAATCAGCTTAATCAGAGAAGTGAGAAAATGCAGAAGCAAAGGAAAACAGTTCAACAATACTAAATAATAATATTTGAGTCATTAAGCGTAGTCAACACCTTTAGTTCCTCTCCAAGAGCTATGGATAATATTCTGAGCCGTGTCCTGTGAACTGTCTTATAGAAACAGCAGGTGGAGTAATTAACTACTTGATGACCAGGCTGTAGCCGTGACTTAAGCTGCCGCAATTCCTAGCGCTGGCCTCAAGAGATGGAACTGAAAGTTAACTGTACTTAAAAACAATCAAACTGACACTGATCAGACCACTGTATGACAAATTTCAAGATGACTATCAGCGTTGACTGTGCTGTTTCTGCATGTAGCCCTTTCTCTCAGCTTATAAAAGCTCTTGCCCTCGGCCTATAAAAGCTCTGCCAGTCAGGGGAAAGTCAGCATTTGGACAAGAGTTTGCCCTCCCGCAAGGTGGCCAGACTCCAAAATATAGGAAACCTTCCTTTCCACCTTCTTTGCCCCTTTATTGGCTGTAGAGCGATGAGCAGCCAGAGCCCCATATTCAGTAACAATTTAGCACCTGAAATCAAACATGTATGGGAACCCCAGTAGGGGCAGATGAGGAACCAGAGGGCATCAGAGACAAGTAAACAGCAGACCCTTCACTTTAATTTCCCATCACTGGCATCCAGTGGCACACATTTCATCCCAAGGACTTGAAGTGACCTGGAGGCTCCCCCTGCCCAACTCCTGTGAAAGTCCACAAAACCACACTGAGACCCTAATAAGTAAATAATGTCACCAAAGGCAGCACCCAAGGCATCAACTCAGTTGCTCCAAATGCTTTTCTTTGTTTTCCACTTGGCATAATTTTATACTTACCATCCTCCTCATCTATCCCCAAAGACAGAGACTCAGCTAAGATTTACCTTCAAATTCTGATCCATGGAACTCCAGCCCAGGTCATAGGATGCTGGCAGTGACCCAACCAGAAAAATCCCTGAAGATAGTCTTAAAGAGGAGAGATATGTCACAGAAAGCCTTGAGAACAAATATGAAAGTGAAAGTCACCTGGTCGTGTCTGACTCTCTGTGACCCCACAGACTGTAGCCTGCCAGGCTCCCTATCCATGGAACTCCACAGGCAAGAATACTGGGGGTGGGTAACTGTTCCCTTCTCTAGGGGATCTTCCCAACCCAGGGATCAAACCCAGGTCTCCCACATTGCAGGCAGATCCTTCATCATCTGAGCCACCAGGGAAGCTCTGAGAACAAATGTACATAGTATCTCACTCACTATAGGCAAAAACTGAAACCAACACAAATGTCCACCAACAAGTGAACAGATAGAGGAAACTGGGTCATTTGTAGAAATGTGGATGGATCGAGAGTCTGTCATACAGAGTGAAGTCAGGACGAGAAAAACAAATACCATCTTTTGACACTTGTACGTGGAATCTAGAAAAATGGTGCAGATGAACCTATTTGCAGAGCAGGAGTAGAGACACAGACATACAGAAGGGACATGTGGACACAGCAGGGGAAGGAGGGGTGGGACAAATTGGGAGAGTGGCATTGGTATATGTACACCACGATGTGTAAAACCAACAGCTAGTGGCAAGCTTCTGCATAGCTCAGGAGCTCAGCTCTGTGCTCTGTGATGGCCTAGAGGGGTGGGATGAGGGTGGGGGTCCAAAAGGAAGCGGATGGGCATATGGATACATATAGCTGATTCACTTCATTGTACAGCAGAAACTTACACAATATTGTAAAGCAATTATATTCAGTTTTTTTAAAAAGGAATTGTGATCTGTGTATATAGTAGAACACGGCTCAGCAATAAAGTGGTGAAAACTTCTAATATGTGAACAAGAAGGAATCTCAAAAGTATTGTGCTGCAAAAGACTCCATATTGTAGGATCTCATTTATGAGTTCAAGGTCAGGCAATACTAATCTATGGTGATAGATTTCAGAGCAGTGGTAACCTGAGAGAGAGGAAAGGGGATGAGACAGGATATTGACTACAAAGGGGCATGAGGGAAATTTCTGGAGTAATGGAAACATTCCAAATATTGATTTAAGTGGTGGTCACAGTAGTATATACACATTAAAAATTCATTAAGCTGGATAGTTAAGATTTGTGAATTTTACCATGCATAAATTATATCTCAATTTAAAAATACATAAGAATGAATGATTTGAAAAACAAATGATTGATGTGTGTTTGCGTGAAGTGTAAATCCATGTAACGATGTTAAAATGCAAGTTTCAGCTGAAACTTAATGCTATTGATCAACGCTGCCCAAAGGAGTTTTCTTCAAGGGTAGGAATGATCTATATCTGCACTGTTCAATAGGGTAGTTACTTACCACATGTGGCTATTGGGTCCTGGAAATGTGGCCAGTGCAGCTGAGGAGCTTAATTTTTTTCTGGTATTGTGGCATGTGGGATCTTGGTTTTATATATAGTTAACTAGCATGGCCCGGACACCAATATTCAGAAAAAACTCTGAACCTTAAACCTATCCAGGTCAACAGGTGTTGAGAGACAGCCCTGCCTGTGCTCACGAACAGCCTGGGTGAAGAGCAGTGGGCTCTGCTGGGCTACACAACCAGGCTGCTTGGCGCCTTGTCAGTTGCTTTTACACTGAAGATCTGTACTGGAGGTTGTTGCTCAGTCGCTAAGTTGTGTCTGACTCTTTGCAATCCTGTGGACCGCAGAACGCCAGACTCCCGTGTCCTCCACTATCTCCCAGAGTTTGATCAAATTCATGTCCACTGAGTCAGTGATGCTATCTAAGCATCTCTTCCTCTGCTGCTCCCTTCTCCTTTTTGCCTTCAATCTTTCTCAGTCTCGGGGTCTTTTCCAATGAGTTGGCTCTTCATATCAGCTGGCCAAACTGTTGTAATTACAGCTTCAGTATCAGTCCTTCCAATGAATATTCAAGGTTGATTTCCTTTAGGATTGACTGATTTGGTCTCCTTACTGTTCAAGAGACTCAAGAGTCTTCTCTAGAACCACAGTTCAAAAGCATCAGTTCTTCAGTGCTCAGCCTTCTTTATGGTCCAGCTCTTACATCTGTGTTGGAGGAGTCTCTGGACAGTTCCCTTGAGTCCTCGTCACCCCTGCACCTGCCACTCTGTAACAATGCTTCTTTCCTTTTGTTATCTGACTATCCCCAGTTTAGTGAGATGCCTACAAGCCTTAAATGAAGAGCTGACTGATGCAGCAACATCGTGATGCACCAGTCTAAATTTAGACCCCATGCTCTGCTGGAGATGAAAGAGCATGTTTGGGTTTTAGTAATAGAATTTTAAAAGATGGGTCGATTATGTGTGCATGGTCACCCAGCCCCTGAATACCCGGCTATTCTGGGTAAGAGCTACGACTGGACAGCCTCATACATCAGGAGTTGCATTCAGAAGCTAGTAACAGAAACTGGAAAGAAACATTTATTTCCCTCTCACATAAAAGAAGCCCTGAGATAGGAAGTATTGAAAGTTGTCCAGAGTAGTTAAGACTCAAGATCTTCCATCTTTCTGGGGGCACAGTCCTCAGACCATGGCCTCCATTCTCAAGGCCACTCATGATCCAGGGTGTCTGCTGGAGCTTTAGCTGCACATCTGAGTTCCACGCAGAAATCAGGCAAGAGGAGAGGAAAGAAGAGGAAGCTTCCATCTTACCCCATGTCAAAGCACTTTCTCAGAAGTTCTGCCCTCCCATTTCCGTTCCCAACCGACTGGCCACTGCTAGCTGCAAGAAAGCTCGGTCCTTTAGTTAGGCCCATTGCACATGGAATGGAATTGAGGTTCTGCTGTGAAGGTCAAAGAGGAGGATGGACATTGGGGAAGCAATAAGCAGTTCTTGGGATGTCCCTGGAGGTCTACTGGTTAGGATTCCATGCTTCCATGGCAAGGTTCCTGAGCAAGGAAACTTGCTGGCCTGCTGCTTCAAATCTTTATCCCATCTTCTCCCTTTTCCCCTTCCTTTTCGCTCAGCCCTGAATTTCTTTACTGCTTCCTAAGGAGGGTGGGAGAAAGGCCCCCTCTAGACTGACGTGTCACCCCAGACTGATGGTTCTGCAAGCAGGGATGGCCTGGTGCCCCTCAACCACAGCTCACCCGCCCACTGGATTCTGTCCACACATCACTGGCACTCAACGCAATGTTTTGGACACATTAATGGGTGAACAAATAAACAGTTGAAAGGAGCCATCAGAACAGCTGAACTTGCTCTCTGAGAGATGCTCTCTATGCAAGGAAGAACCAATCTACGAAATGGACTTGTTTCAGGTCCACCCAGGACTACGTCCCAAAGAGGAAAGCAACCTGTAAAATATGTTTGTGCAGTAAAACGAATGAGCTAGGTGTCAATTACATAGAAACAAGCCTCTAATGTGAACAATCAGAAGTGAGGAAAAATCAATGCACTTCTTCTCATTGTGTAGAAATGGAAAACAAGCTTCATTTGACTCCAGCCCCAGGGAGAAACTAGCAAATGAATGGTTCCTGTCAAGTATGCCTGTGCTGCCTCTCTGCCCAAGGTCTGGCTCAGGAAGGTGACCGCAGGATGGGTTAAAAGGGTTCTGATTTTAGGCCTGAAACCCCCAAGTGAACACAGGGTCCACACATGTGCACACACATGCACATCACATGGAGGTATACATGTGTGTCCTCATATGCCTCGTACACAGACATGCATGAACACTATGCCTGCACACCCTGCATACACATGCACAAACATAAGCACATCTGTCCACATGCATGCACATACAAAGATGCCACATGTGTGTGTCCACACGGGTATATACGTCCATTCACATGCACACGTAAGTGCCTGAACACAGATGCCCGCACCCTTTCACTCAGATAGATCCTGACCTTTGGGTCCTCTGACACATCAGTCTTGAATTAAAGTACAGTGTTGTGTTGGGTCTTGTCCACTAATACAGGGAAGGTTGCAGCCCTCCCAGGCATCTTCTAGTTTCTGCACTCTATTTGGCCACCCAAGGGGCTTCCTTCACGCAAGAACATTTGGACTTTTTTGGCTATAATTTTATTTACTTATGGCTGTGCTGGGTCTTCTTTGCTGCATGGGCTTTTCTCTAGCTGCAGAGCACGGGCCCTTCAGCAGTTTCGGCTCTCAGGCTCTAGAGCACAGGTGCAGTCGTTGCAGCACAGGGCTTCGTTGCTCTCTAGCATGTGGGTTCCTCCCAGACCAGGGATCGAATCCCTGTCTCCTGCACTGGCAGGCAGATTCTTTACCACTGAGTCACCAGGGAAGTCTAAGGACATTTAGACTTTTATTCCAGAAAAACATCTATTTCTGCTTTATTGACTATGCCAAAGCCTTTGACTATGTGGATCACAATAAACTGTGGAAAATTCTGAAAGAGACAGGAATACCAGACCACCTGACCTTCCTTTTGAGAAATCTGTATGCAGGTCAGGAAGCAACAGTTAGAACTGGACATGGAACAACAGACTGGTTCCAAATAGGAAAAGGAGTACGTCAAGGCTGTATACTGTCACCCTGCTTATTTAACTTCTATGCAGAGTACATCATGAGAAACGCTGGGCTGCAAGAAGCACAAGCTGGAATCAAGATTGCTGGGAGAAATATCAATAACCTCAGATAGGCAGATGACACCACCCTTTTGGCAGAAAGTGAAGAGGAACTAAAAAGCCTCTTGATGAAAGTGAAAGAGGAGAGTGAAAAAGTTGGCTTAAAGCTCAACATTCAGAAAACAAAAATCATGGCATCCGGTCCCATCACTCCATGGAAAATAGATGGGGAAACAGTGGAAACAGTGTCAGACTTTATTTGGGGGGTTCCAAAATCACTGCAGATGATGACTGCAGCCATGCATTAAAAGACACTTACTCCTTGAAAGGAAAGTTACGCCCAACCTAGATAACATATTTAAAAGCAGAGACATTACTCTGCCATCAAAGGTTCATCTAGTCAAGGCTATGGTTTTCCCAGTGGTCATGTATGTATGTAAGAGTTGGACTGTGAAGAAAGCCAAGTGCCAAAGAATTGATGCTTTTGAACTGTGGTGTTGGAGAAGACTCTTGAGAGTCCCTTGGATTGCAAGAAGATCCAACCAGTCCATTCTAAAGGAGATCAGTCCTGGGTGTTCTTTGGAAGGAATGATGCTAAAGTTGAAACTCCAGTACTTTGGCCAACTCACGCAAAGAGCTGACTCATTGGAAAAGAGTCTGATGCTGGGAGGGATTGGAGGCAGGAGAAGAAGGGGACGACCGAGGATGAGATGGCTGGATGGCATCACTGACTCGATGGTTGTGAGTCTGAGTGAACTCCGGGAGTTGGTGATAGATAAGGAAGCCTGGCATGCTGCAATTCATGGGGTCGCAAAGAGTCAGACACGACTGAGCGACTGAACTGAACTGAACTGAAGACATACAGGCTTAGAAAACCACATACACATATTCACAGAAATCACACATTCAGGGTATTCACTTACATCAGCTTCCTATTGCAGATATGGACATGAATTTGAGACAACTCCAAGAGATCATGGAGGACAGAGTAGCCTGGTGTGCTACAGTCCATGTGGTCACAACTTAGTGACTGAACAACAGCAACATTACTGCTGTAAGAAATTAGCATAAACTTCATGGCTTGAAGCAACCCAAATTTATGATCTTCCAGTTCTGGGGGTCAGAAGTTCAAAATGGGTCTCCTGGGTGAAAGTAGGGGTGCCAGCAAGTCTGCATTTTTTCCAGGAAGCTCTCGCTGTGTTTCTGTCACCTCGCTGCCTAAATGAACTTTTAAGGTGCCCCAGTTACCTCCAAGACACTATGATTTCTTGTACATCCTATGGACATAGGTGATGAGAGCAACCTTTGGGGTTCTCAGTCCATTCGATGAGAAACTAGGACTTGATTTTCAAGAAGGGTTCCTATATTCTTAGAACCTGCTTTTACCAGGAAGAAGCTAAAAGAGGAAGAGTCAAAAGTCTCAGAGTGTTTTTGCACGGCTTGTGTGATTCATTTAGAGCAACGGTGATAAATGAGGGAAAGTGGTAGAAGCTGAAGAAAGGCAGCACATTCCTGCTTCGGGTTGAGGGAGTGGGGAGCAAGGCAGCATTGTTTGCACTGGATTGCTGGCGGACATGCTCCTCGCTGGTGAGTCGTTTGTAATTAACTCAACCTGGGATGAAAAATGTTGTGTATGTGAAAATGTTATACTATCCGTGTAATAATAAATAGTTAGCAGATGCTGCCAGGACAAAGATTGTTATTAATGACTTTGGGGAGAAGAGGGGTTGTGGGAAATGTTTTATATACAGGGAAGTCATGGTTGCTTCCGGCTCCACTCCTGGCTGGCTGGCTGGCCCAGCACTGGAGGTTTAGAATACAGCGCAGGAACCCGATCTGGTTTATTCAAGCTCGTGGGAACGCTCCTTCCAGGATCAGGCAGTCTGGAGCTCACCTGTGCCCCTCCCACAAAGGGTCTGCACCCAGACTTCCTTTTCCTGGACTAAGTCCCTAGTCCTTGAAGACCTGAGACCTCTCTCCTATTCTGAGCACTTGAAAGGCATCTTATCTGGGTGTAACTGGGGCTCAGCCAGGAGGAGCCACAATATGATGGCTAACACAACAGTGGAGGAGAGCCTGGTGGGTAAGCCCACAGCTTATTTATTTTTGGCTGCATCAGGTCTCAGCTGCAGCATGTGGGATCTTTCACTGTGGTGCACACGCTCTTTGTCGTGGTGTGTGGGCTCAGTTGCCCGGTGGCAAGTGTGATCTTAGTTCTCCTACCTGGGATTGAACCCCCTCCCCTTACATTGGCAGGTGAATTGTTAACCATTGAACCACCAGGGAAGCCCCCAGGACCCTGTTTGCCTGTGGCTTCAGCGTGTGTTAGTGGCATGGTATGGTTTTAAGCAAATAGATGACTTCTCTCGTCCTCAGTTTCCTGATCTCTAAAATGGGTGACACCAGTGGGTATCATCTCTGAGTACTTTTGAAGATTAATTAAAATACATAAAATACATAATGCATGCATAATACATATAACACTTAGACCAATTCTTGGCTGGTAGCCATAAGCCCCCACATGTTTACAACAGTGAAGCTTCAAACTCACCGTGACTACCTCCATGTTCAGACACTCCATCTCCCACTACCCTTACCTCTGGCACGCCTGCTCCCTCCATAAGGCAGTGTAGCCAAGAATTTGAGAACATGAACTTGGGGCCCCACAGCACCTCCAAGCTCTGCTCCTCCTCTCACTTTGTGATTATGAAGCACGTTACCTAATCCTCTGGCTGCCATAGCCCCACGTATAGAATGAAGTAATAGCAGTACCTATCACGTTGGTACTGTTGTGGGGGTTGAGATGAAAGCTCATAAGCCTCCACACAGCACCTAGCACACAGACACTCTCTCTGTCTCAGTGCTAGGTGTTATTACGCTGCCAGATGCTGCCAGGCAGGAGAACTGAGCAGAAAGTGGCCACGGTCCCCAGAAACTCACCATCCAGGACTCCGTGCTGGCAGCAAGCTTCTACACCCAGGCTCCCTCTGCCCAGCACAGAGGTGATGATGCTACAGATCTCTGCGGCCCAGCACCGCTTACCCCTCTGCTCTGCTCTCTCACCCCCATCCTGCCTCTGCCAAACGCTGGTCCTTTGTTCTTTGACCCATATCCTGTTTCAGACCACTGAGCCTTGCTGGAAATTAAATAAGCATCATGTGCCAGCCTTTCCCAGGCATTTATTCTGCAAATATTTATTGAATACAGATGATATGGAACACACAGGTTGACCAGAAATTAATCAAACGTAGTTCCTGCTTTCTAAGCTCTCAGTCTAACAAGATCTATATCATAAGCAAATAACATCAACACAGTGTAAGAAGCCCTATGTCTAAAACCAATGGAGAAGTACCCACTAGGAAAAATGCCCAGAATTGGTGACTTCTGAGTTCACTCTTGAGGAATGAATAAGAATTTTAAGACTAAGCATATTCTAAGCAGAAAGTAAATGCAGTCACTAGTCACTCAAAATGCAATAAATATTTATTGAACATCTACTAAGTTTCATGTGCCATGACAAGCATGGAGGAGATTCAACAAACGAAATTCTGCATGTTTATGTCCCTTCCCAGACAAGCCTCTAATCTTCCCCTTAACATAGTGTGAAAAACCATGGCACATATAGAGGGCTGTTTGACACCTTAGTCATCTGTGGATATTCCTTCTTTTCTCCCTCACCCTAGCCATTGATTCACAGACCTTTATATTAGCCACACTTCAAAAGCATCCATGATGTTAAGTGTCATCTTGTTAATTTCAGGCAATTCTGCCAATCTATCAAGATCTCTTCAAATGCCGAATAATCATTGGATGTGTTCACTATCACTTCCCAGGTTTGCATTCCCTGCCATCAGCAAAGCATTTGCCCCCGGCACTTTCATCCATGCCCCTCCCAGAAGTATTAGGCACATTGTGCTGGAAATCACAAACCTCATTGGCCAGACGCACTGGGCTGACCAATCACAGCTGTTCTCCCATTGACATCACACCATTCTCTCACTTAAGAGCCCCAAGCTCTGACTATGTGCTTGACACTGTTTCATGGCTAGATATGCAGACATGACTAACTCTGCCCTTCAAGAGTTCAACATCCAGCCAGACTTACCAAGAAGCAGCTACTAACCCTGACAGGGGATAGAAGGAAATGTTTCTGAGAGAAGGGGACATTTGGGATGGCTCTTAGCAGACACTAGGAGTTTGCAGGGTGGATAGGCAGAAAAGAACAGCCATACTGAACAGTAAGCGCAAATAATAATGCATTCAACATTTGCAGCAACATGGACCTAGAGACTGTCATAGGCATGAAGTCAGAGAAGGAGAAATATCAAGAGACATCCCCTATATGTGGAATCTAAAAAGAAATGATGTAAATGAACTTATTTACAAAGCAGAAAGAGAATCACAGACTTGAACATACGGTTGCCAGAGGGAAGGATGGTTAGGAAGTTTGTGATGCTCATGTGCACACTGCTATATTCAAAATGGATAACCAACAGGGACCTGTTGTATACCACATGGAACTGTGCTCAATGCTATGTGCCAGCCTGGATGGAAGCGGGCTTGGGAGGAGAATGGATACATGTATACCTATGGCTGAGTCATAGTTCATCTGAAACTACTGCAAATTTGTTAATCAGCTATACCTCAATATGAAATAAAAAAGTTTAAGGTTTGAAAAAATTATGACACATTCAGGAATGTGTGAGTAGTGGGGTGTGGCTGCAGCTTGGGGCATATGGGGGTTGGAAAGGTGGGTAGGGACCAGATGGTAAGAGGGCCCTGTATGGTTCTTTAACCCGTGTCATCATTCATCAGAGCCCCAAAAACATCTCAAGAAGCAACCCAGTTTTGTCATGGGGCTGAGTATGCCTGAGGCTCCAAGTAGCATCCCTTCTTGATAAATAATTCAAAGCCCTGTCTTCATGGGTCCACACACATCTTCTCATTCAAGGAGCAGTGATTTATGGACATGGCTTTCAAACACAAAAGGCTCTCATTCCATTTTGTTTAAAGGAAAAAAAGCAGAAGCACTCAGGATTTACTACACTGACAGGCATGTACAGAAAATGAGAGCCAGAAGGCACTGTGGGCTATTTGATAGACATATACAGAGATGCTACTGTAGTCTACCTGGAGAGGAGCTATCTTACCAGCTGCCTCCCAGTTACTCCATCCTTTCTGTCAGCCCCAGTGCTTCCCTAAAGTAACCCTGCTTCTCTGCCTCACAGATGCAAAAGTCATCTAAATTTTACAGGAAGCACAACAAAAACTGAACCATTCAGAGCTCTGCAGCCTAGCCCAGTGCCATTTGACCTTCTTGGAGGCCTTGTTGGTTTCTTCAAGTCCAAAATATTTGCTTCTGTAAACCTCTACAAGCCGGCAGGGTGGTTGAACAAACAGAGCAGATCTTGACTTCAGGGAGACCTGAGTTCAGCTTCCAAGTTCTGCCACTCAGCCAGCTGCCTGGTCTTAGGCAAGTTATTACTCGATCCTTCAATGCCTCAGTTTCTCATCTCTAAAATGGGGGAGTATTATAGAGAGTGAAGTAAGCCAGAAAGAAAAGCACAAATACAATATACTAACGCATATATATGGACTTTAGAAAGATGGCAACTATAACCCTGTATGCGAGACAGCAAAAGAGACACAGGTGTATAGAACAGTCTTTTGGACTCTGTGGGAGAGGGCAAGGGTGGGATGATTTGAGAGAATGGCACTGAAACCTGTAAAATATCATATGTGAAATGAATTGCCAGTCCAGGTTCGATGCATGATACAGGATGCTCGGGGCTGGTGCACTGGGATGACCCAGAGGGATGGGATGGGGAGGGAGGTGGGAGGGGGTTCAGGATGGGGAACACGTGTACACCTGTGGTGGATTCATGTTGATGTACGGCAAAACCAATACAATATTGTAAAGTAAAAAAATAAAATAAAATGGGGGATACAGACTTCCTGGTAGTCCAGTGGCTAGGACTCCATGCTCCTGAGACAGGAGATAGTGGGCCTCTGAGCCGGACACCTGGTACTTGTCAAGTGGAGTAAAATTCAAGCTTTGTTCTCACCCAGACACTCCCAGGACAAAGCTAGTGGTAAAACCTGAGCTCTGCTAAAGCAAAGAGATAAGGTGCCCACTCCTGAAGTCAAGGAAGACTCCCTTGTCTGCACATGCACAGGAAGACTTCTTGGAGATGGTAAATGGAGGGGACCCCACCCCATAAGTGTGGATATGCACCCATAGGCCTTTGCGGGGGGGTGGGGGTGGGGTGGTTCACCTTAGCAAAAAGCTGTGCATGCATCTTGGGGCGGGTCCTTGGACCGGGTGTGAACAAAGAAACAAGATAACTGGCCAAAGGTAAACAAAGACCCGGAAGGACTGTCTTGTGTAAGTGATTGACATCACCTCCCAACTGCGCTCCTCCTCACTCAGGACCCCCTCGCTCCTCTCCGGTGTGTGTCTTGCCTAGTTTCTGACCTCCTGTGCTCCTCCTCATAAGAGAGGATGTCCAATCCCTTTCTCTCTGAGTGTGTATCCCTGCTCTGCTTCTGAGTTGGCTAAACACACTGTTTTCCTGGGTGCCCTCCCATCCATTGTGCTGTGTCTCTAACAATAAACTTTGTACCTGTTTTAACAGTTTTTGCCTCCTTGAAACATTCTTGCTTTCAAACAAAGGCAAGAAGAAGAGCTACTTTGCTTCTATCCTCTAGCCCCTGATGGTCTGGGGGCAAGGACTCCTAGTTCTCATTCAGGTTACCCAGGTTTAATTCCTGGGCAGGAAACTAAGATCTCTCTTCAGGACCTCAGTGCTCTCCCTTCCAATGCAGGGAGTTGGGGGTCGGGGGTGGGGGCGGTGGCCAGATTCTATCCTTGTTCAGGGAACTGTATCCTACATGCCACAGCTAACACCTGGCCAAAAAAAAAAAAAAAAACCTCTTAAATAAAATAAAATGAGGGGTAAAAATGAGTAGGTATCATTAGGATTAAAGAATGTTTGAATAGTGCTCCCGAGAATACTCATCTTTAGTTCGAACTTGTGCTCAGAAAACGTTATGTCCTTTTCCATCCTCTTCTGTGGGTTGTTGGTCTCTTTTCTATCATTTGAGCATTTCAGTGGTATAAGGTAAGGACCTAGCTTACTTTTGGATGAATGTCTTTATTATGGAGAAAATTAGTTGGCTATTTCTTTAATCCAGCAGTTCTGAGGAAACTCAGTGTTGGTTAGGTTGAGCAAACAGGTTTTCTAATCACTGTCAGTGAAAATATATTAATAATTGGCAATGTATTTTGGCAACAATTTGTAAATACTATATATATCTACACATTATATATATATATATATTTCCTTAAAAATCTTATGACTTGTAAGATACACATTCAGTGTATCTTACAAAAGCTCAAACTTGTAAACTTGTAAACAAAAGAAAAAGTGGAAATGATTTAAGCATCTGTCCATATCCGAATGAATAGAGTACTTCCATACAAATAAAATTCTACACAACCATTTTTGAAAGTGCCATATGTACAGACTTGGCACAAAGTCCACAACATATTGTAAAGTGAAAAGGGAAGTTTCAGCACAATATGTGTAGTGTTAATACTCATTTTTTATTTTAAAAGTCATATATAATAAAAATAGCTAATGATTTATCGAACGCTTATTCTTTGCCAGGCACCTATCTAAATATTTAATCCTTAAACAAACTTATGAGTACTATTACACAATTTTTCAGAAGAAATTGAGTCATCAGGAAGTTAAGCAACTTCAGTAAGTGAAGTTAACTTCACCAGTGCTGCGAAGTTAGTAAGGGATGGAGTCCCGAGTCACCACGACTCTACGTGTCATAAACATAAAAAGAGTCTTAAACCAGGGGGAGGAGGAGGAGAGGCCTTTCTCCACCCGTTTTACCCACTTTTGTGTTGTTTGGATTTGTTACAATGACCATGTAATTGAAAAATAAAAATTTTATAAAAGCGCCTAACCATGTGGAACTCTTGCCTGGGATGGAAGCCAAGAGGGGATGGATGGAGGGAACCACGGACATTCTCTCGGGCTAGGCTGAACTCAAACCTGATTTCACAGGACTTCCCTGGCAGTTCAGGGGTTAAGACGCCCCACTCTCACTGCAGGGGGCACAGGTTCCATCCCAGGTCAAGGAGCTAAGATTCCACATAGGGAGTTCTCTGGAGGTCCAGGGGTTAAGAACCTGCCTGCAAATGCAGGGGACATGGTCTCCTTCCCTGGTCTGGGAAGATTCCACATGCTGCAAGCAACTAAGGGCGTGAGCCACAACTACTGAGCCCACGCACTGCGACTACTGAAGCCCACATGCTCTGGAGCCTGTGCTCCGCGACAAGAGAAGCCACCGCAGTGAGAAGCCTGAGCACTGCAACTAGAGAGTAACCCCCACTCATCCCCAACTAGAGAAAGCCTGCACAAAGCAATGCAGACCCAGTGCAGCCAAAAATAAATAAACAGAAGAAGCCAAGCTAGCAAGAGTGAGTTTCCCATTTGAATAAAGATTCCGCATGCAATGCAGCCAAAAAAATTTTTAAAAACTGACTTTACATGAACTCTTCTTACATACCTTCCTCATCAGCAAGGACGGATACAGGGTTGGAGGAACCAGCTTCAACATAAGACAACCTGAGTTCAAGTCAACTGAGCGGACTTGGCCAAGCATGTTTACCTCTCTGAGCCTCCTCTTCTCACCTGCAAAGTCCTAACTACTACATCTTTACAGGTTTGCTGTGAGGGCAAGAGGGAGCATGGAAGGTGGCTGCAACCCAGGCTCCTGGAAACCTTACATCGCTTTGGGCTGACATCATCTGGGAAGGTTATCTTGTACCATGTCGTCCACATCCAACTCTGGGTCCAAACTCAACTCAGAAAGAAAGAACTTCACAACAGTACAATGAATTTAAAAGCCCAATGGCTTCCCAGTGAAGGTCGCTCAGTCGTGTCTGACTCTTTGCAACCCTCTGGACTGTAGCCCGCCAGGCTCCTCTGTCCCTGGAATTCTTCAGACAAGAATACTGGAGTGGATAGCCATTCCCTTCTCCAGGGAATCCGTCCAACCCAGGGATCGAACCCAGGTCTCCCACATTGCAGGCAGACTCTTTACTGTCTGAACCACCAGGGAAGCCCAATGACTGCCCAAGTCTCCCCCTAATTTCAAACCCAACCCATTCCAAAGAACAAATGAAACAGAAAGAGAGATTTCTATTCCCATCCTATCCATTGATCTGGTCTCAGCCCTTGGTTTTCCAAGTCTGATCTCACGTTGGGAAGAAGTAACACCTCAAGGTTCCCTCCCAGTAGGTCTGGGAACCACCAGGACAATCTGAGGCAAAGCTGAGTCATGGAAAGAAACAAAAACCGCGACACTCAGGTGCTATCTTTAGAAACCCAGACTAGAGATTGCACTAGTGAATAGGGGACAGAAGGGCTGGGAGGTGGTCTGGCCCCTTTGAGGTCTCTGCTTCAACTTGACTTTGATATGACTTTACTATTAGCCCTCTAAATAGGATTCATTATTACCTGCTTGGGTTGGATAATCCAGCTAATTGTTCCAGTTTCCAGCACCCCTCCCCCACCCCTTAGCTGCATACTGACTTCACAGCCTCCATTCTGAAGGTCCCTCTGAAGTCTGCGTGATTCCTTGCAATCTCCCAAGCAGCTTCGTTTATCGCCATTGTGCATTCCTACAGATTCTTAGTTTAATGACACCCTTTCTGAAGCAGCAGCGATGGTGCCAAATGGCACTTGCATTTCCAGGAAAGCAGCCAAACTCATTACGTTAATAAAGGAATTTAGCTGTATAGAGATGCCTCCTTCACATCCATTCCCGAAAAACCCGCACTCTCACCACTCATCAGCCGCTATTAAACCTCCGTCTCCACCTGCAAAGCACTCGCCCCACAGAGTCACAGCAGGTCAGACCCATGTCGTCAGAGGAGGACAGAGCGCTCTGTGCACGGTATTGGATGCACGTCTCAGAGGCCTGGCCAGCCCTCACATTTCTTCCACTTCTGCCCTCAAAGCTGCTTCCCTCTCCCCAAGCCAGTATGAGCCCCATTAGAGTCTCATGGATGCTGCTTAGAGATGGGACCAGACCAAACCTTCCATTAGACTGGATTCTCATCACAACCAGCACCTGTCTGGTTTCCCTGCTTCAGTCTGACCCTTTGCAGCCAGGATCATCCCTCTAAACCACAATCGGGGTCTATCACCCTTCTGCCATATTCCTTTATTAGTTTATTGCTCACAGGAGAACAGTCCTCCAAACTACTCCGGCTGTACCTGGTCTTAGTTGCAGCACACAGAATCTTTGATTTTCACTGAGGGATGCAGGATCTTTAGTTGTGGCATGGGGGATCTAGTTCCCTGACCAGGGATGGAACTCAGGCTGCCTGCATTGGAAATGTGGAATCTTAGCCACTGGACCACCACGGAAGTCCTGCATCAGACTTTTCACTTCACAGGCTCCCCATCACCACTCACCCACCCATCTCTCTGCTCCACACTCCAGCTCCCCAAACTCGCCCTGCTCTCTCACTCACTCCAGGCCTTTGAGTACCATCCTCCAGTTGCCTTCAACACCTTTCCCCACTCTCACTGCTTCCTCGCTTCCTGAATAACTGGAACTCATCCTTAAAGACTCCACCCAGAAGTCCCTACCTCCTAGAAGCTTTCCCTGACTTCTCACGTTAGCCTGGGTAGATGCCTGGGGAGTTCTTCAAACTTCTGTAGCAACAGGCATGCCAAGCATGAGAGTAATGCAAGTATGACCATCTTTTTTATTATCCGTCTCCACAACTAGAGAGTGAGTGAGGAACTATGTCTCTGCACCTCTTCATTCCCACATACCTGGCCCATGGTGGTCCCAAAAGATTCTGGGCTGTAGCATGGTCATCAGCATTGAGTTCCAGTCTTTCCTGGCAAACTCTCTCCACAATGACCCTGGCAGAAATTTCCTTATCTTTTCTGCCCTCCATATCACTCTTCTCCACCTTCTCTGTGCTCTTTCTCTCTTCTGATCTCCTTACCCCATGAAGATCATGCTGAAGCCTTCAGTATTTACACTTCTCCCCGCCTGCCAATGCAGGAGACTATAAGAGATGCAGGTTCGGTCCCTGGGTCGGAAGAGCCCCTGGAGGAGGGCATGGCAAGCCACTTCAATATTCTTGCCTGGAGAATCCCATGGACAGAGGAGCTTGGTGGGCTACAGTCCACGGGGTTGCAAATTGTAGGGCACGACTGAAGTCACTTAGCACGTACTCCAAGAGAAGCTTGCATCTGGTCCCATCCACTTCTTTCAAGTACCCCATCCTCTCCTCTCCAGTTCCACTATTCTTATCTCAATCACATCTTTAACTCCACTAAAAGCTGAAAGACTCTCTTCCCCTCCTGCTATCTTGCAAAGGAGGGTGGGAACTGCCTACAACATCAGCCTTGGATCCATTCAGCTCAGGTCCTGTCTCCAGTGGGGTTCCCTACAACACATTATCACTGTTCCACAGCAAGGATACCACACGACAAGTTCATTCCCCTTGATAATTCTACATAGATCAATTATTGAGTTCAGCCAGTCCTCTAAGGAAGGGTTTTCCGTTTTTGGTTTTTGTCTTGGGGTGGGGCGGGGTTTGACTGTGTGGAGTGTTCATTGCTGTGCGTGGGCTTTCTCTAGTTGTGACGAGTGGGGGCTACTCTCTAGTTGCAAAGCATGGGCTTCTCATTGTGGTGGCTTTTCTTGTTGCAGAGTACAGTCTCTATAGTTGCGGTGCATGGGCTTAGCTGCTCTGTGGCACGTGGGATCTTCCCAGACCAAGGATCGAACCCCTATCCCCTGCATTGGCAGATGGGCTCTTAACCACTGGACCATCAGCGAAGTCCCAGGAAGAGTTTTAGACATCAACACCGGCTCTTGGCATAATGAATTCCAGAAATTTACTACCCTCTGAATGTATTTCAAAAGTTTTCTTCCAAGTGTCAAGACACAGAAGGATATTAGGTTCCCAAAAGTAGGGGCTACTTTTAGGTTGTGATCTTTTTTTTTTTTTTTTTACTTTACAATATTGTATTGGTTTTGCCATACATCAACACGAATCTGCCACGGGGTTGTGAACTTGTACCACCACCCCTACTGCATTCTTCCAGGGTCCAAGATCCTCCCTCATAGGAACCGAAAAGCATGGAAAAATTGGTTCAACCAAAGATCAGCTCTCCAAAATCACCCGAAGGGATTCATCAGGCAGAGGACAGCCAGGCACTACTCTGGCTCTCATATGGGCACTAAAGGCTGCTTTGCAAGAACACTGCAGTCAAGACAAGGGACCCTTGTGAGTAGAAGCAAGGACAGAGGCTGGTTCAGGAACCCCAGAACTGAAGCTTCACCTGGTCTAAGCAAGACTTCAACAGACAGGATGCAGTTAAGAAAACTGAAAACACTCTAGTATTTCAAACACAGAGAATTTTATACAGAGGATGGGCCACAGTGGGGATGAAAAGGCTAAAAAGCCAAACAGGAATGAGGAAGCAACTCCCAAAATTAACAAGAACAGGAAGCCAGCATCCTTCTAGAGCTGCAGGACCCAGGGGGATGATGGTGTCACCAAAAGCCAGAAGCCAAGCCATCTGGCCTGAGCCAGGACCACAGCAGAGTCTGCCCAGCAGGAGGTGAGACCACGGAGGAAGGAATGTCCGTACAGGATGCGAACAGCCACACAAATGCAGCCGTGGCCAGAAATGCCCTCCTCTGCCTACAGCTGAGAGAAAGGGAAGTGCTCTGACTTCTCGCTTCCCCCAGGCTCCAACCTTCTGCCAAAAATAGAAAGCAGTGCTTAAGGGGCCTGAGAAACAGCTGCAGGAGAAAAGCAGGTGTGGATCTGAAAGCAAGAGACAGTGACCAGCCCAGGGACCAAGGGGCAGACGGAGCCTAGTAGTTCATGAACCCCTCCCTTCTGTTCTCCTTAGAGTTTCACTGCTTTCGCTTGTGTCCTTTCTCAGCTTCTGTCCTTTTAGACTGAAAAATCCGTCCCCACAGGGCAGTCTCTTCGTCCATGCTATGGGCTCAGTTAGTTCTCCAAATACTTACTATGCACCAAATATGTGCCAGGCACTCTTCAGGGCAGTGGAAGGAACGGAATACAAAAAGAAAGAAGATACAATTCTTGTTTTCAAGGAGCTCATGGTCTAACGGAGGGGATACAGAGAAGAGCACAGCTGTCTATAACAGGGAATGATTTATGTGAGACCTAAGAAGAAACTGTGCTTTCCTGGTAGCTCAACTGGTAAAGAATCCACCCGCAATGCGGGAGACCTAGGTCTGATCCCTAGGTCGGGAAGATCCCCTGGAGAAGGGAATGGCTGCCCACTCCAGAATTCTAGAGCTTCCTTGGTGACTCAGATGGTAAAGAATTCACCTGCAATGTGGGAGAGCTGTGTTCAGTCCTTGGGTTGGGAAGATCCCCTGGAGAAGGGAACAGCTACCCACTCCAGGATTCTTTCCTGGAGGATTCTATGGACAGAGGAGCATGACAGGCTGGAGTCTATGGGGTCGCAAAGAGCTGGACAGGACTGAGCAACTTTCACTTTTAAGAAGAAACTGTGCTTGGGAAAATAGGAGGTTTCCAGGAAGAGGTGACATCTGACCTGGACCTTAGATGAGAAGGTCACCAAGTAAGAGAAAGGCATCTCGGGTAGACGGCAGAGTCTGACCAAAGGTACCACGTGGATGACAGAACATGGTGGCTTGAAGGACACCAAGAAGATAAGGTTGGAGTGGAGAGCTCATGTGGAGAAGACACGAGTAAGACCAGAAGTGCAGACCAAGGTCAGAAGACCTGGAACACCACCCAGCAATAGGGAGCCATCAGAGGGGTTTATCCAGGGGTGTGGCATGATCAGGTTTGTGTCTTATGAGAATCTCCCTGGGGGCCTAAATGGAGGATGAGTTGGGAGCAGGGAGATCAGAGGCACAGACAAGAGTTTGAGAGGTGACTATCACAGGAATACAGATCAAAAGACCTTGATCTGCTGGCTCCAGGCCATACCTCCTTGAGAAAGTGGACCTCCCTCATCTGCAGCAGACCCACTGGGCAGCAGGGCCCTGTCCTGTGAGCTGACCCAACATGATCAGAGTAGGAGCCCAGGAGCTCCTTGGGAAGTGGGTGAGATATCCCATGAATGGCATCTGCTTCCTCATCCAAGTTTTTTATCACCTAGGACCTGAACTTGAATACCTACCAAATTTCTTGTCAACCAGCACACTCCACAGACTCACAGAAAGGTCCATGGATTTACAGAAAGGTCTCACTGTCTTGGTTCCAGAGCCTCCCAAACTGCTCTTGGTGCTTTCTCTCTCGTGGCTTAAAGAAGTCCTGTACAGTCTTATTTCTGTCAAGCTATCACCACCTGTTGGACAAGAAAAATTTTGTCAAAGAAAGAGAGCCTTGAGAAATGGAGTTTAATGACCAGTTGACATAGCGGATTTGTAGTTTTCTAAGGAGGCTTAGCAGGGCTGTCACAAAGGGCCTCATTAATTCTCCATGCTTAGCCCCAGATGGCTGAGGATTTGACCTGTTCTTAAAGGCTCCTAGAAGGAAATTCCATGCTTCCCTCACGTAACTTGTTCCTGCACTTAGCACCTCCCACTGGGCAGAAGTCCTACCCCAGAGCTCATCCCAGGTCCTCCTCCCCCAGCTAAAGCCCCTTTGCTTTGATCAACATCAGTGAAGCTGCATCAGCTGCATTTCCATTCAAAACTCCAGGGACAGGAAGTGACAGTCCATTTAATGGAATGAACACAGGTGTGTTCTGAGAGATTGAGGCTGCCCCAGTGGAGAGGACCAGCATTAGCTCAAGATGCACAGCCAGGGGGACCTCCTTGGTGGTCCAGTGGTTAAGAACTCGCCTTCCAGTGCAGGGGATGCAGGTTCAATCCCTGGTCAGGGAACTAACATGTCTCAGGGTAACTAAACCTACGTGCTGCAAGAAAGATCCAACACAGCCAAAATTTAAATAAATACATAGAAGTAATTTTTTAAAAAAATTAAGATATACAGCCAAGCTGTATCCCAATTGGCTTTTAGAAGCAGCCTTGGGACTGCTGAGCAGATAAGCTTGTTGGAGATGGATATACTCACCCATCACCTCTCAGCACACTGGAGGCAGCAAAGGGCATGAAGATGAGGACGCAGGTTTTGGAGTCTCTCGAGCCTGGTCTCATCTGCAAAAAAGAACAATGATCCTCAATGATCCAGTTTTCATCTTAGAAAACTGCTGGGAAGATGAAGGGAGCTAGCTCCTCGAAGTGCCAGGCATGAAACGGATCCCATTCAATAGATCCTGTCTCCCCGCTCCCAGGACAGTTGTTAAAAAAACATCTATTCAACCACTTTATGTGCTCACAGCGCATCTTCTGGAACGACTCATTGTACAAATTTATATTCATATAAACTAAAATAGAATTGTATGAAGTCGCTACATCTATCAGGTGAAGTTACAATGAGAGCAGGGAGGGGATCAAATGAAATGAAAAGTGAAGGTGGTACAAGAAGCACGGGCTTTCAGTTATATTTTGGCTATTGTTTTGAGGGATGGGTCAAGTGTTTGACTCAAAAACTTCCCAGAGAACAAACCAACGAGGCCCTATAGCTAGTTGCTAGATGAAGTGCTTGAAAAAGAAAACTAAGTGAGTTTCCAAGAAAAGCACATTTCTGAACCAAAATTTTTTACATATATTCCCTTTGATTCAGAAATGGCTTTTCTAGCAATCTATCCCTTAGAGGTTCTCACGTGTACACAGAAACATACGTGTGTATAAAGCAAAATGCAAATGAAAACAAGCTAAAATTTCCATCAGATTGGACTGATTAAATCAATTGTTCCAAACTATGGACAAAGCAGAAAAAGAAAGATGGATTCATGTATGCTAACATGGATGGAACTGTCTTGCTCCAAGTCTTCTGTTCCAATCTCCATCTTGGCTGTGCAGAGAATTGGGGAAGGGCCTGTCCCACCTTTCAGGAGTGGCCAGGGAAAGAGCAGTGCCCGAGAACTTACAGTCAGAGAAGACTGCTGGGCCCAGCATCTCAGACTGTGAAAGCAACAGAAGGTAGTAAGACAGGAGGGCAGGAAGGAAACTGAGGACCAATTTCACAGCCCCTGTGGGTCATCAGCTGGAACACTTTCAGACATAGCTGGGAGGAGGAAGATTTTTAAAGAGGCCAGTTTTCAGAAGTTATCTAGCTTCGGGGTCAAGTCATAGTAATTTGAATATAAAAAGAAAGGTCACTTAACCCTAGTGGAGTGAGATGTATGATTACCCTCACACATTAAGTTTTAATAGCAACTAGTTAAGCCCTGAAGCATCAGGAAGGGAGCAAAGACCCAACGCCCTGCAAACAGATAACTTTGAAAATTCAAACCTCAGGAGTGCGTCTATGGGTTCTCTGTTAACCAAACAGGATGCTGTTTCAATGCACAGAAAGTATTTGAGTGCCATCTAATGGCCAGAGAGAGCAGCTGCTTAGGAAAATAAAGAGTTACGCATTCCGTGTTTGTTAAATGGCAAATCCACTCCAGTATTCTTGCCTGGAGAATCCCATGGACGGAGAAACCTAGTAGGTTACAGTCCACGGGTCGCAAAGAGTTGGATACGACTGAGCGACTTCACCTTCACCTTCCTATTGTTTAGTCGCTAAGTCATATCTGACTCTTTTGTAACCCCGTGGACTATAGCTCTCCAGACTTCTCTGTCCATGGGATTTCCCAGACAAGAATACTAGGTTGCCATTTTCTTCTCCAAGGGATCTTCCCAACCTAGGGATCGAATGTGCTTTTTCTGCACTGGCAGATGGATTCTTTACCCTTGAGCCACCAGAGAAGTCCACTATTTATCTGTCTACCAATGCTACTTAATGCATTGAGCTGCTTTTCTAGATACAAAAAAGACAAGACTCAGTTACTTCCTTTCAAGGAACGAATGATCTTAAGGAGAAGAAGAGACAGGGTACTCTACCCTCTGCAGTCCCAGGTCCTGTGCTCAGCACGTTCGCCTTTGTTCATTTAACCATCACAGTAAATTGAGACTTAGCTGTCCTTTCTTCACTTTACATACAGGATTCAGAGACAGGCATTGCCCAAGGTCACAGTCAGCTAGCCGCGGAGCCAGCCTCAGGACCCAGACCCAGAAGGCACTGGAAGAGGAAAAATCCTTGGGCTGGGTATCCGGAGACCTGGCCCCCACTCCCAGCTTACCCACTGACCTGCTGTGTGATTTGAAAACTTCTTCCGCTGGGTCCCCATACTCCCAGTCTGCTGGCCTTGTCAATCTGCTAGACTTGAAGGATGAGCCCAGGATTCTCACCTTCACATCTGACAGCTTGGGGGCGCTAAAGCTCATATGCTCACACCCCCGGAAACATGACCAGGCAGCCAAGGGGAGGTAACTGGTGCACTGAGAAAGTACTTAACTCTATTCTGCTCCATCATCAATCAGCCTCCCTCTGCCTGGGCTTGGCCTCCAAGACCTAGAGTCTCGCATTGTTACCCAGAATTCTAGAAGCCCTCCCATGATATAATAATAAAGATAAAAGATGACTAATAGTACTTCCCTGGCGGGCCGGTGGCCTGCCAATGCAGGGGACACGAGTTCAATCCCTGGTTTGGGAAGATTCCATATGCCTCGAGCAAGTAAGTCCCTGCTCCACAACTAGGGAGCCTGCCCTCTCGAGCCTGTGCTCTGCAACAAGAGAAGCCACCGCAATGAGAGGCCTACACACTGCCAGTAGAGAGGAGCCCCACTTGCCACAACTAGAGAAAGTCTGCAGCAGCAACAAAGAACTGGCACAGTCAAAATAAATTAAAACAAATAAATATTTTAAAGGTAACTAATAAGGACCTACTGTATAGCAAGCACATGGAACTCTACTCAGTATTCTGTAACGGCCTATATGGGAAAAGAATCTTAAAAAGAGCAGATATACGAATATGTATAACATTCACTGCTGTACAGCAGAAACTTATGCAACATTGCCTGTCAATTATACTACAATAAAAAAATTTTTTTACTGAAAAATAAATAAATATTTGGTGTTTGAACCAATTCTCAGCACACAGATCCTAAAACCCTTGGAACCTCTGTGTGATATGTGTTTTTATGCTAGTGAGGTGACCGGGGTGGGGAACCTTTGATCACTTCAGAATGAGGGCTGATCCCAGAATAGTCAAGGTCTCCAGGGATAAAGGCTGAAGACTGAATTAATCTCCAAGGCCAATGACTTAGTCAGTCGTGCCTACATAATGAAACCTCTCTAAAAACCTGTCAACCCAGATGAATGGATAAAGAAGCTGTGGTACATATTCCATTGTATTGATGGAATATTACTCAGCTGTGAAAAGGCATACATTTGCTTCAGGTGAACCGAGTTGGATGAATCCAGAGCTTTATACAAAGTAAGTCAGAAAGAGATAAACAAATATTGTTGATTAATGTATATGGAGCCTATTATACAGAGTTAAGTAAGTCAGAAAGAGAAATATTGTTTATTAACAGATATTTATATGAAATCTAGAAAAATGTACTGACAAACCTATTTGCAGGGCAAGAATAGAGATGCAGACATAAAGAAGGGACTTGTGGACACTCAGGAGAAAGAGAGGGTAGGACAAATTGGGAGACAGCATTGAAACATATTACCATGTGTAAAATAGATGGCAAGTGAGAAATTGCTGTGTAACACAAGGAGATCAACCCAGTGCTCTGTGACAACCTCGAGGGGTGGGGTGGCAAGGAGGTTCAAGAGGGAGGGGATACATGTATACTTATGTCTGATTCATGTTGTTGTATGGCAGAAACCAACACAACATTGTAAAGCAATTATCCTCCAATTAAAAATAATTTTTTTTTAATGTCAACTTTACCGTGTGTATCACTTCTATTTGGCTATTCCCCACTTGTCTCCTTTACAAGAAACTGGTAACTAAATTGTTTTCCTGAGTTCTATCAGTTGTTCTAACAAACGATCAAACCTGGGGGAATCTCTTCAAATAGAAAGGTAGAGAACCCAGGAAACCCCATTTGCAACTGGTGTATGAAGGGGGGGTGGTCTTGTGGGACTGAGCCCCATCAACCATGGCGTCTTCACTTACTCTGGGTAGTTAGTGTCAGAAGTGAATTGAGGACTTCCCTGGGGGCACAGTGTATAAAAATCTGCCTGCTAATGCCCACGACAGGAGTTCAGTCCCTGGTCCAGGAGGATCTCAGATGCCTCAGGGCAACCAAGCCCATGTGCGCCACAACTACTGAGCCTGTGCTCTAGAGCCTGGGGGCCACAGCTGCTGAAGCTCACGTGCCTAGAGGCCAGGCTCCACAACAAGAGATGCCACAGCAGTGAGAGACCCAGGCACAGGGCTGCCAAAATAAAGACAAAGAAAGGGAGAAGTGAACTGAGTTGGAGGAACCTGAGCTGGTATCCAGAACATTGGTGTTGGGGTGGGGGGAAAAAGAAACCACTTCTCTCTGGCTATGCCTCATGCCATAGAGTCCTCCACTGTGCTTATTAACCGTTTAAAAAAAACTAACACTTATATATAACATTTTTAAAGGTTACTAAAAGCATCAAGGCTGTATACTGTCACCCTGCTTATTTAACTTCTATGCAGAGTACATCATGAGAAACACTGGACTGGAAGAAACACAAGCTGGAATCAAGATTGCCGGGAGAAATATCAATAATCTCAGATATGCAGATGACACCACCCTTATAGCAGAAAGTGAAGAGGAACTCAAAAGCCTCTTGATGAAAGTGAAAGAGGAGGGTGAAAAAGTTGGCTTAAAGCTCAACATTCAGAAAACAAAGATCATGGCATCTGGTCCCATCACTCCATGGGAAATAGATAGGGAAACAGTGGAAACAGTGTCAGACTTTATTTTGGGGGCTCCAAAATCATTGCAGATGGTGACTGCAGCCATGAAATTAAGAGATGCTTACTCCTTAGAAGGAAAGTTATGACCAACCTAGATAGTATATTCAAAAGCAGAGGCATTACTTTGCCAACAAAGGTCTGTCTAGTCAAGGCTATGGTTTTCCAGTAGTCATATATGGATGTGAAAGTTGGACTGTGAAGAAACCTGAGCACCAAAGAATTGATGCTTTTGAACTGTGGTGTTGGAGAAGACTTTTGAGAGTCCAAGGAGATCCAACCAGTCCATTCTGAAGGAGATCAGCCCTGGGATTTCTTTGGAAGGAATGATGCTAAAGCTGAAACTCCAGTACTTTGGCCACCTCATGCCAAGAGTTGACTCACTGGAAAAGACTCTGATGCTGGGAGGGACTGGGGGCAGGAGGAGAAGGGGATGACAGAGGATGAGATGGCTGGATGACATCACCAACTCGATGGACGTGAGTTTGAATGATCTCTGGGAGATGGTGATGGACAGGGAGGCCTGGCGTGCTGCAATTCATAGGGTCGCAAAGAGTCGGACACAACTGAGCCACTGAACTGAACTGAACTGAACTGAACTGAAGAGCTTTTGGACTTCCCTTGTGGCTCAACTGGTAAAGAATCCACCTGCATTGTGGGAGACCTGGGTTCAATCCCTGGGTTGGAAAGATCCCCTGGAGAAGGGGAAGGCTACCCACCCAGTATTTAATTGGAGCCTGTTTGCAAACCTATGATGTCCTATTTGATAGATGAGTAAAGTGGGGTTCAGAGAAAGGTATCAGTCACACGAGGAGTCAGTGAAGCTCCTTAGGCCTGGTCCCCTCCAGCCTGGGGCCAACCTAGGCCAGAAACCATTACACAACAGGAACTGAGTTAGGTAACATCGTGCCTCTGCCAGGGGTCTCCAACCCTGAGGATTCTATAAAAAAGGAAGAAAGTCCATGCCTACTCCCCAGAGGCCCAGATTTGCTGAGATGCGGCAGGATTGTTCCGCTTTCAAGCAGGAATGTTTACTAGCTGCGTGCCAAGCTGCTCACAAAGAAGGCAGCCCCCTGGGCCTGGAACACACACCCTGGTGCCCCTCCTAGCGTATCAAGATGTGCAGTGGGGTTCAGGAAGCCCTGAAAACTGAGAGGCTGCAGAAGATGCCTGTCCTGACACCCCTCTCTCAGGCTGCACTCTCAAGTGGGTCCTTTGGTGACTCCCATGCCTGCTCTGACATGGTGAGGACTGTTCTCCCAGGTCAGTGACCTAGGGCCAGGAGAGATCTGAGGAGACTTGAGGGCAGACAGCTCTGAACTCAACCCTTGGCTCTGAAAGCCCCTACCTCCTGTCCACATCAAGACTTGGTCCCAGGAGAAGGAAGATTCCGAGGGACAGAGAACAGTAAGTACCCAGCGCACCTAACCCACCATCCCAGCCCTACCCCTTCACCCTCCTGACCGACCTCATGCTCCACCCTGGCACCCAGGAAGCTGACCTCTTCCAGTGTCTCCTAGGCCCCCTCTGGACCCCCCCTCTTCCTATGGCTTTTCCTCCCACTCCTTTTCTCCTCCCTTCTCCCAACAAAGTCTATCAGCAGATGCCCTGGGATTTTATAAAGCTGATTCTAAATGCTGAACAGGAGTTTGCCAGGTGGAGAGCAGTGATCCCACATTGGTAGGGGTCGAGGAAGTGGCTATTCTCTGCCTTCCTGACTGTCCTCACCAACCCAACATCCACCCCCTCCCCGCAAACATTCCTGCTGCCTTTAAAAAAAAAAATGACTTGAGAGTTGCCAGGCGAGTTTTACTGAAGGCAAAATGAGGACTGCAGTTCAGAAAACAGCATTTCAGATAGCACTGAGAAACTGCTCCAAAGAAGGAGACAGAGGAAGGTCAGTAATATGTGATTTTGATAAAGGGGGAGCTCATGCAACCTGTATTTGCAGGCTTCTGCTCGTCACGAGGAGCATACCTCCTCATGAAGGATTTTAGCGCTTTTCTAGATATGAGGAGATGCAGGAATCAGGCTCATAAAAATCAGCTCCTGAAAAGACCTAACGCTCTGAAGACCTGTTCTGCCAGGTTTTCCTCGAGCACAGAGGGCCCTATTCTTGATCTCCATCCTGAACTCCCTTCAGGGGATGTTAAAGGTCAGCAGCCGCAGCAGCACATGATTTAATCCTTGTAGAGGTAGACAGCCAATGCCCATGGCAAGTGCCAATTTATAGTTGACACCCCCAGGGTCCCCCAGCCTGGCAGCGATGGCTGGTGAAGCCCAGAAGCTGGAGGGCTTGGAGGAAAAGAAGAAAGAGAAGCTGAAGGAGCTCTGGCTTCGGCTGCCCAATAAAGAGCCCTGCTTGCAGTCTCCTGAGATGGTCCATGCTCAACCAGAGAAGCCAAGGAGCCAGAAGATCGTGATCAAGAAGGTACAGCTCAGGGGCATGGTCAGCCACACCAAGGGACCACACGTGAATAAGCAAGGGGCCTGCACCAAGACCCTCGAAGAGACAGACTTGAATTCAGGTGCTTACAAAGCCTCCTCTGCCCACTGTCGATCTCCTCACCCCCCACCAGAGAACCACACACACACACACCTTCCCCTGGGCAGTGATTTAGGACTGCCTGATCAGGTGGCATCCAGACCTAGGCCAGCCTGCAGCTAATAGGCCTACTGGGGCGGGGAGGGGAGGTTGCTGGATTCCTCTTCCAGCCAAGTGGATTCCTAGGATCCCATGTGGTCTTCACAGGGCCTGAAAGGGGTGCTCAGAGGACCAGAGAGGGAGGAGGCTGGAATTCAGAAGGGCAACTGGAAGGGAGGGTTGGGAGTTTCATGCCCAACTCCTAAGCAGGCATTTGCCTGGCCTTGTGTTATAAGCACGAGGGAACCGGGCACTGCCACACTGGGCGAATCACTTCACTGCTCTGTGCCTCTGTTTCTACATCTGTAAAATAGGAGAGTAAGAGCCTACCTCCTTGGACTATGCAAAGGTTAGAGAGATAGTTCATATTAAATATTTAGCACAGAGTCTAAGAGTCTAGTAGTGTTTTATTCCGACTCTTTGCGACCCCATGGACTGTACCCTACCAGGCTCCTCTGTCCTGGGGATTTCCCAGGAAGGAATACTGGAGTGGGTTGCCATTTGCTTCTCCAGGGGATCTTCCTGACCCAGGAATCAAACTCGGGTCTCCTGCATTGCAGGCAGATTCTTTATCGAATTTGCTATGAGGGAAGCCCCTAAGACGTAGTAAGTACTCAAAAAAAAAAAAAAAAAATAGGAGCTCTGTTGCTACTGTTGCTGTCACTGGAGTTATTATTACTAATCAGCAGCCCTGGGGGTGGGACTCTTCACCCCACCAAGGAGAGGCGCACAGAGGGGGCCCAACTTCCATGAGGAGGTATAAAGAGAGCCAGGGCACAGATCTCTGGACCCCAAATCAAGATGAATCATCCAGCAGCATCAGGAAATCATCCTCCTACAAGAGGCAGGCTGCAATGGTCTCCCCTCTTGACCTCTATTGGTTGAGACAGAAGACCTCTCTTGTTCTTCTTGGCTGGAGAACCCAGGCCTCAACCCAGGCTCCTGCCCCTTCCCCTGGCAATCCTCCAACCTGTTTGTCTGCTCCCCACAGCCCTGTCTTCCCCATTCTCCCTCTCGCCAAGTGCACCCAACCTGAAGTCTCCCAGCTGGCCCACCTCCACCAAAGTATTGAAATTCTACAAGCCTAAGCAACCAGTGCTCAAGCACTCAATGAACCGGAGTCCGAGCCCCCTAATTTTCACATCTGGATATAGGAAAGGTGAGGTTTGCTGAGGGGCCCTGAGGCGTGGGGCGGGGGTGCAGCTCTGAGGCAGCCAGTGAGCTTGTAACTCCACGTGGACCCAGTCAGAAGGAACTACGGAAGGCTGGAGGAGCCAGGGTGGTGGGTACAGTGGGCCTACAAGTGATCTTTCAGGAGCATCCCTCTGCTGAGACTGCACTCCTTCCAATTTGATAGACGAGGACGCTGAGACTCACATCAGTCAGACAGTGAATCCCCCCCAACCTGGTGCAATGTGGTCCTTGCCCAGGCAGAGCTCAGCTCACAATCTCAGTGGACTATGAAGATCCTGGGGTTCAGGGTGGCTTAAAAAGTTCCAAGGAGGACTCAGTTCTCCAGATAAACCCCAAGAGAAGGGTAGGCTCACCCCTCAGCCTAAGCCAGTTCCCTCTCCTGACTTCTCTGATTTTGGCCTCCATCATCCTGAGTCACCCAGGTTTCAGACCCCAGCCACATGCCGGCCTCTTCCTCTTCTCAACCCAGTATCAAAATGCAAGTTCACACAGCATTTGGAGACAGAGTCAGGGCTGGAGCCTGCTGCTGCTGCTGCTAAGTCGCTTCAGTCGTTTCTGACGCTGTGCGACCCCATAGACAGCAGCCCACCAGGCTCCACCGTCCCTGGGATTCTCCAGGCAAGAACACTGGAGTGGGTTGCCATTTCCTTCTCCAGTGCAAGAAAGTGAAAAGTGAAAGGGAAATCACTCAGTCGTGTCCAACTCTTAGCGACCCCATGGACTGCAGCCCACCAGGCTCCTCTGTTCATGGGATTTTCCAGGCAAGAGTACTGGAGTGGGGTGCCATTGCCTCCTCTGGGGCTGGAGCCTAGAACCACCCATTCCTGGTGCAGTCATTTCTCCCTCCATCTGCTGCTGCTGTTTGAAGGTCCCCATCCCCAGCTTGGGCTTCCCAGGAGGCGCTAGTGGTAAATAATCCGCCTGCCAATGCAGGAGATGCCAGAGACATGGGTCTGATCCCTGAGTTGGGAAGATCCCTGGAGGAGGAGATGGCAAGCCACTCCGGTATTCTTGGCTGCGCTGGGTGTTCGTTGCTGCACACTGGATTTCTCTCACTGTGGCAAGAGGGGGCTACTTTGCCTTGCGGTGCTCATGCTTCTCACTGTAGTGGCTTCCTTTGTTGGGGACTGCAAGCTATAGGCTCACAGGCTCAGCAGTCGTGGCTCTCATGCTTCCTTGCTCTGCGGCATGTGGAATCGTTCCAGACCAGGGACCAAATCCGTGTCCCCTGCATTGGCAGGCAAATTCTTATCCACTGCACCACCAAAGAAGTCCCTTCCCCTTCCTTCCACGCCTACTCTCACCACTCCACTCCCAAGCCTCAACAGTGATAGTCAGAGTTCCACTGCCCTCAGCTTCCACCCAGACTTCACCCACTTGCTCTATGACACAGAACGAATCACTTCATCCTTCTGTGTCTCAATTTCCCTCATCTGATCTACTCAGTTTTCTACTCTGCACACCAACCCAGGCCACAGTACAGAATTTACACATCTTGAACTCCACACTAAAATAACCCATGTGCACAGAGGTTCAGATATATGATGTAGACTCTACAAGATGTTGTAGAAGAAAAGTGTTAGGCTTTTCACATCTCTCTGCCCATAAAGGTCCCCTCTTGTGCCCCCACCAGCTTTCTTCTCTCTTGTCCTTCCCCCACACACACACTGCTCAGTCTCACTGACTCTTCCGTTATTGAAGACACAGAGCAGTTCCCCTCTGCCAGAAACTTGCATATCCTGAGTTTCAGTGTCTGGCAAAACAGTGTCTGAATAAAATGATAAAGCATTTAGCGACTTCCCTGTTGATCCAGCAGCTAAGACTCCACTCCCACTGAAGGAGAACCAGATTCTTTCCCTGGTCAGAGAACTACATCCCACATGCTATCACTAAGAGTTTGTATGTCACAACTGAAAAAAACCCCACAAGTCGTGATTGTAATTATCTTCTATTTTTTGTCTGGGTATTGATTGTGAAAACTGATAAACAACTTTTATTACTAAAAAAAAAAAAAAAAAACCCACAAGCTGCAACTAAAACCCAGTACAGCGAAATAAATAGATATTTAAAAATTAAAACCGTGCCTGGCAATGAAGAGGACCCACCACTTTAGAATACAACTTAGTAACTATTGTTGCTTGAAACGGGCAGCTTAACTCCCTTCCCCAAGTGGTTTATCAAAATCTTTCTACCTGACAGAGGAAGTTTCAGAGCGTTAAGAGGATTAAATTGTACCTCTATCTTTGTGATTTTAAAAATTGGATTACCAACACCATCTCACAGGATTTTTGTGAGAATTTAAAATGTATGAGTCTGAAATTGATGCTCAATAAATGGTCCTTTCTTTCCTGTCTTTCTCCCCTGAAGACCTTTCCCTAAGCATTCACCAAGTTTTTCCAAGTTCCCCATATCATGAGTCACCAAGCCAAGAGTTACCCAATGACCCCACATCCACTGAAGTCCTGAGAGTTTGTGAACTCCCACGTCCAGAGCCCAGAGAGAAGGAGGGTCCTGGGACTGTATCGCCACTGGTTGAAACATCTGGATACAGCTACACAGGTAAGGCCCTGCTGAGCTTCCAGAAAGGGGTGGTGAGGCAAAGACATGGATGGGGGCCAGGTTGATACACTGAGCAGAAAGGGTCTGGCAGACCTCTGAGACCTCTCTCCAGAAATCCTATTGCTGGGATTTCCCTAGTGGTCCTGTGGTTAAGAATCTGCCTGCCAGTGAAGGGGACCTGGGTTCGATCCTCATTCCAGGGAGATCCCACATACTGCAGAACAGCTAGGCCAGTGCACCACAACACCTGAAGCCCACACACCCGAGAGCCCATGCTCTACATCAAGAGAAGCCGCTGCACTGAGAAGCCAGAGCCCCCAAAATGAAGAGTAGCCCCTGCTTGCCACAACCAGAGAGAAGCCCACAAAGCCATGGAAACCCAGTGCAGCCAAAAATAAATAAGCAAAACTAATTCCCAAAAAATGAAAAAGAAATCCTACCGCCAGAATCTCTCCACCTGCCTAAGGCACTGTTTCCAGGAAGCCCCTGGAAATTAACATGCAGGAGTATTATCCAGTACAGGAGACACATCACCTGGTTAGTGGACAGGCACTGGCCTAGAGTCAGAAGAGAAAGAGTCCATTTCTGCTGAGCTTCTCAGCCCCCAGATGGCCTGGAGCAAGTCAGGTGCACACTCTCTCTGTGCCAAGCTCTGTGCCATGTGCTTTGCTTGCACAGTATAAAATTTCACGACCACTCAGTGAGATGGATGTTATTATTATTCCACCTTGGAAATAAGAAGACTGAGGCTCGAAAATATAAACTCTCAGAATGGCAGAGATGGAATTCAGCCTCCACTCTGTAATGCCACTGCTGTTGTTCAGTCATTCAGTCGTGTCCAACTCTTTGCGACTCCATGGACTGGAGCACGTCAGGCTTCCCTGTCCATCACCAACTCCCAGAGCTTGCTCAGACTCATATCCATCGAATCGGTGATGCCATCCAACCATCTCATCCTCTGTCTCCCCCTTCTCCTCCTACCTTCTATCTTTCCCAGCATCGGGGTCTTTTCCAATGAGTCAGCTCTTCGAATCAAGTGGCCAAAGTATTGGAGCTTCAGCTTCAGCCTCAGTCCTTCCAGTGAATATTCAGGGTTGATTTCCTTTAGGAATGACTGGTTTGATCTCCTTGCTGTCCAAGGGACTCTCAACACCACAGTTCAAAAGCATCAATTCTTCAGCACTCAGCTTTCTTTGTGGCCCAACTTTCACACGCATACATGACTACTCGAAAAACCATAGCTTTGACTAGATGGACATTTGTTGGCAATGTCTCTGCTTTTTAATATGCTATCTAGGATTGTCATAGTTTTTCTTCCAAGGAGCAAGCGTCTTTTAATTTCATGGCTGCAGTCACCATATGCAGTGATTTTGGAGCCCAAGAAAATTAAGTCTGTCACTGTTTCCACTGTTTCCCCATCTATTTGCCATGAGGTGATGGGACCAGGTGCCATGATCTTAGTTTTTAAATGTTGAGGTTTAAGCTAGCTTTTTCACTCTCCTCTTTCACCTTCATCAAGAGGCTCTTTGGTTCCTCTTCGCTTTCTTCCATATGGGTGGTGTCACCTGCATATCTGATGTTATTGATACTTCTCCTGGCAATCTTGATTCAGCTTGTGATTCTTCCACCCCAGCATTTTGCATGATGTACTCTGGGTATAAGTTAAATAAACAGGGTGACAATATACAGCCTTGACATGCTCCTTTCGCAAACTTGAACCAGTCTGTTGTTCCATGTTTGGTTCTAAATGCCACTATCCACACATTTAATGTTCCACTTCCTTTGTCATCTAAGGGCTTCCAGGTGGTGCTAGTGATAAAGAACCTGCTTGCCAATACGGGAGATGTTAAAAAGCGGGGTTGACATCTGGGTCATGAAGATCCCCTGGAGGAGAGTATGGCAACCCACTCCAGTATTCATGCCTGAAGAATCCCATGAACAGAGGAGCCTGGCGGGCTACACAGTCTTTAGGGTCACAAAGAGTCAGACATGACTGAAGTGGCTTAGGACATGCACAAGGCATCTTAACATTGATCTCAATGATGGGTGAAGTCCCTTTGAAATCTGAGAGATGTTTTGTTAAAATGATCCCTTCCACACCCAGGTAGGAGTATACTTGTAGAATTCATGGCCCTAAAATGTGACCCAGGTTGGAGATGAATTAACTGACTTAATTAATCACAATTTTTTCCCATTCCGGGAAGGAAGGAAAAGGAGGGAGGGAGGAAGAAAAAGAAGAAAAGAAGGAAGAATTTTGTAATATGTAAGAGCTGCTAAGTCACTTCAGTCATGTCCGACTCTGTATGACCCCATAGACAGCAGCCCACGAGGCTCCTCCATCCCTGGGATTCTCCAGGCAACAACACTGGAATGGGTTGCCATTTCCTTCTCCAATGCATGAGAGTGAAAAGTGAAAGGGAAGTCGTTCAGTGGTGTCCGACCCTCAGCGACCCCATGGACTGCAGCCTACCAGGCTCCTCTGTCCATGGGATTTTCCAGGCAAGAGTACTGGAGCGGGATGCCATTGCCTTCTCCAAATATGTAAGAGGCATCTTACCAAAACATACAAAAGCAATAACCTTAAACATGAAGAATTAAACATGAAAGCCAAGAGGCTAATTAGTTGTTACAGAAAACATTCATTGATTCTGAGCATCCTAGCAACCAGGGCAAAAGTGCAAAGACAATGAGTTGGCTACCTAGTATCTATTACTCAATAGAATGCATGTGTACTCAGTCGCTCGGTCATGTCCATTCTTTGCAACTCCATGGCAAGCACAGTCCATGGGATTCTCCTGCAAAAATACTGGAATAGGTTGCCATTTCCTATCTCAGGGGATATTCCTAACCCAAAGATCAAACCCAAATCTTCTCCATTGGCAGGTGGATTCTTTACCACTGTACCACTTGGGCGGAGAAGGCAATGGCACCCCCACTCCAGTACTCTTGCCTGGAAAATCCCATGGACGGAGGAGCCTGGTGGGCTGCAGTCCATGGGGTTGCTAAGAGTCGGACACGACTGAGTGTCTTCACTTTCACTTTTCACTTTCATGCATTGGAGAAGGAAATGGCAACCCACTCCAGTGTTCTTGCCTGGAGAATCCCAGGGATGGGGGAGCCTGGTGGGCTGCCATCTATGGGGTCGCACAGAGTTGGACATGACTGAAGCAACTTAGCAGCAGCAGCAGCAGCAGCAGTACCACCTGGGAAGCCCTTCTCAATAGAATAGAAAAGACCAATTCAGAAGAAATGCATCATTTCCTAATGCTGAATTCTTTTAATTGGTTTTTCCAGCCAAGATTGAAGCATGATTGATAAATAAATTGTACTATGTTAAAAGTGTACAGATTTGATATACATTGTGAAACAATTACTACAATCAAGTTGATTGACACATCCATCACCTTGAATACTTGTGTGTGTGTGCGTGTGTGTGTGTGTGTGTGTGTTGGGAATGCTTATGATTTGCTATCTTAGCAAATTTCAAACATATAGTATGATATTATTAACAATCATCATCATGCTGTACATCAAAGCCTCAAAACTAATTCATTTTAAAATTGAAAGTTTGTATTCTTTGATCAACATCTCCCAATTTCCCTCACCCTCTCATCCCTGGGAACTATTATTCCTCTCTCTGTTTCTATAAGGTTAAATTTTGTTTTGTTTTGTTTTTAGATTCCACATATAAGTGATACCATACGTATTTGTCTTTCTCTGCCTGGCTTATGTCACTTAGGATAATGCCCTCCAGGTTCATCCATGTTATCAAAAATGTCAGGATTTCCTTCTTTTATGGCTGAATAATATTCCATTATAGAGAGATAGGTAGATACCTAGATCAATAGACTATATCACCTTTATCCAACCATTCATCCACTGAAACAACTTAGGTTGTTTTGTATCATGCTTCTATATCATGAATAGTGCTGTAATGAATGTGGGAGGGCAGATATCTCACCAGCCTCTCTACTGTTTTTCTAGTCTCTATTTCCTTTATTTCTCAATCAGCAGCCAGCACAGCATGTGACTTGAGCAGGTGCAAAAAACAGTTGTTGAGTATTGGAAGGAGGGACAAATGAACAAATCTATCCTATACCTTTATGTTTTATCTCTCCCTCCCTTACTTAGGAAGCAGAGAGAGATACCAGGATCAAAGGAGAGAGACACCTTGCTCCACTTGGTCATGGAAAAATGAAGATTTGCACCCAAAATTCGTGCAGTTGCTACTTCTACACACTCCTTACCACAAAGACTACGAGTCCTTGAACCGGGAAACCTGGGATCATGGGGTGGTTGAGGAGCAAGGGCATTTGATTGAGGTCAGAGACTTATTTGGCTCAGATCTGGGTCCCCAGGAAGGGCCTCACACAGTTATATTGCATGGAGTTGCTGGAATTGGGAAGTCCACACTGGCCCGGCACGTGAGAAGAGCCTGGGAGGAGGGCCAGCTATACAGAAACCACTTCCAGCATGTCTTCTACTTCAACTGCAGAGAGCTGGCCACATCCAAGCTGACAAGTCTGGAGGAACTCATCACAAAAGACCAGTCCGCCACTGTGGCTCCCGCTGGACAGGTCCAATCTCAGCCGGAGCAGCTGCTCTTCATCCTTGATGGTTTAGATGAACTGGAATGGGTCTCAGAGGAGCAGAGGGCAGAGTTCTGTCTGCACTGGAGCCAGAAGCAGCCCGTGCAGACACTGCTGGGCAGTTTGCTGGAGAAAACCATATTTCCAGAGGCATCCTTGCTGATCACAGCTCGGACTGCAGCTCTGCAGAAGTTCATTCCTTCTTTGAAGCAGCCATGTTGGGTGGAGGTCCTGGGGTTCTCCGAGTCTTCCAGGAAGGACTATTTCTATGAATATTTCACAGAGGAAAGCCAAGCAACTAGAGCCTTTAGCGTGGTTGAATCAAACCAAGCGCTCTTGACCATGTGTCTCACGCCCTTGGTGTCCTGGCTGGCCTGCACTTGCCTGAAGCAGCAGATGGAGGCAGGGGAAGAACTCTCACTGAGGTCGCAGACCATGACAGCCCTATATCTGTGCTACCTTGCCCAAGCTATCCAAGCTCAGCCCCTGGGGACTCAGCTGAGGGGCTTTTGTACTCTTGCTGCTGAGGGTATCTGGCAAGGAAAGACTCTGTTCAGTCCAGGGGACCTCAAGAAGCATGGATTAGATGGGGTCATCAACGCCACTCCCTTAAAGATGGATGTTCTTCAAAAGCACCCCAGGTCTCTGAACTACAGTTTCACTCACCTGTGTTTCCAGGAGTTCTTTGCAGCAGTGTCCTTTGCCTTAGGGGACATGGAGGACAAAAGTGACCATCCTAACAGCACTGGAAGCATGGAAAAGTTGGTAGAAGTATATGGGAATAATAACCTGTTCAGGGCACCAACCGTCCATTTCCTATCCGGCCTTTTGAGTGAGCAAGGAGCGAAAGAGATGGAGAACATTTTCCAATGCAAGCTGTCTTGGGAGAGAAAGCGGGAGTCACTGCTGCGGTGGGCTGAATTGGAACTCTGGTGTAAGCATTACTCTCTGCAATTGTTTCACTGTTTGTACGAGATTCAGGACGAGGAGTTCCTGACACAAGCGATGGCCCATTTCCAAGGAACGAGAGCGTGCATCCGAACCAGCATGGAGCTGCTCGTGTTCACTTTCTGCATTAGATTCTGCAGCCACGTGCGGCGGCTTCAGCTGAATGAGGGCAGACAACATCCAGGAGCATGCAGGCCCACTGACACAGTGCTGTGAGTGCCCCCACCCTCTCTTCTCTCCAGCGCCTCTGTTGGCTCTTCCTTCCTAGGCACTGGAATCACTTTCACTAAACTTAACCCCAGGGGTTCAAGGATCGAGGTCTGCAGGGACCATCACGGCAGATCCAACCACCATTCCCCATCTGCCTAAGATCCCCTGCAGGAGGGTGCATCCATGTGACGTGCCCTGCCTGCCTCTGCATGGGCCCGCTGTGTCCTGCCACTCCTCATCCTGTCTCTTCGATGACCACTGTATTCTCCACCTCCTGTGCTGACCTGATTGCCCCTCCATGAAGCCCACCTGCCTCTCTTTCTCCCTCATGTTTGTCTCTAAGCAACCCCTCCCTCAGCTGCTTCAGACACTCCCTTTGACGGCTGTTGACCATGGCATTGGTCCAGAGATCTCCTCCATCACAGAATGTGTGTGTGTAAAAGGCACATATCTCCCTGCACATCTGACTTCTCTGTTTGTGTCAATAATGCACTCTTGTACCCTATGCACTTAGCCTAAAACCCACCCCCACCCCCCGCAACCTGAGTGTGACAGCAGCATTTTCTCTAAACAACCTCCAACCCCATTAACTTTCCCACCCAGGTTCCCCCACCTCAGTTGCAGGATTGGTCATTTAGTCCTTTTATGATTTGTTCTGTGAATATTTATCTGGCACTGTTTTAGGCCGGATCCTCCAGATCACAGATGAACAAACACAACTCCTGCCTCAAAGAACTCAAAACCTTGGGTAGAAGACACACAACCACCCAGTAATTACAACTGAGTATGATGCTACGGTAACAGACAGCTAGGCATGATGTTGCCTGCAGAAAGAGAGTGTGTGCATGTGTGTGTGTGTCACACACACACACATGCACACTCAGTTGTATCCACTCTTTGTGGTTCCATGGACTATAGCCTGCCAGGTTACTCGATTTTCCAGACAAGAATACGTGAGCAGGTTGCCATTTCCTACTCCAGGGGATCTTCCTGACCCAGAGATCAAACCCAGAAGTTCTCTTGTGTCTCCTGCTTTGGTGGGCAGATTCTTTACCACTAGCACCACCTGGGAAGCCCACAGGAAGGGAGTAATCACACACACAAAAAGTGAAAGTGTTAGTCGCATCCGACTCTCTATGACTCCGTGGACCGTAGCCTGCCAGACTCCTTTGTCCATGGGATTCTCCAGGCTAGAATACTGGAGCGGGTTGCCATTCCCTTCTCCAGGGGATCTTCCCAACCCAGAGATTGAACCCAGCTCTCCTGCTTGCAGGCAGATTCTTTACTGTCTGAGCCACCAGGGAAGCCTAATCACACACAAGTAAACCAGAAAAGAGTCAGAGGAAGAAACGCTGGATTTGGGTTTTTTGCTTTTTCAGACTTTCAAGGGTTTTTTCTCACAGCAAAACCCATGTCCATTATAGGAAAATAAGAATATGTAGAGAAGCAAAAAGACAGAAATTGATATCAACCAGAATGCCATCACTCAGAAATGATCATTAAGAACTGAAGTATATGGTGCTGTTGTATGAAAATTGTACACATCTTAATTATGTTGAATTAAGTAATGCTTCTCAGATCTACTGTATTCTTCTACTTTTCTGTCTCCTCATTCTAGTAATTTTTGAGAGTTTGACCTTGAAACTGCAACTAAAAATCTTAATTTACCTACTTAAAAAATAATTATCGTAAACAGTGGAACTATATGTAACTAGATGTATTTTTTCTGTATTTTCCAAGCCTCCTGTAAATGTGTTATCATGCTTTCATAATTTAAAAATATAAAATTTTTAAATATTTTTTTAAAAAATGAAAACTTTTTTTAAAACACTGAGGTATATGGAATTTCCCTGGTGGTCCAGTGATTAACACTCCATGCTGCCAATGCAGGAGATACAGGTTCAATCCCTGGTCGGGGAACTAAGATCCCACATGCTGTGCAGAGCAGCCAAAAGATAAAAAAAAAAAAAAAGAATTGAGGTATATCATCTAGTCTTTTTTATGCTGGTTTTCATGGCAAAACTGAGCCACACTGGACATTTTATTTTACAGTTGGCTGCCCCTCTGCCACCGCCACCCTTGGCTGGGGCCCCCTCTTCTCTGTGGCTTGTCAGTCTACAGCCCTTCGTTTATGTCTGCTTCCCGCCTCCGTCTGGAAGTTTCTTGAGGGCGGAGGGAGCCATTTTCCATCTCTTCTCTCTGCAGTGTTCGGGGCAGTCAGGGAGGCTGGTCAGCCCTGGGGACGGCACTGCCTGCCGTGCGCCTCCACCCCTGCGCATGCTGACCGCGCCTCTCCTGTGCCTCTCTCCCCCGCAGGTTGAGCTGGGTCCCGGCCACAGAGGCCCGCTGGCAGGTTCTCTGCTCCGTTCTCCAGGTCACTGGAAACCTGAAGGAAGTGGACCTGAGTGGAAACATCTTGAGCCGCTCTGCAGTACAGAGTCTTGGTGAGGCCCTGAGATGCCCTGGGTGCCAGCTAGAGACCCTGCGGTGAGTCTGGCCTGGGCTCTGCTCTGAACAGGGATGGACAGGAGATCGAAGACGGACGCTGACTCTAGGAGGTGGAACTGTCCTCGCATTCAGCAAATACTCATTGAGCCCCTCTCTGGCCCACCGCTGGGCCCAGTGCCAGGGTCACTATAGCAAACACACACAGGCAGGTGTCTGTTCTCAGAAAGCTTGCAAAGGCCGACATTAATCAGGGAACCATGCTAATAAAGGTGTAACTACAGGGCCAGATAAGGGTCTCCAGTGGAAAGGTCCCTAAGGAAGGGACACGGGGGCTTTCCTGGTGGTCCAGTGGTTAGGACTCAGTGCTTCCACTGCTGTGGGTTTGAGCTTGACTTTTCATTGGGGAACTAAGGTCTCGTAAGCCTCATGGCACTGCCAAAAAAAATAAAACTGCAATGAGATATCACTCTATGCCTGTTAAAATAGCTATTATCAAAAGGTAGAAATCACAAGTATTGGAGAGGATGTGGAAAAAATATGTGCTTTCTCATACACTGTTGGTGAGAATGGAAATGGATGCAGCCACCGTGGAAAATGGTATAGATATTTCTCAAAAAAATAAATAAATAAGGAGAGCACTATCATGTGAGCCAGCTATTCCACTTCTGGGCATTTATCTGAAGAAGATTTTACTGGGTTGGGCGTCTTGATGAACTACTCATCATTCAAGGCATTCCTCATACATTTCCACCTCCTTCCCTTGTCGAAATTAATCATTTCTTCTGCCTTCATCTGCATTTGACTTGTCCCATGGGGCACCATCTACTTTTCAAGTGCCTACTATGTGCCAGACACTACTGTGGGCCCTTGGGTACAGCTAGTAATGAAAATGGGCAAATCTCCTTCTTCGTGAAGCCTGCATTCCAGAAGGGATGGGGACAAAAAGTCAAAAGAACAAGTAAAGTATATTGTGTGTGGTAAGGACTAGAGAAAAAAGTAAAGCAAAAAGGAGTAGAGAATTGGGGCTGGGTGTGCCATTTTAAATAGGGAGGGTGGTGAGGCAAGGTTCCTGCAAGGGGACTTTTGAGCAAAGACCTGGGAGCAGGTGAGGGAACAAGCCGTGAGCTGTCAGGTAAGATAGCTTGTTCCAGGCAAAAGAAACAGCCAGTGCAGAGAACCTGAGGTGGGACCATGCCTGGAGTGTTTAAGGAACAGTGTGGAGGCCAGTGGAGGTGCAGCTAAAAGGAATATGAGATGAGGACAGAGAAGACAAGGAGTCAGACTGCCACTGTCTCACAGACAAGGTCAAAGACCATGAATTTCTCTCTGATGACCTGGGAAAATGTGGGAGGATTTTGATTCAAAGAGATCCAAAACCTGACTTACTGTTATTTGTTTCTGTGTCTATCCCCCAGTGCCTGTGCATTTCTGGGGGCCTGGGGGCTAGAAGGTCTTTCTGACCTCCACCTGGCCCACAGGTGTAGATGCTCAACAGGTTGTTCATGGGTGACTGTGGAAATCAACAGATAAGTAAAGGCAAGGCCATGGTCATGTGTCTCCCACAGGTTGGCCAACTGCGGCCTCACAGCTGAAAGCTGCAAGGACATTGCCTCTGGGCTGAGTGCCAGCCAAACCCTGATGCAATTGGAATTGAGCTTCAACACACTCCTAGATGCAGGAGCTGAGCATCTTTGCCAGGGCCTGAGACAGCCAACATGCAAGCTGCAGCGACTGTTGTAATTGCTCCTCGTTGGCACTACTTTGTGGGGTGGGCACAGGGAGGCAGAAGGAGCTTCCCTAGCACCATGGGGCAGAGAGAAAGCAAGGGCTCATGGAGACCATGATGGATTCCCACTGAAGGCTTCATATTCCTCCTTAACTTTTATTCTTATATCAGAAGCTCGCTCTTTTCTCATCGCTCTCATGTAAACGCCCTTAATGTTGAAACCCACAAAATGCTGAAACATATGTCAGGTAACTCTGAGCATTTGGGAGGGCCGAGGTAGTTAACAATGAGATCCAGGCATCCCAGTGGAACATCGGTGTAAATTAATCATACAACATCGATACAGTGAGTGAGCAGGATTCATGGGGAATCACACAGAAGTGAAAAGGCAATGTGGTCTCTATCCTGAGTAGCTCCTTGGCTGCAAGAGGAATATTTAAATCTTCCAGGTTCCTGCAAGCCAGGCATGTCTTTATCTTCCTTTAATGTCACCCTAGAACCCTCCTAGGGCCATAGGTACTAGAAAGAAAAACCAGATGCCAGTTAGGACATTGACTGGGGGCCCGCATGTGTCTTCCCTGCAGGCTGGCAGGCTGCAGCCTCACATCTGGCTGCTGCCAGGACCTGGCCTCCGTGCTCAGGGTCAGCCCCAGCCTGATGGAGCTAAACCTGCTGCAGAATGACCTGGACGACCTCGGCGTGAGGCTGCTCTGTGAAGGACTCCGGCACCCTTCCTGCCAGCTCATATTCCTATGGTGAGGCTCTGCAGGCCCCTCTGGGCAGAGGGCAGGGAATCGGGGGAGGGGATGCAAGTGCCGCGGAACTGGACAGAAGAAAGAAAAGGGACAGACAAATGTATGGTCAGCCAGGGTTCCTCACCAGTGACGCCGCTTACTTAGGCTGTGTGACTCAGGCAGCTCTTCACCTGAGACTTGGTTTCTTTAGACTTGGTCTAATGGGACCATCATATCAATAAAATGCATGTGGAACACTAGGACAGAGTTCAGACAGAAATGGGCTGGGAGCACCGGAGTCCTCTGTGGCTGACAGCAGTGAGCCCCAGCCCTCCTTGCTGCCCTGCAGGCCCTGAGGGCGACGTTCTCTGAGCAGCAGCCCCCCCGCCATGTGTCTCAGCCACTTCCTCTTTCCTCCACTTCCTGAGAATGAGTCCACTGGCTGTTTCTGGCTGAGACCTTGCTTATAGCTCCCGGTAGGGCTCCATACCCCACCCACTCAGGTCCTCCGTTGAGCTCCAGCAGCCCTTAGAAACACAGTGGGAATCACACTGTTAGTGGCTCAGTCACGTCTGACTTTGCGACCCCAAGGATGTTAGCCCATCAGGTTCCTCTGTCCCTGGGATTTTCCAGGCACAAATACTGGAGTGGGTTTCCATTCCCTTCTCAGGGGATCTTCCCGATCCAGAGATTGAACCGGGGTCTTCAAGGGGTCTGCAAAGTCTGGGCCCTGGCCACCCTCAGCTAGGACTCCCTCCTTTAGATTCTCAGGCCTAAAGGTGAAGTCTGGGCAAGATAACGAGATAAAACATTCTGCAGGTGGGTTCCCCCAAGGCTAACCCTGACCGTTTACAACCAGGGAACTCCAGCTCCCTCCCCACCAGGCATTTCCGGCTACATAGTGCAGGGCCTCTCCAGAGCTTGGCTGCAGCCGGGACATCTGAATTTGTGGCCAGCTCACTGGTTACTGGTCAGACCTGGGTTGCTTCAGAGCAGCCTGTGCTCTGTGGTCCTGTGAAGGTTTCTGCTTCCTTCCTCCCAGAGTCCTGGGACTAGACTGGGACGGACAACCGTCTACACAGGGTACTCCATCCTCTCCCTAGGGCACACTAGCTCTGATCGCAGCAATGAGTTCGGTGTGTACTGCCCTCTACAGTGTGTCCTGTCCACGGCTCACAACAGGCGGAACACGTCTGTCTGTGTTAGAGAGGGGGACACGGGGGCCCAGAAAGAGCAACAGCTATCTGAAATCTGAAGCAGCCCAGAACACAAGGCCAGGAGAACGGAAACAGAGCACTCTCCTTTCCAGCAAACCATCTAGCCTCTGAGCAGGAAATCCCAGGACCTACCCCTGGGTGGTCATCTTGAGGCTGTGGGGAATGGGTGTTCTGTGGTGGACGCTGTGAGCCACTGCCCAGATGCTCTCCAGAAATGAGGATGTAATCCTAAGCCACTGGGAATGCTACTGACAGCCAGCTACTGGGATGACATTTGCCTACAAAGGTTCCCTCTCCCAAGATCTCATCCCCTTCCTGGAGTCAGCTGCATCCAAAACCTGACTAATGTCAAGGTATAAAGATCCAGCCCCTCTCCCCAGTTTGGGACAGCTCTGAGGGATCATCCCAACTTCAGAGCCTCCAGTAGCCTTGGCTGAGGTCTCCACTGAGATGGCATCACAGCCCAACTTCTTCCTCTCTGCCCAGACCTGTTTCCCTCTCCCCGCCACCCTAGTGTTGATCCAAGATCACCCCCCTAATAAACCTCCTCCACTTTCCATCTCAGAGCCCAATTCCTAGCAAACCCAACCTGCAATAGTTTCGTCTGGGAGGTGGCAGATTCCACTGTCCTGAGACCCCAAGGACCTCAGGATCACACAGGGATCCCGGGAGAACCAGGCTTCCTTTGTGCTTGCAGGCTGGACCAGACTCAGCTGAGCGAAGAGGTGACCGAGATGCTGAGGGCCCTGGAGAGAGAGAAGCCTCAGCTGCTAGTTTCCGGGATATGGTAAGGTGGGGAGACTCAGAACCCCCTCCTGCTGTTCCAGGCTAGGCTGAGTCCTTGGGGCAGGTCCAGAACCAAGAGATGGGGAAAGACATGTTGGGCAGAGCTGGGAAGAAACCAAGAAAGCACAACAGCAGCCAGAAAGAGATTTGGGCATTGATTTGTTTAGTACGAATGGAATTATGCCACTCCTCTGCTTAAACCTTTCCATTAGATGAATGTGCGTGTGCCAAGTCGTTTCAGTCATGTCCGACTCTGTGTGACCCCGTGGACTATAGCCTGCCAGGCTCCTGTGTCCATGGGATTTCCCAGGAAAGAATATTGGAGTGGGTTGCCATTGCTTTCTCCAATAAGAAGATTTAAAAAAAAAAAAAAAAAAGATGAATGGGTGCCTTGATGAGATTTGGAACTTGGAAAGCAATGACCACCAGGGGGAGACAAAGACAAAAGAGAGAGGGTCTAGGAAGAGCCAGACCACCTCCACCCCGACCCTCACCCCCCAATACACATAGACACAGAGCCAGAGAGGCTGGAAGGGTGAGCCCCAGAGATGTGAGAATCCCTCTTCCTCCCCAGGGAATCAGCTGCAGCACCCACGTTCTCCCAGTTTGGTGCATTTCGGCCTGTGACCAAAATTCAGGGCAACTGTTCCCTGAATCTCTGCAGCTGTGCCTTACCTGAAAAGAAAAGGAAAGGGCTCCTAGCTTTAGAAGGAGGATCTGCTTGTCACAGAACAGCATGCCCTGCATCCCTCACCTGACCTGTGAGGCACAAGCAGCGAACAAGGGCCCAAATTCCAGGAGCTCAGCCCAGCAGGCGCAAATTATTCCCTCCCCACTCCAGCCTCCCACCTCCACCCACAGAACTACATCTGGGTTTCTCTAAGAGCACTGATGGGCCCACTGGATTCTGCAGAGCAGCTGAGCTGAGCTCTGAAGGATGGGGGGGTGCGTGCTGGGCCCAGAAGGGGTTGATTCCAGGCAGAGGTGGTGTAGCTTGCTGAACAAGAGCCAGATGCCTCAAGTGCATAGAAGCCAAGACTAGGGCACCGGCTTTTAAGAAAGCTTTATTGCAAGGTCTACTAGCAAGGGCATAGGAGGTGAGGCTCTCAAATCAATCCAGGATTCAGGGTGACATTTAAAAAGGGGGTTAGAGAAATGTCAATCTTGGAAGCTGGTTGGCTAGTTTCGAATAAGCCAAAGCTACTTGCACTGCTGGAAGCCAGATCTTCCTTTTTGAAGGACTTCTAGCCCCAAAAAGGGCTCCTGGGGCAACATTTCTATTCTTTGAGTTCTGTAGACTGAAGATTCTGGATTCTGTATACTGGAGACATAGATTCTGTCTTGCGTGGGGGTGCTATCTAAATAACTCAAGGCTACATTAATCAATTAACTTATTTAAAGGCAGCAAAACCAGTTTAAGCTGGTTCATGTTTTACTTGCCATTTCAGTAGAGGCACTGAGCTTAGCTTCTTTGAGGAATAGGAGGTCAGGGACCTGGAGCAGAGCTACTCAAAGTGTGGTCCTCAGAATCAGCAGCAGAATCAACATCCCCTGGGAGCTCAGAGGGTTTCCTGGGCTGCTCAATAGTAAATAACCCACCTACTGAAACAGGAGACTCTGGTTCGATCCCTGGGTCAGGACGATCCCCTGGAGAAGGAAATGACAACCCACCCACATGTTCTTGCCTGGAAAGTCCCATGGATAGAGAGGCCTGGCGGGCTAAAGTCCATAGGGTGGCAAAAGAGTCAGACATGACTTAGCGACTAAACAACAGTAAGGAGCTCAGTAGAAAGGCCCCACTCCAGTCCTACTGCGTCAGAATCTTGGAGTGGGCCCAGGAATGCATGTTCTAGCCCAGGCCTTCAGGTGATTTTTAACACTGATTTAGAGCCATGGGGGCAGGGAGACTGGCACAGGTGGGGCGGGGAATGGGAGGCAGTACCTAACATCTTCTGGGCCACGTTAAGAATTTCGATCTTACTCTCCAAATCAATAGACATTTCAGGGCTTCAGCATCGAAGTTCTGTGCCAGGTTCCCATTTTCAGATCAGCTTCTGAGTGGACAGTGGACTAAGGGTCAAGAGCAAAAACAGGGAACCCTTTAAGTTGAGGCATTGGTTCCAGCCACAGATGCCAGGGCCTGGGAACAGGGTGGAGGCCATGGAGGTGGAGAGAAGAGAAAAGAGCTGTTTTGGCGGCTATGTCAAGGTGATCAGTCAACTCTCAGATTGGCCAAGGGAAAAGTCAGGATGATGCCTCAGTTCTGGTATAAACAGCTGGGTGGATGGGGGCTGTTCATGGAAGCAGGGACTACAGGAGAAGCCCAATGGGGATCAGTTCAAATTCCGATGAGTTGAACTCAAGTGGGGATGTCATGGAGACAGCCCCCAGAATCCTCCACGATCTCAGGGAGAATGAATTCTGTCCAGGAAGCCAAGTCTGAGGATCCTTCACGAGGGCCCAGGTGGAGTAGAGATGAGCAATACATCCTCACTCAAGCGGCAGAGACAAGCATCAGGTAATTTGAAGGGGCCAGGCTGGGAGCATCATAATGTGGGCTTGCAGGGGTGAAGGGAGGGATGGCAGCTATGAAAGGTCATTCCCTCCATCCTGCTTCTGGAGTGGGACAGAGACACCTAGGGGAGACTCCATGAGAGATCTTCCACTACCCGAACCTTGCAGGATTTCTGCTTCCCTCTCTTCCAGCCTCAGGGGGCTGGACTGTTCCTCTCCTAAATATCCACAGCATGACTCATACTCTGAGCCAGAGCCCACTCTGGGCTTCTACAGCCTGGAATCCCCTCTCCATCCCTGCCTGTCGGTCTTTGGAGCCACGTCCCCCTCAGAAGCTGACCACTCGGGGAGTGATGGGAAGAGTGACAATTCTGGGAAGTGAGAAAGGGGAGGGAGGAGGGTTTGGGCAAGGGGAGGCAGCAGGATTGAGCGCCTTTGGATAGCAGGCAGACTGGCCTTGGGAAGGGCCCCTCTGTGGTCTAGCCCAGGGGGTCGGGGGCAGCCAGCCAGAACCTAAAGCTGGCCACTGCCCTGTCTGTTCCAGAGGGCAGCTCTCCTCAAGCAGCACAGGCGAGACCCTTCTGTCCGTCTTCTCCTACCCCTCTGGGGGACAAGCACATGGAGTCTCTGGGGACCGAGGATGACCTCTGGGGCCCCACAGGGCCTGTGGCTATCGAGGTGGTTGACAAAGAGAGGAGCCTGTACCGGTAAGTGAGGGGGCCTGGCCTGTCCCACCTGTTCCGTCCCCATGCTGGGTCCCCACAGACAGTCTGCACCCCATTCATGGTCCATTGCATCCCCTCACCACGCCACCATGCAAAGAAAGACAGGGCTGAGATGTTGGTTGGTGTTTTATTATGAAAAAGAAGGGGTTTGGATGGGGGAGGAGGAACACTGGTTGGGATTTTTTTAATATTTATTCGTATCTATTTATTTTTGGCTGTGCCAGGTCTTAGTTGCAGCATGTGGGATCTAGTTCCCTGACCAGGGACCAAACCCAGGCCCCCTGCACTGGGAGCTGAGGGTCTTAGCCAATGGACTACCAAGGAAGTCGCTGGAAAGAGAGAGTTTGTTATGAAAAGTTTTAAATAGACACACAAGTGGAGTCCAGGGAACTTCCATATACCCACTATTCAGCTTCAACCTTCATTTTACCAACTTTGTTTCAACTATCCACTTTCCGCCCCTTTTTCGCAATATTTTTAAGTCCAAAGAAATGGGTGCTTTTAGCCTTAAATTTTTTGTGACACCTTTCAAAAAGTTCAAATAAAGACCTTTTCTTCCATAACCACAATGTCATTTTTCACATGTCAAGAAGTTTACAGTTAAGCCTTTCTTATCGTCCAATGCCCAATCCTTATTCAGATCTGTTCAACTGTATAAAGTGTGTCTTTGCAGATGATTTGTTCTTTCTAATCATGATCCAAAGACAGCCCATTTGTTGTATTTGACTTGTGATGCTGCTTTAATCTCACAGCTTGCATCTTCTGCGTTGGCAGGCAGGTTCCTTACCACTGCACCACCCAGGAAGCCCAGGGGAGCCAGTTCAGTTCAGTTCAATCGCTCAGTCGTGTCCGACTCCTTGCGGCCCCATGAATCGCAGCATGCCAGGCCTCCCTGTCCATCACCATCTCCCGGAGTTCACTCAAACCCACATCCATTGAGTCGGTGATGCCATCCAGCCATCTCATCCTCTGTCATCCCCTTCTCCTCCTGCCCCCAATCCCTCCCAGCATCAGAGTCTTTTCCAATGAGTCAGCTCTTCGCATGAGGTGGCCAAAGTGCTGGAGTTTCAGCTTTAGCATCATTCCTTCCAAAGAACACCCAGGGCTGATCTCCTTCAGAACGGACTAGTTGGATCTCCTTGCAGTCCAAGGGACTCTCAAGAGTCTTCTCCAACACCACAGTTCAAAAGCATCAATTCTTTGGCGCTCAGCTTTCTTCACAGTCCAACTCTCACATCCATAAATGACCACAGGAAAAACCATAGCCTTGACTAGACGGACCTTTGTTGACAAAGTAATGTCTCTGCTTTTCAATATGCTATCCAGTATTCAAATTCAAATCCATCTGACTTCAACGTCTGGGCTTACAGCCACTCTGTAGGATCCATAGTGCCCAGCACAAGGCCTGGCACCCAGTAGGTGCTCAGTGAGTCTGTGTACAGTAATCCAATGTCCTGCCGCTGCTGCTAAGTCGCTCAGTCATGTCCGACTCTGTGAGACCCCATGGACTGCAGCCTACCAGGCTCCTCTGTCCATGGCATGTTCCAGGCAAGAGTACCGGAGTGGGGTGCCATTGCCTTCTCCAGTGTCCACTTCTCCCCATTTTGCGCAGCGTTCACTTGCCTGTGGCCGGCTTCTACCACTGGCCCAACACGGGTCTCCGCTTTGAGATGAGAGGGCCAGCGACCGTTGAAATTGGATTCTGTGCCTGGGACCAGTTCCTGAGCAGGAATTTCCCACAGCACAGCTGGCAGGCTGCAGGGCCCCTGTTTGACATCAAGGCTGAACCAGGCGCTGTGACAGCCGTGTTCCTCCCTCACTTTGTGGCCTTCCGAGGTAAGCAGGGGAGGAGAGGCAAGGTGATGGTGGAAAGAATGGGCCTGAAAGGAGCTTCAGAGGGGATGTCCTGAGAGGGACTCATGGCTTCCTTAGAGAGACTGAGAAGGGATTAACAGAAATGGAGACAGCTTCTCTCTCATTCCATGGTGCTCTGGGCATTTCATTTTTGAAGCACTTTTGTCCCCAGACTCATAATTATTTTTGCCTGAATTACTTAAAGGCTTCCCTAAATAGAAAGTACAATACAAGCCAATATTGAGCTTCCCTGGTGATACAGTGGATAAGAATCCACCTGCCAATGTAGGAGACACGGGTTCTATCCCTGGGTCCGGGAAGATCCCACTTTGCGTGGAGCAGCTAAGCCTGTGTGCCACAGCTATTGAGCCTGTGCTCCAGAGCCCATGCTCTGGGAGCAGAGAAGTCCCCACTTGCTGCAACTAGCCTGTGTGCAGTGATGAAGACCCAGGGAAAGCCATAAATAAATACAAGGAGGGGATATCAATTATTCTGAAAATAAAACATTATAAAAAATAATCTCACAATCAAAAATTACAAATAGTAAACAAGACATCACAAATGAGAACCAGAAGAAACACAGGTGCTAGAACTGGTCCCATTAAATGAATATATTAATTAATTAAAATAACTTAAAAATAAGAAAATAATAAGAATCAGTCCCATAAAGACTTCACATTTTTTGTGTTATCAGAAACAAAACACAAAATAAATGTGTTTCATATACTATGAGGCATCCCTCATAGCTCAGTTGGTAAAGAATCTGCCTGCAATGCAAAAGACCCAGGTTCAATTCCTGGGTTGAGAAGATCCCCCGGAAAAGGAAATGATAATCCACTCCAGTATTCTGGTTGGGTTACAATCCATAGGGTCCCAAGAGTTCGACATGACTTAGCAACTGTTCAGTTCAGTCTCTCAGTCGTGTCTGACTCTTTACGACCCCATATACTTATAGAAATCACCCTGGGGAAAAATAAGCAAAAAGCAATAAATCATTAAAAATGACAAATCAAATTTGGAAACAAGCTAATTAAAGAAAACAGGAAAACATCAAAAAAAAAAAAAAAAGATTAAGTGACATGGAGGATGGGATACTATGAGAAGGCCTAGAATACACCTAACCAGAATTCCAGAGGATATGGCAGAGAGAATGGAGAAGATGAAATATTCAAAGAGAGAATTTCCAGGAAATTTCTATGATCACTGAAAGATGTGACTTCTCTGTGATGTGCTGTGCTTAGTTGCTCAGTCGTGTCTTGACTCTTTGCGACCCCATGGACTGTAGCCCACCAGCCTTTTCTGTCCATGGGGATTCTCCAGGCAAAAATACTGGAGTGGGTTGCCATGCCCTCCTTCAGGGGATCTTCCCAACCCAGGTCTCCCACATTGCAGGCGGATTCTTTATCATCTGAGCCACCAGGGAAGCCCAAGAGGTAGTACTTTAGTCTCCCCGTTGGGGAATTGAACCCCAGTCTCCCACATGACAGGCAGTGATACTCACCACAATTCTAAGAGGAAGACACACAATGGTGAGAAGTCGAAAAATCCATGGGCTATGGCAGAAACATGAAAAGGTGTTGCTTCAAAGAAAGACTAATGGAAAAGAGAAAGATGGTAATTATAGTTGTATTTAGTGAATTCTTCAGCATTTTGTCAGATGGTGTACAGCACGGTTATATTATTTTCACACACACAAAAAGCAATGAATGTGCTTTCTGGGGGCCTTTTCTGGGATTAAAATCAGTCAGCAATGTTCTGACTGGTGCCCATCAGCCTAAGGGCCTTGCCTGGCTTGCTCGATGTCCCTTTGCTACCCAGAAACCACTGCATTGCTGCAGTTGCTAAGCAACACAGAGATGGAACCAGGACTCCTGATTTCTAACCCTATGTCTCTCCCACTACCAGCCTTCATCTCGCAAGCTGTCTCTTCATCTCAAACTCATCAGTGTCCATACCTTGTCAGACTTCTTGACTGCAAACTAACTCCGGCTGATTTAGGCAGGAAAGGAATATATAAAAAGATTCCTGATTAACTTGTAGACTTAACAAAATATTAGGCAACATTAAAAAAAAAAAAAAACCAGGCAGTGTGCAAGGATGCTGAGAACCAAGAAAACTAGGAAGAGACCTGTGCTGCAGGCACAGCCGTTGCAGGCCTCTCCTGCCATGGTGGCCGCTGGACTCTTGACTGCTACTGCCAAAAGAGTCTCTCTTCGTTCTCTCTAGATCCAGGTCCTGGTAAGGAGCATTCACTTACTCAAGTTTTGGTCACATGCCTGCATCATAGCCAACAGGGAATAGCAGCTTCCAGGGTGGGAGGCCCAGCTTGTGGGGAAGGGGTTCTTCCCTAAAAGAAGACTGTGAGTGGTGGGTGGCCCTTGGCTGCTCCATTTCCTCACTGTCCCTTCCTCCTCCTTGTCCTCCTTCTGCCAACATCACTCAGTGGCCCTCATGGTTAGAAAATCCACACCAGCCAGTAACCATAGGGTCCATAGTTTCCCGACTCCCAGGCCAGGGGCTGGTCCTCTGTATGGGTTTGGTTAAAGGGAGTTTCCATGGTGCTCCCACCCTAGAGACAGTATTGTCTGAGGCCCCCACAGGTGGCAGGCCTATGCACGATGGCTTGCCTAGGAAGGCCACTGAGCCTACAGTCAAGGACATCACTCCCCCAGCCAAGTCTGACTCAGTGAGGCACTAAGTCTTTGCCTCTCATATCCATCCCTTGACAGGGAACAATGTGGACATCTCCCAGTTTCAAGTGGCCCACTTCAAAGAAGAGGGGATGCTCCTGGAGAAGCCAGCCAGGGTGACACCATGTTACGCCGTCCTGGAAAACCCCAGCTTCTCGCCCATGGGAGTGCTACTGAGGATGGTCCACACTGCCCTGAGCTTCATTCCCATCACCTCTACTGTGTTGCTCTACTATTACCTCCAGCCTGAAGAAGTTACCTTCCACCTCTACCTGATCCCCAGCGATTGCTCCATTCAGAAGGTGGCAGTAAGAGCCAGAAAGGTTGGGCCAGGGTGGGTTTGACAGCAAACAGGAAACACAACCAAAGAGTCCTCTAGATAGGTCAGCTGGGAATTGGGATGGGCCGCTTACAAGCAGGAACCTTGACGTAGGTAAATAATCCTGCTCCTGCCCAGCCATGGACTAGTCTGGCTCCCTAAGGTCTCCTCCAGCTGACTCTGCCACACCATCACTCATGTCAGGACAAGCCTCTTCCCAGGAGTCAAAAGAATGGGTGATTTCCATGCTTATTGTTGTTGTTTGGTCACTAAGTCATGTCCAACTCTTTGTGATGCCCTGGACTACAGCATGAACTGTAGGCTTTCCTGTCCTTCACCATCTCCCAGAGTTTGCTCAGACTCATGTCCACTGTGTTGATGATGCCATCCAACCATCTCATCCTGTCATCCCCTTCTCCTCCTGCCCTTAATCGTTCCCAGCATCAGGGTCTTTTCCAATAAGCTGGCTCTTTGCATCAGGTGGCCAAACTATTGGAGCTTAGAACTGTCTCTTTTCCCCTGTTACCATGTCTTCTCCAACATCGCCCCAGTTCTCACCCTGAGCACAGCAGAGGCCAAGCATGGGTGGGGGGATGGAAGTCAGCAGGGGTGGTACAGCCCCCATCACCCACACAAACACACAGAAACATCATCTCACTTTGTTCAGACCAGGTTCTGTAGGCAGAATCTGAGTCAGGGTCCAGACATATCTGCTTTGATCCTTGCTCTGTACTCCTCAGGCCATAGATGATGAAGAAGAGAAGTTCCAGTTTGTGCGAATTCCCAAGCCACCCCCGCTGACCCCACTCTACATGGGCTCCCGCTACATTGTGTCTGGTTCAGAGAAGCTGGAAATACTGCCTGAGGTGAGCAGCCCAGGTGGTCAGCCATCACTGCGGTCAGAGGTCTTGCTTGGAAGTACCTGTGAGTGGGTCTCAGAGCTTTCCCAGGGACCAGGTGAACTGGGGTTGGGCAAACAGCAAGTGGGGCTTCCCTGGTGGCTCAGCTGGTAAAGAATTTGCCTGCAGTGTGGAGACCCCAGTTTGACTCCTAGAGAATCCCCATGGACAGAGGAACTGGTGCCCTATAGTTCATGGCGTCACAGAGTTGGACACCACTGAATGACTAAGCACAACACAGACAGCAAGTGAGATTTAGGGTGAGCAGGAATGCTTCAAAGGGTAGGAGACAGGAAGTTAGGGAGGGTCACATTTGGGATGGGGGCAACATTGGGAAGAGTTGGGCTATAGAGTGACAACGACCTCCAATTAAACCCACCAAGGACTTCCCTGGCAGTCTAGTGGTTAAGACTCCATACTCCCCACTACCCCCAACCAAGAAAAGATTCCACACTCCCAGTGCTGGGGGCCCAGGTTCAGTCCGTAGTCAGGGAACTAGCCCCCACTCTCCACAACTAGAGAAAGCCTTTGGGCAACAACAAAGACACAGTGCAGCCAAAAATAAATAAAGATTTTTAAAAGAAAGAAAAAGCAAAATCTAAAGATTGACTTCAGTCCAGGAGATGGTCAGAGTTGGGCAGGGCCAAGTGAGGTTAAGCAGGGCTGAGGTATCAGGTAGGGAAAGATCTTACTAGCAGGCTGAAAGGTGGCTTCTCACTCAGTGGTTCTCTCTCTCCCTGCAGGAACTGGAACTCCGCTATCGGAGCCCTAGAGAATCTCAGCTGTTCTCTGAGTTCTACGTTCGCCATTTGAGGTCAGGGATCAGGTTGCAAATAAGCAGCAAGAAAGATGGGACTGTGGTGTGGGAAGCCTTGGTGAAGCCAGGTAAAGTCAAGTCCAGCGAGCACAGAGGTGGGACAAGAGAAAGTCAAAGAGTGGGTGTGTGTGTGTGTGTGTGTGTGTTTGTGTGAAAGAGAGAATTTGTATTATCACAACTTGTTGATGAAAATAGTCCAGGGGAGTTTTGTGTCTTTTCCTAGTGACAACAACTGATAGGAGCAGAATTGGAACTTGGGTTCAGTTCAGTTTAGTCGCTCAGTCTTGCCCAACTCTTTGCAATTCCATGAACTACAGCACACCAGGCTTCCCTGTCCATCACCAACTCCCGGAGCTTGCTCATACTCATGTCCATTGAGTCGGTGATGCCATCCAACCATCTCATCCCCTGTCATGCCCTTCTCCTGCCTTCAATCTTTCCCAGCATCAGGGTCTTTTCCAGTGAGTCAGTACTTCACATCAGGTGGCCAAAGTATTGGAGCTTCTGCTTCAGCATCAGTCCTTCTAATGAATATTCAGGACTGATTTCCTTTAGGATGGACTGTTTGATCTCTTTGCAGTCCAAGGGAATCTTAAGAGTCTTCTCCAACACGACAGTCTGAAAGCATCAATTCTTCGGAACTCAGGTTAACCTGACTGTAAGCCCTGTGCTCTCTCTCTCTCTCTTGCACCATGCGTATCCACTCTGCCCTTGAATAGACTTTGATACCCACAAGGTTTTTAGAAGTTCTTATGAGAGCTTCAGAGAAGGCAATGGCACCCCACTCCAGTGTTCTTGCCTGGAAAATCCCATGGATGGAGGAGCCTGGTGGGCTGCAGTCCATGGGGTCACTAAGAGTCGAACACAGCTGAGCAACTTCACTTTCACTTTTCACTTTCATGCACTGGAGAAGGAAATGGTAACCCACTCCAGTGTTCTTGCCTGGAGAATCCCAGGGACAGGGGAGCCTGGTGGGCTGCCGTCTATGGGGTTGCACAGAGTCAGAAACAACTGAAGTGATTTAGCAGCAGCAGCAGCATGAGAGCTTGGAAGATAGATGAAAGAGGAAGAACTAGGGGACTCCCTACTGGTCCAGTGGTTAAGACTTCAAACTTCCACTGCAAGGGGTACAAGTTCGATCCCTGGTTTGGGAACTAAGATCCCACATGCCATGCAGCCAAAACAGATGCTAGATGGTTGTATGCTTGTGTGGATTAGGCCAGTTCTGGCAATATCAGATACTCTACCCAGGATCATTCAGTCATTGTCAAGGCAGGCAAAAGGGAATCCAAATATTGAACTCTCAGAAATGGAAGAAACTTTATAGTCTCTTAATCCAACATCACCACCCCCAAGAAACAAAATCTCCTGGACAGTCCTTCCTAGGGCAAACAGCCTTTGTCAGTTGTTGGTCACATTTCATCGTGAGCTGCACAGGCATCACAGTGTAGTAGAAAGAGAATGGACTTTACTTGGTCCCAGCTTGGGTGCAGACACAGGTGGAGAATTCACCAGCCCTAGCTAGGGCCCTTACTTGCTGGGTCATCTTAAGAAAATTACCTAGTTCATTTGAACTTGGGTTCCTCATCTGTAAAGTGAGGATCACAATGCCTAACCTATGGAATTGTTGGAAAGATTAAATAAAATGAGGTATGTTCATGTCTCATGCTGTGGTCCCTAGTAAAAGTGAAAGTGTTGGTCAGTCAGTCCTGTCCAACTCTGCGACTCCATGGACTGTAGCCCACCAGACTCCTCTGTTCATGGAATTCTCCAGGCAAGAATACTGGAGCGGGTAGCCATTCCCTTCTCCAGGGGATCTTCCCAACCCAGGGGTCGAACCTGGGTCTCCTGCATTTGCAGGTGGATTCTTTACCATCTGAGCTGGAAATAGTAAAGGAAAGCCCGGTGGTCCCTAGTAAACAGTAGCAATATTATTCTTCTTCCTCGTATTAAGCCAACACCCTTGCCTATCTTGATTCTGTCCCTTGGAACTGACAGATCTATTTCTATTTCTAATCTGTTTCTCCTGGGAGAGCCCAGGAGAAAGTATCAAGAAGAGTATCTCTTCAAGAAGAGATACTTGAAGACTGGGATCAAGGCCTCCCCTAAGTCTCCTCTTATGCAAGTTAAATATCTCTACTTCCTCCCATCATTCCTCTTGTATTTTGGTTTTTAAATTCTTTGCCATCTAGACACCTTCCTGGTAGATGTTCCCATTTACAGATGAGCCAGGATGGATTCTCTGAGTGTCCAGTCTTTGGGGAGGACGTGGAATACCCTCCTCCGCCCTCCAGATGAACCCGATGCTCCTGGAGCCACAGCTGGAGCTCCCCTGGTCTGTGCCCACCTGCACAGACCATCAGGTCATAGCGAGTCTGAGTCTGCTCAGATTCTCAGGCCTTGTCCACGGGAGCTGCTATACACAGCCCCTTCCTCACCTCATGCAAGTAACTGTCTAAGCCCCTTATTTCTGTTGTTTTGCTACTGAAATTTTCCCATTACTCCCAAGTGCTAAGGTTTTCCTGATTCCTTTTTTTAAGTGATTTATTTATTTGGCTGGGCCAGTCTCAGTTGCAGCATTGCAAATTTTTAGTTGTGGTACATGAACTCTTAGTTGCAGCAGGTGGGATCTTGTTCCCCAAGCAGGGATTGAACCCAGGCCCTCTGTATTGGGAGCACACAGTCCTAGCCACTGGACCACCAGGGAAGTCCCTGATCTCTGACATCAAAATTCAGAACAGATTTATCTGTGTGAATCTAGAAGGCCAAACATGGTCAAGGAGATAGATGTCTGTTCAGAAGTTTAAGAGGCCCTTAAACTATTTAAGGACATCTTAGATAGTTTAAGCTATCTAAACCCTGGTTAGTTCTCTATCACGGTTCCCTTCAGGACAACACTGGATAAACCACGTCTGGGATGCTGAGAGAAGCTGCCGTTGTTCACTTGGATGCCTCCTATCTCTCTCCCACCGTCTTTCTAATCATGGCCTCTGGGCCTCAGTTTCCCCCGTATGGATCAGGAAGGGATGCACCTGGATAATCTCTAAAGGTCCTTCCAGCCCTTACTCCAGATTCTATCAGAATTTATCCATAGCATGTTCTCAGAATGAGAGAATCTCAGAAGTAGGTAGGAGTTTAGAGAAGTATCATGTGTGTAAATAACCAGCACTGTTACAGATGCTTCTTCATCTCTGCTTCCCTCCAGGAGATCTCAGACGGGCAGTTACTCTGGTCCCTCCAGACCTCAGAGGTCAGTAACCGCTGTTAGAGACCACGTGAGCTAGTGGCAATTCTGGGGTGTACTTTCAGGTCCTGGAGAGTTGGGAAGAGAGGAAGGAAAGACTCTCTCATCATAAACCTCACAAGCAGTCAGGCCTTGGAGAGTTCTGTGTGCCCCAGGCCCCTTACTCCTGCCTATGGGGACCTTGGCACCTCCCACCAAACCACCTTCAAATGCCTCCACCAAGAACCCCACCCCAAGCTCAAGCAGAATGGCCAGGTGCTGATGTGAGGGAGAGCAAAAGTGGCTTTCTGGTGGTCAAATGCCTTTACAAGGCAGAAGGAAACCAGGGATGCAGATGAGCTAAGCAAAGAGAAGTGGAGATGGAGGGTCAGAGGAAGGGGCAGTGGTACAAGTCTTTCTTTGTTTCCAGCCTCACCTGACTCCCCAGCTGCCCTGAGATTGAGGCACTTTGTGGACCGATATCGGGAGCAGCTGGTGGCTCGAGTGACATCTGTGGACCCTATCCTGGACAAGCTGCATGGACTGGTGCTGAGCGAAGAACAGTATGAGGGGGTGCGGGCGGAGGCCACTGCATCAGGCCAGATGAGGAAGCTGTTTGGTTTCAGCCGATCCTGGGACTGGGCCTGCAAAGATCGCCTGTACCAAGCCCTGAAGGAGACCCATCCTCACCTAATCATGGAACTCTGGGAGAAGTGGGGCAGTGAAGAGACCAGGTCGGGCTCCTGACAAGCTGGGCTGTGAGTCCCGGCTCTGCCTAAGAGCACTTGGGTCTGTTGTTCATCGGGAAACAAGTTACCATCCGAGTTGCCTTCTAGGCCTAAAGAAAACTTTGATGATGATGCCTTTCCTGGGCATTGCCTTGCCCTGCCCAGGAAAGCCACACAGCAACCCAGACGGCCTCCCTTGGCTTTCATGGACCAGCTGTCCAGGTGAAATGACAGCATCTCAGAGAATGTCCATCTGGAGCTGGCAGGACTTCTGCAGACCTTGTGGCAGCCTAGCCCAAGAGCCTGGTCTGCTGGCCACAGCCACCAAACCCAGAGTCCTCCCTGTGCTCTCCAGATGCAGAGAGGAGCAGAGAGAACGTGGGCCTGGGGGTGTCTGGCTGGAGATAGACAATGGAAATGGACACCTTGGGGGTTTTGAATGGCTTGTGAACAGGAACAAAAACAGGTTGGTTTTTCACTTGTCCAGCCAGAGCTGGGGCACCCACGCTCCCCTCAGGGCCCTCCTAGGGTTCATTCCCAGGAGAACTCGAGCCCACCCACCAACCTGTAGACAGGCCAAGAACAGAAAGGGACGCAGAGGCTCCTACATGCAGAAGGCGCGACCGAGGGTGTCTCTACTTTCCAGGCTCCCCCAAACCCACAACCCCAGGCCCACGCATCAAAGGGGCCGTGAAGAGGGAGGTTTACCCCCAAGGCTCCAAGGCAACCCCTCCTCAAAGACAGTGGCTGGAGGGCTGCGGTCCCACTCCCAGGACATCCCGTTCCACACAGACCAGCAAACTCATGGGATAATGCAGAGCTGTCTCCCAAATCACAAAATATTTGAGCTCAGAAAGTGACTCGGCAACAACTCCCAAATAAAGTCAGGGGAAACGTCACGGTGCAAACCAAAACTTCTGGTTGATGTCAGCTGTCAGTCATGGGTTGTTCGTTTCTACAGGGAAAACAGATAACAAAGGTCAGACAGGCGGGTGCGCACACTATACACACCGTTCCCCCAAACCACGAGATGACAGAGTATCAAACACTCCAAAACACAAGCCCTCTATTTTCATTCACACCCGCCCGCCCTTTCTTTCCCCTCTCAACTGGCCCCAAGTCCTCGAAGAGCTAAAGTGTGCATGAGTTCCAGAATGATTGAGAGGAAGCAGAGACCATAGCTGGGGATAGGGTGGCCCCAGGATACGCAAAGGTGCCCGGGCCACCCAGTCTTCCCACAAGCTCTTGGAGAAGCTCAGGCCTCTGGCGAGAAGCCTCCTGGGGGCACATCCAGCTGAGTTTTCTCCTAGCTAGGAGGGTGGCGACCCGAGACCTCTGCAGACTAAGTGTGGGAAAAGCCCAGGTGCAGGGCCACCATGGGGTGTGCTCCGGGCCAAGACCCGGGCTCGGGGACCGCAGGGAGAGGAGGTGGAGGTCAGGGGTGAGGGTGTGTGAGGAAGGGTCTGCCTGCTCTGCCCTCTCCCTCGGGGCTCCCCTACTCACTTCCCTCCCTTCCAGTCCATTGTGTCTCTGGTTCCAGGAGGCCCAGTAATCTATTCCCAAATCGGGAGCCATCTTCATGGCAGCCAACTGAAAAGAGGGGCGGGTCTTGAGGGAGGAGAGTGGCCCGAAACAAAGGCAGGTCCAGAACTGGGGGAAAGATGCTTGACTACTTTGGATCTGAATCCTAATCGCCAACAGTTGGGGTACTGAGGGAAAGCCAGTGAGCTGGGAACCAAATCCTGGCTTCACCCACTAGATGTGGTCCTAGAAAAGTCTAAACCGCTGTGAACTTCAGTTGTTGGGTCTGTTAAAGGGAGATAATGATACTTACCTGAAACGGTTGAGGATGGCAAGGACTGATGCATGCGTAAGGTGAGTCCACAGCTACTGATTCAGTGAACGACTGTCAGTCAGTCAACAAACCTTACCTTCATTGTGCCTGAGGATGTTCTAGGGGAGCAGTCTATATTCCAGTGGTAAGGAAATATTCATAGAAATCATAAATCCATTTTGGGCTTCCCTGGTGATAGAGTGGATAAGAGTCCGCCTGCTAATACAGGGGATCTGGGTTCAGTCATTGTTTGCGGAAGATTCCACATGCCTCGGAGCAACTGCAAGCGTGGAGCCCCTACGCCTGGAACCTGTGCTCCGCAGCAAGAGAAGCCACCCCAGTGAGAAGCCAGAGCACTGCACCTAGAGAGTAGCCCCGGCTTGCTGTAACTAGAGAAAGCCTGAGAATAGCAAGGAAGACCCAGCACAGCCAAAAATGAGATAAATAAACTCATTTAGAAGATAATTTCACATACTCTTAGGTACTTTTAAGGAAACAAAAATTGGAAAGGGTGATAGCTGGGGGTGAGGGAACAGCGTACAACTCTAGAATGCTCAGGGGGAAAGGACTTTCCTGAGGAGGTGACGTTTGAGTCAGACCTTTGCCCGCAGACATCCTTGCTGTTAGTAGTACGGCTACTGCTTTGTGCCCTAGAAATGGAGAATTCTGATAACAGCCTTAGGTGTCTCCTTTCGCACCTTTTTCCTGTCTCTGCTGTTTGTCATTTAGTCGAGGAGTTGTGTCCGACCCTTTTGTGACCCCATGGGCTGTAGCCCACCCAGCTCCTCTATCCACGGGATTTCCCAGGCAAGAATACTGGAGTGGGTTGTCATTTCCTACTCCAGGGGATCTTCCCAACCCAGGGAATGAACCCACACATCCTGCGTCTCCTGCATTGGCAGGCAGGTTCTTTACCACTGAGCCACCTGGGAAGCCCTATCTCTGTAATCATATATATGTTTATATACCCACTGACAAAATCTTTCCTGGACCGAACTTTACTTAGGCTCTTCTGAATCTTCTTCCCAACTGGGCCTTGACTCTTGGACTTCTGTGTCGGTTTTTTTCCATTGTTCAGGTTTAGTTAGAACCCTACTAATTTAGTTTATCCAGAATCGCCCACCCTTGATACCTGATTAAATTCCTCATCCTCCACATGATATCTGATCACTCTGGCCTGCCTTCAGCAACAATCCTGTTGGCAAAGAATTACTCAACTCTCCCAGTAGTTTTCCACTGACAAACACACCACCAGCACCACTACCACTGCCCCATCTCCCAGCCAGCCCACTCTGTCCATGGCTATAAACCCCCAACTTTTCCTTGTATTCAGAGTTGAGCCCAATCTCTCCCCTCTGCTGCCAAACGCTATCACAGAAGTTCCTATACCTATCACAATGTTTTTGTTGTTTAGTCACTAAGTCGACTTCAACACTTGTGCAACCTCATGGACTGCAGCCAGCCAGGCTCCTCTGTCCATGGGATTTTCCAGGCAAGAATACTGGAGCGGATTGCCATTTCCTTCTCCAAGGGATCTCCCGAGCGAGGATTAAACCCGAGTCTCTTGCTTGGCAGGCAGACTCTTTGCCACTGAGCCACCTGGGAAGTCCATCTATCACAGTAGTTCTCAATAAATTCTGCCTTACTATTTGAACAATTGTCATGAATAATCTTTTTCTTTAAGAACGCATGCACACACACACACACACACACACACACACACAGACACACACACACACACACACACACACACAGGGTTTGTGACTGTGTTATGAAACCCCTCGTCAAATCCTCCCAGGTCGGGGCACATAGTATTTCGAGGCCATGCTGATGTGTCCTTATTTGCCTGGCAAAGCAATAAAGCTATCCTTTTCTACATCACCCAGAACTCAGTCTCTGAGATTTGATTTGGCACTGGTGTACAGAGAGGCCAAGCTTTCAGTAACAAGGGGAAGAGGCTTGCAGCGCAATGGACAGTGGGTATAGTCAAGAGTCCTGTCTCTGTCCCAGTGGTTTCCTAGCAACCACTGTTGAGCATGTGGTTGCTAGGCAATGTGGGGCCATCCAGACACTTGGGTACTGTCCTTAGTCTGCATGGGCACCAATCAGAACATTGCAGTATATTGTTAACCTGACAAGTGGTGATTGGGGCCATTTTTAGATTTTCTCATCTATTAATTGCTTTTGTTGCACAAAAAAATAGTATAACCATGGTAAACAAAGTCTGGGAAAATTAGAAATTGTCCTATGATCTCACCATCCAAACAATTCAAAAATGAACATCTTTACTCTTCCTGTTCTAACCTTTCTCTGCAGGAATACATTTTCATCTCGTCATCCTAGCACATATGGTTTTAAATCTTGCTTTTCTGACTTTGATTTAGAGCATGACAAGTACCACTCAAGCTACTTGAGAGTTTTGAGAATAATCTCTCTGATGCATCTGTGTGACACCATGTAGTGGACTGTTGTCGTTCAGTTATTAATTCACGTCCAACACTTTGCAACCCCATGGACTGCAGCACGCCAGGCTTCCCTGTCCTTCACTGTCTCCCGAAGTTTGCTCCAACTCATGTCCATTGTGTCAGTGGTATCATCCAACCATCTCATCCTCTGTCGTCTCCTTCTCTTGCTGCCCTCAATCTTTCCCAGCATCCGGGTCTTTTCTAATGAGTAGACTCTTTGCACCAGGTGGCCAAAGTAATGGAGCTTTATCCTCAGTCCTTCCAATGAATATTCAGGGTTGATTTCCTTTAGGATTGACTGGTTTGATCTCCTTGCTGTCCAAGGGACTCTCAAGAGTCTTCTCCAGCATCACAATTCAAAAGCATCAATTTTTCCACACTCAGTCTTCTTTATGGTCCAACTCTCACATCCGTACATGGTTACTGGGAAAACCATAGCTTTGACTATACGGACCTTTGTCAGCAAAATGATGTCTCTGCTTTTTAATACACTGTCTAGGTTTGTCATAGCTTTGCTTCCAAGGAGCAAGTGTCTTTTAACTTTATGGATTCAGTATACACACCATCATTTAATTAAGTATTCTCCTCTTGTTCCAACATTGAGTTTGCTCCAGTTTCTTTGCCATGGTAAACAGTATGAATCTTTCTGCCGAAAGCTTTTCTTTGCCCTTTAGACTGTTGACTTGAAATCAATATGAAGGGGTGAGATGATTGTATCAAAGCACGTGAATATCCTCATGACCTCGTCTTGCTAAACTGTACTAGAGTTCCCTTTTTCTACATCCTGGCCAACATAGCCATTCTGACAGGCGTGAGGTGATATCTCATTTTTGTTTTCTGGACATTTCATTTAAATGTATCATACAATCTGTATCCATGTTCATCTGTTTTTTTTCACTTATTATAATGTTTTTAAGGTTCATCCACATTATAGCATGTTTCAGTATTTCACTCCTTTTTATTGCTGAATATTATCTGACTGCATAGATAGTCAACATTTTGTTTATCTATTCACCATTTGATTGACATTTGGATTGTTCCCAGTTTGGGGCTATTACCAATAACACTGCTATGGACATTCATATAGTCTCTACACAGACATATGTTTTCATTTCTGTTGGATAGAAACCTTGGGGGTGGAATTAATTCCCAGGTTGTATGGTAAGTGAATGGTTGAACTTTTCATGCAGTTTACCAGACTGTTTTCCAAAGTTGCTGCACCATTTTACATTCCCAACAACAGTTCCATATACTCCACCTCTAGCCAACTAGGTGCTCTTTCAGCTAGACTTGCTAAACTGTGAGACTGTGATCCTGCTGCCGCCAACCACCATTCATTCACTGTGATTCATTCATTTAACAAATTTTATCTGAGTACCTACCACTATGCACTATGTGGTAGAGCTGGCCCGCAAGAAGTCCCTAAAAGGTCTGTGAGATGGAGAGAGCGAGCACCCTGATGACATTGTTTCAGCATGCTAATTCTGGTTCCCCTGGGCCTTTCAGTTGCAAGGAGGAATGAGTTCCTAACGGCAGAGTAGGGTCTGCAGCAACTGGCAGGGCCTGCCATGTACCCCTCCCAACCGCTAGGACCCAAGTAACTCCTAGTGGCTGCTTTCCCCAATTCCACAAGGGAACACCAACCAGGTTTGGAAAGGTGGGTGCAACAGACATGCCAGAAGATGGTACTCAGCCATCTGTGGTAGACCAGCGTAACCCGCAGAAGAGTCTTGCAGATGCCAAGAGGACCCTGGGTAGGGGCAGCAGTGGGGGAGCAGGCTGCTCAGTTCAGGCGATCTTTGAAAGTATTTGTTCCTAATCTAATCATATGTGATACGCCCAAAAAGTTGGGATACTGCCTTCGTGGGTGAGGAGCAGGAAGAAAAGCACCACCACTGCTGACTGTACTACCTCTGAGCCTGAGACTGTGGGAGACTTTGTTTTGTTACTCTTTTTGCAACACTGTTTTCGAACTTTTGCGTTTTCTACAAAGATTATGTATTAATTTCTTTATGTATTAAATGTTTTAATTTTAAAAGATCACATAATATTTCTTTTGAAAGGAGAAATAAACCCCCAGGGAGCTCCGCGTGGAACTGGGATCCTGCATTTCAGCCTCTTCAGCCCCAAGTCCCCCTTTTCTCCCTCCTGGGTCCCAGTTAGCAGCTCGCACCCTCACCGGCTTCCTGCATCACCCCCAACCCCCGGACCCTGGTCAGTTTGCCATGGAAGTAAGACAGGTTACACAGAGACTCCCGAGGCGTCAGCCCTGGAGCATCCTGGAGGTTGAACCTGGACTGCCAACCTCTGCAACAGGCTGGGAGCTGAAGCGCGAGCCAGAAACGAGAGGTTCCACGCCTGAGACAGACGTGGCGCAGACCCTGCAGAGGCCCCCGGCTCCGCCCCCACCCGGGTGGTTGAAATACAGCCGCAGCCCCGCCGTCGCCGCCCACTGCGCCTAAACCTTGCCAGGACCAGACCACTCAGAACCCACATACCCGTCTCTCCGCATTCCTCGCCAATGGCTGACCAACTCTTTCAGCGCAAACCCTGGGACCCCGAGCAGCTTCGCCCGGACCCCGACTCTGACTCCGAAGGCCTATTTGACAAGGCTCCTCCGGAAGAGCCCCCCGCTGTCCGTGGGCCCAAGTCGGCGTGGGCCGGGGGCAGGAAGGCGGGTCGGCGCACTGGCGGAAAGGCGCAGGGAGCCCGCCCGGGGCAGCCCCTAAGGGCGCGATGCGCCCCCAGCCCCAGGAAGAGGCCCCTCCATTGGACGAAGGCTGCTATCTCGACCATTTTCCGCACCTCTCCATCTTTATCTACGCGGCCATCGCCTTCTCCATCACCTCCTGCATCTTTACCTATATCCATTTACAGCTTGCCTGATTGGCGCGGGCGGGACGGGATGCGCGCCGGGCTGAGGCGGGAGGGAAGGGAAAGGAAGTGCTCAGCGTTTTGTGTCTGGAGACGCCCCGCACCCCCTTCGTCTAGCTTTTGACGCTTGTGTCTTTTCTTCTCTGCTTGTCACCACCTTGGTCTAACTGTCCATCAATAGAAACATCCAAAGCAGCTGTCGCTAATGAAATAAGCGCCTGGGGACGAGGGGACGGGAACACAGTCAGACTCCAACGTTTAGAATCTTCGCGGTGAGATGGATCCCCATCTATAATGAGGATAATGTCTCTGGACCCTACCGCTGTGTGAGGTGGGGGCACGCAGAGGGAGCCTGTCGTTTATGTGTCTGGGGCGTGTACAGCGAGTCCAATCTTCTGTTTTTTAAGGGATGAGCCAACCCGGGCCCGCAGCCTTCCAGAGAGGGCCCAGAGGGGAGGGTCGGCGCCCTGGCCTGGGCTGGGCCGGAGCACTGTGATGCATCGCCGGACCCCCGCTCCCAGGAGCAAGCTGTGCCCCCCACCCCACCCCGAACTGGCGCAGACAGAGCCCGGCGCGTGGGACCTGGCGGACCTGGAGCGCGCAGCACCCAGTGAGTGGCGTCTGTTGGGGTAGCGCACCACCTCCCCAGAGACTTGAGCTCACCGGTACTGCGTTTTCCCTGCCTTAGGCTTTGATGACGCTATCGGTGTCGGGACTGAGCGGAAACAAGGCCGAAGGAGCTGTTCTGCCAGGAAGTCACGGTCTCGTCGTGTCCTGGACGCTTGGGACCAACGGCTGCAGACCTCCAGGGACGCGCGGGCCTATAGCTTCAGCGCGGCGCCGCGCGGAATGAGGCTGAGGACCCTGGCTGTGGGTCCAAGAGAGGATTGCCTTTGCGTCTTTAGGAATTGCGGGGGTGGGGGTTGCGTATCCTGGCCCGGAGCCCTTCCAGAGCCTCGCAAAACGGAGTGAGATTTCTGATTGATGAGAATTCGCGCTAGGAAATCACCCAACCTCTAGGGGTTTGTCATCTCACACCCAAAAGGCCTAATACTAAAACCCACCTGACAGGTTATTTACCCACATGCCATCTTATTTACCCACATGCCGTGTTTTCTCGTAAATGTTTAATGTCAAAATATAGCTCTCTACTACAGCGTATAGTTTACTTGGAAATGTCTGCAATTGTGGTACCTCTGATGGAATAAATTCCTTTTTCAGTCTCTATTTCTGTCCTTTATTCACCCACCAAACTTTCTATTCCACTTCAAATTTCACCCCATAATCTTCACGTCCCTACTGTCCTTCCAAAACCAATTTCATCCCATTATCCAGCATTCCAAGATAACAGCGTCTCTCTCCACTGCTGCTGCTAAGTCGCTTCAGTCGTGTCCGACTCTGTGCGACCCCATAGACGGCAGCCACCGTCCCTGAGATTCTCCAGGTAAGAACACTGGAGTGGGTTGCCATTTCCTTCTCCAATGCGTGAAGGTGAAGTCGCTCAGTCGTGTCCAACTCTTAGTGACCCCATGGATTGCAGCCCACCGGGCTCCTCCATCCATGGGATCCTCCAGGCAAGAGTACTGGAGTGGGTTGCCGTTGCCTTCTTCGCTAAATAGCTATAAAAAGAAAATTGCTCAGTCTTGTGCGACTCTGCAACTCCATGGACTGAATTCCCCAGGCCAGAATAATGGAGTGGGTAGCCTTTCCCTTCCCCAGGGGATCTTCCCAACCCAGGGATCAAACCCAGGTTTCTCTCATTGCAGGATTCTTTACCAGCTAAGCCACAAGAGAAACCCTCTGACAGTCCCCCCACTGAGCTCTAGAATTTGCCCCAATTCACCAGCTTGTACCTTTATAAGCTCAGTGTTTGCTGACAGCAGGATCTTGTCATTTCCTAGTTCTATTTTCCCAGAATCCCGTATCACCACCTGCCTTGATATCTGGACCCTTTATTTCAGTACTAAAAGTGTAACACCTACCATTTCCCAACAGCCTGCACTGAGCAGCCAGTTTACTACAATAATTTACCCCCAATAAAAGGGACTGTTCTCCAAAATTAAGTCTCCAAGGTACAATACGTACCATTCTTTTTTTTCCAGTTTACAATCTTGGATACTGGATCTTTACTGTCCTTTGATACTAAGCACTGAATCCCAGTACATGGCCTAGTGTTCTAAACAGGTGGTCCCATTGTTTCCCATTCACACAACCCATCCCTTATTTTTTTTGGCCACACCATGGGGGATGTGGGATATTAGTTCCCTGACCAGGGACTGAAACTACACCCCTCCCATGGATGCCTGTAGTCTTACCCAGTGGACCAGGGAAGTCCCAGGAGATTTTCAATAAGCTCCAAATGTAACAATAATAACAATGATGACTTTAAAGGCTCATTCGGCTAAAAAGTCATACTAAGACACACACCATGACATTAAATACAGCAGAACATCATAAATCAAAGCTTTAAAAATATACATATTTAATGTACAGGATTGTATTCCAGGTAAACACAGGCTTCTTATACTGATGAATATTTAATTGCAAGTATGAATACCCTAAGTTATACTTCTATATAAAGGAGAAACTTCAAATCCTGTTCTTTAGGAAGACATGGAAGCCAAGTAATACCTTAGGAGCAGCTATTGCCATTTCTCCTTTCTCCCCTTTCCATGGGTGATCTAACGTTTTACATGGATTAGTTACAAAAGGAAATATTAGGTTCCATCGAATTTAAGCACAAAATACAGCTAAAATTTATCATTCAGAGTTTCTGTGTGAATAAATAAGTTAAATATTAGGTTCAAGGCAGATTCCAAAACTAACTGAAGTATGACCCCCAAAAATGGTATATATACCTAATAGTTAATATAATCTTTGCAATTCAGTATGTTCCAGGCTTCCTTTTCTATGCCAGTAAGATGCTTCCTTTTTGTCCAATGTCTTCCATTGCTGGGCTCTAAGACATTAAACTCTTTAACATCATCAAGGATTTATCTTAGAAACAAACATCTTCTTTCTTCTTTCTAAAGGTCATGGTTGTTTTTTTCTGCTACTTGCTTCTTTCAGCTAGCTATTAACTTCCTCGTCTAAGAAGAAAACTTACTGGGCAAGAACAAGCAGTCTGTGTTGGCTGTCCCACAATGTGATGGCTGGTTAATAATAAAGAAGACACCCACTTAACCTTTGTGTCATTTCGTCTCATCCAAAGAGTAAGTCAAAAGGTCAAGGTTACAAAGGACTCACGACCAAGGTACAACTTTTACAAATATCTTTGAATGGCCAGGGAAAGCTTTACTTCTTCAGTCATGTCCCCAAATGAGTTCTTAATGAACCAAGAATCCCTTCCAACCATTACAGACCTCTAAGCACAGATGCTTCAAAGATTAGTTCAACATAAAACACAGATGCTTCAGGAGAGTGGACTACAACAGGAGGATATGGAATATAAGAAAGCGTGAAAAAGAAACCCTCCCCAAAATATATACACTACGATTAAGAATATCATCAATATAAATCCCATACCAGTCCACCTTCTGAGAAACTCCTTTTCCTACTGAGAAATCAAGATATTTTCAATCTTTTGCTTTCCTTTTCCACATTCTCTCTGATATTCTGGAGTTTTCTGGAGTTCTGGATCAGGAACACTAAGCCCTCCCTAAAATCACTAGCCCCATGGTCTCTGCCAACATTTTCAAGTTCATCAAACAAAGACAATGTCTGTTTAAGTTTGGCCTGAACAATTTTTTGCTCTTCTAATTCTGCAAGAAGGGCCTGCTTAGTGCACAATTCAGTCTTATACTTCTTCTGTAACTGTTCAATTTCTTTTTGAGAAAGTGGAACTCTTCCTCACTGTAAGACTGTGTCTCCTGACATTTATCTTCTGGAAGCAAGACGTTTGGGGGAATCCGCAAAATCAACTGTAAGAAGAGCTGCTCCATTTTGCCAAAAGGTTATCAAAACGTCCTTTCATGAAGCAAAGAAACTTTTCTGTGCACTTGCGAATCTGGACTGGGCTAATCGCACAGTCTGGGATGCCATCCAGCTTCTTTAGAATAACCTGTTCAACAGCCTGCATCACCTCAAACAGGTAGTCTTGAAAGGCAATGTATATCCTAAGCATGCAAGTCTGTGGTGTGAAGCCGAAGAACTGGGCCTCATAGGTCATTGGATCAATAGACATCTTGGTGTTTTGTTTTATTGCTTTGTTAATTTTGATTGTGAACAACCTGCAAATGTAATTAAGAAAATTTTTCATTTGTTTTAAAAAAGTAACAAATTACATTACAGACAGCAAAACAAACAAAACAAACAGCAAACAAAAACTATAAAGTTTATGTTCCTTGATACTTGATGCTACTTCCAGCCTCACACATCCACAGCAGGATGCAAATCCTGCCTCTCTGAGACTCCCATCAGCCTATCACCTCCCTTCTTCCTCCTCTTTGTCCATTTCCCTCACCTCTCAATTACTGAGGCTTCTGGCCCGTGGCTCAGCCTTCTGAATTCTGTTATCACCCCATGTAAATGTTCAGATTTACATGGATGATCTAACCAATGCCCTAATAACTCAGTTCTTCATCTCCACTTTTTCAGACCTTCATCTCTACTCTTTCAGCGACCTGGGTATTGACATTTGTAACCTCTCTCCCCAACTCTCCTACTTTTTGACCACAACCTCATATGCTAGTCTTCTAACACTCATTCCTATATTCATATTATATCTTAATCTTCAAGACTTTCAGCCCTCTGAGCCTCTCTTTTTAGTCTCTCACACTTCACTTCCCTGCTCCACTTTAGGCTCCATGATCTATCACGTCAACCACTCCTTTGCCAATGTCCTCAACTCCCTGTCCTTTCAATCTTGCCATCTGAAAAAATACCACTAGAAGGTGAGCAAGCCTCCAGTAAGCTTTACAGCCCTGACATTTTCTTAAGGGTCTGGGAGTCATTCCTTTCAAATGTAAACATCTAAGAAAATAGCATTCCTATCTCCCTGTCACTGTGGGTGTTTAACCTAGGGACTTTATTGGGCTGTAACCAGATACTTGTCATAGAAATAAAAGAAGTTTCATTATTCCTGCACACAAATTAGCTAAAACAAATGGCTACCTCAATTACCAGGCAAATTAGGATGAACCTTATCAAAGAAATCTGAAGCAAGTGGTTCTGTCAAATCTTTTATAAGACTGTGCTGTTAATCTTGAGAATTTATGTAATGGCTAAAAATAGAATGGTTGTAATAGCTTAGCAGTATAAATAGTGTAGAATTTGTATCTCTGTAATGTCATTTACAGATTATCTCTAATGCATTAACTGGATATGCTTATTCAGTAATAGAACTGCTTTCTCTTCTTTGTCTTGTGGAGAGGATTCTGTGGATTAACAGGATTTTAACATCCTCAACACTTCCCTATGCCTTCGGGATCATTTTTTAAACTTTTTCACATGGCTTACAAGGGCCTCCATCATCTGACCTTTACTAACCACTGTCCTCCTTTTTAAGTACATTCAGTTTAGTTCAGTTCAGTCATTCAGTCGTGTCTGACTCTTTGCGACCCCATGAATCGCAACATGCCAGGCCTCCCTGTCCATCACCAAGTGCTGGAGTTCACCCAAACTCATGTGCATCGAGTCAGTGATGCCATCCAGCTGTCTCACCCTCTGTGGTCCCCTTCTCCTCCTGCCCTCAACCCCCTCCCAGAATCAGTCTTTTCCAATGAGTCAACTCTTTGCATGAGGTGGCCAAAGTATTGGAGTTTCAGCCTCAGCATCAGTCCTTCCAATGAACACCCAAGACTGGTCTCCTTCAGGATGGACTGATTGGATCTCCTTGCAGTCCAAGGGACTCTCAAGAGTCTTCTCCAGCACTATAGTTCAAAAGCATCAATTCTTCGGGGCTCAGCTTTCTTCACAGTCCAACTCTCACATCCATACATGACCACTGGGAAAACCATAGCCTTGACTAGACAGACCTTTGCTGGCAAAGTGATGTCTCTGCTTTTTAATATGATATCTAGGTTGGTCATAACTTTCCTTCCAAGGAGTAAGTGTCTCTTAATTTCATGGCTGCAATCACCATCTGCAGTGATTTTGGAGACCCACCAAAATAAAGTCTGACACTGTTTCCCCATCTATTTCCCATGAAGTGATGGAACCAGATGCCTTACATAAGCGTAAGTGAAGTAATTAATACTTCTAATTTTTGCCAATCTGGTAAAATGGTTTTACAGCGTTGCTTCTTGAAAACCAAAAACATCTACCCCACCCCCACCCATACACACACACACACACACACACACACACACACACACACACAGGTTGAACACTGAGGACTGAAACTACCAAAGAGTCTCCTTGCCCCACCCCCCAACAACTTACTGTTTACATTAGCATGACTCTACTATTCTAGAGTAGAATAACATTTTCATTGTCCAAATGGTTGGATTGTTCATTATGAAACCCCCAGCCAAAGACTGATGAACTCTTTAATGGATGCGTGGCGTGCGTGCTCTCCCCGTGTCTGACTCTTTAGATCCCATAGACTGCAGGCCGCCAGAAGCCTCTGTCCATGGAATTTTCCAGGCAAGAATACTGGAGTGTGTTGCCATTTCCTACTCAGGGAATCTCGCCAACAATTTGTTACAGCAAGATTCTCTGAAACTCTTACTTTAGCAGTTTCTACCAATACTGGACTGCTTTTCATGAGCTCTACCCAATCCTAAACAAGCCTCCAAACTAAAAAATCCACCTTAAACCAACAGGGCCTCTTTTCGGAAACTGATTAAGTCCTGCTTTCAGTTCAGTTCAAGTCGTTCAGTCGTGACCTACTCTTTGCGACCCCAAGTCCTACTTTAGGGTACTATTATCACAAGCCTATCTTCTCTGCAAGCCTTAGATTTCCTGAGGGCAGGATGAGTAAGGCTTCAACCGATATTGCAGGTGATATGCGGGAAGTACACAGGTCACCTCAGGGAGTTGAGGAGCCGAAGCTCCAGAAACCTCCGGGCAGGAACTACTTCCGGCTTGAGAAGTGGCTCCCGACATGCCCCGCGCCCCCGCTGCATGCCGGGACCTTCAGGGTGGAGGTTCGCGGCCCACTGGAGCCGCTGCTCCATCAGGCCGCTCTAGCGCCCGGGATGGCGCCCCACCGAGTGCCACCTGTTCCCGCTTTTCTTCAGAGAAAATGCAGCCCCGTGGCACTTACCCAAGCGACTATAAGAGTGATGAATTCGACCAAACACCAGCTTCCCGCCACCTCCTTTAAACCACCGCAGGCTGCCAGAGATAGGCGGCGCGGTTGACTCCCTCAGATTCTGACCGCTATCTGCTTTAGCGAACGACAGCAAGGGCAAGAGGCCACCGCGCTCCTAATTGGCCGACTGTCCGGGGAGGGGGCCACCTAGATTGGTGACGGAAAGGGACCGGGCGGGAAAGCTAGCTGTGGCCGGCGGGGATTGGCAGAAGGAATCGGTATTCACTCCCTTCCCCGAGACGTTGGTGGGTGGAAAAGCTAGGCTGGGCCGCCGCGGAAACGCAACTCGTGATTGGCGGATGTGCTTTTCTTCGGGCTCTAGCGGTTGGTGGCTGGACGGTTGATAAGCGCTGATTGGATAGCAGCGTAACGGGGAGGGCCCCGCTCTGGTTCCGCCCTGATCCCGCCCCGCCGCTGGGATGGACTGGCGGAAGGGGAAGTGGGGGTGGGGGGGCCGGCGGCGGTGGGGAAGATGGCGTACCAGAGCCTCCGGCTGGAGTACCTGCAGATCCCACCGGTCAGCCGTGCCTACACCACCGCCTGCGTCCTCACCACCGCCGCTGTGGTGAGCAGCTGCAGCGCCAGCTTCTCATGAGTTGTACTGGATATCCCCGGGTCCTCGGGAAACTGGGGTTTGGGCCTCGGGGAAGCTCAGATGGGTTGCTCTCAAGGGTGGGTGGAGGCGTACAGGGCTCACTCTGGGGTTCAGAATCGCCCCTGCAAGTACTGTCCAGTGATCCAGAAAAAAAGGTGCCATTCCATAAGGGGGTGGAGGATCAGGACTGCGGGTCAGTTTCTGAGACATAAAGGCAGGACCTGTACCAAGTCAGGGCTGGCGGAGCCGCCCACCCAGGAAACGTGTCTGAGAACTCTGATGGTGTTCTCAGATCCACAAAATGATCCTTTGTGACTACTGGGAGGAAGGTCCGCTTAGTGGAGAAACGTAGACGTTGAAGATAGAAAGATGGAAGTTGTTGCGCGGGCAAAGTCTTGGAATAAAGAGTGTTATAGAGGTTGGCTGGAAGTACTCAGCCCTCACAGTGGCAGGGTATTGAGTCTTGGTTCGAGTGAATTGTGTTGCTTCACACAATTGTTTTAGGTGGTGCCCATGTATTGGATGTAATCCTAGCAGCTGGTCTTACTTGCCCTGAATCTAAGACATTACCACCTGCCTGCCATACCTTCACATCAGCCTCAGCTATTGAAACAACAGACTTTTGTGTTAGGTATTGGAGAACGAAAAGAATTGTGCCAGTTCTAGAGAACTCTTTACCAACCTTCCTCCAGCTTAAAAAGTAAACCTTAATAATTCAGTCTAAGTGACTGAGAGTGGGAAATTGCCAGAACTACTAGTCTTTTGTAGTAAATGATGATATTTTGTTTCTTGATTGACTTGCTTGAAAAAGTTGTTTTTCTATTTCAGCAGTTGGAACTGATCACACCTTTTCAGTTGTACTTCAATCCTGAATTAATCTTTAAACACTTTCAAGTAAGTGGCCCATCACAACTGCCATTTAATGTTGCAGTTTTTAAACTTGTTTTTCTTTTTAGTAGCTAATCCTGCCATATACTATCTCAAATAACTCAGTGGGAATATTTGATTATAAGTGTTGGGGGCAGTGGGGGAGTACACGGCAATGATTCTGCAGCCTGGAACTTTTAAAGAGATTCTCAAGATCCTCAGCATATACCAAATCAGAATCACCAAGGCTATGTTCTAAAGTTCCCTGTATGGTTTTGATTTGATGCGTCCAGTTCCTATATTTAGGTATCACTGGTTCAGATTGAGTATTATAGATTGAGAGGAAACTGGATCCACTAGATGTCCAGGGAGAGTCAGAGAGGATGTCCATATGTAGTCCATCCAGCACCATGTGGCACAGTCACCACCTTGCTGTTATCCCTGGGATCCAGTTCAGAAACTCAGTGAGTGCTCTAATCCATCTCCCAGGGATCACATCATCTTCACGAAGACTAACATCTAAGAAAACTCCAGTTTATTAGATTACAGTGAGAGACAGTCCTTTCTAGTAATTAGAATGCTAAAGAGGGATGCATTTTATTGTTCTAGGATCATCATATTGGCCATAGTCGAAGTAAGAGAGACCCAAAAACCAGTAATTCTGTTTCTACACCTGCTGTTCCCTCTGTCTCAGAGGTGTTTCATTCACTGTGTACCCATTGAGCTCCAGCTTGTCTTTCAGTATGCAGGTTTTGTGTAGCCTTCTCAGATTCATCCTCCTCTGTGTCCCTAGAGTATCTGTAAATACTTTTTTTTAATATCTCTCATCTCATACTTGCACTTGTTTATATGCCTGTCTCACAGGGTTGAGGACTCTACAATCCTGGATGCAATTAGTGTGCAGTAAACAATTCTGAGTTGTTTCAACTTTAATAGTTAGCAATTCTTAAGAATTTAATGATCATAAAGGAGTCCCGTGAACCCTTATCACTGCCTTCTTCCTTCTCCACTCACAAGCCCTTCACTGGGAGCTTTAGCTCCATCCAAACGAACAAGGCTTGATTTTGCCTGAGGTTAAACTCTTAACACCATGTGTGAAATTAGGAGTTCTAGGTTTGAGTTCAGAGTCTCTCTATACAAGCTGTGTGATGTTAGGCAGGCCATTTAAAAATCATCCAAGTCTCTTAGTTACATCATGTGTGAAATGGGGATGGTATTGCCAGCCTCCTCATCTCACAGGATAATTAAAATCACATGAGATAATATTTTTAAAACACTTTAAATGTTAAATGTTCTGTCATTGGGAGTAATTGTTCTTATTGCAGGCGTGGATGATTTGGGTGGGGAAGAGTATACCAGGGTTTGAAAATAAGTGCATATCTACCAGTTAAACTAACTATTACAGTATTAGATCTTTATTTGTAGTGAGTTGGCTATCTGTTCAGGCTAGTACTCGAATATTTGCTGTAGAATTACTCTTTACTCAGGATGTTTCTGATGGCTAATATAGAAACAATTGCTGTTAGATCCTGTAATTTCCTTTGGTATCTTGAGATTGTTCATTAGATTGTGATACTACATATATGAAAGCTCTGTTTCTTAGTCTGCAGATTAACCTAGTCTTGCCATCAATCACACTTTTCCCATCATTTGCCTGACCAGATGGTATGGATTTTTGTGTTGTTGTTTTAAGACAATCACAATTGCAAGTTTTCTGTCCAGTCAGGGTTAGAGCTTTCCAGGGCCAAGTGATATCTTTCAGACTTTAACTGAAGCGGCACAAAAATTCAGTGTCAGATTGTGTGTCTCAACTTTTGAATTTAGAAAATAGTATCACCTATTTGTGGCCTTTCAACCATTGTAGTCATAGGCTATCTCTTGTCTTAATATGAAAATGTTTCCTGGTATGTTTTACTTAATCTGTCTTTCTCTTGATTTTTTTTTTTTTTTAACAGATATGGAGGCTGATCACCAATTTCTTGTTTTTTGGGCCAGTTGGATTCAATTTTTTATTTAACATGATTTTTCTGTATCCTTTACTAAGTGGGGTTAACATAGAAACTTTAGTTTTACTTAGGAAATACAGTATTAAGTTTGAAACTATTAACAATGCTGTTTTTGCTACCATCTCAGCTGTAACTTCTGGCTACTGGCTCAGTGATACACAGAATAGTTGGTCAGTTAGTAATGTTTTGAGGATGTTTGTAGGTCACTTTATTCAAATGGGAGGTATTTTAATTATAAAATGTTTACATTTCTCCCCATGCGCCACTTACAGATCTGATTAAGGGAGACCAGATTTAATTGAGGTGTTCTTGCAAAATAACACCAAGGGGTCCCAAGTGATAAAGCCCAACCTGGAAGTGGGTTCATGGGGGATGGAGAACTTGAGATCTACTTGGATCTCAGTTGCTGGTTCTGCCGGCTCGAAAGACAGTGTTTTGTCTGCCAGGCTCACCATGTTCCAGTTTGTTGTAAAAGAGGAAGGGTTTTTCTGTAGTCACATGGTAATTGGGGCCACTGGGCAGGGCATTTCTCTTGCGCCCCAATCCCCTGGATGAAGAGGGGAATTTGCAGTTCAGCTTATTTGCAGTAGCCAAAGAGCCTTGTAGGGGTAATAGGCTTCCTGCCCTGGGATGGATTCCTGTGTCTTCTCTATGATACATCATTCTGGTAAGTTTCTAATAATTAAATTTTTTTCATTGAAATGCCTCCTTGTTGACTGAAGTATAGAAATGCTTAACTACCTGGCCTTAAAAAAAAGCAGATTATCACATGAGGCTTCTTGATGGGGATTTCCACCAAGTTAGGTTGTGAAAAAGCAAGGATGGTATAGATTGTGGTGTGGCTGAACATGGGAAGACAGTACAGATTTGAAGCATGTTTATGTGGCATCTGGCTTCGTTCCCCAGTCAGGACACAGAGCCATTGCCGAGAATGCCTAGAAAAAGAGAAGTAACAATAATACCACTCATGAACACTGTTACAGAAACAAAGTCTTGACTTCTCACAAATAATGGGAGTCCAGGTGTACTTAGGTGATACATTCAATTTCACTTTCTTCATTTTTGTGTACTTAACATTTTCTTAACTTGGAACTTAAGATATCGTTACTGTCGAATGCTAGAAGAAGGCTCTTTCCGAGGTCGGACAGCAGACTTTGTATTTATGTTCCTTTTGGTGGATTCTTAATGACCGTATCCTTCGACGAATAGAACAAATACAGGAAAATACTAAAGAACTCCCTCTCTCTTCCTAAAGCTTTTCGTCTGTCTCTAAAGTGCACTAGAGGCTAGAGACTGGGAGTGAACATATAGAAGCATCAACCCTGTGCGCCCGTGCCACCCCCTCCCCCCTACATTTTAGCCTCAGGCTCCTGTTTATTTTACAGCCTGCTTTATGTAACAGCTTGTCTAAGCCTAGAGGTTGCACAGGGTGTTTTTGCACTGTGAGCAAGTCTGAGAAACTTTAACCCAGTTGGGTTACTATTAGAAATCTTAGATGTATTCTGCTTGGTGGTGTACTTCACTTTTCTTTTTTTTCCGGCCGTGCCCACGGGGCTAGTGGAATCCCAGGTCCCTGACCAGGGAATGAACCCAGGCCCTCGACAGTGAAAGCATGGAGTCAAAACCACTAGACTGCCAGGGACTCCCCAGGTATTCTTCAGTTTTAAACTAAGTTGGTAGGACATTTATTTGGTCACCATCAAAACTGATAGTTGTTTGTTTTGTTTTTTTTTAATTGTCGCCAAACTTAAATGGAGCCCTGTCTGACAAGATGGTTTTGCCCCAGCTGGCTTTATTCACTTCTAAGAGGCCTCATGGTGAATGAGCTTTCATGTAATGACTGACCAAAGTATTAGCATAGATTCCAAAGAAGCAAGAACTTCGTGAAAGCAGAATGTTAAAATCTGAAGTAGCAACAATCCAGGTGCCTAAGCAGGTTTTTGCCTGATCACTCTAGATAATTATTTTCAGGCTTCCCCCCTACACCCCCCCCGCCACGCCCAAACATGTAATGACTGCTTGCCTTTCCTAATTCAAACTTGTGTTAGAATACAATCCGTAGTTTACTTGCCCGGTCTTCCCTGTTAACACTTATTTTGCTATTTTCCTTAATGTCAACCACTAGCTTTTTGGTTTGTTTGTGAGCTTAGTTTTCTTAGGCCAGGCCTTTACAATAATGCTTGTCTACGTGTGGAGCCGAAGGAACCCGTATGTCCGCATGAACTTCTTCGGCCTTCTGAATTTCCAGGCCCCCTTTCTACCCTGGGTGCTCATGGGCTTTTCCTTGTTGTTGGGGAACTCAATCATTGTAGACCTCTTGGGTAAGATTCTTGGCAGTACTTTTTCTATTATTTTACTTACAAATTTATGTTGTCATACTTGTCATATTCTGTCTGGCCTTCATATATAGTTATTGTAGGATTGTTTGATAGTTATATGCTCAAGGACTACTATAAAGTTCATTTTCAATTTTTTTCATAAATATATTACCGGCTAAGCTGCCAGGGAATCCTAGTATATTGACATTTCTTCCCAAGTAGAAAGATTTTCCATTGGTACAGACACCTGCAATCAAAATTCTAATCCTCTCCCTCATCCTTTATTTCTGGTTGGCTCTAGGTATTGCAGTTGGACACATATATTTTTTCTTGGAAGATGTATTTCCCAATCAACCTGGTGGAATAAGAATTTTGAAAACACCATCTATTTTGTGAGTATTTAACACCAGGTTATGTATTTCTTGCAGATAAAACAGGACAGGGTCCAGGATCTTGTTTTCTTGAGGCTCCCAAAGCTCCCAGCACACATAGTTTAGGCCAGTAAATATTTACAGATTGAGCAATCCGGCTGCCGTTGGGGAGCATTCAGATTGGGTGGGAAGCGCCAGAGTTGTGGCCAGAGGTTCAGGGTGTCCTGAGGGTAACGTGGTGATTGTTGTCCCACATGCCCACCAGCACCTCCTGGCCCCGGGAGGAGCCTGCTGGTTCCACGTAGCCTGCTGTCTTAGTTTAGAGATGTGAAGTAGCAAGATGGCAAAAAGCTGGCTGAAGAAGAGTTTCTAAAGGTGGAATGTCTGGTCTTCCAAACAGGTGGTAGAGGGAAGCAGTGAAGTAGAGTAGAGTAGAAACAACTTTCGGCTAGAAACCAGACATAGGCTGTTTGTTCTGCCAGCCAGCTGTGTGATTTTAAGCAACCCCTTCTCCTTTTTCCATACCTCGGTGTCCTGAGGGTAGAACTTTGATTCATAGCACCTCCTTCTATGTGAGAATTTTGTGTCCTTGGGGTGTACTGCATTATGAAGAGTTCACTTAAGGAATAAAATGTGAGTTCTTATAAAATGTTGGTTGTAGAATAACTGAAGAAAGTAAAGTCCTCCATAACCCCACCATGTAGATATAACAGTGGTAGGATTTGATGCACTTTTGATATGTATTCATCAGTCTTTTACTGTCTGTAAACTTTTTAAAAAATGCTATCTCATAGCTTTCTAATGTATAATATAATCATTTTTTCCATCATAAATTTCTGACAAAAATTAAAACAGCTGCATGATACCCTCAGTATGAATGGAACACAATTTACGAATCCCTCATCAATGGACATTGACATCCTTCTTGTTCTTCCCTCCATGATTGGAGTGTGAACATCCTTGAGCTACGCATCCATGTAGCCATGTAGCAGCACATCCTTTGCGCACTTCCATGATCGTTTTCAAAGGATAAATTCCTACAAGTAGGATAGCTGTTTGGTTTATCACCAGACTGCCATCTGGAATGGATACTCAGGTTTACATTCCACCAGCACCGTGTGTCCATTTCCCCCATTTTCATAAAATGTGGGAGAAGTTGTATTTACCTTTTGCTAGTTTGGTAGCTATAAAATGGTGTCTTGTTTTCCTTTTTTTTTTTTCCCCTGAAATTTCAAAACAGTTTCAGAGTTGCAGAAACTTGCAAGACAGTACAAAGGACTTTTTTCCCTTAAGTGTTTGAAAATGAATTGTTAACCTCCTGCCCCATGATCCCCTTTAATGTGTATTTTCTTCTACATAGTCAAAGTCTAGAAAGAAACGTTAATCCTCAGACCCAATTCCACTTAGGGGAATTGTCCGGATTTTTCTTTCGCAGAAGAATGCAGCTCAGATTCAGGTGTTGCGCTTCGCTGTCATGTCTGTTTGGTCTCCTTCAGTTTGGAGCAGCTTCTCAGTTTTGCTTTGACCCTCATGACATTCACATTTTGAAGAACATCTCTCAATTTGGGTTTGTCTGATGTTCCCTCACATGGAGGTTCAGGTTTTTCGTCCTTTGCAGGAACATCGGAGAATTGCAGCCTGCTGGCACAGGGTTGCAGTTTGTTGAATTTGCCAGAGTGGTGCTAATTTTGATTACTTGACTAAGGTATCTGCAAGGCTTCTCCACGGCAAAGTTACTTTTTTTCCTCCTTTGTCATTAAATATTTTATGAAGAGGTACTTTGAGACTATGGAAAACATCCTTTTTCTTATAAAATTTGAGTTCATTTATATCTGCAAGAATCCATGGTTTCTTATTTTATTCATGGCTTAAAATCCCTTAACATTGTTGTTTACTTTGATGCTTATATTGTCCCACTGGCTCTGAAGTACTTCTCAACATGTGCGATCTAACTTTTGTAAAATTTCATACGTAAACATTTTGGAAGAATATTGAAAACACCAACATAATTATCTCTGGGGAGTGAGGATGTCTTGCTCATATGTTTCCTGTTTTCTCTACAATTCCATATATTGCTTTTGTAGTAAAAATTGGTAAAAGAGGTAAAAGTTAATGTAAATGTGCAATAATAATGAATACCTTCAAAATACCTTCATTGATAGGCAGACGAAGTGCTTATCCATTGGTAGACACGCTATGGGATCTTTTTGATCTCTGAGTAGAATTTAGGACCTAAGATGACCCTGGGACAAAATTATATCTATTGCTTGTCTTTTAGGAAGGCTATTTTTGATACACCAGATGAAGATCCAAATTATAATCCACTACCTGAAGAGCGGCCAGGAGGCTTTGCCTGGGGTGAGGGCCAGCGCCTGGGCGGCTAAAGCGGCAGTGCCAAGAACACGACCCAGCTGGGAAGGACTCAGTGACACACCCATTGGGATTCTTTTATCCTCTGTGTTGCAAAAGTGTGGACACTTCTGACAGCTCAACAAGAATTTTAACTCCAGAAGCACTTTATGAAATGGCACACTGATTCACCCAGAAGACATTTCCAGCAGTTCGCCAGTGGTTCCTCACTACACTGGTACTGAATGTCTGATCTCTCGGAGCCAAAAACTGGAGCAACAAATACCCCGCCGCCTCTTAGGAACGAGTACCTGATACTTGAGTTCTGTGGTGACGGGCAGAGTGTTTTCTTCCTCTTCCTCCTCCTCTTTGATAGACGAGGCCGTGGTGTAAATGGAAGTTTCAGAGAGGACGAAATAAAAACTGAATTCCATCTCTCTCACTGAATTAAAGCTTTTGTGTGTGATCTTTTAAATTATCACTGTGTCTCCTAGCTCTCCTGCACAGGTCTGCACTCAGAGTAGTCTCCATGCCCGCTCTCCCGGTGTCTTCATGGCCTTCGACTGGATTTCATTTCAAGATTGGAAATACATGGCTGAGATGCTGTGGCTGTGCACACTTCTTACTAACCCAGAATGCCAACTCCAGTGGGAAGAAGATTTCTGTTGCCCAGATAGTTTGTTCTCCGTTTGTGTTTCATAATACTTCAAGGTATCAGACAATGCAAGGCAAGGGGTGGAGGCAGAAAGATAGGATGGATCTAGGTGTTCTAGATCCTGGAATTCTGCTGTGGGAGAGTCAGTTAGGCTTGATGCTAATGCGGCATCTCATTTATTTATTACTCCCTTTGGAAATATCCAGGGAAAGGCAAGTCACAGCCACCATTTTGGAAAACAACATTGAAAGTTGGAAACGAGTTAGAATGTTGATTCTGGAGCCAGATAAGTTAATACAAGGATACACAGCTCCTGGGTCTTTGGCTTGTGAATATTTATCACTTGCTTCATGAAAAGCCAAGAAGCCTTCAGAGCCAAGTACCTGGTTTACCTTCCTAACCAGGTAGAAACAGGACAGGTTCATAGAAGTCAGTAGTGGTTGAGTAAGTACTTACCCTAGATGTTCACTTCCTGGGTGCTCAACAAGTTTGTTATCAGACTGTGTGTGTAAGAGAACTCGGATAGAATGAATACCCCAGAAAAGAGATTAATTCAAATTGTTTTACTAAACAGCATGTAGGTCTGGAAACATTTCCCCATAGTTCCAGCTTGGTTAAGTGGTGGTTTTCTAGAGTGAGAGTTCTCTTGGAAAGATGGACATGAGGTTTAGGTTAAACATAATAAACATCTTAAATGGGAATTTTCAGATCATTTGTGAAGTGAAAAGTATTTTTCATACCTTTCAATGGAATACACATCAGTAGTGGAACCTAATATAAGTATATGCTGCTAGTCAGTAACTGAATATGGTTGTTGCAATTTTATGGGATGTGGGTTAATGGGACTGCTTTTTTTTTCCTAAGTGACTTTAAAAAAAAATCTTTAAATGCCAATCTTAGAATATATAGCCCTTATGGGAAATCTTAAGTTTTGTCTGTTCAAGAAAGCTTGAATTTAATTAGAAGGTTGGGTTTTTGTTTGGGGGCTAGAAATAGATTTCTCTAGTTAAATTTGTTCTCCTTTAGTTAACTTTGGAGTTAGGTTCTTCCAGAACAGGCATCTTTTTCTTAAGTTAACCAAAAAGTGAGATTTGATACATGGAATTGCGTGACTAATCTACCTGACCTACATAGAATTTAAAGGATTCCTGGATTCCATCAGTGCATCTGACTAAGGCATAGCTTTTTTGTTGTAGAAATACAGTATACAGTATACGTTCATTAAAAAAACATGGACATGCAAATTGCATCTCCATAGGAGATACACTTCATAGATTTTGCTGTGTTTTTTCCACTGTGGATTTCTCTTCGTTTCTCCCTTCCACTTGTTCTTTCCCCTGTGTGTGCCTCTTGTGTGTCCTAGTATCTTTTTAGTCTCTAAGCAGTGAGCACCCGAGTCCTAGATCTTGGCAACGAAACCCTCACTCTGTCTCTGGGGCCTTTGAAAGTTAGGAAACGGTGTTACTGTTGGGTAAAGGACCTCCTAGAATCGTCCTCTGTCCTTGCTAGCCTGCATTTTATGTTGTGACTGTTTTCCTTTAACAGTTAAGTGCCATCCATGTTGCTAGTCATGATATTGCCATTGTTGTCAGTGTTCTGTAGTCTATCTACCCCTAAACTACTTACTGTTTTACAAGTTTGCAAAAATTTGTTGCACTTTGTATAATCAAGTCACTTCTCTGCTCGGAAATCCACAGTAACTTCTTAGTAAGCCCGCATAGCAAATGCATACTTCTTGTCTTCCTCTGAACCTCAACTCCTACTTCTAGCTAACAGGGACCTCAGTTTCATTCTCTTCCGTCCTTCAAGGCCTGACCCAATTCCTGGCTCCTCTGCAAACCTTTCGGTAGGGCCCATTTCATTGTCTGTCTTCTCTGAATTCTTATGACCCTTCAAGGCTGTACAACATACTCTCAGACCAAACTGTCTTATATTGTTCTTAGCTGATACGTGTATATTAGTCTTGTCTCCTTCCTGAGAATGTAAGCTCCTTAAGAGCAGGGACCAATTCTTACATTTTTGTATCTACCACAGTGCCTGGCACAATGCTTGGCACATGGGTGCTGAATAAATACTTTATTGATCAGCAAACTATTATCTGGCATTTTTAATATAGAGGGATTAATGTACGTGTATGCAAGCTTGTACCTACTTGCTGTGGCTTGTGACTATGTCAAAGTGGGATGCAGCGCAACTGAACATGATCAAGGGCAGGGTTTGGTGGTCTGACAAGCCAGCCAGCAATGACCACCAGCTGGTGTGGTCATGGTCATGCTCTGCTGGTGTGGACCACTGCAGAGCAGTTAAGCATGACATGTGTGACAATTCACCTGTTAAAGAAGAGCCCAGATACTCCTTGAACACTAACGCTATTAACTTATAAAAATCTGTACGTGAAAGCCGCCTACTTTCGAGAGAGAAAGCCTCTTTCAGACTACTAACCTGAGGGACTGGCGGAGGGGGTGATATGTGTAACACCACTTAACGCCAATAGAGGATTTTATTTTCCAACTCTATTTCACTTAGCTCTGAGGCTGCAGAATAGGGTCATTAGGCTAAAGATTATGAATGAATTACCTGTGCATATGACTTGCCTGCATCATTTTGTTTTCTTTCAATTTGAGCCAATATTAGATTCACAGATTTTACATGGAAACCTTCATTTGGGGCTTTTCTTGAAAAACTGGAAGATCTGGAAAAACCAGGCCTGCATGGCAGCTGTGGCCTAGAGATGACTAGTCGCTGTTTCTATAGACAAGATCTGTGCTCTATTAAGAGGTTATTTCACTTGTTGATATCACCTGCCAGGTACTCTTGTAACCATGTGCAGCCTGTCTCCTTCCTTAGGTTACTTTGGAAAGCACAGCAGGGAAAAGGGACTGAGGCCTTTTTATACTCTAAGTCCGCAATTTGAGATGTAACATTTAGATATCACTCAGTTCAGTCGCTCAGTCGTGTCCAGCTCTTTGCAACCTCATGGACTGCAGCACGGCCAGGCCTCCCTGTCCATCACCAACCCCCAGAGTTTACTCAAACTCATGTCCATTGAGTCGGTGATGCCATCCAACCATCTCATCCTCTGTCATCCCCTTCTGCCCTCAATCCTTCCCAACATCAGGGTCTTTTCCAGTGAGTCAGCTCTTCTCATCAGGTGGCCAAAGTATTGGAGTTTCAGCTTCCAAATCAGTCCTTCCAATGAACATTCAGGACTGATTTCCTTTAGGATTGACTGAATGGATCTCTTTGCAGTCTAAGGGACTCACGAGAGTCTTTTCCAACACCACAGTTCAAAAGCATCAATTCTTCAGTGCTCAGCTTTCTTTACAGTCCAACTCCACATCAATACATGACTACTGGAAAAACCATAGCCTTGACTAGATGGACCTTTCTTGGCAAAATAATGTCTCTGCTTTTTAATATGCTGTCTAGGTTGGTCATAACTATACTTCCAAGGAATAAGTGTCTACTTATTTCATGGCTGCAGTCACCATCTGCAGTGATTTTGGAGCCCCCCAAAATTAAGTCTGATGCTTAATTTTTTAACAGTCTGTTTCCACTGTTTCTCCAACTATTTGCCATGAAGTGATGGGACCGGATGCCATAATATTTGTTTTCTGAATGTTGAGCTTTAAGCCAACTTTTTCACTCTCCTCTTTCACTTTCATCAAGAAACTCTTTAGTTCTTCACTTTCTGCCATAAGGGTGGTGTCATCTGCATATCTGAGGTTATTGATATTTCTCCCGGCAATCTTGATTCCATTTTGTGCTTCATCCAGCCCACATTTTGCATGATGTACTCTGTATATAAGTTAAATAAGCAGGGTGACAGTATACAGCCTTGACTTACTCCTTTCCCGATTTGGAACCAGTCTCTTGTTCCACATCCAGTTTTAACTGTTGCTTCCTGATCTGCATACAGATTTCTCAAGAGGCAGGTTAGGTGGTCTGGTATTCCCATCTCTTTCAGAATTTTCCACAGTTTGTTGTGATCCACACAGTCAAAGGCTTTGGCATAGGCAATAAAGCAGAAATAGATGTTTTTCTGGAACTCTCTTGCTTTTTTGATGATCCAGCAGATATGGGCAATTTGATCTCTGGTTCCTCTGCCTTTTCTAAAACCAGCTTGAACATCTGAAAGTTCACAGTTCATGTATTGTTGAAGCCTGGCTTGGAGAATTTTGAGCATTACTTTGCTAGTGTGTGAGATGAGTGCACTTGTGCGGTAGTTTGAGCATTCTTTGGCATTGCCTTTCATAGGGATTGATATGAAAACTGACCTTTTCCAGTCCTATGGCCACTGCTGAGTTTTCCAAATTTGCTGGCATATTGAGTGCAGCACTTTTACAGCATCATCTTTTAGGATTTGAAATAGCTAAACTGGAATTCTATCACCTCCACTAGCTTTGTTCATAGTGATGCTTCCTAAGGCCCACTTGACTTTGCATTCCAGGATGTCTGGCTCTAGGTCAGTGATCACACCATCGTGATTATCTGGGTCATGAAGATCTCTTTCGTACAGTTCTTCTGTGTATTTTTGCCACCTCTTCTTAATATCTTCTGCTTCTGTTAGGTCCATACCACTTCTGTCCTTTATCGAGCCTATCTTTGCATGAAATATTCCCTCGGTATCTCTGATTTTCTTGAAGAGATCTCTAGTCTTTCCCATTCTATTGTTTGACTCTATGTCTTTGCATTGATCACTGAGGAAGGCTTTCTTATCTCATCTTGCTATTCTTTGGAACTCTGCACTCAAATGGGTATATCTTTCCTTTTCTCCTTTGCTCTTTGCCTCTCTTCTTTTCACAGCTATTTGTAAGGCCTCCTCAGACAGCCATTTTGCTTTTTTGCATTTCTTTTTCTTGGGGATGATCTTGCTCCCTGTCTCCTGTACAATGTCACTAACCTCCAGCCATAGTTCATCAGATCTAGTCCCTTAAATCTATTTCTCACTTCCACTATATAATCGTTAGGTATTTAATTTAGGTCATACTTGAATGGTCTAGTGGTTTTCCCTACTTTCTTCAATTTAAGTCTGAATTTGGCAATAAGAAGTTAATGATCTGAGCCACAGTCAGCTCCCGGTCTTGTTTCTGCTTACTGTATAGAGCTTCTCCATCTTTGGCTGCAAAGAATATAATCAATCTGATTTCGGCATTGACCATCTAGTGATGTCCAATATAGTCTTCTCTTGTGTTTTTGGAAGAGGGTGTTTGCTATGACCAGTGCTTTCTCTTGGCAGAACTCTATTAGCCTTTGCCTGCTTCCTTCTGTACTCCAAGGCCAAATTTGCCAGTTACTTCAGGTGTTTCTTGACTTCCTACTTTTGCATTCCAGTCCCCTGTAACAAAAAGGACATCTTTTGGGGGTGTTAATTCTAGAAGATCTTGTAGGTCTTCATAAAACTGAATGAAGAATTCTTCATAAAAAGAATGAAGAGATGGAGCCAAAGCAAAAACAACACCCAGTTGTGGATGTGACTGGTGATAGAAGCAAGGTCCAATGCTGTAAACAGCAATATTGCATAGGAACCTGGAATGTTAGGTCCATGAATCAAGGGAAATTGGAAGTGATTAAACAGGAGATAGCAAGAGTGAACATTTTGAGAATCAGTGAACTAAAATGGACTCTAATGGGTGAATTTAACTCAGATGACCATTTAGATATCACTATGGTCTGAATATTTATGTCCCTGAAAAGTCATGCTGCAATCCTCATGATTGATGTGATGGTATTAGGAAGTGGGACCTTTGGGAGGTGCTTCGGGTCACAAAGTGGAAGCCTCACGAGTGAGATTAATTTTACAAAATAGCTCTGAGAGATTCCAAGCCCCTCCCATCAAGTAAGGACACAGCAGAAGGGTGTCAGCAGGACTTCCCTGGTGGCCCAGTGGTTAAGACTCTGAGGCTTGGATTCCCAGTGGGGGAACTAAATGCCTACATGCCACAGAGCAACTTAGCCCACGTACCACAACTCCTGAGCACACACCACAACTAGAGAGTCCACACACAGCAACAAAGATCCCACATGCCACACCTAAGACCTGAGGCAGCCGTGATATTATATACAAAGTAGCAGCAATGAGCCAGGAAGATGGCCCTAATTTCTGTTATTTATAAGCCACCCAGTCTGTGGTATTCTATAATAGCAACCTGGAAAGACTAAGACAGTTATTTCCTTTTAGTTTCGGGTTGGCTTTCTAAATTAATATTTAGGGGAAAGGAATTAAAAGTCAATTTATTCCTAAATACGGGTTTCCCAGGTGGTGCTAGTAATAAAGAATCTGCCTGCCAATGCAGGAGACACAAGAGATGAGCGTTCAATCCCTGGGTCGGGAAGAGCCCCTGGAGAAGGAAATGGCAACCCACTCCAGTATTCTTGCCTGGAGAATTCCATGGATAGAGGAACCTGGCAGGCTATAGTCCATGGGGTCGCAAAAAGTAACCCCTGGTCACTATACCATCAACAACTAGAGGAAAATTACTTCTGATCTGGAGGAAGGGGGAAGGAGAATTTTTAACAGGTTCACAAACAGGGAAAGTCTCATGGGAATGAACTTTAGAAGGTGCCTGATGTCTTTAAAGTGAGTTGAAGCTTACCATGAATTCTCTGGAAATTGCTTTTCCTGTTCACAAACAGCTGCTTGCCAGTCTTTCTGTGGCGACTTAGCTAATCCTTTAGAGTTCTGAATATAGAAGGGGAAAGAGGAACTAATTATATCCTATTTCCGCTGGAATTTTAAATCTTTTCATTGATTGTCATATGTATGGTGAGACTGGGAGTCCTGTAAAGAACTTGAGAGAAATAGTCAGGGAAATAGTCAGGGAATAGTCTGTTCCTGGCAGGAATAGTCAGGGAAAGGAAAGGTAAAAGACAATTTTAGTTCCATCAGACTTCCTCTCCCCTGTTTGTATTACAGGAGCAGATCACCTCCATTGGGATAGCTACTTCCTGAGGAGAATGTATGATTGTCCTAGAATGTATCATGCATTCTCCTTCTTTTTCTGTAATACAAGATGATCACAAGTATCCTTTTCAACCTTCAGTTACTGTGACAACTGAGTCATCTCAGAGTCTCAGTTTCTTCATCTGTAAAATGGGGATGACATTGGTATCTAGTATATAACATTAGTTGTTTGGAAGACTAAATAATGCAAATGCTTGTGTGTTCCTCACAGGGCTTCCTTGATAGATCAGTTGGAAAAGAAGCCTCCTGCAATGCAGGAGACGCCGGTTGGATAACTGGGTTGGGACGATCCGCTGGAAAAGAGAGAGCCTACCCACTCCAGTATTCTTGGGCTTCCCTTGTGACTCAGCTGATAAAAAAATCCGCCTGCGATGAGGGAGACTTGGGTTCGATCCTGGGTTGGGAAGATCCCCTGGAGAAGGGAAAGGCTACCCACTCCAGCATTCTGCCCTAGAGAATTCCATGAAAAGCAGTATAGTCCATGGGATTGCAAAGAGTCAGACACAACTGAACGACTTTGACTTGTGTAATCCTCATTAATTTTTACAAAATTAAACACTGTCTTGAAGAGCGAGTATTATTATGGCAGAGAAAAAGGAAACGTGTGTTTACTGGAAAGAAATAGTGTTAGCAGGACAACAAAACAGACAAGAACCCCGTGGTTGCTATGCAGTTAGGTTCCGCGGAACCGTACACGGTACACAGCGTCTTTCACTGTTGTCGCTACAGATCTTTTTCTCGTTGTGCCTCAGACCCTGCTCTCCCCGCCCTCAGGAAGTGAAAGCCTCGCCACGCTCGCAAGTGCATGCTGGGAGTTGGAGTCCCTTAGAGGCTGCCGGTGGCCGTGAGGTGAGCCGCGTCTCTGGCAGCCGCTAGCACGTGGCGGGAAGGGGCGGTGCGCCCTAGCTGTCTGCTCCTGAGAGCCGCGGGAGCTTCCCGCCCTCGCGCCTCGCGTCGCGGCGCCTCCTGTCGCGGTGCCCTCCCGACATGCCCGAGGAGGCGGGGCTTCCCGCCGGCCAAGAAATTCCGGCCGAGCGCCGGGCCTCCGAGCCGCGCCGGGTCCTGCCCTCCCGGGCGGCGTGCGGTGATGCTGCTGGCAGCGGGCGGCGGCGGAGGAGGTGGAGGCCGGAGGCAGCAGCCGCCCCTGGCCCAGCCCTCGGCCAGCCCCTACCCCGAGGCCGTGGAGCAGCAACGCCGAAATCTGCCCATCTTCCAGGCGCGAGGCCAGCTGTTGGCCCAGCTCCGAAACCTGGACAGCGCCGTCCTTATCGGTGAGCGACCGTGCCAGCGGGTCCTTCTTCGCTCCCCGTTCGTTCTCTTGAGAGAACAGCTTTTCTTAGGTGCTTCTCACCGTCTTTCATCCGTTTCTGCAACAAACCTGATCGCCTGTTTCTGTTCGGGGCCAGGAGAGGGGCCTCGGAAGAGAGTCGGACAGTCCCCTTTCTGGAGGTGCTCACAGTCCGGGCGAGTGACCACGCGTTAGGCAAAAACTCGCCTTCTGGGCCGGAAGGGTATAGGGATGCACCGGAGACTTGGGGAAATTTAGAAAAGTGGGATCTGAGCCGGTCCGGAGGGGACGGCGAGGGGGTGGAAAAGGCGTTGGACACAGAGGAGAGAGCCTGCGGTATAAGAGACGAAGTGGAGACGAGACAGTCCAGTCTGAGGGAAGAAGTAGTTTCTCGTGCACTAACTGAGGCAGAGTTGAGGGCCGGCTTTGATCCCCAACGTTTTAAGTAAAAGGAGCCCCTGAAGGACAGAGAGGATGAGCCTCCAAAGAGGGAAGGAGATCCAGGAGAGCTGATAGTCTAAGAAACAGAGTTGTAAGAAGAAGGAGGGAACAAATGCAAAAATGAAGTCTAGTAAGAAGGGACCCCAAAAATGCCCACTGGATTGGGTGGGAGTTATTGATTGGGGATGGAGGTGAGCTCTGTTTTGGCAGAGCTGTGGGATGGGAGCTGATTTGTCATTGGGCTGAAAGTGAGGAGCTCATGAAGGCAATGGGAACAGACTTCTGTTTGGAGAAGAAGCAGGGGGACTTAGTGGAACTTGCAGGTCTTCATAGGTTAAGGGGAAGAACTCAGTAGAGAGGGAGGCTGAAGATGGAAAGTGGGCACTAACAGCAGAGATGGAGGGCATGGGGAAAGGGGGCCCTTGGCAACAAGTGTTAGATCTAGCGGTGGCCTGGAATAGAAGAAAGGCCATGCAAGAGGTTAGGGGGCTGGAGGAAGGTGGTAAGAATAGGGTGACTGCAGAAGAGCTTGGAGGAGGAGATGGAGGGAGACTGTCTTTGAGGATTTCACTTTTTCTATGAGGTAGGTGCGGGAGCTCTGCTGAGAATGGGACTTATGGGGTCCTTGGGGGAGGATGAGGACAGAGGAAAGGGGGCTGCAAAAACAAGAACAAGGATCAGCCACGGTGCTGGCACCCAGGTGCATTTGGCCCCATGGCAAACTAAGATCGTTGTCGGCCCAGTTGGGTTATTTTACTATAGTGATGCTCAGTTTCTTTATTTTATTATTATTATTATTTTTTTTAGCTGCACGAGGTTTTTGGTTGGGGTGCTCTGGCTTCTCTGGTTGCAGAACACGGACTCTAGAGCTCCAGCTCAGTAGTTGTGGCGCTTGGGCTTTGTTACTCAAGCATGTAGGATCCTACTTCCATGAGGGATCGAACTTGCATTCCCTGCCTTGGAAGGCGGATTCTTAACCACCAAACCACCAGGGAAGTCCCCAATGCTCAGTTTCTTGGTGTAGGAGCAGAAGATATGGGCAGGGAAACCTTGATCGAAGTTTGGGTTTTGCATGATGAACTCAGCAGGAGAAATGCATGATTTGTGTCCAGGTCAGGAAGGATGAGCTATAGGGGGGAAAATGGAAGGACGATGGGCCTGTAGGACTCAGTGAAGTCTGTAGGGGGTGGGGGGTGGGGGAGTGGGCAGTGGTAGTTGTGGAGGGAGGGATGCCCAGGCTTAGAGTTCTTTGTTCTGGTTGGGTGCTGGGAAGGAAACACGAGAGGGCAGTAATAAGGTTGGGTGCTTACTGCATGTAGTGTTCAGGTACATGAAAGAGACAGGTTTCTGTCCTCCTGGGATTTCTGATGCTGGAGGCAAACAGAAACGTCTCAACGCTCTCACATAGTGTAGAGTGATCAGTGATGGAGGAGAGATGAACGAGGCACTAAGGAACACATAGGAGGCGGGCGCAGCCCTTGGGGAGAAAGTTTGAGGTCTAATTCATCTTGTGGAGTTTGTCACACAGGCACTGTGGGAACAGATACTTCATAATCGAGTGGGCAAAGGCAGAGGGTTTGAAAGGAGGCGGCAGCCTGGGTGAGGAGTCCGCTGTGGCTGCAGTGTCAGAATAGATGTCTCTTCATGTCAGCACATTTACATCTCATTTATCCCTTCGGAAAAGTAGGACTTTTATATAACAGCTGTATTTCACTGTATGTTTTTACTATACCAGTTACTATTGCTAACCATTTACATTGTTTCCAAATTTAACTGTGAAGAGCAAAGGTGAATAAAATACTTTTGAAGCTGATTCTTTATGCACATCATTACTTCCTTAGAGTCAGCTCCTGCAGGTGGAATTGTGGGTCAAGGGTATAAACATTTTAAAGATTTTCCTACTGTAGTTTGACCCTCTGAGAAGCAATTCCAGTTAGCACTCCACTAGCAGTATTCATGGGTGCACATTTTCCCATGACTTTATCAACTTATTTTCTTTCTTTCTTTTCTTTAATATTTATTTATTTATTTTGCTGCGCTGGGTCTTCGTTGCAGCATAGGGATCTGTAGTTGCAGCATGTGGGATCTAGTTCCCTGACTAGGGATTGAACCCAAGCCTCCTGCATTGGGAATGCTAGGGAAGGCCCTCGAGTATTTTTCTCCTGCCTCTTCCTTCTGACTTTGATCTGTTGGTCTTTTGGTGTTCTTTTTTTGGTGAAGTTTGTTTCTGTTCAGGTTTAAATGAGACTTGTTTTCTTTCCTAGGGGAAACAGGCTCAGGGAAGACAACACAGATCCCTCAGTACCTGTATGAAGGAGGGATTGGCCGCCAGGCCGTCATTGCTGTGACCCAGCCTCGCCGAGTAGCTGCCATCTCTCTGGCTACCAGAGTCTCTGATGAGAAGAGAACAGAACTTGGGAAGCTGGTACCTAACTTCTTTTTCACTAACAGTTCTTGGTCCCCTACACCTCACCCCCCGGCTCCCCCGCCACCTCCCTGATTTTTTTTATTTTTCTAAACAAGACTATTACAAGACTTATACATTTCAAGCTTCTTTCTTTCTTTTTTCCACATTTCTTTGTTGCCATAGTTGTTTCAGACTCAGAGTTCTTTATTAGTTCCTTAGAGATCAGAGGGTCTGTCAGTCCTATTTGCTTTGCTTTCAAAGTCTGTTGGCAAGTAGGATAAATTAGTTGTTTTCCTTGAGCACTTTTAAGGCTTCAGTAACACTTGCTAGGTCTCTTGTCTGTATATCTTTCTACAAACTTATAAGCATTTTCCTAGCATATAGGTGGTTGTTGAGAATGAGTTCCAGAAGTGTGTATAAGTCAGATTTGTGTTCACGCATTTGACTTAAAAACATCTTGGGCGTCTTTTCACTTGCTTCGCTTGAAGTAGCTGAGCGGAGGGAACTAGTGTTACATTCTTTGCAGAGTTTCTCATCGTTGCAGTTGTCCATTTTCCTGGGAGCCGGGTAGGGTTGGAGTGGTTCATGTTCACTACACCAGCACCAGTGCCTGGCACCATGCTGGGCACACTGGGTGCAGCAGACATGTTTGCTGGATGAATGAGTGGTTAGTATCTCTGCGCAGGTCGGCTACACAGTGCGCTTCGACGATGTCACCTCAGACGACACCAAGATCAAATTCCTGACCGATGGCATGCTCTTGCGCGAGGCCATTTCAGACTCCCTGCTCCGGAAGTACAGCTGCATCATTTTGGATGAAGCCCACGAGCGGACTATCCACACGGATGTGCTCTTCGGGGTGGTGAAAGCTGCACAGAAGAGGCGAAAGGAGCTGGGGAAGCTGCCTCTCAAAGTGGGTACAGCCATTCTGCCGCGGGACTCGGGGCAAAGGTGCTGGGGGTTTGCGGGGGAGGGCAGTGTGGCCTCCCAAGCAGCTTTCAGGGCTTGGCAGGGCACAGAAAGGCTGGCCCGAGGCTTTCTCCCATCCTCCGCGCCCTTCCCGCCAGCAGGTGATTGTGATGTCAGCCACGATGGACGTGGACTTGTTCTCCCAGTATTTCAACGGAGCCCCCGTTCTCTACCTGGAGGGGCCGGCAGCACCCGATCCAGATTTTCTACACCAGGCAGCCCCAGCACGATTACCTGCATGCCGCCCTGGTCTCCGTGTTCCAGATCCACCAGGTAGGCAGCAGGGAGTGGCTTCCTGGAAAGGCCTGTTTGACCTTGAACAGTCAGCCTTGAGAAGAAAAGCTGCTGAACCAAACTGCTTTGTAAGCTGTGTTCTTTAGGTGAATAAGGAATTTGTTTGCCATGTCCCCCGTTTTTATACTTTTTTATAGTATCTCTCTTTTCCTCTAAAAAAAATTAAACCCTGGCCAGCATGTTTCTTCAGCTGAGCTGGAAAACCCCATGTATTAGAGCTGTGGCCCATGCGCATAATGTGATCAGAACTCCCAGTAAGAAGCACATTTTGTGTTGCAACCAGGATACCATGTGTAGGACTGAGTAGAAAGGAGTCTTAGGAAACACTGCCTCCTTTTACTTGATGTGATATTCTGTCTCATTGAAAAATAAAAAGTCGGTGTATTAGCCAATAATGGGGTGCAATTTAGAGTTCTCTTTTTTAAAAAAATGTATTAGAGAAACATTTCAACAGTTTTTTCATTTTACTAAACATTTATTTAAAAATTTGAGTGTATCACCTCATTTTTTGGTTTCACTTGTATATAACTGTTTTTACCTTCCCATTAACTTTCTGAAAATATCTAGAAGCCAACTTTTAAAAATATATATATTTATTTATTTAATTGGCTGCTTCAGGTCTTCGTTGTGGCCCACATCATCTGTGGTTGCAATGCACAGACTTTCTAGTTGTGGCACACAGGCTGGTATTTGCCACTCGCAGGCTTAGTTGCCCCATAGCACGTGGAATCTTAGTTCCCCAACCAGGGATCAAACTCATGTCCCCTACATTGAAAGGTATAGTCTTAACTACGGGACCACCAGGGAAGTCCCAGTCAGCCTTGTTTAGCTGGAAAACAAGTTTTTCAAAAACAAACTTGAGATAAGGATATTTTATGAATGATACCTGTGATGCCCTCAAGTTATATAATAGCTTTGATGAGTCCTCCTAGTGATGAAGCTTTTGTTGTTTTAGATTTTATCCTGTCTATGTGTGTACCTCTGAACATTTGTCCTCTTAACACTGATCTAAATATATGCACACACATAAATACATAGATACGTGTATGCAAACATAGCCATATTATATATACAGAAAGAAAAAATGGTGTTAGTCACTCAGTCACGTCCAACTCTTTGTGACCCCATAGACTGCAGCCTGCCAGGCTCCTCTGTCCATGGAATTCTCCAGGCAAGAATACTGGAGTGGGTTGCCATTTCCTTCTCCAAGGGATCTTCCTGAACCAGAAATCAAACCCCAGGTCTCCCACATTGCAGGCATATTCTTTATTGTCTGAGCCATATCTGCCTTTATTATATATACACATACATACAAATATAGGTAGTCGGACATGACTGAGCAACTTGCACAACTTCACAAATACAGAGAATACAGTTTTCAGTTATTTTGCCAAATAGGCACTCTACAGATTAATGTACCTAAACAGACTTCAAAGAAGATTGGGTCAAATGGGTATATGTACTAACACTTAGATGTTCTTCCCTTCTCAAGGTGAAGGACCCAGTTAAATATGAGATACCAGGCCCTTGCCCAAGTTCTGGGTGCTTTGGGGGTTTATGAAAGTGCATTTGATGGCCTCATTCAATAAGGGCTCCTTTTCCAGCCTCTGGCCATTTTCATGGATCAGGGTATCTCTAAGTTGTCTCCTTTGTCAGCTTCATCTTTCAAGATGATTATGAAAGGAAGGCAGCTCCAGGCAGATTTATTTGCTTGTGTGGTTGTGCTTTTTCATGGCATTGTTCTTGTTGCAAAAAGCAATATGGTGATTTCCCTTCAAAATCCCCCTTAGTTTTTTATTTTGTCTCTTTTTTTCCCCTTAATTCATTTTTAAACATAGCTGGCTAACTTGAATAAGATGCAGCTATGCATTTGGTTAAGTACCCCGCCCCCACCCAGGGGCAACATCAGTATCTAGGCTCAGTTACAGGCCCAAAGTTGAGAATAACTGGAAAACCTCATTAACGATCACTGTTCTGTTCTGTGCCACCTGCGCGTCTGTCAAGGCCCAGTAACCCCAGTAACCCCACTCTGCCTTCTCTGTAGGAAGCCCCCTCCTCACATGACATCCTGGTGTTCCTCACTGGGCAGGAGGAGATCGAAGCCATGAGTAAGACCTGCCGGGACATCGCCAAGCACCTTCCAGACAGCTGCCCCTCCATGCTGGTCCTTCCGCTCTACGCCTCCCTGCCCTATGCCCAGCAGCTGCGCGTCTTCCAAGGGGCCCCAAAAGTGAGTGCACGCTGTCTCTTGCCCAGCCCCATCCCTGGGTACCCAGACAGATGCACCAATGGGCCTGTGCCCTGTCAGCAGGCTCCAGATAAGATGTGTGGACAGGGTGCCCAGGTATCTCTCTCATGAGCTGGAAAGATGCAAGCATGTAATACAGGGCTGTAGACATGGCTTTCCCATGGTAGGAACAGGGAGACTGTTGTCTGAGGATGAGGGAGAGACGCAAGCAGAAGCCGGAAGCTCCTTGAGTAACTCTCCCAGGGTCCACAGTAAGCAAGCACATGTCCACCATAAGTTTCCTGGGACCCCTGCTGCGCCAGGTGCTGCACCAACACCAGACACACACTGTCCCTCATCCTCCCAAGAGCCACAGGCGGGCCACCGTTCCAATTCAGAGACCCTGAGGCCAAGGGATGAAGTGATAGATGCCCATGGGGCACAGTAGGCACCAGGCAGGGCCAGGGTCCCAGGCCACATCTACTTCCTCCTGACTCAAATGCCCATCCCACCACCCTCATCACCTCAAAGTAAGTCTTTAAGACTGAAACATACCCAGCCCCCCAACCCAGTACTGACCTGGCCATCAGTGTTAATAACTGTCCAGATAGCAGAGTCATCTCTTCTTGATCATGAGTGAATTGTGACAGTTAGCGATGAGGAATATGTTTTCAAACTTCTGCATCATACGTGTGTCATGTGGCTTTTTGGTTTTCTTCCTCCTTTTAGGGTTATCGCAAAGTGATCATTTCAACCAACATCGCTGAAACCTCCATAACCATTACAGGAATAAAATATGTAGTTGACACGGGCATGGTTAAAGCAAAGAAGTATAACCCCGGTGAGAACTTGTGGCCCCTGGCGTCTCTTCTCTGTGTAGTGAGCGGCCTGTGGTCCCGCAGTTTCCCCACCTGAGCACTTCATGTCTGAATACCAGGCACCCCATCTAGCAGGCAGGGCCACAAAGATGTTTGAGGCAGGGAAGAAGAGCCCATCTGTGGAAAACCTGGGGACAGAGGGTCAAGGACCCGGGCAGAGGTACTGAAACTCCATCAGAAAATGGACGAGAATAGTGGCTGTCAGGCCAGGGACAGCCTGACACCACATCAGAGGCTTCCTGGAGAATGGTATCTGAGCACAGCTGGTTCAATCCCTAGTCTCCCAGAAAGAAAGCAGAACCCCACCCCCAGCTGGGCCAAGGCACTAGCTATTTCCCCGACAGTGTGCAGTCCGCAGCTTGCTTGAAGTCATTTTTATTCAGGTCTGTTTTCTACCTTTCTTTATTCCATGGAGGATTTGAGGCAGCTGACATGATAGTTCCCAGATGTTCACTTTAAATGAACTGCTAAGCATTCAAGGATGTTGACTTTCACATGTGTTTCTTGGGAACCATGTTTGTGAAAGGGCTTGGTTCTCCACACTGGCACAGCAGACACCTTTATCAAGAAAATCAGTCTCGTTTACTCTAGGTGTAGTGACATTACACCATCTCTCTTTACAACAGAGCAGCGGCGAGGATGTAGCACACAAGGGACGGGAGGCATTTCATTTTGGGGTCATGATCAATGGGTGACCAACCATCCTGGTTTGCTGGAAACTGTCTGGGTTTTGGCACTGAAAATGCCACCTCTTAGAGGACCCCTGAGTCCTAGGGCCGTCCCGGGGGTTGTTTTCAACTGTGACCTAAGCCAAGGCCTCTGAAATCTACTCCCGTTGGCCACTGCCCCAAGCTCAAGGTCCTTCTGATGCTACAGTCACAGATTTCACAGTGTTTGTGGTGAGGTCTCTTTTCACCACAAACCAGTCTGGTTGTGTGCTTTCTGACATGTTTATTGTTGTTTAGTCACTAAGTGGTGGCCAACTCTTTGTAATACCATAGACTGTAGCCTGCGAGGCTCCTCTGCCCATGGAATTCTTCAGGCAAGAATGCTGGAGTGGGTTGCCATTTTCTCCTCCAGAGGATCTTCCTGACCCAAGGATTGAACCCACATCTCCTGCATTAGCAAGCAGATTCTTTACCACTGAGCCACGAAGGAAGCCCACTTTCCAATGTAGCCTGGAGTTTTTCTGGACTCATGTGTTGCAGAAAGAATCCTGGGTATCCCAAGGAATGCTCCTCATTGTCTACGTTGTAGAAGGAGTTTGTTCACATGATGAGCAGAGCACTGACTTGGCCATTCTCCCACCAGACAGTGGCCTGGAGGTGTTGGCTGTGCAGCGGGTATCAAAGACCCAGGCCTGGCAGCGCACGGGCCGGGCCGGCAGAGAGGACAGTGGTATCTGTTACCGGCTCTACACAGAGGATGAGTTTGAGAAGTTTGAGAAGATGACAGTGCCAGAGATCCAAAGGTAGTCAGTGGGGCTCCCCACCTGCCATCCGTCCTGAGGTCCCATCCCTGCAGCCTGTATCTCCTCCAACTGATGCTCCTTAGTGGGTGGCTCTGCCTTGCTGGCCAGGGGCTCAGGCGCCCTGTGAACCACCTGTCTCCGTCTTGCAGGTGTAACCTGGCGAGCGTGATGCTGCAGCTCCTTGCCATGAAAGTCCCAAATGTGCTCACCTTGACTTCATGTCCAAGCCGTCTCCAGGTGAGTGGAGTCTTTGGGGAGGTGGGCACACAGAAAGGGACCACCGGTGGGCTCCACACAGCAGGCCTTCTGGCACTCTCCTTTTTTATTATTATATATTTATTTATTTTTGGCTACGCTGGATCTTTGTTGCTGCACAGGCTTTTCTCTAGTTGTGGCGAGGTGAGGCTACTCTCTAGTTGCAGTGATTGGTTTTCTCATTGCAGCGGCTTCTCTTGTTGCAGAGCACAGTCTATAGGGCACGAGGGCTCAGTAGTTGCAGCTCCTAGGCCATCGAGCACAGGCTCAGTAGTTGTGGCACATGGACTTAGTTGCTGTGTGGCATGTGGGATCTTCCCAGAGCAAGGATTAAACCCATGTCTCTTGCATTGGCAGGTGGGTTCTTAACCACTGAGCCACCAGGAAGCCCCTGGTATCCTGTTGTTTAGCATGATTGGGGGAATAACAACCTTAACTCCCAGAGAAGAGTCTCAGAATTATGCAAGAGACCCGGTGCTGTTCACACCACGTTGGTGTAGAATCAGGGGCTTCCGCGTCAGCACCATCTTAGGTGGGTTCTGTGGTCACAGGAACCAGGGAAAGTAGTCGAGGGGGGTCCACGGCTTACTGCAGCCCCAGCGAACTTGGACTTCTGCAAAGGGACTGAACAGATTGTGTTTCTTTGCTTTCAACTGGAATTTGATGGGTCTCTGCCCTTCACTGGGAATCTCTCCATGGAGGAAGAAAAAATAGTGGCGATTCTTTGTCATGGTAGCTTAGCCCTTGGCATCCCTTCAACACATACCATTTTCTTTTTTTTTAAAGTGAAGAAGTGCAATTGATTTAAAAAAAAGTAAACAGTGGATGGTAGACGTGGGCTTCCAGGTCTTCAAGTTCTTAGTTTCCCTCCCCACAGCCCCCCACTATGGCCACTTGATAGTGTCCCCTAGAGAAAATCTATTTGGGTAAGTACATACAGTCTCCTTTTCAAAACATAAATAGCAACACCCATTCAGTTTGTTCTGTACTTCTTTTTCTATCAATTACTAAATTCCTACATATAAAGGAGGAACAGGGATTTCCCTGGTGGTCCAGTGGTTAAGACTCTGAGCTCCTAATGCCGGGGTCACAGGTTTAATCCCTGGTCAGGGAACTAAGATCTTGCATGCCACGCAACACTCCCTTCCCCACCACCAAATAAAAGGAGGAACATACGTGTCCAGGTTAGAAGTAGCGAAGCCACACCTGTGTGCCCATTACTGGGGCCACAAGCCCTGTGACCGCCGTTCCCAGCCCCATGCCCCTCACCTCCTTCCCACTCCTCCCTCAAGGTCAGCCACCACCCAGGGTTGATCTGTGAATCCCTTGCTTTTCTTAAATATCTATTCCATGCACAAGCATGGTTTCGGTTGGCGTGTTTATGTCTCGATTTTCTGGTGACCTTCCTATTCATCTGTCATGTTTTGTAAGGTTTACATTTGATGTATTTTCATCAGTTCAGTTCACTTCCAGTCGCTCAGTCGTGTCCGACTTTTCACGACCCCATGAATTGCAGCACGCCAAGACTCCTGTCTATCACCATCTCCCGGAGTTCACTCAGACTCACGTCCATCAAGTTTGTGATGCCATCCAGCCATCTCATCCTCGATCGTCCCCTTCTCCTGCTGCCCCCAATCCTTCCCAGCATCAGAGTCTTTTCCAATGAGTCAACTCTTCACATGAGGTGGCCAAAGTACTGGAGTTTTAGCTTTAGCATCATTCCCTCCAAAGAAATCCCAGGGCTGATCTGCTTTAGAATGGACTGGTTGGATCTCCTTGCAGTCCAAGGGACTCTCAAGAGTCTTCTCCAGCACCACAGTTCAAAAGCATCAATTCTTTGGCGCTCAGCTTTCTTCACAGTCCAACTCTCACATCCATAAATGACCACAGGAAAAACCATAGCCTTGACTAGACGGACCTTAGTCGGCAAAGTAATGTCTCTGCTTTTGAATATACTATCTAGGTTGGTCTTAACTTTTCTTCCAAGGACTAAGCGTCTTTTAATTTCATGGCTGCAGTCACCATCTGTGGTGATTTTGGAGCCCAAAAAATAAAGTCTGACACTATTTCCACTGTTTCTCCATCTATTTCCCATGAAGTGATGGGAGCGGATTCCGTGATCTTTGTTTTCTGAATGTTAAATACTATTCCATTCTATGAATAAGCCAAGATGCCTTTATTCTTCTCCTGGTAGACATTGGCACATTGCTTTTTTCACATAATATATTTTATAGATCAGTTTTTCTCTGTACATGTATATTTATTGCATCCTTAGACATGCATCTTTATACTTAATAGGTAATACATTTACATACTTCGAATTAAAAAGAAATTAAAGAGTAAATAGTAAATAGTGTCCTTTTCTCCAGGGGCTCCCTAGGCCCCTGGTGTTTGCATTGTTGTATATGTCCATCTGGAGGCACAGGTCCTTGTACGAGGTTCAGGTAAATGAGTGTGAAATTCAGAAGTGTAAGTTTGCTGGGCTTCAGATTTGCATACATATTGCCAAATTGCAGGCCACTATTTAAAAAGAGAATTGAGGGTTTCTCTTGTGGCTCACTGGTAAAGAATCTGCCTGCCAGTGCGAGAGACACAGGTTGAATCCCTGGTCCAGGAAGATCCCACAGGCCACAGAACAATTAAGCCCGTGCACCACAGCTGTCGAGCCTGTGCTCCACAACAAGAGAAGCCACGACAATGAGAAGCCCACACAGTAGAGAAAAGCCTGCTTGCTGCAATGAGGGAAAAGCCCCATGCAAGGAACACCCAACACAGCCAAAAATAAGTAAAATTATTTTTGGAAAACTTTAAAAATGAAAAGAGATGAGCTGAAGACAGTGATGTCATGAATAGCTTTGAAAAGTAACTCACAGGGACAATGTGGTTGCGATCTTTACTGTGATTTGACTTAGGCTTGTCAGAAATGCGCTGACGTGATGAAGCAGCTGCAGCTCCATCCTGTTTTGAGTGTTCGACTCCTTTTCATGTCTCTCTCTCTAGATCACATCCAGGCAGCCATCGCCCAGCTGGAGCTGCTCGGTGCCCTTGAACACAGGGATGGCCAGCTCACCCCTAACTCCATTGGGAAGAAAGATGGCGGCTTTCCCCCTAGAACCCAAATTTGCCAAAGTAAGTGCCACCCTCTTCTCAGTCCCCTCCCTGTACCTTACAGGTCAGCCATCCCACAGGGGACTCCTCAGCCCAGTGCTTCTAGATTCATCGTCACCTTTTCTCTTAAACAATTATCAACGCCTGCTTTGTGTTGAACCTCGACTTATGTTCTGTGTAATTCAAGTTCATATTAAGTCATGTGTGTGTGCATGCTCAGTCATGACCGACTCTGCGACCCCCTGGACTGTAGCCCAAAGGCTTCTCTGTCCATGGAGTTTTCCAGGCAAGAATACTGGAGTGGGTTGCCATTTCCTCCACCAATGAAGTCATGAGCCCTACCTATATGGGATCATACAAGAAAGCTATCTCTTCTACAGAAAGTAAAATAATGTACAAATAAATATATAAAAGAGCATAACTTATATTGTCATGGTTTTAGAAACGCTTGCCCCTTCACACCTTACAAGGGAAGCTGCAGAAGCAATATATGGAAATTCAGAAGCCAGGAAAAACTGGACTCACGCAGTGTTTCATTGTGGTTTGTTGCAGACCATCCTCCTATCCCCCAAATTCCACTGCACAGAGGAGATACTGACCATTGTCGCCTTGCTGTCTGTGGACAGCATTCCTCTACAACCCTCCATCCCGGCGGGATGAAGTGCAGAGCGTGCGGAAGAAGTTTGTGTCCAGCGAGGGCGATCACCTCACCCTGCTCAATGTCTACCGGACCTTCAAGAACACCGGCGGGAACAAGGTAGGCCTTGTCCTCTCCCCTCTTCTCAAACAGGGCCTCCCTTTGGTCCTGTGTTTCAGGACACTTTCCTTTTTGGCTGCACCTTCTGAAGGAAGAGCCACACAGAATGCTGGATGTCATTCCAGAGACGTCTGCACCCAGAGATGCTACTAGGGAAGACAATTTCAGCCTTTCTCTCTCCTTGTGTTTCCCTCATACTTAACGTGGGCAGGTGAAGTATTAATACCTGGTGACCCAATTTCTTGGCTACAAGATGGTTTGTTTCCCCACCTGCCCCTAACTTTCTTCATAGCAGCTTTTGCTTGTATGACATTTCCATTCCCAGGACCAAGATGGAAAATGGCAATACCTTCCTTCATTTATCAATACAGTTTTTAAAATAAATAAATAAAATATTTGGAGGAGTTCCCTATTGGCCTAGTGGTTAGGATTCCAGGCCTTCACTTGCTGTGGCCTGGGTTCAACCCTTAGTCAGGGAACGAAGATCCCACCTGCCGAGTGGCTGCCCTTCCCAAAAGAATCAATAATTGTGCCATACCTTGCATGCTTTAACTTGAGTTTTAATGCAGTCAGTTCTTTAAAAAAAAAAAAAAAAAAAAAGCCACCACCTAGCTTTAGTAGTTGTAAACATTTTGCTTCGTCTGCCTCACCATATTTGTTTATTTTCTCTTGGCCACTCTGCGTGACATGGAACTTCCCTGACCAGGGGTGGAGCCCATGCCTCCTGCAGCGGAAGTGCAGGACTTAGCCACTGGGCCACCAGGGAGGCCACATCACTTTATTTTCAAGGCAATAAATGCTGTGGACACAGCAAGAGCCCCAAGCTGCTCCTCATGTAGTCCTCCCTGCCTCCTGTAACCACTGTCCTGAAGTGGCTTTGGACCTCCCTGGGCAACATCATGCTTTCACTTCCTGTCCACGGGCATCGTATACTACACATGCTTCCTTACACTACCCTTCTGCCGCTGACTGCTGCCTCTGGCCCTGCAGTGCACATCCCGTCCAGGTCTCCTGTGCACAAAAGGGAGGATTTCTTGGAAGCCGACACCCAGGAGTGGACCTGTGGTCTGGGAGCAGCTGCATCCAGCTTCCCCAGTGTCAACACCTTTTTACCCTCCCCAGAGTCGTGCAGAAGAGTTCCCATTTCCACCCACTCCTCCAACTTTGCTGAAATAACTCTCATTTTTCCCAGGTTGATGGATATGAAGTAGTTGTTGTTCAATTGCTAAGGCATGTCCGACTCTGTAACCCCATGGACTGCAGCATTGCAGGCTTCCCTGTCCTACACTATCTCCCAGAGTTTGCTCAAACTCATGTCCATCTAGTTGGTAATATCATCCAACCATCTCATCCTCTATTGCCCACTTCTCCTCCTGCCTTCAGACTTTCCCAGCATCAGGGTCTTTTCCAGTGAGTCAGCTCTTTGCATCAGTTGGCCTAAGTATTGGAGTTTCAGCTCCAGCATGAGTCCTTCCAGTAAATATTCAGGATTGATTTCCTGTAGGATTGACTGGTTTGGTCTTCTTGCAATCCAAGGGACTGTCAAGAGTCTTCTCCAGCACAGCAGTTTGAAAGCATCAAATAGCATCTCAGTTATTTGAAACTGTACTGACTTGATTCCTCAAGAGACTAAGAACCTTTGCTTAAGTTTATTGTCATTTGTAGTTAATCTCCTGTGAGTTGCCTGTCCATATCCTTTGTGGCTCTGCTGGATTACTGATCATTTTCCGACTGATTTGTAGGTGGTGGTGGTTTTTTTTTTAAATATATTCTGAAGGTCATCATTCTTTTTCCATTATGGTTTTCAACATGGTTCATGCTTTTGATACAAAGATATTTTCTTGTATTTACCTTTGGCAACTGCAGTTTTTCCTCTTAATTCAAACTATGTTCTAGAAATTATGCTGAGACTTCCGGTGGTCCAGCAGTTAATTCGTGGTCAGGGAACTAAGACCCCGAATGCTGCATATTATGACTAAATTTTTTTAATTAAAAAATTATAATAAAACTTGTGCCTTATTTTTATCTCTGTAGAAGTGAGAGGACTGTGACATTCTCTTTTTTTCTCCCTGTTCAGGAATGGTGCAAAGAGAACTTTGTCAACACCAAGAATATGATGCTAGTAGCTGAAGTCAGAGCACAGCTGAGGGACATCTGTATAAAGGTATTTTTCTTCCTGCTGGTCTTTTGGGGGCTAAGATGTCACCTTTCTCTAGGTGAAAATTCTCAAATTGCTTATTACTAGTGATTGCAGAAAAACCTCTCATTGTAGGAAAATTTTTAAATAAGAAAGTAAAAATTACCCACAACTCCACCTCTCACTAGTTTGGTCCATTTCCTGGTGGCTCTGCTTTTAAATATATTTTTACATGGATAGTTATTAATACATTGTATATATGACTTATATCCAGCTTTATAAACTGTAACAGTGTTTTCCAATGTTACTAGAATTCTTCCTAAGTATTTTTTTTTAGTGGAAATACCTGTCATTTTTTTCAGTTTACAAAAGTGGTGCATATACTTGTTACAAGTTGATAGAGTGCAGAAAATAGTGATATATATACAGCAGAAACCTACACAACATTGTAAAAAAATTATACTCCAATCACTTCAGTTCAGTTTAGTCGCTCAATCGTGTCCAACTCTTTGCGGCCTCATGAATTGCAGCACGCTGGCCTCCCTGTCCATCACCAGCTCCCAGAGTTCACTCACGTCCATCGAGTTTGTGATGCCATCCAGCCATCTCATCCTTGATCGTCCCCTTCTTCTCCTGCCCCCAGTCCCTCCCAGCATCAAAGTCTTTTCCAGTGAGTCAACTCTTCTCATGAGGTGGCCAAAGAACTGGAGTTTCAGCTTTAGCATCATTCCTTCCAAAGAAATACCAGGGCTGATCTCCTTCAGAATGGACTGGTTGGATCTCCTTGCAGTCCAAGGGACTCTCAAGAGTCTTCTCCAACACCACAGTTCAAAAGCATCAATTCTTCAGTGCTCAGCCTTCTTCCCAGTCCAACTCTCACATCCATACATGACTACTGGAAAAACCATGGCCTTGACTTGACGGACCTTAGTCGGCAAAGTAATGTCTCTGCTTTTGAATATGCTGTCTATGTTGGTCATAACTTTCTTCCAAGGAGTAAACGTCTTTTAATTTCATGGCTGCAGTCACCATCTGCAGTGATTTTGGAGCCCCAAAAAATAAAGTCTGACACTGTTTCCACTGTTTCTCCATCTATTTCCCATGGAATGATGGGACCGGATGCCATGATCTTCGTTTTCTGATTGTTGAGCTTTAAGCCAACTTTTCACTCTCCTCTCTTTACGTTCATCAAGAGGCTTTTAGTTCCTCTTCACTTTCTGGCATAAGGGTGGTGTCATCTGCATATCTGAGGTTATTGATATTTCTCCTGGCAATCTTGATTCCAGCTTGTGTTTCTTCCAGTCCAACATTTCTCATGATGTACTCTGCGTATAAGTTAAATAAGCAGAGTGACAATATACTGCCTTGATGTACTCCTTTTCTTATTTGGAACCAGTCTGTGTTCCATGTCCAGTTCTAACTATTGCTTCCTGACCTGCATACAGATTTCTCAAGAGGCAGGTTAGGTGGTCTGGTATTCCCGCCTCTCTCAGAATTTTCCACAGTTTATTGTGATCCACACAGTCAAAGGCTTTGGCATAGTCAATAAAGCAGAAATAGATGTTTTTCTGGAACTCTCTTGCTTTTTCCATGATCCAGCGGATGTTGGCAATTTGATCTCTGGTTCCTCTGCCTTTTCTAAAACCAGCTTGAACATTAGGAAGTTCACGGTTCACGTATTACTGAAGCCTAGCTTGGAGAATTTTGAGCATTACTTTACTAGTGTGTGAGATGAGTGCAGTTGTGTGGTAGTTTGAGCATTCTTTGGCATTGCCTTTCTTTGCGATCGGAATGAAAACTGACCTTTTCCAGTCCTGTGGCCACTGCTGAGTTTTCCAAATTTGCTGGCATATTGAGTGTAGCACTTTCACAGCATCATCTTTCAGGATTTGAAATAGCTCTACAATAATAAAATTAAAATAAGAAAAGAGTGATACATTGTGTAGAAAGTATAAAAGTTTCTCTAATCTTGCCCTCCAAAGATAAGCAATAGTCCAGTGTAGATCCTTCTAGAATTTTTTTTCTATGTATGTTTGTTTTTATTTGTCCGTGTATTACGCATATATGTGGATATATAAATTTTCTTTTTAAACAAGTTTGATGTATGTTTTGTTTTGCAACTTGTTTTTTTCCACTTGGAATGCTCCTTGAATTTCATTTTGTATCTGGGCTGTCTCTCAGTGCCTGTATATGTCTGCTGCTAAGTCACTTCAGTCGTGTCCAACTCTGTGCAACCCCATAGATGGCAGCCCACCAGGCTCCCCCGTCCCTGGGATTCTCCAGGCAAGAACACTGGAGTGGGTTGCCATTTCCTTCTCCAATGCATGAAAGTGAAAAGTCAAAGTGAAGTCGCTCAGTCATGTCTGACTGTTAGCTACCCCATGGACTGCAGCCTACCAGGCTCCTCTGTCCATGGGATTTTCCAGGCAAGAGTGCTGGAGTGGGGTGCCATTGCCTTCTCTGTATATGTCTATTGTTCTTTTATTGACTTGGTAGCATTTTTGCTCCTGTTTTCACTAGTTATTTAACCAAGTCCCTAGTGGTGGTCATATAGATTGTGCTAGAGTGATCATCCTCCTGCATAAACATCTGTGCTCTGGTGCACAGAGAATGAACTTCTGGATGGTGAATTTAGATTTTGATAGGCATTGCCAAGCCATCCACCAAAAGTCTCCTATCAGCTCATATTCGCTCTTAGAGGACGCTTCTATATTCAGTGACTGTATGAGGCACCGTGTTCTCCCTCAGAGGCGGGGTGGTTTGTGCTCACAGTCTCCTGTGTTGAGCACTGAGTGTTCTCATTTTGCTGCCGTGAACAACTCTGTGGTGACCAGACTTCTCTGGGTGTAAGGCCTCTTCTGAGTTAGCCCCCAGTGCGGACCATCCACGAGACCCTAGGGAGACAGTTGTCACCCTTACCCAGGCCCGTGTCCAGTGCCAGCAGCCTACTGTTAGCACTGAAGTAAGTTCTTTCCAGGCTTCCCAGGAGGCTCAGTGCTAAAGAATCTACCTGCTGAAACAGGAGATGTGGATTCAATCCCTGGTTAGGGAAGATGCCCTGGAGAAGGCAATGGCAACCCACTCCAGTGTTCTTGCTTGGAGAACCCCATGGACAGAGGAGCCTGGTGGGCTACAGTCTATGGGGCCACCAAGAGTCGAGCATGACCCAGCGACTGAGCACACAGCTCTTCACAGCAGCCTGTGATGTTCTGTGTTGCAAACATTTTTCTGCCCTTCTTGTACTTGAATGGCTTTCCTGCTAGACCATCACTTGGCTTTGGGAGTTTGCTCATCTTTTACTGAGGGTAGAAGTGGTGTTCCTGTACCCGCCTCACCTCAGGCATCTGAGGCAGCTGTCCCGGAGGTCAGAGTCCACCCCGGACGTCAGCCTCCTCTGTGGGCCTTGCACCAGGCTACGCTGTAGGCAGTGTGGCTCTATGTACCATGGGTGGCTGCGCAGTGCTCACGTCTGGGGTCTTTTCCATGTCTCACTTCTTCCTGAACCAGATGTCCATGCCAATCCTGTCCTCCCGGGGGACACAGAGAGCATCCGCCGATGCCTGGCGCACAGCCTCTTCATGAGCACCGCTGAGCTGCAGCCGGACGGGTCCTATGCCACCACGGACACCCACCAGCCGGTGGCCATCCATCCCTCGTCTGTGCTCTTCCACTGTAAGCCAGCCTGCGTCGTGTACACGGAGCTGCTCTTCACCAACAAGTGCTACATGCGTGACCTGTGCGTTGTGGATGCCGAGTGGCTGTACGAGGCCGCCCCGACTTCTTCAGGAAGAAGCTGAGGACTGCCAGGAACTGAGCCACCCTAGTGCCAGGAGCTGGGCTGCAGCCAGCCTCGCTGTGACTTCTAGACATTGGCACCTACAGAGGCCACAGTGGTTATGGGTGGGTCATGCCTGGCCTCCAGGAGCTCGAGAGCCTCTTTGTCTCAACTCCTCAGACTGAACCGCACAGACATGTAGAGGCCTGGGAGACTTCAAAATGATGCTTTGGATTCTTGGTGGGCAACTTTGGGTGACTTCCTTTACTTCTGAGCCTCAGTTTCCTGATCTGCCAAGTGGGAGTGATCGTACTTACAGGGTCGGAGTCATGAGGCTCAGAGCAAGTGAAAAGAAAGTACCCAGAGCTGTGCGTGCCCGTGATAAGCCGTGGTGGACTGGGTGCCAAGGTGCTTGGATGGTGTTACTGCTTATGTACGTGCCACGGATTGGGTACAGCAAAACCCCCAAGTCCTCGAGACTGCGGGGAATGGTCTGGAAGGGGGACCACAAGGGGTCACAGAGCTCTTGACCTGGGATCTGTTTGAATATCTACCTGCATGAAGTTTTGTAACACAAGAGATTAACTTCTGTTTCAACAGGAAGGTGCTGAACACCTAACCTCCCTCCCTGGGGCAGGGAGGTTTCACAGCAAAGAAGTGCTAAGCACTTGTCCCCACCCTGCCTCTGGGGACCTTCCTGAGTGAAGATGTTTGTATCTTCTGAAGTGGGAAAGCTGATCAAGTGTGTTGTTGCCCTTCAGTCATGTCCAGTTTTTTGCGGCCTGTGGACTGCAGCATGGCAGGCCTCCCTGTCCTTCACCATCTTCTGGAGCTCACTCAGACTCACAGCCATCGAGTTGGTGATGCCATCCAACCATCTCATCCTCTGTCGTCCCCGTCTCCTCCCGCCTTCAGTCTTTCCCAGCATCAGGGTCTTTTCCAATGAGTCGCTCTTCACATCAGCTGGCCAAAGTATTGGAGCTTCAGCCTCAGTCCTTCCAATTAACATTCAGGATTGATTTCTGGTTGTAGTGTGATGGCCTCCAGCATGGCCTTTCTCTCTCTCTGTCTCTGGGCCATAAAGCCATGAGCTAAGGAGTGACTGAGCTGAATTTAAAGCATTTCCCTCTGGCCAGGCCTCTAGGGTAAGTAGAGGTGAAGCCAGGCAGTCTTGACTCATCTCATCCCCTCATCTAGTGTTTTATGTTTTTTATTTCCTATTGATCTTTTTTCCTTCTTCTTAGGGACCAGGGGATGCTGGCACCTCTTTCACACTCATTTTCCACATTTGTCTGCTGGGATTAAAGGGTCTCCATAGAGATCCTTTAATGTTCTCATATTTCTCATATTTAATTCTCATATTTAATGTTCTCATATTTCTCATATTTAATGTTCTCATATTTCGAGAAGGGAAAAGACCAAAAGTCCTGCTTAAGTATTTAATTTGAAAATTGTTGTTGTTTAATAGCTAAGTCGTGTCTGACTCTGCAACTCCATGTGCTGTGGCCCTCCAGGCTCCTCTGTCCATAGGATTTCCCAGGCAAGAATACTGGAGTGGGTTGCCATTTCCTCCTCCAGGGGATCTTCCCAATCCAGGAATCAAACCTGAGACTTTCCCCAGAGAATGCTTTGGCCTGGAAAATGCCAAAATTAGCTCTTTTATTGTGCTTAATTGGTCTCAACACATATGCAGTATTCTGGTCATTACACACAGTGAATCATACAGCTTTTAAGCAGAGGCCTAAATGGCCTGAGAGATCCTTCAGAGATAATGGATGGTGTCTTCATTTTGGTTCAGTGAGACCCTGGCGGATAGGAACACCTCTTCCCAGGCCTCATGTGTCCACAGTGGTGTGTGTCAAGTTTGCTCAGCACCAGCTACGGGTCTGAGCAGTCAGACTTTTAGCCAGTATTCCCAGATATCTGGGCACGTGTGAATTCTTCCTGTTAAAAATAGTTACGTTAAGGCCAAAGAAGATTGGACAGATCCTAAATACCCTGTCTTACTAAATTCTTAGATTTTTCTTGTTCTTAGCAGTGCTGACTTTCCAAAAAGTTTTCCAGAAAAAAATTAATTATTTAACTCACTTATTTAAGAATCCTAGGAGGTGTAGCCTGACTTGGTAAAAGAAATTACTGTATTTTTAATGAAACATTCATCACACTGGTAAAAAAATATTGGGAGTGGGGTGATATATTATGTTTCTTATAATGTTGCAAATTATGGTGGCTCAGACAGTAAAGAATCTTCCTACCATGTGGGAAACCTGGGTTCGACCTCTGAGTTGAGAAGATGCCCTGGAGGAGGGCATGGCAACCCACTCCAGTGTTCTGGCCTAGAGAATCCCCATGGACAGAGGAGCCTGGCAGGCTACAATCCATGGGATCATAAAAGAATCAGACACAACTAATCAACTAGGCACAGCATTCTCTAGAGCAAGTAAAATTTAGCTTTTAATCATTTTGTGCACCTCAGAGTTGCTGAACTGTTTCAGGAAATGTATTTTTTCTGAGCAGGAGTAAAGGGGTAAATAGCTTCTAAATAAATGTAAATAGCTTCTGTGTTTCTGTACAAAGATATATTTATCACTGTAACATTCTGGTAGAGTTTTGATACAGGAGTTTTTTTATCAGGCTTTTTAAAAGTTAACTTTTCAGGTAGCTGCTCAGGGATTAAATGATTGGAAAAGCCTATCCCTGCTCCATGTTACTACAAAGAGATACATGGCTGTTTATACCTAGCTGCAGGGCACAGATAAGTACACTTTAAACTTTCTAAGACAGTTAAATGTTTCACAGTGATGTTGTAATCTCATCTTGAGCTACTCTTTTCAATCCCTAAAATCTGATGGTGTGCCACCTTTTTATTTTTCCAGCCTGTGAAATCCGAATCTGGGTGAATCACTAGTTTCCTGAGCACCTTTGTGTATTAATAAATAGATGCACTAAGCAGATTGCATGCCTCAGATGTTTGTCTTCTGCTTCTAATAATCATGGAGGGCAGCACAGATCCCATTTACAAGGGAAGCACTGCCCAACACCCAGTTCTTAGTAGAAACCCTTCCTTAATGTTGCATCTCTGCTAGGAATAAAGAGATGCCAGAAAGGAGGCAAGTTTGTGCTCTGTGGAAGAACTGATTTTATACTGTGATGCATAAATCCATTTAATTCAGCTCTCAAGAAAACCTGTGGCCAGGCATTTAAGATACCATTCCTTGTGACTATAAAGAAACACTGCACCTGTGGGGAAGCAAGAGTTTTATTATGTTTTATTTGATCAGAATATTATAACTTGCAGGGAAAAAGCTCAGTTCCGATTTATGTTGTGTTTTGAAACTCTTTTCTTACTCAAACAGGCATAGGTCTGTAGAAGCATCAACATTCACACATGACTCAAACCCATTAAAAGTGAATCTAGTACATATCGTGTGTGGCTTCTTTCCTGGGTCTCCTTTCCTATTCACAGAATGCTGTTTAGAATATATTAATATTAGTCATATCTTTGCCACTGATTTGGAAAGATTTATTTTCTTGGTACCTATAGTATCTTACGGTTCCTGGTAAAGTAGGAACGTTGGTTCTTAACCTAAATCTAATGTAAGCTGTGGCTTCTTGCCCTCCGAAAAATAACGTTCCATCAGAACCTAGGTGTAAGATTGAAGGGCTGCAAAAGTTAACCAGGCATCTTGCCTTCAGGAGCTCCAGGTCTGATGGGGGTAAGGGGCAGCTGCCAGGTAAACGAGCAATGCCAGGAGGTTTCTGCTGAGAAAGAATGAAGTACAGGGACCTGGTCACAGAGGCATGAGTTCTGGTTTTTCAGGGAAGAGGAGGAAGAGCCAGGAAGGCCTTTCATGGGAGATGAGCTCAGAGGCTGGTTTTGGGAGTCAAAGGCAGCAAGAGTACATTCCACGAAGTCACAGAAAGCCTGATCATGCTTGAGAACAGTAGATGGAAATTTGGAGAGTAAGCAGGCACTGGAGAGAAGCCAATTAAACAGCAGTCCTGGTAAACCTATAAATACTGCTGTAAATGTGGGCTCGGGGCTCTCTTGCTCCACTCCACTGCATTGGATGTGGCAGGAGGGCCCTAACAAACAAACAAATAAATAAATAAATAAACAGCAGTCCTGGGACACCAGACTCGGAGCCACTCAGCTAAAAAGTTTCAGTTCAGTTGCTCAGTGATGTTTGACTCTTTGCGACCCCATGGACTGCCAGCACGGCAGACTTCCCTGTCCATCACCAACTCCTGGAGCTTACTCAAACTCATGTCCATCAAGTCAGTGATGCCATCCAACCATCTCATCCTCTGTCATCTCATCCCCTTCTCCTCCTGCCTCCTTCCAGTCTTTCCCAGCATTAGGGTCTCTTCTAATGAAAAGAACTCTTTGCATCAAGTGGCCAGAGTATTGGAGTTTCAGCTTCAGCATCAGTCCTTCCAGTGAATATTCAGGACTGATTTCCTTTAGGATGGACTGGTTTGGTCTTGCAGTCCAAAGGACTCTCAAGAGTCTTCTCCAACACCATAGTTTAAAGCATCAATTTTTCGGCGCTCAGCTTTCTTTATAGTCCAACTCTCACATCCATACATGACCACTGGAAAACCATAGCTTTGACTAGACGGGCCATTGTAGGCAAAGTAATGTCTCTGTTTTTTAATATGCTATCTAGATTGGTCATAGTTTTTCTTCCAAGGAGCAAAGGTCTTTTAATTTCATGGCTGCAGTCACCATCTGCAGTGATTTTGGAGCCCAAGAAGATAAAGTCTGACACTGTTTCCATTGTTTCCCCATCTATTTGCCATGAAGTGATGGGACCAGATGCCATGATCTTCATTTTCTGAATGTTGAGTTTTAAGGCAAATTTTTCACTCTCCTTTTCCACTTTCATCAAGAGGCTCTTTAGTTCTTCACTTTCTGCCATAAGGGTGGTGTCATCTGCATATCTGAGGTTATTGATATTTCTCCTGGCAATCTTGATTCCAGCTTGTGCTTCATCCAGCCCATATTTCGCACAATGTACTCTGCATAGACGTTAAATAAGCAGGGTGACAATATACAGCCTTGACTTACTCCTTTCCCAATTTGGAACAAGTCTGTTGTTCCATGTCCAGTTCTAACTGTTGCTTCTTGACCTGCATACAGATTTCTCAGAGACAGGTAAGGTGGTCTGATATTCCCATCTTTTTCAGAATTTTCCACAGTTTGTTGTGACCTACACAGTCAAAGGCTTTGGTGTAGTCAATAAAGCAGTAGATGTTTTTCTGGAACTCTCTTGCTTTTTCGATGATCCACTGGATGTTGGTAATTTGATCTCTGGTTCCTCTGTCTTTTCTAAATCCAACTTGAACATCAGGAAGTTTATGGTTCACATTACTATTGAAGCCTGGCCTGGAGAATTTTGAGCATTACTTTGCTAGCGTGTGAGATGGGTGCAGTTGTGCAGTAGTTTGAACATTTTTTGGGATTGGAATGAAAACTGACCTTTTCCAGTCCTGTGGCCACTGCTGAGTTTTCCAAATTTGCTGTCATATTGAGTGCAGCACTTTCATAACATCATCTTTCAGGATTTGAAATAGCTCACCTGGAATTCCATCCCCTCCACTAGCTTTGTTCGTAGTGAGGCTTCCTAAGGCCCACTTGACTTCGCATTTCAGGATTCCTAAACTTCTTTAATTCCTGAAGATTCCTGCTGCTGCAGAACTAAAGTTTAGGAATCAGATTCGAAGCCTCCCTGGGAGGCTACACCGGAGGCCACCAGCAGAGGGCAGGGACCTGCCCACTGTGCCTTCTGGTCTGCAAGGCGGCGGCGCGGAAGCACTTCCCGGCCGCGGGCGGGACTTCCGGCGGCGGTCCCAGATCTAGGGGGCGCAGCGGCAAGGAGTTGTCCTTCTAAGCGAGAGTTGTATTTCGAATCTGCACGTGTTCGCCACCGCCTCCGCTGCCAAAATGTTCCAGCTGCTGCGCTGCGTGCCCCGCGTCCTGGGTTCTGCCGTCGCTGGTCTCCGCGCCGCCGCGCCCTCCCTGCCGCTTCTGCAGCCCGCGTCCCGGCCATGCGCCCGGCCCTTCGGGCTGCTTAGCGTGCGCGCGGGGTCGGTACAGCTGCCCGGCCTCCTGAAGCCTCGGGGGCCCTGCGCTTGCGGCTGCGGCTGTAGCGGACTGCACACCGAAGGTGAGACTCATGCACGTGGGCCAGGGGCGTGAGGGACGTGAGCCTAGGTGGGGCGGGGTGTCAGAGGCTGGGAGGTGTTAGACCACCTGAATGGAGCCGCTCCTGAGATCCAGAACATTCTCCCAGTGATGGTCGACCTGCTAGTTAAACCCACACGTAATAACATTTCCCGTCCTCCCCACCCCTGTTTGACTTTTTGGGAAGTCAAAGAGATAGTGTAAAGTCCTGGAGGCCGGTTTTACCTCAGTCTCTCGAAAATGGAACTTTGCGAAAGCCCAAGGTCGCGGTTAGAAGTAGCGTGGTGATGTTTCTTGGCAAGTGAAAGGGTAGTGGCAATTTTTTTTTTTTTTTTTTTTTTTTTGAAACGTAGTGAGAAGTTCATTATTGGGGATCACTTTCCTAGAATCCATCCATCCCACTGATAGCTTACATTTTTACAGATGAAGGAATTGAGGCTTAATGGATATGAGTTGGGCTAAGTCCACAGAGCCACCATTAACAATAGAAGTATTAAAAAACAGGCTAAGTCCTGGTCTCTGCTTGAGTAACGGGGTCATTTTCCTTTTTAGACTAATTGGCTCATTCTGTAACTTATTTCCATTGTAGGAGACAAAGCTTTCGTTGACTTTCTCAGCGATGAGATCAAGGAGGAAAAGAAGATACAAAATATAAGTCTCTCCCCAAAATGTCAGGAGGTTGGGAACTGGAAGTGAATGGGACGGAAGCCAAATTAGTGCGGAAAGTTGCTGGAGAAAAGTAAGTACCAGGAGCCTATGGAGCCCAGGGGACCACATCCATAAACCTGCAGGGCCTGCTGTGAGGTATCCACAACAACCTTTAGTTAAGACAGGTACTTAACTGACTCCTGGTTTCCCAGAGATGGTAGGATCCGTTTGGATAACTTCTTAGGCTTTTTTTCTCTCATTCACGGAACAGTAATGTGTTGTGGCGGTGGAGACGGTAAGCTAGTAGTGGAGTTCTCCAGTGGCTTGGCAGTCCACAACCCACCTGCCAAAGGAGGAGGTGTGAGTCTGAAATGGCAACCCACTCCAGTATTCTTGACTGGAAAATCCAATGGACAGAGGAGCCTGGCAGGGTACAGTCCATGGGGTTGCAAAGAGTCAGACACGACTGACTGACTGAACATCACCCCAGTAGCACTGAAGCCAAGCCACTGGGAGTCTTCTGGACCAGTAGAGGCAGCAGTCACTGAGCCTTTCTGGTGAGTGAGGCTGTGCCTTGCCCACAACTAGGCATGCAAATTCAGAGATTCTGGCACTGCCAACAGAATCAGATTTACTCTGCTGGGTCTACCCTCAGGCTCTGGCTGAGGAAAATAAAGCCCCTGTTCTGTTTACAGTTGAGAAAGCAAGATAATTAACAGGGTGGGGTTGCAGTATAGTTTTTCATTAGAAAAGAGGGATGATTTTGGCCTGCTTAAACTGTTTTAAATCCATGGTCCACTTTGAAGTTTTGCAGGCGCTGTGAAGCAGCAGGCTGGTGCTTTTGCCTAGTAGTGTAGCGTTTTCCCTGTCCTAGGTCGATTGTGTAGTCTGTAACGTGACCCAAACCACTCTCCTAGGCAAAGCCATACGTGGTTTGGGACCATTATAATATGCTGCTGAACATAACTGCATTTCTCTGTCCAGGGGTCAGTTTGGTCCACACTGTCACACAGCTTAGACAGATTGTACATCAAACCTCTGTCAAGGCACCAGTTACCGTGGCTTCAGATGGCAGCGTTGTCTGCAAGCTGGCAGTGCTTGTTCCAAGTGTCACTCAATTTTCAGTTCAAATTTTGGAGTATGATATGTCAGGTGAAGATTCTTGCAAGTTAAAATTGTCGTTAGGTGGTGTTTGTGGCCTGCCTTGTCATTTAGTAAACTTCCTACCTCTGCTCTGAAGAATAAAACTGTCCAGCAGCATATTCTTTTTTTTTTGCCACACTGCTTGTGGGAATCTTAGTTCCCGAACAGGGGATCAAACCCAGGCCATGACAGTGAACACACCGAGCCCTAACCACTGGCCCACCAGAGAACTCCCCTATGTGGTATCCTTTGTGAGGCCTCCTCTTCCTGGGGCCAGGGCTACCCTCCATCCTCAGCTGATGCCATAGCCCTCCAGTGCTCCTTCTCTTCCTCTCAGGCAGATTTTCTTCTAATGGAGGAAGATTTTTAAAGGAGGCTCCTGGGACTTTGTGGTGGTCCAGTGGTTAAAGCTCTCCTCTCCCAGTGCAGGGGACCTGGGTTCAATCCCCGATCAGGGAACTAAAATATCACACAGAGCAACAAAGGTCACATACACCTCACAACCAAGACCCTGTGCAGCCAAGTACATTTATTTTTTTAGAGGAGGCTTCTAGCCCATGCCCACCTTCTCAGCTGCTCACCACCACTGGAAGGTGCCCTGGAAAGACTAGAGTGGCGGTGTCAGCTGACTGTGGCTGTACGGTTGACAGAGAGCCCCGGATAGTGGCCTGATGGCAGAAGCAGCCCACACACAACTGTATTCGGCTGAGGAAATAGTGCCTAATTGACTTCCAGCAGCCAACACATAGTAGGCCCACTTCAGACCTGCTGAATCCAACTGTGGGTGGGATGCAGGCAAATCAGATGTAAAGCCGGCTGAGATACATTGTTTCAACAGCAGTTTTAACTGTAGCAAGCCTTGGTACTTACTCAGCTACTCAGTTAAAAAGACATCTTCATTGTGCTTTCTTTGGTTGTCTTTCTAGGATCACTGTCACTTTCAACATTAACAATAGCATCCCACCTGCTTTCGGTGGTGAGGAGGAAGAACCCTCCCAAGGGCAGAAGGCTGACGAACAGGAGGTAAGTTTCTAACACTGTAACCAGCCTGTACCCACCTATTTCTGACAGGCATAGGGAAGGAGCATTGGTTTTTGTTTTGTTTAAATTCTAATTCCAGGAGAGAAGGCAAAGGCAGCCATCTTTGGGCCTTTACTTGCGGAGCACCAGAACTGTGTGGCCACTTTTCTTTCCCAGAGGCCAAGTGTTAATGAATTGTTTTCTGTGGGCTTAATTAAGTGTTATAGTTTGGCCTGTGTTCACCTAACAGGAAGGAGTTTAAACTGTCTTAACCCTTCTCATGATCAGGAGACAAACCATTTGGAGTGTTCCAATGAGGAATACATGTCCCTGGCTGGTAATAAACACCAGCCAGGGGCATCAGAGACTTTGGCAAGGCCTCTCCTTAAGTTGTTGCCCTTCTTGGTTGGACCTGGATGGTGTTTAGTCCTTGAACATTTTAGGAAGCTTTGTGCCTGGCCTAGAAAGCAGCCAGTATGAGGGCCACAGGTCCCCAGACTTTCTGGCTGGGTGGGCATGGTATTGTCTCATGACCCAGCTCAGCTCCCTGGAGTGCTGGCCCAGCCCCCATGACAAAGACCACACCCACCCTGACCCTCCTCCTCCCTGAGGTTGGCTGGCTCACCCTCAAAGGGAGGGCCTCTGGGATTTAGTCAGAGGCACCAGCCTTGGTCATGGGCTGTAATGAAGATCCCAAAACATCTGGAAAGGGGTTTGGGAGCTTTGAGCCAGCTTTGTAGTGTATAGATGTAGAACTGACCCAGGAAAACTAACTGGCACCCTAGGTGGGGCTAGAGCTGAATTCCTAATTCTAAACCTTGTATGTTCTTTAAACAAGCACGGTGCTAATAGAAGTGAAAGGCTGTACTGAATTATGATACTCTGCCTCCAAAACACAGTCCATAACTCTAGAAGGGAATGACAGGATGTGTTTGGCCCAGTCTCTGAACAAGTGGTTTCAGTCAGTTCAGTTGCTCAGTCGTGTCCGACTCTTTGCGACCCCATGAATCGCAGCACCCCAGGCCTCCCTGTCCATCACCATCTCTCATTCAGACTCACGTCCATCGAGTCCGTGATGCTATCCAGCCATCTCATCCTCGGTCGTCCCCTTCTCCTCCTGCCCCCAATCCCTCCCAGCATCAGAGTCTTTTCCAATGAGTCAACTCTTCGCATGAGGTGGCCAAAGTACTGGAGTTTCAGCTTTAGCATCATTCCTTCCAAAGAAATCCCAAGTGGTTTATGTGGCTGTAATACTGTGTTAAAGATCCTAGGCTTCTCATTTGGGAACCTCTTAGCATAGTGTAAGACTTGCAAGAGGCTAAGTAATATTGTAATAGCAGTGGCCGTCAGACCCCTGAATTGAGACCTTTAGTCCAGACCCCTGCCAACAAACACATGTACTGACTTGTTCTTGTTTCCCTAGCCTGAATTGACATCCACTCCCAATTTCGTGGTCGAAGTTACAAAGGATGGCAGCAGCAAGGCCCTTGTGCTGGACTGCCACTATCCTGAAGATGAGGTGTGTAGGGTGGAGAGCTGGCGGCCCGGGGGTGGGAGTGGGGGGCCTCCAGGGGGCTTTCCTGGTTCCATCTAGCTGATACTAACATTTTCTGGCTTAGAGCAGCAAAGCTGGGAAGATTAGTGGGAGGTGAGGGAACAAGGTTAAAATCTGAGTTTCAAGCTGTAAATAATCCCTTTTCTTCACCTGAGTCTGGCTTGTCCTAGAAAACCTTTCTGTTTCCCCAAATACTGTCTCTCTTCAGATTGGACAAGAGGATGACCAGAGTGACATTTTCTCCATCAAGGAAGTGAGTTTTCAGGCCACCGGCGAGTCTGACTGGAAGGACACAAATTACACACTCAACACAGATTCCCTGGATTGGGTGAGTGCCAGAGAAGGTGGGGGAGGGGCCTGCCTGAGCCAAGGAGAGACAAAGAAGCATTGTAGTAAGTGACTCGGGTGTCTTTTTTTTAACTAGTAAATGATCCTCCTTCTAGGGCTTATACGACCACCTAATGGATTTCCTTGCGGACCGAGGGGTGGACAACACTTTTGCTGATGAATTGGTGGAGCTCAGCACAGCCCTGGAGCACCAGGAGTACATTTCTTTCCTCGAAGACCTCAAAGGTTTTGTCAAAAGCCAGTAGGGCAGGCAGCAAAGTGCTGAACACCTTAATTTTATGGCAGGCTTTGGCCAATGAACAAAACCTAACTCTGAAGCCAAACCGACATGCTTTGAAATTTTTAAATCCCAATATCATGGGAAATAATTCACTTTAACTTATTTCTGTTGTCTCTTATTTACCATTGATTTATCCTCTACAAACCCTTTATTTCTGGATTTTTGTATAACATAATGATGGACAATAAAAATCTCCAAGGTGATTTGTCTTTTCTAATTCTATACCCTCCCTTTCAACCTGCATTACAAAACATGAAACAGAGGAAAGTCTGAAATGTTTTAATATTAAATAAGTTATAAATAAAAGGTTTGTATTTACAAGGCCACTTCTCCAGGTGGGACTTTCTTCCAACACAGTAGATCATGCATCAAGACTGGGACCAACTCTAGAGGATCACAGCCCAAGTATCACAAGCCTGGATTTAAATAGAAAAAAGAGTTATTCCAGTCATGAAGATAGTCTCAGCATATGGTTAAAAGTCATCGATAGCAATGACACTTAGCTACTCCTTCCACGACCTGGGTGGCCTCTGTCCTTCCCCCCTTCAGGAGATGGTTGGCCTTTTAACTGAAATGACATCACTTTTCTATGCAACTAAGTTCCTCTTTTCTACCAGGGTGGGAATAAAACCAACCACTGACCCACTCTCAACTACTGGCTCCCGTGGGAGGCTTACCAGACAGCTCATGAGAAGACATGACTTCTCCTCTGTCCCCTCAGTGACTGAAAACTCTGGCGTGTGGGAACAATGTGCACTGTGCTCATTGACACTGTCTTCTAAACAGGCGCGAAGCTTTTGCTCTGTCATCTCCGGAGACTAAAAATAGACAAGTTAAAGTATAACCTAATCTTACTAGCCTCATAGTCAGCAGGTTGAAAAACTGCAGCTCCTCACACCAATCTACAACTGGCTCCCTGTGATGGCTTGATTCCTTGGACCCTTAAACATGCTGTAACTGTGCTAAGAGGATCTCTTTCAATGTCCATCTAGCTGCCTCTCCAAATGAACCAGTGCTCTTCCACTCCTGTCGTAAAACACTAACTGCTGCTCATCGTGGCAGGAACACTCAGCTGGGACTCTGGAACCTCTCTGTGTTTCTGCCTCTACCAGCCAAGTGTATGCTTACCTAGAACCAGCAAGCTCCCATATCTGCTACTGAACTTGCTACTGTAACTGAGTTATTTAATTACATACTATATAAACCAATGAAATAATAAAAAAACAAAGTTTCATTTTTGTGATAGTGGAATGTTTAGGAAACAAAAGATGCTTTTTTTTTAAAAAAAAAAAAGCTACTGAATTAGGTAAAAGATGGGGAGGAAAAGTCCTAAAGTGTACACAGCTTCTCGATGCTTTATATAAACAACTGGAAACACAAGACTTTAAGATAATTTTATAAAAAACAACCTCAGCTCTCCAGTCAACAGAGTCTCTGGCTCAAGGACTGGCAAGTAAACACTATGTTTGAAACCTACTATAAAGTGTGTCATTTGTATAATTCACCACTTTAATCAACTGGCAAACTTTTTGGTCAACATGTCAGATCAAATACAAGAGTTTCCAGTTCTAAACCAGGCTCTCTTCCTAGTGGTAAATGCCTCACAAATGGCTTGTGGAGAGGCGCCGGGAAGACCCTGATTTATGGAGCTTGCCAAGTCCATGGTGTCTCATATTGCCACTGTGACCAATTTCAAGCTACCAGTGTGTGAACTGGATGTGAAGCTGGGACAAGCTGTGCACGCTACTGGAGTTGTTTAAGAAAGTAGGTATGTGTGGGAAGAGGTAACACAAGACCTGTGTACGAACACTCACATGAGACTGGATGTACAGGCCACACTGACACACGACCAGTCCACTTGCTACCCTTAGGTTGTACCTGGAAGCAGAATTGGGATCCCAGAGCATTACAGCTAGCAGACCTGTATCCCCCACCTTCCCAGACCACAGATTTAGGGGGAGTTCCACTCACCTTGGAGTGGGGGTGGGAACGAACAGTGCTGAAAAGGTTGTGAAAACTCTTACTTTGTACACACGGGACAGATGAGGGGTTTGCTTCCCACTCAGCAAGCATGACACTGAGACACTGTTCGTCAAACTGCAAGCTCTTCTCGTACTCACTGATGATGGACTGTTCTGCAAGGCAAAGTAGAGCTGGAGTGTCACCGTGCATCACCTGGGGCGCCCTGCCCCGAGTGCTAGAAGATTCATTTTCAAAGGCTTCATCCACACAAAGAGAAAAATGAGGGTAAACCGCACTACAGTCGCTAGATATTCACTGCTGTGTCAGGCCTCATCTTACTGGATCCTTCCCCTCCTGTCTGTCTGCTTCCTTTTGAAGTGATGAGGCCACAGGAGGGGAGCTGAAAAGTGTCAGGCAGCTGAAGAAAGCTGACAAAGGCACGTACTTCTGATGCCAGGCCCACCTGGATAAGTCTAAGGCGATCTGTTCGCCGTTGTCCCCAGACTCAGTCCATGTTGTTCAGAATGTGTGTTCATCCACTCAGCAGATATGTAAAAAGGCCTAGGACTTGGGAGGCCTAGGTAAATACAAAGATGAAAAAGGCTGGTCCCTGCTTCAGATGAGCTCACTGTCTAGACTTCAGAGTAGGGCTCAGCAGACCACCGGCCGTATCCTGCCCACCTTCCATTTTTAAAGTTATAATGGAACAGCCATTCTCCTTCGGTTGACGAATGGCCTCTAACAGTTCTCCCACTACAGTAGCCAAACTGAGTAGTAGCAACAGGCTAAACATTTACAATCTGGCTCCATTACAAACTGGAGTTTGCCAACCCCAGTTCCAGAGGGTTCCTTATGACTGAATAAGGCAGAACACAGCAAATTCTTATCACTTCAGATTTTTAAATTAAATACATCCCAAAAGAAATATTTAGTGACTCCTTTCACCGAAATAGGTTTTGCAGGTGAGGGTAAAGAGAAAATTTAAAACAAAAATTAAAATCAAGGAATCTACAGTTTAACTGGAGTCACACACAGCAATCATAACAACTAACACTTGCATAGCACTTATTATGTGTCAAATGCTATGTTAAGTCCTTTACATATATATTAATTTTCACTATAAGTCTTATTTTAAAGATGAAGAAACAGGCACAAGGAGAGCCCAGCGCCACACAAGTTACAGGGGTAAAGCTGAGAAGTGAATTTTAGCCGTCTGGGCCAAAAGTTCATGCTCTTGCATCCTCAAGATAATAGCAATTATTTATCAAAAGCCTTCTTATATACCAGGCACCGCTCTAAGTCTTCAACACATGTTATTTAAGCCTACAAATAAACTACAGAAGCAGTCTGTTATCTCTTTAACAGATGACAAAACTGAGCCTCATCAAGACAGGCCCGTGTGAAATAAATGACTTAGTTATATGAAGTACTAAATTAAGCACTCTGTGGCTCTCTGATGCTACAGGAAGGGAATGGTCACAAGACCCTGGGGAGTCAGTAAGGAACAGATGGGAGAGAAGGTACTGAAGTTAGGCAGCACAAGAGGCCTGATCACGCACTCTCCTGTAAGGGGACAAGGTTACTATTAATCTACTAACAGAAGTACTGTTGGGTTGAATAGGCACAGGAACTGGATTCACAAAATCAGTTTTACTTTCCAACTCCACCACCAGCTATGCAGCCTGTAAGACACCACTGTCTCCTCATACTACCCTCATAGGGGCATCATAAGGACAGAACAGTAGAAGGAGAGGTCTGAGCACAAGGCCTGACAACTACAGACTCTTCTGTAGTTGTTACTGGGACAGCCAAGTACAGCCAAGACTTTCAAGTAAGAACAAGAGACCCCTGAATACTCGACTAAAGATGGAAACAAAGGAGTTAAAAACATTCTGTTTAGAAATGAGGTCAGCATTAGAGCAGTTAGAGATACAGGCAGGAAGAACTATTCCTAGACGTCACCTTGATCAATCAGCTCCTGTTGGATTTCCTCCAGCACAGCCAGGTCCATCGGCTCCTCCAACTGCAAGAGAAAGTGGAGTCATCAGAGATGTGAAGTTACAATCAACTGACAAGACCCACATGATGCACACTTGCAGACTGGCTTGAAAACCCAGATTCAACTGAAGAAATCAACCCAGTCCTGTAGAATGTGCTGACAGTGCAGTAACACGGCCACGCTGAGAAAGCACCCACCAATGATTCACCCAGCCAGTGACAAAACAACGGCACCAAAGCTGCGGGAGGCAGTGTAGGGTAGCAGCTAAGTGTGTGGTTCTGCCAAAAAGCTGTGTGACCACTAGAAAGTTTCTAATCACCGTCAGCCTCATTTTGGGCCTCTGTAACGTGGACATAAACCCACCCGAGAGGGTTACTGTAAACACTAATTGTGATTATGTAACTTGAACACATAGCAGGCACCAAAGCATGCCTGTTTATTACAGAGAGCCTTGATGTTTTCATAACAGTTTCCCACATGTTCCTTATACTGTCCTCACAGTACTGACAACATTATCAATTTTACAAATGTGAAAACTAAAGCTCAAAGAGGCAGAATTAAGAGGCAACAGAAAAACCAGGATCAGAATTCCCAGAACTACTGAGACTTCCTGGTGGTCCAGTGGCTAAGACTCTGCGCTCCCAACACAGGGGGTCCCAGTTCCATCCCTGATCAGGGAACTAGATCCCACATGCTGCACCTAAAAGACCCTGCATGCTGCAAGAAAGACTGAAGATCCCATGTGCTGCAGCTGAACAGCCAAATAAACACTAAAAAAAAAAATTCCAGAACTATCAAGTTCCAATCCAGTGCTTTTCCTGACACATGGTAAACGGTTTCCTGTCCACACCCAGTTCCCAATGCTGGCTGAGATTAGAAAGTTCCTGGAGACCTTTTTAAAAACAGAGATCACTAGCTCAGGCCTACTGAATCAAAAGTTCCAGGGGTGGAGCCATGGAGTGAAATTTCTCTCCCTTGAGTTTTGTAAGTGATTATGATGTGAAGAACTGACTCAGTGGAAAAGACCCTAGTGCTGGGATAAGATTGAAGGCAGGAGGAGAAGGGGAAGACAGAGGACGAGATGGTTGTATGGCATCACCGACTCAATGGACATGGGTTTGAGCAAGCTCCAGGAGTTGGTGATGACCAGGGAAGCCTGGTGTGTTGCAGTCCATGGGGTCGCAAAGAGTTGGACACAACCGAACGACTGAACTGAACTGATGATACAATGATGCAGCAGGCTGACGGTCTAGAATTTATGGACCATCAATTGATCTAGAAGAGTCTAATGTTAAAGGTAGAAGAACTTGGGTCAGAGGCCATTAGAGTCCTGATTGGGGGCTGGAAGGTGACAGGGTTTAAAGAAGTTGGGGGAGAAGAGAAGAGAGGACACTGCCATTCATGGTGCTAAAGGAACATTATCCAGCCTGACCTGAGCCCAGGCCTGTGGCCAGCTTTCCACCGTCTGCAAAGCATTCCACTCTTCTTCCATCACCTCCTGCACTAGAAGGGTGTTCTGAGCATCTCCTGACATACTGCCTCCAGCCTGGCGGTATTTGCTCAGGAGCCTGTCCCGGCTGTTTCTCATTCTCTCCAGGCATCCCTTGGAAAGAAGAGAAAGATGAGAGAAGGAAAAAAAAAAACCCTCAGATTAGTTGTTAAAACACTAAACGAAATCTATAGACATGCAATTTACACTCTAACCCTAACTATTGTTATTTTGGCACTTTCGTCTCCAGTCCTTACCCATATGTCAACAGGTGCAATTACAATGCTTGGGTCATGTATTTCCAGATAACGTACTTTGCAGTCTATCTTCAATGCCAGCCTTCTGAATGGTTGGTGATATTAGCACAGCATCCACTGTGCTATCAAGACAGTTAGGTTGCTTCCAAATTTTTGCTACTTCTAGATATGGCTCTGGTAGTCACCTTCTTTAACAGTTACTCAGCTTCAGGCAATCTTTTTCCCCTAGAGGCCACATGGCAATGCCTGGAGACATTTTTGGTTGTCACAGCTCTAGTTGTAGAGGCCAGGGAAGCTGTTAAACACTATACAATCCCAGAACTGCCCCCCACTCCACAATGAAGAACTATCTTCTTCAAACTGTGGACAGCCAAGGTTGAGAAATCTTGCTGTCAACAGTCATTTCTAACATCAGATTATTTTCCTGGTATATATCCACTACATTAAATTCCAGAAAAGACAGGCGGCAGCATTTACAGGAACCAGACTGAGTTCAGGATAGGTCAGTGCTGACTGTAAGCTACAATTCTGCTAGACTTAGTAACAGAGGCACAGAAGAAACCGTTTGGAAGGGAATGAGAAATCATTTCCAGAATAAAGAATACTATCTATTCTATTTCTCTTTGGAATAGACATAACGCCTCTCTAGATTGCGGTGAGTATACAAGGTGCCTCTCTGATGCCCACCGACCCGGCAACAGCAGGTGTAGAGGTGCAGTCACGGCCACATTTCACGCTGAAAACACACGAGTACAAAACGAAGGCTTCCTAGGACCGGGCACGTCCAGGCTAGTCCCACATCCAGGGGTCCAGAAGCTCCAGAAAGTGTCCGGACGGTGGCCGGGGTCGGACCCACAGGCAGGAGATCCACCTGCACCGACTCTTGCTTCACTCGGCCGGGCGGAGGGAAGTTACGGAGGAGAGCGGTTCCTGAGACGCACTAGGGAAGTGACGACAAGCTGGCCAAGGCTTCCCAAATCTCACACTCACCTGCCTGAAAGCCTCTTTCCAAGGCGGCGAGCCCATCAGTTTATACAGAGAGCTGTGCCGAGACCACGGCCTCTCTGCCATCTCGGTTTCGTGGGAGCAGTAGCCAGAAAGCTCCACCCCCAACGGAGCACAGGATCCTGGGAGTTGTAGTTCCTGGGTTCCGACTCCGCCAGGTCCCGGGGAATTCTGGGAAACGTTTTCCTATCGGCGGGTCCCACACGGAGACTGATTTGGGCAACCCCAGGATGGGGGACTGAAGTCGTGACATTTGTAGAAGTCTATCCAACTTAGATTGAAGGAAGGAAGTCTTGAAGGAAGATTTTATTTTTTGAGGGAAGTTTTTAGATGTCTAGCTTTTTCCAGGTGGAGATGTCCAATAAGCAATTAGATACGCAGATCTCAGTTTTCACCCACGCCCTTCCCGCCCCGTGCTAGACTTCCCGTAACGCAGAAGCTTCCACTCAAGTCCTAGCCTGTTGACTTTCTGCTCCCGCCCCTTTGGCTTCAGAATAGGCTTGACTAGTGATTGGCTTTCCTGTGGCGATGACACGGTCTGATGGGCTGCCCTCACCTTTGCCCCCGCCCCAATCCTGTCTCGTGCTTCCGGCCTGCCTGCTCGATGATTGGCCGAAGTAGTGGACGGCTGGAAGCAGATTGGCTGCACTCAGCGGCGAGGCCGCCGAAAGCAGTGGGTTCAAGATGGCAGGCGCCGAGGGAGGCCCGGGCGACGGTGAGCTGTGGCAGACCTGGTTGCCCAACCACGCCGTGTTCTTGCGGCTCCGAGAGGGACTGAAAAACCAGAGCTCAGCCGAAACTGAGAAGCCAGCTTCATCATTGCCTTCGTCGCCGCCGCTGCCTCCTCAGTTGCTGACGAGAAACCTGGTCTTGGGCCTCGGCGGAGAACTCTTTCTATGGGACCCAGAAGACAGCTCCTTCTTAGTCGTGCGCCTTCGGGGCCCCGGCGGCGTTGGTGAGGAGCCCTCCCTTTCCCAGTACCAGGTACGGCCAGGCAGAATTGGGAAACGACCCTTACCTAGCGTTTTCGTCCCCTTCGTATCCTGGCTATTTCTCGTCTGTTGGGTGGGAGGGGTGCTATGCGAGCGTAAGCAGACGTCTTTTTTGGGGGTTGCCCAGCCGCTAGTGGAGAAGCCTCGTTTTCACTCGCTCTACCACGGCCGCCGAACCTTGGAAGCCTCTTTTCCGGTATTTCATTCCTTCCACAAATGTTAATTGACTCTGACATCGCGCCGGACACTGTTACAGGAGCATATGCGCTCAAGGTGCTTAAGTTTTTGGGGTCTGAGAGGAAGGGAAGGAGCGTGGAGTCACAGTAAAGTATCAGTGGTGCAGGTGCTCTGAAGAGTAACAGCGGGGATACGGGGCTTGAGAGCGTGGGTGCATTCGCTGTTTTTAGGAGGTGGAGCCTGAGAAACCGATGTCACGGCATCACTGCGTAAAATAAGAGGGACAATCCTAACTTTCTCTTGGGGTGATTTTGAGCCTCAAGTCAGGTCGTCTATTCCAAAGCACCAGATTTCCTCCCTGACGTGGAGGCGGAATGCTCTGGAAATTAGGCCATCCCCAAAGTTGAAAAGGGATGTTGGCTTGTCTTGGAGAAACCAGCAGAATGTGAAAGTCGGTGTAATCAGAGAGTGTTAGACTTCTTGTGATTAAACATTGCTTTCTGGAAGCGTTTACTTATAACAAGCCGATTCTTGTCATTTAAAGATTACAAGAAAACTTGGCACCCATTCTAACCTATGGCAGCTGATGTGTGCTGGTTGAACCTTGTCGATGAGAAATGATTTGAATAAGGTGCTAGCAACGTTTCTGCAGTTTTGAAAACAGGTCACGAGCCTACTGTCTACTAACTTTAAAATTTCAGTTTTTTTTTTAATTTTTATTTTTGGTTGTGCTGGGTTTTCATTGCTGTCTGTGCTTTCTCTAGTTGCAGGGAGTGGGGGCTGTTGCTTTTTCCGTGGCTTCACTTGTGGGGCAGGGGCTCTAGGGCAGGTGGGCTTCAGCAGTTCTGGTGCACGGGCTTAGTTGCATATGGAATCTTCCCGGGCCAGGGAAGGAATCCGTGTCCCCTGCCTTGGCAGGCGGAGTCTTAACCACTGTACCCACTAGGGAAGTCCTAAAATTTAAGCTAAGAGTAATTGTTAGATGTTTGGCACACAGTACAATAGCGCCCTATATCTCTCTGCAGAATTTAGCACAGTCATAATTATTTATATTTGTTAATTCATTGCCTGAATTCTTTTCTGAATTACAAGCACCAGTGCAGGGTTGTCTGCCTTACTTAGTTTTGTATTCCCAGTACTTCTGTGTGCCTGGAACATATGAACTCAGTACAATATTGATGACTGTCTGAATGACCTCAATCCTCAGAAATCCAAAAACTCGGAGGAGGAAGCAGCTTAGCATTAGTTGCAACTTTAAAGGAAATAAAAACATGAATAGTAACTTTAAAAACCAAATTTAAAAAATCCCCCAAAATCCAGATCAAAGGCATGAATAGTGACTTTAAAAACCAAACCAAATCAAACCAAAAACCCCCAAACAAAAAACACCTGAATACTGTGATTAACACAGGTGACCTAAAGTGATGAGATGTTCTGCCAAAGAAAGGTGGCCTTTGACTTGAGATAGATTGTTAGAATCATGTAGAAGATTGAGAAGATGGGGGAAAGATGGAACGAACTATTGATGGGAGAAAAGGCAATTTGATTAGAATCAGCAAAGGGCAGCTAAAAGCAAAACAATCCTCCCCCCACCCCTGCAAAAGGCTCAAAAACAAAGCCCAGACTTAATCAGTAACAATTAATTGGAATCACATTATATTCAACAGTCTTGTCTAATATGATTTTGGCAGACGGTGATTCTCTGTACATCAGGATAAGCAATAGATTGGTAATCTCTTGGTTTATTACTGAAAGTGGATAGAAAAGAAAGGGAATTTGAGATACTCATGAGAGAAACAGAAGTGCAGTTGTTGTTTTTTTTGGAAGGCATATAATGCCAAGACATATAACTTAACAGAACCTTCCTGAAAATGTCTCTGTTCCATAACTAAATCTGCCTAGGTGAAGCAGCATTTTACTTGCTTCAGAAGTTGTTGAAGCCACTATCTTATTTTGCTATTTATAACATAGTAATTATTTACTAATACTTCTCAGTTAACTGGCTAGTCAACTAAAACATATACTGAGAGTTAGCAACATGCCACATACGCCAAGGATAACAGGAAAGACACAGAGCTCAGGTAATTCACAGTTGTATGGGATGAGCAAGTAAAAGGATAATTGGAATGCAGGGTGATAAAGGACTACAGTAGAATTATTTAGGGTGTGCTCTAGGAGGACAGAAAAGATGCACTGGTTCATGGCCAGAAAATCAGAGATATTTTTGGGAGGAAAGTACATAGAAACTGAGTCTCCAAGAAAGTGTCAGCCAGCTAAAAAGAGAAAATGAGGGCATTGCAGGAAGGATTGTTGTACAGAAATACATGGTGATTTCCCAGAAATATAGGTTAATCTGGAGTATAAAGTACAAGTGGGGAATGGTGGAGAATTGAGGCTAAAGTGGTAGTCTGGAGTTTGATCATAAAAAGGGAAATTATATGTAGTATTGACCAAAGTAGGGAAATCTGATGCATTTTATATAATATTCCAATGTAAGCAGTTAAAAAAATATTTCATCAGTTAATGACTGAAGTGCTAGTACTTATCCAGAATGCTTCTTTCAGTTCAGTCGCTCAGTCGTGTCCGACTCTTTGCGACTCCATGAATCGCAGCACCCCAGGCCTCCTGTTCATCACCATCTCTCGGAGTTCACTCAGACTCACGTCCATCGAGTCCGTGATGCCATCCAGCCATCTCATCCTCAGTCGTCCCCTTCTCCTCCTGCCCCCAATCCCTCCCAGCATCAGACTCTTTTCCAGTGAGTCAACTCTTCGCATGAGGTGGCCAAAGTACTGGAGTTTCAGCTTTAGCATCATTCCTTCCAAAGAAATCCCAGGGCTGATCTTCAGAATGGGCTGGTTGGATCTCCTTGCAGTCCAAGAGACTCTCAAGAGTCTTCTCCAACACCACAGTTCAAAAGCATCAATTCTTCGGCGCTCAGCCTCCTTCACAGTCCAACTCTCACATCCATACATGACCACAGGAAAAACCATAGCCTTGAGTAGACAGAGCTTAGTCAGCAAAGTAATGTCTCTGCTTTTGAATATACTATCTAGGTTGGTCATAACTTTTCTTCCAAGGAGTAAGCGTCTTTTAATTTCATGGCTGCAGTCACCATCTGCAGTGATTTTGGAGCTCCCAAAAATAAAGTCTGACACTGTTTCCCCATCTATTTCCCATGAAGTGATGGGACTGGATGCCATGATCTTCGTTTTCTGAATGTTGAGCTTTAAGCCAACTTTTTCACTCTCCTCTTTCACTTTCATCAAGAGGCTTTTCAGTTCCTCTTCACTTTCTGCCATAAGGGTGGTGTCATCTGCATATCTGAGGTTATTGATGTTTCTCCCGGCAATCTTGATTCCAGGCTGCCTGCCTACCTAATGCTTCTTTATCCTACATTAATAGAAAACTAAAGTGGTACTATGCTTTCAAGTAACTGCCATATATAGTTACGTTAAAGTGAACTATTTTGACCAATTTGCTTTAATTTTCAGAGATTGCTTTGCATAAATCCACCCCTGTTTGAAATCTATCAAGTCTTGTTAAGCCCAACACAACATCATGTAGCACTTATAGGAATAAAAGGACTTATGATATTCGAATTACCTAAAAGATGGGGAAAGAATTCTGAATTTGAAGGTGGAAAATCAACAGTGAATTGTAGGTAAGTTGTATTTCCATTTAGTGTTTATCTGTATAATTTGTAATACATGCAGAAAATTCCTTAAAATCAGTGGTTCTTACGGGGTGTTTGCTACTATTGAAACGTCAGTGTACGGTAGTTAGTCTGCACGTTGGCTTCTTGTGATAATGACTTTTATAATATATATGATATATATAGTATATATATATTTTGCCTAGATTACCACATTGCTGTCTCATTGGAAGTCAGGCTGTTTCATCAAGTAGGTTGAAATAAGATGCTTTAAAAGCAGTTATTATTTGTAAGCCAAACAGTTTTCTCATAAGTTTAACTTAGTTTTGTATTTTTTTCCTTTGTCAACAAATCTTGAGAAATGAGTGTGTGAAAAATCTGAAAAGAAAATAAAGTAGAAACATACCTTTAGCTCCACAACCCTTAGGTTGGGCCTCCTTGAAAATGTTTCTTTTCTAAGTCTGTTTCATATCCACAATTGGAGTGACAATAACTGCCTTTGTATTTTCTATACAAAGTTACTAAAAGGATAAGTTACTCTGTCTAAAATCACTGGTACTCTATAAAATACAGATTAGAAAATATTTGATTCTTTGATACTGGTTGGTAGATGCTTTGAATGCTGTCTCAGCAAGATGTTTGAAAAAGGAATTTAAAGAAAAGAGCAAAAAGTGTTGAGATAGGTTTTCCTTTAGAAAGTTTTAGAAAATTGCTGTCTTTATTTTAGTACCACTCCCGTTGCTGAGAGATTTTTCACCAGTTCAACCTCTCTGACTCTGAAGCATGCTGCCTGGTATCCAAGCGAAATGCTAGAGCCCCACATAGTGCTGTTAACATCAGACAACATCATAAGGTAAGTCTGTATCCTACAGTTTTGTGAGTGGGAAGATTCTCTTAATTGCCAGTTAACAGACTGGAAAAACTATCTGATGGCTGCTATGACCTGTTCTCCATCATGGGAGCAGTGTTCAGCTGCCCTAACTTACATGTCTTAATTACTGCTGTTCCCTCTCAGCTAGTCTTTCTGCCTCCATTCTCTCCATTCCCAATCTGATTATTAAAATACTCTCCCTAAAACTGGTTTTACCATGTCACTCTTTTGGAGGTGATATAGCATAGAGAAAAAGAGATTTTAATTGGGAAGTGAGAGATTTGAATTCTTTTGTCCCAATGTCACTTCTCTCTTTGGGATGTTAAAAAACAACAAATTGGGCATCTGTTTCTAATTTGTCAAATGAGCAAGTTTGATTTGATCATTTCTAAAGCTGCTTTCCAGGTTTGCGTTGTTATAATTAAATGCCCTCGTCCTACAGAGATTGATATTACTGGTAACTTTCTGGATCTGCCTTATGTAAAAAGTCTGTGAGATGACTAGACAAGGTGTATACGGCTAAGAACTGAAGTACAGTGGTTGGGGAAGGCTGATGTAGGGAATTTTGGTAAGGGCAGAGAATATTTCTTCATGTACCAAGGAAGCCTTCTTTTGGGTTGCTTCAGAACAAATGAAGTAGGCTACTTTTGTCAGTAACAGCCAGATCTTTGGCAAATGGTTGTAATGACTGGTAGGAAAATTCTCAAAAACTGACTGGGTAGAAAGGAAGGAGCAGCTTTAGGAAATGAAAGAATTTTAAGTGCTGCCTTTCTTCTCTTTTGATTGCTAGAATTTACTCTCTGCGTGAGCCCCAGACACCGACTAAGGTCATTGTACTTTCAGAAGCAGAAGAGGAAAGTCTAATACTCAACAAAGGGTAAGTTTTTATTTCTGTCATTAAATTTTTAAAATTGGTTTATTGGAATTGTGAATGCAATTTTAAGATTATAAGATTTTGCAAAGGTGACTTTAGCATGGTTTTGGTAATATGAGAAATAAGAAAAATAAGTGATATGAGTAGGTAATAAGAAGTTACAAATCTGAAAGTTACTCTGCTAGCTTGATCTTTTTCAAGAAAGTTCAAAACTGTGAGTAGCCAAAACTTTAGTCCCTGTTGTATCATGAATAAGAGAATGAATTATATTTCAAAGTCACAGAAAAAGTGAAAGGTGAGAGTGTTGGGCTGGAGGCCTGCCAGCTGTTCACTCAGTATGGACGAGCAGATTGCTGGACCCCCAGACCAGCACCTAGTACCCCAGAAGCTGGAGTGGACCGTAGGCTGCCTCCTGCTTCTCATGTAACCCTGGCTTATGTTAGTTTTCTTGTCCACTGCAGAGCAGGTTCCTGGCTAGTTTGACCAGTAACAGAATCACCCTTTGAACTTACAAACTCCCTTCCTCTGGCCTCCTGCTCAGCCTCTCTGGTGATTACCACATCCTGTCACCCACAGTGTGTATGTGGAGTGAAGCCTGTAGTAGCAATATTTCCGGAAGTTCCAACTAGTTCTTTTCATGTCTTCATAATGGTCATATCTAACAGTGTATTTTTGTTTTTCTGTTATTCCTTTGAATATTTTACATACAGCTATTATGTATGTGACAGTTTCAATCTGTGAAGTCTTGGCAAGGTGGGGATCTAAATCTGTGTTTGTTCTTCTTGTCCTGTAATCACACTCACTTCCTCCTGTGGTTGTTGATCTCTCATTGTTCACTTGTGTTTACTTGATCTTAATGTTTGGAAATGTCAAGGGTCCAAGCTGGGAGTATGTTCTTCCAGAGAGGAATTTCTTCTCCTTCTGTTAGGAGTCAGAAGTTGCCACTCAGCGTGGGACCACATTGCTAAGTCACTTCAGTCGTGTCCAACTCTGTGCGACCCCATAGACAGCAGCCCACCAGGCTCCCCGTCCCTGGGATTCTCCAGGCAAGAACACTGGAGTGGGTTGCCATTTCCTTCTCCAATGCATGAAAGTGAAAAGTGAAAGTGAAGTCGCTCAGTCGGGCCCGACTCTTCGCGACCCCATGGACTGCAGCCTACCAGGCTCCTCCCTCCATGGGATTTTCCAGGCAAGGGTACTGGAGTGGGGTGCCATTGCCTTCTGGGACCACATTAATTCTCATTAATTAATGAATTAATTCATTAGTCCCAGAACTGAAAGTTTTCCATCAGATGACTTTCATGTCTTACACAGCCTTAGCTTCCTAAAGCCCCGTCCATCCATCTCCACGATGGGGAAACACCTGTGAATTGCTAGGTCCTGTTCTGGTGTCGGCAGAGCGTTTCCGTAGCTTCTCAGCCTTTGCCAGACTCACTGTCTAGATGAGAGGCTATAGAGCAAGTGCAGTTGTTAAGAGCTTTGGCTCTGGTGTCAGCAGCTGTATTCCAGTCTTAGTTCTGCCACTTATCAGTTGTGGCATATGGCAAGTTATTCAGTTTCACTTGGTCTCATTTCTATGACTATATATTCCATGAATGTAAAAAGTAGTGACCACTGGGGACTTCCCTGGTGGCCCAGTGGTTGGGAATCCAACGCACAGTGTGGGGGCCGCAGGTTCAGGCCTTAGTCAGGGAACTAAGATCACACATGCCACGGAGCATCCAAGCCTGTGCAGCCAACCACTGTGCCCATGTGCCACAGCTGGAGAGCCTGTGCATTGCAACGAAGGATTCCACGTGCTACAACTAAGACCTGACATAGCAAATAAATAGATAACACTTTAAAAAGTCACCATTTACTTGGATTATTGTACAGAATAAATGAGATCATGCATAGAAAGTGCCTAACATGGCACAGAATAAGTACTCATTAATTGATACCTTCTATCATTATTATTAGAAATACTACTATATTAACTCCCAGTTAGGTTTGGATGGCTTTAAGTCTTTTGAAATAACCAATGTGTCTATTTGTTTCCAGTCATTGTCCTAATTGTTTAGTTTAACTCTCAGGCAGTTCTTTTAGTCTGGATTTGGAGATTCCTCATTTTGTGCCTCCTAATACCATATAACTTTCCACATGATAAAGGAACTAAGATGTGGTACCTATCACACCTTGGAATGATGTTGACTGTCTCAAAAGCTGTATGAAATTGTGGTTTTATTTTAACCATATTCATTACCTTTGTATTAAACTGAATCTTTTGAAAACCAATTATACAAAATTTTTTAAATAATAGCATCTTTTATCATTTATTTTTCCTGATTATAAAGGTAATTATATTTTTGTAGAAAATTGGGAAAACTATAGAAAAGTATTAAGAAAATGAAATATTTAAAAATTTCCTATAGTGTGATCATATTGACTGGAGTGCTACTTTGATATAAATCAGAACATTCTACTTCCATGCTCTCCATACTTCGTTCATTTCCCAGAGAGGTCATGGCCTGAAGGCCTGTAGGTCTGCCCGCTTACTGCACGCTCCACCTCAGTCCTCCCACCACCTTGGCTCTGAGCTCCAGCCACTCAGCCTTCTTGCAGTTCCTCACAGTCTCTGCCTCAACTACTCCTGCTTTACTACTACTCCACATAACCACAGACTTACTGCCTTACTTCCTTCAAATCTTTGCTCAAGTATCACCTTATCAGAGCCTTTCCCAGGTCACCTAAAGTAGCACCTCCATCAGCACCCCCTTCCCCTGCTTTATTTTTCTTCATAACATCTTTTTTCTGATTCTCTGTTATCTGATTGAGTCTTCTCTGTTGACATCTTTTTCATTAGAGGGCAGGGCCTTTGTTTAATTCACTGAGGTTTCCCAGAACCTACAATGCCTGGCACAAAGAAGATACTTAGTAAATATTTGTGGACTGAATGCATCCTACTGCTTAGAAATACTATGGAGTCTTTGTTTTCTTGTTTCTTTTCTGTATTGATGCTTGACTGTATGCGTGTATTTTCACTATTTGTGTGATTGTATTTAAGCAGTTTATATAGTTCTGTGGTCTGCTGCTTTCATTTAATCTTACAAGCCTTTTCCAGCATTGTTGAACATTCTTAGTAACTTCGTCTTCTCGCTCCATTGAATACAAATTCCACCCCACCTGCTGTTTTGTTTTCATTTTGGTTTTTAACTCTCTTTTCAGAAGGGCCTACACTGCATCTCTGGGAGAGACAGCGGTTGCATTTGACTTTGGGCCATTGTCAGCAGTCCCAAAGCACATATTTGGACAAAAGGCAAAGAAGAAGTAGCAGCTTACCCTCTGTACATCTTATATGAGAATGGGGAGACTTTCCTTACATACATTAGTCTGTTGCACAGGTAAGCTGAGGGGGGGACCCACCTGAAGTGAAAGTTGAGCTTGTGCTGCAGTATAGATTGTCATGGTTGGACCCGGGGTCCATGTTTATGAGTTTGTGGAAATATTGCAGCCTTTCAACGCTGGCTTGCCCATTTTGGAGAAAAAAGTTTGTACAGATCATTTGACCTCTTTTTCTTTATATTATTTGGGTGAGTTCTATAGAATAATCCCTTAAGGCTGGATTTGTGTTCGCAAAGTCTAGTCAATCAAAAAGTATTTACAGATGGTCCCCAACTTAGACTTACAATTTTATGATGGCACAAAACCAGTTACATTTAGGAGAAACTGTACTTTTAAGTTTTTCATTTTGATTTTTTTCCCAGGATAGTGATAGTCAGTTGATAGCTTCTTGTGATGCTGGGCAGTGAGCACAGCTCCCAGTCAGCCACATGATCAGAAAGGTAAACAGCTGACACACTTACAGCCATTCGTGTGTCACTCTCAGTATAGTACTCAGTAAATTAGAGATATTTAACACTTTATTATAAAATAGGCTTCATGTTAGACGAGTTTGCCCAATTGTAGACCAATGTGAATGTTCTGAGCACATTCAACGTAGGCTTGGCTAAGCTATGATGTTTGGTAGGTAAGGTGTATTAAATCCTTTTTGACTTAAAATATTTTCAACTTAATAATGAATTTATTGGAACGTAACTCCACCTTAAGTCAAGGAAGATCTGTATCGTGGATCTTATTGAACAAGGTACCATGGGGATGGTGAGACATGGCAATCTGATCTTTTAATGTCCCCGTTGTGGGGAAGAGACATACATAACCATGGAAAGGTAATGATTTAGACTATATTCATGGTTCATAAAAGCCCAGAGGAAGGAGAGATGATTCTGACTGAAAAAGTTAAGGAGATTTTCATAGAGAAGGACTGTGTCATATGGAACTTGGGCTTTAATGCAGGATTAAATGAAGCATCAATGACTATTTTAGTCAGAAGTGCTGCTTTGAAGTCAAGTATGAAAATAGGCAAGTGCAAGTATTGTTCAAGGTCCCAGTGATTAAACACTTGGGACTAGAGCTGAAGGTTCAAGTAGGGGGCATTTAGGGATAAACCTGGAGGTATCTGTCCAGTGAAAACTCGGTAGTTAAGGGATGTGGAGTTTTTTCTGTAGGAATAGGGTAATAGGAAGATAGTGATGGTTTCTAGACGAGGATAAAACAGTTGGCTGGAAAGGGATTGGAACACAGGGACTTCTAAAGAAACTTCCAAAATTTAGCTTACAGTCCTCAAGAGTTTAAACTCTGGTGGTAATGTGAGGGAGAAATGAACATAGTAAATACTACAAAGGAAGGGTCAATAAGACTTAGTTGCTCTTTGGATAAGAGAGTGAGGCATTGACACAAATAGTGAGGTCAGGAAAGGCAACTAATTTGAAACAAATAATTCCAGTAATTTGGAAGTATTCCACGGACAGTTGGAAATACAGGACTAGTGAGAAAACTGTTCTGGTGAGAGAGTCAGTAGAGTATAAGAATTCTGGGAAAGTTCATAATTAGGCATAGGGCCCAAGTCTGAACATCATGATTTATTTATAAATCAGCTCAATAGGTATTTATTCAGGGCTCAATATGTAGCAGAATGTGGGAATACAAGATCAAAGGCAGAGTCCCTGCTGTGTGGTTCCTTGATCATCAGAGAGTCATGCTGCAGACCAAAACCATTGTACAACTTGAGTCGAGTGGTGAAGGCATAAACCACAGTGAACTGAGGGCTGGCCCCACTCGGCCTCTGCACTGTTGACAGGGGCTGCCCCTGGGGCGATGCTCAGCAGCATCTCTGGCCTCTAGACACCAGTAACCTGTCCCCGTCCTCCCAGCTGCGGCAATCACAAATGTCTCCAGATGTCACCAGTGGCCCCCTGGGGACAAAATTATCTCCAGTAGAAAAGCATCAAAGAGGTGGAAATCGAGTGGGAAAGTGAAAAAGTGGAGACATTGGGAATAGACCAAATTTTTAATCAGTGTCTGATAGCTGGAGACAGAGTCAAAAGGGGTTTTAAGTGATAGGTACAGTCCGGTCTTCTGTCAACATTTCCCGAGGATGTTTTCACTCTTTTTAGCCCTGGGAGTGTGGGCAAGCTGCTGGGCCCATTGCCCATGCACCCTGCTGCTGAAGACAACTATGGCTACGATGCTTGCGCTGTGCTCTGCTTACCGTGTGTCCCTAACATCCTGGTGATTGCTACTGAATCAGGAATGCTGTATCACTGTGTTGTGCTGGAGGGGGAAGAAGAGGATGACCAAACAGTAAGTCAGGCGATCGTGGGCATATTCGTATCTCCAGCACTGGGGACAGTTCTTAGAATGGTATGAAGGCTTCGTATAGGAGGAATTTTATACTTCACGTGTGTGTGTGTGTGTGTCTGTGTGTGTGTGTCTGTGTGCGTCTGTGTGTGTGTCTTTGTGTGTGTGTCTGTGTGTGTGTGTGCGCTCAGTTGTGTCTGACTCTTTGCCACTCTGTGGACTGTAGCCCACCAAGCTCCTCTGTCCATGGGATTCTCCAGGCAAGAATACTAGAGTGGGTTGCCATTTCCTCCCTCTGGGGGATCATCCTGACCCAGGGATCAAACCCATGTCTCCTGTGTTTCCTGCTTTGCAGGCCGATTCTTTACCTGATGAGCTACGTATCTGGCACTGATTTTGGAATTTTATATCTGGCACTATTTTGGAAACTTAACACTCAAAATTAATTGAAGCCCACTCTAAATACTTAAACTGAAAAAAGTTAGGATGTACCCAGCTTATTTGGTCCAGCAGCCTACATGTTTCTTAACTTTAAACTGCTATGTTTGGTGACAGGTGTAAAGAACCTTTGAATAACTGAATTGGCTCTTCTCTAAATTTGTGTGTTTACATCTTCCCAAGAGCAGAGAAGCCTTTTGTTCTCTTTTAAGAGTAACAAAGCAGTGTTGGAATAGAGGGTGAAATTAAGAAAAGTTTGGAAGCACTGTTTGATACAGCTTTTTGCTTCTGTTTTTAGTTGTGTAAATTTTCAAAGGAACATGAAACACTAAAGTTACAGTGCAGGTTTTTTGTTTTTTTACAGTCAGAAAAGTCCTGGGATTCCAGGACTGACCTCATTCCATCTCTGTATGTGTTTGAGTGTGTTGAGTTGGAGCTTGCCCTGAAACTGGCATCTGGAGAGGATGAGCCCTTTGATTCTGACTTTTCTTGTCCAATCAAACTTCACAGAGGTAAAGTGTTATTTAGTTCTTATATCTCATTATATTTATACGAGATTATCACATACCATTCCTGTGTAATTTGTTTTTTGTGTGGTTCCAGCCTTTAAAAATTTGACTACTAGGTTCTTTTGGCCTTTTAGCCACAATGTTATACTGTAGATTCAAGAAAAACAAATTTCCCAAGTTTTCATTCAGATCGTGGTCTTCAGGCTGGATCAACTCAGATTTATAATAGTCATTTTTTTCCCCTAGTCTAATCAAAAGTAGGTTCATTATTCAAATTGTTAAATGTATGCAAACTTTAATAAACTGTAAAAATTTTAAAATAAAGTGATAATATACTTGTATTAAGATATCTCTTTAAACTACCTTTCCTCCTTTGAGAACATACCATCTTGTTATACCCAGACCTATTTGAATGTCACCTTTTTGTCCTTTTTTTCTTTTGCTTTAACTTAGCTGGGTTGGATCCAGAGCTTTCTGGCAGCTTCTCTCTTCATCTAGGACGCTCTTGGCTAAACTGCTGAGACAGTCACAGTGTGTCACCTGTGTCATTCAGACTCAGAGCGCTTGAGTGGAAGGAGTTGGTAACTAGGAGTGTGGAGTGTCCTAGGGCTTAGTTACAGCTCTAACATTAATCGGCTCTGTAGTATTGGACATTTATTCAGCCTCTCTGATTATTAATTTTCTCACCTAAAAATAATAGGGATAACATCCGATGATCTCTAAAGTCCCTTCTGACATAAAAATCCTATAATCCTATTTGCTCCTCAACTTTCTCCTTTAGGATCTCAGTGTCTTCCCTGTGAAGAATGAGGAACAAAAGCTTCCTCAGTCGGGAATAATGGGGTGAACCTTTCATGGTTTTCCTCTCTTCAGTCCAGAGAAAGGGAATTCTCCTGAAGCAGCCTGACCTAATCTGCTTACAGTCTTATTAGCCAATTTGCCCAGGTTTGGTAATACTGGCTTCAACTCTGTACTAAAGTATAATCTAACATTTAAGAGCATAGTAGCCTTTATATAATAAACCAGCAAAGAGAACTCATTGGGCATGTCTGGTCTCTAACTGGAGAGATATAGTCTAAATATTAAGTCTCAGAACTTTGCTTTATAGATGAGGAAATTGAGACCTAGTGAGGTAAAGTCACGTAAACTAATTGATACATATGTCTTGGGGAAATCTTAATTGTAGGCTTTTTTCTTGATTCTTTGAATAAGAGAACATTTTCATATATGAAACTAATGAATTTTTCACTCATTCATGTTTATACTTAAAGCATATTATAATCACTGAAACATTCCCAGATTTTTAATGACATAAATGCATGGCTTATGTTACCACATATCTTGTCAGGGCTGTCTGGCAAATTTATGACTGCAGTTACTAGTATTTCCTTTTTCATAATAGATTGTCACATCCAAATATTAGGTTTTTTTCTGTTGACTTGAGCTCCACAGACACATTTCAAAAAGCCATTTTAAACAGTAGGAAACCTAATGAGATGATTTAAGCTTTGGAAGTCCCAAATTAAGGTTTGGGCAAATGAAGAGAAACTTTTCAGTACTTTATTGTTCAGAGAGATGATTACCATAGAGATTGCCAGAAGCCTTTTTTTTTTTTTAACTGTTCATAACACAATGCTATTTTCAGCGGTGTTATGCAGAACACCAACATATAAAAAGATAAAAATAATATAACATTTACTTCTATAAACTCAGCAGTAAGAAAGTGAGGATGTTAGATAAAAGAAAAATTTGGTTTAGGAGCTTATGGTTGACAGTTGCCACCTTAAATCAGCTTTAGTATATACATTTTTTAATATCTTGTTTTCATTGTTTAATGTTTTAAAAATCCTGAGTCACAGGGATAAATATAAATTATTACTCATCTTTTAGTTTAATGATAGTGTTACTGATAACTAGGGCTTCAAAGAAATAGAGGAAAAAATAGAGAAACTTTCATTAAAATTACATAATAATTGCTCATATTTCTTGGTGTAAATATAAATACAAAAATTATATCTAAAATTTCAACAAACAATTCTCTGTAAGTCAGCATTATCAGGACAAGTAAAACTGCACGTTTCACACCTGACTTACCACCTGTGACAGGACTGTTCACTAAGCTGCTGTGCTGAAGTCTTTTCAGCACCTATGCTGGAGGAGTGCAGTAGCTTCAACAGTTTTATGTAAGTAGATGTGTGCAAGCACAGGCTTTTTACAGAGCTAGAGCCTTTCTTACAGTTTTATTTTGAAAACTGTAAATAAATGCACAGAGATGGACAGAAAGGCATAAGGTCAGTTCCTTGATAGCAGGTGTTTATGTTCAGTGAACTCTGTGTTAATACTTGGAAAAAGAACATGTTTGAAATGAGTTTCTTAATTATACTTTTAAAATGTATTTGAAAACCGAAGTCATCTTTTTAAATTCCCAAACCCCTGACATAGTGCCACAGTGTGAAGGTCCTATTGACCTTGCATCACTTCCATCACCAGATGCATTTGTGGCCTACTCAGGTGAATTCTTTTAGTTTTCTAACGGCTTCCTTTATATTGTTGATTCCATTTTCAGATCCCAAGTGTCCTTCAAGATACCACTGTACTCATGAAGCTGGTGTACATAGTGTTGGGCTAACTTGGATTCATAAACTTCACAAGTTTCTTGGGTCAGGTGAGTTTTTGTGCTTTTCAGTATGTTTCATAGAGTCTATCAAAAATTAGTTTGGAACAGAAAAACAATAGAAGTTATGACACCAAAAGATTGTTCTTTGAAAAGATGAGCAAAATTGAGAAACAAGGCTGACCAAAATAGGTCAATACTGCAATTAGAAATGAAAGAAGGGCTATTCCTGCTGACCATACAGAAATATGAGATTATAAGGATATACCAAGAACAAAAGATGATAAGGGAATACCAAGAACAACTGTATGCCAATTAGACAAGCTAAATGAGATGGACAGATTTCTGGAAAGATACAAATCAACAATACTGACTAAAAAGAAATAGAAGATTCGAATAGACCTATTATGTAACAATATAGAGCATGACATTGAATCAGTAATATTGTGCTTTGCTCAGTCATGTTTGATTCTTTGCAACCCCCTGGGCTGTAGCCCACCAGGCTCCTCTATCCATGGAATTTTCCCAGCATGAATACCGGAGTGGGTTACCATTTCCTACTCCATGGATCTTCCTGACCCAGGGATCGAACCCACATCTCTTATGTCTCCTGCATTAGCAGGAGGATTCTTTACTACTGCACCACCTAGGAAGCCCTTTGAAGAATTAATACCAATTCTTCTTAACTCTTACAAAAATAGAGGAGAAAACACTTCCCTGATCACTTTATGAGGATAATATTGTGATAAAAGCCAGACAACAACATCCAAAAAAGACTAAAGACTAATATCTCTTATGGGTATAGACGTAAAAAACAATCTTGTAAAACAGGAACAAAAGATGGAGGACCCACTTTGCAATTTCAAAACTAATAAGAAAGTTACAGTAATCAAAACAGTATGATAATTGATGTAAGGATACAGATACAGGTCAATGAACAGAATTGAGAGTCCAGAAATATACTCTTAAATTTATAGTAAGTTGGTTTCGGCAGTGGTCCTAGAACAATTACACGGGGGAAAGAAAAGTCTTTTCAACAGATGGTGCTGGGACAAGTGTACATCTACATGCGAGAATGAAATTGGACTATTACCTCATGCCAGACACAGAAATGTACTCAAAATTGATCAAAGACTAAAATATGAAAACAAAAATGATATACCACGTAGAAGAAAACACTAAAAACAGCCTACAGAATGGGGGTAAATATTTGCTATCCGTATATCTGATAATGGATTTGTGTTCTATAATGTGTTCTTTTGTAGATGAAGAAGATAAAGACAGTTTACAGGAACTGGCTACAGAACAGAAATGCTTTGTAGAACACATTCTTTGTACAAAGCCGCTGCCATGCAGGTAAGGACCGTCTCGCCCTTGTAAACACAGATAGTAGTTGTTTCAGTAATTCAGGTCCATGGGTACATGTGAATATAACACTCACATGTAGACAGGATTCTTCATGCCAAGAATCTGTTCTTCAAAAGCTCTCCTCTGCCCATGGCCACTCCACATTGTGTCCTCTGTCTCAGAGGTATTTCCCCTGTCATAACCCCAGGCTTCACTTGACTGACTATGATTCTTCTATCTGATCTTAATATCATTTTATAGAGGGTTCCCTTGATTTCCCAGAGCCCCTTCAAATTCTTTTATTCTTTATCTTTGAAGCACATATGTATATTCATGTTTGTATTTATTTACTGTCACCACTACTAGAATATATATGTTTCATGAAGGCAGAGACCATGTCTGTTTCATACTTTTTATATATATAAAATTCATTTTCGGCTGTGCTGGGTCTTCCCTGCGCTGTAGTCTTCTCTAGTTGCACCACGCGGGACTGTTTCTCATTGCAGTGTGAGGGCTTCTCATTGTGGTGGGCTTCTCTTGTTGCAGAGCACAGGCTCAGTAGTTGGGGCACATGGGCTTAGTTGCTCCAAGGCATGTGGGATCTTCCCAGACCAGGGATCGAACTCATGTCTCCTGCAGTGGCAGCTGGATTCTCTACCACTGAGCCACCAGGGAAGCCCTGTTTCATACTTTATTTATACCGTCACCTCATGTCTGTACACTGAAGTGTCTTGACGGGGTGCCTGGGATATACTCAGTAAATATTTGATGACTAGAATAAACCAAAATAGGTTCCTCTGGAAAGGGCCTAGAGTGAGTAGAGGAGACCTGAGCAGGCAGTCAGCACTTTCTTCCAAGCAGCGAGTGGAGGATGAGGAACCCAGCCCAGGAGGGAAACTGGAGTAAAGGACTGCCAGACAGTGAAAGAGAACCCAGGGAAGGATGCTTGGGAGGAGGATGTTTCAAAGAGGCAGCAGTGGGCAGCAGCCTCAGATAAGCACAGCAGAGCATTGCAGAGGTGAAGTGTCCACATGGAGGCTCATCAGGAACCACAGAGAAATGCTGTTGGGGCAGGAGAGGATAGCACGGGTGGAAAATGAATGGGGAAAACGGGCAACAAAAATCTCATGTATGAACATTTCATAAAGAGGTAAAATTAAACAGTATTGAATACGAATGGATACGTACATAGATAGGAAAGCTATAAAACAAAACAAGAACCTGAGTATCATAGAAATCAAGTGGAAGGTTGTGGTCAGGGAGAGTCACATGGGAGGTCTAAGGCCCCTGCAGTGCTCTAAGGCTTGGCCTGGAGAGTGGTTGCAGAGTGCACATATGTACTCCTTTGTGTGTATATTTCACACACTAAAAACACAAAATAAAAATTTTAACTTCCCAGACTCCCTCGACTCACCATCACTCCCGTCCCTCTGCAAAATAAGACAACTGAAAGATATGGCAGGAGAAGCAGTGCTGCAGGCTCCTGTGGAGAGACTGCTGGCTGTAAAGGGAGAGGGAGTAGGTTGAGAGTGCTTCAGATGGGACAGGTGTGAGCTGTTTATAAGCTGAGGGTAAGCAGACAGTGGGGAGGTTGGTGATCGTAGAGTTGTTCTCAGAAGGGTGGGGGGGAGGATGTCCACTGCACAGGGGCAGAAACAAGCTGTGGGAGTGGGAGCAGCACACGGGTAGGAGAGGAGCGCACTGGCAGGAAAGACAGCTCCTGTCTGAGGTCCGCAGTTTTCAGTTTCTTCAGTGGAGTAAGAACCATGACTTGAATGGAAGGTGCCTGCTGTGCACGGTACAGTGAATCCTGTGACACAGATGCTGGCCTGCGTTGAATTTTTTAATGGCAGAAAGACACTACTCAAGAGATTCTGAGCTCTTAACTGGGTGGGGTGCTCTGCTAGGTTATGCAGAGGTCTCTGGGGCTTCTGGGCGGGTTGGGGAGAAAGACACAGAGAACTGGCTTCATGGTATCAGGGTAACTGCTGAGATGACAGCAAGTACCAGAGGGCTGTGGGCTCCTGAGTGACCTGCAAGTCAGTGGCCTGCCTCAGGCTGCTGAGTGACAGCTTGATCTAGCCCCATTGGAGCTGTAAGTGGTACGGGTTTTCCCGTCACCACCTCTGAGGTTACTGCCCTGATAGCATGTCCCAGGCAACTGCTAGCCCAGGCCTGAGGCGGCCACAAACCTCAGCCGTGTTGTTGCTTTGGGCCCACTGCCTTGGCTGCTCTGCAGTGTAACTGTGGCTGTGTGTTCTTTTCAGGCAGCCAGCTCCGATCCAAGGATTCTGGATTGTCCCTGACATCCTGGGGCCAACAATGATCTGCATCACCAGTACCTATGAGTGCCTCGTCAGGCCTTTACTGTAAGTCCTACCCTTGTGTTCCCACACAGCTCCCGTTAATTCTGCAAAATCTAAGCTCGGATGTTGCCCTCAGTAACCAGACTGAAAAGACATGGTTTATGCTCTGGCTTCTGACTGGAGGGTTGAAAGTGGGGTATTTCTGTTGCTCCTGCCATCTCTGGAAGAGTTTATTTTAGGCATAATTTCTGGCATCTCCTTTGGCTAGCAGAGTCGAGAGCTTTAAAGTGTGGAAAGAATACTAAAATACCGAACTCCGTCATTAATATGAGTTAGATAGATTTAGTGATTTTAAACTCTGTCAGGCTCAGCAGTGCTAGCCATTTACCTCCGCTGCATCCTATAATCAGACCAGCGGGCTACAGTCCATGGGGTCACAGAGTTGGACACGACTGAGCGACTAAACCACCACACTACAAGGACAGCACTGTTATCATCATTCCATAGACGAGGGAACAGGAATAGAGAGGTTAAGTAGATGCTGAAGTCATAGGGGAACACCGAGAATGAGGCTGCAGATATGGGGCTTTCTCACTTAAAAGTCCACACTCACTCTTAATTTCTACATCTCTGCCAGCTTCACAGGCTCATCATAGAATGTGTAAACTCAGGAAGAAAGGTGGTATGCAGCTGAACTCATAATTCTTGTTCCTCTTAAGGAACCCATAGTGAGCTATTGGTTATCTAGATACCTTCAAATCATTTTTCTGCCAACTCCCTGAAATGTAAATTGTCTATGTAAAGTAACGTTATTAACAAACGCCCAGGTTAGGATTATTGCAAAGTCAGTCACTTGCCAAGCTGTTAAAGTCTTCAGTCTTTGAAGTTTTCTGAAGTTATTGGGAGTTTTTGTTATATATTATAGTTTCTTAACCCTCAGAATTCTGGATAAATGCAACATGTTTCTTATACTTAAAGCAAGTATCTCCATGGTCAGTTTTATTTATTTTGCAGAAGCACAGTCCATCCAGCGTCTCCTCCCCTGCTTTGTACCCGAGAGGATGTTGAAGTAGCAGAGTCTCCCCTCCGTATTCTGGCTGAAACCCCGGATTCCTTTGAAAAGCATATTAGAAGCATTTTGCAACGTAGTGTTGCAAATCCAGCATTTCTGAAGTATGGGATTTAGGGCATATCACTTTTTTGCTTTAATTTATGGCTGTGTTGGGTCTTCATTGCTACATGTGAGCTTCCTCTAGTTTCAGTCAGTGGGGACTTCTCATTGCGGTGGCTTCTCATGTTGCAGAGTACGGGCTCTACTGCACGGGCTTCGGTAGTTGGTGGTGCATGGGCTTAGTTGCACCACAGCATGAGGGAATCTTAGATTCTGGACCAGAGATCAAATCCATGTCCCCTGTACTGGCAGGCAGATTCTTACCCACTGGACCACTAGGGAAGTCCCAAGGCCTATCAGTTTTAAACAGCACCTCCCTTCTCTGTTTTGTAAAATCTCTGTTTTCATCCTCTTTGTCCTCAGCTGTTTCTTTTCATATACTTATTATGTTGGAAGAAACAAAGGGCACCTTTAATCGGCTAGTGAGAACAGAGGGAGAGAACACATACCAGGAGACATTTGAGAAGAATAAACAGGAACTGTAAAAAGTAGTTATGTCATGAGTTTGTTTTCAGTTGTTTTATTCAACTAAGGATAGAATTTTTTTTAAGATCATCTGAAAAGATATGGCTCCTCCTCCTGAAGAATGTCTTCAGCTCATCAGCAGAGCCACCCAGGTGTTCAGAGAACAGTACATTCTAAAACAGGATCTGGCAAAGGAGGAGATTCAGCGGAGGTAGGACGGCCTCTGTTCATAGACCAATCAGTCCCTGGCTGGTACCAGGCTTCTGATTAAACTTCTTTTGTTCTTAAAGGGTTAAATTGTTATGTGACCAAAAAAGAAACAATTAGAAGATCTCAACTATTGTCGAGAGGAGAGGTAAGTGCCAAGACCAGAGAGGAAGCAAACAGTTCAGCTAGACTAGAGCTGGAGCTTTCCCCTAAGATAGTGAGCAACATTAGCGGCTTCACTATCATGGTGGACTCCTAGAGACTCTTGCTTTTTGTGCCATTAGGAAAAGTCTACGGGAAGTGGCTGAGCGCTTAGCCGACAAATACGAGGGAGCCAAGGAAAAACAAGAAGACATCATGAACAGGTCAGTGGGCTCTATAAACTGCATAACGTTCAGCTCCCCATTAAGGTACCACTAGTGTTACAATACTCAGGTGCTGGGCACTGCCTGCGAGGTGTATCCTACAGAACGCAGTGCAGTGTTGCTTTCCCCAAACCCACCCTGGAGGGCCCTCCTTCACAAGCACCAGATTCATACATTAGAAGCTTCAGTTGGGATTGTGTTCCTCCCAAAGAGCTGAGATCTTAAGCTGCGACGTTTGCTTATTACTTCTTGCACAGGATGAAAAAAGTGCTTCACAGTTTTCACTCTCAGCTCCCAGTTCTCTCTGACAGTGAGAGAGACATGAAGAAAGAATTACAGCTGATACCTGATCAACTGAGACATTTGGGCAATGCCATCAAACAGGTAGGAATGGAATACAAAGTGGCTACATTTGGTTGGTCCTTTTAAAGTGTTCCTTCTACAGAAAATAATTTTTTCAAGTGTAAAAAGAATAGGCTAAAATAAATATTATGAAAATGTGTAGCAAACCACAACTAAAGTGTCTGTGTTCTTTTTGATACGTAAGGTTACTATGAAAAAGACTATCAACAACGACAGATGGAAAAGGTACTGAGTCCTCAAAAGCCCACCATTACTCTCAGCGCCTACCAACGAAAATGCATTCAGTCCATCCTGAAGGAGGAGTAAGTAGTACTACTAATCAGCTGTTACTGCCAGGTAGTTCTTACTTTGCAAAATGCCGAAATCAACCTTTCTTTGCCCAGATAAGAGCATTTGACATTTTGCAAGTCAAGTAATTACCAAGACAGGAGGTCTATGATAGTGATAAATAAGGATTTAAGCGATGAGTATGGATGGAGTGTCAAAATGGATGTCTTTCTTTGTAATTCTGTTGGGTGGTCCAGGTGTTCCCTAGTGAATATGTTCAAAAATATTTCCAGCAGTTGCACTACTGGATTTGTTGCTTCTATCCTTAAATGAATTCCCATCACCATCCATCTGAAACCTTAAGCCATTAATTTTAGCAAAACACTTCTAAGATATTTCAACATGACTAAATTCTTAAGAATCAATGTTTTAATTATTAATGGCTTATTAATTCATTGTATTCCCCCGAGTGAGTAACTATATGATTTTACAGGGGTGAGCACATAAGAGAAATGGTGAAGCAAATTAACGACATCCGAAATCATATAAACTTCTGAACCACCAGAAACAGACTCGCATCTGAAGTTAACACATGTGAAGGCTTAATCTCATTATAAAAAGAACAAGTAGCACTAATTTATAAAGAAGCAGGTGCCTTGTTAGCATATCAGTCTCATAATTTATAAAGAGGTATTCTGGATGAACTTTGTGATTGTATATCACTTTTTATACTGTTTTATAATTATTTGAATAAATGCTTGTATTTAAAAAAAAGCCTGAGATTTTGAGCTACACACTGCCAGACCTCCATAAACCCTGAGTTTTCTCCATATTTGAGCAAGAATAAAAGCTGCATCTTAAAGTATAGCAACACCAGAAATGTGACTCTGAAGAGAGAACCCTCAGATTCAAAGAAAAAGGCCACACAGTATACTAGGCAGCAGCTTTTTAATTTGAACACTTTCTTAAGGACACACCTCCAGTACAGTTAACAAATGGTTATACCTGAAATCTGCTCAGAGCGGAACTCAGGCTCCACGGTTGCAAGGCCACCACTGGCTCACTTCCATGACAGGCATGTATTACCTTTCAGAGCTGACTTGGGCTATGCTGTGTCCCGGTACATGTCACTGATGGGTGTGAGGTGCACATGTAGGATCTCAAATGGAGAAACAGAGCTTGGTATACAGTATATGATTTTGTCCTTTAGATAATATTTTTATACCTGCCAAATATGAGTTCTGAAAGGTAATACTATACCTGCCTAGAAATGGCTAAGTGACTGCCAATGAAAAGCCACATGGTAAGGTAGGTTACAGGTAAGGGGTAAAATCAGGTTAGACATGCGTGGGAACATGTTTACATGGACTGAATACAAGCACAGGAACACTTGTGAAACCCGACCTTTTTGTTTGTCTTGGAGGGCTAAACACTGCCTTCCAAATCAGTTTCCCATTTATACAGAAAACCCAGTTTAAAGAGGTGTTTCATACCAGAAAGACATTGTTAACAAAACCTAGTCTGTTTGTGTTTTTCTAGCAGATTTTTCTCCAAAAAGTGGGTTCCAACAATTTGCATCTGCCACTATAAAGACTACTCACACTTTCCTAATTATGATTTTATTGGCCCAGAACCATCTTATGGAGAAAAACATGAGCAAGGTGCCCAGTCTCAGCCTAGCAGTTCCCTGGGAGCTGTAGTTCAGTTCATTCAGGAAGATTATGAATTATCCACCTTGATTTACTACAGTGCCAGTTTTAATAATAATCTAAAACAAATGAGCTTGGAGTTTATCCAAGGAACTGATCTTATACTTACATAATTTAAAGTGATTGCATTTTTGGAATTAATAAAATTCCCTGTAATTCAATGAGAATACATGTTTCCTTTAAAGGAAACAAAGTACCCCATTCTACAAAAGGTCTTTAAACCAATTAAAATGTTTCATGCATGCAAGCCTACACAGCACTATTTCCATAATTAGTATTTACTTTCAAATTCATAATCATTAATGTAAGACTCACGGCAGTAGCCCAAGGAGTGAGGTATGTAGGCCATATCTTGTCTTATGGAAGACAGAAATAAAGATCTTTAGGGCTAGTTCATTGTGACTTCATTTATAACAAAGAATTCAAGTTGTAGGTTTACTTGAGCCAGAAAATCTACCTAATCCACTTAATTCCCACATAGTTCCTTCACACCACCAATCACAAAAAGTACTTGAAAATAAGAGTTTTACTTTTGAACCACCTGTATGATGAATTATTGACAAAACAGCATAGCCTTCCACTGGCTAACTACTTGCAGGTAAACAGTGAACACACATCCCATTCTTGTGCTTTCTGCAACACTTCATAAGGCTATGGCAAAGACAACCTGTCCACTGATGCTTTCTCCACACAGGAACGAATTTAACCTCATAGAAATGACAAAGCAGATTTCCAAACTGATGAACTAGGTGGGTTTCCCCAACTTCACCATAAGCATCATCACACTCCAGGTCTAAAATACAAAAGAAAAATACAAAACAGGTATCTGCCAAACCGGTATCACCATTTTTGTATCCGACACTTTTGAAACAGTACTCAAATCCACTGATTCAAGTTGAAAATAAAATAAGCAGCAGACTTATACATTTATACTAGGTGTTGTCAGACACAGCTTGTTTTATTAATGTTTCTTCCACTGATCCAATAACTAAAACAGTTAGATGGTGTGGGTTCAGCTTGACCCTGATACCTGTGGGTCCACAAAACTTACCAGGTAGCAGAAAAAGTGCTTCCAAACAGTTTCTTGTGCTTTTCCTTTAACCTCAACTTCCAATACATATAGCCCCAGCCAAGTTTTCAAATTTTCTAAATTAATTCAGTTCCAACTGAATCGGTTTTGTTTGCCACCGTCTTACGGTTCTCAGGCAAGTTTCAGTAGCATTTAAGGTCTTCCAATGCAAGATAAAATAGTTTAAAAAAAAATACACGGAGCTAGGAAATACAGTCACTAGCCAATGGCCTGCTCTCAAACTTCATATTTTAATATAAAATATTCATACCGCATACTACACCTGTCTGCTAGCTGAATACTGTTATTGATAAACTCTAGACAACAGGAAAAAAAATTCTCTCTTCCAACATCTATGAACAGTAAATGTCATTTCAAACACTATTAGAAGGGTGCTTTAGGGCAGGGAAATGTCGATAAAGCAGGCAAGGAAACAGCACTTTCTCCAGCACCAAGTCTGATCCCACGCTCGCTGGAGCCCAGTCTGGAGCCTGGTTAGTGTTCCCGTCTGGAAGGTCTTTTTGCTGCAGATTCCCCTGGCTGTTTGCTGTTCCTGTGCTGCACAGTCTCCTCCCACTAGAATTAAACATTTCTCCAGTCTTCCTTTTTGTGTGTGTGACTTCTTCAGTTAATAGTTAAATAATAATTAATGTTGCTCTAAAGATGAGTTAAAAACCCAAAGTGCAGGCTAGAATCCTGCCATGAGGGTGTCATGTCTCGGGGAGCTGGTTAATATCTGTCAGTTTGGTGTCATTCAGAATTGCCCGGATTCTCTCCAGGGAGTCCGCCTGTCGGATGCGCTCTAATTGCACCTAGAGAAATAACGCAGTGACGTAAGTGCAGGTGGCTCTTGCTTGACTTTCTGGTTTACTGTGATTGTTTAGCTGAAATGGAAATAACTCACCAGAGACAAGTCACTTCAAAGAAGGCAGCAAGGACAAGTAAATTAAAAAACAATTCCCGGGAGGGAGGTTCAAGCGGGAGGGGACATATGTATACCTATGGCTGATTCATGCTGATGTTGAAGGAAACCAAACACTACTGTCAAGCAACTATCCTTCAATTAAAAATAAGTTTTTAAAAGATTAAAATAAAACTAAGAAATACTTCCCCACAGCTGCTGTGTAACAGACCCAGTGTAAGGCGCTGGGACTACAGAGATGAATGTGACCTGATCCCTGGGAAGCTATAGTTCAGTTGAAGGAACAAGCTTTACAGAATTTCAGCACAATATACTAAACACTATGCCTCGGGACTCAAAGAGGGTTCCATAGGGAGGAAAAAGCTAGTAAGCAGGGCCTTGGAAGAAGGAACAAGGGGGCAATGAGACAAGGATGCTTCCAGGGGGAACACCATGTTGGGTGCAAGGAACCACAAGTAGTTTTTAAAAATTAAGAGTATAAAATGCAAGGTGTAGAGAGAGAGGCCTGGTTGGGAAAAGTCTTACATGCCATGTAAGGGCTTTATACACCACCCTTAAGGGCAGCAAGGAGGAAGAAAAGGTGTACATGTGAGGGACAATGGAGGGACAGGTTTCCAGCTGAAATGACCAGGCAGGAATATGGGGCAGGGGCAGCCATAGTCCCTAGTCTTCTAGACTTCGTCAGAGGTTGAGTCAGGGATTAGAAAATTCTCCTGGAGGCCAAGAACCCCGAAAGTGCGTCCTCGGTGTTCCATCTAGGGGTTTCCCAAATGCCTCACCTGAAGGGTCTGAGAAAGCTTTACGAAATCTCTCTGCACTTGTTCACTGACGTCTAGTTCAGTCTGCAACCTCTGAGCTTTGTTCTTCTCTTCAAACATTAGTTGTTCGACAGTAACCTGAAAAATACAAGTTTTTCATGAGGATTAATGCTGGAAAGCCACAGATCAGTCACTCAGGAAACCTGGGCAGCACTTGTTTCCTACTGCAAGAGAGGAAAAATAGTGCCTGTCACCCTTTAAGATGGTGTTGGTCTCCCTTTATTTCTGTCTTCACAAGGCAAGGGTGCAAGCTGCTTAAGCTACCTGCTCTAGATCCTAAAGTGAATCAAGTAATTAGAGCCAAATTAAAACGAAAGTGCAGGCCCCACCTCTCACCCCCTGCAGCCCACCGATAATGACTAACCATCAAAAATTTGCTGTTAAGATCAACAGCTATCATAGCAACAGGGAAAGAAACTTTAGAGCTTTTCTCTGACAATCATGACAGTTAAGCATCTGCCAGGAAAATCCTCTGAGTCAGCCTTAGGCAGCCCTGCTATCTCCAGTCTTCCTGACAGAAACTCCATCAGGAACCGTGCATGTGAGCCTTTCTAAAATCGAAGACTATCAAAAACACAACATTTTTACACTTAAAGGTCAGACCACAGCCCCCTGAAAGCAAACTTACCCCACAATTAGTCCCATGCACTTTTATTCTAACAGGACTAATCAGAATGTGGGCAGCAAATACGATTCAGTGCAACACTGGATAAAATCAATCAAATGGAATGGCACTTCCAGAGCAGTGTCTCTGGCTTCAATGGTGCCAAGTCTGGTTCATGGCCTTCAGCCAGCAGGGCCTGTGACAGACCCGCAAAGCTGGCAGTGTGCAGAAACCTAACCCAGCTCTGAAGACAGAAATCCATTTTCTCCCTGAAACAGAGAGTCACTAGCTTTCAGAAGGGGACTCTATCAAAAGAGCAGGGCTCAGGGAAGATGTGATCCTACATCCTTTTCATTGCTGTGGTTTTTTAAAATATTATTTATGTATTAGGCTGAGCCAGGTCTTAGCTGTGGCATGCAAACTCCTTGCTGTGGCAGGTCGGATCTGGTTCCCTGACCAGAGATCGAACCTGGATCCCCAGCCTTGGGAGCGCAGTCTTAGCCACTGAACCACCAGGAAAATCCGTGTTTTTGTTTGTTTTAATGAAACTGCCAACAAAAATGTTTCACCTTAGCAGCAGTTTCTTTCTTCAGCTGTTCTTCCAACGTCACTTTCATCTCCTGAAGACTCTCAAGCTGTTGAGACTTCTCTCTTAATGTGGACTCCAACTGTAAAATTAAGAAGGAAAAAGCTGAAACACAGAAACTCCCTGCAGGTGACAGCATGGCCGCCAGAGGAGCCAGTAGCCTGAAAAACTGCACCCAATGCTCGTCTTCCTAGGCCTTGGCTATTGGCTCTGCTTGGAATCCTCTCCTTACCCTCTGATATCTGTGGATTTTCAATCTATTCTTCAAGACCTATTGTTTCTTTTATTAAATATTTATTGGGTACCTCCTACATGCTGCAGGAGAGACAGACATGTAAGTTAACTGTGGCATATGACCATGGATGAAGAACTTAACTCTGCCAGAAAAGTTGGCAAGGGCTTCCTTGAAGAGATGACATCTGACCCTTAAAGGGGCTGTAAAGGGGAGAAGGTGGAGAGAGACTCCAAAAGGAGGGAGCTGACACATAAAAATAATGAGTTAAGGAACTGAGCTGAGTTCTTGCTACCTCACAGCACAGGGTGCTTGCCCTGGAGGCTGAGACCCAAGAGGCAGTGGTGAGGCAGGGGAGCCCAACCGGGCTAAGGGAACTACTGAAGGGTTTTAAACCAGACTGGCTCACAGTCAAGTGTATAATCTTTAAAGATCACCTTGGTTTCAATACAAAAATGAATTGGAAAGCGATACATTTTGGAGTCAGAGAAAGAAGTTAGGCTGTTACAATGAGTTAGGTGAGCACTGAAGTCAACCCAAACAGTGGGAGTGGGAAAGACAGACACATCGGGACACTGGTGCCTACTGCCAGCACAACCTTGACTGCACAGTGGGGCCGAAGCCAGACGGCAGTGGGTGAGGAATGACTGGGAGGTCAGGAAGTAGAGATGACTCTTTCAAGAACTCTGGGCATAAAAGGAAGAAAGAAAGACTGGTAGCTGGAGAAAGAAGTGCAATTCAAAGAGAAACTTCTCCCATTTATTAGGAGGCCTCTGAGGGTGGTTATGCAAAAATGGAAAAAAACAATTAACACATAGAAGTTCAAGGCCCATAGTGAAAGAGGAAGACAGCGAAGAGGCCAGGAAAAGACGGCCAGGAAAAGACGTGAGTGGTTCAGTCAAAGCACATGTGCAGTGACAGAAGACTGGTCAGAATCAGGTCATCACCCCTTCTTAAGATGCAAGAAAAGAGAAGACTGGGAGGAAAAAGGCAAACATGTTACTGCAGAGGCAAGAGCTGAAGATGGTCCTGCTTCTGACAGGGGTACGAGGCCATCATGTGGTGAGGTGAGTGGTGACTGAACAGCCACTTCAGGGAATGGAAGGGAACAACTAAGAACAGATGAAAAGCTACTGAGCAACACGTGGCACCAGGAGCAGGCATGATACTCCTTCCAGTGGTCCAAGAGGCAGAGAAGGTGGACACCAGGATTAGTCCCAGGTTGGGCATATCGAGTAAGGTCAGCAGAAGGACAAGGTACGAGGGGCCTGCAGGCACTGGGGGAGACTAGCTAGAAAGACAAGCTCTGTCAGACGCCACTTAGAAGCAAAGAAAGCAAAATCATGAGAAAGCTGCTAAAACCAGAAGAAAAGGAAAAGTTCAAGGAACTGAATGTCTGAATGAGGTTCTCAGACAGATAAACCTATAGGATAAAGGGCTAGAAAGATGGTAGACTGGCGTCAGGAGATATGAGCCTGGAGGGAGACGTCAGAAGTGGGGCAAGGTGCATGCAGGAGTGTGGGAAGGAAGGCTGGGTGGAGGTAAAGGGCACTGACTCAAGGAATTATGAGGCCAGTGAGCTGAATGGCGTCATTTACCAGAAAGTGTTCATGATGTCTAAGAGACAGAGACTAAGCCAGGCAGAAAACATCATTTCCTGTTTGTAACAGACTTCAAACATATTTCCACGGTAGCTTTAAGTACGTATCATGTTAAGATCATGCCTTGGGTGGTCCAGTAGCTAAGACTCCATGCTCCCAATACAGGGGGCCAAGGATCAATCCCTGTTCAGGTAATTAGATCTCACATGCCACAACTAAGACCCAGCGCAGTCACTTAAACCAGCCAAATAAATATCCTTGAAAGAAAAGACCATGTCTTGCCTGTCTTCCCACAGCAGTGGAAGCTCCAGACTAAGTCACATCTCAGTCTTCCCTGTATCTCCTCCCACCAACACAGAGCAGGCTCTCACCAAATGGTATCTACTGTCATCAGCCACTATATTTCATCACATTCTACTATACTTTTCCTGGGAGTTCCTTGAAGGCAGGGACTATGTTCTAAGTATACTTTATTCCTTGAGTCTAGCACAGTAGGACTCAATAAACACCTATTAGCTGCTGACAGAATCAATTTGAAACTTGTGAAACTCACCTGTCCTTTTTCTACTTTTATTCTTTCTAATTCAGCTTTTAGGCTAGAGATGGAAGCTAGGAGGAAAAAAGAGACATGTTAGCATTTACTGATTATTTTGCATTTAGATCTTAAAATGCCCTTTTGTACCACAGCTCAGTCTCACAACGAAAGGAGCCAAATGTACTGAACACAGTGAGCAGGGTGGTGGTGGGGGACCAGCATCCTCGTCTGACAGTTATCCCCAACCAATCAGCATAACATTCAAGCTCGTGTCAAAGTCAGAGCACACACCAATGAACGCCATGGCATAAACTATCTCTGCCTCAAATACCGACATCCGGTATTTGATGGGATGGGATGGGGTGACCCTGGCAGAAGTCTGTTAACACTTCTAAGTTCTGAAGGAAATGCCACCTCTCTTCTCACAGGCTCCAGTGTCTGGGTTCAAGTCCTGAGTTCCCTATCTATTTAGTAACTGCCAGAGAGGCACCAGAGCTCCTAAAAAGATGAGTTTGGGTTTTTTTAAAACTCCTTATCAGGGGCTATATCAGAACATGTGGGGAAAGGGACTGAGTCCTTACTTAGTTCCATCCTACACTTTTTGTTTTCTACATTCCAAGACTATGTACTACTTCTTATAACCAGAGAAAAGTTTTATTCAGTGCCTTCAATTCTGAACTACATCACTTTTATCTTCACCTATTTCTTCTTTGCAGTTTTCTATTTCTAGCTGCAGAGTTTCTTCAAGGTTTTCTTTTAAACACTGTTCTGCTTGAATCTGCTCTTTCAGGAAAAGTATCTCAGCCTTCAGCTTTTCTTCCATGTGATCTGCCGCTGTCCGCACATTAACGATATTCTCACGGTATTTTAATACCAACTCCCGGAGTGCCTGGATCCAAGAAACAAATAGTTATTGGGTTTTTAAGGGTGAAAGAAAATAAACAAAAAAAGCTAAAGATTTTCTGCAACCAGAACTTCAGATATTATTTTAGACAGTTCAAAACTTAGGATATTGAACCCAACCCATTCTGGGCTTCAAGAGGCAAGTGTCATGCCATGTTAATATTCAGTATGTTATAGAAATAAGATAACATTGCCAAGCAAAAAATATATATTGTGAACTACATATTTTTCCCTCAAAACTGTTTCATAAACAGAAAAATTAAAATGTTGGATGACTTACAATGTGGGGTTCACTATGAATAGCTTAGACACTTCCACTTCCACTATTACCTGCTTAAACTTGAGAGGAGTTAGTGAATGAGGACCCAAAAGACTGAAACTCAGAAGCAAGTGTGAACTCCAAGATGACAAAATATACTTATTTATTTATTCATTCAAATAAACACTTGTTGAACATCTACCACAAAGGCAAAGTACTGTTAGGTCTGAGGCAAGTATGCAATGAGAGGCTTTCTAAGGTGATCAGCTGTTTTTCTGTAATAAATTCAGTTTAAGTCTTATTTTACTTTTTCCCTTAATTTTAGTTGTTTTCTTCTAAAAACCCTCCCAATTATATCCTAAAGCAACCCTACAGTAAAAACTGGGCTTCTTAGATAACTACCAAATGTATATAAAGAACAGCAGGGGGAAAAAAAGTAATTGAAAATCTGTATCAAGAAAAATTTCATTAAGATCTATTAAAGAATCAAGTTTTACAGGCTAGACTGGTTATAATCTTCAAGGATTCTTGGATTCTTGGAATTTCTTAAAAATCTAGGTATTAAAAGTCTCTACAGACATGGAAAGAGGAATCTTTCCTGCCAAGAGAGAAGTTTGACAAGGAAAGTGGTATACTGACAGCAAAAGTAGACAGGTCCCCCAGACTTTCTCTCTGATGACACCAGTCACCAGTTCAGAAAGGACAGAGAGCTCTTCAGAGTGTCAGTGACCTGAGCCAAGACCACAGGCTCGGGAGGGCAGGGAAAGGAGAGGGAGACAGCAAGGAGTCAAAGGAAGGGCAGGCAATGGAGCCTGTGTAAATAAGTAAATAAGAGCAAAAAATAAGTCATGTTAACATCTATAAGGAAAACAGAATGAGGTCCCAAAACAGTAGGGGATGAATCTGTAGGGCAGGATTAGGAAACACTATTAAGCTATAAATCTCTGTAATGTCTGACTTTTAAAAATTTAACAATTATAAATTTCTTTAAAAATTCACCCAACCACAAAAGAATGAAAGTGATCAAGTGTTATAAAGTTACCAGAAGACAGAAGGAGTGTGCTGTATTCTAAGTGCTATATAGAAAACCTAACATCACAAGGAGCCAGCATGGAGACCCCCTTCAAATATTTCATTTCTGGTGCATTCTCAATTATCCTGCAAGAATGATAGAGACCTTCAATTTGGCATAGGATTCTTAGATACAGCATTGAAAGCATAAGCCAGAAGAAAAGGAGAGATCAACTGGACTTTATCAAAATTTAAAACTTTTATGTTTCAAAGGACACCATCAAGAAAATGAAAAGACAATCCACAAAATGGGAGAAAGCACTTGTACATCATTTATTTACCTGATAAGGTACTTATATCTAGAATTTATAAAGAATTCTTATAACTCAAAAAAATAAAAAGCAAACAACCCAATTTTAGAGTAAGCAAAGGATCTTAAAACAGGTCTTTCTCCAAGGAAGATATAAAAATGTCCAATAAACATATGAAAAGATGCTCAATAACCATTAGGGAAATGCAAATTAACCTTAGGGAAATGGAAATCAAAACTACAATAAGATACCATTTCACACTCTCCAGGATGGCGATAATCACAAAGTGAGATAACAATGATTGTTAGTGAGAATGTGGAGAGAAATGACCCAGCAAATTCACTCCTAGGTTTAAACCCAAGAGAAATGAAAACATATGTCCACACCAAAACCTATATGTGAATGTTTATGGCAACATATTCATAGTCCAAAGTGGAAACAACCCAAATGTCCATTAGTAGACAAAGGGATAAACAAAACAGCCATATAGTAGAGTATTATTCGGTCATAAAAACGAATGAAATACTGATAACATGCTATATGACATGAATGAAACTTGAAATCAAAAAGATATATGAAAGAAGCCAGACACAAAAGACCACAAATTATATGATTCCATTCATATGAAAGAATGGACAGTCTATAGACAGAAAGTAGATCAGTTGTTGCTTAATGCTTGGGGAGGAAGGGTTGAATAAAAGCTAAGGAGATTCTCTTTGAGGTTATGAATATGTACTAAAAATGACTGTGGTGATGGCTACACATCTGAGAATATATTTTAAAACATTGAATTATACATTTCTAACAGGTAAATTATTTGGTAAGTGAATTATATCTCAGTAAAGTTTTTTGTGTTTTTGGCCACATTTCCAGTTGCGTCCATGTGGCTGCAAATGGCATTATTTTGTTCTTTTTATAGTTACTTTCCATTGTATATTATGTTCCACATCATCTTTATCCATTCATCTGTAGATGGACATTTGGGTAGTTCCCACATCTTGGCTATGGTGAATAGCATTGTTATGAACGTAGGGGTGCAAGTATCTTTTTAAAATCATAGTTTTGTCCACATACATGCCCAGGAGTGGAATTGCTGGATCGTATGAAAACTCAATTTTTAGTTTTCTGAGGAACCTACATACTGTTCTCCACAGTGGCTAAAACAAGTTACATTCCCACCAACAGTGCAGAAGGGTTTCCTTTTCTCCACACCCTCTCTAGCATTTGTTATTTGTAAACTTCAAAAAAAAGAATTTATAGACATTTCAAAAATGTACTTGTTTACATTTTTGATCATATAGAAAACAAGTTACCTCCATAGTGTCTGGGAGAATGAAGTCTTCTGCTTGTTGTAACGACATGTGCAAGCTATGCTTTCCCTGAAGACTGTCATTATCTTTCTGTAACCTCACCAGTTCTTCTGAAACCTGTTCCCGTGACTGCATCAGCACTGCCTAAAATAGAAACAGACACTAATCACAGCCAGAAAGGTAAATCCTGTCTGCTGCTAACTGCACCAGTGAAAAACAAAGGTCAAACGAAATAAGGGCTGACGATGGAGGGTACATGACAAAGTTCTGTAAGATTCACAGAAAGCAGATCAGAGATTTACTGACTTACAGCCATTACATATATTCAAGGGGATAGGAAATGAAGCAAGTATCTGAGCTCATTCTCCACTGTTTCTACCAAAGGCTTGAAGTTAATGAATTTCTTCCCCCACATCCCTAGGACCAGCATCTCTAGCTCAATGGAAGAGGTTTACATAATTGAGACTTGTATCAAACACAGTGCGTATTCCAAGACAACTCCTATTTCCTCACTGCATGCATCCCACAGGAAGTAGGGAGAAACAGAAAGCAGTGACACTATCTTTCATTCAGTTCAGTTCAGTTGCTCAGTCATGTCCAGCTCTTTGCAAGCCCATGAATCACAACACGCCAGGACTCCCTGTCCATCACCAACTCCTGGAGTTCACTCAGACTCACATCCATCAAGTCAGTGATGCCATCCAGCCATCTCGTCCTCTGTCGACCCCTTCTCCTCCTACCTCCAATCCCTCCCAGCATCAGTCTTTTCCAATGAGTCAGCTCTTCACGTGAGGTGGCCAAAGTACTGGAGTTTCAGCTTTAGCATCATTCCTTCCAAAGAAATCCCAGGGCTGATCTCCTTCAGACTGGACTGGTTGGATCTCCTTGCAGTCCAAGGGACTCTCAAAAGTCTTCTCCAACACCACAGTTCAAAAGCATCAATTCTTCGGCACTCAGCCTTCTTCACAGTCCAACTCTCACATCCATACGTGACCACAGGAAAAACCATAGCCTTGACTAGACGGACCTTAGTCGGCAAAGTAATGTCTCTGCTTTTGAGTATACTATCTAGGTTGGTCATAACTTTTCTTCCAAGGACTAAGCGTCTTTTAATTTCATGGCTGCAGTCACCATCTGCAGTGATTTTGCAGCCCAGAAAAATAAAGTCTGACACTGTTTCCCCATCTATTTGCCATGAAGTGATGGGACCAGATGCCATGATCTTCGTTTTCTGAATGTTGAGCTTTAAGCCTACTTTTTCACTCTCCTCTTTCACTTTCATCAAGAGGCTTTTAGCTCCTCTTCACTTTTGCTGTAAGGGTGGTATCATCTGTATATCTGAGGTTATTGATATTTCTCCTGGCAATCTTGATTCCAGCTTGTGCTTCTTCCAGCCCAGCGTTTCTCATGATGTACTCTGCATAGAAGTTAAATAAGCAGGGTGACAGTATACAGCCTTGACGTACTCCTTTTCCTATTTGGAACCAGTCTGTTGTTCCATGTCCAGTTCTAACTGTTGCTTCCTGATCTGCATACAGATTTCTCAACAGGTAGGTCAGGTGGTCTGGTATTCCCATCTCTTTCAGAATTTTCCAAAGTTTATTGTGATCCACACAGTCAAAGGCTTTGGCATAGTCAATAAAGCAGTAGTAGATGTTTTTCTGGAACTCTCTTGCTTTTTCCATGATCCAACGGATGTTGGCAATTTGATCTCTGGTTCTGCCTTTTCTAAAACCAGCTTGAACCAGGAAGTTCACAGTTAACGTATTGCTGAAGCCTGGCTTGGAGAATTTTGAGCATAACTTTATTAGCATATGAGATGAGTGCAATTGTGCGGTAGTTTGAGCATTCTTCAGCATTGCCTTTCTTTGGAATTGGAATGAAAACTGACCTTTTCCAGTACTGTGGCCACTGCTGAGTTTTCCAAATTTGATGGCATATTGAGTGCAGCACTTCCACAGCATCATCCTTCCGGATTTCAAACAGCTCAACTGGAATTCCATCACCTCCACTAGCTTTGGTCATAGTGATGCTTTCTAAGGCCCATTTGACTTCACATTCCAGGATGTCTGGCTCTAGGTGAGTGATCACATCATCATGATTATCTGGGTCATGAGGATCTTTTTGTACAGTTCTGTGTATTCTTGCCACCTCTTCTTAATATCTTCTGCTTCTGTTAGGTCCATACCATTTCTGTCCTTTATCGAGCCCATCTTTGCATGAAATGTTCCCTTGGTATCTCTAATTTTCTTGAAGAGATCTCTACTCTTTCCCATTCTGTTCTTTTCCTCTATTTCTTTGCACTGATCACTGAAGAAGGCTTTCTATCTCTTCTTGCTATTCTCTGGAACTCTGCATTCAGATGCTTGTATCTTTCCTTTTCTCCTTTGCTTTTTGCCTCTTCTTTTCACAGCTATTTGTAAGGCCTCCCCAGACAGCCATTTTGCTTTTTTGCATTTCTTTTCCATGGGGATGGTCTTGATTCCTGTCTCCTGCACAATGTCACGAACCTCATTCCATAGTTCATCAGGCACTCTATCTATCAGATCTAGGCCTTTAAATCTATTTCTCACTTCCACTGTATAATCATAAGGGATTTGATTTAGGTCATACCTGAATGGTCTAGCGGTTTTCCCTACTTTCTTCAATTTGAGTCTGAATTTGGTAATAAGGAGTTCATCTTTCATTACACACATGTATGTTCAAGCTCAGGACCACAGTGAGTGGCCCAAAGACCCCAAATATTAGGAAATACAGGGCATTTGAGGAGCTCATTCTTAAAATGGAACATGTTCTTACTTTTTTGCTGGCTGATGTATAAAACAATTTTAGGTATTTCCTGTGAATTTATATCAATATAAAAGTCAGCTAATTTGAGTATAACATACAATTGCAGATCCAACTGCAGATACAATTCTGTAAAAGTATTTCTGATAATTTTTAATGCTAACCATTGAACTTAAAACATACACTAAACAAGATTATTCCACCTTCAACATTTGTTTAGCAGGTACTATTCTAACCAAGCATTTTACTGCCTATGGGAAGCAGGGATAACCAACAAATTGCCCTAGAGAAGCTCATGGTGCAGTGAAGGGAAAGACAAGTAAACCCATAATCACCTAACCATACTACAGGTGCTATAACAGACAAGGGTACCACAGTGATAAAAGGACAAACGGCATCTAATTAGCAGAGAGGGTTCAAGAAGATTTCCCATAGAAGGTGACCACTGCATCCTGAAGGACAACCAGGCTGCTGGCAGGAAGGCAAGGTCATGCAAAAGTTTTGGTTAATTCCACCGGCTCTTATTTATTTCAGACCAGAATGCTGCCTTATGCTTAATTTCAACCTAACAAAATATTAGCACTCCACTACCTTTTGGATATGAAAGAAGGGAAAAGAGAATATGTTTATATTTGTTTATTATTGTAAGAAGGAAAACAGATAAACCAACAATACTTGTAAAATATCATGTATGAGAGTGGGTGGGAACTGAGTGAAAGGATGAGGGAATGGCAGTGAAATTTCTAAGTGATTACATATGCTTATGGTTCTGATTTATGAACCATGTTGCTTGTTCAGAAAACAAAAAAGTAAATCAAAAAAGAAGAAAATAAAAATGTAATACACAGCTCCATTTGCTTCTGTTTGTATTCAACAGACTGGTTTCAAATAGGAAAAGGAGTACATCAAGGCTGTATACTGTCACCCTGCTTATTTAACTTCTATGCAGAGTACATCATGAGAAACGCTGGGCTGGAAGAAGCACAAGCTGGAATCAAGATTGCCGGGAGAAATATCAATAACCTCAGATATACAGATGATACCACCCTTACAGCAAAAGTGAAGAGGAGCTAAAAGCCTCTTGATGAAAGTGAAAGAGGAGAGTGAAAAAGTAGGCTTAAAGCTCAACATTCAGAAAACGAAGATCATGGCATCTGGTCCCATTACTTCATGGCAAATAGATGGGGAAACAGTAGAAACAGTGTCAGACTTTATTTTTCTGGGCTCCAAAATCACTGCAGATGGTGATTGCAGCTATGAAATTAAAAGATGCTTAGTCCTTGGAAGGAAAATTATGACCAACCTAGATAGCATATTAAAAAGCAGAGACATTACTTTGCCGACTAAGGTCCGTCTAGTCAAGGCTATGGTTTTTCCTGTCGTCATGTATAGATGTGAGAGTCGGAATATAAAGAAAGCTGAGCATTAAAGAAGTGATGCTTTTGAACTGTGGTGTTGGAGAAGACTCGAGAGTCCCTTGGACTGCAAGGAGATCCAACCAGTCCATCCTAAAGGAGATCAGTCCTGGGTGTTTATTGGAAGTACTGATGTTGAAGCTGAAACTCCCATTATTTTGGCCACCTCATGCAAAGAGCTGACTCATTTGAAAAGACCCTGATGCTGGAAGGGATTGAGGGCAGGAGGAGAAGGGGACGACAGAGGATGAGACGGCTGGATGGAGTCACAGACTCAACGGACATGGGTTTGGGTGGACTCCGGGAGTTGGTAATGGACAAGGAGGCGTGGCGTGCTGCAATTCATGGGATTGCAAAGAGTCAGACACGACTGAGCGACTGAACTGAACTGTATTCAAACTGATAACCACAGAAAGAAAAACCAAGTAATTTTTGAACACAGCACCCAGACTGTAAATCCTCACCTGGGATGCATTTTCAGGGTAAAAAGAACTACAGTTGTTCTTTGGTATCCACAGAGTATTGGTTCCAAGACACGCTCCCATACCAAATTTGAGATACTCAACTCACTTAGCCCTCTGCATCCACATATGCGGAACCAATGGATATGGAGGGCCAACAAATAAATGCTGAACTTCACTTAATAGGTTTGCTGTTGGTAGCAATATTAATGTAATCATTCTAAGACTATTGTGTCCCCATCTTAACCAAGTGATGGAACTTAATGTCACCAACAACAGAACCACCCATCATAACATGCCTCTTGTTACAAACATTCCACTGAATCATTTCATCCATGTAGTGTTCTTTCCAAAATGTCTGACCATGTGGAAATAATCAGACAAATGCACTCTACAAGGCAAATGGTCTGGACTCTTATGTTGTAAATGCCAAAGGAAAAGAAAAGAACTGGGTGACTATTCTAAATTAAAAGAGAATAAAGTGACATGACAACAAAGTAACAATATGTGATCTTTGACTGGTTCCTTGATCAAAAAGTAAAACCAGCACTAAAACAATCAAGGGCTTTGGGGAAAAATGGTTACATTTTAAGCACATAATAACAGTATTGTGATTATGTAGAACAACTTTTTAGTTCTTTGGAAATACATTCTGAAATATTTAGAAGTGTCATGATGTCTACAACTTACTTTCAAAGGGCTCAGAAAAAAACCACAAATACACATGTACATTATAAAACATACATATATATGAAAGAGACTGAGTAACAACTGGAAGCACATAAAATGTGGCAAAATATTAACTGGTAAGCCTAAGTGAAGATCTTATTGAGTGTTCATTCCATAAACATCTCTCAGTTTGAAAATTTTCAAACCAAACAGTGGGAGATAGCAAGATTCCAACCATTACCATAGCTACTCTTCTCTGAAGAGAAGAAACTGAATAATGAAACTTTGCCAGCATTTAACTGTTTTTGAGGTCAGATTATTATTTCATAGTCTCTAATTAATGCAAACACATGAAACTCTCCAGTCAATATTGAGAATGAGATGTCCTCAACAGACCAGGGCTGGTATTCAGGGGTCAGCTCAAGGCCATTCATATACTGACCCAATGCCCCTCAAAAACAAACAATTACCATACAACCTAGGGCTTGTGTGTTTTCCTGTCATCCCTGGAGGAGATGGACAAGAGGCAACTCTGCAGGGTCACTCCAGCAGGACCAACACAGGTGTAATTTACAAAGGGCCGTCAGATGCAGGGCTCCAACTCTGAGAAAATGGAAGAAAAAGGCAAATGGAACCTGCCTGGGAGGAGGAGGCCCAAAGCTGGAGAACAATTCTGCAGAGGTTCCTGGCAGTTCTTGTTGGGAAGCTATCTGTTCCTATTCCTCTCAAAATTGACAGCCTTCTGGAAGTTCTCCATTAGTGTAGCAATTATGATGCACTTTTATCATATCATAATGCCTATGAAATTACTGAGGCTTTTTTAAAAAAATAACTCAGCTCTCCAGGAAAAGTACAGTAGCTGCTCAAAAGCTGTACCTCCTAGGGCTTTTTAGAGGTTAACGTTTTGCTTGTATTTATAACTGAAAATTAAATGCTGGTCCATAGTTTATTTTGTTTAGATTTCTCAAATCAAAGTAAGTTAAATGTATCATTTTTTTAAATCAAGAGGTAAGTTTAAAAAAACAATAATCTCTTTACATAATCTTGTTCATTATTAATGTTCTATAGGCTCTGAAGAACATAACAGGAACCACTTTGGCCAGGAAGATAAAGTCATATCAAAGATTATTTCAAGATAGGATGCATTTAATATGTTGTTGTTAAGTCACCTAAGTCGTGTCCGACTCTTAGAGACCTCATGGACTGCAGCATGCCAGTCTCCTCTGTCCTCCATGATCTCTTAGAGTTTACTCAAAATATTTACCATAGTTAATGTTTATTTAACTGTTAACTTACCATCTGTTCCTGAACATCCCTCTTTGCCTGGGAAAACCCCTGCTGTAACTCTTCAAGTAAGATTTCCGACGCTTGGGCTCTTAGAACAAGTGCAGAGATCTTGAAAGGAAAAAAAAAATCATACACAGAAAAATATGGCTATTAGGAATCTGGCTATTCTGAAACTAATTCTACCATCTCCTACTTAATGTCCAGAATTGATTTTTCTAGTAGTTCATAAAACACCACTTATCTATCATTCAACAAATATGTGTGAAGCTACTGTGTACAAAAGTCTCAGCCTTTCAGATGACACAAGGCAGTACCAAAACTCCCCAGGGGTCACCCACTGCCATACACAAACAACGCATTATATGGCCTCTAGACACAGATATTAATCCATGTGACCCAGTTATAAATATTATTCTTAAAAGAGCTAACTAAAAATCAAAAAAAAAAACTTTGAAACTGTCCACACACAGTTTGAAGGATAAACAAATCTTTTCTAAACTAGCTGCAGTCTTCCAAGATGATGTACTTAAGAGAACAGATACATGAGAAACTCCCTGAATTAATGTTCCCAATGAGGGGTTTATGTACAAGTTGATGACTTGTATATAAGAGTGGTAAAATAAAAATAAATTTGGTTAGACATTTTAAAAATGATTAGTTTCACAATTCTGTCTCCAGTAGCAGCAAAATAGGTAGTGTGAACCAACCTTCCTGCTGAGAATTAAGAAAACCAGACAAAAATAAGGCAAAAAATAATCACAGAGCCAAGGACCAGAATGAGGACACTTGGGAGAACTGGATGCAGCCTCTGCAACAGCTCTTCTCCAGAAGCACATGCCAATTACAAAAGAAACAGATGCGACACTGAGAAATGGAGCAGAGCGTCTCAGAGCCTCAGGAAAAGGGGCAAAGTTAAGAGTCCAAGACCCACTACATAGGAATCCCTGGAAACACCCTGCACTTTGGATTGGGTCCCCAAAGGGACACACCCAAGAGTATAAGGAAAGAATTTAAAATAATCCAACCTTCACAACTTCATATGATCTCAGTTCCTGTAAACAAATTAAGGTGATCCATGATTGGATTATTGGTGACCCACAACTAGTTGTCTGCCTCTAAGAAAAATTATTTCAACAATTTTCATATATAATATCTAGCACTCATTTAAGAATGCACAAGAAAAGACTATACTAAAAAAAGAAATGATAGAAAACAAAACAGAAACAGATCTACAATGAATCCATATATGTTACTAAAAGCGGACTTTAAAATAGCTGTATTTGATCTGTTTAGAAATTTAGCCCCAGCAGAGATTTAATGAAAACAATAAAAACAACCAAATGGAAATAATAAACAAAAAAAAGCCATTATCCAAATTATTAAAAATTCAATGAATAAATTTAACAGATTAGACCTAGTGGAAGAGAAAATCAGTGATCTGACAATAATAAAGACAAAAATGATAGGAAATAAAAAGGATTAAAGAAGCCATGTAGATGCAGTGCTAATATCTAACATATAAAAATATCTGAAGATCGTAACAGTCAATGGCAATAACTGGTAGAGTTAAAATTAATCTATGCAAAAACTCCATAATTTCACACCTACATATACTCAAGAGAAATAAGTCCACATGTCCACTAAAAGACATGTACAAGAATGTTAGAAAGTGCGTTCACTCACAATAGTCAAATACCAGAAACAATCCAAATCTCTCTCAACTGTAGAATGGATAAATGAATATGCTATAATCATGTTACAGAATATACACAGCATTAAAAAACCCTAACCACTGATACACAGAACAGTATGGATGAGTCTCACAGACACTATGACCACAGACTGGCTGCTAAAGGCCACATACTGTATGATTCCGTTCACATGAAGTCCAAGAACAAGCAATACCAAAATCACAGTGTTAAAAGCTAGAATATTGGCTACTGCTAAGGACAACAGGTGGGGTATTCACTTATTAGTAAAGAACATAAAGGTATTAAAAGTGGTCTATATCTTGATGCAGATGATAATTTGTTACCTGGTAAAATTGTCCACAAAATAAAGCTCACCAAATTGTACACTTGAGAGTTATGCACTTTACTGTATCAATAAAAACAAATTTTTAAAGAGACATATGGCTGAGAATATTCCAATTATGATGTAAGACACTGGTTCAGAGATCCAAGATACCCTGTGATATTCCAAATGGCAGAAATATGAAGAAAAATATACTGAGGTATATAGTAGAGTACAACTGTTAATAACAAAAGACGAAAGAACATTTTTAGAAAGAGCTAGGGAAAAAATGACATTTTACCTTCAAAGGAGCAATAATAAGACTGATAGCTGACTTATCAGAAACATGGAAGCCAGAAGCAATGGAATAACAGCTTCAAAGTGCTGAAAGAGAACAACGTTAAGTACTCAGAATTCTCCACCTGGCCAGAGTACCCTTCCTGAATGAAGGTGTAAGAAAAGATACGTCTCATAAACAAAAATACGAGAGAATGGACTTCTGGCACTGTCCAAGAGGACTGAGCCCACCAAGGCCATTCTCTCCCCTGATTACACCTAAAAATTTCTGGGTAAAATACAAAAAGCAACTACCTGAGGACTCTAAAAACTAAACAAAAGTAGACAGTTTAGAGAGAGAAATCAAAACAAGAAGAAACAATTTATACAGCAGTTTACTGCTTATTGGGGGTTTTTTCCTATTTTTCTTGCCAGCATGAATCTGAGAGCGGCTCCAATTGTAAAGCAACAAGAGATGCAGCAGCACAGGATAAACAACTGTCTTTCTGATCACAGAGCCAGGACAGGGTCTCTGTGAGCTGAAGAGTAGAGTGGTATTGAGAGAGAAAGCTACAGAGGATGCCCTAATTCTATGCGGGAACCAGCACAAGTCTCACACTCACCCCTGAGCTATATACACACAGGGACACAGCCAGAGGAGCACGGCAAAGGCTTTCAAAAATGAACTAACATTAGAACTACCTACCACACTAAACAAGACAGAACTTATGAACTGAACCTAATCTGGGAAACAGAACTCAGTCTCACAAAAAAATATTCATAGTCTCTGAGATCAATCTGAAAGTACTTGACATAGAAAGAATCAGGAAAATGTGGCCAATTCTCAACAGGAAAGAAAATCAACATATGCCAACCCCATGACGACCTAGATTAGAATTATCAAAGATTTTTAAGTAGCTATTGTAACTATGCTGCCTAGAGTAAAGGTAAATAACTCTTGAAATGAATGAAAACATAGCTCTCAGTAGAGAAATAAATACTAAAAAAGAAAAAGAAAAAGAAAAAACTGACTATCACAGAATCTGGCACAAAAACAGGTGAACAGATTAATCAATTAAAATAGAGTCCTGAAACTGACCCACACATGTATGTTCACTTGATAGCTTACAAAGATGATCTTGTAGAGCAATGATAATAAGGTAATCTTTTCACTAAATGGTACAGGAATGGACTATCCAAATGAAAAAAGAATGTATAAAAATTTACCCTTATCTATAGCTTATATATAAAAGTCAGTTCTAGATAGATTTTGGATATAAATGCGGGTAGCTATAAACGATGAAGCTTCTACAAAATATATGAAAATATCTTATCTTCATAACCCCAGGATCATGATAAAAATCACTAAATCATGAAGAGAAGGATCAATAAATTTAACTATATTAAAGTTAATAAGGGGCTTCCCTGGTGGCTCAGAGGTTAAAGCGTCTGCCTCTGATGCAGGAGACCTCGGTTCGATCCCTGGGTCGGGAAGATCTCCTGGAGAAGGAAATGGCAACCTACTCCAGTATTCTTGCCTGGAGAATCCCATGGAACGAGGAGCTTGGTGGGCTACAGTCCACGGGGTTGCAAAGAGTCGGACACGACTGAGCGACTTCACACACACACACAAAGTTAATAAACTTCTTCAAAAGACATCATTAAAATAACAAAAACATAAGGCACTAGGTAGAAGACATTCGGAACACATCACCAAAGGTTCTAACAAGATTATGTAAAGAATTCCTAAGAGAAGAACAAGCGAAAAAAAGAGAGAGACAACCCAATAAAAAAAATAAGACCTGATAAGTAATTCACACACACACACACACACACAATACCCCAATGGCAAATAGACAGAAAAAATGCTAAATAACCTCAAATGCAAACTAAGCCACAATGAAATACCATTACACATCCACCAAAACAGCTATAATTAAAACAAAAAGTCTGCCAAGACTGGACCCAGAGGAATTTGCTGGGGAGAATATAAACTCATACAACCACTTCCTGGCACTATTATCTCCAAAAGTTGACATACATTTTGAACATTTTGACCCAGACATTCCACTCCTAGGCATATACCCAGCAGCAGCAACATGTGCAAAAAGTCCTATACAAAAATTTCAAAGTAGAATTATTCATAATATCCCAGAACTGTATACAACCCAAAGGCTAATCAACATTAAGATGGATAAATTATAATATAGCCATATAATGAATTGTATAACTATACAACAATGAAAATAAAAACTGCCACACATTTGTAACCAGGAACGTCACAATGTTGAATGGAGAAAGACAGACACAAAAGAATAAAACTATATAATTCACTTGTTAAAATAAAAAAACAGACAGAACTGATCTAATGGTGTTAATAGTAAGCAGAGGGGGAAGTGAGGGTTTCCGATGTACTAGCTAATTTTCTATCAGTCAGTCTTGGTTATACAGATATTAGTTCAGGTATGTTTGATATATCTATATATAAGGTTGGGGGTTTTTCTAGGCATGCTACACTTTTTAAAAAAGTCAAGAAGATAACTAGTATCTTTCTTGTCAGCAGGTTTCTTGTGCAGCAGAAAAACCTAATAAAAATCAAAGGGGAAAAGGAAACCAGAGCCCCCGATTATTCACTAATCAGTTATTTCAAGTTATTTTCCTTAAATCTGTAAAACAGACACCAGAGAAAGATCAGTTTGAGATATTTTTATCTGAAGGAAAATAACAGAACTGTCAGATCTTCAGGGCAAGAAAAAAACATTACTTTGTTTTCAGAACTCTCTTATTTAAACAACTCAGTCGTCTCCCATGGGTCCCATTCTAAAACCCTCATTTACCTGGTGACTTGAATCTTCAGTGCTCTGCTTTATGAAGTCTTCCAGTTCCTGTTTATCTTTCATTGTCTTCTCTAACTGGTCATTTGCTTGCCTTAGCATCACTTGTAGTTTTTTCACCTATATAATTTTAAATGTCAATTAGAAGGAAGTACCAGAATTTTCATAGAATTTTTTTAAATCCCTAGCTCCAGAAAATTTTAAATATCATCTTTTTTCCTGAGAATCATATTTTTCAATACAGGAAAAAATTGAGATGAATCATCTAGTTCAACGACTATATTGTGCTTTACAGTTAACTGCCGGAAGCCAGCGTGAGGAATCCGTCCATGACAAGGTCATGAGGAAGGAAGCCTGACAAAATGCAAGGATGTGATCGGGCTTCAGGGGTTCCCCTTGGAATTTCCTGAGCATGTACCCCAAAACCCCAAAATCTGCCAGCCTAAGTACTCTGCTTTTCCACTCTCTGACACACTCTGGAGAAAAAAGTCAACTCAGGGATTTAGTCTTCTGCATTTGAAAGGAATGTTTCATTTAAATGTTTCATTTAAACCCCCTCTGATAGCTCTCTAGCTTGCCTAACAGGTTCCCCTGGACTTTACTTACAGCTTGTGAATTGCCTACAGCCCCCAAATCTCGAGAGGCACAAAGCTTAAAAGCACCTTAAAGACACAGAGCCTTTTTTCTAGAGAGTTAAAAATCATATTGGTGACGGGTTTTCACTGTTGACTCAATGATTGCTGCCAGGCCTCCATATTCTTTATCTTTTAGGCACCTGGGAGGATGTTAATAAATGTAATAGGGATGTAGAAAAAGATATATAGTAGTTTTGATGTTAGCAACACTAGACTTTTTAGTTAATTAGTTTTCTTTTGTTATAAATCACTGAACTCCTTTTACTTGTTATAAGTTGTTGTATCTTTGCTATGTAAGAATGTAACTTTATTTAGTGCTTTCTGAGAGTGGCACCAGACTTTGGGAAGATCAACACAAATAAGCCTTCTGGTTAACAAACCCTTATCAGAAAAAGGCTGTAAAATGTTAATTGGCCCTTTTGGCTGGAAGATGATGTAAATTACCTAAGATCTGTGTATACAACTAGGTATGCAGAGAGAAAAGCATGGTTTTGATGAGTCTGGGCTGCTAATGCTGCATAACTTTGTGTGACCCATTGATCTCCATGTTTTCTCAAAAGTATAAAAAGTCTTCTGAACTATAAAGGATGGACCAGTTTCTCAGACTAGTCTCTCAGCCTAGTTTCTTGGGAATCTGGCTCCCCCCGTGTCTCTCTCTCTCTCTTTTTCTCCCTCTCCCTCCCTCTCCTCTTTACTCTAATTTCAGGCTGAATTCCCATCTGGATCAGGGGCGGCTCACCACGTCTACTTACTTGTCCTGGCTTCTAAGACCTGTGCAAAAGGGAGCCTAAGGCGGAGCACCCTTCAGTATTCAAGTGGGCGCTGGTGGCCCAACGTAGATGGTGCAAGTTCCTTGTCTGGAACTTTATTGGTCTTCCCCATAAGCCAAGTTATTCAGCCTCCTTTCTCCACCTAGTTTTCCTACTATACTATTATTTCTTAATCTAATCTTATATTAATTAGTAAAATTTTCCTCGCCTATCCATCTCCCCTTTGAATCACCCTGGATCCACCAGGGCTAGACCCCGGCAGTTAACAATACGTTTTTCATATCCATTTGAAAATATACGCTTTTCCTCTCTTATGTCTTCTAGACTAGGGCCCTGGCCTCCTTGACTCTAATCTGTATTCAGCCTCCAGTCTACAACCCACACTAACACAATAAATATTTCTAAAATGAAAGTCAAATCATATTAAGTCCCTACTTAAAATCCTTAAATGCCTCCCAAAGTCTTCAAGGTAAAATTTAAACCCCTTCAATCATCACAGCACTGCTCCCCTCAGTGATCTCACCATGGCCTTCCCTTTCGAGCTTCCTTTCCCACCATTTTCCCCCACTCTCTCTTCTCTATCCCCCGGACCCTCACACCCCCTATGCCTAGCCACATGAACTATTCATACTCCCTGGAACACACACTTTTCCTTAATGACTGTTCCTTCGTACATCTTCCCTCTCCTTCAACACCCTTTCCCCACTAGCTCTAAAACAAACTTAACTGAACCCTAATCTTCCCTAGTTAACAGCCTATAGTTAAGTTAGATGTCTCTCTGCTCCTTACCTAGTTCTACTTGTATAAGAACAACCCACATTGAAAGGATGGCTTGGGTTGAAACACTAAAAAATTCCCGTGGGCAGTACTGTGTTCTCTCTGTAGCTGAACACTAAGAACCCAGCAAAGTGCCTACACAGTTGAAGCAAGAGCAAAATATCTGACATGACTATGGAACCCAAGATGACCCATTCCTGTATGAAACTAGAAGCCATCTATTGCTATATTAGCTTCACAAAAAGCTTTAGAAATTTACCTTTGAGCCATCAAAAAACAAAAAAAGCACACACACACACGGAGGAAATTCATGCCAAAGGCATCTGAAAATATTAAGCCATCATTCTAATCAGCTTAAGCTTAAAGACTAGGGTAGCACTTCTATAATAACCAAAGAACAATTGGGAAATATGAGAAAAAAAGTTATTTTCTCCTTGTATATACTTTCACAAGTCTACTCTCATGAAATTCTATATTATTTCCTAAATGTTATCAAGGAACCCACTATTAATTTGTAAAGTTCAGTTCAATTGCTCAGTTCTGTCTGACTCTTTGCGACCCTGTGGACTGCTGCACACCAGGCTTCCCTGTCCATCAACTCCCAGAGCCTACTCAAACTCATGTCCATCAAGTCAGTGATGCCATCCAGCCATCTCATCCACGTCTCTCCTCCTCCAGCCTTCAATCTTTCCCAGCATCAGGGTCTTTTACAATGAGTTGGTTCTTCGCATCAGGTGGCCAAAGTACTGGAGTTTCAGCTTTAGCATCATTCCTTCCAAAGAACACCCAGGACTGATTTCCTTTAGGATGGACTGGTCATCTCCTTGCAGTCCAAGGGGCTCTTAAGAGTCTTCTCCAACACCACAGTTCAAATGCACCAATTCTTCTGAATTCTGCTTTCTTTATAGTCCAACTCTCACATCCATACATGACCACTGGAAAAATCAGAGCTTTGGCTAGATGGACCTTTGTTGGTAAAGTAATGTCTCTGCTTTTTAATATGCTGTCTAGGTTGGTCATAGCTTTTCTTCCAAGGAGCAAGTATCTTTTAATTTCATGGCTGCAGTCACCATTGTAGTGATTTTGGAGGCCCCTCACCCAAATTAAGTTTGTCACTGTTTCCACTGTTTCCCTCTCTATTTCCCAAGAATTGATGGGATTGGAAGCTATGATCTTAGTTTTCTGAATGCTGAGTTTTAAGCCAATTTTTCACTCCCCACTTTCACTTTCATTAAGAGGCCCTTTAGTTCTTCTTCGCTTTCTGCCATGAGGGTGGTGTCATCTGCATATCTGAGGTGATTGATATTTCTCCCAGCAACCTTGATTCCAGCTTGTGTTTCATCCAGCCCAGCATTTCGCATGACGTACTCTGCATATAAGTTAAATAAGCAGGGTGACAATATACAGCCTTGACGTACTCCTTTCCGAATTTTGAACCAGTCTGTAGTTACAGGGCCAGTTCTAACTGTTGCTTCTTGACCTGTACACAGATTTCTCAGGAGGCAGGTCAGGTGGTCTGGAATTCCCATCTCTTTCAGAATTTTCCACAGTTTATTGTGATCCACACAGTCAAAGGCTTTAGCGTAGTCAATAAAGCAGAAGTAGGTGTTTTTCTGGAACTCTCTTGTTTTTTCGATGATCCAGCGGATGTTGGCAATTTGATCTCTGGTTCCTCTGCCTTTTCTAAATCCAACTTGAACATCTGGAATTTCATATTTCATGTACTGTTGAAGCCTGGCTTGGAGAATTTTGAGCACTACTTTGCCGGTGTGTGAGATAAGTGCAATTGTGCAGTAGTTTTAACATTCTTTGGCAATGCTTTTCTTTGGATTAGAACGAAAACTGACCTTTTCCAGTCCTGTGACCACTGCTGAGTTTTCCAGATTTCCTGGCACATTGAGTGCAGCACGTTCATAGCATCATCTTTTAGGATTTGAAATAGCGCAACTGGAATTCCATCACCTCCACTAGCTTTGTTCATAGTGATGCTTCCTAAGGCCCATCTGACTTCACATTCCAGGATGTCTTTGCTCTAGGTCAGTGACCACACCATCGTGGTTATCTGGATCATGAAGATATTTTCTATATGGTTCTTCTGTCTATTCTTGCCACCTCTTCTTAACATCTTCTGCTTCTCTTAGGTCCATACAATTTCTGTCCTTTATTGTGCCCATCTTTGCATGAAATGTTCCCTTGGTATCTCTAATTTTCTTGAAGAGATCTCTAGTCTTTCCCATTCTATTGTTTGCCTCTATTTCTTTGCATTGATCGCTGAGGAAGGCTTTCTTACTTCTTGCTATTCTTTGGAACTCTGCACTCAAATGGGTATATTTTTCCTTTTCTCCTTTGCCTTTCACTTCTCTTCTTTTCTCAGCTATTTGTAAGGCCTCCTCAGACAACCATTTTGCCTTTTTGCATTTCTTTTTCTTGGGGATGGTCTTGATCACTGCCTCCTGTACAATGTCACATACCTCCATCTATAGTTCTCCAGGCAGTCTGTCTATCAGATCTAATCCCTTGAGGGATTTGACTTAGGTCATACCTGAATGGTCTAGTGGTTTTCCTTACTTTCTCCAATTAAGTCTGAATTTGGCAATAAGGAGTTCATGATCTGAGCCACAGCCAGCTCCCAGTCTTGTTTTTGTATTGTATTTGGAAAGGTCTTGTCAATCTCAGCATATCTGATCTACCAAATCTTAATTTCTGTGACCCCATAAACTACCCTTATTTCAACACATTTATGACAAGACGTAGGCAATAAGCAACAAAGAGTCCAAATACTGGTTAATGTAATATTCAGTTAACTTTTATCCAATAAGCAATAGTCAACTCCTTATCTCCCTAACCCTCCATATCGTAAAGCACCTTCCATGTGCATGTATTCATGACAATAACCTGTCTAGGCCTTGAGCAGAAGGAACAGGTTGGAGAGGAGATATGCCAGCTGCTGACCAGTGTGGTCCTGGGCAAGCTGGTCATGGAAAGACGCACAAAAGCAAAATTTCTGTCATGTCCTCCCACTGGAAATGTGACTGACATCCCATGCATCAGATTATTTCAGACTTCACAAGATGGATAAACTTCATAAAGCAAACTGGGAGTGGTAAAAGGCAATTAATTCAGCACCTCCAATGAAAACAACAGCTTACCAGTTTTGCACACCCCAAAAGAAACTCACCTGGTCTCTTGTTTCAGCCTCCTGAATCTGAATTCCTTGTAATTGTTTTTCATAATTGGAACACATATCACAGCGTCTACCAAGTTTATTTCCAGCATTATGTATCTGAGGGACACCAAAATTATCTCTTATCAGAGAGAACAAAATAAGTCCACAAAACATACACGAGGAATACTTGTAGTCTTACCTATGCTACTCGAAGTAGAAAACAGAGTAAACAATTTATTCAGGGACTTACGGCAAGAAGCTGTAATATAGAGTTGAATTCTAAAAAATCCTAAGTCTCATACAAGTATGATAGGATAACAAGGGACACAACTTTATCACCAAGAGGCTCGGGACCCCAAACTACCACATTCGGGAAACACAAGGAAAGTAAAAGGTACTATACCGTGGCACACACAATTTAAATCGATACTAGCCAACAAGAGGAGACAGGAGCTCGGAGTGCCAATTAACCATTTCACCAGCTCCAAGCACAAAGCAGGTATGAAACAATTAAGTAGCACCTTTTCACATGTTCTGCATAAGCCCAAGGAGAATAGTTTCTTTCAGCCTTAATAAGCTATTCCACCTGCTAACCAAGTTTCTTTAAAGAAAAGTAGCCCTCAGTAAAAGAAACCACTGGAAGTCATAAAACATGAATCCCAATCCAGGTTTTGCCTCTAAGTCAAAGGGGAAATTTGAGCAACTCACTTGACCTTTCTGAGCCAGTTTCCTTATCTCTAAAGTTGGAGAAAAATCATACCCTGATTGTCTTTATCAAGAAGGTCAAAGAAAAGAGGTATGTGAAAGGGCTTGTAATCTGTAAAGCACTATGCAACTACATATTTAAGCTTTTATCTCCTAATCTTACTTCTTAGTTTGCAAATACTATTAGCAGGAAAATTAACCTCATTAAAGGTTGCCTTCTCTTCTCTCTCATATTTTCCAACCCCATCTTAAACTCACTCTCAGCATCAACTAGTAAAAGTATCTGTACTTCAGACCTCAAAGAAAGATGAAAGTATGAATCCTAGAATACACTGAGATTATGCAAAACTGCAAAGCAAAACAAATTCAGGCTACACAAACTTAGCTATGCTATTCAGGCAGATCACTCCAACTGAAGATGTATGACATCAGGTGATGTTTATACTCAACACAATCAGCTAGTACGTTCCCTTCTCTGTCATAACCACCTGGAACAGCGAAAGCAGAAAATGTAAGGGTCAGACAACATGGATTAACACCCATTTTCTGGCAACAAGTGTGAGCACTGGCTCCAGGGGCTATCTCTTGAATGAACAATAAATTCAGAGCTACCCAGGATCCCTCAGAGCAAGCAAGAGGCAAAGCCAGGAGGAGAGCTCACCTCTTTCTGCAAGAGATTCCATTCTGTCTCACTGACTAGGCGGTAGCCACTGGGGGACACATAAGCACTTTCCATGCCCTGTGTGACACTCGACAGGAGGGATGCTGTCTCCTCTTGCTCCGGTGTCATCGCCTTGATTGCTCTCTCCTGATCTTTGGTTAACATAAACCCACTTGGCATTTGCAGTGACCCGAGGGAGGCAGTATCAAAGTTCTCAGTCACCGAATCTGCTCCTACCAACGGTCCGAAATCCTGATTCATCCAGGTTCCCAGCAGATTTTGCTTTGTAGTTATAGCCTAAAGCTTTGGATTGCAGCGAGCCTGAAGTTCCCAGGCTATCTGTAGACTGTGCTCTCCTGAGTCCATCTTTAAACACATCATTGTCTGGTTTACTGAAAGGATCCCCGGATGGCAACAGTAAGTCTGCATCCAGAGAATGGACTGAACCATGGGTGCTATCTAAATGTTCCTGAAATGGGAAAATATATTGCCAAGTTAGACAATTCCTGTGATTTTCAAAGAGGAAAAACTATCACATTTTATGAAGTATTTTGCCACATGTTACACATGACAGTCTTTAGTATGCTGCCTCTGTATATTCATTGAACAAACATTTACTGACTGTCTTATATACGCTGGGCCCTAAACCAAGCACTCAGGATACAACTGTGAGCAATCTCTGACCCCAAGATGCTTACAGTTTCATGAAAAAAAACAAACAAGTGAACCAAGTAAACAGGCTATTAGAATATCATACTTGATAAAATGATGACAGGTATCAGCTATGTACTGAATGTTCTGGAAGCTCAAGGAGAGGAATTCAGCCCAGACACAGGAAATCAGGAAGGTCTCCTGAAATTCAGTGTTGGGTATATTGAACATGGGGTCCTGCTGTATATACAAGTGGAGATTTCCACCCAGCAGAGGGACAAAGAAATCTTTAGATAGAGATTGGGAGTAACCACACCGTACAGTAATAATTATGACAGCAAATCAGAACACCTTGGATGAGTCTGCAGAATGAGAAGAAAACCAAGGGCAAGGCCCTGAGAAACATCACTTTTGTCCATTTGGGAGATGGACAGAGGAAGGAGTAGCCAGAATAGAAAGGAAATGAGGAGAATGTTGTATGCTGGAAACCAAGTTTCAAGCAAGATGTAATCAGCACATTAAATAAGGCATCCGTCAAGTGAAAGAAGCCAGACACAAACGGTACACACTGAATAATTCCATCCATGTGAAATATCCAGAATAGGCAAATCCAGAGACCAAAAACAAATTAGTGGCTGCCAGAGGCTAAAGAGAAAATAAAGTAGGGAGCGACTCCTTAATGATATATGGGGGTCTCTTCTGGGGGCAATGAAAATGTTCTGAGACGAGACAGGTGATGGCTGCACTACACTGTGAATATACTAAACGTCACGGAAATGCACACTTTAAATGGTTTATTTTTATGTGAATTCTACTTCAACTTTTTAATGTGGTGCAGCACACTCCCAAAGTCAAACAGCACAGCAGTACCATTCTAGCACAGTTAGTAGGAAAATTAGAAAACAAGGAAAATGTAGCAAGTTTTTCTAAAAATTAAATTTATTCAATTTAAATAACTGGCTTTTAAGATAATATCCTTTCTACTTTTTGCTATTAATGTCTTCACTTTTATGAACTATAAAAAACTAAAATATAGATTTTAATGTTTTAAAAATATCCTTACTTGGCATAATACAAAGTTGACAACTTTTATGTTAATTCCTCCAGTTCTTTCTCTAAAATTTTTTTTAAGGTTTTCTAATATGTGAAATTCAGATGGCCAAGGAACACAAATCTAGCATATACTGAGCAAGCTATGGCAAAGGTCCCAGATAAGCAGCCTCATAGAAACTGGGATGAGAATGCATTCTGCCAGCTTATAAAAGACCCAACATCTACACTATCATACACAATGCTATTGTCACTCTGAAGAGGGAAAGGGATGGGGCAAAAAGCTGTAAGGGCCTTTTAAGAAGAACAGACTAGGGTGCTCAGAGCAGTACTTCAGTTCAGTCGCTCAGTCGTGTCCGACTCTTTGCGACCCCATGAATCACAGCACGCCAATACTCCTTGTCCATCACCAACTCCCGGAGTTCACTCAAACTCACGTCCATCGAGTCGGTGATGCCATCCAGCCATCTCATCCTCTGTTGTCCCCTTCTCCTCCTGCCCTCAATTCCTCCCAGCATCAGAGTCTTTTCCAGTGAGTCAACTCTTCGCATGAGGTGGCCAAAGTACTGGAGTGTCAGCTTTAGCATCAGTCCTTCCAAAGAAATCCCAGGGCTGATCTCCTTCAGAATGGACCAGTTGGATCTCCTTGCAGTCCAAAGGACTCTCAAGTCTTCTCCAACACCACAGTTCAAAAGCATCAATTCTTCGGTGCTCAGCCTTCTTCACAGTCCAACTCTCACATCCATACATGATCACAGGAAAAACCATAGCCTTGACTAGATGAACCTTTGTTGGCAAAGTAATGTCTCTGCTTTTCAATATGCTGTCTAGGGTGGTCATAACTTTCCTTCCAAGGAGTAAGCATCTTTTAATTTCATGGCTGCAATCACCATCTGCAGTGATTTTGGAGCCCAAAAAAATAAAGTCTGACACTATTTCCACTGTTTCCCCATCTATTTGCCATGAAGTGATGGGACCAGATGCCATGATCTTCGTTTTCTGAATGTTGAGCTTTAAGCCTACTTTTTCACTCTTCTCTTTCACTTTCATCAAGAGGCTCTTTAGTTCTTCACTTTCTGCCATGGTGTCATCTGCATATCTGAGGTTATTGATGTTTCTCCCGGCAATCTTGATTCCAACTTGTGCTTCTTCCAGCCCAGCGTTTCTCATGATGTACTCTGCATAGAAGTTAAATAAGCAGGGTGACAATGTACAGCCCTGACGTACTCCTTTTCCTATTTGGAACCAGTCTGTTGTTCCATGTCCAGTTCTAATTGTTGCTTCCTGACCTGCATACAGGTTTCTCAAGAGGCAGGTCAGGTGATCTGGTATTTCCATCTCTTTCAGAATTTTCCACAGTTTATTGTGATCCACACAGTCAAAGGCTTTGGCATAGTCAATAAAGCAGAAATAGATGTTTTTCTGGAATTCTCTTGCCTTTTCGATGATCCAGCAGATGTTGGCAATTTGATCTGATTACTCTGCCTTTTCTAAAACCAACTTACTTCTAAGGAATATGGACTTGTAGGGAAGTATAAACTGTTAGTTTCTGAAAGATGATTCAACAATATGTTTATGCTCTTAAACTCAGCAGTTCTGTTCCCAAGAACTTACATTAAGGAAGTAATCAGATAAACCCATGATTTTTATACAACAAAGAATTATATATAATAACATTATGGTATTACTTATCATAATGAAATATTTTTACTAGCAAAAAATGAAACAACTTGTGTTTATTTTCTATATTTTATGATGTTTTTGACCTTTTGAAGGCCTTGCTGGCTGAGGAGTGACTGCCTCTTCCAATTTAGCTAACTCCCAGAAATAATAAACAATTTGCTTATCTCTATGTCTTTCACATCCAAATCAACCAATCCCAAGTCAACACCCCCAACCAACTCCTTTATCTAACTCTTATCCACCAAGCCAGTATTTCCCCTGCCCTAAATCAACCCAGGGCCAGGTACCAGAAAACTGAAGACAGATTCTCTGCCCCAAAGCCCACTGGAGTTACAACAACTAGCCAGTCCTATGTGATCTAACCTGCCCTGCTTTTCCCTCAAAAATCCCAGTAATAGCTGTGGTCCGCGCTTTCCCCCTGCTATTGCTCTTGTTTCATGACCAGCTCTGACGGGGCTTCCACCATGTGGCTCTGCATGGTGTGCCACGATGCTCATGTCTAGGCAGCTGTAAGGTTAAAATTTTTGTTCAGAGGCATTTATCTCTCTATGTCATCACTGTTACCTTTATAAGTTAAAACCTGGGCACAAACCAATCTGTAGGTTGAGGAATTACAGTATACTTACATGCTGAAATACTGTTAGTAATTAAATAACATTTTCAAGGAAAACATTTACTGATGTACCAAAACCTTTATAAATAGATTTAAGTGGGAAATGTACACAAAACATTATGTAGTTACAATCTGTATTATGTTTAAAAAGGATAAATAGAAACACATATATGTTACCTATGGAAATGGAAAAAGAGAGAAAGGAGAGGTACATACCAAAATGTTAGCGGTGGTATCTCTGAGTAATAGAATTATCAGTTATTTGGTGTGACTTTCTCTACTTTCCAAATTGTCCATAATAAGTATATATTACTTTTGTAGTGATAAAAGCACATTCTAAGCATTAGATCAAAGAAGATATGGGTCCTACGCATTCTAAATGTCTTTAGAAATACATTATTATCTAATTAAGTCTCCAGAGCAGTCCATATTAACTTTAAATCAACAGGCTAAGGTAAACTGTCACTGACTCTCAATACAAAACAAGTATACATTCAACATTCAAACTGCAAAACATCAGATCTCAAAGTCTATAAGAGATTTCAGTGTCAGAAAATATTATAAACATTTAGTATAAATCTGTTAAAACAGAATTTAAAAATTTTTAAGTGCTTCACTCACTGTAAATCACAACAAACTTCTCTTTCCTGTTTTCCTGCTAAAATATTTTTTAAAAGTAGGAAACTTTCTTAAACACTCCTGGACACAGGACTGCATGATGCAGAAACCACATAATATTTGGCAGTACCCAAAAAGTGAGACATTCTCTTGGAAGTCTAACTATTTAAAAAGAGCAAAGCAAAATCAGGCCAAGGTTCCCAGTGTATGAGCCAACACAGAGAATGTACAAAAACAATTACATCATACTTTTCAGTGTCCACTAGGATTTTTTAAAGCATTTTTTCAATGTCATATAATCCATAAACATGGAAATATGAGCCACCAGGAAGTAGACTATACATGGTTCAGCATAAATCTGCAAACTAAACACAAACATGATACCTTTGAAAGTGAGACAAGATCCATATCCAATTTAACTGAAACTGCTTCACCAGGCAGGGAAAGGAGGTGGGGGAATGAGTATGAAACTCTAGACAGTACAGACAATGCACATGAGCACGGAGAGCGAGTAGAAAGCTGTGCTGTGATGAAGCGGAGAGCATGGTAAGTAAGGCTCTTATATGGCAAGCTGGGGACCTTAGTTTTTCACCCTAAAGTAAATTAACAAAAGCATTTCCTTTCCTGAAAGGAGGTATTTAGCTGGAGTTCTGAAGGATGAATAGAAGGATTCCAGAACTCAGAAAGGCAGAGGAAGGTAAACATTCCAGGTGAAGGAACCAACATGTAAGGTGGAGAGCACAGCACAACAAGATAACCAGTGTGTTTAAAACAGAGTGCATATTATGAAGAGTACTGACTGTCTAAGTAAGGATCTTGTACTTACTTATGTAAGTAATGTGACTGAGTGGTGGTTCTGAGTAGAGGAGAAGCCTGACTATAGCTGCACTTAAGCAAAACCAATCTGATAGTAATGCTGAGGGTACAGTGGAGTGGGACAGGCTAAAAACAGGAAACGTAATGAGCAGGCACTTGCCACATGTGGGTGAGAGGTGATGAAGCCACAGAAACACCACCTTACACTTTCTACCTCCAAGTCTCTCTACTGGACCCATTCCCAATACCAGAAATGTCCTACCCTACCCCATCACAGTCTTCCAAACCCAGCCACTATTCTCAGGGCTTAATACCTAATACTTCTTAACACTCAAATACATGCCACAAAGAATTAAGTGTTTCAATACTTTAGATAATTTCTTTTCCTTTAAACAAAAGCTTAAAGTATCAGAAATATTTATTCATATCAGAAAAGATTTTGCAGATATTACTTTAATTTTCTTCTAATATTTTAATTTGGAACCACTAGAAAAAATAATCTGTTTCACAGACGATGGAGAGAACCTGCACGTTTCACACAGAACTACCTCTAATACTAACACACACGCATAATACTGCAAAAGTAATTGAATATAAAAGTTATTTTATCTAATTTTCACCTAATAGTATACGCACTTCCCAAATGAACAATGTAACTGACTGATGTATGAGAAGCTAAAAATGGAAATACTGTGCATATAATGATTTTAATTATAGGGTCACTGTACCTCCTCATTTGATAACTGAGCTGAAGATTCTTCATGAGTTAAAGCACACACTACTGGTATTTTTACTTCCTCTTCAACATCTGTTTTTTTATGATCCTTTCTCTTACTAAGTCTTTGCTGTTCATCTTCCTCCTGAAAGTTAGGAAGAAAAAAATATATATTACTCAGGTAATGTATACTGAATGGTTCTTTAACCACTCAAAACAAATATAGAAGTACACTATGTGAAAAGCCAAACAAAAGAAAGCAAATCACCTCCTCTTCTTCAAGTGATCCAAGAAAGAAAATTAACACAGAATGTTCCTGCAGGTTATTATGGAAACAAACAGGAAAAAGTTACGGCATTACACATCCATTTGGAACATGTACAAATTAATATGAAATACAAACGAATTAAACAAAGATGAAAAATACCCTCAATGCCCCCCACCCAAACACTCCAGTGGTGAGGGACAAACACACAATTAGACTACTATTCAAGTATGTACAAAGTTCTACAGAAGAACAAAATAAAGATTTCACCTAAGGCAGCCAGAAAGGGGGCCCAAAGAGAGTAACACTTCAGCTGGACCTGGAAGAATTGGTAAGATGAATCTGCCAATTTTGAGACAAGCAAGGGTTCCAGGGGAAAAAGTACATAAAAGAGGCAGAGGCATGGAAGAGCAGCCATATGAGTAGTAAGATATATGGAGAAAGGGATGATGATTAAGTGCTTAGACTCTAGAACCAAAGACTGTTCAACCCTCAGATATGCCATTAGTCCCTGTCTCATGTGGAAAGTTTTCTAGTGTGTATCTCTTTTGGAAACCACATGAGATAAAGTTTACACATAAAGCCTTGCAACAATGCTGGCACAAGGCCTTAAATGACCAGTTCTGGAGTTTAGACTATTCTAATGGGAAGCAGAAAGAGCATGATTAGATCTGTACTTTAGAATCTAAATCCTCAAGTTGACTGTGTCTATATACAAGGTGAATGAGTCAGACAGGAGATAAAAAAGAAATTTTAAAAGAAACTTCTGAAAAACAAAATCTAACCTAAACTATACAAAGTAATTTAAAATACTTGTTATAATACCTAGAAAACTTCTAAATAGCTATCCTAAGAAACTATTTTCCTAAGGACACTATCCTAAGGAAGTATTTGTATACAGAATATATATACAACACAGTATGTTAGCTGTACTACTATTTGAAATGACCAAAAGAAAGGAAAGAAACCATCTAGATGCTCACTACAAAGCGAAGGATTATATCAATTACAGTACACCATGCTACCAGTTAACAAGAATAAGACAGACCTCTGAAAAATATATCCAAGATGATACTTTTGAGAAAAATAAGCTGCAGAATACTTATACCATGATTCCAGCTGTATGGGGAACAAACAAACCAACCTAACCATACACTTATAAACACAAAGAAATGGTCTTGAATACTACCTTCCAAATGGATTATTCCTGATTTAAAAAGTGGCTATTTCTGGGAAGGGAGGTGTGTGAGATATCAAGGGAGAGTTTAATTTTATCACTTTCTCACTTTGTATTTAAAACAAAGTACTTTAACATGAGAATGTATTAATGTATTACTCATGTAATAAACAGGATGCTGGGTATGTAGAACTCTAGACACCTATCTTTTCAGACCACTCAGCCTCTCCATCCTCACCCATTAACTTCTAATAATACTTTTAAAGCAATGTCAAGAAAAGACATGGCCTGCTGCTGCTGCTAAGTCACGTTCGACTGTGTGTGACCCCACAGACGGCAGCCCACCAGGCTCCTCCGTCCCTGGGATTCTCCAGGCAAGAACACTGGAGTGGGTTGCCATTTCCTTCTCCAATGCATGAAAGTGAAAAGTGAAAGTGAAGTCGCTCAGTCGTGTCCGACTCTTCACGACCCCATGGACTATAGCCCACCAGGCTCCTCTGTCCATGGGATTTTCCAGGCAAGAATACTGGAGTAGAGGACATGGCCTGGATTAACACAATTAGATCTGTACTTTAGAACCTAAATCCTTAAGTTGAGGCTTTAAACGTCTCAGACTTCTGTCTGAAAAGCAGACAGAACTGTAGAGAAAGATTTTCTCAGAAATATGCACTACTGCACCTGCAGACTGAAGAGGGTCATTTCTAAATCATTCCTTCCCACCCAACCAGACGAGGCCATTTCTAAAGTTGAAAAACAAAATCTCTCAAATACAGTTACAATGTTTTCTGAAATGGAATACATCAACCTTGTTTCAGGCTTAAGTCAATATGTAATACACATGAAATAATGTACGATCACATGTTGGGGTGGGCTGGTTTATTGACAAAGCAAACAAGTCTTACAAAACCACTATTCACCTGATCTTTCTTCTTCAGTTCTTCAACTTGTCGAAGCTGTTCAGAAGTTAGCACAATTTCCATTCGCTGCATGTCCCTCATCAGCAAACGCTGAGACTCCAGGAACTGGTCATTGGCCTTCTGCCACGTGTGTTTCAACTGGTTGTGTTGTTGTCGCTCTTGCTCCAAGAGATGGCAAACTGTTTAGGAATCCCCCAGTCAAAAACACTGAATTTTAATGGTAGGCAATTTCTTTAACATAGGCCTACCAAGCCAGGTCTGGCCGGTGTCGTCCAGTCTGGGATTCTGTCTCTGACAAGAACCCAGGGCAAACTGCCGTAGATCAAGGCAGCTGTCCCCACACCACCCCTCTAAGTAGAGTCTCTCAGAGTGTGTTCCTAGGAAGAGGAACATGTGAAAAAAATTTCTGTGCTCAGTAAGTTTCAGAAACTTTGGGTTAAAAACTTTTTTTTAATGAAACTTTCTTTATTGCAGGACTTTGAACTCAAGGTCTTAAGTATATCTATGTTCCCTTATAAGGTGATACATAATACAATACCTCCTAAATTTATTTTACCAAAAAGTCCTTTCCACAATGCCACTCACATAACAAATGTTCTAGGGAATACATTTTGGGAAATATTGCTCTTACAGCCAAATGCACAGTCACCACTCCTAATTTAATACATTCTGAATAAATTTGTTATCCAGGAATCCTTCTTGAGCCCATTTAGTTTGACTTCTCAGGATAAGTCAAACAATCTTTGTAAATGCTTCTGTTACCAACATTCATCAGCTCAGCCATCTTCAGAAAAAGGAGTAGATGGTATCACCTATCAGCCCATCCACCCAGTCATCTAAGCCAGAAACCTGAAAGATGACTCATACTTCTGTCTTCTCACATTCAGCTGTGACAGAGGCCTATAATAAGGTTACCTCCTGTTCAATATGATAGACATCTTCTGCCTTCTGCCTTAGACTTAGGACACAGACAACTAGAACAGCGGTCCCTCCGTTACTGTTCCTGCCACTTGTCTGGACCTCTCTATCCTACCCTCCACACTGCTGTAAAACTTAACTCCCCAGAAGGTAAAATTTAAAACCCTTCGGAAAAGCCAGATACAGAAGACACAAAATTGCTGCTTAATTTTTAACTATCTTCTTTTCATGTAAATACTGCTTTTTGCTATGACTGTTTCAGTAGAAATTACTCTATCCCTTTACTCCTTTTAGTGAAACTTCTCAGACACTTTCCCAGGCATATTAGGAAGGTTTGGTAGTCTTGCACTATTGCTGGAAGGGGGTTGGGACATATAGGTTAAACAGAAATTCCTATTTCTTTTGGACACTCTTTTAGAGTTTGAGTGTCTTTTTGACTGCAGCTGCACTTTTGAAAAGCATTTTCTGAAAGCCAAAGACTCAAATTTTGGATTAATAACATTTTATAAAATAATTCTGTAAGTTTATATAATTTCAGTATCCCTACTATTTTGGGATAAAAACCCAATTTCCATGAATTTTTTATGAAAGAACCGTATTTTCCATGACCACAGTCCTAAATTTTCAGATTAAAACATGTTACTAGTGTAAGCTGCAACAAGTATAAGATTTCAAGAATTCATTTACATTTAAAAATTTAGATCTTTATTTTCACTAACCTCTAACTGAAATTTAGCATTTCCTTCAATTATAAAATATAGGCAACAAACCACAGTAAGTGTAACAATACCCATGAATCGGTCACCAACAAAAGTCATAGATACTTCTGTATCTTAGTACAGTTGTTGCAGATATCTCATTATTTATGCTCATCACACTTCAAAGTTATTGGACCTGGTACTGGACCTTGTTATTTAATATACTGATAAAACAGTACATTTATTACTATAGCATAAGTTTGCAGTTATTTATATTTCCCTGTTTTATAATTAATTTCTTTTATAATTCTATATATTTTATGTATTAAAAACATTATTCTGAGAGGGCTTCACAAGACTGCCAAAGGAGTCTGTGACACAATAAGTTTAAGAATCTCAGGCATATAAGATTCATTAGAAGAATTAAAGACAAATGTATATTTTAATGGGAAAGGATAAGCCTATTTCTCCTATCCCGAAAAATCAGAGTCAATTTCTGCATCACTCTGCTACTAGGTTGGCAAAATTAAAATTATCTCTTATGAACAGGGGTGTTAGTTAAGAACACCAGAATACACTACCTGCCCTCTTGGTCCCATTTTCATTTTCGCTAATTTGTCTCCATTAAAATCGGTCTGGGGCAAAGCAGTTTAAGTAGAAATTTCCTATTCCCTGTCTGCCCAGAGCTTAGGACCTGTGAGTTCTTACTGGGGTCCTGGAGAACTAAGAAGCCACCAAAAGTCCAAATACCTTTTCAAACCAACTGTAAAGCTTAAACTGAATCACTAACATGCTGGACAGGCATTTTGGAATTTGTTATTATTAATCAATACCAAATTTTACTTACACAGTTCTCTTAGAGACTGAAACTAAAAATATATAAAGTGTGTGTGTGTGTGTATATATATATATATTTACCTTCATGCAATTCTTTCCGAAGTTTCTCAGCATCTTCCTGTAAAACGGATTTCTGAGTATTCAAAACAGCTACGTACATCTCTAGATCAGTCCTACAAGATTTCTCAGCTTCCAGATAATGATTCAGCTCTTTCACCTGAAAAAGATGCAATTCTATTAAACTAAAACTTCCAACAGTTTCTACCTTAGGCATAATGTTCTGGAGGGGTCTTGAAAGAAAATTACATTTATATTTACATATATTTAAATTTACCACCAAGTTTACAAAACAAACACATGCTTACTATAGAAAACTAGAAAAATATATTCTCCCAGCTCAGTAGTGTCTGACTGTTTGCGACCCCATGGACTATACAGTTCATGGAGTTCTCCAGGCCAGAACACTGAAGTGGGTAGCTATTCCCTTCTCCAGGGGATATTTTGCAGGAGGATTCTTTACCAGTTAAGCCACCAGGGAAGCCCAAGAATATTGGAGTGAGTAGCCTATCCTTTCTCTAACAGATCTTCCTGACCCAGGAATCGAACCAGGGTATCCTGCATTACAGGAGGATTCTTCACCAATTGTGCTACCAGGGAAGCCCAGGAAAATAACATAACTGACAATAATTAATAGTAAGCATTATCCATAATCATCACCAAACTCAATATGCAATTGAGATTACACATAACATCTTTGTACCTAGCTTTTAAAAAGGTGGTTCTAATCTCTGCTCCCTGAACAATACACACATGTGCTCATTTTATCACATACTCAGTGAACCCAGGTTACTGTGGTTTTATTTTTATTTTTGTTGTTTTTAATCAGTATCTTTCCTAAATATAAAAACAGTGTCATACTCTTGTAAATCTGCTTTTTTAATTTCTGGTGAGGTAATTCCAGATGCCTTAAATTTACAAAAAGGAGACATTTTCATAGGCATAAATTCATGAAATGAAAAAGGGGAAGTTGTGATGGAAAAAATAAACTCATATCATAATAAACAGACACTTGAAGGCCAAGTGCAGAGTACTTTTAAAATCCCATCTTTTTTAAGTGTCTTATTTCTATTAAATAATTAACTATAATATTCAACTATTAACAATACAGTCTAATATCTGAAACAATATCAATAACCAAAATAAACTGTAATTTTGCCCCACGTAAGAATCACTTGCTCTTCCCTGCCTTACAAATTGTCCATCCTAAATTTTAGCTATGTAACTTTCACCTTTTTCGAATGGTTATGTCTCGTTTCACTTTCAAGGTCATATTTATGCCTTTTATCTTCCCATTTCTCCAACTTGAAATAGCTGGCTGATCTGTTTCCAGTAATCTTCACTCCTAGACCTAGTCACAGACTAAAAATGATTATTCCGTAATCTTCACTGCTAGTCACAGACTAAAAATGATTATTCAGTATTCTTCACTCCTAGTCATGGACTAAAATGATTATTTAAGCTGCCATCTGATGCTCTGCTGAAGGCTGTCAGCCAATCAGAAACACACTAACCAAGCATGACAAAGGGCTGATTTGTCATCAGGCACTTTCCGTATCACCTGGAGAGGTGGTAATTCAGTTGAGAGTGAAGGAAATTCAGTATGTACAACATGTTACTGCTTTTCCATTAAAAAAAAAAATCAGTTTCACTGCTTTCTTTCCAGTTACTATGCCTCATTTCTTTACTGTGTCATCTAGGGCCACATAAGCAGTCTAAACAAAATCATTGAGCACGAGTTTCCTCATATTGCTCCTGTCATTAACAGTGAGATTGCTAAACATTCACCATGATGTTTGAGGTTTGCTGAAGGTTTGATAAACAGCCCTTTATTTATTGTTGCTGCTGCTGCTAAGTCACTTCAGTCATGTCCGACTCTGTGCGACCCCATAGACGGCAGCCCACCAGGCTCCCCGTCCCTGGGATTCTTCAGGCAAGAACACTGGAGTGGTTTGCCATTTCCTTCTCCAATGCACGAAAGTGAAAAGTGAAAGTGAAGTCGCTACAGGGTGTTTAAATTTATCAAATGCCTTTCTAAATCTAAGATGAATATATTACGTTTCTCCTATAATCTATGTGGTACACAAAAATAACAGATTTTCTGGTGATATATCATCCTAAATTACTGGAAAGATCTCCCGTGTTTTTTTTTCTGGCCACATGCTACACCAGGTGGCATGTGGAATCTTAGCTCCCTGACCAGGGATCAAACCTGTGCCCCCAGCATTAGAAACACAATTTTAACCACCAGACTACCAGGGAAGCCCCAGCACGATCCCTTTTTAATCATGATGTCTTTATTGCGTTTTTAAGTTACTCTGCTGAAAAATTTTGTTTCTGTATTCTTAAAGGAGATAGATCTACAATTTTTTGTTAATACTTTTTAGTAAGTCTGTTTCTAATGAAGTTATATAAGTCTCACAAAATGAGAGCCTTCCCTCTTTTTCTATTCTCTAAAACAGTTGGTAAAATATCAGGATTCTTTTTCTGAAAGGTTTGAAAAACCTGCCTGCAAAACTAATTGAGTCTAATGTCTTTTGGAGGAAAGGAAACAGGAGAAAAGGAGATTCCGACTATAAATTCACTTTCTTCAATAGGTATTAACTACATCAGTTCAGTTCAGTTGCTCAGTCATGTCCGACTCTTTGTGACCCCATGAACTGCAGCACGCCAGGACTTCCTGTCCATCTCCATCTCCCAGAGTTCACTCAGACTCACGTCCATCGAGTAGGTGATGCCATCCAGCCATCTCATCCTCGATTGTCCCCTTCTCCTCCTGCCCCCAATCCCTCCCAGCATCAGAGTCTTTTCCAATGAGTCAACTCTTCACATGAGGTGGCCAAAGTACTAGAGTTTCAGAGTTTCAGCTTTAGCATCATTCCTTCCAAAGAACACCCAGGACTGATCTCCTTTAGAATGGACTGGTTGGATCTCCTTGCAGTCCAAGGGACTCTCAAAGAGTCTTCTCCAACACCACAGTTCAAAAGCATCAATTCTTCGGCATTTAGCTTTCTTTACAGTCCAACTCTCACATCCATACATGACCACTGGGAAAACCATAGCCTTGATTAGACAGACCTTTGTTGACAAAGTAATGTCTCTGCTTTTCAATATGCTATCTAGGTTGGTCATAACTTTTCTTAAAAGGAGTAAGCGTCTTTTAATTTCATGGCTGCAGTCACCATCTGCAGTGATTTTGGAGCCCAAAAAAATAAAGTTTGACACTATTTCTCTGTTTCCCCATCTATTTCCCATTAAGTGATGGGACCAGATGCCATGATCTTCGTTTTCTGAATGTTGAGCTTTAAGCCAACTTTTTCACTCTCCTCTTTCACCTTCATCAAGAGGCTCTTTAGTTCTCCTTCACTTTCTGCCATAAGGGTGGTGTCATCTGCATTTCTGAGGTTATTGGTGTTTCTCCCGGCAATCTTGATTCCAGCTTGTGCTTCTTCCAGCCCAGTGTTTTGAATGATGTACTCTGCATAGAAGTTAAATAAGCAAGGTGACAATATACAGCCCTGACATACTCCTTTCCCTATTTGGAACCAGTCTGTTGTTCTATGTCCAATTCTAATTGTTGCTTCCTGACTTGCGTATAGCTTTCTCAAGGGGCAGGTCAGGTGGTCTGGTAGTCCCATCTCTTTCAGAATTTTCCACAGTTTATTGTGATCCTCACAATCAAAGGCTTTGGCATAGTCAATAAAGCAGAAATAGATGTTTTTCTGGAACTCTCTTGCTTTTTCCATGATCCAGCAGATGTTGGCAATTTGATCTCTGGTTCCTCTGCCTTTTCTAAAACCAGCTTGAACATCAGGAAGTTCACGGTTCACGTATTACTAAAGCCTGGCTTGGAGAATTTTGAGCATTACTTTACTAGCGTGTGAGATGAGTGCAACTGTGCAGTAGTTTGAGCATTCTTTGGCACTGCCTTTCTTTGGGATTGGAATGAAAACTGACCTTTTCCACTCTAATTTACCTTGAGACAATACTGGCTAACTATTTTTCATTAGAAAATTTCTCATCAATCTTATTTCATTTGAAATTTATTGCTGTGACATTGCTCAAAGTATTTATTATTTTTAAGTCTCGACTGATTTGTAGTTATTTCCCTGCTTCATTTCTAATGGTTTAAGTCTTTTTTTTCCTGATTAGTCTTATCAGGTTGACAAGTTTTTCCATTTTCTTATTTGTTTTTCCATTTTTCCCCATTATATTTACAGTCTCAATTTTCCTTTTGCTTTTCTATTTCACTAATTTCTGCTCTTATCTGCATTACTTCCTTCCATTCATACTGTTTGTACTTTTGTTCTTTTTAGATTAAGTAAAAATCAAATCACCCTAAATATTTTACAATTCCTTTTCCCATATGAGTTATTTTCATTTCCAGACTTTTACCTTAACTATATTTCACTGTAAATAATAATCCATGGTCAGAGATTTGGATTTGCATAACACATCTTCAAAATAAAATGACTCTTTCTTTGTGACACTGAAAAGTATAATGTAGCTAAAAATAACAATACTTTATTCCATGCCCTATCCTCTTAACTACTATGCTCTACTACCTTATAAAATAGTCTCTCTCTAAGGACAAGATTCTGTGTCTATCACATCTAAATTACTATGCTCTACTACCTTATAAAATAGTCTCTAAGGACAAGATTCTGTGTCTATCACATCTAAATTACTAACCAAGTTGCTCAAAACTCCTATATCCCTACAATAGTTTTTTTCTGCTTGCACTGTCATTTGCTAAAGGACAATTTAAATCATTTACTATGATTGTGAATAATTCTCCTTTTATTTGTCACCTTTTAGTTACATATTTCAAAGCTATGTAAATGCAATCAAGTATATGACTATTGTATCTTATTGATGGATTATAAATTAGAAAGGGTCCCTCTTTATCTCTATTAATTCCTTTTTCCTTTCATCCTGCTTCATAAATGCTGTATCAACTTTCTTTTGATTAGAATTTACAAGATATAGCTTTAAACATCTCTTTTTTTCAATACTACCTTGTAGTTTTATTTTAGGTATGTCTCTTACAAGCAATATAAATTTATATTACATTATAAATTTAAAATCCAGTCTCTTTTAGTAGGTAATTATCAGCTTATATTTACTAGAATTACTGATACACACCCATTTCTACACTCCTACATTTTTTTCTATACTCCTACATAGTGCTTTTGATTACTACCTCTAAATTTTTTTCTTTCCTAGTTTTTAAATTAATTATTAAAATGTTTGACAATTCCTTTTCCCATGAGTTAATTTTGTTCATTTTCAGACATTTTACCTTCACTGCATTTTACTGTAAATAATTAATAACCTGTGTTAAGAGATTTGGATCTGCATATCAGCAAATCTTATTTTTTTCTATTGGGTCTTTATAGCCAACAAATCCAGCTGCACTACAGCTACATAATTTCTAAAAGATTGATTCTGGGGCTGATGTCAGGAAACAAACTCACCTTTGAACAACTTATTTTCCTTCAAAGCAAGTGATACTCATTTTGATAGGAAAACAAACACTGACTACATAATGAACCAGCACAAGCAACACTACTGTCATTATTTCAAATATCCATAAAGGCAAAATCATCTCCAAGCATTTTCTTGCATTTTGAAGAAAGCAAGATTCTGACACTGCATAGTCTAAATTACAGTTTTTACTCTCTCAGTATTCTAATTTTGCTCAAAACATATGGGTAGAACTTTGGTTCCAAGCAAATGGATTACAACTTTTCACAACCTTTGAGGCCTCCAGCTCTTTAATCTTGTCTTCAGCCTCTGTCAGTTTATCTTTCAAAGCTGCAATTTCCTTCTCCATAGGCATCACAACAGACCGAAGTTTTTCAGCATCCTCTTGGGCCTGTTAAAAATAATTAAATGTCACAACTTACCAATTTATCACTTTTGTAAGAAATAATAGGTCTAGCAGACACTGTATGAGCACTCACAAAACTGAACTATGTCTTACTCTTCAATGCTGTATTACTTTGAACGTCAAGTTATAATCACAGCTTTATCAAATATTTCATTTAGAATTCAGGAATAAGTAGGAAAATGACTTCACTATGACAAACTTGAACTTTTTGTTTATTTTGGAAAGTGAAAGCAGGTTTATTTAGATAGATTATACATTCCACAGACAGAATGTGGTCGTCTCAGAAAATGAGAGTAACCACAAAAGTGACTTTTTAACTAGCTGAGTAACTGAGATGAAAAAAAATATATATATATATATATAAATGCATATAATAAATACTTTAATTTTTGTAATTCTGGTTACGAAATTAAAAAGCCATAACCTCTTACAAATACAGAAAAGACTAATTTTCTAACATAAAAATAGAACATTTATTTCCTAAAATATTAGAAAATTATGTTTCTATAAAAGGGCTACAACCTAAATTTTTAAACAGAATATTTATCATTTTACTTTTGACATCTAAATGAAACAAACTCAAAGAATAACCCCTAAAGCCATGGTGTTTACCCATCCTTCGTTCTCAAAAACACAGATTAAAAGCAAACATCCATAAACTAATAAACTGGTAAGAAACTTAATTTTCATTTTATACACACACATATTTATACAGAAACAAAGATTGACTCCAAAAGTTTGCTTTTTCCCTTCTAGTGAAAATGAAAATTAATCTTATTTACTGAATTTAAACCAACCCAAGCTTATCCTAAAGTGCTTGTGATACGGAAAATATTACCTATGCAGAAACGTGAGTGAAGATTAAAAAAAAAATTGATATCTCACAAAAAAGAGTGACATACTTTGTTTCCCAGTGCTTGCAAAGTCATTTCATCATTTATTTTATTTTGAACTAAGTCCTGTTAGGAAAAGATATGTGAGCTTAAAATATCTTCAGTCAAGGCTAATTTGGGATGTTTACAGAGGTGGTCTGATAAAAATCACCAGGGAAAAAAAAGGAGAAAAGCAACAAAGAATTTAATACAGATTGAGTCATTTATTAATGCAAAGATGACCTCACAATTCCAAGTGACACATATCAAAAAAAGAAACTTTCAAAGATGACTTTTTAAATGACAGAAAGGTAATTAGAAACAAATCTAAGACACTATCACAGCCAAGAAAAATCCAAGAGTCATGACTGAATGTAATGTGGTATCCTGGATGTGATTTTGAAACAGAAAAAGGACCTGGCTGAAAACTAATGAAATTTGAACAGAAAGAAAGGATTTTAGTTAAAAATAACCAATATAGATTTATTAACTGTGACAAATGTACCACACTAATATTAAGATGTTAACAAGGAAACTAGGAGTGAAGGATATGGGAACTCCAGTATTTTCTATTTTTTTTTATAAATCAAAAACTTCAAAAAATAAAAAATTTTAAAAAGGATAAAAAGTGGACTGTGGAAATCATGATTATGAATATACTGTTGTTGTTATTGTTTAGTTGCTAAGTCATGTCCGACTCTTTCATGACCCCATGGACTGTAACCCACTAGGCTCCTCTGTCCATGGGATTTCCCAGGCAAGAACACTGGAGTGGGTTGCCATTTCCTTCTCCAGGGGATTTTTTTGACCCAGGGATCAAATCCACATCTCTTGCATTGGCAGGCAGATTGTTTACCACTGAGCCACCAGGGATGTCTCTTATTAATATATTAGAAGAATGAAGAAGAAAACTATCCTCAGGTGAATGGTACTGTGGCTCAGAATAAAATATCTAATCATAGCATTAACTATGAATTCATCTCAAAAGACTTGAGAGAACTGAAGACTGTCTACTGTGGCTAACTATGGTAGATGACTAACTGACTAGTGATCATGAGACATTGTTAGATCCTCATGAAGAAGCTGAATTACAATCTTCTCCTGAAATAAGAAAATGCAAATAACTATTCCTCAAGGTTCAGGCTTTTGTTCTAGGTGTTGGGTTCTCATATGATTTTTACATTATTTAAAAAATTAAATAAACTTCTAAATACATAAAAGTAGTCCTCGTATGAATGAAGATTATGGCTAATTCAACTGAAAATAAAAAATCAAATTCTAATTACTATCTTATATGTGATTTCAAATATACATATGTATATAAATTAAGAAAACAAAGGTTTCCATAATGGCTTACATGGGAAAATAAGCTTAAATTTAAAAAGTGGATTATCTGAATATGCATAACTGATTCACTCTACTGTACACCTGAAACTAAAACAACATTGTAAATCAACTATACACCAACAAAAAATTTTTTAATTGAAAAATAAAAGTTTACATAATCAAACTGGCCAAAAAGCTTTTTAAATTTTCTCAATGATAAAATATTCCATCTTCTAATTTAGTTGGTCTATTTTCAGGCATCTACAGTAAAAATGTTCAAGCATGATATGCAGTACATACATTGCACTGGAACCACAGTGTATTGAGAAAGAAGGAAAACTTAACACCTGTTCTCAAGCTTCAGTTGAGATCAAGCAACAACACTCATTCAAGCAATATTTACTAAGCACCTATGAGCAAGACACTACCCTAAGCATGTAGGATACATAATAAACAAATAGACTCCTACCCTCATGAAGCTCACATTCTAGTGAGGAGGAAAAGGCAGCAGACAGTAAATATACCAAATAGGAGAACTCTGTGTACATTATAAGGAAATAGGTGCAACGGAGAAGGCAATGGCAACTCACTCCAGTTCTCTTGCCTGGAAAATCCCATGGATAGAGGAGCCTGGTAGGCTGCAGTCCATGGGGTCGCTAAGAGTCGGACACAACTGAGCGACTTCACTTTCACGCATTGGAGAAGGAAATGGCAACCCACTCCAGTGCTCTTGCCTGGAGAATCCCAGGGATGCGGGAGCCTGGTGGGCTGCCGTCTATGGGGTCACACAGAGTCGGACACAACTGAAGCAACTTAGCAGCACGAGCAGTAGCAGCAGGTGCAATAGAAAAAGAAAAATCAGAATAAGATCTGTGCAAGTTGTGGTAGGTGGGAGAGGGAGATGGGCAGGTTGCAATGTCAAATGGGGTGGTCAGGACAGGCCTCATGAGATGGAAGCAAGGTGAGAGAGTTACCCATACATAAATGTGGGGGAAGGTCATCAAATTACTTAGTACTCTATTTAGGTCTGTGCCCAAACAATTTTCCTAACAGAAAACAAAACAGTAAAACTTGTATTACCGTAACAATATTAGTTAAAGCATTACCACAAACAAATCTGGATTCAAATATTTCTACAGATGAATACATTCCTCCATACCTTTTTCATTTCATTTTCTAAATTTTCCTCCTCTTGACCTTCAGACAGCCTTCTCCTTAAATCAGCTATTTCCCTCTCTGCAGATTCTCGATACTGTGCCCACTGTGTTCGCTCCTGCTCCAGCCTAAGGTGGAACTGGTGCTCATAGTCACGAACTGTTTCTACAAAACATCACCAAATATTCCATGTCTGAGCATTTTGGAAAAAACGAGCTGGCACACTAAAATTTTAAAAGTAGTTATATAAAGAACGTAAGCAAGCCTAGTTTCTGGAAATCTTTTTTATTCACTAAAAACACTAAACTAACATTTCCAGTTCTTACTACACATAGAAGTTTTCCTAAGGACTTTAAATCATCTCTAATTTCAGAATAAACCTGTGCAACATATTAATTTATAGATGAGAAAAAGCTTAGGAAAGGTTAAATACTCTGGCCAATGTCTCTTAACTAGAAAGAAACAGCTAGAATTCAAACCTAGACCAATTCTAAAATCTATATTCTTAGATAAAACTCCATGACTCCCAGGACAAACATAACATGTCGCCCCAATACAACTACATATATGAAAGTGTAAGAAGAGGGACATAATGTTTTACTATAACCCAAGATTCTAAAGTGAGGCAAAAGTTCTATAATCTTTATAAAATGACTATCTTCAATACAATCCTAAAACATGATAAACACTGCTGGCTGTCCATTAATTCCACTCTTTTTTTTTTTTACTAATAAAACCCCAAATTTGTTCCAGAAATCAATGGCCCAATTTAAAATCTAGAATTTCTAGATGTCTTTACGGTAGTTATGTGTAACCAGAAACCTCTATAAACTGGGTGGGGGGGTGGGGACAGGGGGAAATATGCTGAAGATTTCCAGAAAATTTTTGCTTTACTGCGATGGACTGGAGGAGCAGTTATTTTTTTCAGCCTCAAAGTAAAATGAAGTTGAAAACTGCATGCTAAGGATAAAGAAAGAGAAGAACTGACATCAGAAACCATTGTACCCAGCCCTAGATTACCTAACTACGAACTTCTCCTGTGAGAAAATGAACTCTTATTTGGGCAACCTGCTATGGTGGGTTGCAACATGAGGTTCAGAGTAATCCCTAGATGACAGCCAAACACTCAGAAACAGTGCTAGTCTTACTTGCCCTCTTAGAAAGAGTACTAAGGCAACAATGACACCTAACTGCAAAGACAGGGAAAAAAGTAACCACTATTTCACACTTATATTATTCACTAAACTAATTCCAGGAACCCAAAGATTCAGGAGACAGCTTATTTCATTATCATTTTTCAGAAATGCAAGAAGTAATTAAGTATGAGACTTTCCAGGTGGCACTAACAGCTGATAGAGATTAAACCACTACTCTTCCTTTAGATCTACAGTCACCAGCAAGAAGCTCATAAAGCCTATTCTAACTCATATGACACTCTACCTCACAGACTGAGTGAAAATTTCACATAAAAATCCAAATTTTTCTTTAAAATGTAAAAATATGGCAACACTGGACATGATGGAACTATGAATAGTAACCTTACTCTTTGCATGGGAGGTCTCCAGTTCAGCACGCTTCCTGTGCCCATACAGCTTCATTCATTGACATTACTGGCCTGTCTCCATAAAGAATCTGTTTTGAAGCCCTGCTTTAAATCTTATAATGAACTATAGTTTTCATTTGTAACACTCTCATCATAATTCTCCATCATTAAATTTGTTAAAGATACAGATGATATATTCATTTATGATTTCATTGGCTTCCCTTTTATTTTGAATGTGACAGTACATCTTAGAGACAGTAATACATAAAGCCACAAATGAAATTCAGGATATATTTTAAGACCTTCTGCAAATGTTCTCAGTCATCAGAATCAGTTATCTTAGAAAATCATAAAATAAAATTGTCTTTGTCTTTACCTTTCATAACAGCCTGAAGTGAAGCAACTTCTTCTCTCCACTGTCTCTTCACCTCATCTATAGCTTCTTGCTTGGTGTTCTCAGACACTGTGGCAATGGCCTTGATGTTTTCCATCTCTGCTTGGGCTTCCCACAACTGTGTCCGAAGATGTCCCAAATCATCTTGAGCAGCTTGTAAAACTGCATTTTGCCTCTTCAGATCCTCTGGGGCAAAAAAGTAAAAGACTTTCCATTAATGAAAAGTTCACCTTTATCAGGCTGACATTCCAACAAAGAAATTAAGCATTAAGTTTATAATGTTAACATTCCAATGAAGAAATTAAGCATTACATTTTTAAATGTTGACTTAGGAAATGAAATCATTTTAATAATTGAGGTAAGATATAAAGTATGCTGGGTTTCACAAATCACTTAATTATTAACTATGTAACCAAAGAGTGATTAAAGCCATACTTTTAGAACTAAACTGAGGCTCTTCCACATACTGGCTAAATAAACTTATTTAAACTCTGGCCTCAATTTCCACATCTACAAAACTGGAATAAAAATAACCACCTCAGAAAGTTTTTTTTTAATGGTAAAACAATTTACTGAAACACAATTCAAGAAATGGCTGAGAACTTCCCTGGTGGAAGAGAGAAATGAAAGCCAGACTACATGGCAGTTACCAGGTTAAGGCTTTTTTAAAGTTGGGATAAAGTTTTCAGCACCCCTTTACTATAATTCCCTTGTGGCTCAGCTAGTAGCCAACAGCACTAGTTATTAATAAAAAGAACAATTTCTTTTGTATATATAATTATGAAGATTTTCAAACTCAAAAAGTATTGTATTACACCAATCTTGCACATACCTATCACCAATTGCCAAGATTTTGCCATTTATTTCAACTATCTCTTTTTAAAAGTAAGTCTCAGAAACTGTATTACATCATCTAACACACTACACTTGCATCTCTGAAAACATGGGTACTTTCTTATATAAACAGGGTCACTGTCACACCTAACAACTACCTGATATAATCTTATACTCAATCTTAGTGAAATTTCTCCAACTGCCACAGAAATGTCTTTTTGAAAATTTGTTTGGATTAGAACCTAAACAAGACACTTCATTTGATGATACTAATAACTTATAAAAATATTTCATGGAAACAAGTATAAAGAATTCTATAATGGATACCTATTACTTAGCTTAATAATTTTTTATATTATTGCTCCATCTGCTTCAATTTCTTTTTAACCTTAAGAAATGAAACATTACAAATACACTATTCAGAGGTAACAATGATCAGGAATTCGGAGCTATTATCACCATGCATATTCTACAACACAGAATTCTACTACAATTACCTCACCTTTCTCAGTTTTTGAGATTACTAATACATGCAACTACTTCATTCATTAACTGCAATATCAGAGTATGAATAGACCAGTTATTATAGTTCATGGGCATTCAGGTGTGAGCCAGGAATCTACTTTTTCTATACAGATCTTACCCTTGTTCTAAACCCTTGCCCCAGTCTCCCCAATTTTATAATGTCTATGTCATATATCAAATTTCCACATATATGAGAGTCTGATTATGAAGCCTCTATTCTATGAATATGGCCTATTTGTCTATTCTCATACCAATAATGAACTGTTTAACACAGCACTATTCATAACATTTAGTCTACTCTTACATATGCCTAACATTTCCCACAGTAAATAATTTTAAAAGCCCATCACAGTTTTGAATAACGTGGAGAGACAGACCTGCCTTCCCAGATATTAAAATGATAATTAAAACCTCATGTACCAATCATTCAGACCTAGTCACCATACAGCCACAGGCAATCTTGTCCCAACCACCAGTTTGCATTCTACAACTTACTATTCTGAGGTAAGTACCAGATTTTTTTTTTTTTTTTTTTGATTAATAAACTTTACTTTTAAGAGCAATGTTGGGCTCATAGCAAAACTGAGCAGAAAAGTACTGAGTTCCCATAAATGCCTTGCCCCCTCAGGTACAACTTCCTGTACTGTTAACATCCCCCACCACAGCAGTACATTTATCACAATCTCTGAAGTCATACTGGCAGTTATACTGGCAAGTTATCCCTCCCAGCTGAAGTCCACAGTTTACATTAGGATACTGTATGATGATATGTAGCCACTACTCTTTATCATACAGAAAACTTTCACTGCCCTAAAATCCTCTCTGTATTGCTCAGTCATTTCTCCTATCCTCCTAACCTCTGGCAACCACTGGGCTTTTTTTTTTTCTTTTACTGTCTCCATAGTTTTGCCTTTCCCAGAAACCCACACACACTGTCATTTCAGGTTGGCTTCTTCCACTTGCTAATAAACATTCAATTCCTCTATGAATTTTCATAACCTGATTGCTCATTTCCTTTTCACACTGAATAATATTCCACTGTATCACAGTGTATCGGCTCATCTACTGAAGGACATCTTGGTGGCTTCCATGTTTGGGCAATTATGAATAAAGTTGCTATAAACATCTCTGTGCAGGTTTTGCATGGACGTACATTTTCAATTCATTCAGATAAACACCAAGGAGCAAAACAGCTGAATCATATGCTAAGAGTATGTTTAGTTTTATAAGAAACTGCCAAACTGCCTTCTGAAGTGGTTTACCATTCTGCATTTCCATCAGCAATGAATGAAAGTTCCTGTGGCTCTACCTCAGTAGCTTTGGGTGTTGTCAGTGTATTATATTTGAGACATTTTAACAAGTGTGCAGTGATCACTCATTGCTTTAATATATGCATAGACTTCTGCAGCCATAACCACAATCAACTTTGGGACATTTTAATCACCCCATAAAGAAGTCCAGTACTCTTTATCACTTCTCCAACCCTCTAACTCTGAAGTTCTAGGCAACCACTAATCTACTTTCTATCCCTCAGTTCAACTGCTCAGTCATGTCGGACTCTGCACCCCCATGGACTGCAGCACACCAGGCTTCCCTGCCTATCACCAACTCCCAGAGCTTGCTCAAACTCATGACCATCTAGTCAGTGATGCCATCCAACCATCTCATCCTCTGTTGCCCCCTTCTCCTCCTGCCTTCAATCATGCCCCACATCAGGGTCTTTTCCAATGAGTCAACTCTTCACATCAGGTGGCCAAAGTATTGGAGTTTCAGCTTCAGTCCTTCCAAAAATATTCAGGACTGATCTCCTTTAGGATGGATTGGCTGGATCTCCTTGCAGTCCAAGGGACTGTCAAGAGTCTTCTCCAACACCACAGTTCAAAAGCATCAGTTCTTCAGCACTCAGCTTTCTTTATATTCCAGCTCTCACATCCATACATGACTACTGGAAAAACCAGAGCTTTGACTAGATGGACCTTTGCTGGTAACATCATGTCTCTACTTTTTAATATGCTGTCTAGGTTGGTCATAGCTTTTCTTCCAAGGAGCAAGAGTCTTAATTTCATGGCTATAGTCACCATGTGATTTTGGAGTGATTTTGGAGGCCAAGAAAATAAAGTTTGTCACTGTTTCCATTGTTTCCCCACCTATTTGCCATGAATTGATGGGACTGGATGCCATGACCTTCGTTTTTTGAATGCTGAGTTTTAAGTCAGCTTTTTCACTCTCCTCTTTCACTTTCACCTAGAGACTCTTCAGTTTCTTTTCACTTTCTTTCTATCCCTATCACCTATTCTGAACATTTCATATAAATGGAACCATACATACTTGTGATTAGCTTGTCACTTAGCATAATTTTTTTTAAGTTCATCTATGTTGTAATATAAGTACTTCATTTTTTATTGAGGAAAACAAACAGTATTTGTTAATTCACAGATTAGTTGGTGAATAGGTTGCTTCTGACTTTTTGACTACTATGAATAATGCTGCCACAGAAATTCACATAGAAGTTTATGTATGGACATGTTTTCCCTTCTCTTGTATAAACCTAGGAGTGGAATTGCTGGCTCAAATGGTAACTCTTGTGTTTAATCATTTGAGAAACTGAAAGACTATTTTACAGTTACTAGACCATTTAACATTCCTGTGGCTCAGATGGTAAAGAAATCACCTACAATGCAGGAGACTTGGGTTCAGTCCCTGGGTTGGGAAGATCCCCTGTAGAAGGAAATGGCAACCCACTCCAGCATTCTTGCCTAGAGAATCCCAGGGACAGCGGAGCTTGGTGGGCTGCACAGAGTTGGACACGACTGAAGTGACTTAGCAGCAGCAGCAAAGTCACTGCAGATGGTGGCTACAGCCACAAAACTAAAAGACACTTGCTCCTTGAAAGGAAAGCTATGACAAACCTAGACAGCATATTAAAAAGCAAAATCATTACTTTGCTGACAAAGGTTTATCTAGTGAAAGCTATGGTTTTTCCAGCAGTCATGTATGGATGTGAGAGTTGTACTGTAAAGAAAGCTGAATGCTGAAGAATTGATGCTTTTGAATTATGGTGTTGGGGAAAATTCTTGAGAGTCCATTGGACTGCAAGGAGATCAAACCCATCAATCCTAAAGGAAATTAACCCTGAATACTCATTGGAAGGAATGAAGCTGAAGCTCCAATACTTTGGCCACCTGATGCAAAGAACTGACTCACTGGAAAAGACCCTGATGTTGGGAAAGATTGAAGACAGGAGGAGAAAGGGATAGCAGAGGATGAGATAGTTGGATGGCATCACTGACTTGATGGACATGAGTTTGAGCAAGCTCCGGGAGTTGGTAATAGACAGGGAAGTCTGGCGTGCTGCAGTCCATGGGGTCGCAGAGTCGGACACGACTGAGTGACTGAATGTATATGTGTGTGTGCGTGCGTGTGTGTGTGTATATAGGCAGCACCAGGTCTTAGCTGCAGCAAGCAGTATCTTTTGGTTGTGGCGTGCAGCGTGCAGGATCTAGTTCCCTCATCAGGGATCAAGCCCAGGCCTCCTGAATTGGAAGCAATGGATCAGGAGGGCAAGTTCCCTTTCTGTCTACTTTTAGGACAGTTAGAGAAGAAATAGTTAATTCTTTGAACATATGGTAAACTTCACTACTTAAGCCATCTGAGCCTCGGCTTTTCATTTTGGCGGGGCCGGGGGCAATTTTTTAATTACAAATTCACCCTCTTTATTTGCTATGGGTCCAATTTCAATTTTCCGCTTCTTCAGTCAGTTTTGGTGCTTGTATCTTTCTAGGAATTTGCCTACTTCCTCGTTCACAGTATTCCCTTATACTTTTAATTTCTGTAAGGTCAGTAGTAATGGACCTGGCATTCATTTACTGGTCAATCTAGCTAAAGATTTATCAAGTTGTTGGTCTTTCCAAAGAAAGCAATAACAGTTTCACCAATTTTCTATTCTGTATTTCACTGATTTTTACTCTAATCCTTATTAATTCCTTCTTTCTATTTGCTTTAGGCTTCATTAACACTTCTTCCAGTGTTATAAAGTGAAAAAGTAGATTACAGATTTAAAATATTTATCTTTAATACAAGCATTTATAGGTACATATGTCTAAGGGCTGATGCAGCTGCATTTCATAAGGATTGGCATGGCATATCTACAATTCCATTTTCTCGAAATATTTTCTAATTTTGTGATTTTTTCTTTCAGTTATTGATAACTCAGGAGTATATCACCAAATTTCCACATATTTGTGAGTTTCTCAAACTTAATTCCATTGTGATCAGACAGCAAACACTGTATTATCATTTTATACTTAATCCTCTATTTCCTTGTTGATCTCCTTATTATTCTACTCATTAATGAAAGTGGAGTACTAAAAAAATATAATCTTACTGTAAAACTGTATTTTTCTCCTTTCATTTCTGTTAGCTTGTTTCCTGTATTGTGGGATTCTGTACGTAGATGTGTATATAACTATTTTGTCTTCCTGATGGATTGGCCCTTATATGTGGAATCTAAAATATGAAACAAATGAACTTATTTACACAACAGACTCAGACATACAAAACAAATGTATAGTTACTAAAGGGGACAGGTGGTGGGGAAGGGATATATTAGGAGTTTTGAATTAGCAGATACAAAACACTATACATAAAATAAACAACAAGGTCCTACTGTATAACACTGGGATTTATATTCAATATCCTGTAATAAACCAAAATGAAAAAGATCATGAAAAAGAATATACATGTATAACTGAATCACTTTGTTGTATACCAAAAGCACAACCCTGTAAATCAGTTATACTTGAGTTAATTTTTTTTAATTTTTAAAAATATAGTGCTACTATGAACACTCTTTGGAGAAGGAAATGGCACCCCACTCCAGTACTCTTGCCTGGAAAATCCCATGGGCGGAGAAGCCTGGTAGGCTGCAGTCCATGGGGTCACTAAGAGTTGGACACAACTGAGCGACTTCCTTTTCATGCACTGGAGAAGGAAATGGCAACCCACTCCAGTGTTCTTGCCTGGAGAATCCCAGGGACGGGGTAACCTGGTGGGCTGCGTCTATAGGGTCGCACAGAGTCGGACACGACTGAAGCAACTTAGCAGCAGCAGCAGCAGCAGCATGAACACTCTTATCTTTTCAAAGTACATCCAGGAGGATGGGATTGAAACATGTATAATATCATATAAGAAATAAATCGCCAGTCTAGGTTCGATGCAGGATACAGGATGCTTGGGGCTGGTGCACTGGGATGACCCAGAGGGATGGTATGGGGAGGGTGGTGGAAGGGGGATTCACGATTGGGAACATGTGTACACTCGTGGTGAATTCATGTTGATGTATCACAAAATCAATACAATATTGTAGAGTAATTAGCCTCCAATTAAAATAAATAAATTTAAATTTGTAAAAAAAGTACATCCAAAACATGTGCTTTTGATTTTATTGAGCTTAACTCAACTTCACTTTCCATTTCTATTATTTCTTGTATTTTCTTTGAGTTCACTCTTTTGCTAGCTTTTGAAGTTGAACATTTAGATCACTTAGTTTCACTTTCTTATATCTTCACATCTTTTAATAAACTAATTTTAATAAATGTTTTTAAAGTTATAAGCTTACTTGCAAAGTACTGTTTTAGCTGCATCCCACAAGTATCTTCATTGTATTCTAAGTAGTTTACAGTCTTTATTACGATTTCCTCTTTAACTCATGAACAATAGGAATACACTCTTAGTTTCCAAACTTTTTTAAAAATTTACATTGTTTAAAATCTTTCTAACTACATTAGATAAGAAAACATGATAAGTAGCTTGTCATTTAAAATATGTAAAGTATTCCTTTGAGATATACATAATATGTTAAGTGCTCCTTATAATCCACACTTAAGGCAGAAAGCAAAGAACTAAAGAGCCTCTTCGGAGAATGCGATGGCACCCCACTCCATTACTCTTGCCTGGAAAATCCCATGGACAAAGAAAGGAGCCTGGTAGGCTGCAATCCATGGGGTCGCGAAGAGTCGGACACGACTGAGCGACTTCCCTTTCACTTTTCACTTTCATGCGTTGGAGAAGGAAATGGCAACTACTCCAGTGTTCTTGCCTAGAGAATCCCAGGGACGGGGGAGCCTGGTGGGCTGCCATCTATGGGGTCACAGAGTCGGACACAACTGAAGTGACTTAGCAGCAAAGAGCCTCTTGATAAAAGTGAAAGAGGAGAATGAAAAAGTTGGCTTAAAGCTCAACATTCAGAAAACGAAGATCATGATATCTAGTTCCATCACTTCATGGCAAATAAATGGGGAAACAGTGGAAACAGGGACAGACTTTATTTTGGGGGGCTCCAAAATCACTGCAGATGGTGGGTGACTGCAGCCATGAAATTAAAAGAGCTTGCTCCTTGGGAGCAAAGTTATGACCAACCTAGACAGCATATTAAAAAGCAGAGACATTACTTTGCCAGCAAAAGTCCTTCTAGCCAAAGCTCTGGTTTTTCCAGTAGTCATGTATGGATGTGAGAGTTGGACTATAAAGAAAGCTGAGCTCCGAAGAATTGATGCTTTTGATCTGTGGTGTTGGAGAAGCCTCTTAAGGGCCCCTCGGATTGCAAGGAGACCCAACTAGTCCATCCTAAAGGAAATCAGTCCTGAATATTCATTCGAAGGACTGATGCTGAAGCTGAAGCTCCAATACTTTGGCCACCTGATGCAAAGAACTGACTCATTGGAAAAGACCCTGATGCTGAGAAAGACTGAAGGTGGGAAGAGAAGGGGACGACAGAGGATGAGATGGTTGGACGGCATCACCAACTTGATGGACATGAGTTTGAGTAAACTCTGGGAACTGGTGATGGACAGGGAAGCCTGGCATGCTGCAGTCCATGGGGTCACAAAGAGTCGGACACGAGTGAGCAACTGAACTGATGAATATAAAAGACTGTATTTTTGGTTTCCTGGGTACATCATTGCTAGCTTTTTAAAATTTCATTGCTCAAAATTGTTATTTCTTTAGAGTATAAATTTACTATTATTTACCCTACTTGGTATTCCATAGTTATGTTGAAGACACACTTCTGTTTCTTAATGCTTGAAAAATTCCAGTCATTATCTCCTCAAATATTCTTTACTATTGCCTCCATTCTCTTCTCCTGGAATTATTTTTACGTATCTTCCTAAACCAAGCTTTTAACTATTGCTCTGGTTAGTTGGCATCAGAGCTTTATATAAGTAATGACCATGTACAAGATCATTTTGACCACCACTAGAAACTTCACTGTCTTCTGGTGATTAGCATGAGCTCCATTTCTACTATTCTCCTTCAAATTGAGAACTCTATGGCCTTTTGTTTGATTCCTTGTGTAACAGGCTCTTATTCATTGCTCAAAACTGAGGATTTCCAACACACAAACACTGTTGCAGTGCCAAGCTTTGTACTGAAACTGGTTAAAGGAGAAACCTAAATCAGAAACTGTTTTTTGAAAGTTAAATCACTTTTTCAATCTCTGCAGAAAAGTAACAGAATTTTAAGTATTTGTAACATTCCCAGTTGATGTCAGCTGGGAAAAGAATGGGTATTAAGGCAGGGAAAGGCAGTAAGGGGAGCCAAGAAGTAATACCCCCTGTTAGGACTTCTCATTACTATTTGAACTTCTATTTCAGCCACTCTCCAAATAAATGAAAGCACAGCTATTACAACACCAAAGCAAAAGCTACTCTAATTGGGAAAAATACCAGTATTTGGACTTCTGAGGTTATTGTGACCTGATCTGCTGAAAGATAAAACATACAAAGACTACTGAACACAACAAAACCATGACTTATACTGTTAACCCCGGTGAAAATCATAGAAGACTAGATTTATACTGCATGCAACAAGACGAGCTGCTGCTTTAGAGGACATATTTGAATTTGTTTAGGCAAACAGCCAAGCCATCCATAAACTAAATCAACCTTTACCTTTTACACACTGTGCAATTTCTTTAGAAATGACACTAAAAACTGTCAAAAAGGATCATAAAAACTCTCAAAAAGAAATTCATAAAAAGTTAACTCACCTATTCTCTATGACCAGTTTAAGTTCACTGAGAACTTCAGATAGTAAAGATACAAAAGTACACATACAGATTATTTACTGGGTCTAGATGTATTCAAAGCAATTTTAACATACCAGGTATGTTTTTGAACAAACCCACATTCAGAGCTGCTTCAATATAAAACTGCAATTGATCATGTATTTCAGAAATGAGTTTCTTAGTCATTTTCATTTCTTCAGAATTTTATAGAAAAGACAATTTTATAATTTCAGAAAAGATAAGGAAAACTATACTTTCTTGAAGATAAAAACCATATTTCATTCATCCCAACCTCTGCAGTGTCCTGGAGACTACCACCATGCCTAGAGAGGAACACTAGCTTTCCCATCTCCTTGTCAGCCTATGAAGGAAAAATATTAACAGAACAGCCAGCCCTCCTGCAACCCATGAGAAAACCATCCAATCCCACACTGCAGTGAGTAAACCTTTCCAAGGCAAGGGCTGAATTCTGTGAGCCCTAGCAACCTTCCATCCTATAGAACAGTGACTTTCAAACTGTTTTTACCATGATTCATAGCAAAAAATGTATTTTATCACACAACTCTATACATACATGTGTATATGTAACTAAAACAGAAAATTTTGTTCAATCATACTTACTTAACCTTACCAGGTAAATAATGTGCTCTGTTCTTTTCCATTGTATTTCTTTTCAAAAAAACTGCTGGTAACAACCCATTCAATTCTGCTATCCATCAAAGAGCTACAACCTAGTCTGAATAACACCACTCTAAGACAGTGGTTTTCAAAGTGAGTTACATGTGCCTGAGCGGGTATGCAAAAATCTTCCAAGAGATTCACAGCCACATGGTGTTTTAACGGAATCAAATTCTAGATCCTCAACTTTCACAAAAATCTTTCCTAAAATAGAGACGTGTTTATGTGTAGATTCTCCTTGCACCTCCCTTTTCTTAATACCCTTCTCCCTACATAACAAATGAAAGGCTTTCACCTATCCTGAGTTTTACTATGGTTCACTGCCTTATTGTGTAAAAACTCCACCATGATATAAAACCAGAGGAATAATTTAAAAATATCAATGTCAGTAACAAAGTGAATGACTAGTAACTGGGTAACAGATCTTTTGGCAGGTCACACAGACGGCTCTAGTGGTAAAAGACCCCACTTGCCAATGCAGGAGACATGAGACATGGGTTCAGTCCTTGGGACAGGAAGATCCTCGGGAGGAGGGCATGGCAACCCTCTCCAGTGTTCATGCCTGGAGAATCCCATGGACAGAGGAGCTTGGTGGGCTACAGTCTGTGGGGTCACAGAGTTAGACATGACTGAAGCAACTTAGCACGCATGCACGCATGGACTGCAAGGTCTACTTCAACAAAACTGAAAGAAGACCTATTTGAGTTGTCAATCTATAAAATAAAATTGAAGCTAGAGTACTGGGTGATTGAACACATAATTCAGAAAGAGTTAAGAGAATAAAATAACAATCACTATTTTAAAAAAGAAAAACTTCTATTTCCATCTACTTATTTATGAGACCAGGGACTTAACTTACATCTATTTTTGTTTTAAGGCCATGCTGCTCGGCTTGTGGGATCTCAGTTCCCTGTCCAGGGATTGGACACGGGCCACAGCAGTTAAACCCCAGAATCCTAACCACTAAGCCAGCAAAGAATTTCCAACTTATATCTAGTTAAAAAAAAGAAAGAAAAGAAAAAAACTGAAACGTATCTTTTTGTAGACATTAATAATATTCACTAGAGCTAAAGCAATATATCTCTTAAGACCTGCATTTCCAGTAATTCTTACACCTTATACTATTTTTTAAGTGTATACAATATTTATGATGTAATCACCTGTATACTTTAAATAACAGCAATACTGCAATAAAAAGAAATTTACGTGCATATTTTTATTGCAGAGCAATCAGACCAATTTTTCTAATGGCTTTTGAGCACAAAATATTACTGTAGGCTACTGGTTCTCAAAGTGTTGTCCCTGAACCAACAACATCAGCATTACCTTGTTAACTTTCTAGCAATCCAAAGTATAGGATCCCACAGATCTAGTGAATCAGAAACTCTAGGGGTAGGGCCCAGCAATCTTCCTTTTAATAAACCCAGAGGTAAAATTATGATGCACACTCAAATTTGTGTTCTAAAAAATCACTTTTTAGAATAAAATTCTGAGGAAGATGTTAAAACTAACACAAGGAGGAGGAAAATGTAAAATTCCTGCTGAAGAATTTATTCACATTTTTTTTATTCAATGGATCGGTGATGGATAGTATCATAAATCACTATGATTGACTATACTGGATATGTCTAAAGCATGAATTTTTTATTTAAATTGTCAGCATTAACAGTACAATAGAATTGACATACTTCAAATCTTTTTAAATTTAAAATTAAAATTTTTTTAAGGGACGAGGGGTATATGTAAACATTTTACAGAGTATTTAAACTTAAATGTTGAAGGATCACCAGTCTAGAGTAATGGTTCTCAAACTGTGGCCCTTGGACTGGCAGTAATGCAATCACCTACAAGCTTATTAGAAACACAAATTCTCAGGCTCCAGCCCAATATACTGTGTTCCAACAAGTTTTCTGGGTGATTTTTATCCACTTTAGAGTCTAAAGGCTGCTGGTCTATACTAGAGCATCTAGTCCCAAAATTTGATGTGTATCTGAATTACCTGGAGAGCACCTTAAAACATAAATTGCTATAGACTCTAATTCCAGAGTGTCAGATTCAGAAGTCTGAGGTAGCTTCCAAAATTTTTCATTCTAACAAGTTCCCCAGAAAATTATTAATGCAATGCTGCTATTTCACAATCACGTTCTGAGAATCACTCACTGGTCTAGAGGGCTCTAGAAACCATATCTATACCTTCCTATGTCAATATCCAAAATGTAAACCATTCCCATCATCCTTCAGAGTAGGGTTCCCTCATGATATGCTCTCATACATTTGCTTTATACACTTTGTTCATTTGCCTTATACACTTTGCTTTTTTGGGGACTCAGCAGAGTCTGGCAGGGACATAGAATCAAAGCCATTGCAAGGTGTCATCTCTTAGAGCATTGTGGGTCAGGAAGATTCCCTGGAGAAGGGAGAAGCTACCTACTCCAGTATTCTTGGGCTTCTCTGGTGGCTCAGACGGGAAGGAATCTGCCTGCAATGCAAGAGACCTGGGTTCAGTCCCTGGGTTGGGAAGATCCACTGGAAGAGGGCATGGCAACCCACTCCAATATTCTTGCCTGGAGAATCCCACAAACAGAAGAGCCTGGAGGTCTACAGTCCATGGGGTCACAAAGAGTAGGACAAGACTGAGCGACTAAGTGCACTATTAATCTTTTTTCTTCAGTAGAATTAAACTTCTATGAGTACAAGAGCCACACGAATCTTGCCCCTTCTGTATACTCAGCACCAAGGCACAATACCTACCTGATAGTAGGTATTAAACATATTAATGGATAATTAACATTTGATGAATAAATTACATGAAATGTCAGTTTTAATATAACACAGCTAAGGCTATTTTTAGAATGCCAACTGTCCTGCTTTACCTGGGGCTATTTCCCAAGTGCTAAGAGGACTGAAAGTCCTGTGTCCCAGGACTATCTAGCCTACCATATTAAATATCATTAATGTCAAAAGACAAAGAAATATCTAAATAATGTATTATTCAACTTTTTTACAATTTCATTCTTAACCCTAACCTCTAAATAGACTTCTATTATACAATGCAACTAGAAATAAAATCAAGACTTATTCAGTGATTAAAATTAACATTGTATATACTACCAAGACACTTGACAAAAAATTTTAAGACAGTTTTAGTATGGGGGTTGGGGGAGACTTATAAACTTACCCTCTTTAGCCAAATATAACTCTTTAAATTTTGCTCTCTTTTGATTAAATTCTTGCTCAAGCTGTTGCTTTGCACGTAAAAATTCTGCATTAATTTTTTCCAATTCTGCCACCCGCTGCTGAAGAGAAACTGAAAAGAAAAATACTAGTTAACAGTAATAGTTTTTATTTATAAATTAAGTTACAAGAACTGATTAGTATTGCAGCTGCATAGTTCTATTAAGAAACAAGTGGTCAAGCTTCTCCCAAAGATCCAATATATTCCTGGAAATTCTAATTTTTCAAAAAGACACTTCTACTCGACTTAATACACTCGTTGTGAATGAATCCTGTAAGCTGAAACAGTACATATATGGAGAATCACATAAAGCAAATTTCCCAAAAGAAAGCTTCAAAGGTCCTTTATATAACTGAGTATGTCCATCAACTTATGAATTTGTTAAATATTGGATTATTTGGGCTGTTTATCCCACAAACAAATCCGCTGCCAGTCTTACTAGTTCCTGTCTCTCTCACGAGTTATAAGCAAAATCTAAAGGGCACTCTGATTAGCACAGCTATTCTAAACTGAACCATTCTCCCACTTTCAAGATGGTTCATTATACTGAAATCATAATGAAAAAAACCTTTCATATAGAAAGGATACAGAACTGTACATTCTGTATGAACTCTCCATTACTGGGAGATTATCCAGTTTTTAAATTAACTTGATTATGGTATGGCAGGGACTGGGACTCACTTTTACTTGAGGAGCTCTATAATTTGGCCACAGCTGATTATATAAACACCTATCCTGACCAAACCCTGAGAGTATTTTGGTTCAACCAAGGAGAGGGAAATCCAAACTCTTAGCGGCATCCTTTACCCCAACAGCAACCTAGCTGCAAAGCTATGACCCTAATTGCTCCAGGGGATGCTTATCGGTAGTAATTGCTGCTACTACTGCTAAGTCGCTTCAGTTGTGTCCAACTCTGCCACCCCATAGATGGCAGCGCACCAGGCTCCTCTGTCCCTGGAATTCTCCAGGCAAGAATACTGGAGCAGGTTGCCCTTTCCTTCTCCAATGTATGCATGCATGCTAAGCCGCTTCAGTCGTGTCCGACTCTGTGCAACCCCATGGACATCAGCCGACGAGGCTCCCCTGTCCAAGGGATTCTCCAAGCAAGAATGCTGGAGTGGGTTGCCATTTCCTTCTCCCAGAAAGAGAGATAATACTAAGCGTTATCAGTAGTAACATGTCTGCTTAATTATCTAGGTCAGCAGAGGTCTCGGATCCCTACAACCAGATAATAACAATTTACTAAAATTTTAACCATGATCTGAGATTATCCCTGAAGGCCCTAATACTCCTCTAAACCTATTACTCAATTAAATTTAGCTTACAATTTTATAGCACACAGAAAAAGAAGATTGGAAAAATGCAATGACCTGTCTACAAGATATAGGACTATGGCTAATTTCTTCTATGTGCTTATCAAAGTTCTCTACAACTCCTTCAATACTAAATAATTAAAACCAGTATTTATTTGCTCCCATGACATCTTCAATCAAGCCTCACTACAGATCTAACAGCATCAAAGCAATCCAAGGCAAAAAGAGAAAATAAAAGCTGCTTGAGTTCCCTGTCTTTAAAGGTAAGGAGTTATTTTGAGGAGCAAACATCTAGGATCTTTTCGTCAAAGCAAAGAACGACATCTAATCATCTGTTAACCCTCAGAGAAAAAGAGGAATGAAGAATCCACTGGAAGGGGGAAATGTGTAGTTATTTCATATTTACTTTTGAAATCATGAAGGAAATAAGTTTCTCTGTACTATTTACTTGTCTTGGTATTTTTAATTGTCCAGATTCCAACTGTTAAATAAATTAAGCAAATTTTCCACTTCACGTTTTAGTTACAGGTAGCTACTCATTAAAACATGAGTTAGGGAAAAGCAATGGGAAATAAAGAAAGATGATCCTTCTGTTCTTACTTATCACTAAAAACTACACTCCCACACACTACTACCTCCCACTAAAGTACACACACACACACAAAATGTCTGTACTTTCAACATATTTAGGAACTGAAGCTAATAAATCAATAAAAACTAAAATACAGCCTTTAAAATTACAGCCAAGAAAGATTAAGTGTGTTTCCAATACTCCCCACCCTGTCCTGGCTCTGACCTACAGTTGAGGCACAGTCCACACCCACAAATCTGGCTGCCTCTCTCCACAACTGAGGACAAATTTCAATTCCAGCAGTCGTGGTCCCCTTGAGGATATACCAAGTAACTAACACTCTTATTTTCTCTCTTTTTTTTTAATAAAAAAATTTTTAATCCTCCCCCAAATTTTCTTAAATCCACCTCAACTACTTCCAACTGTAGAACTACAGTTCTACAACACATAAAAAAGCCCAAACAACTGCTTTTTATAAGAATGCCTCTACAGCTTTATCTGGAAAAATCAATTCACCTTATATAAAACAAGAAAGTTTAAAAACAGGCATCTCGTAAATCATAATGCATGATCAACCAACCACAAATCAAACTGAAAATAGATCTCATCACACAAAATATTTTTTTAACATGGCGACTAGCAGTTTACAATAACTAATAGTTCATGTAAAAACCACTTAGCCTGGCATATAAGAAAAAATGAGTAAATATTAGCTATAAACTAGTAAGATTTACTGATATTAAATGAATAACGGAAAACAGCAGAGTGATCAGCTGGCTTTGACAAAAGCCCAGAAGTCACTTCTAGCCTCATGATTCTGACTCAGTTCCAGCTTAGACTTCCAGCTCATATCATCCCCTACTACCATGTATCATCCTAGCAACATAGCACCACTAATGCCAACTTCAACACTAAGCCTTCTGTAACTCACAGCTGAGAGCTATTAGCATATCAGACTCTGTCAAACTTTCCACACATTCTATATAGCTACCTTCTTTTGAGTAATAAAATAAAGGGGGCGCACTATATTATGCAATGACTTATTTTAATGCCTTATATGCAAAGAGAAAAATTATTACATCATTTATTCAAAATGTCTGCATTGGTGGTGTAGTGATGAGCATAGCTGCCTGCCAAAAGTGTCTGAATTAAGCAACAATACAAAAAGAAAAGAATAATATGGCAAATAAATGAAGGAAAGATGCAATAATTGTTAGGTATATCTCCTTCCCTAATTTTGACGTGAATGTGAAAATATGTAATAATTTAGAAATATTTTAAAGCCTCAAGCTGGGTCCTACTATTACACTCTAACAGTACTAAACTTGATGAGACATTATCAATGGGGGAAAAACACAATCTAGGTTAAACGTTACTACAATCAGAATTTTTTGTTTAAAAACATTTAAGATCCAGGAAAACACCTATTTCAAGCAAAAAAAAAAAAAAAGCATAACTCCAGTGGAACAAAAGAATCTGAACAGTTCCTGAAACTCAGAAGTCTTAACTTGTATATCACTGACTTTAAAGTGAAACTATTAAGTATTGTAGCTATGTACATCCACCCAATGGAATAATATTAAGTCAGAAAAATTATATTAAAAGATTAAGACACAAAATTATATTGAAATATAATACAATCTATGGAGATACATATATATAAGACTGGTAAGAATAGGGCCAAATTATATTCAGAGTGGTTCTCTCTCTGAATCAAAGCTAATCAAAAGGATAAATTACACTCGGTAGTATTTAAATTAAAAAGTAGCAACGTGCTTCATTTTTAAGCTTCAGTGATTATAATTTTGTCCTATTGCTCCATCTCAATTTCTCTGCTCCTAAAAAGTACACATAACTTACTTCAATGGCCTTAAAATATTTTAACACACTGAAGAGTCATTTTTCACAACTACACGTATATTTTCCCAGGACAAATAATTTGCTAAAATTTAAAAAATGTGCTAAAAACAAAAATCTTTTGTTTCAGAAGTGGCCTTTCAGCTGGCAAATGACCCGTACTCTGAAAACTCTTCCCTGTACTCTGAAAACTCTGTCCAGCCTTTTGAAGGATTACTAAAAATTATTATTATTTGCAGTAAAAACACCCACTGAATGATGCCTTGTTTAGGAAATACTCAGTAAATCCACAATTACTTACCTCAGTAAGGAAAGGGAAGGAGAAGGTAAAGTAAAGCAGTCTACAATAACACTACCAATCACCTGACAGTATTAGAGCAAACAGATATAGCACTTGGGAATAATTTTTTCCATAATACTAAAGATAAACATAAATTCTTTAGTATAATAGAAAGCCTGTCATCTCATTTTATATAATCCTCCAAAATCTGACTCTAACAACTTTAAGATACTGCAGCCTTTCTCCCTGTCCATTTACTCAGATGAACCATTTCTAAAACAAAAGACCATCTGGTGATGAAGTTTACACAGAACATCTTTTAGCCTTCCTTATGTGAAGCAAAATGAAAACCCTTATTTTCTTTTACTCTCCTATTCTTTTTTAAAACTCTCTTAAATAATTAGGTGCTATAGTATTTCAGATAAAAGATAATACTTTTAAATGATGGGTTTCAAATAAGAAAGTCAATTATTTCTCATGTAAAAATCAGGTGTTTATGCAAATGACTTGAAAATGTTATCATAAATCCAGGAAAAATATTAAATGAAAAGAACTGGCACTAAATTTTAATTCAGGTAGATAATGAGATAATGAAAAATTAAGAAGCGAGTCTTCAAAAGGGCAAAAGTAGAATTAAGGATGGAAAAAACTGATGTGGGGAATGGGTGGCAGGGGTGACAAAGAACAGAGGTGAGAAGAATCAAAAAACAGACCATTTTCTAATTTTCAATTTTCTAATTTTCATCTCTCCCTAGAGATGTTAATGATCAAAATTAATTAACCTCTAAGCATCTGCAGTGTGGAATTTTATGGGTCCAATTTTTAGTTTACATTATTCAGTGGGAATAACAATTGAATAATAGTGTTATAAGGATTGTATCAAGAAGGCGATAGCACCCCACTCCAGTACTCTCGCCTGGAAAATCCCACGGACGGAGGAGCCTGGTGAGTCGGACACAACTGAGCGACTTCCCTTTCAGTTTTCACTTTGATGCATTGGAGAAGGAAATGGCAACCCATTCCAGTGTTCTTGCCTGGAGAATCCCAGGGACGGGGGAGCCTGGTGGGCTGCCATCTGTGGGGCCTGCACAGAGTTGGACATGACTGAAGTAACTTAGCAAAGGATTGTATAGATTACTATAATCCAATGTATTTCAAACTAAATGTCAATCCATTAGTAAGCTGTTACATCAATTAGCAATCTGCCATTTAAAGTTAATAATAAAATATAATAGGAAATACCAGCAACACATTTAATAAGGGTATATGTTATTTCATGATTGGGTTGCACTGGAGAAAGTGCTTCTTACAGTGGAAAGAGGTCAAAATAGTTTGAAACACCAATTCCTAATTCATGCAGGAATCCATTCCTATAACAGACATGTGATCACATGGCTTACACATAAACATAGAGCTAACAACTCAGTTCACTGCCTTATGGGGCAGCCAATTCCACCATTAAGAGATTTAGATTATCCTCCTCGCTTTACTTGAACTGGTCACCTGTTAGAAATATCTATTTTTTACTAAAAGAACTTTAAATCATCTTCCTTAGAAATCTTAGTTTTGCCCTACAGAATCAGTGAGGAAAATTTCTATTATCTGACATCTCACACTTGCCCTCTCCTTTCTTCTCCAGATGAAACATCTCTTCACCATTTAATAATGTCTAAATTCTTCATGATCTCAGTTGCTCTCTCTGCACACTACAGTTAGTCAAAAATCTACATAAAACAGGATACACTAATCCTAACACAATACCAGCTTAGTAGAAACATTGTATCTGGGGACTATACTCTTAATAACATACTATAAATTTACCCTAGCTTTTACTGGCCATGAGCTCACATTGTCATTGCTGGCCCAATAAAAATAACTTCAAAAAATAAGCTGACTTTGCATAATATCTTATATAAAATGGATAACCAACAAAGACCTACTGTATAGCACAGGGAACTATACTTAATATTTTGTAATAATCTATAAGGGAAAAGAATCTGAAAAAGAATACATACACACACAAGCAAATATATACAACTGAATCACTGTGATGTACACCTGAAAAAACACAACATTGTAAATCAACAATACTTCAATTTTTTAAAAAAGCTAACTATACGGCTGAAATAAACTATGGACATTTTTGAATACTGGTCAAGATATACAACATAGTTCAACCACCATTACATGCATTTTACCAGATAATTTTTTAATCACCTTAATTTCTGATTACACATAGCCCAATTACCATAACTGTCAAAAGCTCATGTTCAACAACTGATATAACTATGTGTGGATAAAAATGGATACCTATCTTATTCAGTTTGTACAAATTGGTATTATTCTACTTCGAGTATTGCAAACACCAAATGCCAAGCCAGATGAAAAAGCATGACTCTCACTGGACTTTTGAAAAGCAGATATATTTTCTAACTATTTGGATATTTAAATATTTTAGAGTCCCACTTACAAGACAAATAAAGCAATTCAAAACTTACCTATCTTAAGCTTAAAACTCAAAGAAGGCTTACTTAAGAAAAGGCCAAAAGAATTCAGCTTTCTGCCTATAACTCTACTGGCATTCATAAGTAGAACCACATCATGCCACTTTAGGACCTAGCTTGGAACTCTGAGAATTCACTATCAGTGAAGTTTAATTTAATCCTTACTTTGTGTTTGAATTTACCATGTGTCAGTAAGGTTGCTGGTGAGAATGCAAATTAGTACAACCACTTTGGAAAACAGTTCCTTACAGATGCACACCTACCATATGATACAGCAATCCTACAAATGAAAACATTTCCACACAAAGATTTGCACACAAGTTCTCACCAAAGCTTTGATAACACTTACAAAACTACTTTGGCTTATGATAACCAAAAATTGAAATAAACCAAAATGCCCACTATAAATGGACAAATAATAGTGTATCCATACAATGAAATAATAGCAACAAAAAAGGAATACATTACTAATTAACACAATCTGGATAAATCTCAAGATGATCACTTAAGTGAAAGAAATCAGACACAAAAAGTATGATCCCACTTATATAAAATTCTAGAAAAGGCAAAACTATGACAACAGAAAGTAGAGAAGCACTTGCCCAGTGGAGTTTAACCACAAAGTGTCATGAAAGAACTTTTCGGGGTAAAACATTCCATTAACACAATTATGGTGATGGTTACGAACTATGTATGTTTGAAAACTCATGAATCTATACACTTAAACCTAGTAAATTTTAGCATAAACTGTTTTTTGATCAGCTCTACTGTGGTATGAATTTAAAAGTACAAGAATAAATTAGTGCTTGGCAGCATTAAGTGCTATCCTATTAGTGCTTCACAGCATAAGTGCTATCCTCTTCAGGCCAATTTTATTATCTTCATAGCACTTATCACTATCTGAAACTATTTCCCTAAATATCTGAATGTTTAAATATTGTTCCGTACTAGAAGAGACCCTCAGTAAAGACTGAGACTGTATGTATCCTGCTCATTGTTACATGTTACATTTTTAACACCTTGAACTGTGGCTAACACATGGAAGGCATTCAATAAACATTTACTAAATAAGTAAACAAAAAAGATAAGTGGGAATAACTAAAACCCATTGATGAAGAGGGGCATAAGTCAGGGTTTTAAAAGACAGCAAGGATTTGAAGAAACAAAGGAGAGAAGAGTCTTCAACTGCAATGGAAATGAGACAGTAACGTAGATCTGTCTCAGTTCAGTTCAGTTGCGTCCAACTCTTTGCGACCCCATGAATCGCAGCACGCCAGGCCTCCCCTGTCCATCACCATCTCCCGGAGTTGACTCAGACTCACATCCATCAAGTCCGTGATGCCATCAAGCCATCTCATCCTCGATTACCCTCTTCTCCTCCTGCCCCCAATCCTTTCCAGCATCGGAGTCTTTTCCAATGAGTCAACTCTTCACATGAGGTGGCCAAAGTACTGGAGTTTCAGCTTTAGCATCAGTCCTTCCAAAGAAATCCCAGGGCTGATCTCCTTTAGAATGGACTGGTTGGATCTCCTTGTACTCCAAGGGACTCGCAAGAGTCTTCTCCAACACCACACTTCAAAAGCATCAATTCTTCGGCGCTCAGCCTTCTTCACAGTCCAACTCTCACATCCATACATGACCACAGGAAAAACCATAGCCTTGACTAGACGGACCTTAGCAAAGTAATGTCTCTGCTTTTGAATATGCTATCTAGGTTGGTCATAACTTTTCTTCCAAGGACTAAGCGTCTTTTAATTTCATGGCTGCAGTCACCATCTGCAGTGATTTTGGAGCCCAAAAAAATAAAGTCTGACACTGTTTCCACATCTCTTTCCCATGAAGTGATGGGACCGGATGCTATCATCTTCATTTTCTGAATGTTGAGCTTTAAGCCAACTTTTTCGCTTTCCTCTTTCACTTTCATCAAGAGGCTCTTTAGTTCTTCTTCACTTTCTGCCATAAGGGTGGTATCATCTGCATGTCTGAGGTTATTGATATTTCTCCCGGCAATCTTGATTCCAGCTGTGTTTCTTCTAGTCCAGCGTTTCTCATGATGTACTCTGCAGAGAAGTTAAATAAACAGGGTGACAGTATACAGCCTTGACGTACTCCTCTTCCTATTTGGAACCAGTCTGTTGTTCCATGTCCAGTTCTAACTGTTGCTTCCTGACCTGCATACAGGTTTCTGAAGAGGCAGGTCAGGTAGTCTGGTATTCCCATCTCTTTCAGAATTTTCCACAGTTTATTGTGATCCACACAAAGGTTTTGGCATAGTCAATAAAGCAGAAATAGATGTTTTTCTGGAACTCTCTTGCTTTTCCCATGATCCAGAAGATGTTGGCAATTTGATCTCTGGTTCCTCTGCCTTTTCTAAAACCAGCTTGAACATCAGGGAGTTCACGGTTCACGTATTGCTGAAGCCTGGCTTGGAGAATTTTGAGCATTACTTTACTAGCATGTGAGATGAGTGCAACTGTGCGGTAGTTTGAGCATTCTTTGGCATTGCCTTTCTTTGGGATCTGTCTAGGAGCTAGCAAACATCTCTGACGCAGGCAAAACTGCAACTTTCCCAACTTTGCATACATGTCCCAGTGAGTCACTCCTTGGCTTTCCAACATGGTAGCCATGGGGCTTCCCTGGTAGCTTAGTTGGTAAAGAATCTACCTGCAATGCAGGAAACCCTGGTTTGATTCCTGGGTCAGAAGATCCACTGGAGAAGGAATAGGCTACCCACTCCAGTATTCTTGGGCTTCCCTTGTGACTCAGCTGGTAAAGAATCTGCCTGCAATGCGGGAGACCCGGTTCGATCCCTGGGTTGGGAAGATCCCCTGGAGAGGAGAAAGACTACCCACTCCCGTATTCTGGCCTGGAGAAGTCCATAGACTATACAGTCCATGGGATCACAAAGAGCCTTGACATGACCAAGCAACTTTCACTTTCCAGCCACCAAACACATGAAATGTGGCCATCTGAATTACGTGTTAAATATGAAACATATATGGAATTTTGAAGACTTCAGTACAAAAACATTTTACTATCTCATTAATACTTTCTATCACATGTAGAAATTATAACATCTGGAATATACTGGATAGAGTATTAAAATTGATTTCACAGAAAGTTATACACACATGTTCAGAGCAGCATTATTCATAACAGCTAAAGAAAGGAAACTCAAATGTTCATCAACTGATGACTGGATAAGCAAAATTTGGTATATTTATACAACAGAATACTATATATCCAAAAAGGAATGAAGTATTAACAAGTTACAAGATGGATGAGCCTTGAAAACATTAAGTAAAAAAGCCAGACACCAAAGGCTACCTATTGTACGATTCCATTTATATGTAATATCCAGAGAAGGAAAATTCATAGAGACTAAAATATTAGTGGTTGCCAGCAGTTGGGGACGGAGAAGGCGATGGCACCCCATTCCAGTACTCTTGCCTAGAAAATCCCATGGACAGAGGAGCCTGGTAGTCTGCAGTCCATGGGGTCGCAAAGAGTCGCACAAGAGTGAGCAACTTCCCTTTCACTTTTCATTTTCAAGCATTGGAAAAGGAAATGGCAACCCACTCCAGTGTTCTTGCCTGGAGAATCCCAGGGACGGGGGAGCCTGATGGGCTGCCTTCTATGGGGTCGCACAGAGTTGGACACACAGAGTCGGACACGACTGAAGTGACTTAGCAGCAGCAGTTTGAGAAGAAGGAATGGAATGGGTAATGACTGTTAACGGTCAGGGTATTCTTTGGAGGATGAGGAACATATTTTGAAATTAGTGGTGATGGATGCACAGCTCTGCAAATATTCTAAAAACCACTGAATTGTATGTTTTAAAGGGGTGAAGTTGATGATGTATGAATTGAATCTCAAATAAAGCTGTTAATAAAATTAATCTCAATAAAATTAATTTCACCTTTCTATCTAGAAGTGTTTGTTTCGGTTTGATTTTTTTAAATCTTTCAATGTGGCTGCCAGACGCAACTGAAGTGACCTAGCACAGCACAGCACAATGTGGCTGCCAGAAAAAATTTACACTCTTTGGCTCACATTACATCTCTACTGGACAGCATTGTTCTAGAGAGCTTACAGGGGAGGTGGATACTTTGATATTTTGAGTTCTCATTTTTGAGTTCTCTATTTTACACTCTGTTTTTCCCAGTTTGCCAGCCTGCTTCAAGTATCACCATACTTTACAGCCAACTGAGACACTAAGATGATCAGTCATCTTAAAACCCAAGATTCCCTTCCCCACCCCACTCCCGTGCTTTACAGTAGCACAGTGTTACTCTACTATAGTGTGCAGACTATTAGTGGTCTAATGAGATAAGGAGTTTGTACAAGAATGTAAAATCAACTAGGACACTGAGCACGTTTCCAAGGTTCCTTGAGAAAAAAATGACTGATTCTAGGTCTGGGGCAGAAGTATAAATCATAAACCTGGAACACCTGGGCACCTATTGCAATTTTATCAAAGGATTTCCCTTTGTAATAAAGGAGTCAACTGAGAGGATTCAATAGCCAACAATGAGATAATCTGAACATCAGTGTGGCAGGCTGAACCAACTCTTCCCTCAAATACTAATTTCCTGATCACCAATCCAGTAAATATTACCTTATATAGTAAATGATGTAATTAAGGATCTTGAGAAAAGTAGCTTATCCTGGGCTACAATGTACCCATAAAACCATTCCTCCACCATTCCAGATAAAGGGGCATTATACATACTCACACACACAATTCACAGCAGATAACTATTAATAAAAAAAATTTAATTACTTTTGGTTAACAATCCCTTTAATATAAGAAGCACATTTACTCAGAATAGTCTGAAGATTTTTTATTCATTTTAACTGGAGGCTAATTACTTTACAATATTGTGGTGGTTTCTGCCATACATTCACAGGTGTACATGTCCCCAGTCCCACCTCCCTCCCCAACCCATCCCTCTGGGTTGTCCCACAGCACTGGCTTTCAGTGCCCTGCTTCATGCATCAAACTTACACTAGTCATCTATTTTACATATGTTAATCTACATGGTTCAATGCTATTCTCTCAAATCATCCCACCCCCGCTTTCCTCCCAGAGTCCAAAAGTCTGTTCTTTACATCTCTCTTTTGTTGTCTTGCCTATAGGGTCATCATTAACATCTTTCTAAATTCCATATATATGCATTTATATACTGTATTGGTGTTTCTCTGACTTACTTCACTCTGTATAATAGGCTCCAGTTTCATCCACCTCATTAGAACTGACTCAAATGAGTTCTTTTTATAGCTGAATAATATTACATTGCATTTAGGTACCACAACTTCTTTATCCATTCATCTGCCAATGAACATCTAGGTTGCTTCTGGGTCCTAGCTATTGTAAATAGTGCTGCAATGAACCCTGGGGTACAAATGTCTCTTTCAATTCTGGTTTCCTTGGTGTGTATGTCCAGCAGTGGGATTGCTGGGTCATATGGCAGTTCTATTTCTAGTTCTTTAAGGACTCTCCACACTGTTCTCCATAGTAGCTATACTAGTTTGCATTCCCACCAACAGTGTAAGAGGGGTCCTTTTTCTCCACACCCTCTCCAGCATTTTTTGTAGACCTTTTGATGGCAACATTTCTGACCAGCATGAGATTGTACCTCATTGTGGTTTTGACTTGCACTTCTCTGATAAGTGATGTTGAGCATCTTTTCATGTGTTTGTTACCCATCTGCATGTCTTCTTTGGAGAAATGTCTGTTTAGTTCTTTGGCCCATTTTTTTTATTGTGTTATTTTTCTGGTATTGACCTGCATGAGATGCTTGTATATTTTGGAGGTTAATTCATCAGTTGTTTCATTTGCTATTATTTTCCCCCATTCTGAAGGCTGCCTTTTCACCGTGTGTATCGTTTCCTTCCTTGTATAAAAGCTTTTAAGTTTAATTAGGTCCCATTTGTTAATTTTTACTTTTATTTCCATTACTCTGGGAGGTGGGTCATAGAGGATCTGGCTGTGATTTATGTCAGAGTGTGTTCTACATATGTTTTCCTCTCAGAGTTTTATAATTTCTGGTCTTACATTTAGATCTTTAATCCACTTTGAGTTTATTTTTGTGTATGGTATTATAAAGTGTTCTAGTTTCATTCTTTTACAGGTGGTTGACCAGTTTTCCCAGCACCATTTGTGGAAAAGATTGTCTTTTCTACATTGTGTATTTTTGCCTCCTTTGTAAAAAAAAATAAGGTGTCCATAGGTGCTGGGTTTATCTCTGGGTTTTCTATTTTGTTTCACTGATCTATATTTCTGTCTGTGCCAGTACCATATTGTCTTGATGAAGATTTTTTTCTTTTAATCATTTAAAAGGGGGAAAATATCAAGCCTAACACAACATATGATACCTCTTGGAATCATGTTTGATTACACTATAAAAAAATAAAATCCCTATGTATACACTGTCCTTCATTATAACACAGAAAACCTAAAATGTAGAAGTAATTTCTTATCTCTCTATACTTGTTTATAGAAGGACTACAAGATAACTACACAGCTGACATTAGTAGTTACTTATCACAAGAAAAGTTCTTCATAAATAATAAAAACACAAGCATTATATTTTATTTATAAGGAAAGTTAAATGCATTATTTATGAGCTTTTCAGAAATATCAAGGTCATACATTGAAAGAGATCAGAATTTTGATAAATAGTTATCCTAAGTGTGGAGAAAGAAGATTAATTATATATCCCTGAGGAGACATGAGAAATCAACAGGCAAAAATATTTCCAGGAGAGAGTGCTGATGTTATTGGGGTTGTTGCAAGGTCTCAAAGTTAGAAAAAATTAAATAATGGAAGCTAACAATTAAGTATCCACTACCTATAAAAAGCAGTAAAGCATAATAATTGAAAGCACAGGCTATGGAATCAATTTTTGAATCCCAGCTCTGCCACTTATAAACTGGTTCCTTCTCTTTACCTGTAAAAATGAAGACTAGATTACTACTACATAGGTGGCAAGAATACATGGAAGAACTGTACAAAAAGATCTTCACGATCCAGATCATCATGATGATGTGATCACTAATCTAGAGCCAGATATCTTGGAATGTGAAGTCAAGTGGGCCTTAGAAAGCATCACTACGAACAAAGCTAGTGGAGGTGATGGAATTCCAGTTGAGCTGTTTCAAATCCTGAAAGATGATGCTGTGAAAGTGCTGCACTCAATATGCCAGCAAATTTGGAAAACTCAGCAGTGGCCACAGGACTGGAAAAGGTCAGTTTTCATTCCAATCCCAAAGAAAGGCAATGCCAAAGAATGCTCAAACTACCGCACAATTGCACTCATCTCACACGCTAGTAAAGTAATGCTCAAAATTCTTCAAGCCAGGCTTTAGCAATACGTGAACCATGAACTTCCTGATGTTCAAGCTGGTTTTAGAAAAGGCAGAGGAACCAGAGATCAAATTGCCAACATCTTCTGGATCATGGAAAAAGCAAGAGAGTTCCAGAAAAACATCTATTTCTGCTTTATTGACTATGCCAAAGCCTTTGACTGTGTGGATCACAATAACCTGTGGAAAATTCTGAAAGAGATGAGGAATACCAGACCACCTGACCTGCCTCTTGAGAAATCTGTATGCAGGTCAGGAAGCAACTGTTAGAACTGGACATGGAACAACAGACTGGTTCCAAATAGGGAAAAGAGTACGTCAAGGCTGTATATTGTCACCCTGCTTATTTAACTTATATGCAGAGTACGTCATGAGAAACGCTGGACTGGAAGAAGCTCAAGCTGGAATCAAGATTGCCAGGAGAAATATCAATAACCTCAGATATGCAGATGACACCACCCTTATGGCAGAAAGTGAAGAGGAGCTAAAAGCCTCTTGATGAAAGTGAAAGAGGAGAGTGAAAAAGCTGGCTTAAAGCTCAACATTCAGAAAGAAAACGAAGATCATGGCATCTGGTCCCATCACTTCATGGCAAATAGATGGGGAAACAGTGGAAAGAGTGTCAGACTTTATTTTTTTGGGCTCCAAAATCACTGCAGATGGTGACTGCAGCCATGAAATTAAAAGACGCTTACTCCTTGGAAGAAAAGTTATGACCAACCTAGATAGCATATTCAAAAGCAGAGACATTACTTTGCTGACTAAGGTCTGTCTAGTCAAGGCTATGGTTTTTCCTGTGGTCATGTATGGATGTGAGAGTTGGACTGTGAAGGAGGCCGAGCACCAAAGAACTGATGCTTTTGAACTGTGGTGTTGGAGAAGACTCTTGCGAGTCCCTTGGAGTACAAGGAGATCCAACCAGTCCATTCTGAAGGAGATCAGCCCTGGGATTTCTTTGGAAGGAAAGATGCTAAAGCTGAAACTCCAGTACTTTGGCCACCTCATGAGAAGAGCTGACTCACTGGAAAAGACTCTGATGCTGGGAGGGATTGGCGGCAGGAAGAGAAGGGGGATGACAGAGGATGAGACGGCTTGATGGCATCACGGACTCGATGGATGTGTCTGAGTGAACTCCGGGACAGGGAGGCCTAGCGTGCTGCGATTCATGGGTCGCAAAGAGTCGGACACGACTGAGCGACTGAAATGAACTGAATCTATATACAGCTTAAAGAGTATTAGGCAAGTTCTTTTATACACTGGCTCATTAAATTTTCAAAACAAACCATAAAGTAGGTATACCATCCCCATTCTGAGAAATTAAGGAAAATGCCCACTGTCGCACAGTTAATAAAAGGCAGAGCTGGGTTCAAACACCAATCTGTCAAGGCCTAGAAAGATTTCCCTGTGATTGTTAAGTATTTCATAGAGATTAGTACAGGAGATCCATGCATCACATGAGTTATAAACAAGTATAATACCACCTTCTAGGGTGGCTCTTTTATTTAGTCACACTGTTAATTTACATGTTGAAACATATATACTCAATAATAAGTCATTTTCCTTCACAGTAAGGGCATTATACTGTTAGGATTTTGATTTTTTAAGTTATTTGTGTCATTTTATATCAGAATGGTAAAGACACAATCTAAAGCATTTTATTATAAACCAGTGGTTCTCAAATGGAGGTGCTTTTGCTCCCCAGAGGACATTTGGCAATGTCTGGAGACATTCCTGGTTTTCACAACCAAGGGCTAAAGTACTGGTATTCAGTGGTTAGAGGTCAAAGAGGCTGTTTAACATCCTACAATGTAAAGGACAGTCATACACAACAAAGAATAATCCAGCCTAAAATGTCAATAGTGGTAAAGGTGAGAAATCTGTTATAAACTGATAGGGAGGGTTGAGAATTTCAAATACAAGTGACAGACCAGAAGACGGGTAGAAAGTCTCTCTCCAAAGGAAACCATAAACAAAACAAAAAGACAATCTACAGAATGGGAGAAAATATTTGCAAAGGATAAGACCAACAAGAGCTTAATTTCCAAAATATACAAACAGTCCATACAAGTCAACAACAAAACATCCAATCAAAAAAATGGTCTGAAGAACTAAATAGATATTTCTCCAAAGACGACATACAGCTGGCCAAAAGGCACATATAAAGAACCTCAACATCACTAATTATTAGAGAGATGCAAATCAAAATTACAATGAGGTACCACTTCACACTGGTCAGATGGTCGTCATTAAAAAGTCTACAAATAACAAAAGCTGGAAAGGGTACAGAGAAAAGGAAACCCTCCTACACTACCGATGGGAATGTAAGTTGTTGCAGCCACTATGGAAAAACAGTATGGAGATTCCTCAAGAAACTAGAGTTGCCATATGATCCAGCAATTCCTCTCTTGGGCATATATCCAAACAAGACTACAAATCAAAAAGATACGTGCCCCTCTATGTTCAAAGCAGCACTATTTACAATACCCAAGACACAGAAATAACCTAAATGTCCACTGACAGATGAACTGATAAAGATGACGTGGTATATATATATCCAATGGAATTCTACTCAGTCATAAAAAAGTATGAAATAATGCCTTTGCAGCAATATGGATGGCCTACAGATTATCATGCTAAGTGATGTAAGTCAAAGACATATTATGATACCACTTATACATGGAATCTAAAATATGACACAAATGAACTTATCCACAAAACAGAAACAGACTCACAGACAGAGAACAGACTTGTGGTTGCCAAGGGGGATGGGGGGATGGATGGATTGGGAGTTTGGGGTTAGCAGATGCAAACTATTTATTATATACAGAATTGATAAACAATGTCCTACTGTATAGGATAAGGAACTATACTCAATATCCTGTTATAAACCAGAATGGGCAAGAATATGAATATATATATATGAATCACTTTGCTATATAGCACAAATTAACACCATATTATAAATCAACTATACTTCTTTTTTTTTTTAAGGCCCGTTCTAATCCTAAAATGCTGTCTCCTTACGATACCTGATTAAAGCAAATCCATGATATATTTCAGGACAGATGACTAGGTAGTAATCAACAGCAAGTCTTAAAATTTTGTATACTTTTCAACCAAGCAATTTCACTACCAAGTATACATCCTAAGAAGTAATGATGATGAATATACAGATTTCGTTACAAGAATGTTACTTCTTCAAAGCATTTATTTCAAAACATTAGAATTTCGAAAGTTAGAAATAAGCAAATGCCTAACAAAAGTGACCCCCAAACAAGTTTCAAGATGAAACTTGAAAGAGACCATAACAAATTCTAACAAATCCACAGGGAATAAAAACATGTCCTATGTTATTTAAACTGCCTTCAGCATAGTAAAAGATGGAATGCTTCCCTATTTTACTATGCTAGTATAACCAAGGTACCAAAACCCAAGGTAGTACCAAAATGGAAAACTATAGGCCAATCTCAGTTATGAATTTTTTCAAATTAAAAAAGACATTAAAATTCTAGATGGCAACCCACTCCAGTCTTCTTGCCTAGAGAATCCCAGTGATGAGGGAGCCTGGTGGGCTGCCGTCTATGGGGTCGCACAGAGTCGGACACGACTGAAGCGACTTAGCAGCTTAGCAGCAGCAGATACATACTAGAACAACCCATCCCAACCAAGTTGAGTTTATCTCAACAAAATCTGTCCCAACATTAGGAAACCAATTAATCAATTTTGTTACAAATCAAAAAGACCTGAAATAATCTCAATAAATTACAAAGGAAAAAAAGTAAAGCAATGAAAGAGGAAAACAGCTCTGAGAAACAAATAATGTCCAATAGAAGGATGATCCACATACCTAAAATGGAGAACCCAACAAATGGAACTAAGAAAATATTAAAAGAAAAAAGAAAGAAAATACTCAAAGATTTAAAAGAACAAGTATTTCCAAAAGGAAATCAGAACTGAATAAGCAACAAAAAATAATAAAGATGGGAGCAAACAAGCTGACACAAAGAAAACAGAAGGAATTTGGGGGATCTTGGACATCCTTGAACAATTTAACCAGCATTGGAATGCTTTACTTCTAAACTTGTCATACACAAAAAAATCAACCCTTGAGTCACTTGGGACTGGATTTCCAATTGTGGGGGAGAAGTATTCCTGACACAGAAGAATACATCAAAATGTGTATATATATCAAAAGTATCAAAATTTACATGCATGTAAAATTTGAACCTTTAAACAACTAATAAGGATTAAGGTTAAGTATTTGTATAAATATTTAGAGACATATGTAGCAGGATGTTTACAACAGTGTTAACTGTAGTAGAAAAAAATTAACTATTAATAAATATATACCAAGACACCTAATTAATATTATGGAATCCATGCAATGAAATACCATGCAGTCATTAAAAATAAAATTTGTTACTTGAGTGGGAACAACATCCTATATAAGTATTAGAATTTTCCATTTTTAAGAGTTTTTTCATACATTATACATATTAAAACTCTGAAAAGATAATAAACCAACAAGTGAATGGGTATTATCTTTGGCTAATCTTTTCTTCTTTATGCTTTTCTACATTTTCTGGAATTGCTTGCAGCAGGCAATATTAATTTTATCTAAAATTCCTAACCTGACAAAAAGTTCATACAGAAACAACTCAGAAAATTCAAATGATAAGAAAAGAATGGCCAACAATTTAGGAAAGAAAGAAAAATGAAAAAAGTATAAGCGGATATCTGACATTGAGATAAAGCAAGTCTTTGAAAGTATCGAAGCATTATCAAGTTTGTTCAAAAAATCCTTAGGCTTCTCTATACCATACATTAGCAATAAGAGAAAGAATAAACTCTAAAAGTATCTGTACGAAATAAATGACAAAGGCCAATGTCCATGAAAGAGATATTTATAAATTAATAAGAAAATGACAACGGACATGAAGCAATGCACAAAGAAAACAAGTGGTCAATACATTTTTAAAGCCTAATCATACCCATCAAAATGGTATCTTATTGCTGTTTTAAGTTGCATTTAGTAACTTAAAACAGCAATAGCATTTGTCTATGCTACTGGTAATAAAAATTTTAATCTATACTTAACAGGAATGAAGTTAAACTAAAAGACATCAGTACTAATGGGAGAAATGTAAACTAGAGTAAGACAGATGTCTAAGGATATCTCCTATAGAGTTATTTACTAACAGCAAGATCTTACAAATAATCAGAGAGGCAGAAACAGGAAAATAAATTATGATATACTTACAGACTTTTTTTTAATATAAATTTATTTTAATTGGAGGCTAATTACTTCACAATATTGTATTCATTTTGCCATACATCAACATGAATCCGCCACGGGTGTAAATTTTATATAATTACAAATAGAGGGACTTCACTGGTGGTCTAGTGGTTAAGACTCTGAGCTCCCAATGCTGGAGGGCCAGGGTTCCATCTCTGGCCAGGAAACTAGATGCCGCATGCCACAACTAAGAGTTCGCATGTGGCAACTAAAGATTCCTCATGCAGCTGTAGATCGAAGATCCCACATGCTGCAACTCAGACCCAGCACAGCCAAATAATTTAAAAAAAAAAAAAAGAATACAAAACTACACGTGCAGTATGTTCTACTGCTTAAAAATTGTATTTGTTGATGTAAAACATGGCCAGAAATACACTAAAATAACAAAATCTCCCAAAGCATACGACTACTTGTAATAAGTCCAGTTTTCTTTAAACTTTCTTTATTATTTTATGGCAGGAATGTTTTAATTTTGGTGTTTTAATTTTGCCCTCTTTTAATGATGAGAGTTTACTTAACTAAACCTGACCTAAGGGATAGTGGGTGGAATGAAAATAATTATGAAGCCTGAGCAATTTACTAAACTTTCACTTCCTCAACTGTGAAATAGGGAGAATACCAACCTTAAAGAATTCAGAAATTTGAATAATTAATGCATTTAAAGTGCCTTAAGGGAGCATGGTGGTAGACCTAATGTGATCATTCCAACATTTATCTGAATGGATACCTAGAAGAGTTCAGGAAAATTCTAGAAGGTTCTTGGCTCTTTAAAACATTAAAACGCTAGAAAGTAGGAGAAAAGTCATTGTAACTATGTGTTATAACACCAGAAAAGATAAACCAAAAACAAAACACTACTCAGAAATGGACTCAAGTATTTCTAGATATTTAGCATGTAATAAATAGTGTGACATGTCTAAATCAATGGAGAAAAATCACTATATGTGCTATCCAGCTAGCCATTTGAAATAAATTCTAATAAAAGCCGGATTCCTATCTCAGTGTCTACATCAAAATAAATTCCAAAGTGATGTAACATTTAAAAGTAAATACTAGAGACTTCTCTAGTGGTCCGGTGATTAAGAATCCGCCTTGCAAAGAAGGGGACTCAGAGTCTGATCCCTGGTAGGGGAATTAAGGTTCCACATGCTATAGGCAACTATAAGCCCAGGCGCTGCAACTACTGAGCCCACAAGACACAACTAAAGATCTCACATGACAGAACGAAGACCTGACGCAGCAAATAAAAATATTTCTTTTAAAAAAGTAAATACTAGAAGATAACATAGACAAACGAAATCTAGAGGCCACTAAGGAAAACACATGATGGACAGGGAAGCCAGACACGACTGAGTGACTGAACTGAAGGAAAACACTGATAAGTCACACAAAGTTAAAATATTTCCATATGCCAAAACATCTCAAAATAAATATACAAAATGGGGGAAATTTTTGCTACACACATGATAATCAGTTCAACTTCCCCATAGGCAAAGAATTTAATTTGTTAAATTAAGGAGCTGTACACTCTCATATGGCTTCCCAGGTGGCTCATTGTAAAGAATCTGCCTGCGATGCAGGAGATCTGGTCCAATCCTTGGGTCTGGAAGATCCCCTGGGAAAGGAGATGGCAACCCACTCCAGTATTCTTATCTGGGAAATTCCATGGACAGAGGAGTCTGGCAGGCTACAGTCCATGGGGTCACAGTCGGACAGAACTTAGTGACTAAACAACAAGCTCTCTTATACCCTGACAGTGAGCCTGTAAACTGTCAAACCTTTTTGAAAGAGAATTTGACATTCACCATTAAATTTTTAAACATTCATCCTTTAACTCGGTAATTTTGGTTCAAGCAATTTGTTGACACAAAAATACTCACGTTGAGTATGTGAAGACAGGTACAAGGATATTCGCTGAAGTTTTATTGTAATGGCATGAATATTTATCAAAGAGGACTTACTTTAAAAATTAAAGTGCATCTATATTGTTGTTCAGTTGCCCAGTCCTGTCCAACTTTCTGGACCCCATGGACTGCAGCAGCTATATTATGCAGCCACAAAAGTGATCTATTTCAAATATAGTAACATTATCTATATCAAAAACAAAGTAAAGAAAAACAGAGTTGAGAAAAGTATATACACCATGACTCCTCTTTTGAATCATCAGAATATACATTTCTTTAAAAAAAAAACAGAAAAATATATACCAGATCTTTAACAGTGTTTATCGCTGAGAGGCGAGTTTATGAGCTTATATGGACTTTTCCATTCATATTATACATTTACAAATTTTTACAAGCATTTTTTTATTTCTGATGCAAAAAAATATTTTTAAGAAATTTAAAATCACATACACGCAAAGACAGGCACAATAAAGGACAGAAATGGAATGGACCTAACAGACGCAGAAGATATAAAGAAGAGGTGGCAAGAATACAGAGAAGAACTACACAAAAATAGATCTTAATGACCCAGATAACCATGATGGTGTGATCACTCACATAGAGCCAGACATCCTGGAGTGTGAAGTCAAGTAGGCCTTAGGAAGAATCATGAATAAAGCTAGTGGAGGTGATGGAAGTCCAGCTAAGCTATTTCAAATCCTAAAAGATGATGCTATTAAAGTGCTGCCCTCAATATGCCAGCAAATTTGGAAAACTCAGCAGTGGCCACAGGACCAGAAAAGCTCAGTTTTCATTCCAATCCCAAAGAAGGGCAATGCCAAAAACAATGTTCAAACTACCACACGACTGCACTGATTTCACATGCTAGCAAAGTAATGCTCAAATCCTCCAAGTTAGGCTTCAGCAGTATGTGAACTGAGGACTTCCAAATGTACAAAAAGATTTACAAAAGGCAAAGGAATCAGAGATCAAATTACTACTATCCACTGGATCACAGAAAAAGCTACAGAACTCCAGAAAAACATATACATCTGCTTCATTGACTAGGCTAAAGCCTTTGAATGTGCAGACCACAACAAACTGGAAAATTCTTAGAGATGGGAATACCAGACCACCTTAGCTGCCTTCTGCAAAACCTTTATGTGGGTCAAGAGGCAACAGTTAGAACCCAACATTGAACAGACTGGTTCAAAATTAGGAAAGGAGTATGTCAAGGCTGTATACTGTCACCCTGCTTATTTAACTTACATGCATAGTACATCATACAAAATGCCGGGCTGGATGAAGCACAAACTGGAATCAAGACTATAGGGAGAAATATCAATAACCTCAGATACATAGGATGACACCACCCTTATGGCAGAAACTGAAGAGAAATTAAAGAGCCTCTTGGTAAAGGTGAAAGAGGAGAGTGAAAACCCTAGCTTAAAACAACATTCAAAAAATGAAGGTCATGGCATCCAGTCCCATCACTTCATGGAAAATAGATGGGGAAACAATGGAAACAGTGACAGACTATAAGCTTCAAAATCACTGTGGACAGTGACTGTAGCCATGAAATTAAAAGACACTTGCTCCTTGGAAGAAAAGCTATAACAAACCTAGACAGTGTATTAAAAAACAAAGACATTACTTTGCCTACAAAGGTCTGTATAATCAAAGCTATGGTTTTTCCAGTAGTCATATTCAGATGTGAGAGCTGGACAATAAAAAGGCTGAACACCAAAGAATTGATGCTTTCGAACTACAGTGAGGGAGAAGACCCTTGAGAGTACCTTGGAAGATCCAACCAGTCAATCCTAAAGGATATCAACCCTGAATATTCATTGAAGGACTGATGCTGAAGCTGAAGCTCCAATACTCTGGCCACCTGATGCAAAGAACTGACTCCGTTGAAAAAAACCCTGATGCTGGGAAAGACAGAAAGCAGGAGAAGATGGGGACAACAGAGGATGAGATAGATGGTTGGATGGCATCACTGACTCAATGGACATGCGTTTGAGCAAACTTTGTGAGATGATGACGGTCAGGGAAGCCTGGCATGCTACAGTCCATGGGGTCTCAAAGAGTTGGACACAACTGAGTGACTGAACAGGAGCAACATGAAACAATAAACAAATACATAAATGGAACAGAAACAGTGAGCCCAGAAGTAGATAGATTCACCCAAATATAGATGACTGATCTATGACAAAGAAAAGGCAATTCAATGAAGAAACGACAGCCTTTTCAACAAATGATGGTGCTGGAACAAGTGAATATCCACATGCAAAAATAAAGAAAAAAGAATTTAGATACAGACCTTACACCCTTCACAAAAAATAACTCAAAATGAGTCACAGACCTAAATGTAAAATGCAAAACTATAAAACTCCTGGAGCAAAACACAGGGGAAAATCTAGATGACAATGACTTTTTAGATATAGCACCAAACGTACGATCCATGAAAGAAATAATTATAAGCTGAGTTTCATTAAATTTAAAACTTCTGCTTGTGAAAGACATTGCCAAGGGAATGAGATAAGCCACAGATCTGGAGAAAATACTTGCAAAAGACATATCTGATAAAGCCCTGTGATCCAAAATATACAAAGCCCTCTTAAAGCTAAACAATAAGAAAATTAATAATCTCATTAAAAGTTATGCAAAAGAAGATGTACAAACAGCAGTAAGTTCAATATCATGTATCTTTCAGTAACTGCAAATTAAAACAATTAAAGATACCACCACACATCTACTAGAATGGCTAAAATCAAAAACAGACACCTGCTGAACAAACGCTGGAAAAAAATGGAACAAGAATTCTCATTTATGGCTGGAGGGAATGCAAAATGGTACACCCACTTCAACATACTCTTCCCATATGATCCTGCAATCACACTCCTTAATATTTAGCCAAACGAGTGGAAAACTTACATCCGCACAAAAACCTGCTTTACAGAAGTTTTATTGGTAACTGTCAAAACTTGGAAGCAATCATGACGTCCTTCAATAACTGAATAACTCATACATCCAGAAAATGGAATAATAATCAGTCCTTAAAAAAAAGGAGAACTGAGCTACCAAGCCACAAAACGACATGAGGAAACCTTAAATGTGTATTAATAAATGAAAGAAGCAATCTGAAAAGGCCACATAACTGTATGATTCCAACTATATAACATTCTGGAAAAGGCAGAAACCATGGAAACAGAAAAAAGATCAGTGTTTGCCAAGGATCTAGGGGAAAAGACATAAGAGTAGGTAGAACACAGGGGATTTCCTAGGCAGGGAAACTATTCTGTACAAAGATACATGCATTGCATGTTTATCCAAACCCACAGAATGTACAACACGAAGAGTGAATAATGTAAATGGACTTGGGCTGATAATGATGTGCAGGTTCATCGATTACTTACAAACTTACTATACTGGTGGAATGCTGTGGAATGCTGATGGTGAGGAGATGGGGAGGGGGTACAAGGAAACTTCTGGCTCCTTGAACTTTCTGTTCAATTTGTGCTTTCCATTCAGTTTTGCTGTGAAACTAAAACTACTCTAAAAAATAGTGTCTACTGATTTATTAAAACCGGTAACAATATCTGTATCCCCAGTGTCTAGCATGGTATCTGGTCTATAGTGAATACTGAAAAAGTAGTTCTTTAAAAACACACAGCACAGAGCAAGGCATGTAACAGTTCAATAAACCACAGCTTTTATTTTATTATGAACTAATACGATACAGAGAAACAAAACAAATTTATGGGAATGTTACCACACGTTAAACAGAGTTGAGAGTTTTAATCAAAAGAGTATCTTAGATGTTCAATGCGTAAGTCACATGGACTCCATGTCTGGAATATTCTGAAATCTTTAGGGTCACCATTTTAAGAGCACTAACTAACTACAGAGTACTGGAACATCTGGCAGGCCAAGCAGAGGAAACGAAGAAGAATGGAGAGGGTATGCTGCTACTGCTAAGTCATTTCAGTCGTGTCCAACTCTGTGCGACCCCATAGACAGCAGCCCACCAGGCTCCCCCGTCCCTGGGATTCTCCAGGCAAGAACACTGGAGTGGGTTGCCATTTCCTTCTCCAATGCATGAAAGTGAAAAGTGAAAGTGAAGTCGCTCAGTCGTGTTCGACTCTTAGCGACCCCATGAACTGCAGCCTACCAGGCCCCTCCACCCATGGGATTTTCCAGGCAAGAGTACTGGAGCCGGGTGCCATTGCCTTATAGAACCCTCATATGAGGAACTGCCAAGATGGAAGCAAGCTCTTTAAATATCTAGACCTTTTTTGTGTGGAAGAGAAAAATAAGATTGATTTTGACTCCTTCATTAGTCTCTAATGAGAAAAACTGAACAAAGTCACCTTCCAATATAGCTTTCCCTGTTCTTTTACTTGTAGTAAGTTTCCCTTGTTCCAGAGAAGACCAAGGTACTAACACTAGGCACCTCCTCATTTCACATTATTGCTCCTGAGATTCATTCCTCCACTATACCATAAAATTCCTGAAATTGGAACTATGCAGAATGCCAGTTCTGCATTACCTGGCACAACTGCACTACACAAAAGAGAACAATTGTTTATGAAATACTCCTATGAAGACTAAACTCAATTTAATGATTAATTATACAAGAACAACACATCAAATTTCACTAAAAACCAAAATCAGAGTCCTTAAGATTCAAAGGCAATTCCATCCACTGTGTAGCCAGGTAAGACATACAATTAAAGGATTATACAACCCCAGGCTACTGCATGTAGGCACTCTGAAGTAGTTAAGACTGTGAGAGGTTAAGCTCAGGGCTTTTGTGTTTCAGACCAAGTTTAGTGGTTGGCAGCTTTATCAAATAATAATAAACCAAATATATGTACTATTGAATAAAATGGTGTTAAAACAATAGATTTAACACCTTCAGTTCAGTCACTCAGTCCTGTCCGACTTTGCAACCCCATGGACTGCAATGCACCAGGCTTCACTGTCCATCACCAACACCTTGGAAGAAAAATTAACTTAGAGCCCTATGTCACATCAAAAATGAATTCCAGATTCAGACAGGTTCCCCCAGCAAGCCAGAAAGCAGCTTTCCAGGGAGCTCTGCCCTTCAGAGGGCCACAGCTGCATCTCCTCCAACCAAGTCTGGATCTCTGGAAGCAGCCTCTTGAAGATGTGTTTCTTCCTTGGGTGCTCTCCCTTAGCCCTAGAGGCCATAGCTGATCGCTATCTCTACTATTCCTGTATTCTTCAGGCTGTTCTTTTCCCTTAGGTAATCCTTATGTGGGCTTAAATGGTAAAGAATCCACCTGCAATGCAGGAGACCCCAGTTCGATTCTTGGGCTGGGAATATTCCCTGGAGAACGAATATCTCTTTAGTTAACAATTCTTTTATTAAACTTTATCTGTTAAGTTTAAAAATAAATAAATTTCAGATGATCTATACTACTAATTACACTCCCTTGCCTTCCTTAACTCTGTTGCCAATCTAGCAACCAGAGTGATTGGGTTTGGGGTTGTTTTTTTAAGGTAAGTCAGATCACACCACTCCTCAGCTCAAACATTGTCAATATTCCCCATAGTGAAAGTCAATCTTTACAATGCTCTAGGGCCCTATGATACCTGTGACCTTTCACCTCTTATTTTACTGCTCACTTCTCCCTTCCTTTCCCACATCCCTCCACCCACCCAATAATTTCATTCTAGCCACACTGACCTCCATGCCATCTCTCAAACATGACAGACACATTCCTTCACTAAGGCATTCGCAAAAATTGATCCCTCTGTCTGGAATACTCTTCCTTCAGATATCCACATATTAGCTCTTCTATCACCTTCAAGTCTTTGGTCAAATGTCACCTTCTCAACAAGCTTACTCTGACCACTCTATTTAAAACCAGCCTACCCCACTTCCTTTTACTCTGTTCCATTTTTTTTCTTTTTCTATAGCATTTATCACCTAACAATCCATGTGATTTGCTTATGTTTGTTGTTTAATATCTGTTTCTCCCATGCCAGGGCAGGGCTTTTTATTATCTGTGTGGTCCACTGATATATTCCAAATATCTAGAATTGCGCCTGGCAAGTAGTACACACTCACATTTGTTAACAGTTTTACACTTGTCTGTGGGATTAACTAACGGCCTTCAGCTTCACTACTTAGGAACAAGGACTAGGTTTTTTCCATCATTTTATTTCCTAGAGCTCTGCCTAGACTAGGCATACAAACATTTATTAACTGTAGATTTGGGGGGGTCTATCAGAAGATACAATGTTAAAACAATGGACATTATCCAGGGCTTATAAGAGTGTAGGGGAAATCTACCTTATCATATACTATTGGCAGGTATGTAAACTGATACTTTTTGAGAGTAAGCTAGCAATAGCTATTAAAATTTAAATCACTTGGAGCTCACGCCCTTTAATTCAGTGGTCTTACAGAAGTACCTGAAAAGTATGTACAAAAATATCTACACCAGAACTACGTATAAAATGGAAAAACTGAAAGCAATCTACTTATCTACCAATAAAGATAGAGGCAAATAAATCATGTTTATTTGGTACATGTTATGTGACAACATTCTTTAAGAAGAATGAGGCAGATCTGTAGCAATCAACTGGAAAGTAGCCCATGATCTAGTAAACAGATCAGGGGGCTCTGGCATCAGATAACCTGGATTCGAATCCTGGCTCCCCTCACTTCCTAGCTAGGTCATTCTAAGCACTTTTAACTTCTCTGTGCTTCAGTTTCCTCATCAATAAAACAGGAACAATATTATAATAGCATCCACTTCACTGACCTGAAGATTTCCTGAGATAATGCATGCAGTGTCTATAGCACATTTATAGGCACATAACCATTTACAAGTATATAATAAGTACAGTTATCATTTACAAGTGAAATAGACAAGTTGCAGACCTATGTATGTAAATCATGTCCATTTCAGGGGGAAAAGTCTATGAAATTTATAGAAAAAAATCAAGTACAGAAAACTTAATAATGGTTTCTTCTCAAAGATGAGAGAAGACATACTTAATAGCCACTCTTTTTTAATGGAAAGAATTTAGAATATAGTGTTTTTAAATAAAAAAGAAATGAAGTAAAATCAGAGCAAATGCTTCTAAGAGTTTAACTTAGATTTTAAAATATTACAGTTTGAAATAGTTTACATTATATATACTCTGTGAATTCTCAAGATAAAACAATCAGCTGAAATTTGACTATTAAAGTTACCTTCGCTCTAAATGAGTAAACTAAGGTGCACAATCCAAAAAAGTTTAAAAACTTACAAAATAAGGACTTGGACTGCAAGGAAATCAAATCAGTCAAACCTAAAGGAAATCAACCATGAATATTCACTAGAAGGACTGATGTTGAAACTCCAATACTTTGGCCACAGCATTCGAAGAGCCGACTCACTGGAAAAGACTCTGATGTTGGGAAAGATTGAGGGTAGGAGGAGAAGGGGACAACAGAGGATGAGCTAGTTAGATAGCCTCACTGACTCAATGGACATGAACTTCAGCAAATTCTGGGAGATAGTGGAGGACAGAGGAGCCTGGCATGATGCAGTCCATGCAGTTACAAAGAGTTGGACATGACTTAGCGACCAAACAAAATTATTACACTTTAACCTACAGATTTTACACACAAATCAATTCTTTTTTAACCTACAATATCTCCACAAAAATAAAAGATATGTCAAAGAAAGAAAAGAAAACAACATCAACGTAAATTAAAACTGCTTCTAAAATGGGATACCTGAGAATTCCCTGGCAGTCCAGTGGCTAGGACTCTGTGCTCTCACTGCCGAGGGCCTGGGTTCAATCCCTGGCCAGGGAACTAAGATCCTATGAGCCGTGCAGCGGTCAAAGAAAAAAATAAAAAGGAATAAAAGCTAGATTAAAGTCAAAAAGTAAAAGTTACCTTTTACTGTCAGTTTAACTCAAAAGAATTCTGCAATTTTTTAATAACAGCAGGGCTAGGAAATTCAAGTGTGCTTAAAGCTAAAGTGTTAAGTAGTGGTCTATACGAAGTTCAGCAAAAGAGAAAAATTAAATCCCCCAAGATGAATTTCTAAGAAGACACAGACACAAATCACTCAAATACACCGAATTCTCTCTCCTTTTGTTAACAGAAGCTGTGGCTGCTCATTTACCACACTAATTGACAATACTGCAATCTATGCAAACTAAATCTCATCCCATAGTCACAGGATTTGAAAAATGGGGAATAAACCTGTAGTAAGAATACTTGATTTTTTGAAGCTAATTTTTCCCATCCTCTTTCAAGTGCTTAGTCACTTCTGCCTATTTACAATGAAGACCATTTCACATCTAGAAAGAGGGAGGGAATTTTGATTCCGGACTGTCATGTCACCTGAGCCGCCCTAGACGTTTGTTTCCATGCAACTCAAGAGAAGGCAGCCGCCAGCTAAGCACACTCCAGATCAGAACCAGAAGCCATTGGGGCTCCCTCTACTCTGCCTCTATCTGCAATAACAAAGAGGTGTTGGTAGAAGCGCAGTGTTTTCTTCCCTGACACTAAATGCAAAAGGTGAGGATTAAAAGATAGCCTGAAAATCCGTTTCCTCCAACAGTCCACCAGAGAATGCCTCCCATCTACTGAAACAGAAACAGCATCCAGATTTCCACACAACTCCAGGTGTGTGGGTGCTAGACATCTCTCCTCACGCAGCTAACAAAACCTAAAACTAGAGGCAAACAGGCTTTAGAGTACACTCCAAGAAAGAAGTTAGCATTAAAATCTGGTAACATGGTTTCACGTTCCTTAAAGGCAAGAACAAAGAATCAGGTTTTCATGAAATATTATCTTAAGAGACAACTCTAGGCAAAGGCAAGTTCTTAAGCACCAACTATGTGCCAGTGCCAAATCCCAACATTCCACTCACACTTAAAGATGCTAAGCACACACGCTGATTATAGAAATACACCTGAAAGAACTCTCACTCTCAGATACAATAGTACCCTGCCAAGGACCAGGCACAAAATAGTAACACCTGGAACCATGTGGTCGGTCACTCTCTGAAGCAGGGCTTAGCCAACTTCCCAGAGGTCAGGAAGGCCTGACAACCACCTGGAACTATTTAGGATAGGGCTCTTTCTCCTCCCATGGATGGAAGTGCTATAAAAGACACGTTTTTGCCTCGACTTCAGCATTCCCAAATACCGCCTTAATACTAATCACTTCATGTAAGTCACGTTACCTCCCTTATAGACAAAAAATAAAGGCACGAATGAATCTCTTCTCATGAGAACAATCAAGTTCAAAGAGGCTAAGAAACCTGCATAGCGCTTGTTAGCGAAGGCTCCAGGTGCTTTAGACGTCCAGGCCCCAGCACTTAACCATTAAGCCACGACGCCTCTCAAGGAACGCTACTAAAACCAGTTACTATCCGAGCCACTTAGTTTCATGCCACAAAACTGAGCTCAAAGCGTTCAGTGACATGGACGGAGGCGGGGCGTGGGAGGGCACATCACCACTACCTAAGCAATTTCTTTTTCTTTTAACGAATATAGCACATGTTCCTGATTTCCTCACGGGCAGAAGGCACGTGCCGGTCCCGCCGCTACCCAGAGCAGCTCCCTCTCCACGCTCCCCAGCACCCCCCTCACTCCGCCCCCACCCCAACCACGGCCAACGCTGGCACCTCCCGCCCCCTCGCCAGAGACGGCCGTCCAGGCCCCTCGCACCGCCCTCGCGTGCAGCCAGCGCCGGACCCCGCGCGCTCCCGCCTCCGCCCGGCGGGGTCACCTCCGCGGCCTATGCGCGCCCTTCCCGCCACCCGCAGGTTCCTCGCGACGCCGGCGCCGGGCAGGCCGCGGCCGCCGCGCCTGCCATGGTGGGCGCCTCACCGTCAGGCTGAGGAGCCGGGCCCGGCTGCGCCATGGCCGGGCGGCCGGCCTCGGAGAGCGGGGATGGGCGGGGAAGCGGCGTCCCGGGCTCCCGCGGGCTCAGCTGGCGGAGGAAGCGTCGACCGAGCCGCCGCCGCCGCCGCCCAGGGAGGAACCGCTAAGGCTGAAGCCGCCGGCGCCGCCACAGCCGCGGGCAGAGACGGACCCGAGCGCCGACCTCCGCCTCCTCATCCTGACAGCGGAAATAAGCAGTGCGCAGGCGCGGGGGAATGGGGAGGTACGTGACGTCGCCCTGAGGGGGAGAGGAGGGGCTTCGCGAAGGGAGAGGCGCGCAGCGCGAAGCCGAGGCTGGAGGAGGGGCGGGGGGCGTGGTGGGAGGAGGAGGAGGCTGAATAGGGGGGAGGAGGTGGGAGAGAGGGAACTGGAGGAGAGCTGCAGCGGGAAAGGCCAGGCCTTGTTTAGGGGCAGCTCCCCGCCTTCCGCCCCAGAACAGAGGCGAGGAAAAATAATTACAAAAAGAAGGGCGAGAGAGGAGGCTAGATCGTGAAATTAGTGCAAATCCAGCCTTTGCCTCTTCTAGCTGTGTGACCTTGGGCGAATCACTTAACCTCTTTAAACCTCACAGCCTTTGCCTATATAAAGGCTACTAAAAGTTTAAATGAAGTGTGCGGAACTGTTTCTTAGGTACTTTCCATCACCCACCTATGTGCACTATGACTTTTCAGTGCCACGCATCATGAGGAGTGATGGGGATACAGCCAGACACAGTTCTTGCACCCACGAGGGAGAGGGAGAAGATGGTAGGCAGACAATACCACCCTTACACCTGGGCATAGGTACACACATTAGAGGTACACCTCTACCCCAGCTCTGACCGCATTCCTTACATAGTGTCCAGGGACCATGCCCACCTGGCGTCTGTGCTTCTCTTTCAGGACCAAGTTCTTGGAACTTGAGACCCCTGAATTCCCTCTCCAAATGACTGGAGGCTGTGGGCTCTTCTCCAGGCCATGTTCTCTAAGGTAGAGTCTGGGGACCCCTAGAAGTGGCTGAGGGTCAGCTGTACTTGGAGAGGAGCACATCACTCAGACATTTGAACTTCTGTGTACACAGATGCCTGGAGAAGGCAATGGTAACCCACTCTAGTATTCTTACCTGGAAAATCCCATGGACATGGACGGAGGTGCCCAGTGGGCTACAGTCCATGGGGTCATGAAGGGTCGGAGACAACTGAGCGACTTCACTTTCACTTTTCACTTTTATGCACTGGAGAAGGAAATGGCAACCCACTCCAGTATTCTTGCCTGGAGAATCCCAGGGACAGAGGAGCCTGGTGGGCTGCCATCTATGGGGTCGCACAGAGTCAGATGTGACTGACGCGACTTAGCAGCAGCAGCAGTACACAGATGCCTAGTGCAGGACAGAGATGGAAAAAGAGGGCAGGTGGGCCAGGGCAAGTGCTCCCACCACCACCTCAGTTAAGCACATAAATCTGAGGAGTCCGGGAATCCTAAATTTGAACCTGGTCTTCCATGGCATTAAAGATGTATATTTGTCAACATAGAGCATATGAACAGTTGGAGTGATTTGTAATTTTAAATAATTTAGGTAGACATGTTGTATCTGTTTGTACTTTTGGCCAAAATTCCGCTAACATTAGAAAAGGGCCTATATACAGACTTGAGTCTTTTGAGCAGTTAATATCTTCGAATGACTGGTATGCCTTTGAGAGAGCAAGCAGAGTGGCTTCCCCAAACCCCCGTTAAATGACTCTCCTGCAGATCCATACTGGACATGAAGACCTTTGTCCAGGATAAGACAGCCCAGTGCAGCTTCTCTCTGGTGATGACTAATTCAAGGCAGGGACCATAAAGATAGCAGATGCTGATACCCTCTACAGAAGGAACTCCTCTAGTGAGTAAGAGGTATGTGTATTGCCATTGATAATCTGGGGCTTGAAGCCAGGCCCCCAAGGTCAAGTTCAGTCAAAAGGATTAGACTGCTGATCTAAACACATAGAGCACCCCACACAAAGGAGGTGGTTGAAAAAGCAATTTGAAAATCACCAGGAGCATGCATGGATTATGTACATTTTCATATTTTCAGGTAAATCCTAACACCCAGCAATTCCACCCCCAGGCATACATTTTAAAGAAAACTAGTGTATGCCCAAAGCCTTTATTAACTGTAAAGACATGATTCTTATATTTTGAAAGAAATTGGGAGATAAGATTTAAACACATATAATAATTACTTATCAATTACATTGCACATGTGCCACAGTAGACACAGAATATCTAAGGTGACGTAGCTGAAAATAAAAGCCCCAGGATTCATCAACAGAATAGATAAATTTTAAAATATTCATAAAATGGAATACTCTACAGCAATAATAATGAACAAACAACAGCTACATAGTCAATATAGATGAATTGCACAAACAATTCTGAAAGAAGTTGTAGAATAATACATACAGAGTGAGTCCATTTATATAAAATTTCAAAACAGGCAAAACTAAACCTCATCCATATAAAGTTAGCAAACTGTAAAGATGGGAAGAGAAGGACTTTCACAGAAGTCATGACAGTGGTTCCTGAACCACGGAGGGAAGGACACAGGATGAAGGATGGTATCTAAAAGCCCACCTTCTACGGTGCTGTCAATGTGATATTCCTTAAACTGGGTCCACCTAAACTAATTATAAATCTGGGAAGGTGATGTTCAGATGAGAAAGATTTAGGAGTATTTGCCAAATACAAGCTTAAAATGAGCCAACTTGATGCAACTGCTGGAAAGTATTGATTCTGTGCTTCATGAACAGAGAGACAGACACTCTTGTTAGAATTCACAAAAATTGAAAAAAAAATAGAGTCACAGTGTGTAAATCACAGGAGGTGATGCCTGTTCTGCACTTTGCCCTGATTAGGTCACATCAGCAGTGCTGACTATGTTTGCTCTGCACACCATTGTTTGCAAGGGGACACTAACCAGCTGGAGTGGGTGGAGTCCCAGAGAATGAAGAATCTGAAAATTATTTCCTGATGGAAATAGCAGGCAAAAGTACTCTAGTGGGAGAGGCAGGGGAGATGACTTGAGCTGTGAAGGCTGTCTTCAAATTGTGGAAGTCAATGTGTACAAGCCTGCTGTATGCCCAGAAATTGCAACAAGACAGGCTTCAACCCAACCTGAAGAACTTTTTCTGAGAGCTAACTAGAGAGAGAAGGGGCTACTTTTCAGGGAAGGAGTCCCTGTCATTGTAAGTGCACGAGTAGAGCTGGCTAGCAACTGGTCAGAGATGCTTACAGGAAGATTCCTACTACATTGGTGGAATTAGACTAGACCATCTTTACAGTCCTTTTCAACCTCAAGGTTCTGCAATACTAATGGCAATAAGTTTGCTGCATTTTAAAGTTTAGTAGGTTTCCGTGGTGGCTCAGTGGTAAAGAATTCACCTCCCAGTGCAGGAGATGCCGGTTTGAGCCCTGGATCAGGAAGATCCTCTGGAGAAGGAAATGGCAACCCATTCTGGCATTCTTGCCTGAAAATCCCCCTGAAGGGCTACAGTCCATGGGGTCACAAAGAGTCGGATGCAACTGAGCATACATGCAGTTTCTCATGTATTACTTCATTTTACTTCTCACAACATTCCAAAAGGTATAGCGTAGACACAAAGTAGATAAACCAAACTTCCCTGGATAAATCCCATGTCAAAATTCTCCGAATTTTCCATGTCAGAATCCTCTGGTTTCTGCAAGTGCAGGTACAGCTCTGAGATGAGGTGTCCCAACTTGACAGTACTTAGAAGTGTTGGGGTTCTTTCTCTCTAGGATCCAGATTCTCTAGGGCAGGAAGGAACCAAAGAGTAGGCTTATGACACCATACTTCTCTGATCTTCAATAAAGGCAACTTCTGTGCAGGATGGAAGTGTTTCACATGTATGCTTTCCCCTTGTAAGTTTTCTGTAAACCATCCACATCAATGCTATTTGATCACCATTCACCTGCTTCTCACTTCTCATTGGATTACAAACCATAATTTTAACCATTATTAATAATAACACCACTTAGCTGAGCACCTACTACTATATGCTAGAGATATTACCTGATAACAGCTCTTTAGAGTAGATTCTATTATCCCATAACTCAGAGAGGTTAAATGACTTGTCTATGTCACACGGTAAACAGAAGAACTAGAATCCAAATCCAAATCTGTCTCACCCCAGAGTATATGCTTTCTGCTGTCAGTGCTGACTAACCATGTCTGTCGGGTATCAGCAAATACCCCAACACTTCAGTGCCATTATCAGCTGAATTCGTTTTAGAAATTTAAATGATATCTCCGAAAGTTATCCTTCTTTTTAAAATAATTTTTTTTATTTATTTATTTTTTACTGTGCCGGGTCTTCCTTGCTGTGCAGGCTTTTCTGTAGTTGCAGTGGGAGCTAGTCTCTAGCCACAGTGCACAAGCTCTAGGTCTGTGGGCTTCAGTAATTGAAACCCATAAGTCCAGCAATTGCAGCTCCCAGGCTCTAGAAATAGTTGTGACGGATGGCCTTATTTGCTCCAAGGCACATGGTATCTTCCTGAATCAGGGATCGAACCCATGTCTCTTGCATTGGCAGGTAGATTCTTTACCACTGAGCCACCAGGGAAGCCCAAGTTACACTTCTTTTAATTACTTGTTTATTTTTTCAGATTATTTGACTAAAATTCTAATTTTTTAAATATAAAGGGAAAGCAAAAATATTTCCTCAACCTCTCCTCCCCCAATACACACACAATCCCACACCTCTCTCCAGGGCAAACTACTGTTGTTACCAGCTTTGTATGAATCCTTTCAGACATTTTTTATGCATCTGTGAACATGCTGAAACACATGCCTCTGTTTTATCTTCCTCACATAGATATGATCATATTGTACATTTACTCTGAACTTGTGTTTTTCCTCAATGGTATGGTCAATACCTATGGCTTTACTTCATTCTTTTTAACTCTCATGTAGTTTTCCATCTTGGTAAATGTTTAGGTTACTGACAGTTTTTCGTTACTTATAAGCAATGCTGCAAGGGACATGCATACCTATCTAGGCACTTATATGAGTGATTTTTCAGATTTATCTACCCCCTTAGAATTACTAGATAAAAATCATGAACATTTTTTCATTTAATGAATGTTGACAAAAGTATCACATCAATAATATGACAACAGTATATGCACATATTTGTTTCTGTACCTCCTTACCAATATTGGCTTTGTCAATCTTCTTTGTGTCTGCTAATCTGATGGACAAAAAAATCTGATGGACAATAAGCATTTCCCTGAATATCAGTAAGAGTAGAAACTTTTTTCATGTTTATTTTTATCTGCTATTTGCATACGGCTGATAAAAATAAAGTTATATAAAGTTCATTGTATGAACTTTATATTCATACAATGAACTTTATATAAATTAAGCTATTTGTCTTTTATTATTGATTTGTAGGTGTTCCTAGGTATTCTGAATAGTAACTGTTGGTATGTTATATAGTGTATTTTCTTCTAGTTTGTTATTTGTCTTCTCATTTTAATAACACTAATAGTGTTATTTACTTATAGAAGTTTTACATTTTTTATTTTAAAAATATTTATTTATTTGGCTGTGTGACTTCTTAGCTGTGACACTTGGGATCTTCAATCTTTATCGCAACATGTAGTATCCTTTTTTTTTTAAGTTGCAGCATGTAGGATCTAGTTCCCTGACCAGGGATCAAACCTGGGCCCCCTGGAGTGCAGAGTCTCAGCCACTGGATCACCAGAGAAATCACAGAAGTTTTACATTTTAATTGTCAACTTTTATATCTTTTCATAGCTCCTGGATTCCTCATCTTGTCCAAGAAGGCCTTTCTCACTTCCAGATTCATACATGTATTCTCAATAGTTTTCCCAGTATTTCCCCAATATTATAATTTTAGTTTTTCATGTTTGGATTTTTAATCTACCAGGAATTATTTTTCATATGGACTGAGGCAAGGGTGGAAAAGTACATGGCAACCCACTCCAGTATTCTTGCCTGGAGAATCCCATGGACAGAGGAGCCTGGTGGGCTGTGGTCCATAGGATCACTAAGAGTCTGACACAACTGAGCAACTTAGCATGCACACACACATAAGGTAGGGGATCTAACTTAATTTTTTCAGATAAATAGGCAACTGTCCTCGAATCATTATTTCCCTACTTCAATTGTTGATAAGTTTCTATAAATATATTAACTAGACTTGTTCTTTTTGCAAGAGGGGGAAAAAAAGCCTCAAATAGGTTTTTAAAAAGATGGAATTTGGTTGCTTATGTAACTGAAATATCCATAGCACCAACTGGTTTGGGAAGAAGCTTCGAATAGAAGAATAGAACGTGAGGCTATTTTGGTGGAGACCTGAATGGAAAGATGGAGGCAGCCATAGGAAGACGTGAACAGGAAGAATATTCATGCAAAAGAGGAGAAACGTATAAAAGTTTTACAAATATAACTAACTTGAAATGTTCAAGAAATAAAGCCACAATGAGTGGAGCAGGGCAAATGAAGGCCAGAGGGGTGGGAAACTCCTAGAGAGGTAAGAAGGGTCAAATCCTGTCAGACACTGAAGCCACAAGAAAGATTAAATTTTATTCTATTTTATTCCTTCTACTGGGGCTTCCCACATGGCACAGTGGTAAAGAATCTGCCTGCCAATGCAGGAGATGCAAGAGACTTGGAGTTGATTCCTGGGTCAGGAAGATCTCCTGGAGTAGGAAATGCAACCCACTCCAGTATTCTTGCCTGGAAAATTCCATGGGCAGAGGATCATGACGAGCTACAGGCCACGAGGCCACGAAGAGTCGGACATGACTGAGTGACTGAGCACACACACATTCCTTCCATTATGGGAGCCACTGGAAAGTTTTAAAGAGAAAAGCTACAGGATTTGATTTACACCTTTAAAAAAAATTATTTATTTATTTATTTATGGCTGTGCTTCTTCATTTCTGCAAGGGCTTTTCTCTAGTGGCATGAGTTAGGTTACTCTTCATTGCAGTGGGCGGGCTTCTCATTGCAGGGGCTTCTCTTGTTGCTGAGCACAGGCCCTGTGGTGTGGGGCTTCAGTAGCTGCAACATGTCAGCTCAGCACTTGTGGCTCCCAGGCTCTAGAGCACAGGCTCAGTAGCTGTGGCACACGGGCTTAATTGCTCCGAGGCATGTGGGATCTTCCGGGATCAGGGATCAAACCTGTGTCTCCTGCATTGGCAGGCAGATTCTTTACCACTGAGCCACCAGGGAAGCTCTAATTTACACTTTTAAAAGAGATCATCCTGGCCACCACTTGGGAATGCAGATTATGAGGGAGGAGAGAGGTAAGGATGGAAGTGGGGAGGGCAGTTAGGAAGTGCTGCCATGCTCAGAAAGACAAATGATGATGGCTCCAGAATTATATCAGAGGAGATACAGAAAAGTAGGTATTGGGGGTTCAGTTATTTATTTATTGAGGAGAGGATTTGCTGAGGGGGGGAATATAAGGTTCTGTTTTTGCCATAGTACATGTAAGATGTTTCTTGGGTTTCTGAGTGCAAGTGTCAAGTAGATAGCTGAGGGGGAAAAAGTAGATGGTTAGATATACAAATTTGGAGCTCAGGCATGGACATATGGTTTAAGAGTCACCAGTTTACATGATATATATAGTCAGTAGCTAAGATATATAAAGAACTCTGTAAAAATCTAGAAAAACAAGACTGAAAGCCTGATAGAAAAAATGGGCAAAAGGACATGGCGGTTCATTAAAAAGACTAAGTTCTTTACACATATCAACTTCACTCAAAGTAGAATTCAGAATGGAACTACAGAGATACTGTTTATCGTTGACTGACAAAATTTCAAGCGATTGACAATCTACCCTTTTAGTGAAGCTGTGTGAGGCAAATAGACATTGTCTAACACTGCTGTTTAAAGAACAAAATGGAACAAATTCTATGGAGAGAAAATTTGATAATATTTAACAAAGCTTCATGTTCACAGGCATTTACCTCTTGACTCAGTAATCTCTTTTAAAGAAAGTTACCCTGGGGATACACCTGCAACAAATAAAACAACAAATGCACAAGGTTATTAATTGTGACATTATTTTAATATCAAAACATTAAAAACAACCCAAATGCTACATAGGAAAGTTGCTGAATTAAAGATAGTATAGCTATACAACTGAGTACTACATAGCCATAAAAGAGAATGAAATAGGACTTCCCTGGTGGTTCGGTGGCTAAGATTGCAATACCATTGTAGGGAGCCTGGGTTTGATCCCTGGTCAGAAAACCAGAGACCACATGTCACAACTAAGACCCAGTGCATCCAAATAAAATAAGTAAATAAAAATATATATGAAAAATAGGCTTTAAAAAGAGAATGAATATTTCTAAGTACTACTATGAAAAGAATGCCTATATTGTTAAATGAATTAAAAGTATATAGTCTATGTTATGTGGTGGGAAGTAGGCTCAAGAGAGAGGGGGATATATGTATACTTATGGCTGATTCACATTGTTGTATGGCAGAAACTAGCACAACATTGTAAATCAATTATCCTCCAATTTAAAGAGAAAATGTAGAAACAGTGTAAGACTTTATTTTGGGGGCTCCAAAATCACTGCAGATGGGGATTGCAGCCATGAAATTAAAAGACGCTTACTTCTTGGAAGGAAAGTTATGACCAACCTAGATAGCATATTCAAAAGCAGAGACATTACTTTGCTGACTAAGGTCCGTCTAGTCAAGGCTATGGTTTTTCCAGTGGTCATGTATGGATGTGAGAGTTGGACTGTGAAGAAGGCCGAGCACCAAAGAATTGATGCTTTTGAACTGTGGTGTTGAAGAAGATTCTTGAGAGTCCCTTGGACTGCAAGGAGATCCAACCAGTCCATTCTAAAGGAGATCAGCCCTGGGATTTCTTTGGAAGGAATGATGCTAAAGCTGAAACTCCAGTATTCTGGCCACCTCGTGCGAAGAGTTGACTCATTGGAAAAGACTCTGATGCTGGTAAGGATTGGGGGCAGGAGAAGAAGGGGACGACCGGGGATGAGATGGCTGGATGGCATCATTGACTCAATGGACGTGAGTCTGAGTGAACTCCGGGAGTTGGTGATAGACAGGGAGGCTTGGCATGCTACGATTCATGGGGTCACAAAGAGTCAGACATGACTGAGCAACTGAACTGAACTGAACTGAGTATGCTACATTTTGTTAAGAAAAAAGTGGGGAAATAAGCCTATACTGTCTATATTTCTTAACTTTTAGTACAGCTCTATTGAGATAGAATTCATATAACAAAATTCACCCTTCTAAGGTATACATTTCATGATTTTTAGTATGTTCATGAAGACATGCAGTCATCACCACAATCAATTTTAGAACATTTTTATTAACACCAAAAGAAACCCTTTACTCATTGTCGTCACTCCCTATCCCCCTTTTCCTGCAGTTCAGTTCAGTTCAGTCACTCAGTCATGTCCGACTCTTTGTGACCCCATGAACTGCAGACACGCCAGGCCTCCCTGTCCATCACCAACTCCTGGAGTCCACCCAAACCCATGTCCATTGAGTCAGTGATGCCATCCAACCATCTCATCCTCTGTCATCCCCTTCTCCTCCTGCCCTCAATCTTTCCCAGCATCAGGGTCTTTTCAAATGAGTCAGCTCTTCAGTCAGGCAGCCAAAGTATTGGAGTTTCAGCTTCAAAATCAGTCCTACCAATGAACACCCAGGACTGATCTCCTTTAGGACTGATCTCCTTAGGATGGACTGATTGGATCTCCTTGCAGTTGTTCCATGTCCAGTTCTAACTGTTGCTTCCTGACCTGCATAAAGGTTTCTCAAGAGGCAGGTCAGGTGGTCTGGTATTCCCATCTCTTGAAGAATTTTCCACAGTTTATCATGATCCACATAGTCAAAGGCTTTGGCATAGTCAATAAAGCAGAAATAGATGTTTTTCTGGAACTCCCTTGCTTTTTCCATGATCCAGTGGATGTTGGCAATTCGATCTCTGGTTCCTCTGCCTTTTCTAAAACCAGCTGGAACATCTGGAAGTTCCCAGTTCACGTATTGCTGAAGCCTGGCTTGGAGAATTTTGAGCATTAGTTTACTAGCATGTGAGATGAGTGTAACTGTGCAGTAGTTTGAGCATTCTTTGGCATTGCCTTTCTTTGGGATTGGAATGAAAACTAACCTTTTCCTGCAGTTATGGATAGCCATTTATCTATTTTCCATGAATATGGACTTATGGACATTTGATATAAAAGGAATCATACAGCACGCTATCCTTTGTTTCTAGCTTTGTTCACGAAGCATAACGTTTTCAAGATTCATTCATATTATAGCAAGTATCAATATTTGGTTTCTTCTTGTGGCCAAACAATATTGTACTGTATGCATATACTACATTTTGCTTATCCATTTATCAGCTGGGGGATATTTCCATACAACACCTCTGTAATATACATATATAAGTTGTGTGGCACATGTTTTCATTTCACTTGTCCATCCAACTGTGAGCTGATGGCTCATGTGGTCACTCTATCTCTAGAATTTTGAGGAACTACCAAACTGTTTTCCCAAATGGCCACACTGCTTTACAGTTCTATCAGCAATGAAGGTTCCAAATTCCCTACATCATTGTCAACACTTGCTATTTGTCTTTTTGTTTTTTTAATTTTAGCTATCCTAGCAAGTATGAAATGATATATCATCCAGGTTTGGAGTACCTTTCCTGAAAGCTAATAATGTTGAAGATCTTTTCATATGTTTATTGCTATTCTTTATTTCTTTGTGTGAATTTGTGTCTTTCGGCCTGAAGATTCCCTGTAGTATTGTTTGTAGAGCAAGTCTACCAGCAATGAACTCTGTTGGTCTTAGTTTCTATGGGAATGTCTTAATTTCTCCTGCATTTCTGAAGGATAATTTTGCTGGCTATGGAAATGCTTGTTGACAATCTTTTTCCTTCAGCACTTTAAATATGTCATCCCTCTGCCTTTAGGTCTCTGTGGTTTCTGATGAGAAGCCAACTGTTAATGTTATTATTTTATGTTATGTGATGAGTTTTTCAAGATTTGCTGGTTGGTTTTTGTCTTCAACAGTTTGACTGTGATGGAGCTAAGTATGTATCACTTGAGCTTTTCATACGGAATTAGTTAAGCTTCCTGAATGTGCAAATTAATGTTTTTCGTCAAATTTAGGAAGCTTTCTGCTATTATTTCTTTAAACATTCTTTTTCTCTCTCCTCTCCTTCTCCTTCTGGGACTCCCATTATTCATATGTTAGTATGCTTAACAAGGTGTGTCCCACAGGTCTCTTGGGCTTCAGTGGTGGCTCAGCTGATAAAGAATCCACCCGCAATGGGGAGACCCAGGTTCGATCCCTGGGTTGGGAAGATCCCTTGGAGAAGGGAGACTCTGTTCATTTTTCTTCATTCCAAAGAAATTCTTTTGTTTCTTAGACTGGATGATCTCAAATGACCTATTTTCAAGTTTGCTGTTTCTTCCTTCCAGTTCAAATCTTCTGTTTAGCCCCTCTAGTGAATTTTTTCATTTCAGATATTATACTTTTTGACTCCTAAATTTCTACTTAGTCCCTTTTATACTTTCCATTTCTTTATTGATAGTCTCTATTTGGTACAGCATTGTTCTTATACTTTAGTGTTTTAGGTATGGTTTCCTCTTTTTTGGCTGAACCATGCAGTATATGGGATCTTAGTTTCCTAATCAGGGATCAAACCCATGTCCCCTGCATTGGGAGCATGGAGTCTTAACCACCTGACCACTAGGGAAGTCCCATAATATAGTTTTCTATAGTTATTTGGAAAGTCTTTATCTAATAAGTCTTATGTCTAGACTTCCATAGAGACAGCTCCTATTGACTGCTCCTTTTCCCCCTATATAGAGGCCATTCTTTTATGTCCAGACATGAATGATGCCTCATTATGAATCATAATTTTTTTCTTGAAAATATAATGTGACTCTGGAAATCATACTCCCAGTTCCCAGGATTTGTTGTTGCTCAAGTTTGTTGTTGACACTGTTTTGGTTAGTTTGTTTAATGACTCTCCTGGGCTAATTCTATGAAGTCTGTATTTTGGGTTTACACAGTCACTGAAGTCTCTACTCAATTATTTTAACAATCAGCTAATAATTAGACAAAGAGTTCCAGCCATTGCCGAGGGGCTCTTTGTGTGTATTCGGTCATGACTTCAATGCTCCAGTGGGCAGTTTATAACTCTGCCTTATCCTTAACTTCCTGCTTGTGCAAAGCCTCAGGACTGGCCAGAGTGAGAGACTGAGGCCCCTCAGATCTTTCTCAGACATGTGCACAGCCCTACACAAGCATATGTCCTTCTAAGGTTCCAAGAATAAGTCAGATATGATTAAAATCCTTTATGGGCATCTAATTCCCCAGATTTTCCTTTCAAGTTTTTGGTCAGCCTCTGTTAGTCCCAACTGGTCTTACCACTTCTGGCAGCAGTGACGTTAAACAATTACAGCTGACTTTCCCTGGGGATAGGGCTGTTTGCAATGAGTGAGCTCTGAGTCAGTTCTAATGAAAACAAGCCCTAAGAGTGGAGATTCTTAGAGAGCTACCAGACAGACCAATAGTGGCAGTTCTCGGAGCTGGGGATTTTGCAGGGAGATTCAAACCTACTCCATCCCCTCCAGGGCCTTCTAGGCTGCTTGTTTTCATAGCTGCTAGTTTCATATCTTCCACAAAGCTAAGGAGAAGGGAAGGAGAATAGAGTAAATTAAAATGTCAGAAAGTTTTTTGTTCTTACTGAGTTTTAGCAGTTTGTCTTGAATAAATCCTTCTTGAATTTTAGCAAGCCTGTGGTTAATTTCAGAGTTCTGAAAAAGTTGGCTTTGACCTTTTTGCCTGCATTTTTGTTGCTTTTATGGAAGACTAGATTTTCAGAGACCTTTATTTTGCTATTCTGAAAATGTTTCTATATGTATTCATTTTTTCACAAAAGGAAATGATAAACCACAAACTGACAAAAATCACTATTGAAAGAAGTCCTCAAACTATTTGGATGTGTTATGCTGCTGCTAAGTCGCTTCAGTCGTGTCCGACTCTGTGCGACCCCATAGATGGCTGTCCACCAGGCTCCCGTTCCTGGGATTCTCCAGGCAAGAACACTGGAGTGGTTTGCCATTTCCTTCTCTAGAGCATGAAAGTGAAAACTGAAAGTGAAGTCGCTCAGTCGTGTCCAACTCTTAGCAACCCCATGGACTACAGCCTACCAGGCTCCGCCATCCATGGGATTTTCCAGGCAAGAGTACTGGAGTGGGTTGCCATTGCCTTCTCCATGGATATGTTATAGGAGAGAGCAAATGCACAAATATATTGATTTTATTAAGAACCAGGATTCTGACCATGTGAGAAATAAGATACAAATATAGAAGGACAAAAATCTAGTAGTATTTGTTGAATTTGAATTAGTATTATAATTTTTTTAATGTATATGTTTTTTAAGAGTTCATGATTTTTCTCAGTCAACTGAAAGATCTTAGAAGCAATGATACTCTCATAGCAGTGAACATATCTAACACCCAGTTCTTGGTTTCTAAACACTATCCCCCTTGGGAATCCTCTAGCAGTCCAGTGGGCAAGACTCCATCTTTCCACTGCAGAGAGCATGGGTTCAACCACTGAAACTAAGTGGCAGGAACAGGGGCGGGGGGCGGGGAGGAACATTTGGAGAAATTGGAGAAATGAATGATTCCAGGGCAGGGAAGGTAGAATATGAGCCTGGGATGTATTTGAGCCAGAAAGCAAAGAAGACCAAAAAGGCTGAAGAAAGGGTGAGGGAAGGAAATAAATAGATGAGAAAGAGTAAGAGGTACAAACCTCCAGTTGCAAAGTAAATGGGTGATGAGTATGAGATATACAGTGGGGGAAAGTAGTCAATAACCATGAAAAATAAAAATAATAAACATCTTTTAAAAAAGATTAAAGAAAGCTCAAAGACTAAGTGAGTAAGTGAAGTCACTCAGTCGTGTCCGACTCTTTGCAACCCCATGGACTGTAGCCTGCCAGGCTCCTCCATCTGTGGGAATGTCGAAAGGACACAGGAGACAGCTTGACTTGACCTCCATTGGCCAAATTAGTGGCAATTTGAGCATCAAAATATGTAACAATGATAATGGTTTATAATATGTTAAATTAACATTTCTGTTAATCTATAGTATAGTTAAGTGAAAAAGAAAAGTAGAAATGAAGAGCTCTTCTTTACAGAAGAAACCCAGCTAATAATGTTAGAAGGAAAAATAGAAAACTAGAAGAAAACAACCATTCTGCAACCCCTGGTGTACTGATTGGTTCTGGCAAGGATTATCAATAGATAGTAAATTATTGGATAAAATATTTGGAGGCAATAGAATATTCACAAGATCTCCAAGTATCACCTCAGAGATTACTCACTAACTACAAAGCAGGAAATGTAGCTTTTCAGTGGAGAGACCCAACAGTCTCCACTCTAACCAAGTGATCAGACTTAGGGAACACCAAGAGGGACAACGTGACAGGAGGAGCCTCCTGATGAGATTTACTATAAAGCCCCAATAGCAACTGTTTAAGGTTTCTCACTAAAAAAATAAGTCAAATTTAAGTCTAATCATAAGTAAGCAATCAGATAACTCTAGGGTAGAATTTCTCAACCTTAACACCACTGATAATTTGGGCTGGTTAATTCTTTATTGGAGTTAATTCTTTAAGGAGTATATCAAGGCTGTATACTGTCACCCTGTTTATTTAACTTATATGCAGAGTACATCATGAGAAATGCTGGACTGGAAGAAGCACAAGCTGGAATCAAGATTGCCAGGAGAAATACCAATAACCTCAGATATGCAGATGATACCACCCTTATGGCAGAAAGTGAAGAAGAACTAAAGAGCCTCTTGATGAAAGTGAAAGAGGAAAGCGAAAAAGTTGGTTTAAAGCTCAACATTCAAACGGAGGAAATAGCCTGCAAGTGTCAGACATTTTATCTCTCTAAGCGGCAGGAGGAAACAAACTAGCGATATTTTCTCATTCTCTATACAAATTTAAGAGATTTCTCTTAAAATTCTGTGTTGCCATAATGACACCTGGTTTCACTTGAAGTTAACCATTGCCTTTTTCTTATGGAAATGTTTATCTTAAGCTATGCTAATGTACTGTGCATTTACCCCAAACTCTGTCTTCAAGTCAGTTCCGCCTTTTGGGCCCAGAACCTACTTGATAAACCAGTATGTTATACTCCAATATTGTTCCTCTAACCTATGTAAATGAAACTGTTTGTATGGTGATCTACCCTTCTTCAAGATTCAAGTTAATCATTTTATGGCCCAAGATAAACCATTTGGAGCCAAGGTTATCCCAAAATACATCTTATGGGTGAGGGGCCTGGTGCCATTCTAAGTTTTGAGACATACCTTTCTTTCATTAACAGACTGCTGGTGACTATATAACATCCAGCTAAAGACTAGCAGCGGCGTACTCTTTCTACCCCCTTCTGATGCCTAAGTCAGAAGCTTTCTCTATCCCCTTTATACTTTAATAAAACTTTATTACACAAAAAATGAAGCTCAACATTCAGAAAACAAAAGATCATGGCATCTGGTCCCATCACTTCATGGGAAATAGATGGAGAAACAGTGGAAACAGTGTCAGGCTTTATTTTGGGGGCTCCAAAATCACTGCAGATGGTGACTGCAGCCATGACATTAAAAGACGCTTACTCCTTGGAAGAAAAGTTATGACCAACCTAGACAGTATATTCAAAAGCAGAGACATTACTTTGCCAACTAAGGTCCGTCTAGTCAAGGCTATGGTTTTTCCTGTGGTCATGTATGGATGTGAGAGTTGGACTGTGAAGAAGGCTGAGCGCCGAAGAATTGATGCTTTTGAAGTGTGGTGTTGGAGAAGACTCTTGAGAGTCCCTTGGACTGCAAGGAGATCCAACCAGTCCATTCTAAAGGAGATCAGCCCTGGGGTTTCTTTGGAAAGAATGATGCTAAAGCTGAAACTCCAGTACTCTGGCCACCTCATGTGAAGAGTTGACTCATTGGAAAAGACTCTGATGCTGGGAAGGATTAGGGCCGGGAGGAGAAGGGGATGACAGAGGATGAGATGGGTGGATGGCATCACTGACTCGATGGACGTGAGTCTGAGTGAACTCCGGGAGATGGTGATGGACAGGGAGGCCTGGCATGCTGCAATTCATGGGGTCTCGAAGAGTCAGACACAACTGAGCGACTAAACTGAACTGAATTCTTTATTGTGGGTACTGCTGTGTGCACTGAAGAATGTTTAAACACATCCCTGGTCTCTACTCACTACATTCCAGTAGCACCTTGCTATAGATTGAATGTTTGTGTCCCTCCAAAGTTCATATGTTAATATCTTAATCCCCAAGGTGATAGTATTAGCAGGTGGGACCTCTGGAAGGTGATTAGATCGTGAGAGCAGAGGCTCATGAATGGGAATAATATCCTTATTAAAGCTATGGTTTTTCCAATAGTCATGAACGGATGTGAGAGTTGGACCATAAGGAAGGCTGAGCATCAAAGAATTGATGCTTTCAAATTGTGGCGCTGGAGAAGACTCTTGAGAGTCCCTTGGAATGCAAGGAGATTAAACCAATCAATCCTACAGGAAATCAACCTTGAATATTCTTTGGAAGGACTGCTGCTGAAGCTGAAGCTCCAATCCTTTGGCCACTTGATGTGAAGAGCCAACTCATTGAAAAAGATCCTGATGCTTGGAAAGAGGCCTTCCCCTGGTGGCTCAGTGGTAAAGAATTCACCTGCCAATCCAGGAAAACAGGAGATGTGGGTTTGATCCCTGTGGCATGAAGATCCTTGGAGGAGGGCATGGCAACCCACTCCAGTATTCTTGCCTGAAGAATTCCATGGTCAGAGGAGCCCATAGGATTGCAAAGAGTCAGACATGACTGACGCGACTTAGTAGACATGTACACACTTTAGGAAAGAGTGCAGGCAAAAGGAAAGGGGGCTGTAGAGGATGAAATGGTTAGATAGCATCACCGACTCAATGGATATGATTTTGAGCAAACTCCAGGAGATAGTGAAGGACAGGGTAGTCTAGCACGTTGCCATTCATGGGGCTGCAGAGTCGAACACAGCTTAGCAACTGAACAAAAACAACAAAAGAGGCCCAAGAAAGCTCCCTCCCTCCTTTCACCATTTGAGATTATAGCAAAAAAAAGAGTCCATGAACCAGAAAGTGGGCCTTCACCAAACACTGAACCTTCTGGCATCTTGATTGTGAAATTCCCAGCCTCTAGAACTGTGAAAAATAAAGTTCTATTGTTTACAAATGACCCAGTCTATGTTATTTTATTATAGCAGTCCAAAGGGATTAAGATACGCCTTTCAAGTTGTGACAACAAAAACTGGCTTCAAATATTGCCAAATTTATCCTGGAGGTAAAAAAATCACCCTAGTTGAGAAATTGATCTAGAATGCATTCTATAAGAGACAGCTCCTCCAAAAATCATCATTGGTGGGAAGGAGGGCGATGGCAGGGGGAAGGGGTCATCTGTTCTACGATAAAAGGACTAGAGATATTAATGATCACATGTAATAGATACATTTTGATTGGATCTTGGATTTAAAGAAAAAATGTCTATAGAACTCGTATATTAGAAATTTGGAGAAATTTAAGGTGACATTAATTTATTCTTTGTTTTAGATGTCATAATACTACTATAGTTACTTAGGAAGAGCTTTATTCCAATCTTGGGATATATACATGCAAAAATATTTAAGGGAGAAGTATTACGTTGATTAAAACTTGCTTGTAAATGGTTCAGCAAAAAATTAAGTGAGTGGGACAAGGGGAGAAAGGAGGGGGAGAGGAAGACAGAGTTCACACACAGATGTTGGGGAAATGTTAGCAACTGATGGACTTCATGGAAGAGTTCAGAGTTACTATTCTTCCAACTTTTAATTAAGCTTGAAATTTTTCAAAATAACAATTTAAGTGGAAAACAATAAAATTCGTGGGGGAATAAACAATAAGTTCAGGCAAAAACTGAAAGGCTTCATCTCACTAGTGTCATTTCATGCTGCAGTTTTCATCCATTTATGTCCAGCTGGGTCTTTTTAAACATTTTCGGTCTTTATTTAAAATGTGCAATATTTATTCTTAAACTTAGAGAATATAGCTACATTCCGTAAATTTAAGAATAATTGTCTACATTCCTGGTTTACTAATTCTATCTTCTGTGTCCCATCTGGATTGGTTTTCATTAACTAATTTTTTTCTACTTTTTATAGATCATAATATCTTGCTTATTTGCATGTTGATAATTTTTTATTGGACATTATTAATTTTATCTTGTTGGATGCTGTATATGTTTGAATTCCTATAAATACTCTTGAGCTTTAAAAAATAGGTAAAGATGCTGGAAAAATCACTGAGGGAAAGAATTTGATGGAGGAGAGGCAACTCCTAAGAAGAGGAATTCTGAGCAAAGTCAGTTGAGAAAGAGGGGAAAAAACACTATGAAGTCCTGGAAGCTCAAGAAGAAAGCATTTCAAAAAGACAGTGTTCAACACTATCACATGCTGCTTTGAAGTTCAATAAGATGACAACAGAAAAATCCAACAAACAAACAAGCCATCACAACAAGAAGCCCATGCACCAAAACTAGAGAGTAGCCTCCATTTGCCACAACTAGAGAAAGCCTGCGGGCAGCAAAAAGAGCCAGCAGAGCCATAAATAAATAAATAATTTTATTGTTAAAAACAAATAAATAAATTTGTTCAGAATCTGAGCCCCTTTCCTATATCTTCTTTGACCCAAGAAGTAGGTCATTGGTGACCTTGATATTAATAAAATAGTGAGGACAAGAGCCTGACTGAAGTTGTTTGTGGAAAAATTGGATTTGAGGAAGAATGAGAGCAAAGATAGACAATTCTGATGCTGAGGTTTGTTTAAGAAAAGATATGAAGCAGGAGGTGGAAGAGGCTTGGAGCAGGTTTTGGCTTTGCTTAGAAAGCATGATTTTGAAGGTAGTGGATGTGAACACATGTTTCCATCCCAGTAGGGATGATCTTCTAGACTGAAAAGGGGTGCAGGAGGGAAGGAGCTGAGCAGGTGAGAGGAGGTAGGATCCAGAGGACAAGGAGGACAGGTTGGGTTGGTGGAAAGAGACAATGAAAGTGAAAGTGAAAGGCACTGAGTTGTGTCCGACTCTTTGCAATCCCATGGACTGTACAGTTAATGGAATTCTCCAAGCCAGAATACTGGAGTGGGTAGCCTTTTCCTTCTCCAAGGGATCTTCCCCAACCCAGGGATCAAACCCAGGTCTCCCACATTGCAGGCGGATTCTTTACTAGCTGACCCACAAAGGAAGCCCAAGAATACTGGAGCGGGTAGCCTATCCCTTCTCCAGGGGACCTTCTGACCCAGGAATCAAACCAGGGTTTCCTGCATTGCAGGCAGATTCTTTACCAACTGAGCTACCAAGGAAGCCTGAAAGAGCTCCTCTAACGTGTCTGTCTTCCCAAGGGCTCACTAAAAAGAGACACAGTTAGGCTGAGGAGGAGATGCTACAGATTTGAGAGAAACATGAGATAGTGTATCAGAAAGCAGAAAAATGAAGGTGCTAGGAAATTGAAGCAGAATAGTGTGGCAGTGTTGCACACTCACCCGTGGTCACATATCAAAAGTGAGTTCAATCAGTGTAAGAAGATGATGTTCTCACGACGTGCAAAGAGTAGAGCTGAACTTATCCTGTTATGGTGACTTTGTATTTTTAAATGACTGCTCAGGGACTTCCTTGGTGGTCCAAGGGTAAAAAAATCTGCCTGTCAGTTCAGGGGACATGGGTTCAGTCCCTGATCCAGGAAGATTCCACATGCCACGAGGCAACTAAGCCCGTGCTCTGCACCAAGAGAAGCCATCGCAACAAGAAGCCCATGCACCAAAACTAGAGAGTAGCCTCCACTTGCCACAACTAGAGAAAGCCTGCGGGCAGCAACAAAGACCCAGCACAGCCATAAATAAATAAATAATGTCATTGTTAAAAATGAATAAGTAAATGACTGCTCAGAATCTGAGCCCCTTTCCCACATTTGGAAGCCCTCTCCCCACCTTAACCGTCTTGGTGAATGATACAGCCCTCCTCCCAGCACAGAAGCTGAAACTTTCCAGATACTTAACTTTCTTAGTCTCCTTTGAGGATGGGCCTGAGCACGTGATCTAGGTCCAGCCAATCTAGTGCACTGTCCAGAATGTCAAATCGGGAGCTAAAGAATAAACAGAGGTGGTGAAGCATCATCGCTGACGGTGGGAGAGGGGGTGACAGCAACATCCAGCTTCTGGCATCAGTGGTGGCAACCATACCGGTGGTAGCTCCCAGTTCCCAGTGCCATCAGCAACGTCACCGCACAGTTAACTCTCAGACGGCAGCAGGGGTGTCCTCTCCAGACTGGCTGTATGCCATAATTGTGGTTGTGGGTCTCAGCGCATAACCTCCCGGCATCTCTTTGAGCCAGTTCACATGTATGCAACCCAAATTACTTCATTTATAAAATGGCACATTAATTATCATAAAACCACTGAGTTAACTTTCGTAGTAAGCCCATTCAGTGTCCTATATCAGGTATATTTGTGGCCCAAGTGAACAAATGCAATCTGTCATGATAAATACAGTTTACAAGTTTTCTGCTTATCTCAAGCCTTGTGGTTAAAGGTTAGATTCCTGTAAGATTAAACAAAAACAAAAAAGCCTCTTGTCCTCTAACAGATGACTATCTTATGGAACGTATTTAGTTCCTTCTTTGTCAGTCCCAGTAAATACATCAAAAGAACTGTTATGATGATGACAAGGAAGCAAGCATGTATAGTTTAATCATAAACTAGATCTTTGTTGACACTTGGCTAGTCCCCAATAGTGCTAACTTTTTCTCTTCCTTCTCTTTCTAAGATGGCAATAACCAGCAAAACACCTGCATTCTCAAACAATTTTGGCAAAAATATGTTTCCTTTTCAGGTTCTCCTCAAACACCCTTGTAACCAATCATTTCTTTTGATTTTATTGGGTTGGCCAAAAGTTCTTTCTGGCTTTTCCATAACATCTTATGTAAAAATCCAAAAAAACATTTTGACCAACTCAGCAACTACTAGCAACTGTACCTTTTGTGTCTTTTTTTTTTTTTTCTTTTTGTCTCATTGCGTTGGTTAAAACTCTCACATCATTTTTAAATAGCAGAGGTGAGATGACTGTGGCTGTTTTTTCAGTCATGCAGGGGACCAATGTAAATCAATTCTCCAGCATAGCTGTAACTCTAGACTTGGTGGGGGTGGGGGGGTAACATGGGAATCTGATGTGTATGTCTCAGTCCAGAAACCACCCTCCTCCAAGCCTGCACAGCAGGAGCTGAACACCTGGCAAAACTGAAACCACTCCCCACTCTGCCCCATGGAAAAACTGTCTTACACAAAATCAGTCCCTGATGCCAAAATGGTTGGGGACTGCTGCATTAATCCATTCACTCATCCATCCATCCAATATGAAAAGAGTGACTGCAAGTGAAAGTGTTACTAAGTTGTGTCTGACCCTTTGTGACCCCAGGCGACCCCATGGACTATATAGCCCAATAGGCGCCTCTGTCCATGGGATTCTCCAGACAAGAATTCTGGAGTGGGTTGCCATTTCCTTCTCCAGATGAACATCCCAACCCAGGGATCAAACCCAGGTCTCTGGCACTGCAGGCAGATTCTTTACCGTTTGAGCTACCAAGGAAGCCCCAGAGAGTGACTGCTGCCCACCAAACTCTGTTTTAGGTACTGAGGATGCCCCAGTGAAAGAGACAATGTTCCTGCCCTCACAAAGCTTACTGTCTAGCAGAGCAGATGTAATAGATAGCAAACAAATAAGCTAAAAGGCAGTTTCACCAGTGACAAGTGCTTCTTTTAAAAACAGCACGAGGGGCTTGCCTGGTGGCCCAGTGCTGAAGAATCCATCTCCCAGTGCAGGAGGCACCGGTTCATCCCTGGTCCCAGAAGATCCCACAGGCCATGGAGCAACTAAGGCCCTGCACCTCAGCTACCGACCCAGCGCTCTAGAGCTTGGGAACCACAACTACTGAGCCCAAGTGCCACAGTTACTGGAACCTGTGGGCCCTACTGCCCCTGCTCCACAACAAGAGAAGCCACTGAGAGGAGAAACCCGCTGGTGGCAACCAGAGAGTAGCCCCTGCTCACCATAGCTAGAGACCCAGCATAGCCAAAAATAAATAAACAAATAGGTAAAATAAATAAAATTATATATTAAAAAAAAAAAAACAGCATGAGGACACAGTGGCTTCTCTTTCCAGGGATCTGCAAGCTAATCTGAGTGTGACTTTGTATCAAGCCTAAAAAGCTTGAAATGCATTACACAGGGCTAATACATTACGCAGCTGGGCCCTGGCCTCCTGGTGAGTAGATCGGATCTCCCAAAGTCCCTCTATCAGGATGCACCAGGTGTCGTGACAGAAGAGGGGGCCCACCCGCAGCTGCTGGGGAGCAGGGTGCGGTCTTTGCGCTCAGCCTATTATGATGTGCTGCAGCTTAAGTGGGCCCAGTGAGACAGGTTTTCTGATGACATTATCCAGTTTGCACTAAACCAACCCTCCAAGACTGGACACATGCCTTGCAAAGATGAGCAGATTGAAGATAAACCAATAAAACCAGTACACGCCTCAAACAAAGAAACAGCAGACCTGACGCCTCTCTTATCCTGGTAGAAGTCCTTCTACAGCCATGTATGATATGAAAACAATGGTGAACTAGTCAGATCTGATAAAAGTCTGGTAAATGAGCATCAGAACAGGAGACAGAGATTATCAAAAAGAATGTTTGAACTACATGTTTACATCCACACTAATTAATGCTTTTGACCCTGACCTTATAGTCAGTTTTGAGAAAATAATAGCAGCAGTGTGGGTAACTATAAATATAGTAAGTACTAGAATAATCGGTAGCGTGTGCTCAAAAATATGTTGTTTAGCTTCCCCCAGGGAAGTTCTGTTGTCAATAGTGAAAGTGAAGTCGCTTAGTCATGTCTGACTCTTTGCGACCCCATGGACACCAGGCTCCTCCGTCCATTGGATTTTCTAAGCAAGAGTACTGGAGTGGGTTGCCTTTTCCTTCTCCAGGGAACTTCCCGACCCAGGGATTGAACCCAGGTCTCCCGCATTGTGGACAGATGCTTTACCATCTGAGCCACAAAGTTGTCAATAGTAGAATCACCTAAATCTGAAAATCATTTGGTGAGAACAAATTTCTCAGTCCGCAACTACTCTCAATCCGTCAGTGCAATATTGGACCCAAAGTAGGCGCCCGCACTCCAAAATGTGTTCAAACATATTTGATGGTGGGCAATCAGTTTCCTGCCTGTCAAATGGGGGTGATCACACCAGCTCTTCCTTGGGCCCCAGGTCTGGTGGCCAGATCAAATTCCACCTCCTTCCTGTCTCAGACTCTCTCCTCTTGTTCTCACCACAAGTATCCAGCTCAGGCCTCACTGCTGACCACCTGGGACGCCTTCATCATCTTCTTGAGGATTCCCCCACCTCCCATCTTGCTTACCTCCATTTCACTCTGGCTCTGACTAACCCTTCCAACATGCCTCAAAGCTTGGGTGGCTCTCTGCTGCTGGTTGGACACAATGCACATTTCTCAGCCAGGTACACAGGGCCTTCAAGAACAAGATCCCAGCTTCACCTCACCTCCTCTAGACACCCCATCCCATCTCACCAAGCACCCAATAGACAAACTACTTATAGTTCTTTGCAGATATCTCCAAGGTCATCAGTCCCACTTGACACATCTCTCTGTTTATTTCTTCTAACTCTTTGGGTTGAATCTGAATAGAATCTCTTCCATCAAACCTTCCTTGACTCATCCCCTCCCAGATCTGGGAAGAAGACCATCCCTCTTAGTGCCCTTATCACAGTGGCTGTTAGTTCTGGTTTTGTTCTTTGATGTCCACTCCTCAAAGGGCTTCCCAGGTAGCTCAGTGGGTAAAGAATCCACCTGCCAATACAGGAGATGCAAGAGACTAGGGTTCAATCCTTGGGTCGAGAAGATCCCCTATAGGAGGGCATGGCAACCCACTCAAGTATTCTTGCCTGGAGAATCCCATGGATAGAGGAGTCTGGTGGGCTACAGTTCATGAGGTTGCAAAAAGTCGGACACAACTGAAGTGACTAAGCACGCACTCCATGAAAGCAGGATGTAGATCTACAACCAGAGTTTCAGTGAAGAGGCTTCAGTGAATATCTGCTGCAAGGATAACTAGATAGAAGAATGAAACACTCAGTGTGGGGAGGGTGTTCAGACACTCATTTAAGATCTCAGTCAAAAGCTCCTGCAGATTTCCCACAAGGAAGGACAAACTTTGTAGAAATCCATCCTTCAGGGATGTCAATCACTCTACAAGGCTCCAAACCTTGCCTCTAGCCTTGGGTTTGGCCCCCATCTATCCCTGGACTGTGCTGTCTTCTACACGAACACCTGCCCTTTCTCTCTTTGTCATCAGATTGCAAACCTGTGCCCTGAGTGCTCTCTCAGCAGCAAGCCTCTGGATCTGCAGGCCTGGGGAAGGCACACGTCTTGGTCTTTTGCCCTGAACACATACAGGAAGTGAGCCAGCCAGGCAGTCAGCCACAGCTATATTTAGATTTCTGTCACCTGATGGGGTCACCCATTAATCAGGGGACAGTGGCAGCTGTGGCATTTCGGGAGTAAACTGAGGTGGGTCCTTGGGCAGTGAGGAGGGGGCTAGATGTCTGGGCAGCGACCCCAGCTTCATTCAAGCAAGACACAGGGCAGAGATGAAAATGCATGGCTTACATGAAAGCTGGAAAGATGGAGGTCAGACCCAAGGGGGACCGGGACTTGAGGGAGAAATAAGTGCCTGGCTTGGGCACGGGCGGAGCCTGGAAGATCAGTAGGAAGAGTGCCTCAGCCGGTCGGGCCCCTTCCTGCTGGGTGAGCTGTGGCTGAGTGAGTGGCTCTCTGACAGGCAGTAAGCCCAGCTGTGGTCAGCAGAGAGAGCTGCGGTCACCAGACTCCATCCACAAGGGAGAAACAAGAAAGAAAAGACATGCAGGATTTTTTTTTTTCAAGCCCTAAAGGCACTCCTTGCCCCAGATTTGGTTTATTAAATGACTGCCCTGGGAGCCAGGGAATAGGTCTTAAGTCATCATTGATGCAGTTGCTTTTCCTTCCTTTATCTCTAGAATACAACCCCACCCCTCTGGTGGAGCCATTACAAGAATCTCCTGGGACTTCCCCGGCAGTCCAGTGGTAAAGACTTTGTGCTCACAAAGCAGGCAGCCCGGGTTTGATTCCTGGTCAGGGAACAAGAACCCACATGCCGCAACTAAGACCCAGCACAGCCAAATTAATTGGAGGGGAGAAAAAAAAAAGAATCTCTTGCCCTGACTTTGCCCCTCTGAGCTATTTCTGGCCCTGCCCACAAGGGTTGACTCCTCAAGACCAAATTCTACCTGAAACAGCCCAGTGCTGCCCATCACCCAGGGTCACCCACGTCCCTCATTTTGGCTTTCAAAGTCCTCCATGTTCTGACACAGCCTTCTCCCCAGACCTTTTTTTCAACAGCGTTTCAAGGTATTGGTGACATAAAAGAAACAGCACATATTTAAAGTGTACCCTTTGGGGAATTCCCTGATGATTCAGTGGTTAGGACTCAGCTCTTTCATTGCCAGAGCCCAGGTCCAGTCCCCAGATGGGGAACTGATATCCCACAAGCCAGTGGCATGGCAAAAAAGGTACAGTTTGCTAAGTTTGATGTGTACAAAAATGTATATCCTATACAACAACAACACAGTCAATATAATGAACATATTTATCACCTCCCCCAATTTTTGCATGTCCTTTTGTCATCCCTTCTTCTCACTTCTCCCCCATCCCCCACACACAACAACTCCTGATACACTTTCTGTCACTATAGATTAGCTTGCAGTTTGGGGTGGGGGAATGGTTATGCATAGAGGGACTCATACAGTACACATCCCTTTTTGTCCAGAGTCTTTCACTCAGCACAGTTATTCTGAGATTCATCCTTGTTGTAGCGTGGATCAACAAGGCACTTCTGTTTATTGCTCAGTTTAATATTTTCCATTGTATGAATATACTGCAAGTTGTTTATCCATTTGCCTGTGGATGAACATTTCAATTGCTCCCAGTTTTTGATTCCCAAATAAAGCATCTCTGAGTGCCTGTGTACAAATCTTCGCCTGGCCATGTGCTTTCATTTCTCTTGGGTGAATAAATAGGGGATCCATGGCGGAAGTAGGTCTCATAACTTTTTCAAAAACTACCAAACTATTTTCCGTGAAGTGGTTGCTTCATTTTAAGTTCCTACCAGAGTGTAAAAGATCACTCACATGCTCACAGAGACTTGAATGGTGAGTCTTTTCATTGTTGTCATTCTAACAAGTGTGTAGATTGAGATTTCAATTTGCATTCTCCTAACCACTAAATCAGAGAAGGCAATGGCACCCCACTCCAGTACTCTTGCCTGGAAAATCCCATAGACGGAGGAGCCTGGAAGGCTGCAGTCCATGGGATTGCTGAGGGTCGGACATGACTGAGCGACTTCACTTTCATGCATCGGCGAAGGAAATGGCGACCCACTCCAGTGTTCTTGCCTGGAGAATCCCAGGGACCGGGGAGCCTGGTGGGCTGCCATTTATGGGGTCGCACAGAGTCAGACACGACCAAAGCGACTTAACAGTAGCAGCAGCAGTGGCTCAGCAGTAAGAATTTGCCTGCAAAGCAGGAGATGAGGGTTTGATCCTTGGGTCAGGAAGATCTCCTGAAGTAGGAAATGGCAACCCACTCCAGTATTCTTGCCTGAAAAACTTCATGGACAGAGGACCCTGACGGGCTACAGTCCATGGAGTCGAAAAAGAGTTGGACGTGATTTAGTGACTAAACAACAAAAACAACATTATGTTGGCGATGCTTTCAATGACTCAGTTGCAATTTGCAAGTCGCTTATATCTTCTTTGGTGAAGTGTCCAAATATTTTCCCCATTTTTTAACTGGATTATTTGTTTTCTTAGTAAGTTTTCAGAGTTCAGGCCTTTATGATATATGATTTTCACATATTTTCCAGTCTCTGGCTTATCTTTTTATTCTCTTAATGGTGTCCTGTCTTCAATGAAGAGAAGTTTCTAATCTTGGCGAAGTCGAACTTACTGATTTTTTTTTCTTTTAGGATAGTGCTTTTAATGTAGTATCTAAGAAGTCTTGGGTAAATCTAAGGTCAGAGAGATTTTCTCCTGTGCTTTTGTCTAGGAGTTGTATAATATTGAATTTTCTGTTTCGTTCCATGGTTCATTTTGAGTGTTCTGGTTTCGCTTTGTCTGTTTTGGTTTTCGGTTGTGTTGTTTGGTTTGCCTGTGGATGTCCCATGATTTCAGCACTTTCTTTTTTTTTAAAGACTATTCTTTCTTTCTGCACTGAATTGCCTTTGTACCTTTGTTGAAAATCAATTGACCATATATGTGTACATCTATTTCTGAACACTCTATTCTGTTCCATTGACCTATTTAAGGAACTGAAAAACAAGCCTTTCTTCAGGGAATCGCCTTTGTTAAAAACCGACTGACCATATAAATACAAGTCTATTTCTTGACTCTATATTCTGTTCCAAAGATCTATCTGTATATTTGATATATTTGTACTGATAATACATTTCTTTTAAGTACTTATTTATTTGGCTGCACTGGGTCTTTCTTGCAGCCATGTGGGACCTTTTCAGTTGCTACATGTGGGATCTAGTTCCCTGACCAGGGGTCAAACCCATGTCCCCTGCACTAGGAGCAGAGTCTTGGCCACTGGACCATCAGGGAAGCCCAACACACTGCTTTTATTATTTGAGCTTTATAATAAGTCTTCAATCAGGTATTGTTAAGTCCTCCAACTTTGTTCTTCTTCCATGTTATGTTGGCCATTATCCATCTTTGCATTTCCATCTCAATTTTAAAATCAGCTTCTTCCACCAAAAAAGCCCACTGAGATTTTGACTGGAATCGTGTTGATTTTGTAGATCAACTTGTAGAGAATGGACATTTACTAGTACTGAGTCTTTTGACTCATGGATATAATATAGGTCTCTATTGGGGATTTCTTTTCATTTCTCTGTAGTCTTCAATGTACAAGTCCTACATGTCCTTGTCAGATGTCTCCCCAAATAGCTAATATTTTATGGTGGTATTTTGAAATATCTGATTAGTCGTTGCTGTTACATAATTTAGTTTTCTATTGTATCCTGCAACATTATTAAACTCATAAATTTTAGTATTTGTTCTGTCATTCTATAGAATTCTAGATTAATAGGTGGTTTGTTTTTTGTTTTACTTTTAGTGCTTTTAAAATGTTTCTCCCCCATCTTCTAGGTCGCCCTGATTCCAATAAGGAGATTAATAAAATATGTGTTTCTCTAGCCGTAAGGCGCCCCTTTCTTTCTATGGCTGCTTTTAGGTTTTCTCTTTATTGATATTTAAATTTTGATGTACTTTGGTGTCATTTTCTTCACATTTCTTGTGTTTTTGGTTCTTTGAGTTTCTTGGATATGTGGGCTTATATTTTTTATCAAATTGGAAAAAAAAGTCTCTACTTAACATGCTCTTGTCCACTAATTCCATCATCGCTGTCATTTCTGGGTCTGTTTGATTGACTGATGTTTCTCCCCATTATGAAGTGTAGCTTCCTGATTCATCAAATGCTTGGAAATTTTTCATCAAGAGATGTTATTTTATTTTCCATTATGGTTCATTATAGGATATTGAATATAGTCCCTTGTGCTATATAGTTAAGACTTTGCTTTGTATCTGTTAATTTACAGTGTTGTGTTAATTTCTGATGTACAGCAAAGTAATTCAGTTACACAGTTACACAATAATATTGAATTATTATTCTCCAAAATCCTCGCTACCACCTGCTGTATTATATATTTACTTGTGTTACGTTTCCTGTCGTGACTGTTTCCTATCTAGAAAATAAACTGTAGGAGAGCAGAGATATATGTTTTGTGACTTCGATATCCCTCAAGCATAGAGAACAAAGCACATGACAAGTGCTTATTAAACATATTTTGGAGGAGAAAAGGGTTGATCTTGTTTTTTAAAATCAATTTATTTATTTGGCCGTGTCGGTCTTAGTTGCAGCATGAGCAAGCCAGTTCCTTGACCAGGGATCAAATCTGGGTGCCCAGCATTGGGAGCACAGAGTCTTTAACCACTGGACCACCACTGGACCACCAAGGAAGTCCTAACCAATGAATGTGAAGTGAAAAAAGAAAAAAAAAAAGCAGTATGTGGCCAGGAGGATTGGAGAAGATGGGGACCTTCTTTCCCTGTCTGGGTTCTCAGCTCTCCAGACGGTATCTGCTTTCCACTGCTCCTCCTCCAGCCCAGAGGATAGAAATTTCCATGGTTTTTACGCTAGGAGAGCAGGCTGGGTTGGGCTCTGCCAGGCTCCTCTGTAAGTGTGTTGTTCACTCAGTCCTGTCCGACTCTTTGTGACCCCATGGACTGCAGCACTCCAGGCTTCCCTATCCTTTACCATCTCCTGGAGCTTGCTCAGACTCAAGTGCATTGAGTCGGTGACGCCATCCAACCATCTCGTACTCTGTCGTCCCCTTCTGCCTTCAATCTTTCCCAGCATCAGGGTCTTATTGCTAATGAGTCTGTAGCTGGTGTGACAATTAGCCAGTGTGGTGGAGAGGGGCGCCATCTGGTGGTAGCGGGGAGAATATCTGCAGACTTTCAGAGGAGACTCCTCTGAAAAGGGAGAATGGAGGCAGAAGCGGGGTTTAGCCCCACCAAGCAGGCTTTAGCTTTCTGAGAATCTCTTCAGTTCAGTGGGAGCTGAAGTGGCTCCTTCCCTCATTCAGCTTTGGAGAATGCCAGGGCAGCAATCACAGGCGGCACTCTCCCTGCAGTGGTCATAGGGACTCACGCTGTTCCATGTCCACAGGCAGGAATTCCCTCCATCTCAGAGTTCTTCCTTCAGGGGTAATCTTGTCCTTCTCATTTCTGAAATGTGCACATTTCTCCATTCAGGCCTGGGCCTCAAGGCCTCTCTGACGTGGGGAACATCCTGGCGGCACCTGGTCTGAGAGGTCCAGCCTTGGTCAGACTGCCTGGATGGCCCCAGTACCACTACCCTGCAGCTTTGCCTTCATCCCAACACTGTGGATCTCCTGCACAGGACGGCGCCCAGTCCCGCCTTGCTTTGTGGCTTCCCCTTCCTGCTGGCCCTGAAGCAAACCTGAGTTGCACTGCAAAATTCATCAGTGTCCCAAGTAACAAATTAATAGTTGAAGCTCCAGTAGCTTTCAGAAATACGTGGACCTTTCCCCCCTACTCCCGAGGTCGTTCCTCCCTCAGAAGTTCCACTGATTTGCTCTTCTTCATCTTCCTACTTAATTTATTATTTACTTGGCTGCACCGGGTCTTAGTTGTCTCATGTAGAATCTTCCATCCTGTTTTTGGCATGTGGGATCTTTAGTTGTGGTATGTGGGCTCTAGTTTCCTGATCAGGGATTGAACCCAGGCCCTCTGCATTGTGAGGAGAGTCTAAGCGACTGGACTACCAGAGAAGTCCCCCAGTCTGCTCTTCTTTTTAATTCCTTCTCCTCAGCCCTGCTACTTCTCATAGAGGAAAAAAAAAAGTTTCAGTGGGAAACTATACGTTATGTAAACTCTAGAGGTCATCCCTCTGAATTTTCTGATCCCAGTTCTCTGTAAAGTGTAGAGATAATTGATAGCAAGACAGAAATGATTCTTATCTACAGTTATGGAAATTCAGTCCTATCCTGTAGAGGCTGGCTTTCTTCCCGCCCATCCTCTTGGTGGAAAAACCAGTTTGGCTCACGTCTGCACATTTATTTCAATACTCTTGATCTATAAATTTGTCTGTTCTTTGTATTTTCTTTTAAACCTACTCTAACATCTACCTCGTTGGCTCATTAATTGGTAGGATAAAAAACTTTAGCAGGTGCTCATTTTTATATCTGCATGAGATTCATGATTTTTATCTTTCTTCTTTTTGTAATTTTATTTATTTTTGGCTGTGCTGAGTCTTCATCGCTGGGTGGCCTTTTCTCTAGTTGCAGTTGCGGTGGGAAGGCTTCTCATTGCAGTGGCTTCTCTTGTTGCAGAGCACGGGCCCTAGGGTGCTTGCACTTCAGTAGTTTTGGCTTCCAGGGCTCTAGAACACAAGCTAAGTAGTTGTGGTGCACAGGCTTAGTTGCTCCAAGGCACGTAGGATCTTCCTGGACAAGGGATCAAACCTGTGTCCCCTTGTTTTGGCAGGCAGACTCTTTACCACTGAGTTACTAGAGAAGCCCATGATTTTATCTTTCATTGAAAATTATCTCTGGGGACATTCCTGGTGTGGTCCAGTGGTTAAGAATCTGTTTTCCAGTGGAGAGGACGCAGGTTTGATCCCTGGTCAAGGAACTGAGATCCCAAGTGCAGCTAAGCCACTAAGTCCACGTGCCAAAGTTTCTGAAGCTCATGGGCTCTGGAGCCCACATGCCACAACTAGAGAGCCCTACGCTGCATGATGCAACTCAGATCCCACTGGGACTGACACCCGAGGCAGCCTAATTAATTTTGTAAGGGGACCACCAAGACCAGATTAAAGGAGTGCAGGCCTCGCACACATCCTGATCCGTATCAGCAAACCCACCCTAGAACCACTGCTGTAAAACTCTTCACCAAATCTTCCCTGGTTGGGACACATAGGTTTTCAGGCCACCAGCTCTCTGTGTCCCCCTTTGCCTGGCAAAGCAATAAAGCCATTCTTTTCTACTTCATGCAGGAATCTGTCTGAGATTCAGCTCAGCACTGGTGCACGGAGGCTGAGTTTGGGGCATCAAATTCACGTTTAACTGGGACAGAGTTCCACTTTGGGATGACGAGAAAGATCTGGAGAGGGATGCTGGTGATGGTTACACAACAGTGTAAATGTACTTAATGTCACTGAACTCTACTCTTAAAAATGGTAAAAATGGTAAATTTCATGTTATATATATTTTGTCGAGAAAAAAAAAAGAAAAGAAAAAAGTGGCTCATTTGAATACTTTCTTGGGTGGGTTCCTGTGAGTAAAGTTGAAATTGGACAAGATTTCACAGCTTCTCAGAGACTAATCTTCTGTGTTTGTGTGATTTTTAAAAATAAACCTTCCTCCTTCCACCAAATCCCCTCAGTTCTCAACCAAACAGCAAACAACTGTGACCCACCATTTAGAAGTTTCCATGGAACAGAATGGAGATTAAAAAAAAAAAAAAAAGGAAGGAGCTGGCAGTGTGTCGGGGGATAACTGGCCTGTGACACTAGTTCTGAAAGGATTGTCTGGGTAAGCAAATGACCTTGAAACCATCTCTGAACTGGCTTAGACACGCACAGGAAGGTTTGGTAGGATTCAGGAGATGCTGGGGGAGTATTAGTTTCCTGTTGGTGGCTGTGCCTAATTACCACAAATGCAGGGGCTTAGGACAGCACAGACCTACTCTCCTACAGTTCTGGACGTCAGGTGCCCCAAATAGGTTGGCAGGCCTGGCTCCTTCCACAGGCTTTCAGGGAGAACCTGTTTCCCTGCCTTTTCTCACTCCCAGGGGCTGCCAACTGTCCTCGGCTCAAGACCCCTCTTCCATCACTCCAGCCTCTTGCTTCTATGGTCACAGCTCCTACCCTGACTCTGACCTTCCTGCCTCCCTCTTGGAAGAGCCTTTCCATCCAAGACCTGCCACCTTGTTTCAGGACGTCAACATCCTGGTTCAGTGGAGTCACTTGAGCTGCACTGGGAAGTGTGACGTGAACGTCGCTCAGTCGTGTCCAACTCTTTGTGACCCCTTGGACTATACAGTCTACGGGGTTCTCCAGGCCAGAATACTGGAGGGGGTAGCCTTTCCCTTCTCCAGGGGATCTTCCCAACCCAGGGATCGAACCCAGGTCTCCCGCATTGCCGTGTCGACTCTTTTCCAGCTGAGCCACAAGGGACAAGGGGAGCCACAAGGGAAGTGTTGGGAAGGACCTCACTCAAATCTGAGTTTGCCAAATGCTTTTCCCACTGTACCAGGTTGCCCAACTGTGCCCTCTGTTCGAGATGACGAACTCCATTAAGCTTTGGGTCCTTCCTTCAGTGGCCACTCCTTCCAAGCTGCCAGCTGCCACCACAAGGGTTGCTCTCCACACCAACAGCTTCCACCCATTGGTTTTGATTCTGTTTTGATGTCACACAATACAAGTGGAAACTTCTTCCCTGTGTCAGCAGCTGTGCAATCAGAAGTCAGAAACCACAGCCTTTGGGTATGTTATTTCTGTCCACATGACTTCATACACCCCTGTCTTCAGCTGTTGTTCACAGCAGGAATTAGAGAACACTGGTGAAGGGGCACAAAGAATAAGACCTTCATGTTATAGGTGTCTGGGCCCACCTTAGGGAGAAGAAACAACACGGCAGAAGCTGTGTGTTACCTGGCAGGATGTTAACCAGGACACTGAACCGTCGGGGGTAAGGAATGGATTAGACTCCCTTCTGAGTCTTCTCTAGTCTGATGGTCACCGGTTTTCTGGCTTTAAGCGGTGAATGACTTATTTGCCCAGCCTTACCTCCAAGGTCTTGTCCATTCTGACCAAAATAAGAACTGTTGCTTTTTTCCCCTTTCTTTCAGTTTAAGATAGTTTGATACTTTTAACCATAGGGTGATAAAGTTGTCCAGCCTGACCTCTGCTCAGAATCCAGAGGAGGGGGAAGTTCCACAGATGACCACCAGAGGGCGCCTTGATCCCTGCAGGGACCTCTCCTGCAAGAAGCACTTCAGAGAAGGCCAAACAGACCACCCCAACTTCCTGTCCTCCTCTTGTGGTAGGAAGACAGAGGTGGGGCCAGGGAAAGTGTGGGTGGCAAGGAAGTGGGCAGGTCCAGACTACTCGATGGGGGCTCTCAACTTTGCTCTCAGACTCCCTCTGCCAACACAGTCACTCCCCACCAGACACACAGCCATCTGCTGCTGCCCGAACACTCTGGGTTGGTTTCTCCATTCTCTCCCCTTGGTGAGCTCCTACACATCCTTCAAGGCCCAGTTCAAATGCCCTCTCAACCCTCTCATTTTGTGCTCCCATGGCACTAGTATTCATTGGTTTCAATGGTAATCACTTATGTGCCCTTCTGCCCTGAAGAACATGGGTTCCCCAAGGGAGATTTGCTCAGCTCAGAGCAGAGACCTGGCACAAAGCAAAGGGTATTGAACCTCACCAGAATTATACTGTTTACAGCTTCCTTCTGTACCTTGAGAGGCTTTCCTGAAGGCAGGCACTGTGTTTAACTCTTCTCTCTGGCCCTCAAACCACCAGCATGCGACCTGGCAAAGTAGGCCCTCAAGGTTGCTAGAATGAAGTTGCCTCCTTTGGGTATGTAACTCACTTATTATCCCTGTAGATGACTTGGCTTCTTTTTTCAGTTAACACGTATCCATTAGGCATTTTCAGTTGTGCCCAGGTCTGTGCTGAGGTCCAGGGTTGAGGAGGACAGTGGAGGAGGTATCCTGTCCCAACTGCAGAGAGCAGACAATAATGGAAGAGAGATTCAGGGCACAATCTCTGAAGCACCTTCTTGTTTATCAAACTCTTCTATTTCACAAACAAGGAAACTGAGGCCCAGGGAGGCTAAGGGTTCATGTAGGAAGTTGTTGGCAGACAGAGTCCAGCATTTGGACCTCCTGACACCCCTGCTTGGATGTGCATTGTTGGGAATCAGTGGGTTGACCAAGTTCACTGCATCTTAGCTCAACATGGCCGTCCCAAAGGCTTAGCAAAAGCACTTATGGCATGAGTCAATGAGACACAAACCAAGGAGTCACCAAGGAGTAGCAGAAGATAAGTTCTACCCACCGAAGCACTTATTCACTTCTGGAAAGATCATTTACCATTTGCTCTTAGAGAAGTTTTTGAGCAGCTAAGTTTTAGACCAACCTTAATAAGAAAGAACCTAGACTTTTGTAAATGGACAGACCTGGGTTGAAGGTCTTTCCTGGGCTGTGCAGAGCTGATTCCTGATGTAACCACCCGGAACCTCGATATTCTTACGTGTAAAATGGAGACAATAATCTTCCAAATAAGTGAAGATAAGGTGAAATAAGAGTACCGATTTTGGGTCCTGATTCCCAGAAGGGGGATACTCCCTCAGTTCAGTTCAGTTCAGTTGCTCATTCGTGTCCGACTCTTTGCGACCCCATGGACTGCAGCGCGCCAGGCCTCCCTGTCCATCACCAACTCTGAGTTTACTCAAACTCATGTCCATTGAGTCAGTGATGTCATTCAGCCATCTCATCCTCTGTCGTCCCCCTCTCATCCTGCCCTCAATCTTTCCCAGCATCAGAGTCTTATGAGTCAGTTCTTTGCAGCAGGTGGCCAAAGTATTGGCACCTACTTTGGGATTCTCCATAGTGGGATTTATCACTTCTGTCTGTGGTGAGCTGACAATTGTATCGCCCCCTCCCAGCGTCAAGTCCAATGACTCCCGTCAGTTACTTCAAATTGGCCCCGGTGAGGATATTTATGTCATGGAAATAAGCAAACACTACAAATTTCAGGAATCTTTTTGTCTTCCGAGAGCCTGTTGTTAACTGTTTACCAGACATCCCAGAGTATTGTCATTATGGTTGGAAGTAATCAGAACTTTTTCACCCCCAGCAGACACAATGCATACCAGTTTGGCTATTTTTACTGATGCGACCACTCAGTCAGAACAGTCAATTCCACAGAACGGTTGGCTGGCTTCCCACCCACGGCCCCCATATCGGAGGCAGTGGTGTTGTGGGAAATACAATTCAGTCCAGTGGTCACTCGGACCCACTTCTTGATGCAGTGTGTCACACACCCTCAGAAACACAAGCAAAAGCTGGGTCAGAGTGCCAGGGTCCCCGTGGGCTTATGAGAGCTGTCTTTCTTGGGGAACAGCCTTTATATTAATACGTGTGAACTGGTTTCTTACCCACATCTGTCTCTGAGTCTGGGGGTTGTCAGGTTCCCTTAGCTTTTCTGGAGTTCCAGGGTGCTCAGGGCAGGCTCGTCTGCGGGGAACACCACAGAATGGTTAGCTGGCTTCCCCACCCGCAGCCCCCATTTCGGAGGCAGTGGTGTTGTGGGAAATACGATTCAGTCCAGTGGTCACTTGGACCCACTTCTTGATGCAGTGTGTCACACCCTCAGAAACCGTGGGGCCTGACCTCTCTACCACAGGATGGTCCACTGGTGGGCCTTGCAGGAACACAGGAGCAGCAAGAAGAATCTGGCTCCTAGAAGAGGAATTGGTTGCCTGGTGATGGTGTCTGGGCCTCTCCCTGGTGGGCTGAGCATAAAGGGGAAGTGTGGTCAGGCTGGCACTCACAGCTCGGGCTGGGTGGAAGGCCTGTGGGCAAGGGACTGCCTCTCCCCAGCTGTGCTGAGCCACGGCCTTCAGAGCACTGATGGCCCCTCAGCTGCTCACATCTGGACCTCCTGCAATTCAGGTAAGCACCTGGGCCCTGTCAAGGCCTGTGATCACCAGGGCTGGGCTGGGGGATTGTAGCCTGGGGCCTGGGGACCACTGGGTGGGGCTGGAGAAAAACTGGCCTTGAAGAAACCACCCTGCTGGTGGCTGGCTGGCTGACCTTAAGGTCACCTCCAGCTCCTGCGGCCTCCTCGTATGTATGGTGGGGTCATGAAGAGGGCTGTTTCTCAGGCTGGAATGATATAATGCTTGGGAGTGAGACGGGTGTAACGTAAGGGGGTTGTAATCATTCTCTGGATTCTGATGTTGAGTTTGGGTACCTGACCCATGCAAGGACCCTCCGTGCGTCTGTGCTGGAGGGAGAGTGGGGATCAAGGCACTAACTCTGTGAACTTGGGGCTCCCCCTGAAGCCCTGGAATGAGCACCAACAGCCCTGGTGTCTTTGTCACTGTGTCTCTAGCAGTCAGGGACCTCTCTTTTAGAGGCCTCAGAGTCAAGACCTCCATTGAGCCATCTACTCTCGCCCTCTGGAAAAAATTATTGTGGTGGGGGCCTGGGTTCGGCTTTGTCCTTTTCATTTCCACCTTCTCATGTATCAGTTGTCCTTCATGTCACTCCCTTTCCTGGTCCCTCTGCATGTGTGAACCTCTAAGGAAGCATCAGAAGTGGGGATTGTTGAGCCTGCAGAAGACAAGGGCTGGTGCTGCTGCTGCTGCTAAGTCTCTTCAGTCGTGTCCAACTCTGTGCGACTCCCACAGACAGCAGCCCACCAGGCTCCCCTGTCACTGGGATTCTTCAGGCAAGAACACTGGAGTGGCTTGCCATTTCCTTCTCCAGTGCGTGAAAGTGAAGTCACTCAGTCGTGTCCGACTCTTTGCGACCCCATGGACTGCAGCCTACCAGGCTCCTCTGTCCATGGGATTTTCGAGGCAAGAGTACTGGAGCTTCTTTTGAATAATTTTTTTTTAGCATCTCTTTCTTTTTCTCTTTCTGAAAATTTGAAAACTGCAAGGCAATAGGGAAACAATGACCCTTGATCCCACCACCTCACAACAATCACGGTAAAGAGGGTACTGCTGTCTTGCCTTCTGGTCATTGTTTCTTAGGCATAGCTGTTTCGGAAAGTTACCTATGTTTTATTTTGATGTAAGTACATTCTAGACATAGAAATACAGACGTCTCTGCTGTCTTCAGAGCATGAGCATCCCTGATCTCTTCCATCTACTCAACATGAGGCCGGCATTCCTGCCAGAGAGCCCCTGGGTGACAGGTCCAAGTTTCCCTCACATTCTCAGAGCCAAACAAACAGGGGAAAGTAAGCAACAGCGAGGGGCTTCCCTGGTGGCTAAGACGATAAAGCAACTGCCTGCAATGCAGGCGACCTGGGTTTGATCCCTGGGTCAGAAAGATCCCCCGGAGGACGGAATGGCAACCCACTCCAGTATTTTTACCTGGAGAATTCCATGGACAAAGGAGCTTGGCAGACTACAGTCCCTGGGGTCCCAAAGAGTCAGACGTGACTGAGTGACTAACACTTATAAGCAAAGGCAAGTAGAAACTTGGTTGGACCCAAGGAAGGACTGCTCGGTTGTAGAAATCCTGGGATAAACTCACTAAGAATCCTGAATGACCTGCAGCTCTGGAGGGCTCTGCTAACCCATCACCCCGAACATCTCAAAGATACTAGAAATTTGACCTGTTTGAGAGCAGGGAACAGAAGCTCTTGTAAAACATGATGCCTAAATTTTCAAAAATTTGTTTGCTTTATGCCTCATAGCAAGGCTAGGTGGGAGGGAAAGAAAGAAGGACCCTACCCTCATGCACCAAACAATCTAAATTCACCTTTCTGTGCTTTCTCCCAGCCATTCTCCTGGCACATCTTCAAGTAATGTTACAAGATGTGGCTATAGTCTAGATATAAGTCAGCATTCTGTTCCTTTCATTTTATGTGGTTTCTCAATAGTTCATGATGCTTTCCTCCTAATGACTCCTTAATTACTGCATCCTATCCTATCAAGTCTCCAGTCTTCTTGCCTGGAAAATCCCATGGACAGAGAAGCCTAGTGGGCCCCAGTCCGTGGGGTCACAAAGGGCCGGACATGACTGACTAACACACACATCCTATCAAGTGGCCCTTGTGTAATTTTCTTCCCCAAGAGACCCCCATTTGGCTGCTGGGCAGCTCCCTGTTCATCTCTACGAAGGTGCACATGGTTAGGGTTTTACTTTGCTCAGATTATTTCTCAGGCTATATTTCTAGAAATGATACTATAGAATTAAAGGGTGTGATCGTTTTTCAATGTACTATTTTCTTTCCAAAATTTTATTTTAAATTAATGTAATTTTGTTTAAAAACTGGCCCTGTGGGAGGTCTGTTTCACCACAACTTTGCCATAATAGAATTTTATGGATATCTTTCATTTTTGCTAGCAAGTAGATGTAGTTCCTAACTGTGGCCACAGGGGCAATAAACTATGATGGGTGAGTGTATATGAACAGTCAAGCCCTGTAATGAAATAAATCAGACAATAAGATTAATCTGAGAGTTGGTGTGATAAGCTGCAACACTGAGGGGAGCATGTGTGAAAAAGGATATGTTTGGCTTGATTTCTCCTCTTTAGCTCTCTAGGACTTATACTTAACCTTTCACAGAAGTGGAAGGACAGAGAGAGGGAGAAGAGAAACAACTGCTTTTAATACTCTGCTCCCACCCTTCCCCAGGCATGCTTGAGTTTTACTTTTTAAATTTATTTTGGCTGCACCATTACATCACATGGCATCTTAGTTCCCTGACCAGGGGTCGAACCCATGCCCCCTGCTTTGGAAGCACGGAGTCCTAACTTCTGGACCTCCATCCAGGGAAATCCCACACTTGGACTTTAGGTGGCCATCAACTATCCAGACAGCCATTTCTGGTGCTGACAACAGCAGGGCAGGGTCCGGTGGGAACTTGGCCTCACTAAGCCTGAGCAATGACTGTCTGGGAACTAGCGATGAATTCGGGCAAGCACAGCCCATGCTGGCTGGCAGCTGCTGCCTCAGTATTATCTGGAGTCTCCCAGACACTTGAGATCCAGGCTGAGAGCAGCTTGGACCCTCATTCCACACCCTACAAAGTGCAAAGCTGTCCCTCAGATTTCTGTGGGTTCCATGCAGGAGGCCAGCCCTGCTCTGAGTCCCTGTGGGTGAGCCTCTGTTCCATACTGCACCAACCCAAGGGTGAAACAGTGTTACAGTTTGGGTGGGAGTAAATGAAAAAGGGGTGGGAAGCTGTAATTAATTTTACTAATATGTTTTACTTTGCCCACTCTATCCAAAATACTATCATTTCAATGTGTAACCAAGATAAACATTTATTAATGAGATCTGTTATGTTCTTTCTGTACCAAGTCTTTGAAATCCAGCGTGTATTTCGAACTTGCAGCACATACTCAACTAGCCATCTAGCCAGTGCTCAGTGGAAGAGCCTCATGGGGCCAGTGGCTGCTGTCTTGAACAGGGCAGGCCTCTGGTAGAGGGATTTGTGTCCATAAAGGCAGAGAGTAAGGAACTGGACTCATATTCACATCTCACCAACTTCCTGTTAAGCTATTTGCAAGTCCACCTCTTCCAACAAAGCCTTTTTCTGACTCTAACTTTCTGAAACTCTAATTCACCCCACCAACACATGCATTCCACCCACACCTCTTGGGACTCGTGGCTACTCAGGTCGCTTAATTTTTCATGAGAGAAAACGCAAGTCTTTCAATACACAGGGCATGACCATTAATATACTTTGAAATAAATTGAGAGGCTGACACTCAGGACTTCTTCTCATGAAATAGGCTAGAATAGATGGGAAACTGTCAATTGGAGTGCACCCCGTGTCCTGAAGACACTTTGTAAAACATTTTATTTATGTGAATATATGTATAGCTGTCACATTGTAAATTGTACATCTTACTCTGAGGAGTTTGGTTAAAAAAAAAAAAAAAATTCTTGAATAAAGCCACAGTCTCCAGAATTCCTGGTGATGGAGAGTGAATGTGTTTTTGGCCACTGACTCCCCGGAAACGCCTTTTGGGGAAGTGAGAGTCAGAGCTGGGCTGGTAGCTGCTTTTAGTGGCTCTCCCACCCTGACCCTGCTCAGAACGGAGTGCCTTAGGCTACAGAGGACAGAGCAGCACAGGAGAGAAGCTGCCACTCCACCCTCCACACCAGTCTGCCTGGCTTCTGCTTCCCAGCTAGCCGCTTGAAGCCCACGACCAAAGGCGGGGGAGAGCAGGGAGCCTGCCCAAGCTCTCGTGTCCAGGTGAGGTGCTTTAGAACTAGGGATGCCCGCACTTGAATTTCAGACCCTGGATCCAAACTGCCTACTGCATCATTAGAGGGGAAGCCTGCCCATGACAAGGTAAGAGGGGGCCATCAGTCATGCACTCATTTATTCACAGATGCGTATGGCACTCCCACTGCATTCCAGAAAGAATGGTAGAGGGAGCAGCAAGATTCTTGCTCTCCAAGAGCTTTACAGCCAGTGTGGGAGATGAACAGCAAACAGTCCATCAGACAGCGGTCACAGTAAGTGTACGCAGGCTCAGTTGGAGGGGAAAAATGCATTTTGAATATTGATCATAGCATGTTGTGGAGTGGGAAGCAGGGCTGTCTGCCTTTCACCCTGCCACCCCCAGCACCTCGCCTGTCGACTCTTCCTAACTCAGAACAGGAGCTTTCCAGCCAGCTTCCTGCCCTCTCATCCCAGTCTGGTTCTGCTGAACAGCACAGCCCTCCTTCCATCTTTGTTCCTTTTTAAAAGCTGGTTCTTCCATCTGAGCCCCCGAAGGTAGCTTTTACTCTCTTTTCTCTGCCTGCATTTCGTTTTGTCCTTTTTCCTGACACTTTCACAGTTTATAAACACACTGACTCCCTATATTTTAAACAATCTTTCCTCGATCTCACTTTTCCCCCTTCTTGAAATTCAGGCTTCCCTTGCCTTCTGGGCTTTCATCAGGCTGACTAGTGCTCTCTTTAAGCTGTTATCACAGGAGTGATTGAGATGCAAAGTCTGTCTGAGGACTGAGTGATTGAGAAGAAGCGGTCGATAGAGTGCAGGACACTGAGCTCTGGGGTGAGGAGCATCTGTGAAGCTGGGAGGGGAGGACAGGCAGGGAGGACGATGGGCAGACAGCAGGTCTTCCCAGGTCGCCTTAGCCCTGCAGAAACTTCACTCCGATGTTTGGTTGTGACTATCCTCTAAGGACTTTGGATAAGATTCTAGGATGTCCCTGCTCCTGCCAATGCCCTGGGGAAGGAATCCTGAGGCTCCATGAAGCCATTCACACCCTAGTAAAAATCAGTTCCTCTTCCTCAGTGTCAGGCAAATGCGTATAAATGTAGGGGAAGTAGGGAGAGGAGGGAGCATAGAACTTTGCTCTGGAGAGAGTGACTTGCTGACGGAGTTCCATCAGCCATGTGACAAGCAAACAGAAGAGGACTTTGGGTTCAAGGGGTTTGTTTTAGTGCCTTCAGTCTACTTTGCTGCTTCTACTGCCTGTGAATGTTGCAAGGAACAAGCCTCCAGCCTCCTCACCTCCGCAGCTCAGGGCTCTACAGGCTGGCTGGATGTAGTGTTCCTCCCAAGGCCTGAGAACCCAATGGAGCGTGTGTGTTAACAATGCTGAGTCCCACACCAGAGTTACAAATCAGAATTGGGAGTAGGGTTGGGACACAGACTGTGGTATCTATCTGCATTTTAGAACATTTCCCAAAGCTCTGGCTTAGTGGTCACAAGTAAGAGTCCTGGGCTTAGCTTCTGATTTTTTCCACTTATGACCTTGGGCAAGTTCATTGAGCTCATCTAAACTTCTATTCTCTTTTCTCTAAAATGGGGTTATAATTATGACCTGGCGGACAGTGTGGTTGAACTCATGGTAAAGTAAAATATAATGTATGTTACTTTTCTAAGATGCATTTTCATATTGAGGTTCTTATTATTTGGAACAAGTCACAACTCAAGGCGGAGGTCTTGCCAATATTGGGATTTCTTGACCGATGTTTCTGCTTTCAGTTCTGTTATGAAAAGAAGTATTTATCAACTTGGTGTAAATCTGAAAGAGTAAAAGAGCATGAACTTTGGCATCAGACCAGGCTGTGCTGCAATCTTAGACTAGTGAGCTACTAGCCGTGCTGCCTTTAACATATTGTCTAAACTCTATGAGTTCTCTCTTTTTATCTATAGAATGAGGGTAAGAATAACTCCTCCCAACACCAGCATAAGGATTAAGTGATAACATGTATGTCACTGGTTCTCAACATTGGCCTCCCACTAGAATCATCTGGAGAACTTTACTAAAACAAAGTCCCAATGGCCAGGCCCCAGGTTGGGAATTTCCACTCTTCCTCAAGTTCTTGCCCTGGGGTCTGACACACCAAGGTCCTTAACAGCTAATGACTAAAGGCAGCTCCCTGGTTCTTCTGACTCTTCTTTCTTCCATTCGTGGTGTCCACCAAATGCTCCCCCAGCTGACGGGAACTGAGGTCAGGCCCTGCCCTCCTCCTGTATCTGTAGACTCAGTACCTCACCCTCCCTGGGCCCAGGACCTGCTGACCTATGGCTCAGCTTTGGGGCCATACTGAATCCTTCCCTCCTTTGGTCCGTACTGCACTCTGAGCCTCTACTGTGGATCACGGGGCCCCTTCTTATCTCTGAGTATAAGCCAGCCTTGAGAAACTTCCAATGAGCTCAGACTCTTGAAAACAAAAATGTCCCCTCCCATGTGGCCGTCCCCTCCCAGACACAGAGACCCACGTCTGTCCCAGGCCTCGTGGTGGTTCCTCGCTGCTTCTCCCCTGGGCCAGCAACACCGAGCACTCTGTGGTGGACTTCTGGTCAGAGATGGCAGGATCATTGCTGACTTTTTCCCCTTTCATTCCAGAGACATCAACAGAAGGCAAAAAAAAAAAAAACAGTAAAAATATTTTATAATGTATAAACCCATGAGACCACTTTCACTAGAGTCTCATTTTCCTTCAGTATGAGCATGAAGTGGTTTGTGTGGTGGTCTCACCCACCCCGAGATGTCCACATCCCAACCCCTGGAACCTGTGGTTATGTCAGATTACAAGGCAAGGAGGAACTGTGGTCACAAGCGGAACTGATTGTTGCAAATCAGCTGACCTGGAGACGCGGTGACGAACCTGGATTATCCGGGTGAGCCCAATGTAACCACAGCGTGCGTGTGTGCATGTGTGCTCAGTCATGTCCACCATTTTGTGACCCCTCAGACTGTAGCCCAGCAGGCTCCTCTGTCCATGGGATTTTCCGAACAAGAATACTGCAGCGAGTTGCCATTTCCTCCTCCAGGGGATCTTCCTGACCCTGGGATCAAACCCACGTCTCCCAGATTGACAGGCAGGTTCTTTCCAGCTGTGTCGCCAGGGAAGCCCATTGTAATCACAAGAGTCCTTATAAGTGGGAGAGGGAGGCACAAGAAGAGGTGAGACATGACTGGGAAAGGACTGTCAGAGAGATGCAAGGACATGGAGGAGGGGGCCGTGAGCCAAGGAACAAACAACCTCCAGAAGCTGAAAGGAGTAAGGCAGTGGGGCCTTTGGAAGGGGCCGACCCTGCCCGGTGGCAACACGCTGGCTGTTGGGTTGCCCAGCAGTTCGGCTGGATAACAGTTCTGGGTTGTTTCTACACGTGGCACCCATGATGATTTGTTGGAGTGGCCACAGCAAACAGATGCAGTTTGTTTCTAACGACGCTACTTCCTGGGTTCCTGCCTTGTTCCAACAGGGAGAGGCCTCCCCCAGTGACATTTTGGTCCAACCTCAAAACTTTTATTACTTTTGATTACTAAGCAGACTCATTTCAGTTTTAAAACTTTCGTCACGTTCATTTAAAAACTTCCGTCTCATCTCTGACTCAAAGCTGCCCGCTTTGCCCAGTGAGGGAGTAGAGAGCAGGGTGAGAGGTGAAGGCTGCCTCAGCTCCCTAAGCGCCCTTCCTTGCTCTTAGCCCCCTGGTATGGGATTGAGGAGGAAAGACAGGACAGACAGTTTTCCACAGGAAGTCTCCCCTCGCTGGGTCACTGCTGCTGATCGACGCTGTGGTGTTGGGTGGAGACTCACCCTTGGCCCTCGAGTCCCTTGGGGTCCCTTGAGAGACTCGGCTGCACCTTTGGGCTGGCTGCCAGCCTCCTCTCATGTAAATACCTCTTTGCCTGATGTTTCAGTAGCTCTTAGGAAGCCTGCACCCCGTGACCTTATCTACTCCAGGCCTGACAACACAAGTGGGATTCAGTTTCCATACTTTCCAGAGCCTGAACTGGACTGTATAGCCGTGACACACTGCCCACCAGCTGTACTCCCTGCCATCTCTCCCCAGGGCTCCTGTCCCCTCTCTTGGGGGTGGGGGGCACCCACTGGGATGTGGTTATTAATAGCCCCCTTCCTCAGCTGCATGCTCCCAAATAGACCTGCTCATCTTGGGTTCTGTTGTAAAGGCACCTGTCAGCAGTTCATGGGGGAAGAGCTATTTCTCTGATCTTAGGTTATGGGGAACTTGGGACTTTCATTCTCAAGCCCTGACCGTTCATTCTGGGGAATGACTTGGGCCCCCACAGCACCATATGACTACCACAATGATGTTCCTTTCGAAGTAAAGTAAGATATCCTGACCTCCATCTGGCCTCTCCTTGATGATTCAGAGGCATCCTGACACTGGAAGGCCCTGAGACGCAGAGAGGAAGTGTTCTGCTCTCCCTCCTACCTGGGTGACCTGGGGGAGGTCACTACACCTCTGTCTCAGGCCCTGTCTAGAAAAGGGTGTAGTGGTGAGGATGAAATAAGGTGAGTGATGAGAAAGCTCTTGGTGCACTAAACACGCTAAAAACATCTGCGCGTGGAAACCAAAGCCATTCGATTTGTGCTAACAGGACTGCAGAATATTTACCACTTTGCATAGTTCTGAAAAGTGACCCATAGTTTCACTTTCTGGCATCATCCTATTTCCTCTTTCTTTCCTAAGAATCTGATGAGAATAAAATTTCTTCAAACTTGAAATCTGAACAAAGGAAGCTACAATAAATGGTTGATTGACTCTTTTCAGTGTTATAAAAGTAAACACAAAAGTTAAAAAAGATGAAAAAAGCAAAGAATTCGGAGGGTTTACAAAGAACAGTCACAGCTGCCAGGCTTCTTGCTTCCCTCCCCACACCCAGTCATGCTTTTCAGATGCAACAGCTTTTAACTCTGTCTGGTATGTGTTTCCATAGCTCTAAAGAATATGTTTTGTTCAAAATTCTCCAAGCCAGGTCTTAGCAATACGTGAACCATGAACTTCCAGATGTTCAAGCTGGTTTTAGAAAGGGCAGAGGAACCAGAGATCAAAACGCCAACATCTGCTGGATCATCGAAAAAGCAAGAAAGTTCCAGAAAAACATCTATTTCTGCTTTATTGACTATGCCAAAGCCTTTGACTGTGTGGATCACAATGAACTGTGGAAAATTCTGAAAGAGATGGGAATACCAGACCACCTGACCTGCCTCTTGAGAAATCTGTATGCAGGTCAGGAAGCAAAAGTTAGAAATGGACATGGAACAACAGACTGGTTCCAAATAGGAAAAGGAGTACATCAAGGCTGTATATTGTCACCCTGCTTATTTAACTTCTATGCAGAGTACATCTTGCTGGGCTGGCAGAAGCACAAGCTGGAATCAAGACTGCCAGGAGAAATATCACTAACCTCAGATATGCAGATGACACCACCCTTATGACAGAAGTGAAGAGGAACTAAAAGCCTCTTGATGAAAGTGAAAGAGGAGAGTGAAAAAGTTGGCTTCAAGTTCAACATTCAGAAAACTAAGATCATAGCATCTGGTCCCATCACTTCATGGCATATAGACGGAGAAACAGTGGAAACAATGTCAGACTTTATTTTTGGGGGCTCCAAAATCACTGCAGATGGTGACTGCAGCCATGAAATTAAAAGATGCTTACTCCTTGGAAGGAAAGTTATGACCAATCTAGATAACATATTGAAAAGCAGAGACATTACTTTGCCAACAAAGGTCCATCTAGTCAAGACTATGGTTTTTCCAGTGGTCATGTATGGATGTGAAAGTTGGACTGTGAAGAAAGCTGAGCACCAAAGAATTAATGCTTTTGAACTGTAGTGTTGGAGGAGACTCTTGAGAGTCTCTTGGACTGCAAAGAGATCCAACCAGTCCATTCTGAAGGAGATCAGCCCTGGGTGTTCTTTGGAAGGACTGATGCTAAAGCTGAAACTCCAATACTTTGGCCACCCGATGCAAACAGTTGACTCTTTGGTAAAGGCTGTGATGCTGGGAGGGATTGGGGTCAGGAGGAGAAGGGGACGACAGAGGACGAGATGGCTGGATGGCATCACCGACTTGATGGACATGAGTTTGGGTGAACTCTGGGAGTTAGTGATGGACAGAGTGGCCTGGCATGCTGCAATTCATGGGGTCACAAAGAGTCAGACACGACTGAGTGACTGAACTGAACTGAACTGAAAGAGTATGTTTCTGTTTCTCCTTGGAGAAATCCATCAGGAATAAAGAAAAAGTCAAAGAGATAGAAAATATGAGGGAAAATTAGACTAAGAACTAGGAGACATTTAAGTAATAGAAAAGAGACTGAGTGGCCATCGACAGATAGATGGATGAAGAAAATGTGTAGGTATACATATATATTCACACACACACACACACACACACACACACACACACACACATACAGTGGAATATTACTCGACCATAAAGAATGAAATGTTACCACTTACAGCAATATAGACGGACTTAGAGAAGAACGCACTAAGTGAAAGAAGTCAGACACAGAAAGACAAATACTGTATGACATCGCTTAGATGTGGGAGTTTTAAAGATAATACAAATGAACTTGTTTACAAAACAGAAACAAACACACAGAACTAGGAAACAAACTTATAACTACCAAACAGGAAGGAGGAGAGGGATAAACTAGGAGTATCAGATTAACTGATACACACTACTATATATAAAGTATTTACTGTATATATATACATATAATATGTATATATATAAAGGGACTGTATAGCACAGAGAACTATATTCAATATCTTATAATAATCTATAACAGAAATGAACCTTTTCTCATGCAGACTAGTTCAGTTTGCTTTGCATCTTTCTCCCTCTGATCATGCCTCACTCAAGGAGATTCATCAAGGTATTTTTCTAACCTCAAAAAACAAGTGAAACGAATTCCCAGTCCAGGTTCCATGCATGATACAGGATGCTTGGGGCTGGTCCACTGGGATGACCCAGAGGGATGGTATGGGGGAGGGAGGTGGGAGGGAGTTTGGGATGGGGAACACGTGTACACCCATGGCAGATTCATGTTGATGTATGGCAAAACCAATACAATATTATACAGTAATTAGCCTCCAATTAAAATAAATAAATTTATATTTTTACAAAACAGTAAAAATTTTTAAAAAACACACAAGTGAAAATGTTAGTCACTTAGTTGTATCCGACTCTTTCCAACCCCATGGTCTATAGCCTGCCAGGCTCCTCTATCTGTGGAATTCTCCAGGCAAGAATACTGGAGTGGGTTGCCAGTCCCTTCTCCAGAGGACCGTCCCAATCCAGGAACTGAATCCAGGTCTACATTATATGCAGATTCTTTACATCTAAGCTACCAGGGAAGCACTCCCCCACACCCCCAAAAGCTTTCAAAATTCTGCCTTGTGAATTTAGTCTAGTTGTCCCTTTGATATAAAAACAACTGCTGTCAGTTATCACTTTAAATGGCATTTCCCTTCCTGCTGCACGTTTGACAGTGTAAAGAAAAGCAGTGATTATGTCTACAGTTTCTAGAGTAACTGGTAAGTACATATCTTGCCTCTAATTTTCGTAAATTCCCTGTAAGGTAGTAGACAGCATCACTCGCATATTGCAGGTGAGGACACTGAGGCTTGGAGAAAGTTAATCACTTGCCTGAGGTCTCCCAGCTGCAAATCAGCAGCATTTGACTGTAAGCAAACGCTTGCCTGGTCCCTAAGCAGATGTAGCTGCACAACGTGATAGATAACTGCCTCCACCCCTCCAGAAGCCCTTTACTCCTGTCTTATCCTCTCCTTCCATTCTTCTCAGGATCCCAAGGCCATGGATTGGTGGAAGGACCATTTCTGGATCATCTTGGCCGTGGCCATCATCTTTACCTCTGTGACCCTTGGCACCATCCTGTTCTTTGTCTGTAGGTGTCTGTTTAGACAAGGTAATGACCCTCCCCCTTGGGCAGGTGGAGGGAGGGGAGGGAAGAGGTGGTTGTCGGGGCACTGGGGCCTTTAGAGCAAAAAGACTAGTTCTGGGCTTCCATGGGCTGAACTCTGGATTTAGCATCATGCACTCTGGGTCTGAGTCCTAACTCTGCTACTAATGTGTCTCTGGGCCTCAATTTCCCCCTCTGTACAGTGAAGGGAGGGAGGTAACATAATCTCTAAGAACTCTTCCAGCCCTCAGGGTTTGGGTAAAAGCAGAATCAGTTTCAAGGCATGCTGTTCTCCAGTGCTGTCTCTCTCCAATGTGGCTGCTGATCACAGCACCTTACCTCTGGAACTTGAGAGTACAAGTGCATGGAATGTCAAAAACTGTCTTGATTCCAAATGCATTGACTTGTGTACATGAAATACGTACAGCATTTTGTATGGCAATCATTCTCCACAAAGTAGTTTTTTAAAATGTCTTAGAATACCTCTGGCTGTCTAATAGTTAAAATACCACGCTTCCAAAGCAGGGTGCATGGGTTCAATTCCTGGTCAGGGAACCAAGATCCCACATGACATGCAAGATGCCAAAAAAAAAAAAAAAAAAAAAAATTTAAAAACTGAATGTTTTTGAGCTATCTGAAAAAAAGCCCTAATTTGAGTTTTCCATCTCTCACCTTACCCCATAGTGTACCTTCCCATTTTGAAGTGTGGTATAAAAAAAAAGTCTTCAGGCATGAAAAATAGACTCATTTCATGGTTGACCACCATGACTGCCTATTCTAAGATCATACTCTGAATTTGGGGGTATGATATGTGCTTTGGATAGAGGTTTTTAGCACACTTGGACATAAATAAGCAGCTTCCTGGAAGATTAATGTAAATTTAGACTATCTACAAGTGAGTTTCTATTTTAATATTCATCTCCAAAAACATGAAATTCTGGTTCAACAGTGAGTTTTCTTAAGATCCTACCCTTAACTAATGACTGGCCTGGAGCACACCTGGGGATGGTAAATGCTCTGAGAGGTATGACCGTCTTGCCCTGGGGCACCTAGGGGGCATCCCTCCAGGATCAGGGCCCTGACCTCCTGATGCATCTGGATATGGCCTCAGGGTCCTGCTGAACCAGTGCTGGAAGGTCAGGGCTGCTCAGGAATGAAAGCTTCTGGCATTCTTTTCAATCTCTCTTTAGAGATAAGAAAAGCAAGGTTCAAAGAGAGGCAAATCCTTGGTTCAGATCTCCTGGGACTTGGTGGCAGAGTTGGAGCCAGAACTCGGGTACACTGGGCTCCCCATTCAAAGTCCTTTCCCCTCCACCCCTGATGGTAATTAGTTTTTAAATACAGAAAGTGTATTCTAGCCACTATAGTCCTCTATCCAGTTGCTTTTTTTTAATATTTCATTTTTAAATTTTTATTTGTTTTAATTTTGGTTGCACAGGCTCTTGGGTGTGGTGCATAAGTTTTTGCTAGCTGTGGTGTGCCAGTTTAGTTGCCTCGAAGCATGTGAGATCTTAGTTCCCTGACTAGGGTTCGAACCACGTCCCCTGAATTGGAAGGCAGATTCTTAACCAATGGACCACCAGGGAAGTCCCAAAACATTTTGCTTTTAGATATGGACAAACTATGACCCTGAAAAAAACTTTACTTATTCTCTTTTATCTTGACCCACTCCTATTAACAAGTAGGGTATAATTAATAATAACTTACATGTCCAGCATATCACAGTTTACAAACTGCTGTTCCCATTTTTCATCTCATTTCCTCCCATTAATCCTTTTGGCTATTCATTCAACTAGTATTCTAAGTGACAACTATATGCTAGGTAGACACAGTACCGGGCGATGAGGAAGCAGCCACAGCCCACACTGGATTAGTCCCAGACTCTGAGGTCAGACAGTCTGGATGACATTCTGACTCTATCACTTATGAGCTCTGTGCCCCTAAGTCTGTTTTCTCTGGATGATTCTTCTTCTGACTATCCTGAACCTGCCCATTCTCTGGTCTCTTCTAAACTCTAAAGATCACAATTTTCCTAAATGAATATGCTTATTTTTTTCCTTAGGCAAGAAATGGGAAATTTCCAAGTCCTTGAAACAAAAGCAGAGAGATGAAGAAACGATGTATGAGTAAGTGGGGGGAATCCTGCTTTTTAATTTTGAGAACCGCCTGTCCACTTCCATTCTTGTGCCTGCACTGCTGAGCTGGTGTGTGCATGCTCAGTCACTAAGTCGTGGCCGACTCTTTGCAACCCTGTGGACTGTAGCCCACCAGGCTCCGCTGCCCATGTGATTTTTCCAGGCAAGAATACTGGAGTGGGTTGCCAATCCCTTCTCCAGGGGATCTTCCTGACCCAGGGATCCAACCCACATCTCCTGCTTGGCTGCCAGATTCTTTACCACTGAGTCACCTGGGAAGTCCCTGAAACTTCTCACCAAAGTATAAAATAAATACAGAAAAATACATATGGTAAGAGTACAACTCAACGAATTTCCACAAACTAAACAGATCCAGTAGCTGGCACCCAGATTAAGAAACAAAATTACCAGCACCTCAATCCCATAGATGCCCTTTCAGCCTTTAAATCCTAAGGATAATCACTGTCTGAAATAGTATAGGCTCATTTTTCCTTGTCTTTATACTTCATGTACATGGAATTATACAGTATGTGTTATTCAGTGTATAACCTCTTCTGCTCAGCATTTTTTGGTGAGATTTATTGTGTGTAGTTGCAGACTGTTCATTCTTATTACCATAGAGTGTTCCACTGCGGAACTGAACCATGATGAATTTATCCATTCTGCTACTTACAGGCATTTGAGTAGTATCTAATTTGCCACTGTTATGAATAGTGCTGTTATAAACATTTTAGTAACATATCTTTTGATCAGCAGGATATATACCCAATGTTGCTGTCACGTGGTGGGTGTACGTTTAGCATTAGGAGTCCACCTGTTTTTTGTTTGTTTGTTTGGCTATGCTGGGTCTTCATTGCTTCAAGGGCTTTTCTCTAGTTGTGGTGAGCGGGGGCTACTCTTCATTGAGGTGTGAGGGCTTCTCGTTGCTGTGGCTTCTCTGGTTGCAGAGCACAGGCTCTAGAGCTTTAATAGCTGCAGCATATGGGTCCCATAGTTGTGGCTCCCCAGGCTCCAGAGCACAGGCTCAATAGTTGCGGCACATGTGCTTAGCTGCTCCACAGTATGTTGACTTCCCACATCAGGGGTCGAACCCATGTCTCCTGCATTGGCAGGCAGATTCCTTTTATCACTGAGCCACCTGAGAAGCCCAGGTTTCGCACATGCATTTTGCACATCAAAATACACCTGGTGCTTACCTCCCCATCCTGATCCAGCTCAGGTAAACACAGGAAGATGAGATCCGTGGTCTAAGTTAGAATGCTTCTGCTCCACACCTTCAAATCCAAATGGTCCCTGGGCTAAAGAAATGGTTTCTTTAGTGTGTCAGTTACAGATGGGATGCAAGACCTAGGGAAAGAAAGGAGATGCTTTCAGTCTTTAGGGACCAAGATTTGAATGTTCAACTCTGTCCGTTTCCCTTGACATTTTCTCTTAAATTGGCAGGCATGATCAAAACCAAACATTGACTCCTATACTTTCTCTCTTCCAGGAATGTTACGGAACAATTCTCAGTTCAATTACCCCCTCTGCCACCCAGGGATATGCTTTCCCCAGAAGTTGCCTGTGAGTATATTTTGCTGATAAGTCTCATTCAGGGTAGAATAATAAATTTGTCTTGGCATCTTAGTCAGCTTGTGCTCAGTTGCTCAGTTCGGTTCAGTTCAGTTCAGTCGCTCAGTCATATCCGACTCTTTGAGATCCCATGAATTGCAGCACACCAGGCCTCCCTGTCCATCACCAACTCCCGGAGTTCACTCAAACTCACGTCCATCGAGTCGGTGATGTCATCCAGCCATCTCACCCTCTGTCATCCCCTTTTCCTCCTGCCCCCAATCCCTCCCAGCATCAGAGGCTTTTCCAATGAGTCAACTCTTCGCATGAGGTGGCCAAAGTACTGGAGTTTCAGCTTTAGCATCATTCCTTCCAAAAAACACCCAGGATTGATCTCCTTTAGAATGGACAGTCTCTCAGTCATGTCCAGCTCTTTGCAACCCCACAGACTGTAGCCCTCCAGGCAAGAATATTGGAGTGGATTGCCATTTCCTCCTCCAGGGGATCTTCCTGACCCAGGGATCGAACCCACCTCTCCTGTGCCTCCTGCATTAGCAGGCAGATTCTTACCACTGAGCCACTTGGGAAGCAGCTTGGGTTGCCCAAAAAACAGTAACACAGAAAATGTGGTTTAAATGACAGTAAATTTCTCATAGTTCTGGAGGCTAAAAGTCCAAGATCAAGTTGCCAGGCCAATCTGGTTTCTGGTGAGAATACTTCTAGTTTGCAGATGACTGTGTGCAAACATGGAAGGGAGACAGTTCTCTGGTGTCTCTTAGAAGGGCACTAATCCTATTGGATCAGGGCCCTGTCCTTCTGACCTTGTTTAACTTTAATTACTTGTTTGGAGACCCCATCTCTGAATATAATTGCACTGATGGTTAGAGTTTCACCTTATGGATTTTGTGGGGACACAAACTTTAAGTCTCTTATACTGAAATTTGCAGATGGCAGCAGCCTGTTTCAAGGAAATGAATTAAGTTTAAGATGGGGGGAGTACAAAATAAGTACAAATGCTTCCAATATTCAATGTGTAAATTCATATTCAAATTCTAGCTTGCAGCATGGGTATAAAGGAACACTGGGCTTCTCACACTTCATATCAGAAAATCTCTGCCTGGTTCCCTTGACTGAAATATTTTTCCTTAAGCTCTACATACAGCTGACTTTATCTCACCCTTCTAGTGTTAGCTCAAATGTTACCACCTTAGAGAGTTCACTCCTGACCATCCTTCTAATGCTCTTTTTGAAGCTTATGACAATTATCCTAAGCGAGCTTATTTAATTATCGTTCATTTGTCCATTATCTGTCTCCTCCATTATAATACAAACTCTAGAAAATAGGCGCCTTTCTTGTCTTGTTCACTGTTGTTTACCCACCATTAAGAACAGTGCCTAGAGGGACTTCCCTGGAAGTCCATGGGTAAGACTCCATGCTCCCAGTGCAGGGGGCCTGGGTTTGATCCCTGGTGGGGGAACTAGATCCCTGACATGCCATACAACTAAAGAGTTTGCATGCCACAACTAAGACCCTGGAGAACCAAATAAATATATGAAAAAAATTTTAAAAATAGTGTCTGGAGCTTAGTAGATAATGGATGAAAATATTTTAATTGAATAGATAAATAGTAATATTAGCTAGCATTTGTTAAACAGGCACTGTGTGTCAGGTCCCATGCTAGCCACTTTATAGGTACTGTCTCATTTAATCCTCTCAACAACTATATGCAGCAGGTACATTATTATGTCCCTCTGACAGAGGAAGACACTGAAGCACAGAGAAGTTAAGTGACTTACTCATGGTCACACAGCTAGTGACTGCTGAATCCTGAAGATGAGTTTGGATCTAACTGCAGAACTGAAATGGTGGTTGTTATTCAAGTTCTCTTGGGAAAAGATGTGATTGTGGGGAGGCAGTTCCAGGCCCCATCAAGGGGAGCTGAGATTTTCCTCCCACTTTAGTCCATGTGCTACATGCCCATCTTCTGCTAATTCTACCTTTTGAAGACACCACTGTCCCATTCCTTCTTAGCAGAGGGGTGATGGATGTGAGCAATTATAGACAGTTCTGGAATGCTGTGTCCAGTCATTGTGAGGGACGTGCCTGAAAGGAGATATTGTTTGTATCGCTTCCTTATGAGAATCAGAACCTGTAGGCACAGCACTACTCATTTCACTACTAGCTCTGGTCAGTTTCCTGTCTGAACTTCTGTCTTGTGGCTCCCACTGCAGTGCAGTCAGGCAAAGCGACAGGGGAGTCAAGATGTCTGACTGATGTTTGCCACTTACTCACTGGGGTGAGCCTGAGACTGTGTCATGGCTGGACCTCAGTTTCCTCTGTGAAATGGGGATCTGGTCCACCAAGCCGTGGGCGGATCACTGAAACCCATGAAAATCATGCAGAGCCACTTGGTAAAAAATATATAAACGTACACTAGCTTTGCATCTGATACCTTTTTGTGTATTCTAGCCCCACAGGAAACCCCAAGTCGGCCCACACCAGCTGCATACTCTTCAGTACATAAAATTAGAAATAAGACAATCACCATCCCAAGCTATATTGAGCCTGGAGGAAGACTATGATGATGTTGATGTCCCTGCCAATACAGAAAACCATCATCTTAAATCAAACATTTCTTCCTTTTGGCAAGCAGAAGACGGTTCACAGAGTTCATTTTAAAAACAATCAAGAATGGTTGAATTTCAGGAAGTGCCCAGGTCCGAAAGCCAGTGGTAACATTATGGAGCTCTATAAGATAAACACTTTCTGAATCAGATGGAGAAGCATCAGTGATCAGATAACTGCAGCCAGAGGAAAGCTGCCTGTGCTCAGCTCTGAGAATGGAGAGCGGTCAGGCCTTGGGCTTCTGCTGAGCGAGGTTCCGTGTGGAGGCCCACTGAACCCTGCAAAGCTCTCCCTCCTTCCCTCCGCCCCCAAGAAACCACGCAGTTCCCGGTATTCTTCCCCTGCTTGTGTGGTTCTAAGTGATCTTAAATCTTGATGTTTGATTGTACGAGCCTCCCAGGCTCCCATCCCCTGCACAAGCCCCCACCCGCTCCACCCACTTCACACATTGAGGGGCAGTGGGTGGTAGTCACAGCTAAGCGCTCTTGCACACAAGTCACACATCACGCCTTGTGCATTCTTCAGGGGTGGGGTGTGCTTCTTGTGGGGTGTGTGTGCTTCTTGTGAACCCTCCCCACCTATACAACTCCGAGCCCCAGGGCCTCTCTATGACATTGGCCAAACTAATCACAGAGATCCAAGTTTCCAGCCAGAGTGTTTTCACTGCTTCCTGGCTGCACCATAACAATCAACAAAGAACAGAAGTCACCTTCTGGACCACAGGACAGAAGTTACCCATAGGGGTGTTGACTTTGCAATATGTGTACTGGAGGAAAGAAGGTTTCCCCAGGAAAAATCATAGGGAACAGGAAAGAAAGGGGCGAGTCGGTGGCAGATTCAAGATGAAAGTTCAGGGGTCTTTAATGCCCTCCTCCGATATTTTCATTACTACTTCCTCCCTTGTGTAACATTCAAGACAAACAGCATCATATTCTCCCTGCCAGATTCCTGTCCCTGAGTGACTGGGAGACAGAAACTCCAGTTCAATATGCTACACCTAATGATACATCCGGGGGAATGGGCTGCTGTCCAGTTATACGAGTGTCCTAGTGGGGTCACCAAGGCCCGAGTCAGCTTTGTAGGCTCCTGAAACTCTTCGATTCCTTCAAGTTTATCTGCTGACACCTGAAGACTTGACACTGTCTAGCCAGACTCACAGGATGCTGACTTCTAAGCAATTCCTAAGAAATCCAGCTAACAGCCTTGCGGGGCAAGCAGCAGGAACTGGTGGAAAGGCCCAGGAGTGACACCTGGACTGAGCTCCTCCTTGAGAGATGGAAAGCGTGTACCTGTCATCCCCCTCAACCACTTAACCACTGCCGGACCAGTGAGGACCTGTGCCTCCTCCCAGGTTCTGTCTTTCTAGACTCCATAGAAACTTCCAACTCCTTGTAATACCTCCTTTTTTTAGACCAGTGGTTCTCTAACTATGGCCTTAGGGAATTCTGGTATTCTGTGAGCCAGGGAGGACTCATTTCTTAAATCCTAGAAAAACCCACGTGCCCTAGAGCCTGCACAGGACAACTACTGAAGCCCACACGCCTAGAGCTTGTGTTCCACAAGAGAAGCCACCTCAATGAGAAGCCCAAGCGCTGCAATAGAGAGTAGCCCCTGATTACTACAACTAGAGGAAGCCTGCACAAAGCAATAAAGACCCAGCGCAGCCATAAATTAATTATATTTTTAATTATAGGAAAAAATGCTTAAAGGATAGAAGTGTTTACCAAGCATGCTTTCTCTTTTAAAATTTCCACAAACCACCCACATCTACACCAAAAGTTAAAAAGTAAATACCAGACATGTATAAACTCCTCCTTGGTTTCTGGGCCACCACCATCTCCTGGTTCTCCTCCTGCCTGGCCTGTCTCCATCTTTGCAAGAACACCTCCTTCTGAAACATCTCTTCAGTGCCAGTCTTTCTCAGGGTGCTGTCCCTGCATCTCCCTCCAAACGCTCATGAGTGACCTCATGGCATCTCACTGCTCCCTGCAATTGGCCCTAATGAAATACTTCTCACTCTGCATTATAATTGCCTAGTTAATTCTTTATCCTCCTTCCTAACTTGGGATTCTTTGGGGTCGAAGCTGTCTGGCTCACCACTATATTCCCAGTATCCAGCTCAAACCCTGGCATATATTAGGCACTTAATAAATATTTATTGAATGTTGATCACTAATGGAAAATCTACCAGTGTGACAAAAACAAATCACTTTTCTCTGGGCCTGTGTAACTTGGCTGACATTTTACACAGGGCACCTGTAATAAAACCATGTTTTCTACCAACAAAGTTGTTTCCAGTTTGGATGATACAGTTAGGTACATCAAGATTTCATAGGACATTTTTGTGTATTCTAGCCCCATAGGAAACCCCAAGTCAGCCACCAGTGTCATATTCATAGATAAAGTCAGAAATAAGAAGACAGTTTCCATTCTGAGCAACAGCGATGATGTTAAAATCTCTACAAATATGGAAAACTATCATTTGGAAACAATTCCTGTTCTACCACCTTAGCTGATTTGAGAACTGATGGCTTACCCATGCCCCAAATCAGTGAATTTAGTTTTCTTTAAAATAGTTAAAAGTCTGATCTTCTTTGTGATACAGACAAGATTGTTCCCTGGAAATGCTCTAGATTACTAGCAACAAATTTTACAAATCATGTGTATCAGTTAGTATGCTTTAGGCTGCAAGGAACAGACTATCCAATGAAAGATAAACAATAAGAAATTTATGACTTTACAAACCAAGGCATCTTAGTAAGCACTCACTCCATAATTCATCAGATTTAAGATTCAGAGATATAAGCTGACTTTTCTTAGATTCTCTTATCTTAGCTTTCCTCTCACGACATCTATTTTGCCATCATGAGGGGAATTTAAGAGAATTTTCCTATGAAAGGAAAGCTAACAATCACATCCTCTTATGACAATAAACCTAGGAAGGAAAGGGGGCATTTTCTCCCATAGAACTTCCCATTAATAAGGAAAACCTTCCCCAGAAGCTCCCAGCAACTTTTCCTAATGTTTCATTGGCCGGGATTGGTTCACATGCCCAGCTATAGGAAAGGCCTATTTTCAGGCTTTCTGGCTGGAAGTGGGCTTTTGCCATCAAGGAAAATGAAGGGAATAGCTACTAAACAGGCAATCTACCCTCACTTCATTTTTATATATAACACTGTTCATTATTTGCTGGTTTTTAGTTAAAACCTCACAGTTGGTAGGTTCAGGGTAAGGTGTCATGTCCAGATTCTACCATTCACTCTTCTTTTCTTACAGGGTTTTGATCAATTAAAAATTGACAAAGAATTGCCATCAGATGAGGATAATAACAATACCAACAATAGCATCACTAACACGGGCCCAGAGTGACGAAGCCCTACTTTTGTTATGCTCTAAGGAATCACTGTGCAGTATAACGCCAGCCTTGAACAGGCAGGCCTAGTGGGACAGCTATAGTTATCAGAGAAGGCCTTCATCACCCTCCTTCCACCTCCTTGGCCTTGCTGTTCCTTGAAAACCACTCTGATGGTCTCATTCTTCCCTGCCCTCAGAGAAAATCTGAAGGTAATGGACTTTTCTGTTCACTCTATGGTAATAAAAAGTCTGCCAGGTGTGGTTGACACAGGTGTATGCATTCCTGAAAACCCAGTGACTACACACTTCAGATTTTTGCATTTCAACCTAAGTAAAGTTTACCTCAAAAGAAAACTGGGACTTCCCTGATGGTCCAGTGGTTAAGAATCTGGCTGCCAATTCAGGGGACATGGGTTTGATCCCTAGTTGGGGAAGATTCCTCATATTGCAGGGAAACCAAACCCATGTGCCATAACTAATAAGGCCCGAGTGCCCTAGAACCTGCACTCTGCAATGAGAAGCCAACACAATGAGAAGCCCGTGCACTGCAACTAGAGATTAACCCCTGCTCGACACAACTAGAGAAAGCCTGCACGCAGCAATTAAGACCCAGTGCAACCAAAAATAAATAAATAAAATTTTAAAAAAGAAAAACTGTAAACAAATATTGAACTCTATAATGATATGCACACTGAAGTAGTTAGGGAGGCACACTAGAGTCTGCAATCTATGTTGAAATAATTCCAAAGACAAGAAGGTTGTAGAGCCTGCACTTTGGCCAGAGAGAAAGGGTTGGAGCCATTTCTCCCTTTTTTTTTTTTTGCCACGACATGTGGTATGTGCGATCTTAATTCTCTGATTAGGGATAGAACCCATGCCCCCTGCAATGGAAGCCTGGAGAACCATTGGACTGCCAGGGAATTCCCTCTCATCTCTCCCTTTTGAGATAAAATAATTTCATCCCTATTCTCAGCAAATCTCTTAGAGTCAATTCAGTCAAGTTAGTCCTTCTCGTCTCCTCCTTCTCCATGGAAATTAAGAGAAAGAGGATGACTCCTCCTGACTAAGGATGACCTTTTCCCAAACTTGCTGTGTGGCCAATGGACTGAGGTCAGAACAATTTCCTGGGGGGTCAGTCCAGTTGTGCCTCCCTGGTAGGTGTTCTTCACCTCCCGATATGTACTCCACTCTTTCCAGAAAAACCTCCTGATTTTCCCATTGGATCCACTTATTTTTCTTCTCTCTGTTGGTGAAGTTTGTGTAGCATCTCATCCCTAACATAGGCTAAAGCATGTGACCCAGTCTGGGCAATCAGAGGCTCTCATTCCCTTGGCCCCAGTGACTGGTTGGTTGATGCGCTGAGTACCAAGGCAGGTGTCCTCTCTCACTGGATCTGAAGCTGAGGGGATATAAGTTCTCAAGAGAGAGCCCATCATGAAGGATGCTGAGCTAAGAAGAGAGTCCAGATGCTAACGGTATTGTTTGAGCTCCTGTAAGCAGCCATGCTTGAAACCTGGCATACCCTCTGGAGTTTTTAGTTACTTGAGCCAATATTCTTTAAGTCTTTGACTCTGCACATTAAGGCTTATCCTCATCATTGCTGCCTAATCTAGGTCTTGCCATCATTCACCTGGCTTAATGCAAAAGCCTCCTGACTATCTCTCTCCTCCCCCAGTGCCATCTCCCATTTGCTGTCAGAGTAAACTTTCTAAAACACAAATATGATTAGACCATGGCTCTGCTTAAAACCCCTCTGTGGTGCCCTTGTGCCTACAATTAAAATCCACACTGTTTTGTACACCATGTAATGCCCTGATAACTGGTCCCTACCGCCCTCACGTCAGCACTTCCTGTCCTCTGGCCATGCATCCTGACCACAGGAAACTGCTTGCAGCACTCCCAAAGGAATGAAATGGTGCTAAGGCTTTGCATAGACTCTTCCTTCTGCTGGGAACACCCGTTCCCCTTCTCCACTGGATAAACTGGGACTCACTCCTCAGCACCCAGCTGGGCTGTTGCTTTTTCCAAGAGGTCTTTACTCACCCTCCTCCAGTATTTCTCTTATACTTATCATAATGTATAACTATCTCCATCTCATGGTTACACATCTCTTACCCATCCAATATTGGGCTCCTTGAGGATTTGGATTATTTTAGGGTGACTCTAAATTCATTTTTGCCCAGGATTATTTTGGCTTTAATGCCTTGGCATAATTATTAACAGCACTCTGTTTAACTCTCAAGAGTGTCCTGGTTTGGATGATAAACCATACCTTCAGCCTACTTATTCATGATGTCTGCCCTCAACAGAGTGTTAGAAAAAATCTCTTTCAAATGAAGGTATGAATGTGTGACCCTCCCTAGGTCTCATTTTCTTCTATCAGAAAAATGGCTGAACTAGACGATTTCTAAGTTCTTTACTGCTTGAGGTGATTCAAATAAAGTCAGTAATCCTAAAAGCCAAAACCAGCAGGTTTAATTTATCTTCCGCTCAAAAGGACCCGCCTTACAGAATTACACCTTCAAATATATTCACGCCTGGATCAATAACCCTACAGACCATTACCTGCTGGGAGGCCAGCAATGGACACAATATAGACTGAAGACTGACTTCTCACCTGAAGACAGAGTTCCCTCAGGCAGCCCCACTAGCAGCTGTATAATTTCCTTTGTTGTTGTTCAGTCGCTCAGTTGTATCCCACTCTTTGCAACCCCATGGACTTCAGCATGCCAGGCTTCCCTGTCCTTCACCATCTCCTAGAGCTTGCTCAAACTCATGTCCATCAAGTCAGTGATGGACTGACTTCATCTAGTTCAGCCATTTTTCTGATAGAAGAAAATGAGACCTAGGGAGGGTCACACATTCATGCATTCATTTGAAAGAGATTTTTTTTAACACTCTGTTGAGGGCAGACATCAACAGTCCATCAAGCCTTCCAACCACCTCATCCTCTGAAATCCCCTTCTCCTGCCTTCAATCTTTTCCAGCATCAGGGTTTTTCTAATGAGTCAGCTCTTCACATCAGGTCTTTCCAATGAATATTCAGGACAGATTTCCTTTAGGATTGACTGGTTTTATCTCCTTGCTGTCCAAGGGACTCTCAAGAGTCTTCTCCAATACCACAGTTCAAAAGCATCAATTCTTTGACACTCAGCCTTCTTTATGGTCCAACTCTCACATCCACACATGATTACTGGAAAAACCATAGCTTTGACTAGATGGGCCTTTATCAGCAATGTCCCTGCTTTTTAACAAGCTGTCTATGTTGGTCATAGCTTTTCTTCCAAGGAGCAAGCGTTTGTTAATTTCATGGCTGCAGTCACCATCTGCAGTGATTCTGAAGCCCAAGAAAGGATAATCTCCTAACAACAGACAAAAACCAATTTCCATTGGTTCTTGTGATGCACTTTGCATCAACAATGTTATGATTGCTCAGACATGTCTCCTGAATTACAGGCATCGGTTTCTAACCTAGCCCAACCACCTTCTCTGCAAGCTTTGTCACGGCCGCACAACAGAATGAAATCCTACCTAGATTAACTCTTAGTTGCTGAAAACCCTCCACCATAAATAGACAGGTAACAGCTGACTGTGGTCACACTGCATTTTACTACTACAGTAGAGTGTGCAAAGTGCTCCCTCATAGCTAAGTTGGTAAAGAAACTGCCTGCAATGCAGGAGACCCAGGTTTGATCCCTGGGGTGGGAAACGGCAACCCACTCCAGTATTCTTGCCTGGATAATCCCATGAACAGAGGAGCCTGGCAGGCTACAGTCCATGGGGTCACAAAGAGTCAGACATGACTTAGCAACTAAACCACCATGAGAGTGTACAAATCACTACCTACAAAACCACTTTAAGAAACAGCCAATTAATATTGCTGCATCTTGGTCCTTCAACTGTAAAAGTTTATATATTTACTCACATCTTATTGCCAAAATTTAATGCAAAGTATTAAATCAACTAGACTTGCACAATTTAAATATTCTACAATCAAACAAGCTTAAAATTGAAGTTGAATTACTTAAAATAAACTTTCACAAAGTGAGCTATGAACTAACAGGTTTTAAATTATTATTTTTCCAATATTAGATGCCTCAGCAATTTTTTAAACAAATTGAGGGTCAGTGGAACATGGCTTAGGTTTTAACCAAAATAGAAGAAGGTAGAATTTAAGAAAAATGAAATTCCCCTGATGATTTAAAAAAGTTGATTTGCATAACTTGTACACATCTACCTCCCATGAGGCACCAAACAAAAATAAATCTCATACATTTAATGTTTACACTCTACAATGCTATTCTCAGTGGCCAGGAAAAACTTCTTCCTCTAAAGTACTCTAAAAATAACAGTACCATGAATTTCTCACAGTTATTTAGAAAAGATATTCAATATTTCATATATCGAATCACTATTGTATCATTAGCCTACTTTAATAACAATTCTGTAATTGTTTACAATTTCAAATTTATCTGAAAACAAAAACAAGTATATACAGATTTTTTTAAAAGGTCAGCTTTAGCCACTGTGGAGAACAGTTTGGCAACATCTTTCATGCATTGGAGAAGGAAATGGCAACCTACTCCAGTGTTCTTGCCTGGAGAATCCCAGGGACAGGGGAGCCTGGTGGGCTGCCATCTATGGGGTCACAGAGAGTCGGACACGACTGAAGCGACTTAGCAGCAGCAGCAGATAGTGGTAAAGAATCTGCTTGCCCACGCAGGAGACACAGGAGATGTGGGTTTGATCCCTGGTTGGGAAAATCCCCTGGAGCAGGAAATGGCAACTCGCTCCAGTACTTTTGCCTGGAAAATTCCACGGACAGAGGAGCCTGGCAGGCTACAGTCCTTAGGGTCACAAAGAGTCGGACACTATTGAGCAACTGAACACACACACAGCAGAACTGAATATGACCAGCAACCCTACTGTAGAACATATACGTTACAACAGTGATTTTTGAAATTTTTGGCATCAGATCTCCACCATACTCTTCAAAATGACTGAGGATACCAAAGAAATTTTGTTTATGCAAAAGATACCTATTGATACTTACCTTATTGGAAAGTAAAAGTGAGAAAGACTTAAGATATTGATTTATTCATTTAAAATAATGACCCATTCATATTAATGTAAATAAAATTTAGTTTAAATAATCACATTTTCCCAAACCAAAAATAAAAATTAGTGAGAAGTTTTTGGCATTGTTATATTTTTGTGAATCTCTTTGTCTAGCTTATTTAAAAATATCCAGATCCTTATATCTTATTTGTGTTGCAAATCAACATCATGTAGCTTCTGGAAGGCTCCATTGTACATTTATGAGCAAGAAAGGGCAAATAACATCTTTATACTCTTGAGAGTCCCTTGGACTGCAAGGGGATCCAACCAGTCCATTCCAAAGGAGATCAGCCCTGGGATTTCTTTGAAAGGAATGATGCTAAAGCTGAAACTCTAGTACTTTGGCCACCTCATGCGAAGAGTTGACTCATTGGAAAAGACTGATGCTGGGAAGGATTGGAGGCAGGAGGAGAAGGAGACGACTGAGGATGAGATGGCTGGATGGCATCACAAACTCGATGGACGTGAGTCTGAGTGAACTCCGGGAGATGGTGATGGACAGGAAGGCCTGACGTGCTGTGATTCATGGGGTCACGAAGAGTCGGACATGGCTGAGTGACTGAACTGAACTGAACTGTACTGTATTTCAGGGACATATTTTCACAGATGGAGACTTTTAGTTCACAGGGTAGGAATGACCAAAAGCCATGTGCTTCTTGTATAATTTGAAGGCTTATTTTTCTACAAACTAAAAATAAAGATGCATTAAGGTGTCAGTGGCAAATCACTTTAGTATTCTTGCCTTGAGAGCAGCATGAACAGTGTGAAAATGCAAAAAGATATGACACTGAAAGATGAACTCCCCAGGCCAATAGGTGCCCAACATGCTACTGGAGAAGACTGGAGAAATAACTCCAGGAAGAATGAGGAGACAGTGGCAAAGCGAAAACAATGCCCAGTTGTTGATGTGATTGATGATGGAAGTAAAATCTGATACTGTAAAGGGCAATATTGCATAGGAACCTGGAATGTTAGGTCCACGAATCAAGGTAAATTAGAAGTGGCCAAACAGGAGATGGCAAGAGTGAACATCAACATTCTAGGAATCAGTGAAATAAAATGGACCGGAATGGGTGAATTTAACTCAGATGACCCTTATATTACTACAGTGGGCAAGAATCCCTTAGAAGAAATGAAATAACCCTCATAGTCAACAAGAGTCCGAAATACAGTACTTGGGTGCAATCTCAAAAATGACAGAATGACCTCTGCTTGTTTCCAAGGCAAACCATTCAATATTACAGTAATCCGAGTTTATGCCTCAACCAGTAATGCTGAAGAAGGTGAAGTTGAACCATTCTATGAAGACATACAAGACCTTCTAGAACAAACACCCAAAAAGATGTCCTTTTCACCATAGGGGACTGGAATGCAAAAGTAGGAAGTCAAGAGATACCTGGAGTAACAGGCAAATTTGGCCTTGGAGTATGGAATGAAGCAGGGCAAAGGCTAACAGACTTTTGCCAAGAGAACCCACTGGTCATAGCAAACACCCTCTTCCAACAACACAAGAGAATACTGTACACATGGACATCAACAGATGGTCAATATCGAAATCAGATTGATTATATTCGTTGCAGCTGAAGATGGAGAAGTTCTATACAGTCATCAAAAACAGGATCAGGAGCTGACTGTGGCTCAGATCATGAGCTCATTATTGGAAAATTCAGGCTTCAGTTGAAGAAAGTAGGGAAAACTACTAGATCATTCAGGTTTGACCTAAATCATATTCCTCACAATTATACAGTGGAAGTGACAAATAGATTCAAGGAATTAAATCTGATAGACAGACTGCAGAAGAACTATGGATGGGGGTTCATGACATTGTACAGGAGGCAGTGATCAAGACCATCCCCAAGAAAAAGAAATGCAAAAAGGCAAAATGGTTGTCTGACAAGGCTTTACAAATAGCTGAGAAAAGAAGAGAAGTGAAAGGAGAAAAGGAAAAATATACCCATTTGAGGGCAGAGTTTCAAAGAATAGCAAGGGAAGATAAGAAAGCCATCCTCAGTAATCAATGTAAAGAAATAGAGGCAAACAATAGAATGAGAAGGACTAGAGCTCTCTTCGAGAAAATTAGAGATACCAAGGAAACATTTCATGCAAAGATGGACACAATAAAGGACAGAAATGGTAGGGACCTAACAGAAGCAGAAGATATTAAGAAGAGGTGGCAAGAATACACAGAAGAACTATACAAAAAATATCTTCATGACCCAGACAACCATGATGGTGTGATCACTGACCTAGAGCCAGACATCCTGGAATGCAAAGACAAGTGGGCCTTAAGAAGCATCACTACAAACAAAGCTAGTGGAGGTGATGGAATTCCAGTTGAGCTATTTCAAATCCTGAAAGATGATGCTGTTAAAGTGCTGCACTCAATATGCCAGCAAATTTGGAAAACTCAGCAGTGGTCACAGGACTGGAAAAGGTCAGTTTTCATTCCAATCCAAAGAAGGTCAATGCCAAAGAATGTTCAGACTACCACAAAATTGCACTCATCTCACATGCTAGCAAAGTAATGCGCAAAATTCTCCGAGCCAGGCTTCAACAGTTCATGAACCATGAACTTCCAGATGTTCAAGCTGGATTTGGAAAAGGCAGAAGAACCAGAGATCAAATTGACAACATCCACTGGATCATAGAAAAAAAAAGAGAATTCCAGAAAAACATTTACTTCTGCTTTATTGATTACACCAAAGCCTTTGTGTAGATCACAACAAACTGGAAATTTTTTTCAAGAGATGGGAATACCAGACGACCTTACCTGCCTCCTAAGAAATCTGTATGCAGGTCAAGAAGCAACAGTTAGAACTGGACATGGAACAACAGACTGGTTCCAAACTGGGAAAGGAGTAGGTCAAGGCTGTATATTGTCACCCTGTTTATTTAACTTATATACAGAGCACATCATGCAAAATGCTGGGCTGGATGAAGCACAGGTTGGGATCAAGATTGCCAGGAGAAATATCAATAACCTCAGATATGCAGATGACACCATCCTTATGGCAGAAAGCAAAGAGGAACTGAAGAGCCTCTTGATGAAAGTGAAAGAGGAGAGTGAAAAAGCGGGCTTAAAACTCAACATTCAAAAAATGAAGATCATGGCATCTGGTCCCATCACTTCATGGCATATAGATGGGGAAACAATGGAAACAGGGACAGACTTTATTGTGGGGGTCTAAAATCACTGCAGATGGTGACGCAGCCATGCAATTAAAAGATGCTTGCTCCTTGGAAGAAAAACTATGACAAACCTAGACAACATATTGAAAACCAGAGACATTACTTTGCCTACAAAGGTCCATCTAGTCAAAGCTATGGTTTTTTCAGTAATCATGTATGGATGTGAGAGTTGGACCATGAAGAAAGTTGAATCAAAGAATTGATGCTTTTGAACTGTGGTGCTGGAGAAGACTATTGAGAGTCCCTTGGACTGCAAGGAGATCCAACCAGACCATCCTAAAGGAAATCAGTCCTGAATATTCATTGGAAGGACTGATGCTGTGGCTGAAACTCCAGTACTTTGGCTACCTGATGCAAAGAACCGACTCTTTGGAAAAGACCCTGATGCCAGGCAAGATTGAAGGCAGGAGGAGAAGGGGACAACAGAGGATGAGATGGTTGGATGGCATCACCGACTCAATGGACATAAGTTTGAGCAAGCTCCGGGAGTTGGTGATGAACAGGGAAGCCTGGTATGCTGCAATGCGTGGAGTCCCAAAGAGTTGGACACAACTGAGCGACTGAACTGAACTGAACTGAACTGAACTGAAGGCGTCAGAGTTGTTAACAATCATGGGCTGAAGACTACTGCCATCTACTGGTGTATCAAGAAGTCCACATGTTTTGGGTAAAATGGCTGTTGCTGTTATGAAAAAAAATATTTTGCCCAGATTTTGTTTGGAAGTATTCGATAATTAAAACATAAAACTGAAATATTTACTTAAAGATCTTTTTATAAACTAGATAATTAATGTAGAACTCTTTGTTACATACAAATTATTGCATGTACATGAGAGGATTTTCTTATAACTTTAGGTAAATTTGTTAACATTTTTCTGAGACCAAACAGCAAAATCAATCGTTAAAACAAGTTAACAGATTCAGTTCAGTTCAGTTCAGTTCAGTCACTCACTCGTGTCTGACTCTTTGCGACACCATGAATCACAGCACGCCAGGCCTCCCTGTCCATCACCAACTCCCGGAGTTCACTCAGACTCACGTCCATCGAGTCCGTGATGCCATCCAGCCATCTCATCCTCTGTCGTCCCCTTCTCCTCCTGTCCCCAGTTCCTCCCAGCATCAGAGTCTTTTCCAGTGAATCAACTCTTTGCATCAGGTGGCCAAAGTACTGGAGTTTCAGCTTTAGCATCATTCCCTCAAAAGAAATCCCAGGGCTGATCTCCTTCAGAATGGACTGGTTGGATCTCCTTGCAGTCCAAAGGACTCTCAAGAGCCTTCTCCAACACCACAGTTCAAAAGTATCAATTCTTCGGTGCTCAGCCTTCTTCACAGTCCAACTCTCACATCCATACATGACTACTGGAAAAACCATAGCCTTGACTAGATGAACCTTTGTTGGCAAAGTAATATCTCTGCTTTTCAACATGCTATCTAGGTTGGTCATAACTTTTCTTCCAAGGAGTAAGCATCTTTTAATTTCATGGCTGCAGTCACCATCTGCAGTGATTTTGGAGCCCAAAAAAATAAAGTCTGTGCCTGTTTCCACTGTTTCCCCATCTATTTCCCATGAAGTGATTATTGTCTTAATTTAAAGATATTTTCCTTTCTCTCCTCTTATCTTGCTTTTACTTATTCTCTGACTGTGTGGATCACAATAAACTATGGAAATCCTGAAAGAGATGGGAATACCAGACCACCTGACCTGCCTCTTGAGAAACCTATATGCAGGTCAGGAAGCAACGGTTAGAACTGGACACAGAACAATAGACTGGTTCCAAATAGGAAAAGGAGTACATCAAGGCTGTATATTGATTTTCACCCTACTTATTTAACTTATATGCAGAGTACATCATGAGAAACGCTGGGCTGGAAGAAGAACAAGCTGGAATCAAGATTGCCAGCAACAATATCAATAACCTCAGATTTGCAGATGACACTACCCTTATGGCAGCAAATGAAGAAGAACTAAAAAGCCTCTTGATGAAAGTGAAAGAGGAGAGTGAAAAAGTTGGCTTAAAGCTCAACATTCAGAAAACTAAGATCATGGTATCTGGTCCCATCACTTCATGGGAAATAGATGGGGAAACAGTGGAAACAGGGACAGACTTTATTTTTGGGGGGCTCCAAAATCACTGCAGATGGTGACTGTAGCCATGAAATTAAAAGATGCTTACACCTTGAAAGGAAAGTTATGACCAACCTAGATAGCATATTAAAAAGCAGAGACATTACTTTGCCAACAAAGGTTCATCTAGTCAAGGCTATGGTTTTTCCAGTGGTCATGTATGGATGTGAGAGTTGGACTGTGAAGAAAGCTGAGCGCTGAAGAATTGATGCTTTTGAACTGTGGTGTTGGAGAAGACTCTTGAGAGTCTTTGGACTGCAAGGAGATCCAACCAGTCCATTCTGAAGGAGATCAGCCCTGGGATTTCTTTTGAGGGAATGATGCTAAAGCTGAAACTCCAGTACTTTGGCCACCTCGTGCGAAGAGTTGACTCATTGGAGAAGACTCTGATTATGGAAAGGATTGGGGGCAGGAGGAGAAAGGGACGACAGAGGATGAGATGGCTGGATGGCATCACCGACTCAATGGACATGAGTTTGGGTGAACTCCGAGAGTTGGTGATGGACAGGGAGGCCTGGCATGCTGCTATTCCTGGGGTTGAAAAGACTCAGACACGACTGAACAACTGAACTGGTAAGGGTGGTGTCATCTGCATATCTGAGGTTACTGATATTTCTCCTGGCAATCTTGATTCCAGCTTGTGCTTCATCCAGCCCGACATTTCACGTGATGTACTATGCATATAAGTTAAATAAGCAGGGTGACAATATCTAGCCTTGACCTACTCTTTTCCCAATTTGGAATCAATCTGTTGTTCCATGTCAGGTTCTAATTGGACATAAGGGATCTCATAAGGGATCACAATAAATACTGTGGGTGGGACGTGGGGAGGGAAGGAGAGAAGATGTAAGGGATGAAAGAAGGTTGATTGTGCTCACAAAAAGAGAAGGAAGTACTTACAAAAGAAGAGATCTTCAGAGTTCCTTCCATCTCTATGATTCTAGAATATTAGTAACTATGACAAGGAAGCCCGTGGTGAATTACAAAGATTTCAAAGGCAACCAAAAGTCACTCCAAAAACTGATTCAGGCATTCTTGCCCTTCATCATCAATGAAACAGCCCTGCCTTTAAAGATGATTACCAAGGAGTCCCCATTTTTTCAAATACTCACTAAGTCTCCACTATTATGAATCCGGGTAGGGAAAATCCATCAAAACATGAAAATATTCACCCACCAACTCCCAGTTAGTCCCCTTGGGAAGAAAAAAACCCTCCCAACTTAATACCCATGACTGTTTCCACCTATCTAGTTAACACCTTGTCCCTTGGGTGATGTAAAGATTTTGCATAATAAAATTAAAATACTGTACAATGAAAATATATTAGAAAGTAAAACTCAGATCTTCCAACAAAAGAAGGATTTGGACTTTCCTATTACATACATTCCAGTAGAGGTGGGTGTATGTGGCTTTCTTGTCCTTCATCGGCCTAACTCTTCAGGGAGAGCCTGATTGCAAAAAACCTTCACAGCCCTCCCTGTGTAGTCAAATCTTTTATAAACACTTAGGGCACCATGTACTCTTCAGAACAGCATTCACTACTGTTAACATTCTATATTTATTCATGGAATTGTTTAACTATCTCCTCTTGATGACTTTAAGTTCCATGAGGGGACCTTGGGTTTGCTCAACATTCATTGCATCACCAGTGTTTGGCAGAGAGCAGGCATGACATACATACTTTTAGAGCAAATGAATTACATAATGAATTCACAGGAGCAGCATGTTAAACCCAGATGAGATCAGAATGCTTTTTGTTCTTTAAAAAAAAAAAAGTACTAAAAAGCCAAAACAAACCACTCTCAATATGACTTTATATTTCTCAAAAAAAAAAAAAAAAGAGTAGCTACCATTCTTCCCTCAACCATCCTTTTTCATTCTTCTGGCTTAAGCAGATTTTGGTTCTTAAAAAAAAAAAAAAAAAAAAACACACGCTATTTGTGCTTTTAAAAGTAATATAAGAAATACAAGAAAACATTCATGTTTACAACTTCTCTGCAAAAAAGAAGAGTAGAAGACTAGCCCACCAGATTTTAAAACATAGTTAAATAATATCATATATGAAACAAATCGCCAGTCCAGATTCGATGCACGATACTGGATGCTTGGGGCTGGTGCACTGGGAAGACCCAGACGGATGGTACGGGGAGGGAGGGAGGGGGGTTCAGGATAGGGCACACGTGTATACCTGTGGGGATTCATGTTGATGTATGACAAAACCAATACAATATTGTAAAGTAATTAACCTCCAATTAAAATAAATTTATATTAAAAAATAAAAACAAAAAAATCACTTAAAAGCTCACTATAACAATTTATTATCAAAGCAGATAGAAACAGGTAACAAACAGAAAGTACTTAAAATACATAACCAAGTGCATATGTGAAGTTAAGGAAATGGCAACCCACTCCAGTACTCTTTGGAATATCCCACGGACGGAGGAGCCTGGTAGGTTACAGTCCATGGGGTCGCAAAGAGTCGGACATGACTGAGCGACTTCAGTTATTTCAGTTGAAGACAGTATTTAAAATCAGTGAGGAAAAGGAGGGTAATCCATTAAGTTGGACTCAGAGAGGTTAGGTAATTTGCCCAAACACTCATAAGTGGTGGGTCAACGATTCTCTCTGATTTCTAATTATCTTTCTCACTCATAACTCGACCTGTTAAACATTTCGCTATCCTTTTTAAAATCTCCGTACTGACAAGGCTTTTTCTTTTTTTTCTTCCAAGCCTGTGACAGGGCAATCCAAATAGAAGGCATCAATGGATCAGACCACAAAGGCACGCAGGGAGAAAAAGATTAAAAATTAAATGTGGTTAGACCGCCCACCCAGATCGACAGGCCGAATGCAGGCCCGTGGGCGAGTCTAGGACCCCCGGAGGACTTGAGTCTCGGTGGTGGCCTCGCTCGTGTAACGCGGTGCACCAGCAGGTGCACCCAGCCTGCTCGGCGCAGGACCCTCAGGATTCTGCTCGCGCGAGACCGACACCGGGCCTGCGCAGGGAAGACCCCAGAGCCGGTGGGAGGTGGCTTGGGGCGCGCCCGCGGATTGGCCGACACTGCCGACACTGCCGGGTCGGCTGTGGGAAGGTGAACGGCCACCTGCGGGAGCACGCCGGAAGTGACCGGCCACCACTGGCGCGGTGTCTGGGGTGGTGGCCTCGCGCCCAAGGGAGGAATCGGGGCTGAGCGCTGGTGGCCGTGGAGGGGGCCCCGGTCAAGCGGGGACTAGAGGTGCCCTGGAGGTGAGACCACTCCGGGATAGCAGAACTGGGGGCCCCAGGAAGAGAGTTGGGGAGCAGATCTTCGGAGATGGGCGCTGAACCCTCATTTCTCTGTCAGGCGAGTGTATACTTCTAGGTTCTGCTCATCACAACAAAGATTTGGAGTGTCGGACATTAAAGCCCTCGGAGTGTCATAGCTCTCCGGTCTTGGACAGACCCTGTTATAGCTCTGAGATCTTGAACAGACCCTGTTATAGCTCTTAGACAAATCAGCGTTACAGCTCCATGTTTCAGCTCTATTTTATTTAGATAATAACAAGAAAATCCATCCTCGAGATGTGAGGGCATGTCGACTCAAAGACGCAAAGAGAAGAGCGCTCCAGCTCCCCAACACCCCCACCACCACCACCACCTGCCCTATGTAAATTGGGTTAGCCAGGAGTGTTGTCTGTTCTACCTGAGGTCCTCACTCTGGTCCTCGGACCTTCCTTTGTTCTATTTTCGTGGGCTTTTCCCTTTCTTGTCTTTTTAGCCACTGCCATTCTGGAGTCCTTTTTCCTCTTCTAACTACCTCAGTTCAGTCCAGTCACTCAACCGTGTCCAACTCTGCGACACTGTGAATCGCAGCACGCCGGGCCTCCCTGTCCATCACCAACTCCCGGAGTTCACTCAGACTCACGTCCATGGAGTCCGTGATGCCATCCAGCCATCTCATCCTCTGTCGTCCCCTTCTCCTCCTGCCCCCAATCCTTCCCATAATCAGAGTCTTCTCTAATGAGTTAACTCTTCCCATGACGTGGCCAAAGTACTGGAGCTTCAGCTTCAGCATCATTCCCTCCAAAGAAATCCCAGGTTTGATCTCCTTCAGAATGGACTGGTTGGATCTCCTTGCAGTCCAAGGGACTCTCAAGAGTCTTCTCCAACACCACAGTTCAAAAGCATCAATTCTTCGGCACTCAGCCTTCTTCACAGTCCAACTCTCACATCCATACATGACCACTGGAAAAACCATAGCCTTGACTAGATGAACCTTTGTTGGCAAAGTAATGTCTCTGCTTTTGAATATGCTATCTAGGTTGGTCATAACTTTTCTTCCAAGGAGTAAGCGTCTTTTAGTTTCATGGCTGCAGTCACCATCTGCAGTGATTTTGGAGCCCAAGAAAATACACTGTTTCCCCATCTATTTCCCATGAAGTGATGGGACTGGATGCCATGATCTTAGTTTTCTGAATGTTGAGCTTGAAGCCAACTTTTTCACTCTCTTTCACTTTCATCAAGAGGCTTTTTAGTTCCTCTTCACTTTCTGCCATAAGGGTGGTGTCATCTGCATATCTGAGGTTATTGATATTTCTCTCGGCAATCTTGATTCCAGCTTGTGTTTCTTCCAGCCCAGTTTTTCTCATGATGTATTCTGCACAGAAGTTAAATAAGCAGGGTGACAATATACAGCCTTGATGTACTCCTTTCCTTATTTGGAACCAGTCTTGTTCCATGTCCAGTTCTAACTGTTGCTTCCTGACCTGCATATAGGTTTCTCGAGAGGCAAGTCAGGTGGTCTGGTATTCCCATCTCTTTCAGAATTTTCCATAGTTTATTGTGATCCACACAGTCAAAGGCTTTGGCATAGTCAATAAAACAGAAATAGACATTTTTCTAGAACGCTCTTGCTTTTTGATGATCCAGTGGATGTTGGCAATTTGATTTCTGGTTCTTCTGCCTTTTCTAAAACCAGCTTGAACATCTGGAAGTTCCCGGTTCACGTACTGTTGAAGCCTGGCTTGGAGAATTTTGAGCATTACTTTACTAGCGTGTGAGATGAGTGCAATTGTGTGGTAGTTTGAGCATTCTTTGGCATTTCCTTTTGGGGATTGGAATGAAAACTGACCTTTTCCAGTCCTAACCACTAGACCATTCAGGTATGACCTAAATCAAATCCCTTATGATTATGCAGTGGAAGTGAGAAATAGATTTAAGGGACTAGATTTGATAGATAGAGTGCCTGATGAACTGTGGACAGAGTTTGTGACATTGTACAGGAGACAGGGATCAAGACCATCCCCATGGAAAAGAAATGCAAAAAGCAAAATGACTGTCTGAGGAGGCCTTACAAATAGCTGTGAAAAGAGAAGAGAAGAGAAGAGCAAAGGAGAAAAGGAAAGATACAAGCATCTGAATGCAGAGTTCCAAAGAATAGCAAGGAGAAAAGGAAAGTTACAAGCATCTGAATGCAGAGTTCCAAAGAATAGCAAGAAGAGATAAGAAAGCCTTCCTCAGCGATCAATGCAAATAGAGGAAAACAGCAGAATGGGAAAGACTAGAGATCTTCAAGAAAATTAGAGATACCAAGGGAACATTTCATGCAAAGATGGGCTCGATAATGGACAGAAATGGTATGGACCTAACAGAAGCAGAAGATATTAAGAAGAGGTGGCAAGAATACACAGAAGAACTATACAAAAAATATCTTCACCACCAAGATAATCACAATGGTGTGATCACTCACCTAGAGCCAGACATTCTGGAATGTGAAGTCAAGTGGGCCTTAAGAAGCATCACTACAAACAAAGCTAGTGGAGGGGATGGAATTCCAGTTGAGCTATTTCAAATCCTGAAAGATGATACTATGAAAGTGCTGCACTCAATTCTAACTACCTAACATCTCCAAAAGGGAGAGAGTTTGCAGCTTTCAGGACCTAGGCGCCGGATGGGTGCCGTCAGGACTTCTAAGCCCTTGGCCCTCATTTTGGTCTCAGCACGCCCCACCCATCCCCATCTTCAACTCCCCTCCTCCGCCGTGTCCCCTTTTTACTTTCTGTTCCAGTTCTCTCCTGTGAGTTCTGCAAACCACATCTCTCCCAGGCCCAGAATCAACCCCCAGGCATGAACTGACCTTGTTCCTTGTCCAGTGCTGTGTCAAGTGCATTTGTAGATGTAACTTCAAGTACAAGATTGGGTTTCTATGCTCCAGGAGAACAGACAGCCCTGTTGGGAAGACTAGACTGAACCACAGGAATAAACTGTATGGTTCAGACATGTTCTGATACCTGATCTAAAATGTTCATACTGTTGGAGCTCAGAGAAGGAGGGACTTGGGCTGGTCTCTTCTTTGTGAAGGTCTGTATAGTTTTTAGGTATAGCTTCAAAAGTCATTTTCTTTGGCTAGCCTCTCTCTTTAAACTGTTGGCCATATCTCACTTTAAACTGTTCATCTTTTTAGCTTGTTTAGTTAAACAAGGGTCTGTTTCACAAGCACTTACTACCTGGCTTCGTGTCTAAGTCTTCCAGGCTCCTAGGCAGGGACTCTTGTCTTATGCAGTAGTGAAGTTGCTCAGTCGTGTCCGACTCTTAGCGATCCCATAGACTGTAGCCTACCAGGCTCCTCCATCCATGGAATTTTCCAGGCAAGAGTACTGGAGTAGGTTGCCATTTCCTTCTCCAGGGGATCTTCCCGACCCAGGGATCAAAACCAGGTCTCCCGTATTGCAGGCAGATGCTTTACCGTCTGAGCCACCAGGGAAGCCCCTCTTGTCTTGTGTAGCATCATCTAATGCATGAATAAAAATTTAAAGGATTGAAATAATAATAATAAGGATTGAAATAGTAGCAGGTACTAACTAAAGTGAGCCTGAAACAGTAGAAGGTATTTGTGTAAGTCAGAGATAGTAAAAGTTTGGCCCCTGGGCCAGATTACTTTGTAGACACTTTTCTTTTCTTTCTTTTTTTTTTTTTTTTTCTGTTTTTTTCTGGCCTCACCCTGCAGCTTGTGGGGATCTTGGTTTCTGACCAGGGATTGAACTCCAGCCATAGCAGTGGAAGTGCCAAGTCCTAACCACTTGACCATCAGGGAGTTCCCTCTAGACAAATTTTCTTAACTCATGCTGTTTGTTTTTACTTGAACTAGTGGACAATATTTTAAAATCAGAAAATTTCTTTCACATCCACTCACTCACATGTCTGGGTTTTTAGCATCTCTTGGAAAATCAGAAGATGTGGCCAAACAGGACCCATGCATCTGTATGGTACAATTAGCAGGAACTGAGTAGCAGTTCCCTCCTTTAGACTCAGTGTAAGATTTTCAGATACCCAGTCCCCACTAATCATTGTCTCCCAGACATTGAAGCAAAGTACCAGCTGTCATTTACCACCTAGTTTATGTCACTCATTCTAATGAACTACTTGGCCTTTTGCTGCATTTGATCTTGATGTAGATGAAGGGAGAGTAGGAAGGAGCACACGTAGGAGAGTCAGGCAAAGGGACAGAATGGGAAGAAGCCTAGTATATGGGAATGTTAGGATTTGAGAGCATAGGTTTGCTCTTCAGGAATCATAGAGCGGGGCTATTGCTATGGGTTAAATTGTACCCCCCCAAAAGGATATGTTGAGGTCTTAGCCCCTCATGCCTCAGAAGGTGACCTTATTTGGAAACAGGGTCATTGCAGATGTAGCTGGGTAAGATGAGGTTATGCTGGAGTAGAATGGGCCCCTACTTCAATATGACCAGTGTCCTTATAAGAAGATGGCCAAATGAAGAGACAGAATGCAATGTGAAGATGGAGGCATACACTGGAGTACTACATCTGCAAAGCAAGGAACAAAAGGATTGCCTGCTGTCACCAAAAGCTAGGAGAGAGACCTGGACCAGTTACCCCTAGGAGCCTTCAGGAGGAAGCCACCCAGGCAACACCTTCCTTTCAGACTTCTAACTTCCAGAACTGTAAGAGAATAAACTCCTGTTGTTTCAAGTCACCTGGTTCATGGGATTTTGTTATGGCAGCCCTAGGATATAATCCAGCTCTGTGAGTCAACGAGAAGCTATTATTTCCTTTAATGGGTGATAGAAGAAATCATTATAGATTTTTGCTCATTGGTGTTAGCCATGCCTTAGAAAATTATTTCATTTGACAGTGTTCTCAGCACTGATTGGAGCCAGAAAACATGTTTAGAGATTTTACAAGAATCCAAGCATGGAGTGAGAACATTTTGAGTTAAGATGGAGTTGGAGCAGTTTTCAGAATTAGGGATAGAGATGTCCACAATGACTACACCAGTGCTTCTCAGATTGTAGCAAAGCTAATGAATCACCTGAAGCGTGAGCTGGGTGAGCACAGATTGCTGGGCCCCTCCCCAACAGACTGATCCAGTGGGTCTTGGCCATGCTTCAGAATTTGCATTTTACCAAGCTCCTGGGTGAGGCTGATATTGCTGCTGTATGGATCACATTTTTGGTAAACTACTGTGTTTCTGGCTTAGAAAAGTACAAGCCCCATTAGGGGCTTCTTCACCAGAGTATCCCAGGGCCTGAAACAGTGACTGGACACTGTAGGCTCACTGTTGCTGGTGCTGCTGCTAAGTCACTTCAGTCATGTCCAACTCTGTGCGACCCCATAGATGGCAGCCCACCAGGCTCCCCAATCTGGGATTCTCCAGGCAAGAACACTGCAGTGGGTTGCCATGTCCTTCTCCAATGCATGAAAGTGAAAAGTGAATGTAAAGTCTCTCAGTTTTGTCCGACTCTTCATGACCCCATGGACTGCAGCCTACCAGGCTCCTCCGTCCATGGGATTTTCCGGGCAAGAGTACTGGATTGGGTTGCCACTGTAGGCATGTTAAATATTTATTCAGTGAAAACTAGTCATTTGGGCAGAAACAGCTGTAAGAAGGGGGAATACATTTAGAAGCAAAATGATGAGCTCATTTTTATGCATTTGATTCTTCTTGACTATCAGTAAGACATTGGACTGGAGATGAATTGTGAATATAGGCCACAGTGTAAGTGAGAGGTTGGAGTTTTAGATTTATGATTCATTTTAGACAAAGGTGATCACTGAAGCCAGAGTTGATATGGTCATTGAGAAACAGAATATAAAAGGGGAGGACTAGGAGCTGAGCCTTAGTAACACCAACATAATGGCTGGAAAAGCTGAAAGGGTAAAGACAATGAAAAAGTAGAGTGGGTAGAGTATTGTGCATTATGGAAGCCAATGGAGACAAGAATTTCAGGAATTATTTAGTCAAGGGGAAGGGGGAAGAGAGATAACCTACTATTCACTTATTCAATGATTTTTAATTGAGCACCCACTATGGCCCAGGTAGTGGGCCAACACTGCACAAAATAAAGACCCCACCCCCATGGAGCTTACACTCTTAGGAGGCTTACACTGTAGTGATGTGTGGCTTTCTGTACATTGGAGTGGGTTTTTGGTTTTTACTCTGCCATGCAGCTTACAGGATCTTAGTTCCTCAACCAGGCCACAGCTGTGAAAGTGCCAAGTCCTAACCACTGGACTTGGAATTCCCAGGGTGGTTTTGTTTGTTTGTTTGTTTTTAATGTGTACAATAACACTTTGGAATAAGTGATATTTCTGTTTTACATTTGCAGAAATGATAGTTGGAGGAGATGAAGAAGCTAGGACTCTAACTTGGCTCTGCTGGCTTCTAAGCCCTGTTCTTTTCAGAACCCTGCAGGTCAGGATGCAACAGTTAGAACTGGACATGGAACAACAGACTGGTTCCAAATAGGAAAAGGAGTATGTCAAGGCTGTATATTGTCACCCTGCTTATTTAACTTATATGCAGAGTACATCATGAGAATTGCTGGGCTGGAAGAAGCACAAGCTGGAATCAAGATTACTGGGAGAAATATCAATAACCTCAGATATGCAGATGACACCACCCTTATGGCAGAAAGTGAAGAGGAACTAAAAAGCCTCTTGATGAAAGTGAAAGTGGAGAGTGAAAAAGTTGGCTTCAAGCTCAACATTCAGAAAACAAAGATCATGGCATCTGGTCCCATCACTTCATGGGAAATAGATGGGGAAACAGTGGAAACAGTGTCAGACTTTATTTTTTTGGACTCCAAAATCACTGCAGATAGTGACTGCAGCCATGAAACTAAAAGACGCTTACTCCTTGGAAGAAAAGTTATGACCAACCTAGATAGTATATTGAAAAGCAGAGACATTACTTTGCCAACAAAGGTCCATCTAGTCAAGGCTATGGGTTTTCCAGTAGTCATGTATGGATGTGAGAGTTGGACTGTGAAGAAAGCTGAGCGCCGAAGAATTGATGGTTTTGAACTGTAGTGTTGGAGAAGACTCTTGAGAGTCCCTTGGACTGCAAGGAGATCCAACCCGCGTGGAAACACCTGGACCCGAACCCCTCCCACAGTAGGCCTGGGTCCTAGGTTGAAAGGAAAGGCAAGAGTGGAGCTGAGGCCAGGAAGGCGCCAGTCATATCTCCCACACTCCCACAGCCTGCTCCTTCCTGGGCAGTAATGCTCAAAGCTAGGAAAGTCTTGGCAAGGCTCACCAAGGGCAGAGCAGCATCTTGGAGATCAGCCCTGGGATTTCTTTGGAAGTAATGATGCTAAAGCTGAAACTCCAGTACTTTGGCCACCTCATGCAAAGAGTTCACTCATTGGAAAAGACTCTGATGCTAGGAGGGATTGGGAGAAGGAGGAGAAGGGGATGACAGAGGATGAAATGGCTGGATATCATCACCGACTCGTTGGACATGAGTCTGAGTGAACTCTGGGAGTTGGTGATGGACAGAGAGGCCTGGTGTGCTGCGATTCATGGGGTCGCAAAGAGTCGGACATGACTGAGTGACTGAACTGAACTGAACTGAACTGAAGCTGCCTCTAAGCTGTAATCACCAGGGTCACTTTTCTGCTTTAGATACTAATTATATACTGATGATTCCAAAATCTGTGTGTCCATTCTAGATTTTCCTCCTGGGTTCCTGACCTGCTGATCTATCAGCTTCTCAGAAGTTTCCTCTTGGATACCTCACAGGTAAGTCAAATATGACATGTCTGAAGTGGAATTCACCAGCTCCTCCCCCTCACCCCCACTCTTTCACTCCCACTACCCAGTTTTCTTTTTGTAACTTTAAACTTTTTATTTTATATTGGGGTATAGCCAATTAACAATGTTCTGGTAGTTTCATGTGAACAGCAAAGGGAGTGAGCCATATATATACATCTAACCATTCTCCCTCAAATCCCTCTTCAGTCCAGTCTGGCACATAACATTGAGCAGAGTTCCATGTACTATACAATAGGTCTTTGTTGATTATCCATTTTAAATATAGCAGTGTTAGTGTACCTGTTCTTAATTTATCATATCTTGACTCCAAATCTACCCTTCTTTGCTTTGCTTATGTTACTAGATCTGAACTATCTCCTTTGCCAGCTGGTACAAGACTTATATTTTGTCAACAGAGGTTGCTGGAGGGAAATGCAAGGCCATAGGAAAAGGAAGGGAACTTCTTTTGCTGGTGCTGGTGTGCTATTTATTTATTGGTGTGGTTGCCAGCAGATCAGCTAGGGTGAGTGGCACTCACTCTAGTGGTTGCTTCCTGCTGGCCTGGACACAAGGCCTAGCAGGTTCCTACCCCATCAAACAGGCCATTTCCAGCTCCAGACTGCCCACCCCCCTCCAGTAAATTCTTCCACCACCCTGCAGGCCACTCCTACACACCAGCTCCAGCCTGCACCCCAGTAGGTTTCTTCTCCATCAATAGAGTGTGTGTTCCTTTGATAGCCACAATCCCTCTGAAAAATGTCTAAGTCTCAGTGGGAAAGAGGGAAGAGCCAGCAGGGAAGAGTCTTCTTCTAAGTTCCTTGTTCTTCCCTCTACCTCCCTCTTAAGACTTTCTGGTGTAGGAAAGAGGTGAAATTTGTATTTTAGGAATTATAGAGTGGTCTGCTTATCATTTCAGATTCTGAGACCAGGAGTAAGATAAAAGATTGGAAGTCAAAGATGAAAATTTCAGAAGAAAAAGATTCAGCAAGGACTGTATCAGAAAGACTCCAAAGACAGATCTCCAAGGAATGTGGGTTATTTGAAATTGATGATCCTGAGGACAGGTTATTGAGGTACTGGGTATGCTCCTTAGATGATACAGTGAGACATCCCTCTTCCCAAGAGAGAGGTATCAGGGAAGTGAATGTGATCCCCCAAAAATATGATTGCAGGAGAGAGAGACCATGGATGTAAGGAAAGAGAAAAAAATCCTTTCTGCAGGAGGAAGATCCCACAGATATGAAGTCTGTGGTCAGAGCTTCAAACAAAAGTCAGAAGTAACTCAACATCAGAAAACTGATAATGTAAAGAAAACCTATGAATGTAAGGAATGTGGAAAAACTTTCAATCGAAGCTCAAACCTGATTATACATCAGAGAATTCATACAGGAAAGAAACCATATGTATGTAGTGAATGTGGAAAATACTTTAATCAAAGTTCAAATCTCATTATACATCAGAGACTTCATACAGGAAAGAAACCTTATATGTGTCATGAATGTGGAAAAGACTTCAATCAGAGCTCCAACCTGGTTCGACATAAGAGAATTCATAATGGTGAGAATCCTTATGAATGTAAAGAGTGTGGGAAGGCCTTCAAAGGGAGCTTGAACCTTGTCCTGCACCAGAGAATTCACACTGGAGAGAAGCCATATGTATGCAATGAATGAGGGAAGGCCTTCAGTCAAAGCTCAGATCTTGTTATTCATCACAGAACTCACACTGGAGAGAAAGCCTATGAATGTTATGAATGTGGACAGACTTTCAGTCAAAGCTCACACCTGGTCACACATCAGGGAATTCATACTGGAGAGAAACCCTTCAAGTGCAGCAACTGTGAAAAGACCTTCAGGCAGTGTTCCCGCCTCACTGAACACCAGAGACTCCACAGTGGGGAGAGACCCCATGAATGTTGCAAATGTGGGAAATCCTTCAGTGGATGCACAGCCTTTCTGAAACAGCAGAGGCTACACACTGGCAAGGAACTTGAATGTGAAAAAGCCTGTACTTCTGACCTGGATCTTATCCAACAACAGAATGCACAGGGAAGAAAAATATATGAATGTACTAAGGGTGGAAAATCTTTCCAAGGAAGTTCAGATCGGCATTGGATACCTCACACTGGAGAGAAACCCTATGAATGCAGTGAATGTGGGAAAGCCTTTGGCCAAAGGTCGCACCTTATGACACATCAGAAAATTCACACTGGAAAGAAACCCTATCAGTGCAATGAATGTGGGAAAGCCTTCCAGCTCCTCATCCAACATCACAGAATCCAGTGGCGAGAAACCTTGTGAATGTAAGGAATTCGGAAAAGCCTTCATCTGGCACACAGCTTTTCTCAAGCATCAGAGACTTCATACTGGAGAGAAACTAAAGGAAGTTGGGAAAACATTCAGCAAGTAAAAATTGCTTAGAGAAGAGCAGAGAATTCACCAAGAAGAGAAAGCTTATCATTGCAGTCAGTGTGGTAGAACTTTTCGAGGCAGCTCAGACCTCACCCGACATCAGGTAACTCACTCAGGAGAGAAACGCTATGAATGTAAGGAATGTGGGAAAACTTTCAATCAGAGCTCAGATCTTATGAAACATCACAGAATTCATAATGGAGAAAAACCTTATGTGTGCAATAAATGTGGGGAATCTTTTAGGGACAGCTCAGATCTCAATAAACAGCACTGTGTTCACACTGGTGAGAAACCCTATGAATGCCCTGAGTGTGAGAACGCCTTCTGCCAGACCTTACACCTTGTTAGTCACCAGAGAATTCACACTGGAGAGAAAGCCTTTGAATGTAGCCACTGTGGGAAGGCCTTCAGCAGGTACACAGCTTTTCTTAAACATCAGAAACTTCACACTGGAAAGGAGCTTGGGGGAACACAAGAGAGTCCTTAAATATGATTTACTCTAATAGGAAACAGAAACCTAATAAATATAGAAAAAGCTTGATGGAGACCACGTCTTATTGCACTGTAAAGGGTTTTTATTGCTGAAAACCATTTGAAAGTAGGAAAACATTAGAAGAGCCCTAATGGATGGAAAACATGTAAGTGTAATGTGGGCAAGCTCTTGGACATAATCACCTTTTCTCTGCTTCATATCTGAAACTGGCATATGATCCAGAGGATACAATTACTTGAGAATGTTTCAGGGGATTTCCATTGTTGTTAACATCATTAGAAATCACTTTGCCAACAGTCCCCAAACTAACTTCTTCATGGAAGGAGCCATTTCAATCTTGACTACCTAGTCTAGTGACAAGTATAAATCTGCTTTAAGTACTTTAGGGTGATTAAATTTCTCTGGGACGAGTTCTTCCTATTAGATATATATTTTATACATATTCCCCTTTTATCTCCTTATATGCTTATGCATATGTGATATACTAATTAGAATGAACCATTAATTGAGAGGAAACAAAAACTAATAGAAATGGCTTAACAACAGGAAAGCTGAAAGCCAGGATACAAGAGCCAAGTGAAGTGTTCCCCAGAGAAAGAATGATAATGACTAGTAGTATCAGGAAATGAAAGAGCAAAGCAAAGGACAGTGGGTGTTGGAAATAAGACTAGACTGAGTGCCAGGGCAGAGCATTTCGGTGACCTGAGTTCATCGGAATTAAAGCAACAACTTTGAAAGGTGAAGTGATTAGAGGAGAGTGGTTTTCTCTTGAACCAGAGCTTTGTAATTATTTGAGAATTGGAAACTCTAAGCAGAACTCTGAAAGAGATTAGTCATCTTTAATCTGATAACTGATATTGGTAATCAGGCCCCACCTATCTGTGTAGTCAAACACAACTGTCAAATATTTCTTATACCATGAACTATTGATAGATTGTATATGAACTTACACATAACAGCAGACAAGAAAGTTACCGATTGGGACACTGTAAGGTGAGAATTTCAACCTATATCTTTCCTCAGTGGGAATAGCTTGTGACATGCACAGAGGGGATCAGTGGTTCTCAACTGGGGTGATTTTTGCTTCCCAGGGGGCATTTGGCAATGTCCTAGAGACATTTTGGTTGTCACAACTGGGAAGAAAATATTGGCATCTAAAAAGCAGTAATGTTGCTAAATATCTTACAATACGTAGCTCGCTCTACCCCCAAAAAGAATTATCTGACCCTAAGTGTCAAACAGTGCCCTGGTTGAGAAGCCCTGCCCTTGGATATTTATAACACCAGTCACCAGGGGCCATTTAAGGAAGCATTTCAGTGTGATATGGGTAGTGGCAGTGCATCCCAATGGGAACCCAGAGTCTGATAGAAAACTAGTTTGATGAACTACTTCAGGAGAAGCAGTGTGGTGTAATGGAGGGGACACAGATGTGGGTTTGAATCCCAGTAGGACATGTTGGCCTCAGGACCTGGAACAAATTATGTAACCTTTCTGATCCTTATTTTCCTCACTAATAAAATGGCAATAAAATAATCTACCTCCTGGTGTAACTGTGAGCTTTAAATGAGAAAACTGAAATCTACTCTTGACACACAGAAGGGCATCTTGAGCTTTAACCATTTTAAACAGAAGATGAAGTATTTACAAGGAAAATAAAAGATGTGTAAGAATACAGTGCTGTGTTGTACCTAGTGTAAAGAAGATAACTCCTTAAAGTTAAAAGCACTGGGGGCTAGGGCTCCTCCATAAGGGCATCCTGAACAGTAGTGGGATGTCTTAAAGTGGAGAAGCCCATCCACACCATCCCTGAAAGCTGGCTAAGGGGAATCCCTGGAAGTCCAGTGATTAGGGCCCGGTTTTTTTTCACTGCCTTGGGCTCAGATTCAATCCCTGATCCCCACAAACCACATGGTGCAGCCAAAAACTCTTCCTCGTGCCATTGAGGTCCCTCTCTCAACACACTATCAAATCTACCAAACACACTAGTGACATTGGTCACTAAATCTACTCCTTATTTGGCTTCTTTTCTTCAACTCATTTCCTCACTGAAGTAGAATGGGTTTGAATGTAGCAGTGAGAATGTTGAAAACAGAGCAGGTACTTGAGAAATCTGTATGCAGGTCAAAAAGCAACAGTTAGAACTGGACATGGAACAACAGACTGGTTCCAAATAGGAAAAGGAGTACATCAAGGCTATATATTGTCACCCTGCTTATTTAACTTATATGCAGAGTACATCATGAGAAACGCTGGGCTGGAAGAAACACAAGCTGGAATCAAGATTGCCGGGAGAAATATCAATAACCTCAGATATGCAGATGACACCACCCTTATGGCAGAAAGTGAAGAGGAGCTAAAGGGCCTCTTGATGAAGATGAAAGAGGAGAGCGAAAAAGTTGGCTTAAAACTCAACATTCAGAAAACAAAGATCATGGCATCCAGTCCCATCACTTCATGGGAAATAGATGGGGAAGCAGTGGAAACAGTGTCAGACTTTATTTTGGGCTCCAAAATCACTGCAGATGGTGACTGCAGCCATGAAATTAAAAGACGCTTACTCCTTGGAAGAAAAATTATGACCAACCTAGATAGTATATTCAAAAGCAGAGACATTACTTTGCCGACTAAGGTCCGACTAGTCAAGGCTATGGTTTTCCAGTGGTCATGTATGGATGTAAGAGTTGGACCGTGAAGAGGGCTGAGCACTGAAGAATTGATGCTTTTGAACTGTGGTGTTGGAGAAGGCTCTTGAGAGTCCCTTGGACTGCAAGGAGATCCAACCAGTCCATTGTGAAGGAGATCAGCCCTGGGATTTCTTTGGAAGGAATGATGCTAAAGCTGAAGCTCCAGTACTTTGGCCACCTCATGTGAAGAGTTGACTCATTGGAGAAGACTCTGATGCTGGGAGGGGTTGGGGGCAGGAGGAGAAGGGGACGACCGAGGATGAGATGGCTGGATGGCATCACGGACTCGATGGACGTGAGTCTGAGTGAACTCCGAGAGGTGGTGATGAACAGGGAAGCCTGGCTGCTGTGATTCATGGGGTCGCAAAGAGTGGAACACGACTGAGTGACTGAACTGAACTGAATTGAATATGTTGATGTCCCTTGGCTGCAGCTACAGTACAAGTCATTTCATATTTCAGTTTCTGAATCTCTGATGAAATAAAGATTTGGAAGAACTTTCTTCCTATGTCTGAAGTTGAGAAGACTCAATCAGTTCAGTTCAGTCGCTCAGTCGTGTCCGACTCTTCACAACCCCATGAATCGCAGCACGCCAGGCCTCCCTGTTCATCACCATCTCGGAGTTCACTCAGACTCACGTCCATCGAGTCAGGGATGCCATCCAGCCATCTCATCCTCGGTCGTCCCCTTCTCCTCCTGCCCCCAACCCTCTCAGCATCAGAGTCTTCTCCAATGAGTCAACTCTTCGCATGAGGTGGCCAAAGTACTGGAGCTTCAGCTTTAGCATCATTCCTTCCGAAGAAATCCCAGGGCTGATCTCCTTCACAATGGACTGGTTGGATCTCCTTGCAGTCCAAGGGACTCTCAAGAGCCTTCTCCAACACCACAGTTCAAAAGCATCAGTTCTTCGGTGCTCAGCCTTCTTCACAGTCCAACTCTCACATCCATACATGACCACTGGAAAACCATTGCCTTGACTAGTCGGACCTTAGTCGGCAAAGTAATGTCTCTGCTTTTGCATATGCTATCTAGGTTGGTCATAACTTTTCTTCCAAGGAGTAAGCATCTTTAATTTCATGGCTGCAGTCACCATCTGCAGTGATTTTGGAGCCCAAAATAAAGTCTGACACTGTTTCCACTGCTTCCCCATCTATTTCCCATGAAGTGATGGGACTGGATGCCATGATCTTCGTTTTCTGAATGTTGCGCTTTAAGCCAACTTCTTCACTCTCCTCTTTCACCTTCATCAAGAGGCCCTTTAGCTCCTCTTCACTTTCTGCCATAAGGGTGGTGTCATCTGCATATCTGAGGTTATTGATATTTCTCTCGGCAGTCTTGATTCCAGCTTGTGTTTCTTCCAGCCCAGCGTTTCTCATGATATACTCTGCATATAAGTTAAATAAGCAGGGTGACAATATACGGCCTTGATGTACTCCTTTTCCTATTTGGAACCAGTCTGTTGTTCCATGTCCAGTTCTAACTGTTGCTTCCTGACCTGCATACAGATTTCTCAAGAGGCAGGTCAGGTGGTCTGGTATTCCCATCTCTTTCAGAATTTTCCACAGTTGATTATGATCCACACAGTCAAAGGTTTTGGCATAGTCAATAAAGCAGAAATAGATGTTTTTCTGGAACTCTCTTGCTTTTCCCATGATCCAGCAGAGGTTGGCAATTTGATCTCTGGTTCCTCTGCCTTTTCTAAAACCAGCTTGAACATCAGGAAGTTCACGGTTGATGTATTGCTGAAGCCTGGCTTGGAGAATTTTGAGCATTACTTTACTAGCATGTGAGATGAGTGCAATTGTGCGGTAGTTTGAGCATTCTTTGGCATGGCCTTTCTTTGGAATTGGAATGAAAACTGACCTTTTCCAGTCCTGTGGCCACTGCTAAGTTTTCCAAATTTGCTGGCATATAGAGTGCAGCACTTTCACAGCATCATCTTTCAGGATTTGAAACAGCTCAACTGGAATTCCATCACCTCCACTAGCTTTGTTCGCAGTGATGCTTTCTAAGGCCCACTTGACTTCACATTCCAAGATGTCTGGCTCTAGATGATTGATCACATCATCATGATTATCTGGGTCTTGAAGATCTTTTTGTGCAGTTCTTCCATGTATTCTTGCCACCTCTTCTTAATATCTTCTGCTTCTGTTAGGTCTATACCATTTCTGTCCTTTATCGAGCCCATCTTTGCATGAAATGTTCCCTTGATATCTCTAATTTTCTTGAAGAGATCTCTAGTTTTTTCCCATTCTGTTCTTTTCCTCTATTTCTTTGCATTGATCGCTGAAGAAGGCTTTCTTATCTCTTCTTGCTAGTCTTTGGAACTCTGCATTCAGTTGCTTGTATCTTTCCTTTTCTCCTTTGCTTTTCGCCTCTCTTCTTTTCACAGCTATTTGTAAGGCCTCCCCAGACAACCATTTTGCTTTTTTGCATTTCTTTTCCATGGGGATAGTCTTGATCCCTGTCTCCCGTACAATGTCACGAACCTCATTCCATAGTTCATCAGGCACTCTATCAGATCTAGGCCCTTAAATCTATTTCTCACTTCCACTGTATAATCATAAGGGATTTGATTTAGGTCATACCTGAATGGTCTAGCGGTTTTCCCTACTTTCTTCAATTTCAGTCTGAATTTGGCAATAAGGAGTTCATGATCTGAACGACAGTCAGCTCCTGGTCTTGTTTTTGTTGATTGTATAGAGCTTCTCCATCTTTGGCTGCATAGAATATAATCAGTCTGATTTCGGTGTTGACCATCTGGTGATGTCCATGTGTAGAGTCTTCCCTTGTGTTGTTGGAAGAAGGTGTTGAGAAGACTAGACGACCTAAAATTCTGGTCAGCCATGTACATGAGTTAAACCTATTGTGAAGAAGACCTTAAACAACTGGGGACAAATTTGGAAGGACTGGTTTGTCTGTCTCTGGAGTTTTGTTAGAATCTTGGGTATAATGATTTCTCCTGATTACCTCTGAAGAGTACCCATGCATTTTTGGATGTGTGATCAAGGAGACTGTACCCCCACCCCACCCTCAATGTGCTTTCTTTCCTTTTAGCATAAAGAATCTCTGGATCAAATCTGGCAGCACCTTGAGATCCTGAGGGTGAAAGTGAATAAGGCTTCTCTCAGCCTTGGTTTTCCATTACTGTTCTAGTTGTCTTGGAACTGTTCACCTTTTTAACCCATCGTGTACACCACTACTTGATTTTCTTCAAATACTGCTTTTATCATCTCACACACAAATGCAAACTCACATTCAAAAAGGAGCCACTGGCTGCCCATTTTACTAAAGTGAAAGTTCTTGGTTTGGCATTTAATATGCTCTCTCATACTGACTTGTCTCTCACTTCTTGAAAGCTCCCAGTTTGAGGCCTGGTCTAATTACTGTCCCTAAACAGCTAACAGCTAATGCATTGTCCTAACTCTTATCTCAGGTTGTCTTGATCCCCTGAAGCTTTCAGAGTCCCTATCACTTAAAATAACTTTTTTCTTTAAACACGGACATATCTGACAGGTTCTGATGAACACACACTCAATTCTTTAAAGAAAAATGCCTTAGCACTTTTTCCCCCTCATTGTTTATTGTAAGCAAAATTCAAGCACTGAAGCATGGCTTGTTTGAACAAACCAAAGTCCTTTGTTCCTCCGGCCTCAGAGCTTACAAGAAGCCATCATTACACTGTAAATCTTTTATGTATATTCTCTTGTTTTCTTTACACTTCCTACACATTTAGCTTTTTGAAAGCAGGGAGCTATGTTTTTGTATCCCCTCACCTGTAGTCCAGACCTAGTTTTACATAAATAATTTTTTTTCAATAAATGTTTGAATGAACATGCATGTTTGTAATTTTCTAGTTTTGTGTTGGTTGTTGAAAACTATAGTCATAATAAAAGCACAGTATGTGTAATTTCTCTTCTTTTCTTTCCACTCTAGATATAGCCATAAACTAGTCAGTATAGAAAAAATTCAGGTTAAATTATATTTTGCTTGGTCAAAGTATCTGTTTTGAATTGGTGACTGGTTTCTAGTTAAGTGTTTTGGGGGAGGGGAAGGTGGCAGGTTTGGCCACACCTCACTGGGCTTGTGGAATCTTAGTACCCCACCAGGGATGGCACTCGGTCCAGGCAGTGAAAGCACCAGAGTCCTAACCATTGGACCTTCAGCGAATTCCTCCTAGTTAAGTATTTTAGTGATTCCCATTTGAAATGTTGTTTGCCAGAAAATGGTACTTCATGTTATATCTAAAAGTAATTGCTCTCTAGCATTTTCCTGAGATCTTGTACCCCCAGAATTGGGTTGTTTTATACACATCTAGCTGGTGCACACAATTTTGGTAATTTATATTTTGCTAAAAGATCATTTCATCTAGATTTTTCAGTATCCTACCCTAAAGCTGAGTGAAATGGTCTCTAATTCTTTTCATCTCTTCTGATTCTGTTGTTATGTTTTATTTCTCATTCCAATTCTTAGTTTTTCTTGTTCTTAATCAAGCACTAAACAAATTTATCTATTTTGCTGCTCTTTTCAAGGAAATTAACATTTGAATTTATCCCTTCTACTATTTTTAAATTTGTTTTTTATCTTTACTGATTCACTCTTCTTTGCTTCTTTAGGTTTATTTCACTATGCTTTTAAAGTTTCTTAAGATTAGTTTTAAATTGTTTTATATCTGTTGTCATTAACAGGGGATGTAGTTGTTGTTACTCTTTAGTTGCTCAGTTGTGTCCAACTCTTTGCAACCCTATGGACTGCAGCAAGCCAGGCTTCCCTGTCCTTCACTATCTCCCAGAGCTTGCTCAAACTCATGTCCATTGAATCAGTTATGCCATCCAACCATCTCATCTTCTGTCATCCGCTTCTGCTTCCAGGCTTCAATCTTTCCCAATGTCAGAGTCTTTTCTAGTGAGTCGGCTCTTCACATCAGGTGGCCAAAGTATTGCAGCTTCAGCATCAGTTCTTCAATGAATATTCAGGACTGATTTCCTTTAGGATTGACTGGTTTGATCTCCTTGCTGTCCAAGGGACTCTCAAGAGTCTTCTCCAACACCACCGTTCAAAAGCATCAGTTCTTTGGTGCTCAGCCTTCTTTATGGTCCAACTCTCACATCCATACATGACCGCTGGAAAAACCATAGTTTTGACTAGACAGAACTTTGTTGGCAAAGAGATGTCTCTGCTTTTTAATACTCTGTCTAGGTTGGTCATAGCTTTTCTTCCAAGGAACAAGTGTCTTTTAATTTCAGAGCTGCAGTCACAATCTACAGTGATTTTATGGTGTACATTTTCAAGTATGGCTGTTGCTAAGTCCCATAGATTTTACCATGAAGTGTTCTCTTTATTGCCTTATAGGTGCTTTGCAATTTTGCTTTTGATTTCCTTTTTTGATCCAGTTGGATTCTTTTCTTTCTAGGATTCATACTAGTTTGCTCATTCTGTTTTTTGTCATGTTACTTTTGATGCTCTACTGTTCTTTTCCATTCTCATAATGGTTACCTTTCTTTCCCGAGAACTCATAATCAGACACGGTTGTTATTACTGGGAAAGCAGATAGCAGTAATTTCCTCTATCAACAAGTCCTTTTCCCCCACTCCAATTAATTACATCCTTAGATTTCATTTTTCTTCTCACCAGGAATTGTTTTTATTTACTGATGGACATGCATAGGCCTTTTCAAATTGTTCACTGGGTGACAAACCTAGACAACATATTAAATAGTGGAGACATCACTTTGCCGACAAAGGTCTGTACAGTCAAAGCTATGGTTTTTCCAGTGGTCATGTATAGATGTGAGAGCTGGACCACAAAGAAGGCTGAGCGCTGAAGAACTGATGCTTTTGAACTGTGGTATTGGAGAAGGCTCTTGAGAGTCCCTTGGACAGCAAGGAGATCAAACCAGTCAATCCTAAAAGAAATCAACCCTGAATATTCATTGAGGGACTGATGCTGAAGCTGAAGCTCCAATACTTTGGCCAGCTGATGCAAAGAGCCAACTCATTGGAAAAGACGCTGGTGCTGGGAAAGATTGAAGAAGAGGGTGACAGAGGATGAGATAAGAGGATGGCATCATCGACTCATCAGTGGACATGAGTTTGAGCAAGCTCTGGGAGATAGTGAAGGACAGAGAAGCCTGGCATGCTGCAGTCCATGGGATAGCAAAAAGTTGGACAGGACTGAGCAACGGAATAACAACACTTTCTCCTTAAGGGTAACTTCTTTCTCCGGCTGTGCCCCTCTAATCAGGTCCGGGAAGATTTAAGTGGAAAACAGAAGGTAGAGGAGGAAAGGATGCAAAGAGGCCACGCACAGGGTGGAACTTCCCGGCCATTTCTATCAGCTTGGGCAGGACCCTGGATGCACAACTGAACAGAGAAGCAAGTCACGCCAATCTTTAGGTAAAAGTTCGGCCCACACCTGCCCCACCCACTCCAGGACTGCAATTCCCAGAGCCCTCCGCGACAGGGGAGGCCTTGGGTGCGCAGGCTCACACCTGCCCTCCCTGGTTAGCTGGCAGCGTGAGCTGCGCAAAAGTGGCTAGGTGTAAGCTCTGAGTCCTCTAAGGGGAAGCTTAGCCGCGGCCCTCAGTGTGTCGCCCGCTGGCCCGCTCTGCTGTAGCCAGTCCAGGAAGGCAGCGGCGGTTTCTGCAGTGAACACACCCCGCGGGCAGCCCTTTGAAGAGCCCCTCGAGGACAGATTGCGCGCCTTTGCATGGAAAGGGGTCCAGATCCCCACTGTTCATGCAGGGCAGGGGCTGGCCCGGTGCCCCTCTTCTCTGGAGATTCCAGGGCTTAAAGTGAAGCATGTGTAATTATAACTGGCAAGGCGATCCGGCGGACCCCGTACCCAGTGCCGTGTGCAGGAATTCAACTGGGAACTGGCCACCGGGGCATCACCCTGAGACACAGGCTTCCTCCGCGCTCGTCTTCTGCGCCTCCCTCGTCCGTAGCCAGTGGCCCCTGTTTGTGTGCCTTTAAGGGCCTCTGGGTGCGTTCCACTGCTTTCCCTTTAGATTTTCCTGACGCTGGACACCTTACCGAGACCAGTTCTTGCCCAACAGCTGCCCCTTAACAGGACCCTGCTACAGATCCTGAGCGATTGAATAAGATTGCCTTTGAGGAAATTTAAACTGTTCTTTTGCTGTGGCCACTACAGAAATTTTAGGAACAGTAAAGGAGCCATCTGGCAGGAGGCTCCACTCCAACACCTCTGAGAGTCCATAACTGAAAACAGGCAAGTCACCTTGCTCTGAAAGTTGCTCAGCTCCGAGCTCTGGAAACTTGACTTTTGCTTCAAACTTGTTTCTTCCCGTGAGATTCCAGAACACTCCCCTCTCCCCAACCCCTGAGCTGTTTTCTCCTACTATAGCCTTTATCAAGTTGTAATATGTAGTGTAAAAACACTTTATGTATCTGTCTACCAGGCTTTCTCAAAGGCAGTGACACTGGAATAGGAATCTGAGGAGGGATGGAGAAGGAACAATTAAAGGATATAATACAGGGTTTGGCTCTTAGTAGATGCTGAGTATGTATTTAATGAATGGGGGAGAAAAAGTTCTGCTTATATGACAGCGTGCCCCTGAAAGACTCTGGTTGGTATGGGTCTTCTCCAGAGCCAATTCAAGCTAGGATGCCTGTATCATTAACAGCAGCTAAAACTCTGGCCCTTCTATGTACACAGGATCAAGAAAAGGTTATGATGATGGAGCCAAAGGAAGAGGGACAGACTTGGGAATGTGAGAACAGACTACATGGGAACTACTCTCCCAGTCAAGAGATCTTCCGCCAGCGCTTCAGGCAGCTCTGTTACCAAGAGGCTCCTGGTCCCCGGGAGGCCCTGAGTCAACTAAGGGCCCTCTGCTGTGAGAGGCTGAGGTCTGAGAGTCACAGCAAGGAGAAGATCCTAGAGTTACTGGTACTGGAACAATTCCTGACCATCCTGCCCAGGGAGTTCCAATCCTGGGTGCAGGGACATCATCACCCTAAGAGTAGAGAGAAGGCTGTGACTGTGCTGGAGGATTTAGAGAAAGGACTCAATGAACCAGGGCCCCAGGTGGAAAGGGGAACATACAATCTGTTGTGGAAACCAGATCAATGACCTTCCAGTCTGAAAGAAGGGCAGTAGTAGGGGGAGTTGCCAAGTTCAAAACTGTTTGGGGCCAAGTAGAACATTGACTGTATGTTTCTGTCTTTTCTGCCTTCAAGCCCTGAATGAGACTCTCCCTCTCTTCCTGCCCCTGTGCTGTGAGGAGGCTCTCTAAAGTCTCCTTGAAAGCTTTGGTCCCACAGAAACCAAGTGGTACCTGATCACCCCCAGGTCCCAGGCCTTGCATGTGGACCTGCATGGGAAGAGCGATGAGAGAAGGCAGCTCTGGGAGCAGCCCAGGAGAAACCAAGCTTCCAGCTGCAGCCTATGGAGCCCTGGCCCTTCCCAGAGAGTGTTGAGTAGCAGGATTCTATGGGGAGGGAGGGAAGGAGAAGGGAGTATAAAGGGCACAGAGCAGGAGCTCAGAAGCTGTCATCAGCCTGGCCTTACTGTTCTTATCACTTAGGTGAGAGATGCATCACCCACAAAATTAGGAATAATGATAACCTACCTTATGTAGTAGCCCTAAGGATTAAATTTCTAGCATGTATGGCTATAAAACCTCACCAGCATCTCTTGATTTAGAGAGCCCTCAGTGCGTGCATGCTCAGTCATGTCCGACTCTTTGTGACCCTATGGACTGCAGCCCACCAGGCTCCTCTGTCCATGGGATTTTCCAAGCAAGAATACTGGAGTGGGTTGCCATCTCCTTTTCTAGAGGTCTTCCCAACCCAAAGATCAAACCTGCATGTCCCGTGTCTCCAGCACTACAGGTGAATTCTTTACCGCTGAGCCACTGGGGAAGCCCCAAGAGCCCTGAAGCAGGACCAGAAACTACTTCGTTCACTTTTGGCTTCATAATTTTCACTGCCCTGAGCTACAGGCCAGCTTGGAAATCTTTTCTCTTTGAACTTTTTCATGGCTTCCAAAACACACTTTGTAATCTGTAAGGCATTCCATGTGAGACACAGCCTGTCGTTACCTTTCTCTACCACCTACCCCCCATCTAAAAGCCCCATGTGAAACTCTCTTTTGTCTACACGTCTGCCCTTCAGATTTACCACAACAACTTCCTCCCCAGCTTTCATCCATCCACATAAAGATTCTCCTCTCTGTCTATGGCTAACCCTAGACTGAGAGCCTCAGGACCATGCACTGTCCTTGCAGAGCACTGTATAACTTCATAAATCATTGGAACGTGACATGAATATGTTGCTAATCAAGAAAATTCTATTTAACACTTGGTTTTACAACATAACTCCACCACCACAAGACAGAAGCATCTGAAAATTCAAATTCTTATTAGCAACAAAACAGGAAAAACAAAAAAACAGAGATTAATCTTAGTGTCTATTCCAAAAGTATGTTTTTACATCCCACCACTTCCTTCCCTTTCTTGCAGAGCTTTCCTTGTTTTCTTTACCTCTGTTTCATGTGTCTCTCTTCAAAGCTAACTATTGTTTGATTTTTTTTCCTAGTAAGCATGTTTCATATTTCTTTAACCACAAGCATTTAACCTGGAAAAAATATGTATTTTTAAAGTTTGGCATTACCTTATAGCCATTGCTGTTTGTCCTTTTAGATTATAGAAAGCATTACAGACAGTTAAAACCACAAAGTGTTACATACCTTTTAAAAGATAAAAAGGCAAAGCATTTGTCTCCTTTTTTTAAAGAGCAAGTCAAAGGGAAAGGCAAAGAGCATCAAGCAGGCAGTCATCCCTTCAGTAAAGAGCCAGCTGGTTGGGGACCCTTTTCTGTGACTACAGATTGGAGGAGCAAGGGTTGACTGGAAAGAGATGAATATCACAAATTCAGAGGGGCAGGGTCTTTGTGCCTTTAGGAACATCCTTTTCCATCACTTTGTGATTCTCATTTTTCCTTTTCTATACATCAACCACTCCCCAGTTTCTTGAAAATATTAACTTTTTCTCATATTTTTAAAGAGTAAATAAATCCTAAAAGGTCCTGCCTTGAAATTTATTTTATTTTTCAAATAACACTTTTGCAGTGTTCCATAAATTAAAAAATTAGGAAAAAAAGATAAGGAGGAAGGATGAGGAAAAAAGGAGAAGCTTCCCGTACACAGTCCCATTACCAAAACCAAGAGATGACCTCATATTTAAGTGACGGTCCTTCTGAATTCTGTCGTGTGTATATTGAATATTTTTCAAGCTTTTATTTTCATGCCAGAAACCCTAATCCAAGTGTCATTTCTCTGTACACTCAAAACAGGTATATCTGCAGTTTCCATCAAATGCTGCAGAAGATGATGCAGAGACCAAGGACAAAGGGTAGTTGCCACAACCACCCATTACTGAAGTGGAATCACAGGTGCTCAGAGAAAAACTCACCACCAGCACGGCTACCTTTGAAGCTACCTCTGAAGGTGAGGGTCCTTTAGAGTAGCATCAGAGAAATCTTAAAAGGGAGAGACTGAAGGAGTCCCCCACTCAGGGAAAAAGCTTCAGGCAGATGATTGTAACCCATAAGACAACTCCCACAGGGAAGAAAGACCATAAATGCAGTGAATGTGATAAAGCCTTCATTTATAAATCACACCTTATCATCCACCAGAGAATTCATCCTGGAGAGAAAATCTATAAGTACAGTGACTGTGGGAAAATGTTCAACCAGAGTTCAAACCTCATTCAGCATCAGAGAATTCATACAGGAGAGAAACCCTACAAGTGCTATGCCTGTGGGAAGTCCTTCAGGTGGAGTGCTCATCTTGTTCAGCATCAGAGGATTCATTCAGGGGAGAAGCCCTACAAGTGTAATGAATGTGGGAAAGCCTTCAGTCAAAACTCCTATCTAAGTCAGTGTCTGAGAATCCACAGTGGAGAGAAACCTTTCATCTGTAAAGAATGTGGGAAAGCCTACAGATGGAGTTCCAAGCTTATCAGACACCAAAGAATTCATGCCAGAGAAGAGTCTTCCCTGTGGACTGAGGGTGAGAAAGTCTCCAGGCAGAGTTGTACTTTTGTCTAATCAGTTTTAGGACTAGATTCCATAAAAGTTATAAGGTCTTTAAGATTGTCCCTGTGTCTGTCTTGATTTAGGAAAAACTATATCTAGCCCTACTACCTGCAGGTCATCACTTCATACCCTCTATTTGAGATGACTATATCAACTAACATACCTTTGGCTTTGAGTAACGGCCAACATGCCAACTTCATTAGAGTTATGGGTCTGGCACAGAGCCACTGTGCAGGTAATGGCTATCCTATATTAGTATTCTTATGAATGGGTCTTTGGTCCTGGCCCTTCCTCAGCCCCACAGTAATCTGCCTGTTGGGACAGGGTCCCATCTACAACTGTCCAAGCATGAGACAGAAACCACACTTGTTATTTGAGCAGGGAAAGTTTAATATAAAGAAGTATTAACTAGCCAAGGGGAATGATCTATTAAAGGAGATAAAGAGATCTTAAAAATATAAGACCAGCAGCATGGGGAACAGCTATTACCTCTAGGGAGAACCACACTCAAATAGCCCAGGACTCTGGACTGGTGTGGCTGCTCTAGTGGTACATGAGAGCTGGTCTGTAGAGGTATGCAACAGCCAGTTTGCACCTTTTCACCAGCCTGCATTGAAGTTGGTGATGGAGTTCACTGTGGAAGTCAGAGCTTTAAAAAAAAAAAAGTTAAATATTGACCAACATGACACTGGCTTGTAAAGTTCATCAAGGTGATACAAGCCAGGACAGGAAGCCACTGGGTGATGTACCTGCAAACTCAGCGGAGGACGGGTGCCACGTGGTAAGGACAAGAAGGGAAAACTACCAGGACCAGAAGCCCTTTCTCTTTGCTTTGTCCCTCAAGTGCCCTTTAGTGGCAAAGGCCTTCCTGATTCTCTGAGAGAAGTTTTTATTTCTTTCTCACATAAATGTCCAGAAATGAGCTGGTGGTCAGCACACAGCCCACAGGCCAAATCCAGCTCGTGACCAGGTTTTTTTATAGCCCACAGGCTAAGAATCACTTTTATATTTTTAAATGTAAAAAGCAGGGGGATAAAAGAAATATGGCTCACAAAGCCTGAAATGTTTACTACAGGAAAAGTATGCCAAGCCCTGGTCTAAGGGACAACTGAGTTTAGTTTCACCAGATACTCTAAGGACCCACCTTGCTCCTCCATCCCCTAGACTAGCATGGGTTTGCCTGCATGGTTGACGCTGGATCATTTCTGTACCCACATTCCAGCTCCTAGGAAGAGTGAAGTAACAGTCTCAAAGATAGGCAGTTTCCTTTTCACCAGGTGTTACAGAAGGTGCCCCAACTGAATCTTGGTGAAGATTCAGTTACACTGCCACATCCACCTACCGCTGGAAAACACCTCCAGCCAGGTGACAGTCTGACCAATTAAAACCCAAGGGGAAGGAGAGAACCAATTTAGAAAGACAATGAACAGTGCTCTACCCCATGGAACATCTCCCCACGTCTGCAACCTGGTGCTGCAGGTTGACTGAGGAAGGAGTGTCCTGGTCCCAGAAATGGCAGAGTAGTATCAGGGAAGCAGAGGATGACTCCCACTTGGGAGACAAGGGAGTAGAGTGTGGATTACAGTCCTCCTGTGACCAAAGTTTCAGCTTGTTCCCACCACAGCCCAGCTCAGAGAATGCCGATGTACCCAGCAGATCAGGGTTAAAGAAAAGTTTGTCCCCTTTTTTGATGACTTTTTGGGTAATCTTTGGAAGCTGATCTAGACCTTTGCTCACTCCAATGTATAACCACATTTCTTAGCAAAAGGCATCAAATGATCAACTCTGCAGGCCCCCAGCCCTCATCCCCTCCACATCTGTCTTCTTAGTCCCTCCAGCAGCCTCAGAGGATAGTGCTTGCTTTCTGAAGCCAAACCTGCCTTCTGTACCTTGAGTCTGTACTTCCCCACTGCCACTAAGTTAAATTTTAGTAAGTTAGTTATTAGATAATTATCTTAATAGGCCTGGTTGTAAGTCGGAAGGCACCTGGGGGACGGCAAGTGAACATCTGGGAACAACGTAACAAATCCCACCTTGAAATGTGAAATATCCTCACGAACGACCTGAGAACGACACCGGCCCAGGTCCCGGGTGGTGGGCGCGCCTGGACTCGACTTGGGGGTCAGCGTAGTACAGCGGCCGACACTCACTCCGGGCCCTCAGACTTCTCACCCCACTACTGCTACTGCTGCTAAGTCGCTTCAGTCGTGTCCAACTCTGTGCGACCCCACAGACGGCAGCCCACCAGGCTCCCCCATCCCTGGGATTCTCCAGGCAAGACCACTGGAGTGGGTTGCCATTTCCTTCTTCAATGCATGAAAGTGAAATCGCTCAGTCGTGTCCGACCCTCAGCGACCCCATGGGCTGCAGCCTTCCAGGCTCCTCCGTCAATGGGATTTTCCAGGCAAGAGTACTGGAGTGGGGTACCATTGCCTTCTCCGCTCGCCCCACTGGTCACCAGCAAAAAGGCAGCTCGGGCCTCGGCCAATCAGCGCGGCGTGCAGCTCGCCCTGCCCGCCAGGTGGCGCACAGAGGAGGGTTGCCCGGCTTCCGAGCGCGGTCCCAGCTGCAGGGCTCGGACGAAGCTCCTTCCTCTTGGTCCCGGAGGCAGTGGCGGCCGAGTGCCTTCGGAGACTTCTCAAAGATTTGACCGTGCCGGCAAAGTTGGGTCCACCGATAAAAACCACTGCCTGCAAAGCGTGATACAAATAAGCAGAACATCAGCGTTCTCGTCTGCGGCACAGCAGGAGAGATGAGAGTCGCGGCCGAGTCCCCGTGAGAAGCCTGGAGCTGAAGACAGGAACGTGGCAGGGTCGGCCAGGGGCTAGGGAAAGCTGAGCTCCCGTCCTGGCTGGCCTTGTCGGCCGCCGCTCCCCAGCTCTCAGGGAGGAGGCGGCCTTCCTGCTCCATGGGAGAACCGAAGCATTCTCTCTTACTTCCACTCCACGGCGCTGACCGCTGCTGCAGAGTTCAGGTCTCCACCAGCCTCGTGGCACGCAGCCCCCGAGCAGCACACAGGTCCAGTCGCATCGTAGGCGCTCAGCCTGAGATTGATGAATGTCCAAGGACCCAAGTTATTGAAGCTCCGCCCTCAGGTTATCACCAGAATCGCACCCCACTTTCCACTGGATTTTACTGAGGCTCCAGCTCCCCGTCCATTTTCAGGGGTTTACCCAAAGGCACAGTCTTGGCATAGCTTCATCTCCAAAGCGGAGGGAATGTGATGAGTGAGGGAGAGGTTATTGCGGATTACTTGGTAATTTGTGTTATAAGTAAACGTTTGATTTCAAAACCTGTAAGGGACTACAAGGGTTCAAAGATGGGTTTCAGATGGTCCATGACTTCCCGAATTTGCATGCACATTTTTTAGGCAGAATTTTCTGGAGTTTCTAAGATCCCAGACCCAACAACCAGAGGAAGGTGCCTTAGACCAGGAGTCACTTAAAAGAACATGTTAAAACAAAACAATAATAAACACCAGCCCAGAAATCTCAGTAACATTTTAAAACAAAAAGAACCATTCAGATGATGGGGTTTTTTTTTTTTTTTTTGCCCGTTCAGCTCGTGGGATCTTAGTTCCCCCACCAGGTATTGAACCGTGCCCTCAGACAGTGAAAGCATGGCCTAATCACTGGACTACCACGGAATTCCAGTCGAGTATCTTACATTGTTAATCGTGAAAAACTATATCTACCTAAAGTAGGTAATGTTTGCCCTATTATGAAAGATAGAGGATCTCACCAAGCAAAGCAGATCAAGGACAGTGAACAGCATTGCAAAAACTGGAAGGTACCTCAGCACATGCTGGTGAAATTTATAGGTTGCATAGTACTAAGGTGAACTTTATAGGATGGCAAGAAACTGGCAAAACTTTTTTTTTTTTTCTGCCCTAGTAGGCAGGTAGGAATCTTAGTTCCTCAACCAGGGATGGAAACTGTGCCCCCTGCAGTACAAGCAAGGAGTCTTGACCACTGCACCACCAGGAAAGCCCTAAAGTCTATGAAGACCATAATGAAACAATGTACGTTGGAATACACATTAGAAAGGCATCAAATCAATAGAATTGTAAAGAAATACTTAACGCAAAGCATTAGAATACCAATAAAACTTTAATTAGGGAAGGGCGAAAATATACATGGACATAGCTGCAAAAATCCTGAAGGGTATTTCTGGGTATTTTAGTAGGTCTTTGAGATTGTGAGGCCTGGTATTTTTAATGGGTCTAACATTAAGAAAACTTGTCTTTTTTTTCCTTGACAGAATTCTACTTGCCCTAGATTATGACTACCAGTCGTAATTACATTATGATCAGATTTTGGCTCCCAAGTAAATTGAGGGGGGGGGGCAAACAAGGAAAAGGGAGGAGTCTTTCTGAGCTAGCTGGATGAGCGGTGGTAAAGACAGGAAGTGAGGTTACAGGAAGTGTGTATATAAGAAGGTGGAAATAATTTCATTCATAGAATGAATGAAAAAAAAAGGGATCGAGCACAACAAAAATTGGTCACAAAATTGCATCTAATGTTCCAATAGCATATTTAACTGAAGGGCTTTTTTTTTTTTATTTGCTAAGCAGTGGGTTTAAGAAGGTAATGGAGCTGGAGGTGGGGGTTGTTCATTATCTGGCAAGAAAAAAGAAGCTTAAGTGATAAACCTGAGAGGGAAGGACAAAGAGAAAAATTTTCAGTGGCAGTTTGTCCAAGGGAACTCTGAGAACAAAATGTCTAACAGGATATGAAACTCCTCCACTTTTTATACACCAAAATCTTCAGTAAAGCCAGTATTACTCATGGGTATGTTTGTGTGAAGGGATCCTTTGTGGGGAGCATAAAGAGGTGCTGAGTTCTATATTAAGGGCTGGCAAGGGGTGTATGTGCCGATAAAATGTTCAAACACAGGAATCAGAAGTTAAGGGAATGGGTGAAATCCAGGTTTGATGTGAGAAAGAAATGTTTGGGAATAATTCAATCTGAGCTTGAGCAATGAAAAAGGAATGAAAGCACACTGCACTTGTAATCACCCATGGAAAGAGGTAAGTTAAAGAACTGCTAAAGCCTATTAGAGAAAGAGGTATGTGGAAGGATGTGGAAACTGTGTAATCAATGGTCTTATTTTTACAGCCCTTTTCTCAAGCCAAGGACATGAGCCTGGGGGACACATATTGGGACACAAGAATAAACCCATTTGATGGGTTTGGGCTGTGACCAATTGTTTCCAAGGACATGATTTAAATCAGCTATATTCAAATTCATGTAGTAATTAATAGAAAATGTACAAAGGATTTTGAAGAAGGCAGTAATGCATCCATCTACCCAGAGTACAGCACAGTGCTTTGGAGCACAGCTCAGGGCTGGAGTCTTGGCTCTAGCTCTACTAGCTGTGTGATCATGAGCTTGATCATGTGATCAAGTTACCTGACATCTCCCCTGCCCCTCACCTTTCAAACTGGGCTAGAGTACCCAGATCACTAATGGTTATACAACTCTATAAACTAAAGTGCATTCAATTGAACACTTAGAACAGGAGAATTTTATGGTATGTAAATTATACCACAATAAAGCTGTTTTGTTTGTCTGTTTTAAAAAAGAGAGGACCCATATCATAGGGAGGCTGTAAAAATAAAAATGTAAACTATCTGGCATGGTTGACACATAGTAAAAATTCAATAAATACTAGTGATTAGTATTAGTATAATGAGATTAAAGAATAAAACACTGAAGATACATAAAGTTAAATTTTTAAAAAGAGTTGAGGAATTACTGGGTTGGTTGAAATTGGAGATCATTTAGTTCAACTCCCCTTATTTTACAGAGGAGGAACTAGGGATCAGCAGGTCAAGTGCTTTATTCAAGGTCTAGTTCTTAGACCAAACCCCAAGCCTGCTGGATTCTCATTAGTGCAATTCCCACTACCTCAGAAAGATTGCGTCAGAAACACTGACACACGAAAAATTGAGGATGTGTTTCCTTGGAGGAAAAAGAAACACATAGGCGAACACAGAAAACACATGTAGAGATGTTGAAGAAAGAGAGTTCCAAGGTCAAGGGCAAACTGAGAATAGGCTATCACATTCTGGTCCATAAACCAAGGCCCCCAACAGTGGTCATGAGAGCTTAAGTGCTTTGGCAAGGCAGGGGCCCTGGTCAGTCAGGTGAACCTGCTCATCACTGTGGCCTGGTGCCTGCTGACAATGAAGCCGCACAGTCCTCTTTGAGCTACTTCCTGACACAGGATTTGTCAGCAGCAGCAGCAGGAACTGGGGCCAAAGTGAACACAGCAGAGTTCTTGGGAGCCGTCAGTCTGAGCGGCTGTGAAAGATCTGCTTCTATTCATGTTGAGTGGCCTGGCCTCACCTGTTTATCCCCTGGCCTTGCTAATCAGGGGCTTCACTTATGATCTTGTAAATTGCCTGTCAGTTTCCTCCATCAGGGCAACTCTTCAAATCACTGAGGAAGTCCTAGATGGGAGATGACCCAAGTTTCCTGCTTCTTCATTAATACTGCCATCTTCTAAGGAAACTTGATAGAGAGTTTGGAACATTTTGAAGCTAATAAAGCTTACTAAATCCCAATGCTAAGCAGTGGAAAAGACAGAGAGCTATGTCTCCTAGGCCATGACTTTAACATTTCAGGGGTTAATATTCAAGGGGTCAACCCTGCCAGTCCTAGGAGGTGGTGGAATCACATTCCTCCATTTTTCCTGAATAGTAACAATATGGGCTAGATGGCTGGTGCAGACCCTTAATGTTATGTGATCCACAAGGGGGAAGGAGGAAGGGGAGGAAAAAGGAAAGAGGAGAATTAAGGCCTAAAACAACTTTTATGATTTAACTCAGTACAGTGAAACTTCTCAATGAACAGTTCATAAAAGTGCCTCATCCTTTTTGTCCAGCTGCTTAAATAAAAATCAGTACAAGGACAGAGGAAGTTCTGCCCATTCATCTGATCTGAGAACTCGAGGTGCAGATCGAGAACACAAAGTCTGACTTCAGCTTTTCCCTCAGAAGGCTTTCCTGTTTCGCAGATCATTCCATACAGTGGACACTTTGATGTCGGAGGAGGTGAGAGCTCCGACTGAAGGTCTTCTGGCATTCTTGGCACTCGTAAGGCTTCTCTCCAGTGTGAATTCTCTGATGTATGATAAGCTGGGAATGCTGGCTGAATGACTTCTCACATTCATTACATTCATATGGTTTCTCTCCAATGTGGATTTTCTGATGGAGAAGCAGCTCAGAGTTGTCCCAAAGGTTCTGGCGCATTCATTACACTGATGAGGTTTCTCTCCAGTATGAATTCTCTGGTGGACAATAAGGTGAGAGGTCCGTCTAAAAGCCTTCCCACACTCAAAGCACTCATAGGGTTTCTCTCCAGTGTGAATTCTCTCGTGTCTAAGAAGTTCCGAGTTCCCCCTAAAGGCCTTCCCACATTCCTTACAAACGTAGGGCTTCTCACCAGTATGAATTCTAATATGTCTGATTATCTCTGAGTTCTGGCCAAAAGTTTTCCCACATTCATTACATTCATACGGTTTGTCTCCTGTGTGAATTCTTTGATGTCGGATGAGCTCGGAACTCTGCCCAAAGCCTTTCCCACACTCGTTACATAGATAGGGTTTTTCTCCAGTATGAATTTTCTGGTGTCTAATAAGGCCTGAGCTATGCTTGAAGGCTTTGCCACACTCATTGCATTCATGGTATCTTTCTTCAGTATGAATTCTCTGATGCTGAATAAGCTGTGAGCTAACCCTAAAGGTCTTCCCACATTCATTACATTCATATGGTTTCTCCCCAGTGTGGATTCTCTGATGTAGGATAAGGGCTGAATTCTGACTGAAGGCTTTACCACATTCTTCACATTTATAAGGTCTCTCTCCAGTGTGAATTCTATGATGGTGGATGAGATGTGAACTCTGAATGAAGGCCTTTCCACATTCATTACAGGCAAAGGCTTCTCTCCAGCATGAATTCTCAGGTGCCTTCGAAGGCTTGAGTTAGTTCCAAATGTTTTTCCACATTCTTTGCATTCGAAGGGTTTCTCTCCACTATGAACTCTCATATGCTGAATAAGATGTGAGTTCTGATTAAAGGCTTTCCCGCATTCTTTGCATGTATGAGGTTTTTCTCCCACAGAACTTCTGTGTGTTTTGTTAGGTCCTAAATTCTCTATGAAGTTCTGGCCAGAAATAGCAACTGTGCTAACTGCCTCTACTGTGGTGTCTCTCTGACGTGTGAGCAGCTTTGAGCTGAGTCTGCAGACTTGCTCACTCTCATCCTTCTCCTGATCTTTCTCACTGGAGGGTGATTTCTTAAAGATAATCAACTCTGATGCAAAGTCTCTCTCCTCAGACGACTCCTGCCCCAGAATCTTTTCTGTGGACTCTGCAGAATGTCCCTCCAATATGTCTTCTTCACACATTGCTCCAAACTCATGACCCTGGCATGCCACTTTTGTAAGTTTTTCTTCTATTTTTTCTAAAAACGCCCCACGTGGCTGAGATTCTTCAGAAATTTCTTCCTTGGGAATTACCTCCTTGTTCTCAGTCCCCATCTCACAATCTGAAATGAGAGAAGTAAGTCTGTGAAGTGGCTGTATCACAGCTAAATGAAGCCCATGCTAGGAAGTACGGAGCTCAACAGGGTTCTGACAGCACTCTCTGTATCTGGTGAGATTATATAGGATGCTATGGAAGAGAAGAGAATGATTCAGGATTATAGTGGACATGCTACACAAATAGCAGACACTGACTGAAGAGAGTGAGAGGAATGATCAGAGGAAGAGATTAAAGGCCAGAGACAGGAAATGGATGGTAAGAAGATGCTGATAAAAGTTCCATAATAATAACAGTGAGTTGGAACAGAACCTGAGGTTGGTAAGGGAAACATTTAAGGAAAATTGTGGCCATATTAACAGATAATATATGGAGAAGGTTGGGAGAAGGGACAAAAATGACTAATATGACTTTGGAGTTTATAGAGGCAGTAATGAGAAATGAGTAGCAAGAAGAGCTATTTTTAGCCCAGTGCTGTGGTGCTCACGAGTTCTACAGAATAGGGGATTGTATATGTTGTAGGAGTCACCCATTCAGAAGGTTAACATGACTTAGCTTCAATGGGCCCAGAAGGAACCATGCTTGACTCATTGTATTTGGGTGAAGTAAGGTTCTAGCTTAATTTTCTCCAGATGGTTACTACACTGTATCAATACCTAATTTTCCCTACTAATTTGAAATACCTCCTATACCACAGTCTAAAATTCCATATATATATCTGGGTCCATTTCCAGACTCCTTTCTGTTCTCCTGATCAGTCTATTCCTTCTCTAATACCAAACTGTTCAACCTGCTGTAGCTTAAAAAGTTTTACTATATTAGAGAAAGTTCTCTCTTATTGTCTTCTTTTACAAAAACTTCCTGTCTTTTCTATTTTTCCAAATGAATTTTAGTACAATTTTGTAAAATTTCCAAACTTACCCTGATGCTTTTATATCTATCACATCTCTGTATGTCTCCTCTTTTAGTGAGTTTTTCTTATATCTTCTAACTGGTTATTATATATATGTTTGCAATGTTATTTTACTTATGAGTATTATAATTGGTCCCTTTATGTAATTTTCTTGGCACTTTTATAAATCTAAAAGCCTGTATTTTAAAAAAGACTTCTAAAACACTATGGCAAGGATTTTTAGTTGTCTATCCCAATCTTCCCTCTTCCTCACCTCATCAACAACAGAATAATGAATTTACTTTTGTAGCAACAAGGCTACCTAAGGAAATGCTCTAGCCTTCTTTGCAGCTAGATTTTGTGACATCACCAACTTCTGGCCAATGAGACAGTAAAATGCATATGAGAGCACAAGGGACTTCTGGGATATCTACTTAAAGGTAAGGGGATACATTTCTTCACCCTCCTTGGGGCTGTGCCTGGGGCATTAGGTGATAGTTGGAGTGCCACCTCAGACCATGCATTCACCAGCATGCCCTGGACCAGAGCAGGAAGGACCCTCGGTCCCTACTGACTCTGTGAAGCTGCCAGACCAGCCCTGGAATGCCTGCCTCTGGATTTCTTTTATCTAAGAGAGAAATGAGGTTTTTCCTTGCTTAAGTCATTATGGTTTTTTTATTTATGAAGTCAAGCTTGCTACTAACAGGTACAATGGCCCCAGAGATTTAGCAAGGGTAATAGCAGTAGTGTGAATGAAGAGGAAACAGACTAGAGAATTGTTTGAGAGAACAAATCCTCCAAGACTTGGAGTATGATCGAATACATGCATGAGGTAGGTATAATTTGATGGATAGTGGTACCACCAAAGTTGGGAATATTGAGGAATAGCTAGTTTAGGAGGGCAGATGACAAGTGAGCTCTCATTTGGACAAGATGAGTTTCAACACATCCATACAGAAGTATCAAAGAATCGGCCAAAACATATTGGTCTAAAGCTTACAGCAGTCAAGAAGAGAGATATAGACTTGACAGTACTCAGCATAGGCAGTAATGAATACAGTGTGAAAACTGTCAGATACTGAAGACAGAAACCTAGAAAGCCAAAGCCAACATTCAAGAGTACTCCAGTTAAACTCCATGTTCACTCCAGATCCTTCAACTTTTCTCCACCCTGCTCTCTGCCCCAGAAGGCTAACCTACACAGCACTCACCAACAGGCCCTCTGGCTTCCAGTTGTGTTTTACCAATGGGGAGCCCCAACAGGAGGCTGAAAGGAGGGAGGAGAGTGAGGTCAGAGTATTTATCCTCTTGGCTCCTTCCTATGAGGTCTCCTTGAGCTCCTGGTGCCCTTCAATTGAAGTTCATTACTCATCTCAAGGAGTCTGTCCTACCCAACAGTCTCATATGGGTTCGAGAACCTCTCCTACCTCTTATCTCTTCTGGTCTAGGGCTGGTGACTACTCTGCTATTGCCTGTCCCAGGTTCCTCAACACCCTTCCCACACCCACACCTTTTATAACTAACTTCTTTGCAAATAAACCCTACTCAAATTATCCTAATTTGAGCAAATACCTGTATCCTGTTAGGACCCTAATGATAAAGGGGTAGTGAGAGGAATATAAGCCCTCCAGGAAGAGAAAGAAGGGTTAATGAAGTAGAAGTACCAGAATACAGAGGCATAGAGGTCACCGAGGCCATGGCAGAGGGAACAACAAAGCATCACATGCAGCTGACAGATCCAGTAGGATAAGAACTGGAGAATGTCTCCCAAGTAGTTACAGATAACATGCGAGAACAGTCAGTGGAATGACAGCAGCAGAAACTAGGTGGCAGTGGACTGATTAGTAAATTTGCTGCTGCTTGCAGAAAATTTAGATGAAAGGAGAGGACCAAGATGGGCACTAGTGCAAAAGGCCAAAGAAAATCAAAGAAGGATTTTCTCCAATGGTAGAAAGTTGAATATGCTTATGTTTGAAAGGATGGTGCCAGTAGAGAGAAAGCTTAAGAGGGAAGAAAAGATGAGACTAGTGAAGAAATGAAAATTCCCAAAGGCAGGAGAGACTGAGGAAGGGGAAAGGGGGGATTTTGAGAGTGCCCTTTGTGCTGCCCTTTTTCTCTGCCCAGCCTCCAGTCATCCACGGGATCATACCCTGAGGCCTCCCGAGTCACTCAAGAGTGCAGCCCTGGTCAGCTCCCTCCCCTGACACCTAGAAGGAACCTGATCTCCTACTAGAATCCTAAAGTCTTGGAAGCTCTTTCTGCTACCCCTAAAAATGAACTGGAATCTTCTTCAACTTTCCCCACTCAGTGCCTTCTGTAATTTTCCCATGGAAAAAAGGCAGACACTCAAAACCTGGATTTCCCCTTTCCATTGAAGTTTTTGAAAATTATAAATAATGTGTACCTATATAACTGTAAGAATTCATCATAGAGAATTTAGCTCTCTTCTTCAACCATGGTACTATTTGAGTTAGGAAGCGCTGTCTTTAATAAATTTCTCTCTAATGCTCATCCAAGAACAAGTTCCACAAGCTGGTATTTCAGTCCTTGTCTACTTCTGACCTCTCTCTGGCCTTTTTCCTTTTCACCACCATCTCTCCTATAGTTACTTCTTTTCTATCATCTAGCTCCTTACAAAATTAGCATTCATAAAACTCACATCTGTCTCCCACCATATGGAAAATCATGTGTTCACAAAAAAACAAGATATAAGACATAGAAGTTAGGCATGTATATCTATCCCCAACTTCAACACTGGTTCAAAATTCTAACCCAGAAAGTCTTCCCCAATTAAATTTTGCCTCCTCTGATTATTTTCACTTTGCATTCCACCAGTGCCACAATATTAACGCCATTTGTTAAATATTGTTTTTAGACACTTTCTTTATAGACACCTTCTTATGTATAAATAAAACCATCCTTTTTTTTTTTTTCTTTTGGCCACACTTGGAGGCATGTAGGATCTTAGTTTCCAACCAGAACTGAACCCATGGACCCTGTAGTGGAAGTGAGGAGTCTTAACCACTGAACTGCCAGGGAAGTCCCAAAGCCATCCTCCTTTTGACTGATTTTCCCAGAGGTACAGATACACATTAGACCTTGTCCTCATGTGGAAACACTCCACTACTCATAGCACAAATTCAAATTTCCAAACATGATTTCCTATGTTTCTCAATTCTTCACTTTTCTAAATTTAAAATGAGTTTTTCCTGGAGAGAGAGAAGATGGACGTGCCATCTCAGGAGTAGGCTCAGCACTCTTAGTCCTCAGTTCGGGGGATGACAAGCATCTGCTGGGTCTCCAAAGTTCAAAACAGAGTTTTCAACTCTGCAGATCTGTATTTCTTTTAATGCACTCAGAAATTCTCATTCATAAAATAACGATGCATAAACCAAATATCCACCAACTTCTTATCCACAAGAAATGAAAACTTTTAAAGGACCATACTGCCTACATGAGGAGCCACATAAAACTCAAAAAAATTCTTCAGTGGGCTTGCAATCATAGCAGGAAGGTTTTTGTGTGTTTGTTTAATGAACGATACTTTATGATTCTTGGCCTGGGATTAGGTTAGATGCAGAAAAGTCAACTCGAAAAACCTCTGAAAATACTAACTTCCAGGTCCCACCTCAGATCTCTTAGAGTCAGAATCTCCAGGGATAGGCTGAGTCATCTGTTTCCTTCTTTAGACCATAAGCAAGGATGTTCTATTCATCCTGACATTCCCAGTGCCTAACATATTTCGGGTACCTGGTAAAAACACAAGGAATTTGTGTACATGTTTTGTCTACACAAGGAATCTGTGGTACCCAGGAGGAAGAACTGGGTATTTCACTCATTTCTGTATCTCAAGAGCCTAGATCGGGGGTCTGACACATTGCTGATGTCAGTAACTAGCTGTAAAAAGGAGCTCCTTTAAAAGCACTGTTATCTTCTTTTCCTCTATTGTCTCCCTGTTCCCACAATCAGCAAGGCTCTATTAACCCTGCAAACCTACCTCCTTTCCACAACTAACCCTCCTATGCCAATATCCCGTCTGCCGGCCCTGGGCACAAGCTGCCAGGAGGCCTGGAGTTTTTGACACTGCCCGCCATTTCGTCCCCGCAGTTTACTTGGGGATGGACTATCTGAGGAAACCACAGCTCCCATCGGCCTCCATGTCAGGACCGAAGAAGGGGGTGTCCCTGCTGCTCCCGTCTGGCGACTGACAGGCAGGGAACCAGGGCGAGGACGGGCCCTGGCCGCGTCCAGGGTTTGTGCAGGCGGGGACCCGGTGGGGGCTTGGGGGACCATAAAGTCCAAGGTCATACATCGAACCCGGGTCTGGTAGGGGCCTAGACGTCGAGTTTCCGCGGGGCTCACGGGCCAGGGGTTCAGGAGCCCAGTGCCCTCCGCCCCCTCGCCGGGACGGGATGAGGTCTCACCTCAGGCAGGTACCGCCTCACACTCGCTCCGATCGAGCTCCCAAGCTTCTCCGCCCGCTCGCTCTGAACCCGCAGCTGTTGTCTTGGTTTCAGGGGCGACGGGCATCGGCCACTTCCGGTACCCAGGCAGCACTCCAGCCAATCAGCACGCGCCGCACTCCCGGGAGGAACAGGTGGTCGGCTGACGGGCGACTCCTCACCTTTTCCAGGCTTCCTTTGCCCCGGTTCTCGCCCTCACGCGAGCCCCACCTCGCCGCTGCCTCCCACGCCAGCTCCCTGAAGTGGCCTTTTGCGCCTGGCAATGCCCACTTCTGTCCGAGGATCACCGACAAGCTGGGTCCTCCGAGTTTCCTAGAACGGCTCCAGGGATGCACTTCCGCCCTGGAACGGGTCGCTCTGCACGCTGATGTCGCTCCCCAAGCATTGATCTGGACTCAAGAAATTGAAAGTTGGCTTCACTTTCTCCCCGGGCAGAGACTGTGTCCTTAACTTCCCCATCTGCATCCCTTATCCCGTCACTCCCTTCGCTGACTTCACGAATCTGGTAAACACAGACCCCTACATCCTTGGAACAGGCCGGTCATCTGCTGGGGGCAAAGGGAGACCCACTCTTGAGGTCAAGGAGGGCTTACTGGAGGGAGTGATGTTGAGGCTGAAATCTGAAAGTTGACCGGGAATTACCGGGGTTAAGAGTGAGGGGGACAGTGGTTCAGGCGGTGGGAACAGCATTCTACCATAACCTCCTTATTTCTTGAATAGCTTGATAGTTCTCAACTCAGCACCTGTGTACTTGTTACTTTCTCCGCCACAGCTATGGAAGCCCGCGCACCTTAGAGCCTCTGCTCTGCAACAAGAGAAGCTACTACAATGAGAAGCTGGAGTACAGCAACTGGAGAGTAGCCCCATCACCACAACTACAGAAAAGCCCATCCAGCAATGGAAGACCCAGCACAGCCAAAGGGGGTAAAAAAATCTTTCAAAAGTGTGGTGTCTGAATCTGCAGCAGCTAGAATGATGGTTAGAAATGCACTCTCAGACCCCACCCACAGATCTCCTGAATCAGAAACTGAGGTTAGAGCTCAACAATCTATGTTTTAACAAGTCCTTCAGGAATTCTGATGCAGTCTAAAATTTGGGTGTCACTGGTCCAGATGTTCAGTTCAGCCACTCAGTCTTGTCTGACTCTTTGCGACCCCCATGGACTGCAGCACACCAGGCTTCCCTGTCCATCAGCAACTCCCAGAGCTTACTCAAGCTTGTGTCTATTGAGTCAGTGATGCCATCCAACCATCTCATCCTCTGTCATCCCCTTCTTCCAGCCTTCAGTCATTCCCAGCATCAGGGTCTGTTCAAATGAGTCAGCTCTTCGCATCAGGTGGCCAAAGTATTGGAGTTTCAGCTTCAGCATCAGTCATTCCAATGAATATTCAGGACTGATTTCCTTTAGAATGGTCTGGTTGGATCTCCTTGCAGTCTAAGGAACTCTCAAGAGTCTTCTCCAACACCACAGTTCAAAAGCATCAGTTCTTCGGTGCTCAGCTGTCTTTATAGTCCAACTCTCACAGCTATACCTGACTACTGGAAAAACATAGCTTTGGAACTTTGAAGGCAAAGTAATGTCTAGGTTGGTCATAGCTTTTCTTCCAAGGAGCAAGCGTCTGTTAATTTCATGGCTGCAGTCACCATCTGCAGTGATTTTGGAGTCCAAGAAAATAAAGTCTTTCATGTTTCCATTGTTTCTCCATCTATTTGCCATGAAGTGATGGGACCAGATGCCATGATCTTAGTTTTCTGAATGTTGAGTTTCAAGCCAACTTTTTCACTTTACTCTTTCACTTTCATCAAGAGGCTCTTTAGTTCTTCACTTTCTGCCATGAGGGTGATATCATCTGTGTATCTAAAGTTATTGTTATTTCTCCCGGCAATCTTGATTCCAGCTTGTGCTTCATCCAGGCAAGCATTTTGCGTCATACATTCTGCATATAAGTTAAATAAGCAGGGTGACAATATACAGCCTTGACATACTCCTTTCCCAATTTGGAACCAGTCTGTTGTTCCATGACCAGTTCTAACTGTGCTTCTTGACCTGCATACAGATTTCTCAGGAGGCCTGTCAGGTGGTCTGATATTCCCATATCTTCAAGAATTTTCCACAGTTTGTTGTGATCTACACAGGCAATCTTCCCTGGGTCAGGAAGATCCTCTGGAGAAGGAAATGGCAACCCACTCCAGTATTCTTGCCTGGAAAATCCCATGGACAGAGGAACCTGGTTGGCTACTGTCCATGGGGTCGCAAAGAGTCAGACATGACTGAACGACTTCACTTCACTTCACACAGTCAAAGACTTTGGCATAGTCAATAAAGTAGAAGTGGATGTTTTTCTGGAACTCTCTTGCTTTTTTGATGATCCAGTGGATGTTGGTAATTTGATCTCTGGTTCCACTACCTTTTCTAAATCCAGCTTGAACATCTGGAATTTCATGGTTCACATACTGTTGAAGCCTGGCTTGGAGAATTTTGAGCATCACTGTGCCAGCCAGATATTAACAGTGTTTCATTTGATCAGCCCCAGTATGTGGGTTAAACAGGAAAAGGATAAGTTGTATCCTCCTAGCTACTCCCCTGCCTACCTGCTTCACTACACTAGCCAATTTAGAAGCCATCTGGAGCAACAGGGACCTACCAAGGGAAGAAGCCAAGACATATGGTCCACAAATAGCCATTCTCAAGACTGGGTGTATGAGGATGTGTATGACTGGGCAGGGGCTGGTGTTTCACAGTCTCCTAACAGGTTCAGGACTTCCATGGAATTGCTTCTTATATGTAAGTATGAGCAGTGTTGCTCCTCTTGAAAAAAAAAAGGCAGCCAGGAATGGTAGCCACCTCTTGAATTCACACAGAGACAGGAATATGGAAAATAAAAGGAATATGGAAAATAAAAGGCATATGGTTCTTGTTCACCCTTGTCCCTTCTCTTCTCTCTATAGGAGACGTGGGGAGGAGGGCTACCAGTACTGGCTACTCTCCTCTCTTTGACTTCAAAACCGAGCCACTTCTCAGAATAGCTGACAACTCTGATTTGGGCCTAGTACCAATCAAAATTATATTTTCTATCTTCTATGGACAACATTCCAAGCTACTACCAAACTGTTCATAACAGCACTCAGTGTCCCCTGAGATTTAAATAACATTGTAAATGTAAGTCTTTGTCAGGATTCTTGAAGAAATGACCAAAAGCACTCACCTTGAAAACCTTCATATCTTTCAAAACCCTTTTCTCCCAGTGAATAATCCCAGGCCAGGGCCTGACCTAACACAGGGACACTGGCTTGGTAGCTTTCTCTTCCTGTAAATAGCTCTTCTCTTTCAACTCCCCACATTCATTCTTTTTATCACCATCACCTCTCTCCTTGATCCTGCCTTCCTTTCAACTGCACCAACCTCACAGTACATTCAACACACCAGAGCCTCACTCAGCACAACACAAATGCATCCTGCCTTGTGAGACTTAACCATATCCCATGAATACACCTTTTCCTACACACAGAGTGCCCCTTAAGAGTCAGCACTCGGTTACAGATCCAGAAGAGCTGCCAGCCACGCTAGGCCCATGTTCAGTAGAAAGCGACTGACCTGAAATATTCATATCTCATCTCTATACACTAGCAGCTAGCTGAAGGTGAGTCAAGGCTCAATTAAGTCTTCAGTGTCCCCCTTACACCTTCAGCTATGAAGATGAAAGGAAGTAAAACACAAAGGCAGTCTCCTTTTCTAGGGTTAACAATTACCCGGGGAGCCCAGAGCAACCAGTTCTGAGCCTGATCCAGCAAGGTTATATTAAAGAAAGAAAGAAAGTGAAGTTGCTCAGTCGTGTCCAACTCTTTGCGATCCCATAGACTGTAGCCCACGAGGCTCCTCTATCCATGGAATTTTCTAGGCAAGAGTACTGGAGTGAGTTGCCATTTCCTTCACCAGGGTATCTTCCCGACCCAGGGATCGAACCTGGGTCTCCCACATTTTGGCAGACACTTTACCATCTGAGCCACGTTAGCATCTTAACATCTGAGGTTATGTTTACATTGTGCCAAAGTAGCAGATCTTTCCTGGACAAGTTCTAAATCAAAGAGGTGCCTTCAAGGTCCTGTAAGGTTCATGTCTCTCTCTCAGGTGAAACCATGGCCCCTTTCACGTTGGACGTGTGTGTGTGTGTGTGTATGTGTGCGCTCAGTCATGTCTGACTCTTTGCAGCACCAGGGACTGTAGCCCACCAGGCTCTTCTGTCCATGGGATTTCCTAGGCAAGAATACTGGAATGGGTTGCCATTTCCTTCTCCAGGGGATCTTCCCCACGCGAAGATCGAACCCTCATCTCCTATGTCTCCAGCACTGGCAGGTGGATTCTTTACCACTAGTGCCACCTGGGAAGCCCTTCAACATGGGATAAAATGCAGCAACACCTGTAAATTTCACTCTCCAGTGACTGGGCCATGGTTCAGTGCCAGGTAGAGAGGCAGAGAAGAGAAGGCTGCTGTGGCAGAGGGGTCAGTGCTGGGCTTTGAGGAAGGAGAGCTGGAGGTGGTGGCAGGAAATGCATTGGAAATAGACAAAAGCAGAATGTACAAGAGAACAAGTGATCAGAGGAAAAAGCAGAAAAAAATCTGTAGCCCTGGGCATGAGGCTCTTCTCCAGGGCTCTGGAGTCTTCACAAGGTCAGCAAAATAATGAGCCCACCTGAGGAGTGTGAGCACGTGTGCTCAAGAGCCTCTGCTCTGCAACGAGAGAAAGCCTGTGGGCCACAACAAAGACCCAGAACAGCCAAAAACAGAGCCCTCTTGTCACCAGGGCTAAGACAGCACCTCTAGTGTCTCTGTTCACTGAGCCCCTCATCACAACACTTCGAGAAACTGCTGCTAAGTATAGTCTGAATTCCCATGTGAGTGGAAATCATTTGCCATCCAGGCCAAGGCAGTCCTACATGAATATTTCTGAGGCTCTATTTTGATAAAACAACATGGGAGGAGTATTGTGTCCAAGTCCAAGTGTCTCCCATCATCACAGGGATATGTTAGTTCCCAATGTGACTAGAGAAACTGCAGGAGGCCAGAATGACTCCTCACTCTATCTTCATGACGCTGTTTTCCCAGCTCAAGATACAGCCCCTAAAAATTATGGATGATATTTGGGAAAGATGAAAACTTGAATTTGAAAAGATACATGCACCCCCAACATTCATAACAACATGATCTACAATAGCCAAAACATGGAAGCAACCTAAATGTCCATCAAGAGATGAATGAACAAACAAGATGTGGTATATATGGAGACAATGGGGTATGACTAAGTCATAAAAAAGAATGAAATACTGCCATTTGCAACAACATGGGTGGACCTAGAGATTATCACACTAGGTGAATAAGTCAAAGACAAATATATGATGTCAGTTATATGTGGAATCTAAAAAATGATATAAATGAACTTATTTACAAAACAGAAATAGACTCACATACATAGAAAATAAACTTATGGTTACCAAAGGGGGAAGGGACAATGGAATTTAGGATTAACAGATACATACTACTATATATAAAATAGATAAACAGGGCTTCACTGGTGGCTCTGTGATAAAGAATCCACCTGCCAATGCACGAGATGGGTTTGATCCCTGGTCTGGGATGATCCCACATGGCGCGGAATAGCTAAACCCTTGTATCACAAATACTGAGCCTCTGCTCTAGAGCCCAGGAGCTGTCACTACTGAAGCCCACACTCTCTAGAGCCTGAGCTGCACAACAAGAGAAGCCACTGCAATGAGAAGCCTTGCACAACAAGTAGAGAGTAGTGCCTGCTCTCCAAAACGAGAGAAAAACTGTCACAACAACAAAGATCCAGAACAGCCAAAAATAATAAATAATTAATTTAGAAAAATAAGGACCTTCCATAAAGCACAGTGAACTATATACAGTATCTTGCAATAACCAAGGATGGAAAAGAATTTTGAAAAAGGATGCATCCAATCTATCTATATAACTTGTCGCTTTGCTGTATACCTGAAGCTAGCACAACATGGTAAACCAACTATACTTTTTTTTTAAAACCCTGGATACACTTCAGCGCTTCAACAAGATCCTTTCTCCGTGATGCAACCTCTCAGGTTAATGTGATCCCTTTGCCATCGCCCACACTGTTGATTGTTCTTTGTACTTTGTTTTCTCTTACGCCACACCCCTACCCACAATGCTGTCCTTGGGTCCAATGCCACTGAAATCCATAGTTGTGATGACCCTTTGGGGTCCCTCTAAAGCAAAAGTGTCCCTTTGTCTCTTGATGCTTAATTCTGCTGCCAACACCCACACGTTCTCTCTCTAGATTTATCTTGGGCTTGTTGTCTTCCTCCTTGTTCAAATGCTCTCTACCCTTGCAGCAGTGAGTTATTCACATGATCCTCAACTTCACTACATTCATGCCATATACAAAATCACGATAAAGAGATGTTATTCAGGTAGGCAAAACACAGGCTTTCAGGTATAGTTTAAAAGAACAATAACAACAAATCCAAACCTTACAAATACTGAACATAGCTTCCAAAGCCCTCTTGTATATACTACCCAGGATCAGAGTCTCTGGAAGCTTTGGCTGCCTACAGCAGCTGCAGAAAAGTCCTTCACAGGCGAACATGGCTCAAAAGATTCAGTGGCTGGTCCAGGTATACTCAGGTCAGAAGACAGGAAACCAGATTAGTACCCACATCTTCAGACTCCTCCCCAGGCTCTCCTCATTTCAACCTGGCTTCCTTCCTAGAGTCTCACTGAATACACACCTACATCCATCTGGCTCAACTGGTAAAGAATCTACCTGCAATGCAGAAGACCCAGGTTTGATCCCTGGGTCAAGAAGATTCCCTGCAGAAAAAAACTGCACTCCACTCCAGTGCTCTGGCCTGGAAAATTTCATGGAAAGAGGAGCCTAGCAGTCCTCTAGTCCTATGCTGCTGCTGCTGCTAAGTCGCTTCAGTCGTGTCCGACTCTGTGCGATCCTATAGACGGCAGCCTACCAGGCTCCCCCCGTCCCTAGGATTCTCCAGGCAAGAACACTGGAGTGGGTTGCCATTTCCTTCTCCAATGCATGAAAGTGAAAAGTGAATGTAAAGTCTCTCAGTTTTGTCCGACTCTTCATGACCCCATGGACTGCAGCCTACCAGGCTCCTCCGTCCATGGGATTTTCCAGGCAAAAGTACTGGAGTGGGGGTGCCATTGCCTTCTACGCCTCTAGTCCTATAGTCTAGCCTATAGTCCATGGGGTCAGAAGAGTCAAACATGATTTGGTGACTAAACCACCCATCCATCCTTTAGAGGGGCTGTTTTGTTTAGGCCAGTTTTGCCACTATTTTGACCAACAATCAGTTCCAGAGAGGAAGTTTAAAATCTAACATCCAGAAAATCCACATTTGGTTCACATGTACATAAAGTGTCTCCCATCTACTGGAATAAAATCTTGCATGATAAGTGTATTTGGGTTACCACATGGCTTCCATACTTCAAGACCTGGTTCCAAAAATCACATCCACAAAGCCTTTGAGACTTGCTCTCTTCTTATTTCAATCACTCCTTCTCTGTCCTCCAGTGACATTTGGCATTTGGGCTAATTTCACCTTTGGTATCTTGTATTCTGTTGTAAGAATATTTTTCATCTCCCTACCTAGTGATAAGAACCCAACCTGCCCTCAGGGACTGTGCCCAGAGCACTGCACTAATCACAGATGGTCTGTACATGTTGACTAGGAAATGCTTCCCGACAAAATCTTCTGTAATTAAGCTAAATTTTAACAGTGGCCTTAAGGAACAATACGTTAACCCAGAAGAATAATGGCAGGGATTTGGGACACAGGGTAAAGCTGGTTAAAACCGCAAATGTAGCCAGTTAGCTCCGCAAAGCTCCTTCTATCGCATTGTTGTTGTTTAGTCACTAAGTCGTGTCAGGCTCTTTTGCTATCTCTTGGACTGTAGACCTCCAGCCTCCTCTGTCCATGGGATTTTCCAGGCAAGAATACTGGAGTGGGTTGTCAATTCCCTCTCCAGGGTATCTTCATGACCCAGGGATCGAACCTATGTCTCCTGTTTGGCAGGGTGATTCTTTACCACCAAGTCATCTGGGGAAGGCATTCTATCCCATTAGATCAACAGTTATCATGGGGTTGGTAACTTTTTCACAGAGTGGATAAGGAACCTTAGCTGACCCTAGAGTCCACAAGTTCCATATAAAATTGGAGTGTCAGCGAACCAAAATACAGCAACCAGAGGCATCAACTATCAAGCTTGGTTAATTTGTTCTTTATTTTTGAATAAAGCCACCCCTGGATGAGCAGCAATCAATCTTATAAAAGTATACCTTCTAGAAGATCAAATTAGACCTTTCCTTAATAAGACTGAGTATGTAATTTGACCTAGTGTGCTAGACCCGAGGGAGGACATGATGATCCAGGGAGTATCTGTGGTGCCAAGATGTTGGAAGAATCTGGGACTGTTTCCAGCACTGGTGGGCAAGGGTTTAAAATCTCTAGAGCCCAAAGATACAAGCAGCATCCCTAGAGGAGATGGACAAACACCTTTAACTGGGGAAACAGGCCACATCTCCCATCATCCTATGCTGCTTAATATGAGATGTCTATATAGTCAAAGCTAGTTTTTCCAGTAGTCATGTATGGATGTGAGAGTTAGACCATAAAGAAGGCTGAGCACCAAAGAATCGATGCTTTCAAAGTGCGGTGCTGGAGAAGACTCTTGAGTGTCCCTTGGACTGCATGGAGATCAAACCAGGCAATCCTAAAGGAAATCAACCCTGATTATTCACTGGAAGGACTGATGCTGAAGCCGAAGCTCCAGTACTTTGGCCACCGGATGAGAAGAGCTGACTCACTGGAAAAGACCCTGACATGAATTCAATGGACATGAATTTGAGCAAACTCTAGGAGACAGTGGAGGACAGAGGAGCCTAGCATGCTGCAGTCCATGGGGTTGCAAAGAGTGGGACACAACTTAGCAACTGCACAGCAACAAAACAACTATTTAAGATGTAGGTTGTTAGAGTGAGAGGAGAAAGGGGCTGAACCTGGAGGAGACTGAGATTCATGGAGAGGGACATAAATAATTACATTAGACCTTGTCAGAATCAGGGGACTCCTTTCCTTTGACAAGGCCCAAGTGTTAAACTATGTGAGACAGTAGACACTGCAGCCTCTCAGAGACCAGTCAAAAGACTTTTGCCCTCTGGAACAACACACTCAACAACAGCACACAGCGTTCGGGTATGACTACCTTTGTTTCAGCCCTCAGCTTGTGGGACTAGCCTTCTACTCTAAAAACATATGAGAAATGAATTCTGCTTTATATCCTGAGATGTAGAACGTCTGTCTTGTGGGGAGGAGACCCAAAAGCTTTGCCTAAAGCCAGGGATCCGCTTCTAAGGGGTAGGTGTTCTAACTTCTGGGATTAGATGGTCAACGAAATGACATCCACGAAAAACTCCATGACCTCCTCGGAAACAGGTTTAACAGGCAGATCTGTTCTTTGGTAGCAACGTTAAACCACAACATGCCATAATTTTAGGGGAAAAAAAAGTCCCAGGCTGCTTTGTAGACCAAATATTTCCAAATTTCTGGAGGTAAGAGACATCAGACACGCGCACTACTCACTGGGGCCAAGAGAGCTGCTGCGGAGGTGGCCGCCTGCGGGATGAGTGGGGTTTCTGAGAAAAGGAGGGACTCATGGAAGGGGAAGAGAAGCTGGAATGACTCACACCAAAAAGTAGCAACAGTGTAGGAAGGAGGTGGCATACATACTGGAAGTGCCCCTTATCTAATTTTGCCAAGTACAAGATTCTAGCCATTAAAAAAATACATTTGAATCAGTTCTAATGAGGTGGATGAAACTGGAGCCTATTATACAGAGTGAAGTAAGCCAGAAAGAAAACACCAGTACAGTATACTAACACATATATATGGAATTTAGAAAGATGGTAATGATAACCCTGTATGCGAGACAGCAAAAGAAACACAGAGGTATAGAACAGACTTTTGGACTCTGTGGGAGAGGGAGAGAGTGGGATGATTTGGGAGAATGGCATTGCAACATGTATACTATCATGTAAGAAACGAATCGCCAGTCTATGTTCGATACAGGATACAGGAGGCTTGGGGCTGGTGCATGGGAATGATCCAGAGAGATGATATGGGGTGGGAGGTGGGAGGGGGGTTCAGGATTGGGAACTCATGTACACCCGTGGCTGATTCGTGTCAATGTATGGCAAAACCAATACAGTATTGTAAAGCAAAATAAAGTAAGTAAAAAAAAAAAAAATCAGCAAAGCTCCTCAAGGGATTCCAGGTGCTCTCATGTTAAGAATCCCTGGTTAGGGACCTCCCTGGTGGTCCGGTGGTTAAGACTGTGCTTCCACTGCAGGGGACATGGGTTCAATCCCTGGCTGGTGAGTGAAGATCCTGTATGCCGTGTGGTGTGGCCAAAATATAATTTTAAAAATCTATTTTTAAAGAATCTCTCGTTAGACAATTGGGGAGCCACCTAGATCTGAGACCCAGCTGACCTCTCTGGAATTCAGGTGCTCCAGGCAGGTGTAGATACTTGAGTGAAAGTGGCCTTTTGACAGGAAAGAGGAAGAGGGGCCATCGTACCTTTACAGGGTTAGGGCCCAGCCCCTGTTGTTGCAGAGAGGTGAAAAGAATATTAGCTTAAATGCCATGAGACCCAGCTTCTGGTCCTGGCTCTACTATTTATTATTTCTGAGACTTTAATAAGTGGCTTAACCTCTTGGCTCTATGAAAATGGACACGACTGCCCTCATCACATCTGATAAGAAAATCACCACTGTTACAAAGCTGACAGGTTTTGGCAAGAAATTAGTTTCTGGAGACATTACACAATTTAAGGTAATTTCCCCCAAAGAAATAAAGATAAGGTGAGCTGGTATCATCGCATGGCTCATAAACCTACAATCAATGAATATGTTTTGCTCAAAGGCTATGTTCGTTGTCTCTGTGATTTCACAAGGTACTCTTTCCTAAAGATATAGAATCAAGTGGCATAGTGATTGTTAAAACTTTTCTATGGAGTTTTATTACATCTTGCTTTCATTTTTCAATGCTAACATTAGCATTCATGTTTATGTGGTTAGTCGCTGCAGTTGTGTCCGACTCTTTGCGGCCCTATAGACTGTAGCCCGCCAGGCTCCTCTGTCCATGGGATTCTCTGGACAAGAATCCTGGAGTGGGTTGCCATGCCCTCCTCCAGGGGGTCTTCCCAACCCCAGGATGGAACCATGCCTCTTATGTCTCCTGCATGGCAGGCAGATTCTTTACCACTGAGCCACAGGGGAAGCCCAACAGTAACACCATTACACAGAAATGCAAGTATGAGGTTATAGAACATAAAAACACTTAAATGATAACAGTACATTTTTGCCATGTTTGTAATTCTTTGTTTTGTTTATTTTAAATAAGCTTTTAACTTTAGAACAGTTTAGATTTATAGAAAAATTGCAGAAGTATTACACAGAGTCTCATCTATCCCACACTGTTTCCCATATTAACATCTTACCTGAGAGTGGTACATTTGTTACAATCAAAGAACCAACTGATACAGTTACTAATGTCCAGTATCTTATTCAGATTTCCCTAGTGTTTATCTAGTGCCTTTTCCCATGCCAAGATCCTGTCCAGAACACATTACTTTTAGTCATCATGCCTCTTTAGGTTCTGCTAGGCTGTGCAGTACATTTAAAAATAACAGTCCACAGCATAAGCACAGAAGGCACAAAGCAAATCAAAACAATGGCCAAGTTCTCATGATACTCACAAAGGACTCGGTCATTTGTTTATTGGTTCATTAGGGTGAACAGTGTCCAACTTCCTTCATGAGCTTTCAAACTGAGATTCCTGAAATTTTGTTTTAATTGGAGGGATTTGCTTTTTTCACTTATTGCATATTAAATGAATTATCACATGCTTTCAAATTATTCAACATCTCATAAAATGCATCCAGTAATACCACACTATTATAAGTAAGCAGAATGCAGATTTCAGATTCCCAGGCCCACCTCGGGAGATGGTGCTTTTGAAAGGTCCAGGATGGGGGCAGAGCTATCTGTATTTTAACTCCCAGGTGATTCTGATGTCTCAGGGCATCACTAAATATAAAAGTCATCTTAGGACGTCCCTGGTGGGCCAGTGGTTAAGAATCTGCCTGCCGATGCAGGGGACATGGGTTTGATTCCTGACCTGGGAAGATCCCACATGCCTTGGAACAACTATGCCTGTGAGTCACAATTAATGAGCCCAAGTGCTGCAGTTACTGAAGCCCATGTTCTCTGCAAAAAGGAAAGCCACCACAATGAGAAGCCCACGCACGGCAAAGAAGAGTAGCCTCCATTCACTGAAGCTACAGAAAACCCATGCACAGCAACAAAGACCAAAAGCAGCCAAATATATAAATTTTTAAAATAAATAATATATAAAAGTCACCTTAACACTGAGGAACAAGGCTTTCAATTTAAATTCAGTATCCAAGTAACACAATCAGCCTGGATGCTAAAATTCACACTCGAGAGAATGAATGATTCAGTGAACATATGCCAAGACATACAAGTATATAGGCATCCTTAAACCTACATGCAGCAAGTGCTCCTAAATTTTATTTTTAGATTAGCTATTGAAACCAGAAATACATTTATGTACCCCTGGAACATTGTCATGACCATTGGGTAAGTTTTCTTGTGCCGTGGTGTGCTTAGTCACTGTCATGTCCGACTCTTTGCTACCCCATGGGCTATAGCGCGCCAGGCTCCTCTGTCCATGGGAATTCTCCTGGCAAAAATACTGAAGTGGGTTGCCATGCCCTCTTCCAGGGGACCTTCCCAACCCAGGGATCTTACTCGGGTCTCCTGCACTGCAGGCAGATTCTTTACCAGCTGAAAGCTACCAGGGAAGCCCAAGTTTTCTTAATAACCACCAAAATGTATTTTTCCCATAACACAACGATGCATTTTAAAGTATTTTCTAAAAAAGTTTAAAAAATTTAAAAATACAGGTGCTTTCCAGCGTTGAGAACCACTGGTAAAGCATAGGCTTAGAGACAGCCCTACACTCTTCCACTTAGTAGCTCTGCATACCTGGGAAAATGACTTCAGCTTTGTACCTCAGTGTTCTCACCTGTAAAATGGGATAATATTAGTTGTGATGCACAGACTCAGTAGCTGTGATGCATGGGCTTAGTTGCTTTGCAGCATATGGGATCTTAGTTCCCTGACCAGGGATTAAATCCACATCTCTTGCATTGCAAGGAGGATTCTTAACCACTGGACCTTCAGGAATGTTCCAAATGGGATAAATTAGTAAATACATAGGATTCTTGTGAGAACTGTGAGATAATGCACAAAAAGCTCTTAGCATATACCAGGCTCTGGAATGTGTACAATGGCAGTTAACTCTGCAGCAACTGCTGGTGCAAACATGGAGAGGAGAGATGGTGCAATGGTAAAGAATCCGCCTGCCAATACAGGAGATATAAGAGACGTGGGTTTAATTCCTGGGTTGGGAAAATCCCCTGGAGTAGGAAATGACAACCCACTCCAGTATTCTTACTTGCAAAATTCCATGGACAGAGGAGCCTGGTGGGTTACACAGTCCATGGGGTCACAAAGAGTCGGACATGACTGAGTACACACATACACAGGAAAGAGTTGAAAGAAAGGGGTAGAAGGAAAGACTGCTTGTGTGAGGATTTTCAAAGGGTAATCACAGTAGCTGGGGAAATCTCAAAAGGCACCGCAGCAAGAGGTATGTTTACGTGTTAAGGCTTCCTCTCCCAGCTTGGGGATGAAGAGGCAGTGTCCTCAATGGGCGTCAGGTGGCGCCACAAGCCTACAAACCAGAGTCCAGCTTTGTGTGGGAAAGCAGATGAGAAGGAATGAGAAAGTGAAATCTCAGAACCCTTGTCAATCTGACACAGCTGCCACTTTGAATAGTGGCAGTGTCTTAAGTCAGGGGTTTACATTTCAATAAACCCGTAAAATTCAATATAAGACCATTCCCCTCATCTAGATTCTTCTTAATTATTTCTATAACAAGAGATATGTTGAAACATGCATACTGTATGTATATTACTTAATATAAAAATAATATCATAACCAGCATCCCAAAGTAACACAAGCTGTTTCTATAGGCAAGTACGGCAGTGAAACAGCAGCCCTGGTGGGGAAAAGAAAAGAGGACAATGTGATGAACATTCGTACAGCAGTGGTGGAGATGAGTGACCCAGTATCACCCACCCCTCTTAAGAGTCTCAGAGGTTGGGATTCCTCTGGTAGTCCACCAGTTAAGAATCTGCTTTCCAGTACAGAGGGCACGGGTTCGATCCCTGGTCAGGGAACTAAGATCCCATATGCCGCGTGGTACGGCCAAAAAAGAAGAATACAATTCCCAGTTCTCTTTGAGCTGGTGTGGACATGTAGCTAAGCCCTGATCTGTACGACATGAATGGAAAGGGAAGTTTGTAGGAAATTCCCTTGAGAGACGATGGCAGGCATCTTCCTCCATTCTCTGCCTACAGCATGGTTTTGATGCCAGCTGCTCCACCTTATACCTGAAGGCAGGAGCTTCACCCTAGAGATAATCCCAGAAGACTGTGGGGGCTCTTTAGGAACCCTGAATTGCCTACCTCTGGCCTTTTCTGTGAGAAAAAAAAAAAAAAACTTAAATCATGGGCAAGCCATTGTTATTTTGGGTCATAGCCAAACATCATCCAACTGACATTTCATGTAAGAGCCCTGGCTTTGTTTTTTATTTTTGGTCACATCACACAGCATGTGGGATCTCAGTTCCCTGACCAGGGACCAAACCTGTGCCTCTTGCCTCTAACATTGGAAGCACAGAGTCTTAACCACTGGACCACCAGGGATGTCCCTCTGGCTTTGTTTTTAAAGAATAACTTTTGTATTTTAAAAATATTTGGATAAAGAAAATGGAAGATAAGGGACTTCCCTGGTGCTCCAGTGGCTAAGACTCTGTGCTCCCAATGCAGAGGTCCCCGGGTTCAATCCCTGGTCAAGAAACTAGATCCCACATGTGGAAACTAAAGATCCTGCATGCTGCAACAAAGACCTGATGCAACCCAAAAAAAAGAAAGAAAGAGAAGTAGAGAAGATGGTGACAGAGATGCAAAGACAACTTTCAAACTTATAAGACTGACGAGCATCATAAGGAGAAGGGGGAAATGTCAACAATAATACAGTAAAAATATTGCTAATTGGAGTCTTCTTTCGGTGCAGTCTGAGAAGAGGGAAAGTCCAGAGTGGGAGGATTAAAGATCTACAAAGCGCCTGCTGTTGAAACAAGCCGGCCTCTCCCACTAACTCTGAATTACTCACCAAACTAGTAACCAGTAGGGTGTCTTCAAGGTCACTGGTTTCTGAGATGAGAAAGTTAACAAGTAGAGGTGAAGTTTAAGGTATTAATCATTCAATATTGAGTCACCATGGATAGATACTTTTCCAAAAAGTAGTTCATTTTTATATTTACTGAACTTTCTGGGATGGTAGTAAGGACTGTGAGATAATACATTATAATTATGTATTCCACGAGTGTGTGTGCTCAGTCATGTCTGACCCTCTGCGACCCCATGGACTGTAGCTCGCCAGGCTCCTCTGTCCATGGGATTCTCCAGGCAAGAATACTGGAGTGGATTGCCATTTCCTCCTCCAGGGTATCTTCCCGACCCAGGGACTGCACCCAGTTCTGCATTGGCAGGCAGATTCTTTATTACTGCAACACCTGGGAAGCTCACTTACATATTTAGTAGTAGTCTTTTCCTCTGGGAAAAGGAATGCTTTGATAGTAAAGACCAGAGGAGAGGCCCATTAAATGGGAAAATCACAGATGGGTTCCTCCCAGAACAACAAATGAGGCCCAACAGTAAACCAGGCCCTTAACCGTGCCTCTAGTCTAGAGATATCCTTTGCTTGACATTTGTTGTTAGCAATATACAGACAACTATAGCTGTTTGTGCTCTTTTTCATTTGCTTTTGAACTTCTATCTTTGGGTACTTATAATTGGTTTAAAAATAAAGTTCTGTGGCTGAGTTTTTTTTTAATTTCTTAAATAGAAGTCCTTCGAACTGCCTTGGATCCAAAACAATCTGCAGCCTGTCTGTACTGCTTTTCCTGGGTACTCTAACAAGAATATCTGTATTGAAGTCCTCAAGACCACTCTCAGATTTGACGATTTGCTAACAGGACTCACCAAACCCAGGAAGCAGGTTTATCACAGTGAAAGGATGCAGATTAAAATTAGCAAGGAGACAAGCTTCCCTCGTGGTCCAGAGGTTAAGACTCTGTGTTTTAACTGCAAGGAGCAAAAGTTCTATCCCTAGTCAGGAAGTTCCACATGCCACGAGAGAAAGAAAGAAAAGAAAAATCAAATTTGAAAAAAAAAAAATTAGCAAAGAGAAAAGGTGCATAGGGTGGAATTCAGGAGAGACCAGACAAACTTCTGGTTCTGCCTTTTCCGAGGAATCACACAATCAGTGCATAATTCTCCCAGCAACAATATATGACAACACATACATGGTGTTGCCAAGCAAGGAAGCTCAAGCCTTGCAGTTCAGGATTTCTGCTGGGAGTCAGTCATGGAAGCATGGAGTACCAGTGTGACTGACCTTAGCTATTCAGTCTTTAGCCCAGATGCAGTGTGGCCCAAGCCTGTAGGCATAAAAAAAAAAAAAAAAACAGGTGTTCAGGATGCATCACATTGTTAACAGAAACTATGTGGTATGGCCCAAGGCCTCAGATATACAGATTCTCTTAGCAGGCAAGATATCCCAAGGGCTCAAAAGTTATCCCCCAGGAGCTCATTAAGGGCCAGCCCTGGAAATCTTGGGAATGGGCAGAATTTGTGCAGCCTAGACCACTGAGTTCTCTATTTTTATAACAAAGCCATAAAAAGTAGTAATAATAATCCCAACACCTTTATGATAAAGAACCATTACGTGAGCTAGCCTCTGAAGACCTTGGCAAGAGTCCAACCAAACCATTTTTTTTAAGATTTTTTTGATGTGTACTATTTATAAAGTCTTTATTGAATTTGTTACAATGTTGCTTCTTTTTATGCTTTGGTTTTTAGGCCGAGAGGCACTGTAGGATCTTAACTCCCAGACCAGGGATTGAACCCACACCCCCTGCATTGGAAGGCAAAGTCTTAACCACCAGACTGCCAAGGGGAGTCTCAAAGCATGCTTCTAACAGCGATGTGTCAAGCATGGCGGCACTTAGTAAATGAGTCAGTGGACACAGGGAGGGCCATTACTGGTGCCTCGGCTGTGTCTTAGAGCCACTCAGTTTTTCCAACTGTCTCTGTGACTAAGCCCATTCCTACAGCTCTTTCCCTCAGCTAGCTTCCTCCTAAATGTTTCCTTCATTTTTCCTTCCATCCCTTCCTCTCTGCTCCAGCTGCTCCAAGACCCTCTAAAATCCAAATTTCCATTCAGTCCCCTCCAAGCAAGCCATCCAAGCTCTAGGGCTTCCTCGCAGGGCCAGGACTAGACTGAGCCAAGAGAGGCACAAGGTCATGCAAGAGATCAAATGCCTCCAGGAATTCTGTACCGCAGACACTCACTCTGGTCCTGGTCTCACATTCTGTCTTGAAAGGATATCTGCTCTGGAACCTGTACCCCTACTCTTGTATGTGTCGAGAAGAAATGGGCAAGTTTGAGAAGACACACAGAAGCCGGGTTCTGAGAAACAACTGAGCATTAATTCTCACAAGCATGAATGCATCTTCACATCCTCCTCTTTAATATATACCACCCTAGTGGCTAATTCAATCAACATTAAGTTTCAGAAAATAACTTTATCAGTCATCATCCACTTCTCTTCATTTTCACCAGGGACAGTCCACCCTTCAACCCTTTCAAAGGTATGAGGGCTCTTATACCACAGCACCCTGGAATCTTTCTTCCCAATATAAACTACTTCTTGGTGGTGGAAAGCTTGCCGGGTCCCTTCAGTTCAAGATCTTCTTGCAGTTCCCTAATTACAGGTATAAAATTACTACAAGAGCTATCAGGAGCTCTGACCCTGGTTGACAAGGACATTTGAGCTACTTACATGGCACGACAAGTCAGAAAGCTTCCATTAATTTCCAAGGATTCCGTCCAGTGCTTTTCCAACTGGTGTGGTACTTCTGATGATTTAGAAAGAGGAAATGTAAACAAACTTTCTTCCACGTTTACCATTTCATCAAGGACTCATGTAGGAAATGTATGAACCAAGGCAGTGCATACAGGGATCTGCCAGCAGCTTCGCATCACAAAATAAATACAGAGACATTCCAATTGCTCAAGTTTTTATTCTCTTTTTTCAGAAGCAGGTTCTCAGGCACAGGTCTAGTGAGGGTATCACCACATTCATTACATTCATAGGATTCTTCCCTGAAATGAAGTATTTGATGTTGTCGTGAAGCTCAACCTAGGTCAGTGAGCATGTCCACAGTTTTTTTTTTTTTTCATGTCCACATTTATTACAGCTAATTTCTCTCCTGTATGAATTCTCTGGGTCTCAACCATCAGTATAACTGAAGACCTTCCAACACTTGTGATGTTATTCACAGGGTTTCTCTCCAGAATTAATTATTTGATGTTCAAGAGCTGATTAAAGGTTTTACAGCATTCAATAAATTATAGGATTTCTCTCATGAGTAGATTCAGTGATATAGAATGAGATGTGGGCTCTGAGGAAAGGTTTTCCTGTAGTCATTATATTTAAACAGTTTCTCTTCTAACGTGAAGTCTCTGAATTGTTAAGGCTGAATTATATCTAAATGTTTCCCCACACTTCTTACATTCATAAGATTTTTTCCAGTATGAATTCACCGATGTTCAATGAGACCTAAGCTGTAGCTGAGGGCTCTTCCACACTCAATGTACTCACAGGGATTTTTCTCAAATGAATTTTCTGATGTTGAACAATGTATGAACTCTTCTAGAAACTTTTCCCACACTCATTACATTCCTATGGCATTTTTCCACTGTGAATTCTCTGATGTTCAGCGAGTCAAGATTGCCACCTAAAAAGTTTCCCCACATTCCTTACATTCATTAGGTTTTTTCCACTATGATTCAACAACACCTAACAAATTCCAATTTCCCTTTGAAAATTCTCATAAAATTCATTGTTTATGATTTTTCTCCAGTATGATTATCCTATGATAATGTATGATATCCTATGATAATGTATGATATACATTTTTGACCCCACATGTCACATTTTCACCTAGCTCACTGGTAAAAAAATTTTTTTAATTGATAAAACTTTGTTGTTGGGGGTGGGGGAACATGAGCCCTTGTTCATTACTTGAGGAATGCAAATTGGCACAAATTCCAGGAACAAATTTTCCTAATCAAAAACATGTCTACTTTTGACAGAGAAAATTCTACTTCTAAGAACATGTTCTACAGATAGACTTTATTGTGTGTAAAATCACAATTGTACAAGGTTATTTAGTGCAACATTGTTCATAATAGCAAATGGTTTGAAACAGTCTAAATGGATCCAAAGGGAAGTGGTTAGCTAAATTATACAACATAAAATGAGACACCTTGTTGCCATGACTAAGAATGAGGAAGCTCTGCATAAACCAATATGGACCTACCTTAAAAATGAAAATAAGGTTCAGAATAGTCTTTACTGAGCATTACCAATTGTGAATTGAACATAACCAAAAACACACAGACAAAAACAGAGTGGGGTGCGTGGGAGGGAGGTTCAAGAGTGAGGGGACATATGTGTATTTATGGCTGATTCACACTGTTGTAGGGCAGAAACCAACACAACACTGTAAAGCAATTATCCTCCAATTACAAATAAATTTTTAAAAAAACAGAGGGAGGAAAATCCCACAGATATGACTGTATATGCACAGCCTATCTCTAACAGGATTGAGATCCTTATTCTAGGAAGAAAAGCTGGGTGCTGATGTACCATTTAGTTTTGTTTTCTGCACCACACTAAAGTATTGCTCATCTTAAAAATTAAATTGAAAAACCTGTGAAATCTAGAAAAGAGACAAATGGAGAGATGTGAATTCAAGCAGGCAAGGTATGACAGAGCAAGGAAGTTAAGGGAGTGTATTATTTAAAACTGTAATCTGTTGCCCTTTCTGGTCCCACAGGTACAGGGCTTGGAAATTGACATTCCATTTTAACAACACGTAAAAAGCTAAACAAACTGAAAAATCAAAAAACTCTTCTGAGATCCATAACAGAAGTGAGGTCACAGGGCAAACGACTACCTCCCCAAATTGGAGAAACAGGTAACTGCAGAGAATCACAACACACTGGAGAGAAACCTCCACTGGAACCAGTGCTGGGCTAGGGAAACTGGAACTAAAACTTGGAGAATTACTGGAAACAATTCAGAGAGTGTGGACAAGTCTAAGAGTTAAATCTTCAAAAGGACATGGTTACAAGGGTGGGAGGGGCATGCTTTTGTGAATTTTATCTTCAAGAACTCAATCAACTTCTTGCAGTAAATACTGGAGAAAAATCTCCTTGTGCTTGTAGCTACGGAAGAAGAAAAGGAACTATTCTGAAATAGTGCAGAGCACTCTGTTATTAACAGGGACTACCCTCAGGAGAAACGCTTTACCGACTGGAGACACAAGGGAAGCCCTAAGGAGAAACTAGCTAATCAGAACTTAACTTGCCAGGGTTTCATCCAGCCTAACAGACCTGCAGAAAGGGAAATATCCAACTTCAGCCTCCTACGAGCATACTGTCCCACCCAAGTGGGTCAGGAAAAAGGTAGAGAGAGAAAAAAAAAACCTGAGAAACACTTATGAAATTCACAGTTCAGAGGCACAGGCTCACTAAAAGACTGAGGCCTAATCACTGGCCTATAAAACACTCCCTGTCAGGAATCTCCTGGCGGTCCAGTGGTTAGACTCCCTGCTCTCACTAATGAGGGCCCCAGTTTGATCCCAGGTCAGGAAACTAAGATTCCCACATGCCTTGCAGTCAAAAAACCAAAACATTTTTAAAATGGGAACAATCTTGTAACAAACTCAATGAAGATTTTTTTTTAATGGTTCACATCAAAACAAAAATCTAAAAACAAAGTTATAAAGCATACTAAGAGCATACGCAGCTTCAAGAGACAGAGCAAGCATCAGGACCAGACATGGAGGAATGTTGGAATTATCAGACAGGGAATTTAAAACAACTGTGATTAATACGCTAAGGACTCTAATAATGGGTAAAACAGATAGTGTGCAAGAAGAGATGGGCAATGTAAGCAACAGAGATGTATATTCTGGAGAAATAACCAAAAAGGAATACTAACGATTAAACGCTCTAACAGAAATGAAGAATGCTTTTGATGGGCTTGTGAGCTGACAGGGCAGAGTTGAGGAAGAATCTCTGAGCTTGAAGTATATCTCAAGAGAAAACTCCAAATTAAAAATCAAAGAAAACAAAAACTAAATAACAGAAACAAAATATCCAAAAACTATGGGACAACTACAAAAAGTGTGACAAGTGTGATGGGAATTTCCTCAAATTGATTAACATCAGACACAAAATGGCAGATCCAGGTAGCCAAGAGGGAGCAAGCAGGATAAATGGCCCCTCCTCAAAAAACAAAACAAAACTATACCTAGGCATATCATTTTCAAACTACGTAAAATCAAACATGAAGAAAAATTCTGAAAGAAGCCAGAGAGAAAACACATCACTTACAGAGGAGCAAAGATAAGAATTACATACAACTTCTCAGAAACCAATCAAGCAAAAGAGTAAAGTAAAATATTTAAAGTGTTCAGGAGGGCCTTCCCTGGTGGTCCAGAGGCTAAGGCTTCACCTTCCAACCCAGGAGGTGCTGGTTTGATCTCTGGTCAGGGAGCTAGGATCCCGCGTGTCTCACAGCCAAAAAAAAAACAAAGTATAAAAACAGAAGCAATATTGTAACAAATTTAATAAAGACTTTTTAAAAAAAGGCTTCAGAGTAGCACCAATCACATCAAAAGAGGGGGACTAAAGAGCTAGCTTAGCAGACACCTCACCAAAGAAGTCACACAAATGACAAACATATGAAAAGATGCTCCACATCATATGTCATCGGACAAATGCAAATTAAAGCAACAATGCTGCTGCTGCTGCTAAGTCACTTCCGTCATGGCTGACCCTGTGCGACCCCATAGACGGCAGCCCACCAGGCTCCCCCATCCCTGGGTTTCTCCAGGCAAGAACACTGGAGTGGGTTGCCATTGCCTTCTCCAATGAATGAAAGTGAAAAGTGAAAGTGAAGTCGCTCAGTCGTGTCCGACTCTTAGTGACCCCATGGACTGCCGCCTACCAGGCTCCTCTGTCCATGGGATTTTCTAGGCAGGAATACTGGAGTGAGGTGCCATTGCCTGAGACACCATTAAAACACCTATTAGAGGAACCTTCCCTGGTGGTCCAGAGGCTGACTCCGTGTTCCCAGTGCAGGGGGCCTGAGTTCAATCCTTGGTCAGGGAACTAGATCCCACAAACTGCAACTAAGACCTGAAGCAGCCAAATAAATAAATATTGAATTAAAAAAAAACACACACCTATGAAGGATACCCAAAATCCAGAACACTGACAACACCAAATGCTGGCAGGAATGTGGAGCAAAAGGAATTCTCATTCATTGCTGATAGGAATGCAAAATGGTACAGCCACTTTGAAAGACAGCTAGCAGTTTCTTACAAAACTAACCCTACCCTTACCATATGATCTATCAATCACGTTCTCAGTATTTACCCAAAGGAGTGGAAAGCTTACATCCATGCAAAAACCTACAGGTAGATGCTGAAAATAATTTTATCCAATTACTAAAACTTGGAAGCAACCAAGGTGTGCTTGAGTAGATGAATGGATTAACTGTGGCTCATCTGGAAAATGGAGTATTATTTATTGCCAGAAAGAAATGAGCTATCAAGCCATGAAAAGACATTAAGAATACTGAAATACATATTATTTAGTGAAAGAAGTCAGCTTGAAAAATCACATACAGTATGATTCCAACTCTATGACACACTGGAAAAGGCAAAACTATGGAGGAAGTAAAAAGATCAGCCAGGGGTTGGGAGGAAGGTGGGAAGAACAGAAAGAGCACAGAGGATTTTTCTGGGCAGAGAATGTGGCTGAACTACACTGACCATACTGTCAGTTCCATCTTAGGTCTGCAGTTCTCCCCTCTTGTTACTGAACTTAAGCCCATTCACAAAGAATGTGCCCAAGCCAGGGAAGTTCTCTGTCAACTTTCACCCTTACCTTCATCTGATATGAAAACTGAAAGAATGCCTTTTGCTGATGCAGATTATGATACCCCCCCGAGGGTAGGAAAAACCAAGGTTCCAGTCTGTGCAGCCCTGCTTCTCACATGGTAGTTAAGAGTCTTTTTTTTTTCCTCCAGATTCTATTTTTAGCTTTGGCCCCTTTACATCCCCCTGTACCTTCTGGATTGTCCAGCTGCTTATATGTAAATTCCCCACAAGAAGCTTTGTAATTATAGTTTAGGAAGTTGCCCCTTCATTTTTCTATCTCAAAGTTCCTTCTCAGCTTAGAGGATATTATTCAATGCCTTCCTTTTCCTGGATCAGCTTTATATGACACTATGGTGGATACATGTCATCATACACTTGTCCAAACACACAGAATATACAACACCAAGAGTGAACCCTAATGTAAACTATGGACTTTGGATGCTGAAGATGTGTCAGCGTAGGTTCACCAATTGTAACAAATGTACCAAGCTGACTGGGAGCAGGGGCAGGGGGAGTGCTGATAATGTGAGAGGCTGAGCACAACACCAAACGAGAACCCTACTGTAAACCATGGACTTTGGATGATGTTGATGATGTGTTAATATAGGTTCATCAATTGTTAACAAACGTACCAAGCTGACCAGGGTGCGGGGATGTTGATAATGTGGGAGGCTGTACGTGTGTGGAGACAGGAGGTCTATGGGATATCTCTGCATCATCTTCTCAATTTTGCTGTGAACCTACAACTGCTCTAAAAAGCAGAGGTGGGAGGAAGGCTCAAGAAGGAGGGGCTACATATATATCAGTTCAGTTCAGTCGCTCAGTCGTGTCCGACTCTTTGCGACCCTATGAATCGCAGCACGCCAGGCCTCCCTGTTCATTACCATCTCTTGGAGTTCACTCAGACTCTGTTCATCGAGTCAGTGATGCCATCCAGCCATCTCATCCTCGGTTGTCCCCTTCTCCTCCTGCCCCCAATCCCTCTCAGCATCAGTCTTTTATATATATATATGATGATTCACAATGTTGTACAGCAGAAACCAACACAACACTGTAAAGCAATTATCTTCCAATTAAAAGTTTTAAAATATAAAAAAATGCTCTAAATTTTTTTAAGTTGTGATCTTTCCCATAATTCCCTTATTCTCTTTATTTTTCTCCATAGAATTTGTCACCATCTGATATTCTATGTATTTCACTTATTTGCTTTGTTTATTGCTTTTTCCTTTCATGAGAATGTTCACTGAGGGGAAGGATTTTTTTTTTCTTACTGCCAAGTATTAGTATTCAGAACCTAGGAAAGCAGCTGGCACAGAACAAGTATTCCATAAATAATTATAGACTAAAAGTACAGTTAGGACATACCTAATACACTTCCTCTTCATCTTCTGCAGGAGATCTTATCTCTACCTTGCAACATAGACCCACAAATCCAAGCAAAGTGCTCCCCAGGTAATTGTGGGGGTCCCCAAAGGAGGTCTTATGTGTACCAATGAGCAAGGCTGGTGAGTCACAGACTGACACCAGACATTTCATGCACTTCTCCTGCTCAGGACTCCTTCTACTGTGTATCAGCTTGTCCTGGCTCCTAGGAAAAAAAAAACAGTGTAAGCTATTATTCCTCTGTTAAATGCCCTAAACCTTTGAAAGCTGTATAAAAACTGCTACAGAGTTATAAAATATTAATGCTACAAGAGATCTTTAAAATCAACTACTCCTGGGACTTTCCTGATGGTTCAGTGGATAAGAATCTGCCTGCCAATGCAGGAGACATAAGTCCGATCTCTGGTGCAGGAAGAGTCCACACGTCACGGAGCAACTAGGCCCAGGCACCACGACTACTGAGCTAGTACTCTACAGCCCTTGAGCTGCTACTGAAACTCCTGCACCTAGAGCCTGTGCTCCACAACCAGAAGCCACCCCAGTAAGCAGCCTGTGCACCACAATGAAGAGCAGCCCCTGCTTGCCACAACTAGAAAAAGCCTGTGTGCAGCAACAAAGACCCCGTGTAGCCAAAAATAAAACAATGTTGAATAAAATAAAATAAAATAAACTAGCCCAAGCCTTTCTTCTCATACTTGCACACAATGAGACATAAAAAGTAGGAGTTTTGCTCATAGCTGTTTGGTGTGCAAGCCAAGCCTATAACCAAGGCTAGGACTAGACTCCCGAGGGTCCTAAGACTCAACAGTTCGCTTAGATATATCCATAGTAGTACAGTTGTACTTTTTGCTTGGTTCATAGGTTGTTAGTCTTTCTTCAGTTTTAATTTTTGGCTGGGTTATGTGTCATGTGGGATCTTTGTTCCCTGACCAGGGATGGCCCCCTGGATTGACCACTAGACCCCCAGGGAAGACCTTATCTTTCATTTTCAAAGCTTGGCTTTCTCCTGTACTAATGGGAGGATAAATCAGCATTTGGGAATCATTTGGGAAAGAAACAAGAGCCATAAATGTGTCCATACACTTTCATGCAATAATTGTATTTCTGGGAATTTATTCAGAAAAATAAAAGGCTAAAATTTGAAAACTTCTGCAATGGGTTCTTACTGTTTTTACCTACCCAGTGTTTCTTTTCCTTCTGCTGGTAACTGGATCCTTCTTTCATCTGCCAGTTTATGCCAGCAGATCTTGAGACTTTCCTAAATACTTATAATTAACAATACTTAAAATATGCTTACTTTTCATAAGTGACAAGCAGTATGCCTCTGCTGTTTTCACTTGTCTTTCTTTGATATCTAGTCAGGGAGAGTACTTCTTCCATATGCTTATTGGCCACTTGTGCTTCTCATTTATTTATTGAATAATCCTTCCATCTGCCCCTTCCCATCATTTTGTAATATGACTTTTGTCATTCTCACACTACTAGGGGTGTCTCTGAGGTATGTCTCTTTTCTTATTAACCTTGGTGTGCTTGCAGGCGTGGCATCCTGAGCTGAGCCTGGGTGAAGACGAGTGTTTCCACAAATAGGACTGGGGCGAAGACGGCCACCCAGTCTGCAGGAACGGGGTGGACGGGCTGTGTTGACAAAGGGGCACACTGTATGACCACACAGTGCTTCTCAAACCTTTTAATTCTTAATTTTACTACTCAGGAAATCTAAATTGTGGGGCCCAACATATATTTTAAAACATTTTTCCAGTACAAATACTTGCTTTTTAATTTTGTCCATAAAGACATTTGGCAAGGGGAACACTGTCAGTATCATTGTGTTTTTAAAAAGGAGAAGGAGGGAAGAAAATAATTTCAGAATGAAGGAAAGGCCTCCCTGACAAAGGTAACCTTCTCACACGTGTGCACACATGCTGTCCAGGGAACCCAGGGGTTGGGGCAAACCCTAGCATGCAGGATGTGTTTAGAAACTCCTGAAGTAAAAGAGGAAAAACAGAGAATAGAGGAGAAATGGGGTGGATGAAGCCTTTTCCCCACGGGTTCCAAATGTGCCTGAGCAGGGAGAACAACAAGGCTAACCTCCAAATTTCCTTAGGCCTTTGTCTTCTTCAATCAACACTCAGCTGTCCAACCCCCGAATGCTGCTTTCGGTGGCTCCCTGTCTCCATGGTTACTGTCCTGCACTCCCTCTCAGCTGCACTGGAGCATTCAGTGTGTGATGGTGGTAAACTGCAGTGTTCTGCAGTGTTCTTTTGTTGTTGTTCTTGTTAAAGAATTTTTATTTATGTTTTCCTTTATCTAGGCCTAACTGTGTGGAATGCGGGATCTTAGTTCCCCAGTCGGGGATTGAACCCGTGCTCCCTGGGAAAACATGGAGTCTTAACCACTGCATCACCAGGGAAGTCTGTGCAGTGTACTTTTAATAGAAATATAACACCTTCTCAGGAAGCAGTTAAGTTTCCCAAGCATCTCTTCCCTATTCTCTTTCCCTTCCCCCTTGGCAATGCTGTAGAGAAGCAGGAACAGGCCCCCAGCCTTGAAGTTCCTCTGATTGTCCAGTTCTCCATGGAAAATCTTCTTGTTTGTCAGAACAAAGACAAAATCAATGTCCTTAAAAGGAGAAAGGCAACTGCAGAGGAGGAGGATGCTCGCCCAGGCAGCCTCCTCCTTTCCCCCACTCCAGCCAGTATGGAGCAGAGGACGGGCAGACATGCTCAGGCTTTGCCTGGAAAGACCTCAAAGAAAGGAGTCTGTAGTCTCATCCACTCCTTGGAAGAAAGCAGGGCTTGGAAAGACCCCCTTTCCCTTAGGCCTTACCACCAGGTGCCAGATGTAGGGACTGTGAAAAGAAGCACCACCTTATGACAAACCCAGGCCTTACAAAAGGAAAAGATTCTGAAACATCTGTGGTTGAGGGCAGCAAAACAGGCCGAGCGCCAGCAGTATACAGCTTCACTGTGATTGACAGCAAGCAGAGAAACATGATCAGAGCAACATGTTGCTTCTCCCTTTCACTCCACTAGTTACCTCATCTGACCCCTTCTCTCTGCAGCATCTCAACTTCTTTCATCTGATAATCCAACCTCACCGGTGGAATTTAAAAACCTATATACCAGATACCTCTGGCTTAGATAGAAGTGCTTGAGAAAGGCAAGTCCTGGGTAGTCATTAACCTTGGTTTTTGGAAAGTTAAGAGAATAGGTGAGGAGGGACTTCCCTGGTGGTTCAGTGGCTAGGGCTCTGCACTTGAAATACAAAGGGCCCGGGTTCAATCCCTGGTCAAGGAACTATTATAGATCCCACATGCCATAACTACGAGTTTGCATGAAGCTACTAAAGTTTCCAGATGCCACTAAGAAGATCAACGATCCTGCATGCTGCAACTAAGACCTGGTGCAGCCAAGTAAGGACATAAAATAAATATTTTTTAAATAGAAATAGGTGAGGGAATGTCTACATATTAGAGGCCACAAAATATAAGTTAAATCTTTATTTATTCTGAATCCTGTCCTGCTAAAACTGGGATTCAAAATCTTTTTTTTTCTTTTTTACCTTCTCATTTTATTCATTTTTTTCAATTGAAGTATAGCTGATATTGTGTTAAGTAATTCCAGGTGTACAGCAAAGTGATTCAGTTACACACATATTTATATATAAAAGCTAAATATACGCATTCTTTTTCAGATTCTTTTCCCTTGTAGGTTATTACAAAAGACTAAGGATAGTTCCCTGTGCTATACAGTGAAAGTGAAGAAAGTGAAGTCACTCAGTCGAGTCTGACTCTTTGGGACCCCATGGACTGTAGTCTACCAGGCTCCTCCCTCCATGGGATTCTCCAGGCAAGAGTACTGGAATGGGTTGCCATTTCCTTCTCTAGGGGATCTTCCCAACTCAAGGATCAAACCTGGGTCTCCCACATTCCAGGCAGACACTTTAACCTTTGAGCCACCAGGGAAGCCAGTCCTTGTTTTGTTTTCCTAAAGGGTCAAAGAGCTTTTTCCATCAATATTAGAAGGGCTGGTTTCATAATTCTAAGTATCGTTTGCTGTATCCTGGAGCCTGTGACTGTTACAGGAATCTACATTTGTTTGACTATTGGTATAGAAAGCTGTCTTCATTTCACTTAAGTTGAAAAGTGTGTTAATTATCACAGGATGTTGACTTTACTCAGGGACCTGGTCATTATAAACCTTCTGTAACATGACTGCTCTATTTCTACTTAACTTCACTAATAGAATAACCTCTGTGGGTCCTCAGGAACCCAGCTAAAGGCATTTCTTCTTGTAAAAACAAAACAAGTGCAAATTAACAAATAAATCTCTGAGATTAACTGGAAAACACAATGCAGAATCTTACTTTTCCAAGATAAACCTAAACCAAGGAATCTGTGCAAATATCTAGGACAATGTAAAGCTCTCTGGACTCCCCTGGTGGCACAGTGGTTAAGGATCCACCTGCCAATGCAAGAAACATGGGTTCGACTCCTGGTCTGGGAAGATTCCACATGCTTCAGGGCAACTAAGCCCTCGTGCCACAACTACTGAGCCCACATGCTCTAGAGCCCATACCCTGCAAAAAGAGAAGCCACCACCGGGGGTAGCCCTCACTTGCCACAACTGGAGACAGCCCTCATGCAGCAATGAAGACCTAGCACAGCCAAAATTTAATTAATTAATTTTAAAAATAAATAAAGCTCTCCAGGAGGGTTTTACATCTCACTAGTGGTTTGGCCATGTCAGATTCGGGTATGAGGGAAGAAGCCACTGAATCAGGGAGGGGAAAATTCCAATTACCCGTTGGTGTTTCAATACTAATGACAGTATGTCCTGCTCTGATATTTTGAAGGAAGACTGAACTAGCACTGAGCTTCCCTGGTGGCTCAGATGGTAAAGAATCTGCCTGCAATGCAGGAGACCCATGTTTGATCACAAGGTTGGGAAGATCCCCCGGAGAAGGAAATGGCAACCCACTCCAGTATTCTTGCCTGAAGAATTCCATGGACAGAGGAGTCCGGCAGGCTATAGTCCATCAGGTCGCAAAGAGGTGAACACGACTGAGAGAGTAACACATTCTGGACTAGCAATAGCCAGGCTAAGTGCTCACTGACTCCTCAGCACAGCCTTGTGCAATAGGTACTATCATTCCCATTTACTGCTGGGGAAGCTGATACACAAACAGATTAAGTAACTTGCCCAGAGTCACACAGCTAATGAGTGAGTCCATACCATGGGCCATGACTCTTTACTGAATAAAAGGGAATCTTCAGTCAACAAATAATTTGAGTATCTACCATAAATTAGGTAATAAAGGAGCTCCACAAATATGATCTTTGCTCTCAAGGAGGGAAAAATTAATGGGGGTAATTTAGAGAAACAGAAACTCATAAGAAAATGGTGAAGCAGAACAAAATGAAGTTTCCTAAGAGCAGGCATGCATGCTAAGTCGCTTCAGTAATGTCCCACTCTTTGTGATGCTATGGTCTGTAGCCTGCCAGACTCCTCTGTCCATGGGATTTCCCAGGCAAGAATACTGGAGTGAGTTGCCATGCCCTTCTTCAGGGGATCGTCCTGATCCAGGGAATGAACTCAGGTCTCCCACATCAAATTCTTTACCATCTGAGCAACTGGGGAAGCCCATTCCTAAGAGAGGTATATACATTTCTCCATAGGGATTCAGAGCAAAGAGTTGACACTCTCACTTCACATCTGGATTGGAAGATGAAGGCTTCACTCAGGAGATGGGATCTGAGCTGGATCTAAAAGGATAACAATATTCTTATATATATATATATATATGATTTTATTTATTTTTGGCTGTGCTGGCTCACTGTCACTATGTGGGCTTTTATCTAGTTGTAGTGAGCAGGGGCTATATTCTAGTTGCAGTGCACGGGCTTATCACTGCAGTGGCTTCTCTTGCTGCAGGTCAGAGGCTCTAAGGTGTGCAGGCTTCAGGAGTTGTGGCTCCCAGGCCCTGGAGCGCGCAGGCTCAACAGCTGCAGTGCAGGGGGCTCCAGTTGCTCTGAGGCACGTGGGATCTTCGCTCAACAGGGATCGAACCCATGTTTCCTGCATGGATTTATCACTGAGCCACCAGGGAAGCCTAAGGACAGCAGTATTCTGACCAGAAGATATCTAGGGAAGGACAGAAGTGGTTCTAGGCCAAAAAAAAAAAGGAATGACAACGTTAGGGAGTCCCATCCAGCCAGTGGGTATCCTGGTGGACCAAATGGAACAAAGCATGAACCAGGACCAGATCCCCTGACCACCCACCTTGGGATCCTTCCACTACTCTTCACTGCCTTGTTAGTCAGAACACTCACCTGGTGATGATTCATGCTTCTGTGCTTGACAAAACCTCCCTGGGACTCAAGGGCTTTAGTTTGGAAGGAAGTGACTCCTTCCTACTTCCTTATCTGGAGGTGAATTTCTAGCTCTGGCCTGCTGCCAAGAAGCTGAGAGTGATTTCATGCTAGTCTTTTACTGCTCTTATGATCTCTGCCACACCCACCTTGATACACCCCTTTTATAAGCCTCATGATGGCTTCTCTCTCCGGATTGTCTTTATTAGAGGAGAATCTGGGTCTGACTCAAAGATAAATAGGTTTAGTCCATAATCACAGAGAGGCCAGAGTCAAGGGGAGATGACAAACACAAATTCATAATTGCATCATCACATGGTACTACGAGTAGTGATGGAGATGTGCCCAGGGTAAGCTGAAAAACAAAAGGGTCCCCAACCCAGACTGAGAGAATTGAGGTTTCCTGAGATGAGAGAAGTTAAGCTGAGATGCATAGTGACAGGAGGCATCTAATCAAAGGGGGCTGTGAGGTGTGGAGCATCTTCCAGGAAAAACACAGGCAGAAACAGTGTGGTATCTATAAAGAACCATAAACAATTTGATGGGAGGTAGAGAGTGCCAGTAAAAGGGAGGAGAGAAAGAGATATTTAATATGCGTTTGTGCCATCCAAAATACATAGGAAAATGTATCCTAAGCAGTAGATCCTCTGTAAATTAAAAAAATAAACAAATACAATAAGATAATGGATTAGGATCTCCCTGGTAGCACAGTGGATAGGAACTACCTGCCAATGCAGGGGACATGGATTCAATCCCTGGTCCAGGAAGATCCCTCATACCACAGGGCAACTAAGGCTATGCGGCAGGACTACTGAGCCCACCAGGTGCAACTACTGGAGCCCTTGTGCCTGGGGTCTGGGTACCACAACAAGAGCAGCCTGAGCACTGCATCAAAGAGCAGCCCCTGCTCATCGCATCTAGAGAAAGCCCATGCCCAGCAATGCAGACCCAGCACAACCAAAAGTAAATAAATAAAATTATTTTTATAAAAGAGAGAATTAGGATTTAAGGGGAAAAAACAGAGAAATTAAAAAAAAAAAAAAGATGATGGATTAAGTGTTCTCCAAAGTTCATTACAGTTCCCAAGTCAGTGCTGCTATAAGTGGCAGTGCAAGGCCTCTCTGAGATTTGAGTTCCAAAGGTTATATGAGTTTCTGATGGAAGATATTGTCATTTATTCACTGCCTCGTTCAACTCTTCTATGACCCTATGGACTATAGCCCACCAGGCTCCTCTGTCCATGGGATTTCCCAGGCAAGAATACTGGAGCGGGTTGCCGTTTCCTAATCCAGGAGCTCTTCTCTACTCAAGTATCGAACCTGTGTTTCCTGCATTGCAGGCAGATTGTTCACCATCTAAACCACCAGGGCTGCCACAGCAGAAGGCAAAGAGCAGGAAGGTGGCAGCACCCCCCTGTAATCACCATCTTAGGTGACACAGAGGTGGGATAAATCATCAAAATCGTTACAAAGGGCTTACCCCATGGGAAATGGTTCACAAATTAGGGCCTTCACGGTGCCTACCTCAAGGCCAGTCCTCACAAGGCTATGAGGCTTCTGGGTCCACCTTCCCTGTGTGTGTTCAGTTGCTCAGAGGATCTTCCCAACCAAAGGATCACACCCACGTCTCCTGCACTGGCAGGCAGATTCCTTATCAACTGTGCCACCCGGGCAACTGCTGCCTACAGACCCACAATGTCAAACTGTTATATGCTGCTGTGAAATCTTCAACACAGGAACCCTAGGAAGTGTCTAGGATTCCAGGTATCAGATACTTCACGGCTACTAAGGAAATTAGGGGAAAGGGAAAACCAGGAGATGGGAGAATCTTTACCAGTTGCCCCTCCCACCTACTTGGACTGGATATTATGGAAGCATCATCTTTGGTGGCTGCAGAATGAGAAGAGTGTTAGGCCCCTTGAACTCACTCACTCCCTATCCAGGAAGTGCAGTTCCAAAATAAAAATAAAAATCTTTCAAATTAGAGAGAGAAAAAAAAAAGAAGTGCTATTCCCCAGGATGCCCTGTTTCCTGGGGAACTCAGTGGGTGCTACAGAGTTAGCAGGGCTATTTATGCTCCATGAAGCCATCCACCGAGAACCACAGGGAGGACTCCCCTGGCAGCTCAGTGGATAAAAATCCACCTGCCAGTCCATGAGACACCGGGTTCGATCCTTGGGCCGGGAAGATCCCACATACTGCGAGACAACTAAGGCCAGGCTCCAAAACTACTGAAATCGGAGCTCTAGAGCCCCTGCCCTGCAACTAATGAAGCCCTCCCTGGCGACAACTAGAGAGAGCCATACACAGCAACAAACACCCAGTGCAGTCAGAAAAAAAATTTAAATTAAAAAAAAAAGCAGCACATGGATTCTTCAGGTGAGGTGGGTATGTTAGATCTCACTGCCCCTTCCTTGCTTATTCCCCCACCATTATCCCCTCTCTAGGGGTACCACATGCCTTGTCTCCCAATTTTGCTCTTTTGTGAAAATTCTTGGTGAATACCTAGGTTTGGGGCACTCCTCACTGAGACTTCCGCTGACCTTGTTTCCATTTAAGTCCAGCCTCTCTAGATGTGAACAACTGACACCTGGGATGCTCGTCAAATCTGTCAAACTCTAACTTGCTTAATATTAATAAATAAAATACTGTAACCTACCTTCATTGATCAGGCTTGCCTGAAATTGTTTTTACAATAACGTGCATGTCCTCTAAGGTTCACGTAGCCCAAACAAAAATAACTTCGAGTGAGATGTTGTTCAGTCAGCAGCGTCCAGTTTGAGCTCCACCCAGTTAAAACTGGTTGAGACCACGGGCCTTCCAACTGGGCATGCGCAAGTGCCTCTTGGTGCCGTTTTTGACGTCAGAGAGCCTCAGACGTCAAACTCCGCTCTCAGAATGTGCTAATAGAGCAATTTTCTCAACATGAGGCCCCTGAAAGAAGCCTTTGGCTTAGTTGCACCTACTCAGAAAGTAGATAACCATATATATATATGTATACTAACCCTGGGATTTCTTTGGAAGGAATGATGCTAAAGCTGAAACTCCAGTATTTTGGCCACCTCATGCGAAGACTTGACTTATTGGAAAAGACTTTGATGCTGGGAGGGATTGGGAGCAGGAGGAGAAGGGGACGACCGAGGATGAGATGGCTGGATGGCATCACTGACTCGATGGACGTGAGTCTGAGTGAACTCCGGGAGTTGGTGATGGACAGGGAGGCCTGTCGTGCTGTGATTCATGGGGTCGCAGAGTCAGACACGACTGAGCAACTGAACTGAACTGAATATATATATATATATATATATATATATATTTTTTTTTTTTAATTTACTTCTTTGGCTGTGTCTGGGTCTTAGTGGCAGCTTGAAGGATCATTTGTTTTCCCACTGGGGCTTAGTTGCCTGGCCACAGGTGGGATCCCATTTTCCCGACCAAGGATGGAAACCACATCCCCTCCATGGGAAGGTGGATTCTTATCTGCTGTACCATCAGGGAAGTCTGATTTTTCTCATTTTTCCAACCATTTAAAAATGTAAAAACCATTCTTAGCTCTCAGGCTATACAGAAACAGGTGGCAGGCCAGAGCAACTCCATGCGTGCATGCGTGCAAAGTTGCTTCAGTCGTGTCTGACTCTGCAACCCATGGACTGTAACCCACCGGGCTCCTCTGTCCACTGGATTCTCCAGGAAGGAATACTGCAGTGGGTTGCTGTGCCCTCCGCCAGGAGACCTCAATCCAGAGATCTAACCCACGTCTCTTGCATTGACAGGCGGGTTCTTTACCACTAGTGTCACCTGGGAAGCCCCAGAAAGACCCCTGAGATGAACAAAAACAAGTGAAGAAGTATGAAGTAGCCATTCAAAGAGAGAGGAGGACTACGTAGAAAATAAAAGTGAAATACACCAGAAAGTGTGACTGTCTCTGGGTAACATAATGGTAAAGTCAAAAAGGTTCTCTGAAGAGACAATGTTTCAATTGAGGCATAAGTGATACACAAAGATTGGAAAGGAAAGTGCTTAGACACTCAGAGGTAAAGTGAACAATGTGGGTGAGCCATGGTAAGGAAACTGGCTCTCAACCTAGGTGTCCTGGGAACCACAGATTTGCACAGTGAGAAAGGCTGTAAGGTTGGGCCCCAGAAGCTCTATTTCTAAGAAACTTCACATGTGACTCTGATGTACAATCAAGTTAAGAACTCATAGCACCCTAATCATTCCCCCTCGAAGGTCTGACTCTGGATATTCTTCTAGAATCTTCTTGAAAGGGTATTTCCAAAGAACTTTCCCCAACCATGTAGTCTGTAGTAAGGACTTTTAGCTGGGTCCCGGTCTCACCATCCCACATTCTTCCTGTTTCATGACTGAAGCATGATAATGTCCTGAACCATACAGAAAGCAAACTGGGTGGTTCCTCCATCACAGGTGTGACAGGAGTCTGCCTGGTTCTGGGCAAACTTTCTCTGGAGCTAATTCAAGTGTGGACGCCCTGGAATTTAACAAAGATAAGAATCCATCTGTGTTTTATCATATTTATTAAACATATTTAGTTACTTTGCAATATAAATCCTGTTATCTACTAAAAGTTATGATATAGGACTTTCTTGGTGGTCCAGGGATTAAGAAGTCACCTTCCAGTGCAGGGGATTCTGGTCAGGAAACTAAGATCCCACATGCCTCAGGGGCAACTAAGCCTATGTACCACACTAGAGAAGCTACTGGGGCTGCAATGAAGATCCCTCCAGCTACAACCAAAACCTGATGCAGCCAAATAAGTAAATATTTTTCAAAATTATGATATAGCAAAAGGTTATTCATTATGTTTACAAGTGATCTCCTTAGTAAGAATTAGTTAACATCAATTATGATCTGAGAACTCAAACTTTGATTAAATTTGTAGACTTTTCCCTCCAGGATGAATTCTCTGAAACTCAACAATGTGAGCATTTAATTTAAAGCCTAAACCACATTTGGCTATTATGAACAATAGAAACAGTACCAGCCTGGAGTCTGAGATCTGAGATGTGGTTCCAGTCCTCTTCTGCAGTTTTCCTTTCCCTCTGCAGTCCCACATAACCTAACCTGCTGAGCAGACAGACAGGTGGGTGTTCAATAAATACTTGTTGAACAAACATTCTAAGGTACATTTATAGGGGACAACGAGGGATTTTTTTGTGGTGAGGAAATGTGGATGATTTCTGTTTTCTTCCATTTTTCTGTATTTGCTAAATTTCTAACAAAGCAAATCCCAATCCAAAAGTTCCTCTAGTGTGTGGGCATCGCTGCCCCTATGGCAGAAGGTGCTCAATGAATCCTCCTCTACCCTTTCTTTGGAATTCCTGATCATCCATGATGGGGAAGAAAATATTACCTCTGAAGGAAGTCGGGTCATCTTTTCTGGAAAACAAAGATTAAAGCTAGTCTCGGAGGAAGAAATGCCCGCGAGGCCCCCAGCCCTACACACCAGCCCCAAACCGCCCTCCTGGTGCCCCCCGAACCGGGTAGGATCAACCCCGTGCAACTCCGGGGACGCGGGAAAAGGAAGCCAGGCCCAGAGCCGCGTCACGCCCAGCCTTCTGCGCCTGCGCGCCCTGCCCTGGAGACTCAAGAACGCGCAAGGCCGCGCTCTTTCAAGGCTCTGTGAACGCGCAAAGACGGCCGGCGAGGGGAACGTGCACCCTTTCTCCCCCTGGCGGACAACAGTGGAACAACGGGGTTTAGGAGAGAGGTTTTGGTGGATAGAAGGTGCCAGGAGTCGCAGAGGTAGGTTCTGGGGGATCCGTCTTCGTTTTGCGGCACCTCCCTGCCTTCCTTCCCCAGTCCTCATTGCCAGTTCAGAACAAGGGAAAAGGGAAGGCACCAATCCTGAGCCCTTAATATGTGCCAGGCCTTTTGCATCTATTATCTTATTAAATCTTTCCACTGCAGTATTAGTCCGATTTACAAAGAAGGAAACTGAGACCCAGAGCGGGTGACTTAGAGACACACAGCTAACTAGTGATAAGTTTGGGACCCAGGTCTGTGTGTTCCAAAGGTTGACTGCAGCCTCGACCTTTGGGGGATGGGGCCCCTGGGCTTGGAGAAACCAGAGCCTGCTTCTCCTCTCTGGCTGAGAAGTCTCTGCAAGAACATCCAGAACCACTTTCACGGTCATTTGAAAGAAGCTTAGCTCGTTAGGCAGGAGAACTTTTCAGGCGGTCCATGTGCCTAGGGCATCAGGCAGGACTCCAGCTACATCCTAAGAACTAAGGGAGTCAGGGCAAGATTTTCCCAGGTATCCCCACACAGTCCTTTTCCAGGTCCAGTGACAGAAGGAACACAGGAAAGGACCTGGAGGAGTCAAGGTGGAAATCCTCATTGATGAGGCTATCAGGGCATGGCAGGTTAATGTCAGTGCCTACAACTGTGGGATTGTCTAGGGATGATGAGAGACACGTTCTACAACACCCATCTGGTGACCAGACCTTTAGGAGAGATATACTATCCAGATGATGCCACCATCTCCTCTTGCCTTTCAAGAGAGACAGAAGTCGGTGGGAGGAGGGAGCATTTGTATAATGAGGCAGAGGCTGCTGGCCTGAATTTCCAAGGCAACCAAGGATAAAATTGTAGAAACGTCCAAACTGAGGGAGCTACAGATACTTTGGGGCTTCCCAGGTGGCTCAGATGGTAAAGAATCTGCCTGCAGTGCAGATCTGGGTTTGATCCCTGGGTTGGGAAGATTCTGTGGAGACGGGAATGGTTAATCCACTCCAGTTTTCTTGCCTGGACAATTCCATGGACAGAGAAGCCTGGCAGGCTACAATCACAGAGTCAGACATGACTGAGTGATGCACACATACACATACATACAGAAAGCTGGCTGGCAGGTGGTCTGGGTGGCTTTGGCTCGTGATCCTGGAGGAGGCGCACAAATAGTGGCTCTCACTTCCTCTCACGGCAGCTTTGGAAGAGGCCAGAAACAAGAGGCAGATTCACGAGAGGAGAAGGCAATATGGTTTTCTAGAAGGAAAGAGGATACCTGACCTCCTAAAGGCATGAAACAGTCTGGGCTTCAGTCAAGTTGATCGGAGTTGGAGTCCTAACTGGTGCCAAACCCCAGTCTTCCTATCTGAGAAATGGACACAAAAAGAATCCCACTTTACAGTGCTTTAGGAATGATATGCATAAAAGATGTTAGCACGTATAGCACAGATGAGATTAGTGGGCAATTTTCTGAATGAAATCTAAAATTCATCACATTTTAAAAGACTGTTCTAGAAAAGAGAAGTTGATAAAAAGTGGTATAAAACATATTTATACAAGGTAATCTTGAGGGGAAAATAATCCAACTGTATTTTAGTAAGCTGTCTCTCCCATCTCAACTTCCACAAACTGCCTGTACCACTCAGCTTGCTCTGACCTGGAGAGAACTTTGTATTCTATCATTTTCTTGCTCACATTTAGTCTCCTTGATTAGATTATAAACCGCTCAAATAAAGACAGTCGACAAACTGTCCATTACATTCCAGATATTGGGTCACTGTCAACAGATCCCTCAAGACCTGGCAGTCGAGGTTGCCAAAATAAAGGTAGCCATCATCATGGTGCAGAAACCAAGAGTAAACATAATCATGGTCTTGCTCAGAGCTGTGGTTTGGCTGCAATTGGGATAATGTCTATGGTTTTGGCTGCTTGCACCTCAAGACAGACATCAAGAAGCTGTGGGCAGGCAGCTCAGATTTTCAAATGGGTGGAAGTGTTTTCCTGAGTACAGGTTGAAAACATGGGGATCCCACAGCCTGGCCTGGTGCAGGCAGAACACAGATATAATTTCCTGCAAAATGTGAACTTTCATGGACGTGCTCCTCCAAGCCAGAACATTAAAACAAGCAGGTAGCATGCTTCTTAAAACAATCTTACAACAAAAATATTACCTGGAATACTGACTGTACCCTGCCAAATGGGATGAAAAGAGGTAGGTGCAATAAGCTTGACCAACACATTCATTGTTAAACATCCCAGGATAGAACAGAACCTGGAGAAACTGTGTCTACATGGCTTCCCTGAGAGCTCAGCTGGTAAAGAATCTGCCTGCAATGCAGGAGACCCCAGTTTGATTCCTGGGTCAGGGAAGATCTCCTGGAGAAAGGATAGGCTACCAACTCCAGTATTCTTGGGCTTCGCTAGTGGCTCAGACAATAAAGAATCCACCCACAATGTGGGAGACCTGGGTTGGGAAGATCCCCTGGAGGAGGGCATGGCAACCCACTCCACTATCCCTGCCTGGAGAATCCCCATGGACAGGACCCTGGTGGACTACAGCCCAGTCACCAAAGAGTCAGACACGACTAAACACAGGCATAGGGAAACCTTTAAAATAGCTAAGTGACCCAAAGAACCAGAATCAGGCCTATCTCCCAAATCTCTCTACTTCCTGAGAACAGGCAGTTGGGTGTTAACAGGCTGGAACTTCCTCTTCCTCCCCGCTCATCCCTCTCTTGCCTCCCTCGAGGACAATGATAGCAGTTTTGGAGACAGAGATGGAGATGCTGGGTAAGCAGAAATGAAAGGGATGAAAGGAATGGGTTACACACTCTCCAGAGAGAACACGTGATATTGAACATTCTAGAAACTGTAATGGAAACACCCTTCTATATTAACCTGAATGGCGACTTCATGGGTGCACCGCATGCAAAAATTCACTCAGCCGCGCTTAAAGTTCTGTGTATTTTGCTTTGATATCATCCACGCCGTCACTGAAAACCAAAACTGGATGACCATCAGCCACAGGCTTCTCTGTTTGCTAGCTTTTATTGAAGGGTCCCACATCCTCACGGGACCCGAGCCAAACCAGAAACCAGACAGGTTTCCCCAAATATAGCAGGAGGCCTGGAAGGGGGAGGGGAATGACTTATGATCCCGCCACACCTCCCTGGAAACAAATCCACCACAGACAGACAGACAGACAGGGGCCAGGACGGGGAGACCTCACTTCCCTCTAGGTTCTCTCCTCTGCCCCAACTTGAAAAGAAACTCAAACACTGACTACACAGCACCCCAGCCCCCCACCCACCCTAGCAGCGTTTGTGGGACCTCCCCTGCAAGGGGGGCCCCGAGGCAGCTTCCCATCGCTCTCCTTCACTTTGGTTCACTCCTGGCAGCTCCATGCCCTTGCCCTTCCTCAGCCTCCGGCCCAGTCACCTTTACGTCTTCTATCACCTACTCGGACCTTCTCCTTCTCTCTCTCTCTCTCTCTCTCTCTCTTCCAGGGCCTCCCTGCCTCTGGGGAAGCAATGTTGCTCCCAGCGGGGGCCCAATCAGGCCCTCTCTGCCCAGGATGTGGGGCTCACACAGCCGCCCCACTCTCCTTGAGGTCAGGGGCTGAGCGCTGCCGTCTCATCCTCGGGGGTGTAGTGTACGGGGGGTAGCGGGGCCCTGGGGGCCGCTGGGCTGGGTATGGCTGGGGCTGCTGGGGATAATAGTTGTGCTTTTTGGGCTGGAAGTGCTGGGGTTCAGGCTGTGTGGAACCCCCTCCCGGGACCGGCCTCCTCCGTCCAGGGAGTTCCTGCGGGGACGGTGGGACCTGCGGGGACTCGGGGCCTTCGCGCAGGGGTGGCCGGAGGTGGGGTGAGCTCCTCGGGGGGCTGGGGTGGTGCTGGGGACTCCCGGCCCCTGCCCCCGGCCAGGACTCGCGGTGCTGGGGGTTGCTCTTAAAGGGGAAGCGCAGTTTGCAGTCATGAGGGGGGCACAAAGCGGGCGGGGGTCTGCGCAGCCCCCCCGCCCCGGCCCCCGGAGCCCTGCAGTCCCTGCAGCCGCAGCTGCTCCTGCTTGAGCCAGCGGAGGCGGCCCCGACGAAAGGCAGGGTCCTCTTCCATCAGCCTTGATACCCGCTCCCAGCTCGACAGGGGTGGCGAGGAGGGCCGGGCGGGGGGCACTCGGTCACTGGGGACTTCCTCCTCTGCTGCCTCAGACCCTTGGGGCTGGGCCCATGTGGTCTCACCAGCTTCTTCATTCTCATCCTCGTGATCCTGGAAGGGGAAGGAGTGAGAGGAGAGAGGGTACGTAAGGAGAGTGGCCTTCTGAAGACATACAGGTTCAGGAGGACACGTGGGAAGGCCCTGGAGCGGGTGGATGTCCAGGGTCCTGAGAGGGGCCTGGGGTTGAGGAAGCTGGAGGGATACTGGTTTAGGACCCCAGACCCAGAGCCGGGTGGTCAGACCCAGTCCAGGTCGGCCACCTCCGAGCTGTGGGTCTGAGTTGTTGGCTTGTAACCTCTATGCCTCTGTCCTCACATGCAAGATGACATCAACAATGACAGTACCTCTGACACAGGGCTGCTGTAAAACTACATGGGAAATTCCACAAGCCTCACCTAGCGGGAGCTCAGCAAATACTGCTGAATAAACGACATGCCCTGCAAAACCCAGGAATCTGCATTTTCGTAGTCAATAAAAATAGAAGAAAAATACCTGCCATCATCTCAGTGGACTGACACAACTGACAAATAAATGAGACAAATATATAGCATGGTATGCATGCTACACTTCCATAAAAAGCTGAACGTATGTATTTAAGTTATTTAATATATATTATTTATATTATACAGTATATAGAGTACCACGTTGTGGATTTTATATAAATATAAAAATATATATTCACATGGAAAAGACCAGAACAAGGAGAATGGACAGGAGGCCAGGGTGGAAGGAGTGGCAATGAAAGAACAGGAAGAGGTTCACTGAAACGTTATCATTTTAATGAACATCTCCTGACGGAAGTGAGGGGTGAGTTATATGGTCTCAGCGAGGAAGGGGTTCTCGGCAGAGGGAACAGCAGGTTCAAAGGCTTTGAGGCCAGGAGTTCAAGGAACAGCAAGGACCCAAGGGTTTGGAGAGGGGAGAGCGAGGAGACAGGGTTGCATGTTGTAAGCCTTCAACAAGCATGACTGTCGTCATGACCAGCTGCCTGTCATCCCCCTTCAGCAGGCAAGTGGGAACACAGCCGAAATTCTACCTGTTGTAAGTAACCCCTATAGTTAGCATGATGCCTGGCACACAGTAAACACTCAACTCTTGTTGACTGAACACTTGCAAAACCGGGGTAGGTGGTAACACTATGGCTTACGGGGCCACTGGAGAAGATTTACACAGTGACACAGGAGAAGTGCTCAGTACAGTGGCCACCAGAATCGAGGGTCACCCAGGAGAGGGGTGGTTCTAAGAGTGAACAGTATGTGAACACCCACTGAGTGGTAACGTAGGGATTGTACCCTTTATATCAGTGATTCTCAAAGTCTACTGCACTTCAGAACTACCCGGGCACTTGCTATAAATGCGGATTCATTTCTAACGCCCAAAGATGCTGCTTCAGTGGGTCTGGGGCAAAACCCAGGAATCTGCATTTTCAGTTAATGCCCTGGTGGTTGTGAAGCAGATGATTCACAAACTACCCTGAGAAGAGCTATGTTAAACGTTGATAAGATTCTTTTAAAGGCAGAGGAGAATGAAGGTTGGACTCTGTAGCGGGAGGTTCCGGTTCTTACAGGGGAGGACAGCGGTCAGGGAGGAAAGCAGGGAGAGGCCGGGCAGGCCTGTCCTACCTGGGTCAGGGGGATGACCCTCTCCATGCGAAGCATGCGGTCCCGCAGGGCCTGCAGCTCGCGGTCCTTGGTGCTGTTCTGCAGCTTCACCTCCTGCAGGATCCCCGTCAGCTTGTCAATGTGAGCCCGCAGGTCCTCCACCTCTGCGCCGCGGGCTCCCTCCTCACTGCCGCCGCCTCCACCTCCGCCACCTTCTTCCTCGCCCACTGTGTCCCAGACGTCCCGGGCCACGGCCCTCCAGGCGTCCCCAGGCCCCTCGGGCTTGCCGTATGTGCGGCAGAGCTCCCGCATCTTGAGGGCAGCCAGGGCCTCGATCTCGGCCCGCCCGTGGCGGAAGTCAGCCAGGGCCACCTCATAGCAGATCTCCTTCACAGCCTGCATCTTTAGGTCGGCCATGGTGGCCCAGCGGGGTCTTTGCCCTGCAGCCGCCTCCGCTGGGGGATCTGGGTACACCCTGCGGGGGAGCCCTGCGCTTGCCGCTGCTGGGTAGGCCACAGCGCTTGACGATGGTTTGGACCGTGGTTGGGGGCAGCTGCTCACGCAGAGACGAGATGAGCCGCCAGCTCTCTTCGCAGGACCGCTTATCAGAGTCATCCCCACTGTCAGAGTCCGCATACTGGGGCCAGAGAGAAGGGAGACAGGTGGGGAGACAGCTAAGGACACCTCAGGGCCGTGCATCCCAACAACACAGAAACATGATGGTTAGAACCGTGCAGTGTGGGGCACAGGGCTTGATCTCCGCTTGTCTGCACAGCAGAGGTGATGACAGCACCTCCCCACAGGTACTTGGAGTGTGTGGTGTGGTGGCTGGCACAGAGGAAGGGAGTATAGCTAATAAGCTGCAGCCATGCCCAGTGTGGGTTTCATGTATATATCACTCAGGACGAGATTAAAGATTTAAAAGTAAAGTTCAAGGAACTTTCTTGTTGCTCCAGTGGTTAAGAATCCTCCTTGCAATGCAGGGAACACGGGTCCACCCTTGGTTGGGGAACTAAGATCCCATGTGCCATGGGTCAACTCAGCCCATACGCCACAACTAGAGAACCTGTGCACTGCAACAAAAGATCCCACGTGACACAACTAAGACCCAGTGCAGCCAAACGAATATGTATTTTAAAAAGTAAAAATAAAAGCAAGTCTACTCAAAGAACAATCTTAAATAAGTAACAGCTCCTGGGTGCATGCTCAGTCGCTTCACTCATGTCCGACTTTTTGCAACCCCATGGACTGTAGCCCACTGGCTCCTCTGTCCACAAGATTTTCCCGGCAACAATACCAGAGTGGGCTGTCAAGATCCTCAAGGGATCATCCCTATCCAGGGATCAGTCCTGAGGCTTCTGTGTTTCCTGCACTACAGACAGATTCTTTACCACTGAGCCACCAGGGAAGTGACAGCACAGGTGGTAAAAATCACACAAGAGGCCCAGGATCAGCAAGAGTCCGGGAAGCCCCAGTCGCCTGGGAGGAGCTCTCGCTCTGGGATGTCTGGGTTCTTCCCTGGGTTACATTTCTCTTCTGTCTCCTCCTAGACAACACCTCTACCCCCGGCCCAGAGCCACTCCCTCCTCTGACTCAGTGGGAGTCAGGCGGAAGTGCTGCCAGCCCACCTCCCCACCGCCTGTCTGCAGCCCACACCCCCCAACCCTCGCCTTCCTGACACACCCCCACCAGCCCCTCACCAGCCGCTGCTGCTCCAGAAGGAGGTCAGCCTCTTCCTTTTCCTTTCTGTACTGGTTCTCCAGATCCTGAAGCCTGGAGTTGGGTGGGAAGGGAGGCAAAGCTGTGAGGTTCCGGAGCCACCTCAGTGGGGCATCTAACAACAGGAGGATGCTGGGGGCTGAGGGCCTGGGCGGGATGGCTAGGAGGGCCTGGGGCCTGATCACCCTCCCCACGCACCTCTTCTCCATCTCCAGCTTGATGTCAATGCCTTGCTGCTCCAGCAGTTCCTTCTGGGCAAAGTTCCAGTCAACAGGCTCGGAGGGCGGTCCTGGGGGTGGGGGGACCCCTCGCTCCCGCTCCAGCCGTGCCTGCTCCGGGTGATTGAAGCGGAACACGTGGTTCTTGCCCATCACAATCCTATTCCCTAGAGGAGGGAGGAGGGAGATGTAGGCTCACTCCCCAGAGCAGGACCCCTTCCTCACGCCCTAGGTGTAAGGGGCCTTGCCCACCAATCGAAGGAGCCCACACACTATCTCTCCCTTCACCCCAAGTCCAGGGCAATCAGAGCCAAGGCTCCCCCAGTTGACCCTGGGAACTGCCCTGTCCCTGAGAGTCACAGGAAGTCAGGAACTGGGCATCCTCTTCCTGTTGCCCTGAGGCAGCAAGACAAACCAAACCCTGGCTCCTCTCCCCTTCCCAGTCGATCTTCATATCCCACACTGTCTCCTATTTATCTCTGAGTCCTGCCCAGGATTCACCCACAAAGCTCTTCCTTGCACAGCCAGGCCCCTCACTACACACTCCTCTACCTGACTTCAGCACCACAGGCTCGGTCACAAGTTTCCCATTGACATAGGTCTCAGCTCCTTCGCAGGGCTCCAGGGTGACCACCACTGAGGCAAGGAGAGAGAATAAGGAGGGATCAGACTCCAAGGGAAGAGGGGTAAGGTCAGAGATTTCCCCCTGCATTCCCTCCAAAACACACATGCACCCCAGTTCCACCCTCCAGTACCTGTTGGGGGTGCCATGGCCCCTCTGGTGGCAGGCAGCATGGGAAAGGAAGAGCAGAAGGAGGGTTAGAGCCCCAGCTGCAGCTCCCACGAGCCTCGGCGGTGGTGGTAGGGGGTGGGTGCTGCCTGTTCACCCTCCACCGGCCTCTCCAGCAGTGGCTTAACAAGCCTGGAACTCTCAGAGAACGTGGTCTCTCAGGTCCAACTGGTCGGTGGGCCCTGTCTATCATTCCTGCCATCCAGACGACAACTCACTCCCTCCTTCCCAAACAACACTGTGCCTAGCCAGGTCTGGATTCCTCCGGCAGGCTCCTAGCCCCACTTCTGTCTGAAAGTGAAAGTGAAGTCGCTCAGTCGTGTCTGACTCTTTGCGACCCCTTGGACTGTAGCCTATCAGGCTCCTTCGTCCATGGGATTTTCCAGGCAAGAGTGCTGGAGTGGGTTGCCATTTCCTTCTCCAGGGGATCTTCCGACCCAGGAATCAAACCCGGGTCTCCCGCATTGCAGGCAGATGCTTTACCATCTGAGCCACCAGGGAGGCAGCTTGCAAATTGCTACCTGACTAATCCTCTCAAGCCACAGTGCACAGATCCCTATCTTCATGGGATGAGATTAAAGTCAACCCAAGCCACAGTCTATCAAGGTGCTCCTTGTACAAATCACAGAACCCTCCTCTTATGGGACACAAAGATGCCTGAGGCAGCTCCCTGTCCGGGCCCTGAATTTCAAAGACCCAGATTCTGTGACTCCTTAGTGGAGGGACACTGGGCAGTCACCTGATCTCTCAGAGCTATACAATGGGATAACAAAGTCTTTCCGTACAGAGTGGCTGAAAGGCTCAAACACAGTGATGCATGAAAATGAGTTATTTACGTTACAAGGAATAGAGAAACCAGAACAAATGGTAACGTAAAGCAAAGATGAGCCTATGGGTACTGTTGCTGCTGCTGCTGCTGCTAAGTCGCTTCAGTCAGGAGAACAAAAATAGCAAAGAGGAACTTGGCTTAGGGGAAGAGGACTGGAAATGATCATGGGAAAGTGCTAACTTTTGAGCTGATGCTCTTAGGGAAACTCAGATCAAGGGGCAGAAATGATGGAAAAGATGGCAGACAGATGGAATAAAACATCACTTGTGTCCAAGCTCAGCAATGGAAGGTGGTGGCAGAGGAGAGGATGAGATGACTATAAGGCCACGAGCTGGCTCTTTTGCCCTTATTTCCCACCACACCCCAAATTCATCCATCCATTCCACAAATATACTGGGCTGCTATAATACACCAGGCACTATTTTAGGTCCTGGAAATACAGGAGATAAAAAACATAATTGCTTCTCATACAGACATCACTTCTACTTGGTAAGACGATAAACAAGTAATTGAGTTGGGCAGTGATAGTTGTAATGGAAGGAAATGGGGCCAGGAGAGAACCCAGGTGAACCCACAGAGATCTGAACTAAGGCAGCCAGGACTCACAGCTCTGGCCCTAGAGCCAGCAATGCTGCATCCCAACCCAGCTCTCCTGCTAGCTGCGTGTGACACGCTCAGCCATGTCTGACTCTTTTGCAACGCTGTGTGCTAAAGCCCACCAGGCTCCTCTGTCCGTGGAATTCTCTAGGTAAGAATACTGGAGTGGGTTGCTATTTCCTCCTCCAGGGTATCTTCCCAATGCAGGGACTGAATCTGTGTCTCCTGCACTGCAGGCAGATTCTTTAACATTTGAGCCACCAGGGAAGCTAGCTGTGTGGTCTCAGGCAAATTCTCCAACCCCAGGAACCTCAGCTCTCTCACCTGTGAGCTGTATGAGACTTTACAAGTACACGGTAAGTAATAACTATTCTTCCATGTTCACAACTGCATCCCTGTGGCCTGCTCTTCTCAGCCTGTCTTTGTTCTTAAGTCTGGTGTTAAGAGCAAAGGCCCAAACAGACTAACCCTTTACAGAGCCCCCATCTTTGGTGAGGGCTTCCCAGGTGGCTCTGTGGTAAAGAATCTGCCTGCCAAGCAGGAGACTCATGTTTGATTCCTGGGTTGGGGAGGTCCCCTCGAGAAGGAAATGGTCACCCACTCCAGTATTCTAGCCTGGGAAATCCCATGCATGGACAGAGGAGCCTGGTGGCCTAAAGTCCATGGTTTCGCCAAAAGTTGGACATGACCGAGCGACTAAATAACGTCTTTAGGGCACAGTACAGCTGCTGTTTTCACTGTGATGTAACCAATGTGTGCCTGTCTTCTTCCCACACACGCTCTGAGGTCCCCCTCAAGGGTGGGTTGGCTCCAAGGGCCTTCTGTGGTTTCGGTATCACCCCAGAACACAGCTTGAGGGAACCGCAGAACAGGAACTCGGCACTCACTCACTGGGCTGAACTGATTTAACAGTTCACAGCTCGCAATGCCGGAAGCATGTGCTGCCACTGGGGACCCGAGCCAGGTGAGAATCCACTGACCCTGAACTGGAATAGAAGCCCACCTGGCAGGTGTTCAACCTGAGCTGCGGGCCACAAGAATACACCTTTTCTTATTTTAAAACACGCGCTGATATGCCCGTCTGCCATTCCCCCACCCTACCCACCAGCCCCCCAGCCCGCGCTGAGGCACACAGCACCAGGCGGAGGTGGCGGGCAGCTCAGGTGGGGCACAGCACGGACACCAAGGACTCAGCTGTGACACGGCCAGCCTCCCTGGCCACTCGCTCCCCGAGCTCCACTTCACTCGGGCCCAGCTGAACACAAATCAGTCCGTTTAAAAACAAAAAGACTGAACCAGAACAAAATGTGACCTCAGAACACACCCTAAGTGGTACTTCACCACGAGCACTGTGCTATTACCTGTCAGACACACTACTACCTGAGGGCCCGTGATTCCTAAAAGCTTTTGCTGCTGTGGCCAGAAACAGCTAAAAACCTCTGAAAGTTTTACAGCCAAAAGGATACACGTCAGCTAACTGCCTAGAACTTTTGCATTCATAGCTGGACAGGTAAGTGGGTTTTCAGAGATAAATTCAGATATCCCACTGAAAAAGTACAAGTTTTCATAAAAAATGACCAAGGTGCTATTTGAGGCTAAAAATCAAGCAAGAGGGCTGGATCTCCTCTTCCCCAATATCTAACCCTCTGGAGCCACAGTCTCCTGTTTCTGCCTTGGGGACCTTCACCAACCCTGCCCCTTGTAAACACTCTGCACCCTGAGGGTGGGTGCAGACAGCAGGGGCCCCATGGCTGACCAGGAGCTTGAAGCCCCTCTTAGGGTGGACACATCCCTCTCACACGGCCACACTCCCAGAGCCCAACCCAGGCCTCTGCATTCAGCATGAGGGAGCACTCTCTCCTTGTCTGGCCGCTCCACTCTCACCCCCTCAGCCATTACCTTCTCCGTCTGACTGAGGGATGCTCCGGAACAGGCAGTGTTGCTCTCGGATGAACTGCCCCGTCAGCTTGATGTCCACATCGACCTGGCCGACCCTGGGGAAGCAACGGCCGACATTTTCTGAGCATTTGCGAGTCATACATATGCCAAGCCCCTTAGAACCAAAATGTTCATCTGACTCAGTCAACCAAATATAATTATTCCCATTTCACAGAAGAGGAAGCTGAGGCTCAGAGACGTAAGTAACTTGCCCAAAGTCATGCAGCCTGGCAGTGGTGAAACTGGGGTGTGAGCTCAGATCTGCCTGGCTCCAAGCCCGCACCTGTTATGTACTGTTATGTAGCAAAGAGGGAAGGGAACCTGCAGTGGGGTGGATACTCTCAGTCTCGGTTCCCATATCCTTACCATGATGATCACCAAGGACAGTTGAACAGCCTATGGTGGAAGAGGAAGGAACACTCCCACCCACTTACCTCTAGGAGGTGAGAGAGGAGGCTCTGAGACCTGGGGTTCATTAGCATTAGCCAGTGAAGCCACCTGCCACATGGGCACTGTCCCTCAACAGCATGGGGCCAGGGTCATGTTTCCCTTCACTCCCCCGACCCCAAGGGAAGGTTCCACTAAGTGATGCCCAGGCGATGGTGCTGTAGGGTAAGAACGCGGTGGTCAAGTTCCCACCCGCTCTCCGCCCCAGGAGATCAAGACCCAGCCATGCCAGCACTGGGCTCGTTTGGTCCCAGGAGGCATGTCACCCCCCACCAAAGGTAGGCTCAGCCGGTTCTCAGGAATCCCAGAGAGCTAGCAGGGCTGCAGAAGAGCTGACCTGAGACCCAGAAGGTCCCCATGAGGTCACTAGGAAAGGCAGGTCCCTCTGCAACCAACCTACAAAAAGAGAGGCCGCCCCACAGGCCCAGAGCAAAGGCTACCTGGTGACGCCATCTTTGATGTGGTAGAGCAGACACTCAGACATCAGGGGGTCTTCGTTCAGGTTCACAAGGTGCGGAGTCTGAGGGGGAGGGGGCAGCAGTCAGCAGAGAGCCGTCAGGAGGGAGGGAAGGCACTCTGGCAAACATCTCTGCAGGTGAGCTCTCCCAGCTCCTGCTGCCACCTATCTGACCCACCCCACCCTCCCCTCACACACAGAACACCCCCACCCTTCTAGCTGCTGCCCGGGCCCCACCAGTCTCCCTGCAGGAAACCTTGGCAGCCACCTGACCTTGCCCTGCTTTCCCTCTGGCCCCAGGCTCATCATACACCTTGATGAGCCTCAAAATACACCTTGCCACTTGTGGGGGTGTGAGGGGAGGTAACGAGAGAGGACTGCTCAGACGTCTCCTGCCCACACCTCAAGCCCAACTGACTCAAGTCTGCTTCTGCAGCCTGTACCTGTGGGCCTCCTCCATGGCTAGGCTCAGCTCACTTAGCCCAAGCCCCTTTCCAGGGCGTTCTCTCCCCTTCCGAGTCCCACCCACTGGACTCTGAGCCTCACTCCTGAAGCAGAGCTCCTACATCCCTGCCTGTCCTCCTGCCTGGAACAGCCTCCCTCCTTGCCCCACCCCCACCTGTCAAAATCATGCATTTCCCGTCCCTCTTGGTTTGTCTCAAATGCCACCTCTTCCACGAAGCTTTCCTAAGCTGTCCACCTGGACACAAGATCCCCTGCCTGTTCTCCAAGGAGTTACTGTGGCTCTTCTAGGTGCAGACCCTACTGAGGTGCCAGGCAGGACACAGAGATGAGCCAAACCCAAATGCTGCTGTATCATCAGTCAGAAAATTCGAGTCATCAACTGGAGATAAGGTTGGGCGTGGAAACACCATCACAGGTGAGAAACGCATGTCTCATAGTAGACTTTCTGAACTTCTCATGACCTCACTTAGCTCATTCATTCATTTATCCCATTGTATCCTGGAAGGCGCTTATACACAAAGATGAGTAAAGTGAAGACCAATGGGAGCTCAGGCGAGTCAGGGGAACTTCATGGAAAAGGCAGTATGGGACCTGGTCTCTGACGATGAGGAGGACGTGAACATGCAGAAGAAAGGAGGGGTCTGAACAAAAGCAGGGAAGCCAGAAAGCACAGGGTACAGGGGGAAACACCCAGCAGCTGAGGCCCCATGTTTCTCTGGAAGTTCCCCTGGACGGGAAGCTCAAGGCTATGTCCATGATGGGTGCAATGAGTATTGATGTTCGATCCTCCACTAGGCCCCTCAGCAATCATTCTCCAACACCTGCTCTTCTCCAGAAGCAGAGTCCCGCCCCTCTCGACCCTGCAGTGTCTGGCCTGCAGACACTGATGGGCCCTAGAAGCAGAAAGCAATCTGTCCCCTGGGAGAGGAGATGCGATTTAGGACAGTGCTTTTCAATCTCTGTTCAGCCCAGGAACCCTTTGTTCACATGAAACCTTACCGAGAGGCCTAACACATCAAGCAGATAAGCAGAGAGCTGCTTAGGTCGAAGTGGGGGTGGCGGACGCACAGTTCTGTCCTGCTCCCCACTCCCATCTTGGCCCCATGAAGGAAGCTCCCAGCCAGGTTTGAAGATGACCAACTTAAGAAGATCTTAGGCCTGGGGTAAGGTCCCAGAATGAGGGGGTTTCTCCGAAAGTTCCTGGCTCTCCCCAGGACAAACTGGAGCTTTGGCCCCAAAGACCCAATTCTTCACTGGACCTTTCCTAGGCTAGAGTCACCCCCACTAAACCTGTTTCTCCTGTGAGTCTAACAGCTTTTTCTCTGAAATCCACATGACTTTTAAACCCATGAGAAAGGGTTCATCTTTACCACCAGAAGAAAATGCAAAAGTTACCTCCTCTAAGACACCTTTTTTTTTTAACCAATCAGACTGGCAAAGATGAAAAAGATGAAAAGGGTAAATGAACGCGCACTCTCAGATATGTTGCTCTGGGAGTCTAAGTGGGCTTGGTTAATAATCTCTGGAGGCAAAACAGATCAAAATCTGATTGTTGGACCCCAAATCTCCACTTCTAGGAATCTGTTCTACAGACCACAAACTATTTTTACGACTATCTTCTATAACATTGTTTATAGTATCAGAGAATGGGAAATGACCTAAATGTCCATCAGTAGGAAGCTGGTTTAAAAAAAAAAATTTGATGTCTATACAATAGAATATCCTGACACTGTGGGGAAGGAAAAAAACAACAGCAGACAGAACTATGATGCATTGTTATGTGAAAAAGTTAACATGTCAGGTATGGAACCACTGCTACTGCAAAGAGAAAAGTGTGCCCTAGTATGTGGCTTTCTCTCACACACGCCTGCATGCGTGGAGATGACCTCTAGAACACAGTGGATACTGCTAACAGGACTCGCCTCTGGGAGGGCAAGCTGAGGGTGGGAAGGAAGGTTTCCTTTTCACTTCACACACCTCACTGCATGTGAATGCCACCTTTACAAGAACGAAACAAAGCTCCTCCCATTGGTCCCAGGCTTGAGCAGGTGGCATCCTGTGCTGTGAGAACCCTGTCAGTCTGTCCACCCCTGTGGCAGAAGGTCCAGAGGTACCCGGCACCCCAAGGTGATGGATGGGCAAGCCACACTGACAGCCTCTTTCTAGACTCTCCTCCCAGGTGTAGGCCTCTTGGGGGCCACAAAACCCCAGGTACCTAGCCCCAGATCTGACCCCTCAGCACTGCCAGCCACCCTCCATCACCCACAGACAGCTCTCTCGCTCCCCAGGCTGAGCCTCAGGCAAACCCCTCTCCTCTGTTTGGATCCCAGTTCAGTGGTCCCTGCTTGCTCAGTCTCCCAGATGACTTGTCCACCTGAAATTCGGAGGGGTCTCCTTCCAATAATCCACTGCCTGGAAGGGGTGTGTCACTCTGAGGGCCCGGTCCCATTATGCTTGCTACCAAGGCCCAGACAAGCATGGCTCACTTCCAGCGCTAGGACTGGGAGTTCCTACTGTGCTCACCGGCCCCGGTACAGCTGTGCTGGCCCCAGTCCACTCTGGTTGGTGGGTCCTTGTGCTGTGCTGGTTGTTATAGGTTCTGAATATCATTCCTCCCTCCTCCAACTGAGCCTCATCACTCCTGCCCTGCTTCCTTGCTTCTCTCCTTACCACAGAGACTTTCTGAGCGCTGACTACACCACTGGCATATGCAAGTCCCCACTCCAGCGGCAAGATTCCACATTTGCTCAGCCCCATGTTTTCCCTGCTCCCACCACCCCATTCATCTTTCAGGCTACACTTTCCAAACCTCCTTCTCCAGGAAACCAGTTTCCACAAGTCTCCAGGCCCCACTGATACATCCATCTTTAAACCTTTTGCTGCCTTTCCAATCAATATCTTACAATTTAGTGCTCATTCTTCCTCTATTCCTTTACAGTTTTGTCTTCCCAAGCTACCCTTTCAAAACTTTCTCATTTTTCAGGTTTGGGGTTTTGTTTGTTGAGTAGGTATCACACAGTCACTAGGGTTGTTGTTACTTAGTCACTAAGTCACATCTGACTCTTTTGATCCCATGACAGTAGCCCGCCATACTCCTCTGTCCATGGGATTTCTCAAGCCAGAATCCTGGAGTGGGCTGCCATTTCCTACTCCAGGGGATCTTCCTGTCTCATGGATTGAACCTACATCTCCTGCATCGCAGCCGGATTCTTTTTCACTGAGCCACCAAAAGTAGGTCACATGCACAGGGTATAAAATCCAAATGATACAGAAGAGCACATCGTGGAAAAGTCAGTCACTTTCCCAATCAACCTGTACTCTTCCCGGTTTCTCCCTTCCCCTGGGGTAACCATCATAACCAGTTTCTTATGAATCCAGAAACACACGCTATGCATGAACTCACACACACATGTGTGGGCTTCTGTCTGTCAATACCTAGGTCTTCCCTGGCATCCTTCTGTGGTCCCTAGATGGATGGAGAAGACAGGGACAGCCTGATAACACAGACAGCAGGTGGCAGGTGGGGGACAGAGATGATGGAGGGCCAATTCAGAGACCTCAGAAAGCAGAGTTAGAACTCAATACCCTGCCACCCCAACCCTCTTCTCTCAGCACCCAGAGTCTCCCAGGCCTCCTCATTCAGCCCCTCACTCACCTTCTTTGGAGAGAAGACGCCCACGGTTCCCCCGTCTTCCCGGACAGCCACCCCCATCTCAGCCAGCAGTGCTTCTCTGTAGGCAAAGGAGAGGCAGATATTGGTCTAGTCCTCAGGACCCACAAACCTGTTCCAGGCAGGGCCCGACCCTCCCCTCCCCCCACCCCACCCCCACCCCCGCTCCTTCTGGGGCTCCAGCTGTGGGCCCCATCCCCACACCTCTCCATCCTCAAGGCCTCCGTCTTACGGAGTTTCTCCTCCCAGGTTTCATTCAGCTCAGCGATAATCTTCTCTGTCTCCTGCGGGCACAAACAGACAGGGATCAGGACAGTCTGGGACAAGCCCTCCCAAGGGGCCATGCTACTCCCAGGATGCCTTCTTCCTCTTGGACCCTGGCTTTGGAGAAAAAACTCCCAGTGGCCCCCAGGCCCTGCCCCTTCTCTGCTCCAGCATCCCACCTGCAGTCTCTCCATGGCCTCCTCAGGCCCAATCTGGGGCTCGGCATTAGGGGAGAATGAGGGCTCCAGCTCCCCATTGTGAGCTGCGGGGGATGAAGGCGAAGCTGGGGTAGAGGGTGAGGACAGAGCCGGCAAAGCACCTTCGGGACTCCCTTCGTCCACCTTCCGGCCTAGGAGAGAGAAAGAAGTAAAAGGAGGCTAAGGAAAGACGCATCTGGCAAAAGACAGAGATCTCACACCAGACCAGCCTGTAAGGACTACAGAAGACATGTAGTCCACTCCCACCAAGTGGAAAGCCTTCCCTACTACAGCCTTGACAAATGGATACTGAGTCTCTGCTTGTTCCCCTCCAGGGATGGAGAGCTCATTACTAAACAAGGCAGCCAGTTCCTTCTACTGTTAGATGACATGCACCATCAGAAAGTGCTTTGCTGTGCTGAGCTGAAATCTGAAACATACCTGTTTCTAGTTCTGCCTTCTGGGATGAGAAGGACTAGACTTTTTTTTTTTCTTGCACAAAACTACCCTTCAAATTGTGCAGAGGCCAACATCGCATCTACCTTCTCTTCCCAAGAACCCTTATTTTCCCCATCATGCGCCTGAGCACCCTGACTCCTCAAAGGGATGGACCCCAAGACTGAATGCAGAACCCACACTGGACACAGTTAACCCGGATCGCAGATTCTCTAACACAGATGCCATTTCAGGGTAGAGAGCCTCACACTTCAGAAATTACTCCAAGTTGACCGTAATTAAGTTTATGATCAATTTAATTTCCAATGTTTCACACGAATTTCTGTCAAAGCAGATACCCAGCAGTCTATTCTTAATGACTTACTGTGTAAGTCACAAATGCATGACTGGCTATTTATTCCTGCTCCTCTCATTTCAGTAGTTACAGGAGCCTGTCAAGGTCCCTCTGAATCCTGCCTGCCCCTCCTCGGGAGGACTTGTCCCTCCCAGCTGTCACATCTGAAGGCATGATCTGTCACCTCTCCATATCTACAGCTAAGTCAAGGGGCACATATGGGCTTTTCTGGGTGGTGGTCCCTCCCTGGCTCCAGGCCTGGACAAAGGCAAATCAGGAGGGATGAGGTGGGCCCAGGGGCCTCCCGAGCCACTCCTCCCGGAGGCCCACCTCCCAGGGCCGAAGCAGAGAGCCCTTGAGCCATGAGCAGCTCCCGCAGCCGGGCCACCTCTTCCTGCAGCTCCCGGATCAGCCGGGCGTTAGGGTCCTCATTGATGACGGCATTGCAGCGGATCTGCTTGGTGCGGTCAGCATACCTGGGAGAGGAGGGAGGAGCGGGACCAGTGAAGGCCAGACACAGGCGACCTTGGTCTGCTGCCCTCTCTCCCTTCCACGTTTCCTCACAGTGGGGTAGAGTTGAAGGTCAGCCCTCTCTCATGCACAGGCTCCTGAGCTACCAGCCTCGGAGCTCCTGGCACTTCTCATGTCCCACCCCAGCCCTGCCAGAGACCCACCTGAGGGTGCTAAGAGTCTCTTCATAATTGATGTCCGCGGGGCTCAGGGCTGCAATCATTGCTGTGCGGGAATTCCCACCTGTGAATGGAGAGCACAGGAAAGCTTAAGCTAGGCGGAGTTCTAAGAAAAGTCAGACTGGGTCTCAGGGGCAGGGGGCCTCACTGCCCAGGCAGAGGTCTGAGAGGATCACTGTTCAACGTAAAGTGAAGCTAAGAGTTGGTGAAGGTGATCATGAAACTGACAGTCAGAAGAAGTGGGGATATCAGACATCTGTGGGATGGTCAGAGGTCAGGGAGAGGAGGGTGAAGTCAGAGGCAGCTGTGGGGTCTGAGGGTTCACAGGGAGCCCCAGGTCAGTGAGGCCCTTGGCTTGGCAGGGGAGGATATGGCCTTGATCTCAGCATGAGGACACTGTATAAAGGACAGGCGGGGAGTCAGGGGACAACTGGAGGACTTGAGGTCCCAGGGGCAGCAGTGGGTCTGGTCAGATGCATCAACAGGGGTTAGCAGGACTGGTGGCAGGGTCGGCAGAGAGAGAGAGAGAGAGGAGAAGTCCCTCACCCAGATTCTCCTTGAGCAGCCAGGTGAGCACAGAGTCCCTGTAAGGGATAAAATCTGACTTCCGCTTCTTTGATTGCTGAAGGATAGAAGGGGGAAAGGGGGTCAAGGTGGCCACCCGCTTTGTCCACTTTCCCAGAGCCCCTTCTCCTCCCACGTCCAGCTCTCACCATGTCCGCAAGGGCCGAGATCACCTTCCCCAGAGTGGTCAGGGACTTGTTGATATTGGCGCCTTCCTGGTGAGAGGAACATGGGGAATGAGGCCTTCTTCTCCCACTCCGATCCCCTCCGCCCCTCCTCCCCACAGCCAGAGCCCCAGGTTGCAAGCAGAGACCACCGCCCTCAGCGCCCAACACGGCCCTGTCCGTCCCTCCCAAGCACCTCACCTTTAGGCGCATGCCCCGGGCCCCTGAGGAGTCGGCCCGCTCGCTACCAGCAAGGTCCACCAAGCTGATCTTACTGACCTGGTCAGAGGAAGGAGGCAGGAGGTGACTGGGCAGTTAGTGGGGGATGGAGGAAGCCAGGAGTGGGGGGAGGGGGGAATAGACAAGAAGACAGTGAGGGCTTAGTTACTTGTCCATTTGTTCATTTATTTATGATGTTCACATGCCCGCTGTGTGCCACGACAAGGCACAGTGGGCTCCAAGCTCTGCCCTGATGAATCTAGCAAGAAGGACAAACATTCAAACGGGAGATTGCATGCCATTGATCTGATGGAGGAAGCACAGGGCAGGGGCTGTGGGAGCCCAGAGGAGGCCCTCGACCAAGCCAGGGCAGGTAGGGAGGACACAAGGCCCACTGATCTCATCTCTGTCTCTGTGACCAGGCAGGAGGGGGGTTCCTACCTTCTCTGAGTCCAGTCCAGTGAGCTGGTCGTGACAGCGCTGTGTGAAGACAATGGTGAAGACAGCGTGGGAACGGCTGCTGGTCTCATTCATGTTGGTGGCAGCCACGGTCCTGGGTGGGGGAGGGAGTCGTCAGTGAGTCCCGCCCTGCACCTTCCTAACCCCGGCTCCCTTACTCCTCCATCCCATCAGCCTGCCTCACCGCGCCTTATTGCCACAGTCCATGAGGTCAGCAATGTCAGCGTAGGAGGTCACAGCCAGTTTAGACAGGTCCTGCACGTAGGGGCCCAGGATGGGGTGCTCTCGGACCCGCAGAGAGCCCCCGACTCTTGGGGTTCAAGAGGTCTCGTACCCTCTCACAGTAGATCTCCATGTAGCTCACCTGAGTGGGAGGAGCAAACTAAACACCACAGAACTAACAACCATACCCAGTGTAAAACTTACCGTTTTACCCACTGGATACAATACAGGTAACACTGAGTGTTTACTATGTTTACTCTGCATTGCTAAGCATTTTACAAGCATAAGCTCACCCGATCCTCCCAATAACCCTAGGAGGGGACCCCTGATCATTATCATTTTAGATAAACATCCTCAGGAGCCAAAAGAGAAATTGTTTGACCAAAGCCAGCAGAGCCTAGAATAGATCTTAGGCTGCCTGACTCCAAAGATGCCCTTGGTCTTAATCACTCTGCTCACCTCCTCCCTACCCAGGGGACACTGTGTACCACCTCCAGCCCCTCCCAAGACCTGAGCTTACCTCCACAGAATAGGATAGCTGAGCGCTCTGGTTCTTACTAACACGAGAGAAGAGGTCCTCACAGAGCTGGAGGGAGACACAGAGAGGCACAGAGATGCTGCTGTTCACAGTACACCTGCGGAGCCCAACATCAGGCCAGGCCAGGTCTCAGGTGACCCTGTTTAACCCTTACCACAGCCCCAAAGAAGGAATGGGATCATTTGCATTTTACAAAAGGGAGAGTCACCTCTGAGAGGTTGGCTTGCCCAGGATCTTAGGCTAGTATTCATTGAGCCAAAATGCAAACCCAGAGCCCATGTGCAAGGCCACAGTGCTGCAGTCAGGAAGAATATGGGTCAGTTCTCAGCTATCCACAACTGATTTTTCCTATGGTCAACGCCTTGACTACATGAGTCTACAGCAGAACTACACTCGCAAGCAATTCCGAGACAAGGTAAGACAGCAGAAAGTGGTAGAATCAAGCTTCAGACCCAGGGCTCTCAGCCACCAAAGCAGTGGCTCTTCTCACTGAGCCCTCTTGGCCCTAATGTCCAGGCTGTGGCCAACCTCAACCCCCATCACCTTCCCTATTTCCGAGGACCTCAGAGAGCCGTCACCCTGAGACCTGGGCCTTCCTACCCTAGAGGCAGCTGAAGATGCTCCCGCCTCAGCCTCCCTGCCAGGCCCCGTGAGTACCTGGGGCACGATGCCCTGCTGCCCCGGCTCCTGCCGCCCCATCATGGTGTAGGACTTCCCAGCCCCGTCTGCCCATAGGCAAAGATGCACACATTGTAGCCTTCAAAGGCATGCAGCAGCATCTCCTCTCCAATGTCCCGATACACCTGCTGCTGAGAAGCAAACTGGGGGTCCTCCGCCTAGGTGAAAGGGGGCAAGAGAGACAGCAGGAACCCTAAATGCCTTTACCCTTGGTATCCAGGTGCCCAAACGTCCTGTGTGCTCCCCACCCCCATCACGGTCCTGACTGTCCCAGAAGATCCCATCTGGTCTCCTGCTGGTCCTCATTACCCTGGGGACTCTGCCTCCCCCTCCCAGTCCAAGTCACAGGCACAGGGTCCTACCTACCCCCACCCATGGGTGCTGGTCCTCCCAACCCATCCCCTGGAGATCCAATTTCCTAGTAACGCCCTCTTCCCCAGGACCTATAGCCCCTGTCCCTCAATGCTTAGCTCTTCACCCAGCCCAGCAACCTCACCGAAGTGTGTGACCAGTAGGAGTAATCGAAAGTGAAGCTTTTGGGGGCATCCTTGCTCTGTTTGGGATTGATGATGGCTGAGAGCAAAGGAAGTAAGGCCAAAGTCAGGTACTCCCAACCTCTGCCCACTCTCCACAAGCCCCCAGAATCCAGGTATCCCACTCCCCATCTCTATCTTAATTCATCTCTCCCCTTTAACACTCCCCACCCCCTCCAGCCACCAAAGCTAATTTTGGCTTCCCAGGACCCGCCCCCTCCCGGCTGCCTCCTTGGATTGGGCAATGGAGGGCTTCAGGCCAACATTCCCCCTCCCAGGGACTGGGAGCATGGAAAGGCCAGCCCCTGTCCTTACAACTAGCACCTGCTCTGTGCCCAGCGCAGCCCTCCTCCCGGTTCGGCCCAGCAGGCCTGGCCGGTACAGTGGGCCTAGCCTGCCCCGCCGTGCCCAGCCGGGCCCCTGGGACTCACTCACAGGTGGTGCTGCCCTGCATGCTGACCACACACTTGGCATCCTGGCTCGTCTCACGGGCGTTAAAGGGCCGAACTCTCACTGCCACTTTCACTGAGGCACCAGCCATGGCTCCAGTATGCCCACCCTCCTCAGCTGGAGAACAGAGACAGAAGAGGTGTCAGAGTGGCTGGGGGACCCAGATGTCACCTCCCAGCTTCTCCCAGGAACCAGCCTCTCCACCCCGCCCCGTCCCCGGCTATCCAGCCCCTCAAAGACCCAGTCTCTGTTCCCCTGGCCTTCCTCCCCAGTGTCACTCTCGAGGACTCCCGGAGGTGCGCCTGACTCTCTCCCCAGCCATATCCCAGCTCAGAGGGACCTGGGTTGTCCTCCCAGAGTTACCTGGCGTCTTGGCCCCAGACCAGGGGAGTTGTATCAGTTCTGGCTGCCACCGGCCCTCGTAGGAGGAGCCCCATCCTACACTGGGGGCCTGGCCGCGCCAGCTGGGGCTGTGGGGGAAACCCTGGTTGTGGGGGAAGAGTGGTTAGGAGACACCAATGGCTCCAGAGGTGTGTCTGGGCTGCCAGGGTTGGAGGGCAAGGGGTAGGGGGTAACGTCAGGAAAAGTGAGGCTGGCTGTCCCTCTGGAGTGGCCAAACGCAATGTGAATCCAAGGGCAGGGATGGTGATATTTTTATTCCTCGTCACTCACAAGTGTACTGGACGTTCAGATAGAGAAGACAGAAAGAGGCTGGACAGAGGACAATTCAGACACATGGGCAGAGACACTGAGGCCGGGGGAAGCGGGTGCAGAAAGTCCCCGACACCATGACATCAAGAAAACCAGAGCAACCAAGACTGAGATTATGCTACAAAGGAAATAATGGAAGAAATGGAAAGGAAGACCTAGAGGACAGCAAACACAGAAATGTTCAACAGGCAGTACTAAAGCACAAACTGGAAGCAGAAATGAGATGAAAGAAAATCCCAAACATAAGACCTGCCCTAAAATTCCCTGAGAGGGTCAGTCAGGGAGAAGTAGAAACAGTTCTCACCTAAGGTCCATGACCTGCACACAGAGGAAGGACCGCTGATGGGCAAAGTCCAATGGCTGGAGGTACAGCCCAGAACTGGGCTCCATAGGGCCTGCCTGTAAGCCCCAAACCCCTTGCCCAGCCCCCCCAGCACTTCCTCCTTAGGATCCAGGACAATGGGCAGGAGAGGGTGGAGTTATCCTGTAACCATCCTACCATCCCCCAGGGTCCTCTGTTAAGGATCCAGAATACCTGTGTTTAGGATAAGTAGGATCCCCCTGAAAAGGGAGAGAAGGGAAAGGAAGCAGGGAGGTCCCAGCTCCAGCCTGAGGCTAGTGCGATGGCGTCCACTGCCCTGGGGAAGGTGCCAGGCTGGAGCCCAGGAATGTGGGTGATCTGGTGCCCACACCCAGGGAGGAGAAGCTGAGCAGCCCACACCCACGGACAATAGGGTGGAGATTGTGAATACAGATCAGGGATGCTGGGTCCCTCTTCTGTGGCCCTCGAGGGGCTCAAACCCCTGTCCTGCTGAGCCTCACCTCACCAGCCTTTCTGGCCAGGGCATGGGAGGGGTGAGAGGGCTGGTCTGTCCAGGACAGGAAAGGAGTAGCTGAAACCACAGAGGCTGTCTAGGGGAAGAATAGCCCTGACCCCCAGACCCTGACAGGGGACGGAAGGGACACACTGTGGTGACGCCCTGACAGCTTCTGGGACTGGGAATGGGGTGGCACTGCTGGGGGCCTGCGGCGCAAAGGACTCAGAGAGAGGTACAGGGGTCGGCCGGTGCACTGTATAGGGGCAGCGGTGTTACAGGAGGAGCCGCGGCTGGAGTGAGGCCGACTGTCCCCAAAGAGGTCCTCGGGCCACCTGCACCTTGCCCGCCCCGCAGTTTTCACACAGGCCCCCGGCTCGGCCTTTCTGGGCGGCCATGCGGATCCTGTCCTCCAGACCAGCCAACCGACGGCCAGCCCGGGCCTGGCACCTCTCTGCGCCTCCGCGGGACAAACAGCACATGATCCCGGCTCCCGCGGCCAGCCGGCCCCCACCGAGTGGTGCAAACCGGGACCCCGGCTCCCCGCCCCCTGCCCGGCACATTCCTCCGCGGGCGTCCCCTCCCTCACCCCCCGCTTCCCCAGCTCTCACCTCGTCGCGGCAGGGCTCCCGGAGCGGCTGGGCAGAATGCAAAGGGACAAACTTTCCGGGAAGCGTGTGACGGGAGTGGGGGTGATCCGGGGCCGGTTCCGGGCTGCCCCCGCCCCTCGCCGGGTCCCCGGGCGGCGGGCGGCGGACTCGCGCCCCGGGGGCGGCAGCAGCAGCGGCGCCAGCGGGCCGGCGCCCGCCCGGGCAGCGCGAGCTGGGGCGGGAGCGAGGGGCGGGGGACCGGCGGGCGCGCGCGCGCGGATGGGAGGGCGGGCGCGCGCCGTCGCGAGAACGGCCAGGGAGCGACCGGGACAGTTGTTAAAGGGGCAATGTCCCCGGGACTGAGGGACCCACCAGGCGGAGACAGGGGAACTGAGTTGCGGACGCGGCAGGGCGACCCGGACGCCGGGACTCCAGACGGTGACCAGCCCCAGAGAAGCCGGGAAAGGTGGGGGCGGACCCGGCTAGGGGACCCAGGCCCCTGGCGCGCGCACGTCGCCGCCGTCGGAGGCGCGCTCAGGGGGTGGAGCCGCCCGCCGAGCCCCGCCCAGGAGGTGGTGCGGTGTAGGCCCCGCCCCAAGGCTCGAAGCACTGGTCGGCTCCGCCCTCGGCTCCTGTCGCCGCCTCACTCCTCAGCGCCTGGTGTAACGTTCTAGAATTCGACGAGTAGCTGCCTCAGGTGCCCTGGCCAAGTGCAGTCGGCAGCGCCACCACCGCTCGGGCGCTGTGTCTCTGCCCGGTCCTTAGGTTCGATAGGACCCGCAGTGCCGTGTCACCCCGCTCAGGCCCAGGCCACCCCTGCCTGCCCAGCCTGGCACCAGCAGGCCTCAGCCCCGCAGGGCCCACCGCCTGGAAGCCACATCAACTCCTCAGCCCCCAAATTGTGCCTTCAGGCTTAGCAGTTCCTCACGCCTGGATCAGTTGCCAAGGGTCCCTTGAGCTCCCTAAGGGGTTTTCCTCTAAGCCTTCCCTCTGGACAGGGCTTTCCACCCCCAACGACCTCCAGGTTCTAGCTAACTCCAGCCCGGCCAGATTCCTCGGGTCTTCTGCCCTGTCAGGCTCAGGTTCCCCTCCCAGACTTGGCTGGCCCCCGCGCCGCCCCGCACCAGCCCCCCTCCCAAGCCTGTCAACCATCCAGGACTCTTTCTAGCTTCCTTAGCCCCATCTTTCTCTTAGATCTGGATCACCCAACTAGACACCCAATTACTAAGGCCTGAATGTCCCTCAGCGGCCACCTGCTCCCTAGTTCAGCTTCCTCTGCTCTGGCCCAAGATATTCCATAAAAACCCATCTGCCCTTTCAGCCCAGCTTTACTGACCTTTGCCAGCTCAGCTCTACTCTTCTCATTCTTCATTTTCTTTCTCAGCCCATCTTAGTTACCTCTGAATAAATACTTATTCACCTGCAACAGCTTCCAATTTTCTGGCATTTATGCTGCCTCTCCTAACTCATCTAACATTCCTATCTGCATTGTCTGCCCACCCCTACTGGCTCTCAGGTCACCTTTTGCTGTCTGGAATTCTGGTCCTGTGTAACTGACCTCTGCTCACCTTCTACATCTCTAGACTTTCCCACTGCCCCCTCCTTCCTTGTCACCAATTGACCTTGACCACTCTGTCCACACTTACCTTTCATTAACACCTCATTCCTGGTTTGTTTACCAACCCTCAGTTCTCTAACTGGCCCCAGCTACCAGTTCTGTACCAATTATTCCCAAATGCCTTTTGCTCTAATTCACCTCTCATTCTTGTTCATTTCATTATCCCATATTGCCAGTTAAGTCACTCAGCTGCCATCTGTCAATTTCACTTACTCTGTGTTTTGGGCTTAGGAAAAAAGAGATTAAAAAAAAATCTTTCACCATTTCTACATTTCCTGTGTTTGCTGTCTTGATTGTGTATGTTCAGCTAATGAAAATATTCAGCACTTGAAATACCTTTTCATCTTTCTTTCCTTTCTTCTGGACCTTTACATTTTCTTTCCGATCTTTACATTCACTCATGGTGAATTACATGAGTGAATGATTCATTTTCCATTATCTTTTCAGCATCAATGAGGAGACTCAATCCAGCCTCCCAACCCAGTCCAGTCATGCAAGTACAGGAAGATGCAGACAACCTTATCCCTTTGCCAAGTGGAGTCCTCCCCACACAGTGGGGAGGGGGATGAGACGGAGGCAGGATTCTATGTCTGGGTTAATGTCTAATTCCATGTCTTAATTCCATGTCCATGTGCTCTTCTTCAGAGTACAAAATAAGAAACAAGAATCTCGGTGCCTGGTCTCAGGGGATTGGTGATTTATTAATTTTCTCAGGAAATTATTTTTGAACACTATAGTGTTCTAGGCACTGAATATTAGGCATTGGGGATTCAGCAATTAGAAAGATAGGGGTCCTGCTCATAGACCCAACATTCTACAGGGAGGAAATAGAATGTGTACATGAATAAATATAATTTCAAGTAGTAGTAAGCACATGAAAAAAATAAATGTACAGTATAATGTAAGTAGAATGTCTCTGAGACACAAGTATATAGAGTGTGACTGTGGAAGGAGAAGAGGAGATGAGTTTGAATTGAGATCTGAAAAATGGGAAGGAGCCAGTCTGCTAAGAACCAAGGAGTAGAAGGAATAGTAGGTTTGAAAAAACAAAACGAAGTCCCAAGAAAAGAACTAACTTTCTGTCTTCTAGGACCAGGAAGCCCATCAGCATAACTGAAATTTAGTGATTAAGGGAAAAGTGGAGTAAAGGCAGACAGGTAGAGGCCAGATCACATAGGACCTTATGGGCCATTGAAAAGAATTTGGAAGTTATGCTAAGGACAGTAGAAATCAGTGGGAGTTTCTAAGCAAGGAAATGACATGAGCAGACTTTCTTTTCCTTCAACTTTTTTATTATGGAAAATTTCAAACAACTACAGAAGTAGAGAAAATAGTAACCACGAAACTGGAGTACCATTTTTAGTCAGCTGCAATAATTATCATTAGATGGATAATCTTTGTTTTTTCTGAATACACCACTTGGCTTGTGGGATCTTAGTTCCCCAACCAAAGATTGAACCTGGGCTCTCAGCGGCAAGAGTGCTGAGTCCTCAACCATTGGACCACCATGGAAGTCCCTGGTGGATAATTTTTTTCTTGATACACCCATTCAGCCTCCTGCTACTTAGACCATTTTGAAGTAACTTTAAACAGGGTATTATTTCACATAATCATTTCTAAAAAGATTGCTCTGACTGCTCTGTGCAGACTAGATTGTTGAGGGATTCAAATGGAAGCAAGGAATGGAGGAGGACGCAATTGCAATAGTCCAAAGAGGGGAAAACGTGCTGGAATATGGTGGTGGGAGTGGAAATGGTGAGCGGTAGTTAAAATTGAGTATATTTCAGATGTAAAACTCACAGGATTTGCTGATAGATTGGATATGAGGGGTGAGGGAGAGTGAGGCATACTAGATTTTTGGTTCTAGCAACTGGGCGTTTGGGGTGCCTTTTGGCAAGATGGAGAAAACTAGGGAGGAGGTGTTGAGTGGGCAGTTGAACCTGTAAATCTGAAGTCCAGGGAGGAGCCAGAGCTTGAAATATAGATTTGGGAGTCATCAGCACATTGATGGCATTTAAAATCATGGACCTGGGTGAGATCACCTACAGAAGAATGAAGATAAAGGGCTGAAGCCGTGGGACTTTCTTCTGGAGAGCAGACATCTGGTCAGTCAGTCTGGCAGCTTTAGAAGTGATGAGAACTGTTCTCAAACAACTTTTGCATACCCTACCTAAAGGATATTAGTATTTCTGAGTTGTTGTTTACTCGCTAGGTCATGTCAGACTCTTTGTGACCCCATGAACTGTAGCCTACATGGACTGTAGCCCGCCAGGCATCTCTGTCCATGGTATTTTTCCAGGCAAGAATACTGGAGTGGGTTGCTATTTCCTTCTCCAGGGGATCTTCCTGATCCAGGGATCGAACCCGCATCTCCTGCTTGGCAGGTGGATTCTTTACCACTGAGCAACTAGGGTAGCCCCTAGTAACTAGCTTCTGAGATGCGGAGATATAACAGGAGTGAAGAGACTCTGCTCTCCTGGATGCCTGCACTGACTAAAAGGAACCTGTTGAATCACTTGAGTAGCCGGGGCCTCCTCTCTAACAGCCCTGCTTGCTAAGTATGATGTTCTCTGGTTGTGGTGTGTAGAAGTTTGAGATTCAGTGAGATCTGAGGCTCAAACAATTGCTAATTTCCATGCTCACTCCAGCTCCAACCTCCTTTCAAATCAAAGTCTTCACCACCTTTCTCATCTAAAATGGATAAGGGAGGACATGGCCTGAGGGAGCCTGGGCAGCTGTGTGGTCCTGTGGTAAGATAAGACTCCTGAATCCCTGGAGTAAGTAGATGCCATAAGGGAAGAGCCAGACCTGAGCCTACCTTGTCCTCACCTCAGGTATTCTAGGGTGGTCAGCCGATCTCCACCCCCTCTCCTTGCCTTCCCAGAGCCTCGGACTGATGCCCCAGCGCTATGGAGATACCTTCTGGGAGAATCTTAGTCAAAGGCCCAGGTGAGAGACATGGAGAAACGGGACTAACTGGAGGTGGGGATGGGAGGCTGTACAATTTTAAACTACCATAAAGCCTTACTGTAGCAATAAGTCCTAGTCTCAGGATAACTGCCCCACCAAGTGATGGACATGGTAGCTCCTAATGCCAGGTAGGTGGGTGGGAGAGGTTGTTAGAGAAACAACATGGATAGGGATATTCTCTTTGCACTTAGCCACCTTTTTGTGCTTTACAGCCCCACCTGGATGGAGGAACAGTACACCCCACCCTTGCTGGTATGATGAACTTTCTGCCCTTTGACACTTCTTGGTTAAGATCACACCCACTGCCATCCCATTCCCAGCTCCCCTTATTCTCCCTTCCCTCTGATCTCCCCCAGCTAGTGCTCTGAGCAGGCCCTCCTTCCTATGAATCAGTCATCATGTTTTCCAGATCACAGCCATGTTTTTGTAATCTGGTCTTCCCAAGACCCCTAGTTCCCTATTTCAATCCCACCTCCCCCGAGAGACTCAGTTCTGCCTTCTAGCTCCCTCTCCCCATTATCTGGTACAGAGAGCCACTGGTTGCTCCCCAGCCGGGCCAGTATGGCCCTGAGGGACTCCCACCTCCTGAGGTGCTCTGCAGAAGAAAGAGGAAGAGGCCACATTCGGGAGGAATGCAGCAGGGATCTGGGAGCATCCCAGCCCGGGTAAGGGCAGTCACTAATCACTTGGAGGATCTAAGGAGGCGACAGAGAATCATCAATGAGTAAGGAGAGACATCAGGGCTCTGGGAGGTATGGGGACAAGGTGGCTTGAACTAAGGAAAAGGTGGAGAGCTTTGAGGAATTGGAGGTTGCTTGGGAGTGTGCCATGGTCTTGGTGAGAATGATGCAAAGTTTCCCATAATATGGGAAGGAGGAGGGAACGAAGGAATGGGGGATTAGTCACCTGAGCTGAAAGGAGTGGAACCCTGGTCACTGAAGACAGGAAAGCACTCCACAGAACTGGAGGATGGTGCAAAGCTAGAGGTCATCTCTGAGCTCCTGGATGGGAAACTACTTCAGTCGGAGGGGAGCAGAAGGTTGGAAGTGGAGAGTTGGAAGTCAAATGATAACACTTCTGGGTCCCAGCAGGAACTAGTTCAGGGCGGGAAGATGAAGAATGGAGAGACAGGAAGTCTGGCCTCCAGGCCCCTTTTCTAAGCCTTACATCTCCACAGACTGAAGAAGGCCCAGTGGGGCAGTTCTGGGGCTGCGTCTGGGACTCAGCTGGTTGACAGTGATGGCTGTGGCTTCCCCAGCGCCACCGAACACCCTGATCAGGAAGAGGAGAGGGCAGACTATCCACAGGAGGAGGACCACTTCTTCACTTCTGGCAGGGCCCAGGTATGGATGGCTGAAGAGGACTTGGTGGGTGGTAATGTGGACCCTTGGTCTTGCATGGGGATACAGGGGAAGCCAAGAGCCACATGGGATAGCTGGATGTGAGAGGAACAAAAGTAAAGTAGACCAGATCTTGAGACTTGGGGGTACCTGGGTTTGGGGCCTAGGAAATCTGAAGACCTATTGTTTGATTCTTTTTTCTTTCTTACAGCTGCTTTGGTCTCCCTGGAGTCCCCTGGGCCAGGAGGGATCTTGTCTTTCCAGGCAGCTGGGCTCTATGGGCTCCTTCAGCGCTGTCACAGCCACTAGGAACCCTTTTACCATCCCCGGGGGGTGGAACTGCAGTCTGAGGAGTAGGGAGTAACTGTCCAAACCCAATACGCTGGCTGTGCCTCAGGGGCCCAGGATTGGGAGCTGGAATCTCCAGTATTTCGGACATCAAGGCAGTCCTCCTTTCCTTGGCCTCTCCCATCTTCCTCTCCCCGCCTCTGAACTAGGCACGAACAGCCCCGATGGCCTCCCCTCTCCACTCTCAGAGGAGCGCCCCCAAGGCTCCCTGCCACTATTCTCTTCGTTCTGTTATTAAAAAGCAAGCAAGTGGAGCCCAGAGTTGTCTTTCTCTCTGCGATGTAGTAATGGGGAGGCTTATGGGGAGGGAGGGCTCCTTTCAGCTTCGCGATGACCCCGCCAAAATGAAGTTGGGCTGATACCCCCAAATTCAAGGAGTTGTACCCGAAAACTTAGTCCTGCCCGCTCCAGTGTTCCCCACTCGGCTCTCCGGGCCGAGGTCACGTCAGTCGGCAGAGCTTCCGCCTCCAGGACCCCGCATCCTGCCCCTCAGTGCGGCCGCCCCTTCTGGGACTTCCCGGCAGCCCGTCCCTCCGCCTGGCTCGCGGCCCTGGAAACCGAGTCCCTCCGGCCAGCGCCCCACCCAGAGCCAGACATGTGCTGACCCCAGGTTCCCGTCCCGACCCCCATCCCCTCACTGGGAAGCCCCGCCCCGTGCGCAGTGACGTCGGACGCCGCTGTCAGCCGGCGCTGGGGGGTCGGTGTGGGGTAGAATGGCCGCTGCCGCCGTCACCCGCGGGACCCCGGGAGGTAAGAGCCGGGGCCTCTCGCCCGCCTCTCTGCCCCCGCGCCAGGGGGCGCAGCTCCACCACCCGGACTTGGCGTGCCACGCCGGGGACCACTGGCGCTCTCTCGGGCTTGCTCTCACTCCCCGCTTCCGTCCTCCTCCCCCGCGCCAGGGGGCGCCGCTCGGCGCAGGGCCCCACGGCGGACCTGCCGGGCCGGACCGTCCCGGGGACCCCCGCACCCCAGCACTTGCCCTGCCCCTTGCCCGCGGACTCTGCTCCGCAGCTTCTCCAGGACATCTGTCCGTACGGGCGGGAGGCGGGACCCTCCCACCTCCGAGCGTCTCCTCTGACCACCGCCCCTCCTGGGGGTCCGCCCCCGGGCCCGCTCCGCACCCTGGCGGGCTGCCCATCCCGGACTGCGCACCTGCTCCCTAGGGCGGAGTCCTTACCCCAACCCAGGTTCCAGGGCTCACAGTCGTGCTCGGACGGGCCTCTTCCCCCTCTCCATTCTCAGACACCTGGCGGAGCCCAGCGCTGAGAGCATCCTCCAGCTTCCATCTGTTCCCCCATGAGGGTGGGGGCTCAGCCTGGAGCCAGAGTGGTAGATGGGGTAGGATAGGCCTGGAGGCCGAGGGAAGCAGAGGCTTTGGGGATAGAGGTACAGTGGGGTGAACAGGGCGGTCAGCCTCAGGGTGGAGGATGGGTTGACCTGGGGCTGGGTAGCTGGGTCCTGGGTGTCTAAACCAGGTTCTACTCAGGCCCAACCAATCTGGAGGAAAGGGTGGAGGTTAAGATCAGTTGTCAGATCTGCCCTTCCCCTTGGAAAAAATCAAAGAGAAGGAACTCAGGGTGTGTCTTTTAAGGCCTAGCTCTCCACCCGGACTTAGAACTCCTGCCTTCCCCCAACATCCAGGCTCTCATTTGTCAAACCATCCTTCAAGGACCGGATGCTCTGAGTCCTAGCCCCAGGGTCTGACCCAGTCAGCAGCTCCAGCCTTGCTAGAGCCAGGGCTGTAAACGCCGCTCCCCCGCCGGCCTTCTCCCCTCCCCCCACCCCGCCCGGTCTCTTCCTGATTATTTTGTTCTGTTGTCTCCCACTCGTGTTGGTTCCTGGCACCGTGTCTGGGTTGGCCCTCTCCTCCATCCCCTGGCTGTACTCTGACATCACAGTCCAGCCCCTTCCTCTAGCTTCCTCAGATATCACGACCTGGTTGTGTACCAGGTCTCCCACCTCATTCTCATCCTTGATAGTGAGGGGGCTTCTGCCATGACCTTGTTCTCTCCCTTCCCAGCACAGACTCCCCCCTCCCCCGGCCCCTCCAGGCCGGGGGTGACCTTGCCCCCTGGAGCCCTCACCATGAATACCAAGGACACCACCGAGGTTGCTGGTGAGTTCACAGTCCAGGTTTCCAGGTTGGGCACAGCCTTTTATTTCCTCCAAGCGGTGGTGACCTTCTAATTCTTGGATCCCCACTCTCCTTGGCATCATTTCATTCACCACCACCACCCCACCCCACACCCTAGTGCTCTGGATTCGGCCCTTTTCCCCTGGGCTCTCACTGGGATGTTTCACGCTAAGCCCTTCCTTCTCATCCCCTCTAGAGAACAGCCACCACCTGAAGATATTTCTCCCCAAGAAGCTGCTGGAGTGTCTTCCTCGCTGCCCACTGCTGCCTCCAGAGCGGCTCCGATGGAATACAAATGAGGTTTTCTAGGGAGCCAGGGGAATTGGGGGTCAGCAGGGCCTAGTAGGCTGGAGGAGTTCCCCTCTGTGCCTTTCAACACTCTCTAGGCTCTTTGGGCATCACAGGAGAGCTATAAAGACCTGCACCTCGTAGGAGCTCACTTCTCCTTGGCATATGCACCTGTGTATAAATGCTACCACTTACAAAGTATTTCCTACAAACAGAGCACTGTGCTCAGCACTTGTCCTGCGTTATCTCACAGTCCTCCAGGGATGCCGTTATCCCTTAGGTATAAATGAGGAGGCCCAAGAGGCCAGGCTGAGATTTTGGGAAGGGGACCCCCACCTGAGTGCCTCTTCTCCTCCAGGAGATTGCATCCTACTTGATCACCTTTGAGAAGCATGACGAGTGGCTATCCTGTGCCCCGAAGACAAGGTGAGAAGTTTTGTGAAGATGGGGAGTAGCCGGGGTCCTGGGTTCTGTGCACAGAATTCAAGGCCAGTCCTTCCCTTCTCAGGCCTCAGAATGGCTCCATTATCCTCTACAACCGCAAGAAGGTGAAATACCGGAAGGATGGTTACCTCTGGAAGAAGCGGAAGGATGGGAAGACCACCCGAGAGGACCACATGAAGCTGAAGGTCCAGGGCATGGAGGTAAGCAAGGCCTCCAGCACACCTGCCTCGGCCCCCACTTTTCCCCGTGAGCTGGGTTCCAGCCCTGCCAGGGCTTGGTGACCTTCTCTGCCTCCCACCCTCCCAGTCAGTCACTCTTCGCTTCTCACTCACTTTGGATCAGCTGGGTGGTTGCTCAGCCCACTCTCTGCTTTCCCTCCATGACCCAGTTCTCCAGGACTTAGGCCACGACTCCCCCTGGAGGCCACAGATGCCCAATCCCCTCACTTCTCTTGCGTTTCCGTAGGGGTCTGACAGTACTTAGTAGCTCAAAGCACAGGTTTCTCTTCTCTCAAATTATTGCTCCTCATCTCCAATGTGTTATTGCCCTGCCCTCTGATTTCTGGATAGTCCCATGTCTCAGATCTGGTACTTGTAAGGTCCTGGCCCCACTGTCCCTTCCTCTTCACCGCGGGGTAACTTGGGTGCTGGGTTTTGAAAGGTGTGGGGAATAGATGGGGGTGGGTAAGGGTTAAAGAGGAACTGGTGGCAAGATTGGGATTCCTGCAAAGGGACTGAACAGAGGAAGAGTTGGGGAGCAGACTAGCCCTCCCCCCACCCCAGCCTGTCTCCTGGCAGTGTCTCTATGGCTGCTACGTTCACTCTTCCATCGTCCCCACATTCCATCGGCGCTGCTACTGGCTGCTCCAGGTGAGGACGGAAGGGCTCAGGGAGACAGCGTCTACCTGGCTCTCTGAGGGAGGTGGGGGTCTGCGGAATGAAGGGGAAGGATGATGAGGTTCTGAGTGTGGAAAGGAGACTGGGAAGAAGAGAAAGGGGTTTGGGGATGGAGAGAGCCAGAACTTGGGAAGGTGAGGCTAGGGGTGCCTGGGGAGAAAGTGAGGACTAGGAGGCCAAGCCCCTGGATATCAGGACTCCATAGCGCTCTGTGTGTACCCTTGTGCTCACAGAACCCTGACATCGTGCTTGTGCACTACTTGAACGTCCCGGCCCTGGAGGACTGTGGAAAGGGCTGCAGCCCCATCTTTTGTTCCATCAGCAGCGACCGCCGAGAGTGGCTAAAGTGGTCCCGGGAGGAGCTCTTAGGACAGCTGAAGCCCATGTGTAAGGCAACAGGGCCAGGACAGAGCTCCAAGGGGAGAGTGGACCTAGGGGCCTCCCATGGCAGCCAAGTTTCTATACTGAGGAGCCTGTGGGGTGATCATGTCACCCCTAGCCAGAAGGCTTCTTTCCTGGGTGGGTGGGTGGGTACCAGGGTTCCTGGTGTGATCTAAGGTATTCGACTATGGAGGGCAGCTGTGAGCTCCAGGTTGGAGCAGTCTGGGGGCTTCTGACTGCAGTTCCTCTGGCTGGAAGTCTCAAAGCATCTCAGGTGCTTGGGGGAGCCATCAGCGTTCTCTGGGCCCTATTTTGTGGAGGGTCCCATAGCACTTCCCCCAACTCTCCTCTAGTTCATGGCATCAAGTGGAGCTGTGGAAATGGGACAGAGGAGTTCTCCGTAGAGCAGCTGGTACAGCAGATCCTAGACACCCACCCGACCAAGCCTGCACCCCGAACCCACGCCTGTCTCTGTAGTGGGGGCCTTGGTGAGTGACCCTGACCTTGGAACCTTCCTCTCTCCTCGCTGGTCTGCCCTTACTCACACCAGGGGGGTAGCTGTCTTGTTGGGATTTGCATGCTTATTTGCATGACTTTTGCATGTTCCAGAAAGATGGGCCAAATGAGCAGAGGCCTTCCCATCTGCATACTGCCTAGTTCCTTTTACTTATTCCTGGCAGCCTGGGTTCTCTGTCTGCTTTCTTCCTTTAGCAGTTCCTGGCTCCCCCGGCACTACTGCTTACACACAGGCTTAGCCTTATTAGTTGGCACCCCCTTGGTTTTGTTCTTTTGTCTTTTTGCTATGCTTTTACCTATTGCTCTCAGCTATTCCCCCAAGCCCTGGATCCTCCCCTGCAGTGTTCCTCCAAGGGAGGGGTGGGGGAGGAGAAATATTTCTGCTGCCTCCCAGTGGCCACAAGCAGTAGGACACCTCTGGTATGTAGTGACTTCTCAGGAAATACATGACAGCTTCCAACAAAGGAGGGCTGGAGAGAGATGTGTCTTACCCCTTCTCTCCTCACCACCCCTTCCACTCCAGGTTCTGGGAGCCTCACCCACAAATGCAGCAGCACGAAACACCGCATCATCTCTCCCAAAGTGGAGCCCCGAGCTTTAACCCTGACCTCTGTCCCCCACCCCCATCCCCCTGAGCCGCCTCCACTGATAGCCCCGCTTCCCCCAGAGCTCCCCAAGGCACATACCTCCCCATCTTCCTCTTCCTCTTCCTCCTCTTCCTCTGGCTTTGCAGAACCCCTAGAGATCAGACCGAGCCCTCCAACCTCCCGAGGGGTTCTTCCGGGAGGAGGCACTGCCATCCTCCTCCTGACAGGACTGGAGCAGCGAGCCGGGGGCTTGACGCCCACCAGGCACTTGGCTCCACAGGCCGATCCGAGGCCTCCCATGAGCGTGGCTGTGGTTGTGGGCTCTGAGCCCTCGGCCCCGCCAGCCCCTCCAAGCCCTGCCTTTGATCCTGATCGTTTTCTCAACAGCCCACAGAGGGGCCAGACATATGGAGGGGGCCAGGGGGTGAGCCCAGACTTCCCGAGGCTGAGGCCACCCATACCCCCCTGTCCAGCGCTCGAGCCTGCTGCTGCCCTGGAGCCCCAGGTGGCCGCCCGGGGTCTCCCTCCACAGTCTGGAGCAGGCGGGAGAAGGGGAAACTGCTTCTTCATTCAGGATGATGACAGTGGAGAGGAGCTCAAGGCCCAGGGGGCTGCCCCACCTGTACCTTCACCCCCTCCTTCACCCCCACCCTCACCTGCCCCTTTGGAGCCATCAGGCAGAGTAGGAAGAGGGGAGGCTTTGTTTGGAGGAGCTGGCGGGGGCAGCGAGCTGGAGCCCTTCAGTCTCTCATCATTCCCGGACCTCATGGGCGAACTCATCAGTGATGAAGCTCCGAGCGGCCCCGCCCCCGCCCCCAGCTCTCTCCTGCTCTGAGCACCATCACAGACTTCTCCCCAGAGTGGTCCTACCCAGAGGTGAGTCTCAGACTTCTCTCCTTCTTCCTGCACCCCTTTCACCCTGTGGCCCTTGACCTAGTTTCCCTCAGCATCCATGGCTGCATAGTTGTCTTCCCAGCCTCTATCTTTACATAGAATGTAGCTTCTTAACAGTTTTCACAGGCCTTCTTAACTACCCCTTTTCCCCTCCCTCCTCCTTCTACCTGTGACTTGTGGTTGTGTGAGTCCCTCAAGTGCCCCAGAGGACTTCATTCCTTTGGTGATTGGGTGGGGTGGGGAGGGCCTGGGACAGTTCATCCTGAAGAAAAGAAAACCCAACTGGGATGTGATGGCAGACTTTGAGAAGCTGAAAGACTATATTCAGCAGTGAAGTTCTGCTTTGCGCTGCCCCAGAGATAGGAAGCAGGAACTTCTGTTGGGGTACTGAGGGGCCCCCAAGAAAAGACTTCCTCCCAGTGATAGCTACAAACAAATGGGATGGTAGCCTTGGGAGAGGCAATGAGTTCCCCGTTTCTAGCAGATTGAAGTAGAGGGCAGGAGTGTGGGGAGAAAGGACAGTGGGTGTCTCTCACTCCACTCCATGTCCAGTCTCTGTACTCCAGACCCTGGGATGTACAGAGAGCAATAGATCCTCTCTCAGGTCTGAGTGAATGAAGGAGTGAGGAATTATACCCAGCAGAGAGAGCCTCAGTCACATGGCTCTCTGACTTCTGCCTGCAGGGTGGGGTCAAGGTGCTCATCACAGGACCTTGGACAGAGGCCGCTGAGCATTACTCCTGTGTCTTTGATCACATCGCCGTGCCAGCCTCACTCGTCCAGCCTGGTGTCTTACGCTGCTACTGTCCTGGTATGGGGACTGAGGGTAGTAGGAGAAGGGACTAAGACATGACTGTTGGGACTCCCAGGAAGCACTGGGAACAAATGTGTTGGGTTGTTCCTGAGAACATAACCTCATCCAGTCCTGGGGCTGAGCCTGGTGGTTGGCCCCCCGCACCGCCTTCCAGCAGGTAGATGAGTCTGAGTTGAGGTGTCAGAAGGTCTAGATTCTGATCCAAAAAGTCTGCTGAGCTGCCAGGTGATCTTGAATAAGCCTACTCCTTTCATAGGACCTTGGCCTCCCCTTCTATAAGATCAGCCATTTGACCCAAGGGCACTCTCATGCCTCTCCAGGCCCTCTGACTCCAGTCCAGGGAGAGTCTCTTGGGAGAATGAGAATGGAGAGATGTTGGTCTCCTCCAACCATTTCTGAGACTGAGGGACATTGACTTCAAGACCTGTGCTGTCCAGTATGGTAGCCATGAAGTTTCAAATTCAGCTCTGCTGTCACACTAATCAAATTTTGGTGCTCAGTGACCACATGTGCTCGTGCCCCCAGGGGACAGTGCAGATGCAAGACGTCTCCAACACTGAGGAAAGTTCTTTTGGACAGCACTGGTCTGGATGTCATTGCCAAGATTCATCTCCGCCCTTTGCCACCTCCTTTTCCCCTCACCTGACACTCAGCAGTGTTGCTGTGGGACCCCAAGGACCACTGGAGTGACATGTCGACAGCTCTGCTCTCTATCAGTGTGTCCTCCCTGAGTCTCAGCAGCCCTGTTCAGTGGTGGATGGCAGGAGAGGGGCTGAGACCAGGGACATTGGGAATTGGGAGTCTCAGCCTCTAATTTTGGGACCAGGGCCTGGTGGCTTTATCCTCAAGGCTATAGATACTGAGATCCTGGGACACCGCTCTCACTTGACCCTGTTGGTGAGCAGTTAATTCCTTTCCCCTACCTTAGTAACAGAGTTAAGGCCTCTGGACCTTGATCTTAGGAGATAAGAGATTTTACCATCGTTCAATTGGTTATATGTATAGGTATCTCTACACATCTACCTCCATCTGGCTCAATCGGTAAAAAATCTGCCTGCAATGCAGAAAACCTGGGTTCGATTCCTGGCTTGGGGAGATTCTCTGGAGAAGGAAATGGCAACCCACTCCAGTACTCTTGCCTGGAAAGTCCCACGGAAAGAGGAACCTGGAGGGCTTAGTCCATGGGGTCACAAGAGTCAGACACAACTTGGTTGACTAAACCACCCACAGGTATCTCTTGACTCTGTTTCTATGCCTTGGTGCTGAACAACATCCTTAACTACAGGGTCTAGAACCCAAGGGGTCTCTGGCCCAGAAGAGCTATCAAGTTCTCAAATAAAGGGGTTCCCTCCCCACTTAGAGCCAAAGCCACTGGGCAGGTTGGGGAGGTGGATGTGGAAGGACCATCTGTGGCTCTGGTGAAGGAGCCCAGGAAAGAGAGCCGTCTCGCTGATCCTTGCCCTCCCCAGCCCATGAAGTTGGGCTGGTGTCTCTGCAGGTGGCAGGGCGTGAGGGGCCCCTTTCTGCATCTGTGCTCTTTGAGTATCGAGCCCGCCGATTCCTGTCACTGCCTAGTACTCAGCTTGACTGGCTGTCACTGGACGGTAAGTTCCTAACGTTCTGACGCCACCGCCTTGAGCATGACATGTTCCTAGGCCCATCTGGACTCGGGTGGCCACTGCCTTGCCCCCTCTGTACCCCTCTTCCCAACTCCTGCTTCCTTGCTCATTTCTGAAGGAGCAGCAGATTTCCTTCACCTCCTCTTCCCTGTCAACCTTGGAGGCGGCTTTGTCCCAGTGCTTGTTCTGTCCATAGGAAGGGATCAAGGCCATGGGTGGGGCCGTGACAGTGCAGAGCAACAAACATGGGATACACATGAGCATATATGTGCCTGCTGCTGCTGCTGCTAAGTCGCTTCAGTCGTGTCCGACTCTGTGCGACCCCACAGACAGCAGCCCAACCAGGCTCCCCCATCCCTGGGATTCTCTAGGCAAGAGTACTGGAGTGGGGTCCCATTGCCTTCTCCGGTATATGTGCCTACACAATATATTTAAACTTTCCTATGGCTTTTCCCTCTAGTTATAAAGACAGGCATTAATTATAGAAAATTTTGAAGTTACAGAAAAGCACAAAGTAGAAAATTAAAATTCCCTGTAACAATGCTCAAAAACATACACCACTTTTAATATATCTTCTTACACCAACACAGAGATGCACATACATACACGAGTGTGTGTGTATTTGTTTAAATCCAGAGCTGTTTGTCCCCTTTAATGGTTATCCCTCCCATAGCTTTCAGAATTGTTTCTCTCTGCATCTGCTTTCTTGAGGTTTGCATGTCTCCGTTTCCTCCTGTTTAACCTGGGCTTTACCATCTCTCCTGTGTGTCTCCTGCCTCTCTCATCTCTCCATTCCTCCTTGGATTTTTGTCACTTCCCCTCTTCCTTCCCTGTTCCTTGTTCGTTTCTACATCCCCAGCTCTCCTTTGCCCTTTTTCTCTCCTCTCCTTCCTCTTGTTTGTCTTCCCCTCTCTGCTCTCATATCTTGAGTCTCTGCTCAGAGCTCTTTACCCTCCCTCCCCACCATCCCCTCTCTAACTTCTTGCCTATCTATCCTGGCATCTCAAAACATCCCCAGCTTCCACCTGTTTGTTTTCCCATGGCTCTGACCCCCTTCTGCCTCCCCTCCTCATCCTTGTGTGATCTTAGGAGGGGACAGATATAGCTTGGGATGTGTGCTTGTGCATTTGTGCATGGGGTGGGGGAAGAAGAGGAGAAATGGACTTGGCCATCCATCTCTGTCACCTCCCCTCCTCACCATCCTCTTTGTGGACAGCTGCGGGGGGCCAGGAGGAGGGGGGTGGTGCTTTTCATATCAGTCTCTGAGTTCTTTGGGGCAGTGATTAACAGAGAGAAGGGACCCTGAAGTCCTTCAGCCCCAGCATGGGGGACGAAGGTAGTGTCTGCGGCAAGAAGGAACAAAATAAGCCACCTGGGAGGAGGCTGGGAGTATGCGTATGTGCGTGCATGTATGTGTAAGAGATCTGGGGTGTGTGTGTGAGAGAGAGAGACATCTGGGGCAACTGGGGCTGGACACCCAGCGGGGAGTCCTACAGTCTCTGTCTTTGAAGGACACAGTCTTGGTTCTGCATTCAGGTCCTAGGTGGACACGTGGTGTGAAGAGCCCTGGACTGAGGACTGGTCTTGGGGGCTCTGTTCAGAAGGTGGAGGGGGAGGGTAAAGGGCCACTGTATGGAGAAGAGGAAAGGATATGTTTGTGTCTTCATCACTCAGACCCTGGGACAGGATCTGGCTTTGTTGCCCAGGGCATCCCCTGGACCCTGCCCACTGACCCCCCATGCCCACTCCTCTTCCCCCAGACAACCAGTTCCGGATGTCCATCCTGGAGCGACTGGAGCAGATGGAGAAGCGGATGGCAGAGATCGCAGCAGCTGGGCAGGCCCCTGCCAGGCTCCTGACACCCCTCCAATTCAGGTACCTCCATGAGGGCACTCTACAGTGAGGAGCAGGAGGAGGGTCTTCCTGTAGAAATCAGCTCTAGTGTGTGACTCCCCTTGCTGTCCAGGCCCCAGCCAGTCCCCTTCCTTTCTCTGTGACATCACCCTGCTCCCACCCCCCACCCTGTGGCAGGAGTGGCTATTCTGGGCACCCTCTTGGCATGAGAAGCTTCAGACTATTTCTGGTCGGAAGGAGGGTGGAGGTGAGGGTGGGGGAGGGGATCCAAGAAGTTGGGGCTCAGCACTCTGAGGGTTCCAGGTCTCTGAGGAAAGAAGGCTGGAGAGGACTCTAGGTTCTGAGGGGGAGAAGCCATCTGTGGATATGGCACTGATCTGAGCCAAAATGAAAGCACCACATGGGCATGCAGGCATGAGGTCTGGCTGCTGGAGAAAGCTGCTGGAGGGACAGGGAGGACTGACCAGCCATCAGAGGTCAGGGTGGTAGGAGCCTAGAATGGGAATTGTAGGGAGGGGGCAGAACTGGAAGCTGAGAGGACAGGGGTGGGGTGGCTAAGGCCGTCCCAGGCTGGGGATGCTCAGGTCTCTGCCTGAGGGTGTGTGCACCACAGGATGAAGGCCAGGGGCCTGGGTTCGAGGCCCGGGTGGTGGTCCTGGTAGAGAACATGATCCCACGCTCCACCTGGAGGGGTCCTGAGCGTCTGGCCCATGGAAGCCCTTTCCGGGGCATGAGCCTTCTGCACCTGGCTGCTGCCCAGGGCTATGCTCGCCTCATCGAGACCCTGAGCCAATGGCGGTGAGCTGGGGCTGGTGGGAGTTGAGGTAGAGGGGTGTCAGGGACTGAGGAGGAACTGGAGGCCTGCCATGGGAGTTGGGGTCACTGTGTGGGAAGGAAGGGGGGCTGGAACAGGGTTTGCACTTGGGGGAATTTAATGTCCTCTGACTTACAATGATGACTTCTTGACCTCCTTATAATCATTAATCTCTTTGATTACTCATCCTGCTGACCTTAGTGCTTGCCAGCCCCTTCGATTCAGAAGTTCCTGCTGGGCCCCTTTTATCCCTAACTGGGCTCCACTGTCCCTTTCCCAAACCCTCCAGGAGTGTGGAGACAGGAAGCTTGGACTTGGAGCAAGAGGTTGACCCACTCAATGTGGACCACTTCTCCTGCACACCTCTGGTGAGAATGCTGGTTCCTAGCACACGTGAACAATGGGAAGCGGGAGCAGTTCTTCAAAGAGAAGATCATTTGGGGGATGTAGGGAAGGAGTAAGGATAGGTCCATGCCTTACCTCTACCTCTGCCCTCTTCTCCTCAGATGTGGGCTTGTGCCCTGGGCCACCTGGAGGCTGCTGTGCTCCTCTTCCGTTGGAACAGACAGGCGCTGAGCATTCCTGACTCTCTGGGCCGCCTGCCCCTATCCGTGGCTCATTCCCGGGGTCATGTGCGCCCGCCCGCTGCCTGGAGGAACTGCAAAGACAGGAAGCTTCTGCTGAGCCCCCCGCCTGCCCTGTCGCCACCCTCCTCCAGCCCCGACACTGGTGAGGGTTTAAGGAGAATGCGGGTGGAAGTGCAGGCCAGGGGAAAGCTAGAGGGTGGGAGACAAGCAAGGAGGCTGTAGGGATGGGGAGGTAAGAGCAGCAAGGCTAGGGAGTTGGAGAGTGAGGGGGCAAGTGGCACTTTATGCTCACACCCCCCTCCCCTCCCCTTGCAGGCCTGAGCAGTGTCTCCTCACCTTCAGAGCTCTCGGATGGCACTTTCTCCGTCACATCGGCCTATTCTAGCGCCCCCAGATGGGAGTCCTCCCCTGCTCCTCTGCCAGCCTCTGACATGACTATGGAGATGGTCCCAGGCCAGCTCTCCTCCAGTGTCCCAGAGGGCCCCCTATTCCTCATGGACTATGAAGCCACCAACCCCAGAGGCCCCCACCTTCGCCGCCTCCTCTCCCACCAGCCCTGGACGGTGGGGCTGCTCCCGAGGAAGCTGATAGTCCACCAGTTGTGGATGTGATCCCGGTACCGCTTTAGGGGGAGGGCTCCAAGCAGAGGGGGGGTGCAGGGCTGGAGTGACGCCAGCCACCACATGAAACAAGCAGAGCCGGGTGGCAGTTTGGGAAGAAGGGGTCATTTACCCCCATTTGGGGACAGGCAAGGTAACCCTCTGCTTAAGCTTCTGTTAGGGCTTGGGATTCAGAAGCCATGAGGCCTCAGAGGTTAGAATTCTGGAGAATATCTTCAATTAGAGCTGGGTGGTGGGGGTTACCTGTTGTTCCATAAAGGGACAAGAGCATGCAGGAAGCGGGGAGGAGGGAGCAGAGAGGTAGAGAGGTTGGCAGGATGGAAGCGGAAGTGTGGCCCTAACCAGGGGTTAGGGGAGGCTTGCACATGCTAAGAGCTAAGTCTTGTAGAGTGAATGAACCCATGAGAGAGTGGAGAGTGACTCTTCCCATGCAGCAGCATGCTTCTCTGCTAGGGCCTGGGACATACCTGCTTTAGAGAGACTAAGGGATTAACTGGGAGCACTAAAGTGCAACAGATTTAGAGCACGCCACACGGTAGACGTCTTTATGTGAGACCAGCAGAAAGTGCTGCAGGCTGCAGGGCTGGAGCTGTTCAATAAGGTGTCATGTGATTGGCAAGCGCTCAGCTGATTCTTGGCAAGCTCAAGGAGCGGGTGGCAGACATGGCCAAGTCTGTGGGAGCTGGCATGGGGCAGGCTGGGTGGGACAGTGGGCAGTCAGCCTGGAAGGCTAAGCCCTTCATTCACCCAGCTTCTGAATCCCCATGTGCTATATGTCCTTCCTAGCCTGTTTTCCACAACGTCTCAACACAGGGCTGTATTGAGTGGGACCCCAAGGAGTTTAAGTGAACCTGGAACACTGACCAAGAAAGGGTTAATGGGGGCAGCCATCCATGAGGCCTCATCATCTGGTGCTGATAGGAGAAAGATAGGAAGTGAACTTAATGCTATGGCCTTAGCAGAGCAAGAACAGCTGGGGGCCCCTCAAGGTTCACCCAGCTGCTTCTTCATCCAGGTGGACATGATTTCACTGGCCAAGCAGATCATTGAAGCCACACCAGAGCGGATTAAACGAGAGGACTTCGTTGGGCTGTCTGAGGCCGGAGCCACAATACGGGAGAGGACAGGAGCGGTGGGGCTCAGTGAGACCATGTCCTGGCTGGCCAGCTACCTGGAGAATGTGGACCATTTTCCCAGCTCAGCCCCTCCGAGGTGACCAGCTTAGGACAAAGGGAGGGAGAGAGTGAGGAAGCTGCACTATGGCCAGAGCCTTTGAGGAAGGGATTGGTACTGGCTGGCAAGCTCTGAAGTCACTCTCCAGACCCTGTTACTGGGGCTCTGCCTTCAGAGCAGTGCCCAGGTGGGAGAAGAGGGACTTCAGATGTCCAGGACATCCTTTATCCCTGTGCCCTACAGTGAGCTGCCATTTGAGCGGGGTCGCCTGGCTGTCCCTCCAGCACCTTCCTGGGCAGAGTTTCTCTCTGCATCTGCCAGTGGCAAGATGGAGAGTGACTTTGCCCTGCTGACCCTCTCGGATCATGAGCAGCGGGAACTGTACGAGGCAGCCCGAGTCATCCAGACAGCCTTCCGAAAATACAAGGTGGGGCGCTTGGGGGCTTCAGGGGATGACTTAGAGAATCTTGAGTGGGGAGGTGATGGGTTCCCAGGACTTTGGGGGAGACAGCAATCATCCGGACAGATCAGGGGTAGGGAGAAGTGTCAAGGGACCCCAGGCACGTTGGAGGAGCAGGTCAGATGTTAGGTGGGCAGTTCCTAACTGATCCAGGTGCTGAGACTTCCTTCTTGCCACTTAGGGCCGGCGGCTGAAGGAACAGCAGGAGGTAGCAGCCGCTGTGATCCAGCGCTGTTACCGGAAGTACAAACAGGTGAGGCTGTCCTCTCTTGAAAGCATACCCACCAACCCACACACGCACCCACTCACCCCATCCCCGAGTATCCTGAATGCTGAAGGGGCCCTAACTCCCCTTTTCTCTCCACAAGCTGACCTGGATTGCACTTAAGGTATTAGGCATGAAACCTGGGTGTGAGGCTGTCTGTGATGATTCAGCCTTTCCTTCCATGAGCGTGTGGATTAGAGAAAGAGACTTGCATCGACTGAACTTGAAACGGGGTTGGGGGTGACCCTTAGGGGTCTGGGTCTCTGTCCCTCCATGTCAGCCCCTGCCCCTCCTCCCCACCCCCTGCAGTTTGCACTCTATAAGAAGATGACCCAGGCGGCCATCCTGATCCAGAGCAAGTTCCGAAGCTACTACGAACAGAAGCGATTTCAGCAGAGCCGCCGAGCGGCAGTCCTCATCCAGCAACGCTACCGCTCCTACCGCCGCCGGCCCCCAGGGACCCTGCCTGCCCGCAACAAGTACGGCCCCACCCCTCCAGCCCACTGTGTCCACGGCCACTGCCCATAGACTCCCGACTCATCATCCTGCTCCTCCCCCACCCTTGCCCTGCCAAGGTTCCTAAGAGGCGGGGGGGGGGGCAGGTGACTCCCGAGTGTCCTGTGCGGTCTCATCTCTTCTTCCTTCCACCAGAGGCTCCTTTCTCACCAAGAAGCAGGACCAGGCAGCCCGGAAGATCATGCGATTCCTTCGGCGCTGCCGACACAGGTGTTGCCCTTTCCCTCACTGGGGAGGGCTGGGCCCCGTCGCCGCCTCCCCATCCCACCGCCCTGATCGGCCGGTCTCCTCTGACTCCTTCCTTGTCTCTCCGCAGGATGAGGGAACTGAAGCAGAACCAGGAGCTGGAAGGGCTTCCCCAACCCGGGCTGGCCACCTGACCTCTCCACTGCCTTTCTCAATCACCCTGGGGGCCGCTTCTTGCAGTCTTAACAGGGAGAGGGCTCTCTGGGGGAGGGGAGCCCCCTGTCGGCAGCTTTCCCGTCACATCTGTGCTAGCCCGTCCTGGGTCTCCACCCCCTCCGAAGTGCTGAACTCCCTCTCCCACCCCTGCCTCCTTCTCTTCCCTCCGGGTCGCGCCCCCATCTCTTAGTCCCCGGCTCCAGAAGACCCATGCCCCACATACCTGCATCTTCAGCTGTGACCTCCGGAGCCCTGCCTGCCCCTTCTCCACAGCTCCCTCCCTGCCTGTGCCCACTTCGGCCCCTTCCTGACTTGCCTTATTTATTTGTTCGACGCGTCTCTGAATGTATCCGCCTCGGTCCCACCTCTGCCTTCGCTACGCGCGCGCCCCTCGTGTTTCAGGGCTGACCATGCCCCCACCCCGACTCCGCATGTTTGCGTCTGTTTCCTCCCCTTTCTGGCCCTGTCTTTCCCCGTCAACCGACCGACTGCGGCCACCAATCTCCGGGGCCAAAGGGGGCTGTATATAGAAACGCGCTGCGGAGTCCTGCCCCGTCCCCAAGGGGAGGGGCCTTGTACATAATGTAACATACAGAGTATAGTGAATCTATTTAAGGCGCCGCAGGGAGGGCTGCACGGCCGGGCTTGTGGTTCCTGGCGCGGCGGGAGCCTCCTGCCGGCTCCACGAGCACTTTCTACTTGTGCATGGGCTTGGTTTCTACGAATTGCCATTAAACATCGCTGCACCAGCCAGCCTCCTGCCTCTGTCTGCGGGCGGCGGGGAGGGGGAGGGGCGGGGCGCCGGCCGGCGGAAGGCTGCGGGCGCGCGAAGACGGGATCCGAGCCGCGCCGGGGCGGGGCGGGTGCGTGGTTTTCCGCCTCCGACGTGTTTCCGGCCTTAAAGGCATTTTGCCCTTCCCTTTAAGACGCACCGCCCCCTCTCAGTCACTCCCAAGATGGCGGACCTACTGGGCTCCATCCTGAGCTCCATGGAGAAGCCACCCAGCCTCGGTGATCAGGAGACTCGGCGCAAGGCCCGAGGTGAGGATCCCAAATTCATAGCCGGCTTTCTTCGCCCGGTTCTCCGGATCGCAATCCTCCCTCTTTGGATGACCCCGCCTTCTCAACCTTGAAAGACCCCTCACCGGCCCCTTCAGAGACCCCCGAGTCCCTAAAAGGGCTGCTGACCCGCCCGCTGTTCTTAGCGGACGGTGATTGGCTCCCTGAAGCTCAGCACCAGCCCCCTGCCTCTCCTGCCCTGGCCTTCCGCAGTCCTTGTTTTCAATTCGCCCGTGGGCCCGCCTGTCCCCCGGTGGCGTGGTCTGATTGGTAGGCTGCCCTGAACCCCCACCCAACCCCTTCCCGCCTTCGGATCAGAGGGCGGTAAGATCGACCGCTCGGCCCCTCCCGACCTGCCGGCGCGCCGGTCCGTGCACCTCATCCCCTTCCGATTGGATCCAGGATACGTCCATCCTCAACCCTTTCTCTCCTATTGGCCTCCTCAACTTAAAGGTCTACCGATTAAGTTTTGTTCGACCTTCCTCTAGCCCACCCCCACCCTCAGCACCTCTAATTGGCTGCTGGAGCCGTTCAGCGCCCATATGCTCCGCCTACTTGATTTAACTCGATCCCTTCTGCCGCGCTCCAACGTTTCTCTCATCTGTACCCTGAAATTCCTGAGTTCCCTGGGCGGGTCGTGAATGTTGATTGGAGAAATGAGAAGGCCCCTACCCGGTCCGATTGGCCATAGTCTCCCAGCCTGTGTTCTCCGAGTAACTTCTCTGCTGGCGGTTCAAGTTGGACTGCCAGTGTAGGGCGCGGCCTCTCCTGCTCTCTCCGCAGCGTGTGAATGAATCTGACAGAATGAGTGCCTTTGGAGGAGGACACCGGCTCCCCCACCCGTTCGAGGGAGGCCAGGACAGGGATGGGTGCCTTCAAAGTGCTCAAGTACTGCTTAATGTCAAACTAACATCCATATTTACTGAATGGTTGCTAAGGGCCAAGGGCACACTCAAAGGAGCCCACAGTCCGGAGCATTGATGAAATGATCACACAGGAATTAAAAATCAACTTTATAAATGCTCTGAAAGAAAAATAATTGTCAGGAGTGTAACTACCTAAGGCTTCTAACCTAGCCTGCAGTGAGCTGAGATCTGAAGAATAGATAATTTAGTTAGTGAGAGGGCACAGTGCTCCAGGCAGATATTTGAAAGCTATAAGGAAGGAGGGAGCGTAATGGGACCTGAGAACTGAGTTACTTCAAGCTCACCACGACTGACTAGGTGTTTCACCAGCGGCCGTTGACAGACTAGGAAACTGAAGTACAGAGTTTAGTCACTTGCCTGTGGTTACACAGTTACTTAGTGGTGGCCTTTCAAACCCAGGTGTGACTTTAAGCCCATGTGCTTATCCATAATCTTAAGTCACCTCATCAGATGCAGAGAGAAGACTCTCAAGACAGACAGAACAGTCAGTGACCAAGATGGGGTCTGAGCCCCTGAGGTTGAAGAGAGGAGCGCACCTGAGCTGTAAAGCCCTGGAGCCACGGAGAGTAACTAGATAGGAAAGGAACAGGGTCCCTGGCTTCTAGGAGCTCATAGTGGGGTAAGGAAGACAAAAGTTATAGTCTGTTAGTTCTCAGCATGTGCTGTAGTGGATGTCTGAACCAAATGTGCTTGGGCCTGAGAGGAAGAAGTAATTCTTCACCATCTGACTCATGGTGGATCTCAAAGTTTGCAAGGGAAAGAAGAGCATTTCAAGCAGCAGGAACAACATGTGCAAAGACATGAAGTGATTAGGAAAATGCGAATAGGTTCAGTGCAGCTGAAGGGGTTCTGATCCTGTGGAAGAAGTAGGCCTTAAGATTGTCAGCAATTTGAAATGGCAGAAGAGAGAAGAGGGGACAGTAAGACCCAAAGGTAGCGAGTTCTCTTTACAGCTCAGACACCTGCACTCCTAGAGGAGAAGAATGTTAGACTGGCCATTTCAGCTTCATCTTGGCTGTAGAAATAAGAAGTGGGGGTATTACAAAATATAGGAAGTTAAATAATTTCCTCTATCCTGTGCAGACAATGAGATGATAAACTCTTTGAGGCCAGGACTGGGTCTGTTTCCATTACCTCCCCAAGCCTTAGAGTTCTTGGTATGTCGTAAGCAATAAATAAAAATGTTTGCTAGTTGGTTTCCCCAGTGGGAAACAGGGTTGAGCATGATTCTCATCTCTGTTTCTCCCACTAAACTGTGAGCTCCTAAAGGGCAAAGCTGTGTCTTCATCCTTTTGTAATTCAGGGCCTAGCAACGTATCAGGGATAGAGTAAATATCAATAAATGCTTGGCAAATAACAGTAATTCTCCCTTCCTACCCTGACACCTCCCAGTGGACATGAGACCCCTCCCAAAGCCTTACGCCCTCTCACCACCCATACTTCCACGCCTGGCCTCATGCTGCCATTTCTTGCCCCCAGAGCAGGCAGCCCGCCTGAAGAAACTACAGGAGCAAGAGAAACAACAGAAAGTAGAATTTCGTAAAAGGGTAAGAACAACTGGAGAGATCAAAGGCAGCTTCAGAAAGGACTAACAAGTTAGAATCAGAAGGTTGAGGACTTAGTTTGTGTGAAAACTGTCTTGAGAGAGGTGAAACCCAGAAGTCAGTGGCAAGGAGGTGGGAAAGGTGTGGGAGGTGCAAGCCTGTTGGCCCGGCTGGGGAGAGGGGTAGTGGGGTGGAGCCATCATCTCATATCTTCTTCCCTTTTCCCTTTACCAAGATGGAGAAAGAGGTGTCAGATTTCATCCAAGACAGTGGGCAGATCAAGAAAAAGTTTCAGCCGATGAATAAGATAGAGAGGAGCATACTGTGAGTGTCTCTGGGCTGGGGTGACAGGAAGTGGGTGGTCAAGGAGGCACGAAGGGTGAAAGGTTCAGAAGGGAGAACCTCCTAGAGGAGGGCACTGGCCCCACTCATGGCTTCACAGCCTATTTCCCTTTGGCTCCCCCTCCCCAGACACGATGTGGTGGAAGTGGCTGGCCTGACATCCTTCTCCTTCGGGAAGATGATGAGTGTCGCTACGTCATGATCTTCAAAAAGGTAAAAGGCCCGAGTTGAGTTCCCCACTCTCTCCTTTTCAGCCTGTACCCCCGCCCCAGGGGAGAGGAATGAGGTTAACTATGTATGTGGCACCTTAACCCTATCACTCACTTCTTTCCCAGGAATTTGCACCCTCAGATGAAGAGCTGGACTCCTACCGGCGTGGCGAGGAGTGGGACCCCCAGAAGGCTGAGGAAAAACGGAGGCTGAAGGTGAGTTATGGCTGGAAGTCCCTGGGACCCTGCCACCACCATCTGGGAGGGGCTGAGGTCAGGCCTTGAGCTCCGGTGCCCCCCTCTGCACCCTCAGGAGCTGGCCCAGCGACAGGAAGAGGAAGCGGCCAAGCAGGGACCCGTGGTGGTGAGCCCAGCCAGCGATTACAAAGACAAATACAGCCACCTTATTGGCAAGGGGGCAGCCAAGGATGCAGCTCACATGCTACAGGCCAACAAGACCTACGGCTGTGGTGAGGCCACAGTGGGGGCTGGGAGGGGGCAGGGAAGAGGAGCATAGGTTGAGGGGGAAGGAGAAGGGGGGTCCTAGGCACAGGACTCCTAGGTCCTCCCACCCTCCCGTCTGCCCCTAGTGCCCGTGGCCAACAAGAGGGACACACGCTCCATTGAAGAGGCCATGAATGAGATCCGGGCCAAGAAGCGTCTGCGGCAGAGCGGGGAAGAGTTGCCATCTACCTCCTAGGCACCCCAGCTCCTGAGGCAGGGCAGGGGCAGGGAGGGACGAGGCTGCTGCTATTAGAACCCATCCTGGAGCCCCACCGTCTAACAGCTGTCACTCAGGCACAGTGTTTGTCACTGTTCGAGCTTGGATATGTATGTGGGGTGTGTGTGTGTGTGTGTGTGTGTGTGTGTGTTAGTATGTGAAAGTGTGAATGCTCAGGTGGGTATTTAATCTGTATTGTTCTGTTCTTCCTGGAATTTTCTTCCCCATGGGGCTGGGATTACTTTACATTCAAATAAATACCATTTGACCCAATGTCTTGGTTTGTTAGCAGAGAGAAAGGTAGGCTCTGGAGAGGAGGTGAAATAATTATAGGTTGAATAACATAAACTTGCTTTTGTGGGCCAAAGATGGCCAAATATTGGCACTTTTGCAGAAATTCCTAAGGGATGGTATTTTTAAGAGCACAGTCACTACGGCCAAGTGGTCTAGTTTTGGATCCTGGCTCTGCCACTTCCTGTCATCTTGGTAAAGTATTTTGCCTGTTTGTGACTCAGTTTCCTCACCAGTAAAATGCGGATAATAATGGTAACTACCTAATAGGACTGTTTCAAAGATTGCACATTGATAATAGTTTCCCATCCTCGAGGCTCCATGGAAATGTAGCTGCTTTGGTTCCCATAACCATCCTCACCAAGTACCTCAATGTCATAAGGACAAGCACTCAGACCTCAGCATTGCAGTACCCTCCGAAGACCCTGTAAATTTCCATTTCCAGGCAGATCTGACCCAGCTTCCCCCTCATGGTGATGTCAGACCTTGGTCCTCCACCCCTCTGGAGCTGGTTCAGTGTTCTGTCAGTTCCTCTTCAGCTTCATTTCACATAATGCACAGGCTTTCCCCTGCCTCCTTCCATAATGTGAGTGTAATGGTTCCACATCCAGCCCAACTTCCTCTCTGACCAGTCCCTCACTTCCTCCTTGTCACAGCGGGTTCCATGTCCACTCGCCCCTCCTGCCCCTACCTCTCCATCTCCTGTCTGATCCAGCCCAGGGACCAGCATCTTCTCTCCCCCCTTCCCATAAACGAGCAGGCCACTGACTTGGTTGGCACCAGTGTTTTATTTCAGGGGGAAGGGCTTGAAGGCCCAGGTCTGTCCTGTGCACTCCTGGGGCCTCCAACCTCTCACTTGGCCTTCGGGTTACGGAACTTGCGTCCAGCAAAGATAGCCTTGTCCCCAAGAGCCTCCTCAATCCTGGAAGGCAGACACAGGGCTATGATATTCCAACCCCAAAGCCCTCAGCTCCTGATGCCCATGCTCACTGTGCCCACGGTACCTCATGAGCTGATTGTATTTGGCCAGACGCTCTGAGCGGCATGGGGCACCAGTCTTGATCTGAAGAGAGAAGAATTCCAGGAGTTGCAAGAGATTAGAGGGAAGGCATTGCACCTGGCCCTGAGGGAGCAACCTGCAGTGGCATTCAGCTCTGGGGCAGGGAGCCAAGGGACCCCAAGAAAACTCAGACACTGGGTAAAGGAGGGCCCAGGAGTACCTGTCCTGTGCAGAGCCCCACCACGAGGTCGGCAATGAAGGTGTCCTCGGTCTCTCCCGGAGCGGTGGCTCACCATCACCCCCCAGCCATTAGACTGAGCCAGTTTGCAGCTGGGTGGAGAGGACACTTGATAAGGCCTAGTGGGACTTACTTAGGGTGAAAGCCAGGGGCTGAGTGAGGCCTTTCCCTTCTGTTTTGGGGGACAAGAGATGTGTGGGAAAGGTAAAGTTCTTGGGGAAAGAGAGAAGGGGAGATTCCTGATCTTAAATTTGGATTCCTGAGATGCTGGTGGGAAGAAGCAGAATCTGGGAGATGGGGATGGGCTGAGGCAGGGTGACAATGACAAAAGTTCCGGGGTCAGGTCAGGAGTTAGTCAAAGGTTTGCGGTGGAGAGAGTGGGGTGGGTCAGGAGGCAAGCGACAGTCAGACCTGGAGTTAGTGGACAAGAGGGTAGCTGGAGAGGGTAGAGCTAGGTGGGGGAAGCCATGATGCCCCGGGCCAGGAGGCACTCACGCCTGGATGGATTCAGTCACCGAGCCAATCTGGTTGACTTTCAACAGCAAGCAATTGCAAGCCTTCTTCTCCACGGCCTGGGCAATCCTTTTGGGGTTGGTGACTGTGAGGTCATCCCCCACAATCTGGATGTTGACCCCGAGAGGAACGAGGTCCAGGTAGCCCAGTCATCCTGGTCAAAAGGATCCTCAATGGACACCACTGGTGGGAAAGGGAATCAGAGTTGGGTTAAAGGTCAGAAGGGCCTCACAAAGGGGTAATGGGTCAGAAAATTGCAATGGGGCTAAGGATGGGAGGGACTGAGGTGGGGGCAGCAGAGGGGCCGAGGCCGGTGTGCTAAGCAGCTGCTACAGACGTGGGCAGGAGCAGTGGAAGCCGAGGTCTCACCAGGGTAGTTCTTGATGAAGCTCTTGTACAGTTCGCCCAGCTTCTCTCCACTGATGTGCCGAGCGGGGTCATCAGGTGACTTGAAGTCAAGATCGTACTTCCCGTTGCGATAGAACTCAGATGCTGCTACATCCATGCCAATCACCACCTTGTCGGGGTAACCAGCCGCCTGGATGGCCGTCTTCAGCAGCTCCAGGGCTGTGAGAGAGCAAGCGAGGACTTGAGACTCCAGTGCACCCCATCTCCGTGGGGACGCCCAGGGTCCTGCCCCTCCAAGTGCTCACACTGACCTTCATTGTTCTCCAGGATGTTGGGTGCAAAGCCACCCTCATCACCTACATTGGTGGCGTCCTTCCCATACTTGGCTTTGATGACCCCTTGAGGTGGTGGTAGACCTCAGCCCCAATGCGCATGGCTTCCCTGAAGGAGCTGGCTCCCACAGGCAGGATCATGAACTCCTGCATGGCCAGCTTGTTTCCAGCATGGGATCCCCCATTGATCACGTTGAAGGCCTGAGACGGGGAGAGGGTGCTCAGAACCTGGGCCAGTTTTTCCAGGAATCAAGAAGGGATAGGGGTTGAGGGGGGTGAGGTCAACATGGAATCCTGGATCCCCTACTTAGTGGGTGGTCTAGGATGAAAAATTTTACTCCTCAGAGCCTCTGCCCTCATTTTCATAAAATGGGTATATCACTTGCTTACCTGCAGGATGTTAGATGGAAAATTAAGAGAAGTTGGATGCACAGCTCTTAGCATGCGCACCTAACATTGACATGGCTCTCACTACAGGCCAGGCACTGCTCTAAGTTCTTTACATATATTTTATTGGCTCATTTCGTTCTCTAAACCACCCTGTAACTAGGTACAGTTTATTATCCTTCACTTTACAGATGAGGAAACTGAGGCTCAGAGAGGTTCAATAAACTTGCCAGAAGTCACACAACTAGGTAAGAGACAAAACCAGGATTCGAACCCAGCAGCTTGTCTCCAGAGCTCAGGCTCTTATATAATCTGCCTAGTAAGTAACAATAAATGGTAACATTATTGTTGCGATTAAATTCAAAGGGTTTCCATAAAGAGCAAATTTGGTTTCATAAGGATTAAAGAAGACACAAAAATAAAACACCCAGATCTTTGCCATGAAGAAGCCCTCCATCCGATCTGGGGTCAGGGCACAGCAGAATGAAAAAGTGGAGCAACTAAGCCTGGGTTTGTAATGTGAAGGAGCCAGTTACATCTAGGGAAAGAAGCAGAGAGAGGTTGAAGGGAAGGTTTGGATTGTGGGAAAGGGGAAGGCTGGATGGCAGTAGGAGAGGTTCCATTTCAAGAAACTGTTTCTTGGAAGCTGGGTCTGGAAGGTGGATTTTCTGGGGACTGCCCCTGCCCTCCCCTGATGAGTGGAGTGCCTGTGGGGTGTGACCTGGTGGCTGCACTCACAGGGACTGGGAGGATCAGCTCTGGGTTCCCCGCGAGATCTGCAATGTGTCGGTAGAGCGGCACCCCCTTCTCAGCTGCTCCAGCCTTACACACGGCCAGGGATACGCCCAGGATGGCATTGGCCCCAAACTTGGCTGGAGGAAGCAAGTATAAACTGTGAGTGCTCCACCCACAGGGTTTAGGGCTGTCTCCCAGAATGTCCCTTCTGGTCACCCCAGAAAGAATCAAGAGCTCCAAACCACTGGGCACTGAGTAAGTTAACATATCTCTTCCCCACCCCCACCCGGCCCTGGGATCCCCTACCCTAGGGAAACTTGTCAACTTCATGTCTGTGTCCACAGCCGGGCCCAAGCCTGGCATGGGGCAGGCATCAGGAAATGCCTGGGGAATGAGTACAAATCCCGCCCATTACACTGTGCCCCAAAATGCAGGATGCAGAAATAATCCTAACCAGACCTCAGGCCACAGTCCTCCCCAACCCCGCCCCTGAATTCCAGCCCCCACCCCTGCCCGGCCCCACAGCCCATCCCCGGTCCCTAGCCCTTCACTCACATTTATTCTCTGTCCCATCCAGCTCAATCATAAATTTGTCCACTTTTTCTTGATCCACCACACTTAGTTTCTGAAAGGGCAAGTTTAAGGAGGGGAGAGCAGAAGTTAGATTTCTCAGGAGTTAGGATGTGAGCTAGAGGAAAAAGACGTGCAGGCATCAGGTCAGAAAGCTTGGTTGGCCAAGCCTGAGCTTCTGGGGATGAGGCAGCAGGTGAAGAAGTGTGTCTTCTACTTGCCTTTTCCAGCAGCGCAGGGCCGAGGGTCTTGTTGATGTGTTCCACAGCTTTCAGGACCCCTGGAGAGGCCACAAAGCAGGGGGTTCAGATCTCCCTATGCAATCAGGTCTCTTCCCGTGGCCCCCAGCTCCTGGAGAACTTCCAGTTTCCCTTCCTCTTCCAATGCCCAACCTTTTGGCACCAGGGACCAATTTCATGGAAGACAGTTTTTGCATGGACCAGGCATGGGGTCCATGGGGTATGGGATGGTTTCCATATGATTTAAGTGCATTCTATTTATTGTGCACCTTATTTCTAATCTAATGTCGCCAGTGACCTGACAAGAGGTACCAGTCTGTGCCCTGGAGTTTGGGGACCCCTTCTCTACCTTATGCAGACATTTCATGCCACAACCTGAAACCCCCCTCGCATATGGCTCCTCCAGCCTTGGTCTTTCCTCACCTTTCCCCAGGTAGCGAGACTTGTCTCCATCTCTTAGTTCCAGAGCTTCATAGATACCTGTGGAAGCACCACTGGGCACAGCTGCTCGGAATCGGCCTGGGATGGGAGGAATTGGAAGATCACAGAGAGTCCCAGTCCCATTCACCTCCAAAGGGCCGAGGTCTCCTCTTGGAATCCAGAGACAGGGGCCAGTGTAGAGAGACCATGGCTCCTCAATGTGGGGAGGGGGGGCGGAGTCAAGCTGGAAGAGCAAGGCCTGGGGAGAAGTCTAAAGGAGAGGATTCCAGAGAAAAGAGTGGATGTGGCATGTAGCTGCGGGGCAAAGGCAGATGGAGTTGGGGGTCTTCCCAGGTAAACCAATTCAATAGCCCTGGGTTACCCTTGGCCGTGTGCAAGTCCACCTCCACAGTGGGGTTGCCCCTGGAGTCCAAGATTTCCCGGGCAAAGATTTTCTGCATGGCCATGGCTGCAGGGTGAGAGGTGTGAATAAGTATGGACAGCTGATCCCTTAAGGAACCCCAAATCCCTTGCCCTTTAAGAGTCTTCCCCACCCCAAGGAGGCAGGTGCTGGAGCTAAAAATACCCCACAAAAAGGTCACAGACCAAAGTGGCAGGCGCAGCCCCCTCCCCCACTCAGAGCAGCTCCTATTCCACCCTCCCATCCTCAGAATACGGGGCCTCTCTTTTAAACCTCCACCACTTTCTGAACCCCATCTCCCACAAAGCTGCACTATGCCTTCTCCCACCACCCCCTGGCCAAATACTCTGTTCTTCATGGCTTCCTAGTCTTTAAAGCCTCTCCTGTTACTCTACCTCACTTTTCCTGCTCCTCAGCCTTCTCCAAATCCTCGGGGGTCCCAAATTCCACCACCTGGCTCCAACTCTAACTCCCCTTCTCTGTCATCTCTGTATGCCTCTCTTCACAGTCTCCTTTTCCTATCCTTGGGTACCCCCATCCTGTATGCTCCAACCCCTCCAGGATTCTTAAGCACAAGCTGACATTTCCCCCAGGCCAGCACAGCCCTCATCCTTTAACACCCCCATCCCCTGGGGCTGGAAGATTCACCAGACCTGGGATGTCTTCGCTGGGCTCTGAGTCTAGGTGGCAGCTGGGACAGTGTCAGCTCACCCCCTCTCAGGCCGGGCATTTATCCTGGAGCCACCCTGTACCCCAGCCAGCCCCGCCCTCTCCCCTCTCCATCCTCCCCCTGAAGCCGGGCTGGCAGCCAAGTGCCCACTACAGCCTAAAGCAGAAGCTTTTGGCCCTAAGCACCTGCCCCCTTCCCAAAAGGTCAACGACTATCCCCTCCTTTCTCTGTTCTCCAATAAAAGTCCTTATTTTTAATTCCATTCCTGGGGAGAAAAGGAGAGGGGCTTCAGAATGGGGGGAGGGTTCCCTCCTCGTGTCAGGATGGTATTCCTCTTTTGCAAAGGTTAAAGAGGAACTAGTGCCCTTTAGGAAAGGCCAAGGGTAACCTGAGCCCTACAGGGCTGGGGAGGGGGCCTGAAGAGGGGCTGCAGGAGTGACATCCATAGCTCACTTGGCGGGCGGGGGACTGCCTCTGTCCTCAATGGGAGCTGGGGAGGGGGTTCCGGCCGAGAGCAGAACTTTAAGTTGAACTAACTGCCCACTCAGAAGGCGAGAGGGTCTCACCTCTCAGGATCCTCATGGCCGTCTCTCTCCGCTCCACCCCATCTTACCCTCTCCCGGCCGGAGAGGGAGTTGGGGGGGGCGGGGAGACAGACGAATTTAGACAGGCCCTAAGAGTTGGCGCGGCGCCCCGCTGATAGCGCTGGGACAGCACTTATCGCGTGCGTGGAAGCTGTCAGTCAGAAGCCCTTTCTCCACTGATCGCGACTGCGGGCGCTTTAGGGCGTGATCCCAGCCCATCAATGAATGGTGCTGAATCAAAAGTGACCGCCCCGCCAAAATGAATAGACAGAAGGTGAAGTGCCCCTTTCTGAGCGTCTGACCGCCGGTGGCGGGTTGGGCGGGGGGGCGGGGGGGCAGTCGGGTGGGCCTCTAGCACGACGGGAAGTGGGTCTCTGCAGTCTGTGACTCTCCATCTCAGCGGGTGCGGCGGAAGTAAGGTCAGCCCTGACTTTGGCTGCAGCTCCGGCCGGGAGCAGAGGGCATGCGGGTTTCAAGCTGGCTGGCCGGCCGGCGGGCGAGGGTCACCGGCTTCTCGGCTCTTCGCCCCGGACTCGTGAGAGCTAGCCTGCCGGCGCCAGAGCCGCCGGCGCCCGGTGACTCACCCCCAAGCTCTCCCGAGCTCCCCTCCCCGCCCTGCCCCGCGGTGTGTCTCCCAGCCTCCTCGCCACCCGCCCCCCACCCCCTTATCTCTGGCCGCTCCCTCTCGGGAGATTTCCACCCTGGGGTAGGGGGTGCGGTAGGCCAGAGGTCAGGATGGCAGGCGGGGAGCGCCGCCACGTGCCCGCCTGCGGCCCCGCCCGAGCTGGCCAGTGACTCAGCCGCGGCGGCTGTCGAGGAACACCGGTTCGGGGGGCGTTGGGTGCTCCAGGGGTTCCGAGTGGCCGCGCCCGCTGCGGAGGACAGGAGGGAAACGAAGCCCCTTCGCGCCCGGGAGCCGCCCCTCCCCCGAGGGACCGGAAGCGGCCAAGCCCCTCAGCGGTCCCGGCGGCCAGCGCGACCTAGAGTCACCTAAGCCGGACTCCGGGTCCTGCCCCGCCCGCTTCCCGGTGGACAGCCAGGGAACTCATCGCACAAAGTTCTTAGCTAAGTTTTACTGAAAAAGAAAAAAAAGAAACAGAAAAACCCAAAAGGGCAAAGTTGAAGGGACTTTCCCCCTCTTGAAAAAGTTGCAATCTTGAGAAACCGCTTAGTATTCTTCCGCCTTGGAAAATAGGCCCGCCCGTCTGGCCCCACGGTGCTCAATGACCTCTGCAGACACGGGCCAAGGGGCACAGCCGGTGACCCAAACTGCTGACCGGGGTTCGGACAGGGCTGGGACGTGGAGTGAGGAATGAGGCTGGAGCTGATCCAGTGAGTCACAACCCCTGGAGTCGAGGTGGGCTCCAGTGAGTGCTGCTTGTGCCGTCCGGGCAGATGCTGGGGACAGAAGTGTCCCTGGTGGGTGCCTTCAATTCTGAAGACGGCCGGGGGTATTTGGTCAAATTTCCTTTTACTGCCTTATTTCTTGAATAAATAAAATCAAGAGGGCAGAAGCGGCCAGGCACACGCCACGCCTCGCCTCCGCCCCTTCCGCCCGGCGGGAGACACGTCCCCGGCCTGCCTGCCTTCGCCGAGGGTCCAAATCCGTCCCCCTTGGCGCGCCCGGGCGCGCGCCCGCGAAGCCCGCCGTCTGCCCCAACCGCCCCACGCGCTTTCCTCCCGGCCCCGGCGCAGGCGCGAGCGCACGCGCCCCGCCGCCGCCTGCGGTTCCTGCCCCCGGCAGAGGTGGGGGAAGGGGGAGTCGTTCTGTTTAACCCTGAGTTACCCGAATCCTCTTTAATTTGCTAAATTTGCAGTTTGCTAATTCTTACTTCTTTAACTTTCCTTCTTCCCTGTGGCTCACTACCTTTCCCTCCACTAAAATCTGATAGTTTAGGCGGAGTGGAGCGGGCCCTAACCTTAACCCATCCCCGCCCACCCCCATTCTTTTGCCTCGCTTTCCATCGAACTCTGCAAATTTTGCAATAGGGGGAGGGATTTTTAAAATGCATTTGCAAAGTTCGGTATCTGGGCAGGCGAGGGGAGGGAGAGAGGGAGGGGGGAGCAAGCCCCGCCCCCACCGCCCTTTGCAAATAAAAATCTAGGGGGTGGGGAGGAGCAGGAAGTGGCGGTGCGGAGGGCTGCTGCACAGCTAGCAGAGCCGCGGTCCGGACGGCAGCGCGTGCCCCAAGCTCTCCGTCTTCCCCCGCCCGCCAGCCCGAGCCCAGCCCGCGGCCCCAGCAGCAGCCCCGAGAGCAGCCCCAATAGCAGCGCCATGGCCGGGTGGAACGCCTACATCGACAACCTCATGGCGGACGGGACCTGTCAGGACGCAGCCATCGTGGGCTATAAGGACTCGCCCTCTGTCTGGGCCGCCGTCCCCGGCAAGACCTTCGTCAACATCACGGTACTGAGAGGCCTGCACAGTCCTGGGGACTGGCCCAGCTTGGACCCTGAGGGAGGGACTCGGGTGGGGGCGGGCGCGGTCTGCGGAGGGCGGCGAAAGGCCGTGACCCGGTCCTTGCCCTGGAAGTGGCGCGAATGGCGGCTGCACGTGAGCGGGCCCCTCCATGGCCCCCCGAGTCCCTCCCGCCCCGGGCGGCGGCGCCCAGCCCGCCCGCCGCCCCGCTTTCCGCGACGGGGCGTTACATCCGGGGCACGGGGCGGGGAGGGTGCGCCGCCCGGTGCGGCGGCCCACTTCCGCCTCCTCCAGGGCGGGTCGGGCACACGCCGTAGTTTCTACCCGGGATTTTGATTGAGAAGGGACTTGGGGACCCCGGGACCCCTAGCTCCACTTCCGGGCCGCCAGCTCGCGCCCCTTCCACTATTGTTTCTCTGAAATTGGAGGGAGCCCCAGTCGCATGGCCTAGGTCCCTAGCCCGATCTCCGTGGGTTCCCTGCCCCTCCCAACTCCATTAGAGAGGGCTAGGGCGCCACACGACGACCCCCTCCCCGCCAGTCGGCCGGTCGGACTCAGCATTCTTGAGAGACCAGTGCTGGGAGTCCCCTCGCCTTCCTTCCCGCCATCCGGCAGGGCCTGGAGCAGGGGAACTTTGTGAGAAGTTCTAGGACAGTATAAGTGAAGGAAGAAGGGATGACTACTGCTGTCCCCATCACCACCTCCCCTGTCCACACTGCCCGGAAGTGGGGAGGGGGAGCGGAAGTTCGAAAGGGGGGAAGGGGATTTCCGGGCGGAGGGACCGGATGTGGGGATTTGGGGTGTAAGGGGGGGGGGAAGATAGGTTCCCGGGGCATCTAGACCCGAGAACTGCCTTGTTGGATCTAGCCCCAGGCCCCCTCCAAAAGTTCTTCAACTTTCCCTTAATGCCCCCAGGCATCTTCTTCCTCATCTTAGAGCATAGATACCTGAACCTAAACTCTAGGTTACTTAGAGACCCAGGCGTCCGGGCCCCTAACAACTCCTGCAGAACCTTTGACCAAATAAGGGCAAAGTTGCTTCTCCTGCTTTGCCCGCCCCCTCCCTTCCCCTCTTCGCTTCTGCTTTTCCTGAAGGAGAGTTCTGAGCATCCAAGGCTCTCCACTCCATTCTCTTAACTGGTTTTTGGCCCCATTTATTTACTGGGTTTGCTTTCCGTATTAAACGACATCTAAATCGACATCTGAGTCAGAGGACCATATTGTCCCTTCCTATTACCATTCTCTAGGTTTCAAGATCATATTTTTGTGCACTTCCAACAATCCTGAGTTTCTCAAATTTCATGAATGTGTACAAAGCACATAACATACACCTTTCACTCCAGGGGCTTAGCTTCCTTGAGAAATGGAAGAGAGGTGGGAACTTTGGTGTATTGACTAACTTGCTGGGTGTTTGGTTCCCTTTTCAGCCTGCTGAGGTTGGTATCCTGGTTGGCAAAGACCGGTCAAGTTTTTTTCGTGAATGGGCTAACGCTTGGGGGACAGAAATGTTCTGTGATCCGGGACTCACTGCTGCAGGATGGAGAATTTACCATGGATCTTCGTACCAAGAGCACCGGTGGAGCCCCAACTTTCAATATCACTGTCACCATGACTGCCAAGAGTGAGTTCTTACCGGTTCTCTAGCTCCAAAATCCCCTAACGTACCTCCTTTTGTTAATCTTTTGGGTTCTTCTGTGTGGTCACTTAGTATGAAAGGATCAAACCAGGTTTCTACTCCCAGCCTGCTGGATGCTGGGGCATCAAATTGTTCCTCTAGTTCTCAGTTCCTCACCATACATTATAAAGAAGTTGAACTGTATTACCTCTTAAGTTCCTCCTTACCTTGAGCATTTTCAGAGGAGAAACTCCCTGTTTTCTTGGAGGAGGTAAAAGGTTCATCGTAAGTCAGCATTCTACTCTTGTCTTTTGAGCTCTTTTGTGAAAACTTGGGAGGTGGCCGGCTCATCCACAGCCATTTCTAGCCTGAACACATGAGTCAATAGTCCAGGAGCCTTTGACCCCTAAATTTTACTGTGGTCCTTTCCAGCCTTTAAGCTTGATTTTCCCCTGTTGAAAAGACCTATTGTTTCAGGGTGACTGACAGCCTGCCTGTGTGTGGGGGTTGGGAGAGATGAGGTTGGGTTACAGCCCCCAGGGTTGGACAGCTGCTGAACAGCTGGCAGGGGGTGGGGTGGTGACACCTGGGTCCTAGCCTCCTTTCTCTTTCCTCCAGCGCTAGTCCTGCTGATGGGCAAAGAAGGTGTCCACGGCGGTATGATCAACAAGAAATGTTATGAAATGGCTTCTCACCTGCGGCGTTCCCAGTACTGACCTCGTCTGGCCCTCCCCTCACCACTCCCCACTGCTTTTGCACCCCTCTCCTTCCCACACACATACATACACCATTTTTATTTTTTGGGCCATTACCCCACACCCCTTATTGCTGCCAAAACCACATGGGCTGGGGGCCCGGGCTGGATGGACAGACACCCCCTGCCCCCAACCCATACCCCTCCTGTGTGTGGTTGGAAAACTTTTTGTTTTTTGGGTTTTTTTCTGAATAAAAAAGATTCTACTAACAAGGTGCTGTGTGGTTTTAGCTTGGGTGTCAGGATGGAGGACAGCTCTTGTGACCTGTCTCCTTTATCCTGACTTTGGGTTAGAAGCAGCAGGAGAATTTAGGGACTACAAAGTCTAAGATTTTGAGCTTGCTTTCATGTCCAGGATTAAACACCTGGCCATATTGGCCAGGCCTTCTCCAATAACATATCCAGCCCTAGGTCCCCAGTGTGCTAGCTGAATTGGTAGATAATGGAACAGAGCCATCCAGACCAGAGAATGAGTCCAGGCCTGCCGGGCAAGGCAGAGCCAGTTGAGTCATCCTCATGTGTGGGTGGGGCTCTCCCTCTCTGAGTCACAACAGATGCCTACTGGGGCTGTCCCCAAGACAGCAGGTTAGCCCTCCCGCCCCCACCCTCACATGCCCCTGTATGGCAGAAAGGGACAGTTCCCCAAAGGATTATACATTACCCTGTGTGAGAATGATCTCACCCTTCCTTAGTCCACAAAAACAATTTTATTAACCCAGTAAGTGAAGACCCTGTCCCTTTTACCCCAACCCCTTCAAAAAAGGATGGAGCTGGGTAAGGGGAGAAATCTGGGGTGTAAGTATTTCCTATCCCTCAAAACTAGAAGACTGGAGAGAGGAAGAGGGGCTGTGCAAACAGGTCATCAGAGGTGGTGCAGAGGGGAGTATTAAACCAGGATGGCAGCTGAAGAGGTACAGGGTGAGGGGTCTGCTGAAGACCCAGGAAAGACAAGGGGTGCTGGAGCTAGAGAGCCAAAGGAGGAGGGGAGGTGTGGGGCTGGAGCCCAGAAGAGGGGTCCGTTCCGAGGCAGGCTGGTCCCTTGGCTCCCCTTCCTCATCACCCTCTTGCCCCTGGGTTTCTTCCTCCTGCTCATCATCCCCAGGACCCCGATGCACAGGCTGCTTGCAGATGGGGCAGGTCTTCCGGGTTTGAGTGAGCCAGGGGTCCACACAGCGGCTGTGATAAGCTGCCAAGAGGAATGAGGTGAAACACCTGATGCCTGCTGGGGGCCTGGGGACATAGGCACAGGAAATGAGGGCCTCACCGTGAGCACAGGGGAGTACCCTCAGCTTGTCCCCATCCTCATACTCATCCAGGCAGATGGCACACACATCATACTGGTCTCCTAGTGGAAGAAGAAAGTCTTTTTACAAAGCCATTCTGAACCAGGGCCCATCGGAAGTCAGTCTGGGAGGCCTGTGCTAAACCTGCAAGATATTTTTCTGTCTCTAAAGAGCCAAAGGAAGAGCTAAGATGAGCAGGGTGGAACATGAGGAATCTGGGGTTAGAAGACAAGCAAAGAGAAGCAGAGGTAAGAAGGGAAGTGGGTTTTCTGGGGGTTAATGTGAATGGAGAGATAGTGAGTGGGAGGAGAGGAAGTGGGGTGGGGCTTCTGCCATAGCCTTATAAGGGCACTGGAGGCTCCAGGCCTGAAGACCCAACCCCTTCTTACCTGTGCCTTCCTTCTTTCTTCTCTGGCAGCATCTTCCCCACTCCTTCCATTTTTCTGCTTTATCCACCTTCTCTCTTACGAGAAAGGTCTTCCATCTTTCCCCCTCCTCCCAACTATTCCATTTAATCATCTTTGCTTTCCATCTCCTGCTCTAAACCTGTTCTGTCCTTTTACGTACGGGTTAAAAAGGAAAGATGACATCTAGATTGACATCCCTGCCATCTCTGCCCCTTATCTCCTGGGCTTCAACTCCTTCAAAACCAGGTAAGTGGTGGGAAAGGCCTGTTCTTAACCCTCCTCACCCTTCTGATAGTCATGTGTAGGGATCTGTTTCAGCTGCTCTTTGGTCAGTCGATTCCGCTGGAGCCGTTTCCTATGCTGGATGCAACGAACTATCTGGTGAAAGGGAGTGGATGCATCAGTCTTAGAAGAAATCTGGACAATCCAGTACAAACCATCCCTGTCTTGTAACCCCAGAGCCAATCTGGCTTTAAAATCTGGCCTTGACTCTTCCCATTTTGGTTCCTGAGCTTACTCACCATCACTGCTCCCATGGCCAAAACCAGCAGTCCTACAATCCCTGTGAAAGGGATGAGGTAATAGCCCAAGGGGAAGCTATTGTCTGGGGACCAGAAGCACCCGAGCCCTGGGAAAAGGAAGACCAATATCAGAGGGGCGGAAAAGGCAAAAGGGCAAAGAAAGAGGGACAAAGTAACTGGCTCTGGACAGGGCAGGTGGGGATGGGGGAGAAAGTACCAAGAGGACGAGTATGATGGGCCTGAGGCTGAATGGTTGGGGCACAGGCTTGGGCTCCAAGATGGCATGGAAGTGCTGAAGGAAGAGTAGGAAGGAGGGACAGGTCCTACCCCTTCTCGTAGACAAAGAGGGCACGCAGGTACTCGGAGCTCCTCTCCCCAATAAACACAGACGGGATCCAGATCTGCTGCTGGATTTCCTCTGCAGAGACGAGGGCATTACACTGGGGACCCAAGCTGCCACACGAATCCTTTGACTCTCTTGTCCCATCCCACCCAAAGCACTGATTTCCTAAGGCTCCACCCCTCCTGCCATCCTCTCAGTCTAAGCTCTACTGAAAATGCAGATGTCCAGCCTTACCACTATTCCACACCATGTTCAGAAGTTCATTGGAATTCACATTGTGTACCACAGCTGCACCATACCCAGCCTTCTGAGCATTTAAGACCTAGGGAGAAAAGGCAGATAAGAAACCGTCATGGGCGTTGCCACCTTTCCTTCCTGGTGCTCACCCTCCCAGCTCCCACAACACATTCAGCAACCTTGAGGTCAAAGTTGCAGTCGAATCTTCGAAGCAGTGCAATAAAGACTGACCCGTTGACCGGGGCTGGGGGTGGTGGGGCAATGGGGCTGCAGGCATTGTCTGGGTGAGCCTCCACAAGGAAGCCCTGGGGAAGAGAAGCAAATAACAGTTGGATTTCATCTCCCTAGGTTCTGCTCCCCACAGGTTCCACCGTGCACACTGGCTCCCACATCCCACACATCCTCGTTCCTGGGGTTGGTCTGAGCAACCACACCAAAGTTGGAAATCTACCTCTTAACCTTCTGAAGATACTATTCTAGGCAAACAACAGCTCTTTACTAGATTCTGCATCATCCCTCTCTTTCCCACATGAGCTAATCTGTACCTCAACTCCTGGCTAATTCTTCGGCCTTCCAGTTCCCGACTCACTGTAAATCGATTCTCCATTCATCCACATCACTTTCTCAAGTTATTTCACATTCCCCGCTCTAGTACATACTTGTTAAAAAAAAAAAAAAAAGTATTTCGCTGAGCCCCGTTACCAAACTCAATACTTAATTATAATTTTAGCTTCCCCCAAGAATGGAATCTTAAACCAGTCTATCTGGAGTTACATAGTCAGCATTAGTGAAGTAATCTGACTGATAGACCCCTTCTGTCCCCTAAAGCAAGGTGATTTTGCCACAAACAAATCTTTGCTGGTATAACTTCCTTGTCCCACCCCTTTCTGCCTATAATTCTTTCATTTTGTATAGTTCTTCAGAGATCTATCTGCTGGGTGGAATGCTGCCCGATTTATGGGTCATTGAATAAAAGCCAGTAAGAGCTTTAAAATTCAGTCCTGTTGAATTTTATTTCTTAACACCTCCCTTTAATGTTCCAGTTACCCATCTAACAAACAACAATACCAGTATTTATGGCCCAACTGAGTTCTTGCTATATGGTAGTCTGTGAAGTACTACAAAACTGCTTATCTAATTTAATCCTCCCAATAATCCTGTGATAAGTTCTATTATTTTCCCATTTTACAGCAAAATCAACTAAGGCTCAGAGAGATACTTAACTTGTCAAGATCATAAGGGCAGTAACTGGCTCTAGAGACCCTACTGATAAGCACCATTAGCCCTACCTATTATGTTAGTCCACTTTCAGTTTCCCTTCCAAGGCCCAGAGTTCTAGGAGTAGACTTTGTCTTTTACCTCCAGATTCTGGATGCCACCACACTAGACGTGCTCTTGCACTTAGTCCTAACTTGACACTTTTCCCACTAACAGCTTCATCCAAGAAAGCCTCCTGAACCTCTACCCAGGAGAGATAATTTAAGGAAACAGGAAAAAGGGAAGAAAATCACCTGAAGTCCCTCCTGGCTCAAAGCAGCCCCAAAGAGAGCTGGGAGGTCTGCAAAGTCCATGCTGGCATTGTGGTCCGAGATCTGCGGACAAGAGTCCGTGTTGGCCCTTTAGTCTGCAACCTCTCCCTTCAGCGCCCTTCCCCCATTGGCCCCTCCGACTCACCGCTCGAACGAGCCCCTGGCTGGGGGCCGCTCCCCACAGCACAGTGACCACAACCACAGGAAGCGGGAAGGCCGCAGGGTGCATGGCAGCGGGAGAAGAGGCGGAGGGGGCCGCGTCCGGATAACAGGAACAGAAACGGAGTTCTGCGCCCTCTCTGGCCCTCCTTCAGGATCCCAGGGGTCCAACCACCCCCCAGGTCCCACTTCCCAGCTACATGGGGGCTCATGAAAGGACCTCCGACTCGGGGGAGTGAGATACCCAACTAGTCTATTAGAGCTGGGAGGGAGAGACTAAAAATAATCCTTTTCTTATATAGGAATAAAGCCGGGAAAGGGGACAGAGACCAGCACAGGTGACAGAAAAACTTCTGGAAGGGAGGGGGAGCTCAAAGGGGTGGGACTTCCGGCCAGGTGGGCCGTCTTCCCATCCCTGGAAAAGAGTTTCCGGCAAAGAAAATCAGGCCGCTTCCAGCATTGGACGCTCACGGCTAAGGACTTCCGGTTCTAAAAGACCGATTAAAAGAAAGGTCAGACGTGGAGGCAGTGCCTGTGGCGATGAAAGGAGCACCGATGCATCAGATGACTACGTAGTCGTTTGCCCGCTCGTGCCTAGGACCCTGCAGCACCCCGGTTTACAAACCTGTCGTCCTTCTGGCCGCCGCGGTACCTTCAAGTCTCGCGAGAGGCCTCACCACATTTCCCTCCCACCAGCTGACAGCTTCCTGTATGTATCGCGAGAGACCGCCTAATTCTGACTAGCCTAGCTCAGTCCATCTCGCGAGATCTTTAGATACCCTCTTCTCCGTTTTCCCGCGATTCCAATTCGATAAAAATTGCGCCTTAGCCTTTGGAATCAGCCACACCCCTTCCCGCACCCATTCTTGAAGCTCCTCCTTCAGCTCCGCCTTATTCCCGGCCGCCTTTGCGCTCGCGCCTGCGCCTGCGCCAACTTCCAGCCAGCGCTGGACCTGAGAGCTGGAGGGGCGTGCGCGCGCCCTCGCCCCTGTTGCGCGCGCGGTGTCACCTTGGGCGCGAGCGGGGCCGCGCGCGCACGGTACCGCGAACCGAGGGCCATTGAGTGGCGATGGCGGCGACGGCGAGTCCCGGGGCTTCTGGGATGGACGGGAAGCCCCGTACCTCCCCTAAGTCCGTCAAGTTCCTGTTTGGGGGCCTGGCCGGGTAAGCTCAGGCCCCAGGGATGGGACAGGAGGAGGAAGGGACGGGTGCAAGGAACCGGGCCCGGTTCTTTGGGTGTGTTGCAGTGAACCGAGCTGACACGGGGTCAGTGCTGTGCCCATCGTATTGCAAGATACTTGATGGGCTGCCAGGATCTTTTCACCCATCGCAGGGCCTCTCGGGGCTGCATGCACGACCCCCACCAGACCACCTGAGTTTCCCAACCCATTGCTTGACTGCGGGACTGTATGGGGTTTCACATCATTGCATGGCTCCTGCTGGACTATATGGGGTCCCAGATCATGAATGCCCACCTCTCCTTGGATTGGACTGCATGCAGTCCCGGGGTCACTGCTTGACACCCTTGTTGCTGCGTGAAACGCTTTCATTGCATGGTCCCTTCTGGACTGCTGGACTTTTAAGAGCCATTGCTCTTGATACAGGTAGAGACTCTTGTACACGTGCCCACCAGCTCCTGAACACTTAGTCAGTGGCATGGCAGGCCATGCCCTTTGTGACCTCTTGTTGCTGAGCTCCAAGGGACTTTGGTAGACCTGAGACACCTAGCCGTTGATGCTACCCCCTGTCTTCCCCCAGGATGGGAGCTACAGTTTTTGTGCAGCCCTTGGACCTCGTGAAGAACCGGATGCAGCTGAGTGGGGAAGGAGCCAAGACACGAGAGTACAAAACCAGCTTCCATGCCCTCACCAGCATCTTGAGGGCAGAAGGGCTGAGGGGCATTTACACCGGGTACTGGGGGCCAAAGGATGGGGGTAGGTTGTGGGTTGACAGCTCTAGACCTGGGCTTGACTCAGACCCCTTCACTCCCCTCACCAGGCTATCAGCTGGCCTGTTGCGCCAGGCCACCTACACTACTACTCGCCTTGGTATCTATACCGTGCTGTTTGAGCGCCTGACTGGGACTGATGGTACACCCCCTGGCTTTCTGCTGAAGGCCGTGATTGGCATGACTGCAGGTGCAACTGGTGCCTTTGTAGGGACACCAGCTGAGGTGGCTCTTATCCGCATGACTGCTGATGGCCGGTGAGTTCTAGGTCTGAGCCTGCCCCTAGCACCATTCCCTGGAATCTAGTATGAAAGAAGTGATTTCTTATCCTAGATCTAGGGCACAGCATTCACCTGTTCACAGCATCTTGGCCTCTCTTTCTTTGCGCCTGTGGGGGCAGAGTGATCTAGCCCGAACTTGGCCTTTCCCTGCCTTCCCACCAGGCTTCCAGTTGACCAGCGTCGTGGCTACAAAAATGTATTTAATGCCCTGTTTCGAATTGTCCAGGAAGAGGGCGTCCTCACACTATGGAGGGTGAGTAGAGGGGCTGGAGACTTAGGGGACCTGGGATCCAGTCTTGGGCATTTCTGACTCCCCCTCCACCCCTTACCCCAGGGCTGTATCCCTACCATGGCCCGGGCTGTTGTCGTCAATGCCGCCCAGCTTGCCTCCTACTCCCAGTCCAAGCAGTTTTTACTGGACTCAGGTGAGACCCCAAGCTGAGCTCTCAGCTCCCAGCCAGCTTGGACCAGTTTTGAGCTGACTGCCACCCCCCACTCCACCCCCCACCAGGCTACTTCTCTGACAACATCCTGTGCCACTTCTGTGCTAGCATGATCAGTGGCCTGGTCACCACTGCTGCCTCCATGCCCGTGGACATTGTCAAGACCCGGTGAGTATCTGGACAGACTTGGGCCTGGAGAGGGATGAAAAAGGCCCTCTTATGTTCTCATGTCCCTGCCTCCTGTCCTTTAGGATCCAGAACATGCGGACAATTGACGGGAAGCCAGAATACAAGAATGGGCTGGTGAGGAACCAAAGCCTGGGGCTTGGGCTGCAGGATCGGATGCTGGGAGGCAGGGGAGAAGGCGGGTAGCTGGGTAAGAGGAAGGGGGACCCCAGAGGCTAGGTCCGAGCCTCAGTGCCCTGCCTGCCTTCCTGTCTAGGATGTGCTGGTGAAGGTCGTCCGCTATGAGGGCTTCTTCAGCCTGTGGAAGGGCTTTACACCATACTATGCCCGCCTGGGCCCCCACACTGTCCTCACTTTCATCTTCTTGGAGCAGATGAACAAGGCCTACAAGCGTCTCTTCCTCAGTGGCTGAGGCGGGTGAGGGGCCTGGAGTCACTGCACTGGGCCTCCGTTTCACCCCCTGCTCCTACAGTCAGTGTGCCCCCCAACCCTGGGGGCCTGGACTCTGCTACCCTGGGCCCCCTCTATTTATTTTCCCAACACAGTGTGGTTCCCTGCTCTACAGTTAAAGACTTTGGTCTGTCCTGCCCAGCTCCAGCTTGCCCTCCTTGCCCTGATCAGCATCATCTCTGCCCCTGGCTATACCTTGGGGGACCTTGGAAGCTCACTGGGGATTTCTGGGGCCTCCTTGGATATTAGTTTCAGGGGCACATAGGACGGCAGAAGCCCCTCCCTTCTCAGTGGGGAAACCAAGGCAGGGCTGAAGGGACAGGGGAGAGCAGAAGCCGTCAAGATGATCAAAGGTCTGCAGTAGGAGGACGTGGCCCTTGCTCCCTCCACCTCACTGAGGACATAATCAATAAATTGGATTGCTGATACCACCCCCAATTCTGGAGAGTTGTGGGCACAGGACGGGGAGGAGACTGGACAAATGAGCAGATGCTTCTGAAGAATAGGAACTGGAGTTTGTAAGAAAAATTATTAAAGAAAGAGCACTCATGGTTTTTATACAAGTGTTATATGTAAATCAGTCATATTGCAGCAGCTGACATGAGAAAAACCCAAACTCCAGTTTTCCCAGCCGCTCCCCCAAGAACTCGGCAGACGCCCAGGTTGTCTCGTGTAATCCCCAGGAAAAGCCCTGGGGCTCTGGTGACTGCTTCTGCAGCCTGAAGAGGGAGGGATTACAGCCTGAGAGGAGAAGGCTGACCTTTGAGGTGGGAGGGAGTTGGGGGGGGCAGGACATGGAGTGGACACACAGGCCCCCAGAGCCTGCCTGGAGGCTTAGGAAGGGGAAGATGTTTGCCGGAGACTTGATATGGGCCACAGGCTGGGGGAGGGTGATTGCCGCCTTTGTTTCTTTAGGTGTGAGATACCAAGCCCTGCCCTCAAGAAGTTTAGAAACCTCTTAGGACATAAAAGGACATAGGAAGGTCAGTTGGAAGAAGAGCCTGGTGCTTGAGGCCTAAGGCTTCTCCGGAGCCAGGCCAGGGAACAGGCAGGCAGCAGCTGGGAGCTGTCCCCTTGGCAGAACCCATCAGTAGAAGCAGAAGATGAGCTCAGCAGCCTGGCGGTGCAGCCCAGTCCTCCCACCTCCACCTCTTGTCTTACCCGCTCTGCACGCATGCTGGCCTGGGCCACAGGAGCTGCTTAGGGACACCTGAAGCCTGGATCTTGTCCTTAACGAGTTCCAAGTCCAGAGGGGAGAGTGACACAGAAACAGAGTCAACAGCAGACCATTGCAGGGTGGCATGAAGCACCCAAGCCAGTCAGCCGGGAGAGACTGCACAGTAACCAACTGGTCAGGGAAGCAGGGTGGGAAAGCATTCCTGGCCCTCTGAGAGCAAAGGCTTAGAGAAACTCTGAGGAGCCGGTAATCTCTGCAGAGTCTAATAGCTGGAGCACAGGCAGTGAAGTGTTTGCTGGGAGAGGGGAAGCCAGACCATTAGGTGGATTGGTGCACAGAAGTCATCGGTGGCCAAGCTCAAGAGCTGTCTTCTATTATGGGAAGAGTTCAAAGCAAGAAAAGAAATGTCAGGGTTTCACATTAGGAAGATTCTCCCTGCACCACCCAAAGGAGGAGGGGGTCTCCCTGGAGCCAGAAATGCTTAGCCCTCACATTCTCTGGACCCAAGACTGGGCTTGGGCTAGAGGCAGGAGAGAAAGTCTAGGGGAATGGCGTGCTAAGGGGAATGGCGGAGGCTGCGGCACCTGGGGTAGAGAAGTGGGCTCCATTTGCCTGCCTCCTGGCTTGATAGCAGGAAACCTGAGATTAACTCAGTAAAACCTACCACGATGATGCACACTGCCAGGCCCTCCCCTGCCCTGCCCTGCCACCCTGGGCAGAGCAGGGGAGCTGTGTTTCTGGTGCCAGGAAGCACCCACCTGGCCTAGTACTGCGGGCTGCAGGCAGATAGCCTCAGTAGCATCCCTGTGCTCCCAGGAAACTTCTGATTCTTGACTTGGAACTTGCTCGTGGTGGCCTGGTTGTTGGTGACCCCTGGAGGAGAGAAGGAAGGCACCCCAGGCAGGGGAGGCGCAGGTCAGGACTAGAACTTCTGAGCAGTGCAACTAGGGTGGGGCAGCTGGGGCCTTGGGAATGCTGGTGAAGGCGCCCCAGCCTTGTTTCCCTCTCCCTGCACCACCCAAAGAAACAAAATTCCATTTTAAAATTATGTTTATTGTACAAATAACATTACGATGGTGGAAAACTAGAAAATGGTAAACAGAGGAAAAGAACAGAAAAACACCCCTATTTATACCATCCAGAGACACTCAGGACCCACACATTGACACATCTCTTTCCAAGTTTTCCTCAACAGGTACACTTGGGAACCACCTTTACAATGTTATTTGCTCTTTCCTAAAATTTCCCCAAAGTGATAGTAATAACCTAGTGGTCTGGGAACCCCACCATCCATCCAGCATACGGAGCTGTTTGGTGACCTCCCCTCCAACTCCTCCATGATTTGTTGGGTCTGGGACTGTGTGCAGGGGAGACTCCTGATAAAGGCACAGTAATGAAGACCCTCCTTGACCCTGTATTCCATACCCACCCACCCCCTATTAGACCCCAATAGGAGAGTCAGACTGTCTCGGGGTCCCCAAACCACCCATCCTCAGAGGCTGTGGCCAGAGTACCTAACACCCACTGTCCCCAGGAGATCCCCACCACGACCCATACTCAGGGCCGAAGGCCGCCGACCTGCCTGCAGAGGCCCCATGCGGCCATTAGGCCGCACCCACAGGAAAAGACTAGAGCGGAAAGTGGGAAGTAAGCCTTGGAAGAAAAGTAGCCAGGCCCGGTGTACCGTCACCTGCCTTCCCTTTGCAGCTCCAGGTGAGCCATGTGGGTGGCCGTGGCCAGGGCCCATGGCTTCACCTGCTGGACCCAGCACAGCAGCAGGATGAGGATCACAGAGGCAACCAGGAGCCAGAGGAGACCCAAGATATAGAAGCCCAGGAACAGACAACAAGAGTCAGAGCTGAGAAGAGGGTTGTTACTGGAACTAGCCAATCCCTGGGCCTTCCAGAGGTTGTCAGATTCAGAGATGATAGTTATGGTGGATTCTAAGATAGTGGGGAGTGAAATGGATTCTGTGGATGTTAAGAATATGGTTGGTTGTAAAGTCTCACTTATGGGTTCTGGGGTGGTCGGGGTTGTGGGCTCTGGGGTGGTCGGGGTTGTGGGCTCTGGGGTGGTCGGGGTAGTGGGCTCTGGGGTGGTCGGGGTTGTGGGTTCTGGGGTGGTCGGGGTTGTGGGTTCTGGGGTGGTCGGGGTTGTGGGTTCTGGGGTGGTCGGGGTTGTGGGTTCTGGGGTGGTCGGGGTTGTGGGTTCTGGGGTGGTCGGGGTTGTGGGTTCTGGGGTGGTTGGGGTTGTGGGGGGTTCAGTAGTGGGTTTTAGAGTTTTGGAGGAGGTGATGGAGTCTATAGTAATTGGGATCGTGGTCAGTTTCTTAACTGGAGGCAAGGAGGACACCTGACTGCCTGGCGAAGTAGGCAGTGCTAAATAGTCCCAGTGCGTGGTGTGGCTAGAGAGGCTGCTTACAGGGTGCGTGACAGGTACCTCCTGTTCCTCATCGTATTCATCGTAGTCCAGGTTGTCACCAGGGATGTTGCAGCCATCCCCCGGGAAGTTGTAGACGTATGTGTCTTTCATATTGACACATCGAACGCTCTTCACATTGGGGGTCATGGCCTTAATGTCCACATCCTCCTCCCACACGTACACGTTGCTGGGGTTGTCCTGCAGCCAGCGGCTGAAATAGAGGATCCCGCAGTCGCAGGACCAGGAGTTGTTATGGAAAAAAGCGTAAGGCAGGAGGAGCATCCCAAAGAAGCCCTTTGGTATCGTGCGCAGCCTGTTCTTTTGGAGGTAAAGGGTGTCAAGTTCCTCCAACCCTTTTAGAAGCTCAGTGGGCAGCTCTTGCAAGTCGTTTTCAGCCAGGTTGAGCTTCTTCAGGCGGGGTGTGGGCACCAGGAGCTCAGGGGGCAGAATCCTCAGCTGGTTTCCGTGCAGATAGAGCTCGTGGAGGTGGCTCAGGCCATGCAGAGTGTTAGGAGGCAATGAGGTCAGCTTGTTGAAGGACACGTCCAGGATGGAGAGCTGGCAGTGCCCGTCCCAGCTCAGGCAGGCTTCTCAGCTTATTGTGGGCTAGATTCAGGACCTCCAGCCGTGGCAGTTTCGCGTCTGCCTGCAGGCTGGTCAGCTGGCTCTTACCCAGGAACAGCTCAGTGAGGTGGGGCAGATTCACCACGGATGCCATGGAGAAAGTGCCCAGGGGGTTCTCACCCAGGTGGAGGATGGCGGTGTCAACCTGCAGGTTTGGAGGCGGTGCCTTCAGTCCCTTATTTTCACAGTTCACTTCTACCTGGCTGTCCTTGTTGCCGACTTCACAGATGGGGACGGGGTGTGAAGGGCTTGGCAGCAGGAGCAGCAAGAGGAGGAGGGGCATGGTGACCTGTGGGCAAGGGGGGCTTGAGTGGGCACCCCTCGGGCCCCCAGCAGTATGCCTCCAGGCCCTGGCCCCCACTACGGCCTCTAGGATTGTTCCGGAAACTCAGCTCCCACACCTCTCTCCCTTCATTCCCCTCTCCTCCCCTTGCCCCGCAAAGCCTAAACTGCTAGTTCCAGCCCTTGGCTGTTATTCCTCCCTCAGGCCCCAGCCTCCCCGAGCCCTGGCCCCAGCTCACAGACCGGCAGAAGAACCTCCAGAGACACAGGGCTTCTTCCAGGGTGTGACTTGGTCCTTTGTCTTCCAGCTCCAGGGAGGGCCTGGTTAAGGGCAGGAAGAGGGTAGGGATGGGGAGGAAATGGCAGCCTGATATGGGCTCCCGGAACCCAGGAACAGCCTCCATCTTGGACACAGGCCCTTATCACATCCTTCCACAACTTGCCCTGAGCCCTCCTTTTGGCTCTGTTCTCTCCTGCTCTCTTCCTACCTTGGGGAGATTGGGGGTGGACTCTAACCACCACTTGCTTCCAGGCTTTAAAAACCTCTCCAGCTGCCCCCCTCATTTCCCCTTCACAGCTGCATTCTTAGAATTGCCTACTTTTAACCCTGGCCTCCCTCTCAATCCTCACCCTCCTCTAGGCTGCTTCCCACCTGCCCCCTACTCCATGGACTCAGTTCTTGCCATGTACCCCTGACCCTCTCCACCCACCCAACACTCTTTCCTCCACACCATCTTGTTTGTTTTCCACAGCCTGCACACCTGTGGCCACTCCCACCTTGGGACTCATGACAGTAATTTTTTTCTTTTTTAAATTTATTTTTGATTGGAGTTGATTGACAAGGTTGTATTGTTCTGCTGTTACTGCCAGTGACTCAGTTATACACGTACATACATTCTTATTTATATCCTTTTCTATTATGGTTTATCCCAGGATTTTGAATATAGTTCCCTGTGCTATACGGTAGGACCTTGTTGTTTATCCAAGAATAATTTTTTCTTGGTTTTCTTCCTGCTTCTCTAGCTGACCTTTTTCAAATCTTCTTTGTGGATTCCTCTTCTTCTATCCTTCATGAGAGATTAACCTGCCCCCAGAGTTCAGTCACTGGCCTTCTTCTCTGATGCCACACAACCCCCGGAGCTTCTCCTCATCCACTCCCTTGCCTTCAACCACCACTTGTCCCCCCAGTGACTCTCAAGTCTTCATCTGTAGCCCAGACCCTCTCCTGAGACCCAAACACATATGTCCCACTGCCTTTTGAATTTCTTGGCTGTCCCACAGGCCCTGAAGCAATATGTTCAAAAACTAAGTTCATCACCTCTCTCTAAATAGCCTGTCTTCCTGTGTTGTCCAACCTGGTGAATGGTTTTGTCATCTGCTCATTTATCTAGTACAAGCAAAATCCTTGAGAGTCATCCTTAGCTCCAACCCCTATTTAACCTGCCACCAAGTCCCACTGGTTTTCCCTCCCAGTGCCCCTCAGCCCCCTTTTTCCCACCCTCACTGCCACCATCTTCATGCAGGGTGCCATGTTCTGTCCACTGTGTCTCTGTGACAGCCTCTCCACTGCTCTCCCTATTTACTGACCCCCTCCTTCTCCCCACCTGAGTGGTCCTTCAGAAATGCTCGTATCCTTCCACTGCTTGAAATTCACCAATGGCTCCTTGCAACCCTCAGGAGGGAGTCTGAGATCCCTAACAGGCCTACAGAGTCTTGTAAGATCTGACCCTTGCCCACCTGTCCAGCCCCTATCTCTTCCTTTCTTTCACTGAGCTGGATCTTAGATGTAGCATGAGAACTCTTAGTTGTAGCATGCGGGATCTAGTTCCCTGACCAGGGATTGAACCCTGGACTCCCAACATTGGGAACTCTGAGTCCTAGCCTCTGAACCCCCAGGGAAGTCCCTAATCCCATCTCATAATTCTCCACCTTTGACTCTAGGTTACTCTCTTTCTTGTGCCTTCTCACCCTTCATCCCTTTCTGCCTAACTTACTTATCTGGAGAGTTCCAACCCAGAATTTCTTCTCTGAAAAGCCCTTTAGGATTTCCCAAGACCCAGCTGGATGCCTGTTTCAGATAGATGTCAAATCTGTTGGTCCACAGCCCCTTCCATGATGAAAATGTCTATTAACTGTCCCCCAGAAGAGGTACCCTGCAGTCGCACAGGCCTGCCCCTATCTGCTGGCTGGTGACTGGACAAGGAATGGATACTTGAGCCAGATGCAGTTAATCCATAGACCTGTTAGTTATATAATTTGTTGGCTGCAAAGAGTACTCAAAGACATGGAGAAAACGAGGCACTAAGTAAGTAGCAAGAAGCGAGGTGAAGTTGCATAGAGCCCACGACATGGAGTAAGGCCTCTGAGGCTGTTGGGGTTTTTGCCATTTTGGCATCAGTTAGGGTTTTTGGTTGTAAGCAACATAAATTTTTTTCTACTTAATTTAGGCTGAAGAGGAACTTATTGAAACTACATTGGCTACTTCACAGGCTTCTAAACAAGGGCTAGAGAACCATACGTGGGCTGGTGTAGCTAGGAACAGAGCTGAGAACCAGGCTGCAGAACCAGTCTGGCGAGGAAATCTCTGCTCTCCCTGCAAGACCAGGTCTCTGAAGCTTGTTCCACGCAACTGCTGGGCCGGGAGCTTTGAGTTACCACAGCCTCCTGACTGCAGAGAGAGAATCCTGCATTATCCCTCCTCTGTTGTGATACTAACTCCAGATTCAAAGTATGGGTTTGAGGGACTTCCCTGGTGGTCCAGTGGCTAACACTCTGCACTCCCAATGCAAGGGGCCCACCTTTGATCCCTTGTCAGGAAACTTAGATTCCACATGCTGCAACTAAGCCCTGGCACAGTCAAAACAAATAAATATTAAAAAGTCTGGGTGTGAGTCCTATTGATCTTGTACCTATGACCCAGTTACAAAGGAGTCTTGGAAAGCAAGGTATCTGGCATTTTCACCTTCCATAATACCAGGCAAGTTCTGCTTCTCCAAAGATTTCCATATTGAAGGATTTTGCAGACACAGGAAAGGGATTCATGTGCTTTGACACCTACTGAAACGGTCCTAATATTTTGCTTTCTTCACATGCCGATGGGCTGGATTGTTTCTAATTTTGCATCATTGAATGTTTGGGATTAACCCTACTTGGCCATTATGAATTATTCTTTAAACATAGTTATAGGTTAGTTTGCTCAGATTTTATTCAGAATTTGTATATGTACAAAGTTAGAAAATAGGTATGGCCCATAGATTTCTTTGGGGGGTACATTTATCTCTCTCTGTTCATTGTGTTCAGAGTCCTACTGGCCTTGTAAAATAAGCTGGAAATTTTTATGTTCTCTGGAAAAGTTAGAGATCATAGGGATTTTCCATGCAGTTTTGGTGGAATTCACCTATGAAACTGTCTGGGCCTGAAGACACTTGTGGGAAAACTCCTCAAATACCTTTTCAATTCCTTCTCTAATTGTTTGTCTCTTGAAGCTTCTACATCTTGAGTCAATTTTTGTAACTGTTATTTTTCTAATACAATATCTCTTTCATGTAGCCTTCAATTTATTGTCATAAATTTGCACATTTTATACTTTTATAATCTGTTAAAATCTCCATACCTGTAGTTATAACCCCTAATGTTGTTTATTTGTATTTTTGCTCTTCCTCTTCTCTGTCTTCCTCCCTGCCTCCCTTTCTTTATTGACCAAACTCGCCAAAGATTGGTCTGTTTTAGTGGGCTAGCCCAAGAACCAGGTTTATTATATTCACGAGTCTATAGCTGGGGTTTTTGATTTGATGACAAATATCTACTTTTATCTTGAATAAGCTCTCACACTTTGAGCCCATTTTCTTTATTTTGTAATTTATTCTTTGAAGTATAATTGATTTGTGATGTTTTGTTAGTTTCTGGTGGGCTTATTTTCACGTTCTCTTTCTACCTTCTTGAGTTGAAATCTTAGCTGACTTATTTTCAATCTTGATTTTCAGGTAAACTCATTCAGTTTATACTTTTCATTTGAGTGCTGCTTGTCATCTCACATGTTTTATCATGTAATACCTAAGGTGAATATTTCTGATTAAAAATTTTTATTTATTCGCCTGTGCTGGGTCTTATCTGTGGCACGCGGGAGATGTAGTTGAAGCATGTGAACCCTTAGCTGCCGCGTGTGGGATCTAGCTCCCTGACCAAGGCTCAACATCAAGCCCCCAGCATTGCGAGCAAAGAGTCTTAGCCATGGGCCATCAGGGAAGTCCTGAATATTTGTAATTTTTAAACCCAAAATCTATTCCTTTCAAATAAGAGGACCCCATTTCTTCTGAGAGATTACACCTCCCCTGATGAGTGCAGACTTGATGGGAGTTAGAATCCTGGCCTGTTGCTTTGGAAACCAAAATGTCTTTGGAAGTTCCTTCCACTAGATCCTTCCTATCAGGAAGGATCAGTCCAGGGATGTGATCTAATCACGGACAGTCATACTCCTTCTTCTAGGATTTCAAACAGTGAATGAGGTGACAGAAGAAGAGGAAATAGGACTGGACTTGATTCATTTTGACAAAGGGCTCAGGAAAAGCTGTAGAATACTTCCTGCTACTGATTCCTTAGAGTCACCTGATTCCTGAGCAGTTCTGGATTTCCATTGTTCACTTGTGGCCAGTGAGCTTCTACATCTTTTCAAGAACTCTGTGCTGGATTAAGTTAGAGTTGATTTCTGTTGCATGCATCCAAAGAAATCTAATTTAGGGTTCTGGTTCATTTTGGCCATGCTGAGTCTTGGGCTTGGGCTGTTCTCTAGCCCTCAACCACTCTTAAGAGTTACTACTACTCTTTGTTGCAGTGCACGGATTCTAGGGCACGCCAGCTTCAGTAGTTGTGGCCCGTGGGCTCAATAGTTGCAGTTCCCGGGCTCTGGTGCACAGGCTCAATAGTTTATGGTAAACTGGCTTAGTTGCTCTGCAACAATGTGGAACCTTCCCAGATCAGGGACTGAACCTGGGTCTCCTACATTGGCAGGTGAATTCTTTACCACTGAGCCACCAGGGAAGCTCTGTGGTTCATTTTTAGAGTTTGTGCAGAAGACATTAGTTGGAGGTCTACTCAAGACCCATTTAGCTTTTCTTCTTTTGAAAAATTACTCATACTCCATCCTTAGAATTTTTGGTGAAAATGACTCTATCCCACCTGCATATGTTGGCCTAAGTTAGTCACCAGACTTCCTCCTTTTGGACAAGGGGACCTCCGCCCTTTCCTCCCCTGATACAAGTTGGTAAGGGTGTCCCATGGTCAGAGTGACTGGTCCAAGGATGGAGACAGAAAGTAAGGTGGTCCTTTCATAACAAAGCCTAAGACTTCTGTTGGTTGGTTGAAGTATGTGTACTTTCTCTGGATGTGGACAAGGAAATAAGTAACCCCAGGTGAGTTGTTGGCATCTATTTTGTGATCACAAAGGGATCTGACCTTAGGATGAAGTTAATGCCAGGGAAGTTATAATGAAAAAGAAACCAGGTCCTTGGCATCACTGAAATGCTTTATCAAACAGATTTTGAAGTTCAGTGAGCCAAAAATCCTCTTTTTTTTTTTTAAACTGGTTGTTATTGGAATATCACTTGCAACATAATGAACTTAAAGATTGTACTTTCTATTTTTTTTAAGTAGAATTATTTACAAATATACTTTTTAAAATTTCAGATAGACTTTTAAAAATTAAACTTCTTATTTTGAAACAACTATCAATTCACATGAGTTGTAAGAAATAAGATGGAGATCCTGTGGACCCTTTACCCAATTTTCCTCAACAGTAACATCTTGCAAAACTGTAGTACATCCAGTATCACAAACATGATATTGATATTGTTGTGTCAAGATACAGAACATTTCCATCACTATAAGGATTCCCCATGTTGCCCTTTGATACCCTTAGCCTCTTCTTTCCTACCTCCCTACCCCTCCTTACCCACTGACCACTACTAATCTGTTCTTCATAAGCATATCATTTCAAGAATGTTATATTGAGACTTCCCTGGCGGTCCAGGGTTAAGATCCCAAGCTTCCAACTCAAGGATGTAAGGGAGCACAGGTTTGATCCCTGGTCAGGGAATTAAGATCCCATGTGCTGCACGGCATGCCTCCCCCTCAAAAAAAATGTTATATTAATGGGATTATACAGTATATAACCTTTTGGAACTGTTCCCCGCCCCCCACTCAGCATAATTCTCTGGAGACTTGTACAGGTTGTTCTGTTCATCAGAAGTTCATTTCTTATTATTGCTGAGTAGTCTTCCCTAGTACGTATGTTCTACAGCTTATCTGTTTACCAGTGGAAGGACATGAAGGCTGATCCCAGTTGTTGACTTATTACAGATAGATGTGCTGTCCACGTTAGAGATTTGTGTGTGAACGTAAGTCTTCATTTCCCTGGGGAAAATTGCTCTGGAATGCAATCTCTAGGTCATATGGTAGTTGCCTGTTTATTTTGGGAGGCTTTATCTTTGGGTTATCCTTTGAGTTTATCCTGTTTTGGGTTTGTTCAGCATGTTACATGTGTAAGTTTGTCTCCTGCAAATTTGGGTAGTTTTTAGCACTTATTTCTTTAAGAACTGTTTCAGCCTCATCTTCTTTCTCCTCTGCTTCTGGGGTTCTGATGATGTATTGGCAGATCTTTTGTTGTAGTCCCACAGGTCCCATGGGAGACTGTGGCTTTTTTTTTTTTTTTTTAAATTTTATTCTTCTTGCTCTCTGTTGTTCAGAATGGGTGATTTCCATTATTGAATCTTCCAGCTCACTGATTCTTTTCTCTGTCCCCTCCATTCTGTTGCTGAACCCATTCCCCGAGCTCTCGTTTCAGTTATTATATTTTTTCAGCTCTAAAATTTCCATTTGGTTCTTCTTTAGCTCTCTTTCTTTGCTGAAGCTTTCTATTTTTCCATTTGTTTCAAGCATATGCATAATTTTTTGTGAAAGCATTTTATCATGGCTGCTTTGAATGATTTTTCAGATGGCTCTAACATCTATGTCCCTTTGGGTGGTGGCAGCTATGGACTGGCTTTTTTTCATTCAGTTTGAGACCTTCCCTGGTTTTGGTACATTGACTAATTTTTAATGAAACAGGAGCATCTTAATGTTATTTTATGAGACTCTGGATCTGATTTAAACCTTCTGTTTCAGCTGGCTTTCTCTGCTACTGCTCTGGCAGGGAAGGGAGGGGCACTGCCTCCTTACTGCCAGGCAGAGGCTGAAGTTCACAATTCACATCCAGACTGTGGACGTCTCATGAGTGAGGGTGGGAGTTCCAGGTCCCCACCGGGTCACCACTGCCACTTGGGAGGATGCCCTCATTTCTGCAGAAATGAGGGGAACTCCTGACTCTCTAGAAGGCTTCCTCTGATACTGCACCAGCAGGGAGGGCGAAAGATGACTGGTCACTGTGCCAGTCTGGATGGGCGTCCAGGCTCCTCTGCAATTTCCGTGGACCCTGAGTGTGGGAGGCCTCATTACCAGCTGATGGGGGTGAAAGTTCCCACTCCCTCCTTGGCCTTCTTAGAAACCACCCCAGCAGGGATGTTGGGGCACTTTATAGCAAGCCTGGAAATCTATGCTCACCACTTGGCCTTTGTTGGTATGGGTGTGGGTGGGGTCAACGTTTTTCTGTAATATTTGGCTGGACTCAAGTGGTTATTTTTGAAGTTTTCTGCCGTTAGGCTCTCCTTTTCCTGGCGGAGAGAGCAGGCTGTGTCTGTGGTGTTTCCAGGTTGCTAATTTCTTTTCCTCTGAGAGAGGGACACTCAAGGCAAAAAGAAAACCCTGGGATCTCACCACCATCAGGCTGTTCCTGAGGTCCTGAGGCACCTAGCCTTTTGGGTTTCTACGTCTTTTTGTGTTTGTTTTAAATATAATGTCCAGTCATACTTAGCAGGTAGAATAGGAGAAGGTAAATTGATCCCATCATCCCTCAGGTGGATTTGGCTAGCTTTTGATTGCCAACTTCTAAATTTATTGCACTTGACAGTAAACATCCCATGTATAGTGTGATGGTTAATTTTATTAATATGTATCACTATGGCTAGGACTCGCCATTCATTACCATTTTGTCTCATTTGCTTTCTCAATTTGTCTCTCTCACTTTGTTTTTTTCCTGAACCATTTGAGAGTAACTTACAGACATCACATCTTTTCCCTCCAATATTTCAACATATTTCCTAAAAAACAAGGACATTTTCTTACCTAACTGTAGTATAGTTATTAATTTCAAGAATTTAATATTGATACAATACCATTATCCAACTCATGGTTCATATTTCCATTTTGCCATCTCTCTGGAAAATGTCCTTTATAGCTTTTTTTTCCCCAGTTGAGGATCCAATGCAGGACCGTATCTCTTTAGTTTCCTTTAGTTCCTTAACCTGTCTTTATTTTTCATGACTACAACATTTTTGAAAACCATCATCCGGTAATTACACAGGATATCCCTCAATTATGTAGGTATTTCTTTGGGTTAGCTGATGTTTCTCATGATTGGATTTGGGTTGTTTTCCTGGCAGGAATATTAGATGAATAATGTGTCTTTCTCAGTACATCATATCGGGAGATATACTACATCAATTTGATCTATTACTGTTGATTTTAAAACCTCAAGTGTTTGGTTAAGGGGAATCTACCCATTCTCTCCATTATCATGATACTACTTTTCAGGACTTCCCTGGAGGTCCAACGGTTAAGACTCTGAGCTTCCACTGCAGGAGCTGGTTCAATCCCTGGCCAGGGAACTAAGATCCCACATGCCGTGCAGCCAAAAAAAAAAAAAAAAAGATACTATTATTCCTTTTGTAACTAAGAAGCAGTTTTGGAGGGAGATACTTTGATAGCCACAGGACTGGAAAAGGTCAGTTTTCATTCCAATTCCAAAGAAAGGCAATGCCAAAGAATGCTCAAACTACCGCACAATTGCACTCATCTCACATGCTAGTAAAGTAATGCTCAAAATTCTCCAAGCCAGCCTTCAGCGATACGTGAACTATGAACTCCCTGATATTCAAGCTGGTTTTAGAAAAGGCAGAGGAACCAGATATCAAATTGCCAACATCCACTGGATCATCGACAAAGCAAGAGAGTTCCAGAAAAACATCTATTTCTGCTTTATTGACTATGCCAAAGCCTTTGACTGTGTGGATCACGATCAACTGTGGAAGATTCTGAAAGAGATGGGAATACCAGATCACCTAACCTGCCTCTTGAGAAATCTGTATGCAGGTCAGGAAGCAACAGTTAGAACTGGACATGGAACAACAGAGTGGTTCCAAATAGGAAAAGGAGTACGTCAAGGCTGTATATTGTCACCCTGCTTATTTAACTTCTGTGCAGAGTACATCATGAGAAATGCTGGACTGGAAGAAACACAAGCTGGAATCAAGATTGCTGGGAGAAATATCAATAACCTCAGATATGCAGATGACACCACCCTTATGGCAGAAAGTGAAGAGGAGCTAAAAAGCCTCTTGATGAAAGTGAAAGAGAGTGAAAAAGTTGGCTTAAAGCTCAACATTCAGAAAACGAAGATCACGGCATCCGGTCCCATCACTTCATGGGAAATAGATGGGGAAACAGTGGAAACAATGTCAGACTTTATTTTGGGGGCTCCAAAATCACTGCAGATGGTGACGGCAGCCATGAAATTAGAAGACGCTTACTCCTTGGAAGAAAAATTATGACCAACCTAGAAAGTATACTCAAAAGCAGAGACATCACTTTGCCGACTAAGGTCTGTCTAGTCAAGGCTATGGTTTTTCCTGTGGTCATGTATGGATGTGATAGTTGGACTGTGAAGAAGGCTGAGTGACGAAGAATTGATGCTTTTGAACTGTGGTGTTGGAGAAGACTCTTGAGAGTCCCTTGGACTGCAAGGAGATCCAACCAGTCCATTCTGAAGGAGATCAGCCCTGGGATTTCTTTGGAAGGAATGATGCTAAAGCTGAAGCTCCAGTACTTTGGCCACCTCATGCGAAGAGTTGACTCACTGGAGAAGACTCTGATGCTGGGAGGGGTTGGGGACAGGAGGAGAAGGGGACGACCGAGGATGAGATGGCTGGATGGCATCTCTGACTCGATGGACGTGAGTCTGAGTGAACTCCGGGAGATGGTGATGGACAGGGAGGCCTGGTGTGCTGCGATTCATGGGATCGCAAAGAGTCGGACACGACTGAGTGACTGAACTGAACTTTGATAGCATGTAAATATCCTGTTCCTAGTCAAACTAGCCACAATCATCCATTGATGATTTTTGCACAAACCAACTGTGGCCAGGAAGGTTGAGAAACTTCTTTTTTTTTTTTTTTTTTGTAATTTTTAGGTGATTTAACTGTATTCCTTTTTGCTTGTAATCAAAATAACCAGACTACAACAAAAATTAGAATCAGAGTGGGGTTCTCATGGACCTGAACCTAAGTATCAGCAGGTGGAATGGAATGTTTCTGCCTAGTATTTGTATGGTAAAGCCACTAATTGGGCCAGTCCCTGGGACCTCTTGGACTCTAAGCATGAGCACTCTGTCGGGAAGGTTGTCCTGGTTTGGTGGCTCTAGCTCTGAACCACTTCTGGGAAGGGTATTTGTTCTTTGAGCTCCCTAGACTAGATTCGTTACTGTTTATAAATTCCAGACAATCCTGCCAAAGCTATGGTGATACTTTGTTTCAGTGTTTGTCTACCCCTCTAGATGGCGACCTTTGGGATAGAAGGCACTCAGAAACATAGCCCATGCTCTAAGAGGCAGCAACTGTTGCATCGATTGACCACATCAAATAAGACACTGCCTTGGCTTGTCTGTGTCTCATACCTAGCTTTTATATGCTTCCTCTAGTGTCTTTTTATTATAGTCTTAAGGATTCTGCCAAAATTATTATGATATGTTTTACTACCTGGCAGGGTGATTCTCTCTTTTCTTTTCTTTTTCAAAGCTGATGTAACTATCCATGTACCTCTGTACTGTCATACGCGTTCTGGAATAGATTTGTCAAGTTCCAGAAAATTTAACTTATATATTATTTTAGGGAGAATTAACATATTTACGGCTTCCCTGGTGGCTTAGATGGTAAAGAATTTGCCTGCAGTGTAGGAGACCTAGGTTCAACACCTAGGTTGGGAAGATACCCTGAAGAACGGCATGGCAACCCACTCCAGTATTCTTGCCTGGAGACTCCGCGTGGACCAAAGAACCTGGCAGGCTACAGTCTATGGGGTTGCAAAGCGTTGGACACAACTGAGCGACTAAGCACAACATCTTTATAATATTGATTTGACCCACCCAAACAAATTGTTGATCTTTCCATTTATACCAAAATTTCATATCTTTTAAACAGTTTTAATTTTTTTCCATAAAGCCTTTACATAAATGGAAAGAACATTCTTAATCAAGTTCTGGAATACTTTACATATTGTATTACTATTGTGAATGATGTTTTGCTTTCTATAATCCCTAATGGAGAGCTATTAGCATTAAATTTCTCCTGTAGTGATCAAAGTCCCTGACTCTCCTTTTGGTTCTAGTAGTTTGCTTATTGTTTCTGGTAGATTGTCTACACAGGTGATCATATCATCACACGTAACAATGGGTGTATCTTTTCCTTTCATGGCTGTGTGCTGCTTATTGCGTTTTCTTATCTTAGCGCATCGGTCAGGACCCCCATATTGTGGTAGTGGCAACTGTGCCTTGTATCCATGTTAACCAGGAGGGCGTCATTAAATACATTAGTTATAGGATAGTTTTGTTTGCTTTGTTTCTTTGTTGTTGTTTGCGGCGCTGGGCTTCGTTGCTGCTGGAGGGCTTTCTCTAGTTGCCTAGCGGTGGCTTCTCTTGTTGTAGAGCACAGGTCCTACGGCACTCGGGCTCAGTAGCTGTGGCGCATGGGCTTAGTTGCTTCGAGGCAGGTGGGATTTTCCCAGACCAGGGATTGAACCTGTGTCCCCTGCATTGGCCAGCGGATTCTTAACCACTGGACCACCAGGGAATTCCCGCTGAAGTTTTATAGATTAAAATTAGGCATTGTGCCCTGAGCCTCTCCTATTACAAAACACAACCGTGTGCTCTTCCTCCTTTAGTCCACTAATGCAGTGAATAATGGTGGTAGGTTTTCTGATGATAAACCATTTGAACTGGTAGATATGGCCTCCGCTGCATATAACAGAATACCAGCAGTTGTACCTTAAAAATCTAAGGGCAGTAATTTATTTTAAGTTATTAGTTAACTTATTTATTTATTTTGGCCATACATTGTGGATTGAGGGATCATCTTAGTTTCCAACTAGGAATCAAACCCTCGCCTCCTGCAGTGAAAGCATGGAATCCTAACCACTGGACCACCAGGGAATTCTCAAAGGACAGTAACTACTTTAAGGAGCAGGCTGGAGAGGGTCCATCTCAGGTTAAGCCAATGCTTGATGGCGTCCTGCAGTCCAGAGTCTCTCTTTCTGTCTTGCCATCCTCAGCACACTGGCTTTTTGTCCTCATGGCTCTCTCAGGGGTGCAAGCTGACTGCTGCATCCAAAGACACAAATCTGGTGATGAATGGGAGGGAAAGACAACAGAAGTGCTGAACTGCCTTAACATCAGTGGCCCTCCTTTCACCATCCGAGGTCAGACTTCCACCGACACCTCCTCCCCCAGATGACGTGTCGTGGTATCCTAAGTCAGAAAACAGATCTTGGTGTTTCTGTTTGCAAGGGAGGTTTGCATTCTGAGTGTCCGGCGGGGAGCAGGGCATGGCTGTGACTGATCGTGACTCATCCCTCCGGGCTGGGGCATGCGCACCGTCTCCAACAAGCTGGGGTTCTGTCAGGAAGGAAGAATGTGGGGTGGCACACCGTCCTCCCATCCCCAGGGCAAACTTGACCTTGTTAGATTGGAAGATTTCTTTTCAGGTAAACTTCTGGATTTGGTTGGCCCATATTTCCTTTGGGGTTTTCACATTTATGTTCATAAGTGAGTGAAGCCTATATTTTTATTTTCTTGTCCATACTTAGCTGGAATAAAATCTTCATAAACCTAGTTGGCTTGATTTATTTTGTTTTCAGGAACAGATTATACAAAATACAGGTGATCCATTCCTTGAAATTTTGGTAGAACTCATTCATAAAGCTACCTGGTGTGGGTTCGCTGGAAGGGGAGATCTTTCATTACCATTTCATCACTAGCTATTCTTTATCACTGCTCCTTCCTGCTTCAGTTTACTGATATTTCCCCCTTATTTAGGTAAATACAGTCAGGCTTCTGTTTCCATAGCTTCTGGGTCCACATGTACAGAATGCCAATTGTATTTAAAATCAGCTTTAAAAATTATAAAACTGAGTTGTATGCTCTATTAATAGTCCTCTATTGTGCGTTTTAACAATGTCTTACTTTTTAAAAATTATTTTATTTTATTTATTTGGCTGCGCCGAGTCTTACTTACAGCATGTAGGGTCTTTAGTTGCAGCATGCAGGATCTAGTTCCCTGACCTGGGATCAAACCCCCTGCGTTGGGGGCATAGAATCTCAGCCAAAGGACCACCAGGAAAGTCCCAACAATGTCTTACTTTAATTTTTTTCAACTAATAAGCTTTTTTGTTTTAAATCTGTGCCAGGTGGCTTACGGAATCTTAGTTCCCCAGGCCCTTGGCAGTAAAAACACCGAGTCCTCCCCACTGGACTGCAAGGGAATTCCCTAAAAACTTTTTACATTGAGCAATAACTTATACACAGAGAAATGCACAGATCTGAGGTGTACAATTCTATGAGTTTTGAGAAATATGTCCATCCATGTGATCACCACCACTATCAGTACAGACATTTTCATTCATTCCCTTGTGCCCTTTCTGGTCAGTCCTCTCACCCAAGCAACTGTTGCTCTGGTTTGTGTGCAGATCTTTTACAAACATAAGTTTTTCTCTTTCTTGGATAAATTCCTAGGACTGGAATTCCTGGGTCAGATAGGAAATACACACTTTTAATTTTGTAAGAAACTGCCAAGTTCCCAAAGTGGTAATCTACTTTACACCTGACTTAAAAAAAATTGAGCTCCACTTATTTTTAATATTAAGAGTGTTAGAAGTCAAAAAAAGAGTTTAGGAGTATGAATCACTGGATACAACCCACTTCATTTTTTTTTAAATGTTTATTTTTATTTATTTATTTGGCTGTGCTGGGTCTTGGTTGCAGCAGGTAGTATCTTTCATTGTGGGCCTGTGGAATCTAGTTCCTCAAACAGGGATCGGACTCTGGCTGCCTTCACTGGGAGCAGAGTCTTAGCTGCTGGACCACCAGGGAAGTCTCCAACCCACTTCATTTTATAATTGCCTTTTGCCTCCTACTTGCTTGAGGAATTCCACTTCATTGGGCTATTAGGAACTGGGAGTTCTTAGCAGTTTTTCTCTGACTCAGTCATTTTTTTCCTGGACCTTCAACATCTGTGGAATCCCAGAGATGCATTTACCGTCAGATCACCTTCTCTGAGGCCAAGCCCATGAGGTCGTAGAAACTTGCTGTGAAGGTGCTCCCAGTTCTTGACAGATATTGAGACTTCTCTTCATGATTCGTCTTCTAGTCTCCTGTCCTGAAGTGAAAAGTTGATTGGAGATCCCCTTTAACAAGATGACTAGTATGGACTTTCTTTCCTGTGCTGGTAAGTCCCAAGGACTTGTTTATCCAAGATAGGACAGAGAGCAATGCCTGGGGAGAGTGAGTCCTTCACCCTGGGCTTCTGGGAGCCCCTGGATCCCCAAGCGTGCCCCCATGGGGACAGCTTCACTCCCTCCTTCCTCTTCCTGTGTCTCTCCCTTTCTTTCCCCTCCCCACCTTTCTTTAGCCACATCGCTCGGCTAAAACCAAGATGTGAGATCTTAGATGAAACACGCACCCTCTTCATTGCAAGTGTAGAGTCTTAACCACTGGAACACCAGGGAAATCCCCTAGTTTTCAACATCAATATAATATTTTATCTTCACTGTATTGCAGATTCTCCTATATTAGAACAGATATTATTTTGTTCCACTGAAGTGAATAGGCAGTTTTCAGAAAAAGAAAGAAAAGATAAACATAGATGGCCAAACTATCTGCTGAAAAAAAAAACCCCTCCATTTTCTTCATCAAGACATGTAAATCGGACTTCCCTGGTGTCCAGTGGTTAAGATATCTGCCTGCCGATGCAGGGGCGATGCGTTCGATCCCTGGTCAGGGAACTAGATCCCACGTGCTGTGGAGCAACCAAGCCTGTGTGCTGTAACCACTGAGCCTTTGAGACTAGAGCCCGAGCTTGCTGCAACTAGAGAGCCCATGTGCAATAATGAAGATCCAGTGCAGCCAAAAGTAAATAAATACATTTGTAAAAAGACATGTTAATCAAAATAATTAGACAGCAGTGTTCACCTCTTGGTTTGGCAAAGGTCTTAAATTTGATAATAGGCTGCCTGGGGAGGGTGAGGAAACAGGTATTCTTGTGATGTGCTGGAGTGAATGTAAGTGTGTGCATACTTTTGGAGAACAACACAGCAAAAGGCGTCAATCATTGTTTTTTCTAACACATAAGCTCTTTGCCCTGGCAATTTCACTGCTAGAAGTTTACCCTATGGATCATTTGCAAAGGTCCAGCAAAGTTAAATGCATACATATAGTTGCATAGTATGTGATCACAAAATCCAAAATTGTTAGCTTCTTAAACGTCTGTCCACTGGGCAATGTGTTATCTATGATTTACATGCATGCAGTGGAGCACTGCAGCAATAAGGAGACTGGGGAAGACTCGTGTGTGATGATACGAGCCAATCTCTACAATATGCTGAGGGATTAAAAAGCTACCAAATAGTAAACATATTCTGATGCTTCTTTGTATGCCTGCATGCTCAGTCCCTTCAGTTGTATCCAACTCTTTGTGACCCCATGGACTGTAGCCCACCAGGCTCCTCTATCCATGGGATTCTCCAGGCAAGAATATTGGAGTGGGTTGCCATTTCCTTCTCCAGAGGATCTTCCTGACCAGGAATTGAACCTGAGTCTCCTGCATTGCAGGCAGATTCTTTACCCTCTGAGCCACCAGGGAAGGTTATATGTGTATATACGTACATATATTCACACACACATATGCCAGACTTTGGTCTAAGAGAATTTGATTTACAGGGAGCTGTTAACCTTTAGGAAGAGGAAAGTTTTTGATTTTCACTGTGTCTTTCTGGACTTTTCCATTTTTTTGGTGATGGCATGTATTGCTTTTTATTGTCAGAAGCATTTTCCCGGGCATTGTGTTATGGGACATTTTTGTTGTTTTTTTTTTTGTATCACTTTATTTTTCTTACATCTTAAAATTTTTAAGCCAAGGAAAGGGAGATGTGCTGGTAAGGTACTGTAGTACCTCATTCAATCAAAGGAATCACTGGGCAACCAGGCTGCTGGAGGAGACAAGCACAGCTGGGCCTCAGGAATTTCTGGAGCCAGGGGCTGGGCAGCTGGAGGCCTTTTCTTGTCTCTACTCGTCTTTGTGTATCAGCTGCGTTCTCTCTCACTCCATGGAAAATGTGAGGAATGAATGTGGCTGTCTCTGTGTGTCTACATTTCATATATTCTACAGCAGAGAGACTGACCCTGAGTTCCTGTTTAGCAAAATTCTCAGCAAAAAATTCCTTTGGCCTGGCTTGGATCAGGTGTCCTCCCCTTGGCTCATCAACTCTGGCCAGGGTTGTGGGGGGTCGGGAGGGCCATCTTTAAGGAGATGGAAGCTCCTCCGTGGTCAGGTGATTGGACAGGAGCACTTCTCAGTAGAAGGGTGGGTGCTGGGAAGATACACATTCATTTGCTCTTACTTATTCATCCAGTAAACCCGTATGGAGCCTGTTATGTCCTGGGCTCTGGGCCATGTGCCGTGAACAAGGAACCCAGCAAGGTCTCAGCCATCTGAGGGTTTAGGTCCCAGAGCCAGAGACAGGCTAGAAATCAGTGTCTGCCACACCCCTGCCCCGTCCTGGCTCATCCAGACCTATTCTCCGGGTCCATCAAAAGAGGAGCCCCTCGGTTGCCACTGGCGGAGCCTCAGCCTGGGGATGTTGCCCCCGTGGGGTGCTGATGGCTGCGGAGCAGAGCTGGCCGCCCGGACAGTGCAGCTGTTTCGAGTTGCCAGTCAAGAGCCAAGAGCCCGGAGGTGAAGGGAGTGGCTTCCTGTTGAGCTGAGATCTTTGGCTCCAGTTTGGAAGTCAAGGCGTCTCCAGAAACATAACTGCCAGGCAGCCCACTGAGCTTCTGTGGAATTTTCAGTTGTCCTTTTTATGGACAAAATCAGTAACTTCCCTAAAGGCCCAGTGGTTAAGACTCTGCATTTCCACTGCAGGGTCTGGGGTTCAATCTCTAGTCTGGGAACCAAGATTCCATGTGCCTCGTGGCAAAGCCAAAAAAAATACAAAATCCAGACCTGGATCAGGTGCCTGACTCCAAATTGGCCTCTCCATCCCTCAGGCGATGCTCATCCAGAGCAAACACTGGAAAGATGCTGGCTCAGCTCTGGGCCAGCACTGGCGGGTGGGGGAGGGGCAGGGGGAGGGAGGGTGAGAGCCCCTCCTAGGGACTCTCTCAGGGGAGGATTTTCTGATGTGCTGACTCTGCAGGAGATGCCCCTGGGATTCACTTGTGTGAGCAAGATCTCCACCCGTAAGTTACCACCCCGCTGAGACTCTGCAGTAATGCCCTCTCCTGGAGAACATGAGAGATGTCTGGGGCCAGCGACCCAGGCTTCAGTCCCAGGTTTGGGATTATGATTCCTACTCACTGTCCGTCCACCCCAGGCTACTCTCCTATATGCAGGTTGTTGGTCCAAGTGTAGGTTTGCCCCTATGTGTCTTACGTGACGTCTATGTGTGTGTGTGAGAGAGAGAGCTGTATTGTTTATACATGATGTCGTGATGGTGCTTAAACTGAGGAGTTAGTCCATGGTTTGGAAAACGGACAGAAACCACACCTGGAGGAGGTTGAATGTAAGCCTGAGGACACTGGACTCTGAGGTGGAGAGCTTTTTCGAAGGGCCCTTGTCACCATCAGTCTTGGAAGTGAGACGTTTCAATCCTGGCTGGAAGTGTGTGATGCATCTCCAACTGTGGCTGTGAGAATGGACTCATGACAGGGTGTCCTGGTAACTAGATATGTAGGAGGCGGGCTGGGTTGGTAAGTGATGGATGGGACTGGTCTTGTGGCCATGCCCACCACCCTGGGTAAAGGGGACATCTTTGGCCCAGTCCAGCACCTTTCTGTGCCTGCACCCACAGCCTCATGGCATCAGGCAGCAAAGCCTGAATTGGCTGCCTCTGGAGAGAGGTCAAGGCTGATGTGGGGCCAAGACTAGGGGGTGAGATGGGGTGGAAGACACGAGACAGCAGAGATCACACAGTAGGAAGAGGACGTACGAGATAGAAAAAGCAGGCGTGAGAGGAGCCCAGAGCAAAGGCAGCAGTGGCCAGTTCCCTGGGCTGCCTCGGGTGCTGACAGTGGTCCGGGCTGTCCAGTCTCTGTGGAAACCTAGAGGAGGCCTCGCTCGTGAATCTGACTCTTGCAGTGTGAAGAAGCTAAGTGACACGGGGCCCTGCCCACAGCTTCTGCTTGTCACCTGTGAGAGGGCCATGGCTTATTCATCTCTCTAATCAGAGCATCTGGCCCTGTGCAGGGAAACCTGTAGGTGCCTATTAATGTTTGAATAAATAGCTGCATTTATCACAACAGTCCTTGGCCCAGCCTTCGCCCAGAGGCTGTGGAATGAGCAGTAGTGCAGATTTTAGATCCAGTACCCATATCAGCCATGTGCAAGGAGGTGAGCTGGGCCAATGAGATTCTTTCTGGGCGACTGAAGTCTAAAATGAGCAATGAAAAGGCATTACTAGGAGGAGCTGAGGTTTCAAGGGTGTGTGGGGAAATGGAAAAGCTGTGTGGACCCTCAATGTAAGGTTATGAAGGACCTTACAGGACAAGAAAGGAGACCCCAAAATGCTGGACGTGAAATGGTTCTGTGGCCTGTAAAATGAACACAGGTGTCCATGATCAATAAAGCTGACTGTAAGTCTCAGGCGTCATTGCCAATCTACTTGTGTGACTATAAGAGGGAGAAGAACCTTTGTGTTCTTCTACAAGTTAATCACTAATGGGATGTTGCCTGTAAGCTTAAATTACAAATAATGGCCCATCTCTGGGACACTTGTCACCCAGGTAATGAACACTAAGCTAAAATACCTTTGTTTAGCTCACGAGGAAGCATCTTCCTGACCAGACCCATCTGTGAAAGACTGAAGGCAGGAAGAAATTCCTCCCAGAGTCTGGACAGAACCAGGGCTTTACTCCCTCTTCTTTTAGTGTTAAAGAAGCCTGAATTCTAACTCAAGGAAGATGATTCATAAGGACACAAGTCCGCCATCTTCTCAGGCTGCTGGCTTTCTGAATGAAGCCACCATTCCTTGCCCCAACAACTTGTCACTTGATTTATTGACCTATTATATGGCAAAGCAGTATGAGCAGCCCGTCTTGCTGCTCGTGGCCAGCCAGCTCTGGTTGGGGGATTTTGGGAGTAAGGCCCCTAGCAGCTGCCCGGACCACTCGTCCTGAGGATCTTCCCCTTAAAATTCCCTGAAGCTGCTCTGGCTGTCCCAGCTCTTAGCAGGTGGAGCAAGGAATCAACATCTCATGCAGTAGGTAAGTCACTCCATCTAACAACTGGAGATTTTATTTCTTCTCCATTTAGGGCTTCTTTCCTTTAGAATAAGCCAATTTGTATTTGAGTGGAGCATGTGTGTGTGTGCATGTGTGTGCGTGTGTGTTCAGTTGCTCAGTCGTGTCTGACTCTGAGCGATGCCATGGACTGTAGAGCCCACTTTGTAGAGCCCACTGTAGGCTCCTCTTGTCCATGGAATTTTTCAGGCAAGAATACTGGAGTGGGTTGCCATTTCCTGCTCCAGGGGATCTTCCCGACCCAGGGACCGAATCCTCGTCTCTTGCATCTCCTGCATTGGCAGGCGGTCTTTACCACTAGCGCCACCTGGGAAGCACATTTGAGTAGGGTACCATGTTGGAAAGAGGATAAGAGAACATAGCTGATGGACTTTTACTCAATTTGTGTGAATTCGTTTGTTTATTTGGATGCTGGCATTTGTGTGTGCTGTTTGTCTGTCTTGTATTTATGTCTTGAAGAAAAATGGGGAATGGGGAGTTCCCTGGTGATCTAGTGGTTAGGATTTCATACTTTCACTGCTGTGGCCCAGTTCAGTCCCGTGTTGAGGAGCTGAAATCCTGCAAACCATGTAGTGTGGCAGAAAAAAAAAAGGTAAATATTTCAACTATGCCTGAAGAAAGTCCTCAGAGGCGTATTTTGGATAAGTGGTCTGATTACAGCTATGAAACCATGACTAAGAAGTTGAAAATGTATGGCCCCAGTACCTGCTAGGATCTCCACAAGGGGTTCATTATGCGGGGTTATCCTGGGACCCTGTGTACCATGTACTGCTGTCCTTGCTTTGTTAATTACATCACGAGTGGTCTCCCGTGTCATTGGTATTTGTTAAACCCCAAGACCAGACTTGAGGGTTTATTTAGGGTTTGGGGTTTACCCTTTAGGTTTTTGGTTTCATATTTTTTGGTAGCATTTCTCCAGTTACAGCCAAATCAGTTTTTATGATATTTGAAACTTCTACTGATGTCAAATGGAGGAAAGGAATAGAAAAAGTCTATTCTTGTCTAAAAGTGGGACATTCCCAGGGTGAAGAGAAAGATTCCACTTGGTTCCTAAAAATCAACAAAAGCCTTGCCCCAGAATTCAGTCTGGTTGGTTGATGCTAAGACAAAAAAGCATCCTTTGTATTGTTAATGACCACCTGTTATATGGTTTTATAGCAGTTTTTGAATGGCTCCATAGCTATTCTGTGAAGAAGCAAGGGAAAATGATGAAATCCTCTTATGTTGTGTGGCTCAGTGGTAAAGAATTTGCCTGCCAATGCAGGAGACCTGGGTTCGATCCCTGGGTCAGGAAGATCCCCTGGAGAAGGAAATTGCAACCCATTCCATTCTTCTTATATGCAAGCTCTTGTGCTACTGCATCAGGGTGGGAAAATGTCAGACAGTTGTTGTTGTTCAGTTACTAAGTCATGTCAGAAACCCAAGGGTGGGACTTCCCTGTGGTTCAGTGGCTAAGACTCCCAATGCAGGAACCTCAAGCTGGATCCCTGGTCAGGATGCTAGATCCCACATGCTGCAACTAAGAGTTCAAATGCCCCAACTAAGACTCAGTGCAGCCAAATAAAGATTTTTTAAAAAAGAAACCCAAGGGCAGTGTTAGGGAACGTTGCTCCAACCTTTGGTCCAGCTGGCTGTCCCAGCTGCTTCATTGTTATGCCACTGTATACACCCCTTCCACCATCGCTTGCTCCTATTTGGCCCCAATTCTAATTCCTGAGTCTGGGGCTCAGAAAGTGGTCAGACTGGCTCCTTTTCCTTATAGGGATCAATTGGAAAATCCTCTGTTAGTTCCTGAGGCATAGGGACCTGGTCTAGTATCAACAGCTAAGACTCAGCAGGGAACCCAATTTGGGCCAGATGCCACTCCCAGAGCAATTTGCCTTGCACGTTTATCCCCCATTGACTGTGGGGAATTGTAATAACGAAGAACCTTTTGTGTTCTGTTACGTTAATCACTAAAGAAACATTGCCTGTAAGCTTAAATTATACATAATGGCCCTTCTCTGGGAACCCTGTCTCTTAGGTAATGAGCATTAAGCTAAAATACCTTTGTTTAGCTCACTGGAAACATCCTGACCAGTCCCACAGGTAAGTGGCTGCAGGAAGGAAGACATTAACACATCCCTTATAGAGAGTATGGCTAGAACCAGGATGTGGCCACGTCCCCCCTGCCCCCACCCCCGCCACTTAAATAGAAAAGAAACCTGACTGCTGATTCAGAGAAAATGGTTCATTGAGACTAGTCCACTGTCTTCTCCATCTGCTGGCTTTCCAAATAAAGTTGCCCAACAACTTCTCTTGATTTATTGGCCTGTCATGTGGCAAGCAGCGGGAGCTTGGACTCAGTAACATGACCTTGGACCTGACCTGGAGTCCTCTTTGATACATTTAGGGCAATGGCAACTGCTTTACTGTACTGGTGTGAGGAAGAACATGTACGTGTAAAGAGTGCTTCCTAACCCATAAGGAAACACACGGGAAATTTCTTAAAGCAGATTCTTGGCCCTTCCTCTGTGTCATCTTACTAAACTGGGGTTCTTTGGGGATGGAGCCTAGGAAACTGCATTTTTAACAAGCATCTCCAGTGATTGATTAGGGTGGTCCAAGGAGATTTAGGAAAGACTGAAAGGTGGGTTTTGAATGAGGTGGGGCAGACAGTAACTTTCAGATGTGGCCACAAGGTGGCAACAGAGAGATGGAAAGCGGGGATCTCTGTAGGTGCCCACCCAGACAGCTGCAGGTGGGCAGACACTGGGACTGGCTTTGGGAGGAAGTGGGCCCTGTACTGTGGCACTCTCTCTTTTGCCATGTGGAGTTTGTTATTGCAGGCTAATCCCCTGTGGCTGCCTGTCTCATTACCGGATCTTTATGGACACTCTGCCGAACTCTGCTGGCGGAAACTGCATTTGTGTGACCTTGGCTGGGCTATGGGTGGTGCTGAGTGTAGCAGGCAAGGGATGTCACCTGTGCAGGGCAGCTGACTCAGAGGACACCAGTGCAGTGTTGAAAGCAGGACCTTCCACACCCCCTCTGCCAGGTTTGTGGTTCCAGGTGTTCTCAAAGGACCTGCCCACCAGCATCGGGCCTGCTCCAGTCATGAGAGGATGGGGGCTGGGGCTGGACAGCTGGCCGAAGCCCAGGCAGAGAAGGCTGGGATGGGGTGGGGGCCGGGAACTCAGGAAGGGGCAGCTGCCTCTGGAAGCAGCCAAGATGTCCCCTGGCTGCAGTAGGGGTAGTCAGAGCCCGGAACTAACACCCTCCTCCCCCTCACTCATTCACCCTGGCCTGCCCCCGTCGGAGCCTGCCAAAGCTCAGAATAACCTGAGGGACCAGACAGCGGAATGGCAGGGGGCTCTGCTCTGCGCCCTGCTCCTCTTGCAGCTCCTCGGTATGGGCCAGGGTCGGGGAAAGAGGTGGGACACCCACACGCAGGACACTTACATAAACGGACAGGACAAAGACCAACTGAGATGTAGACAGACATATTTGGTCCCCAGGCACAGTATCACTAGTTAGGGAGACAGACACGGGAAAATATACAGCCTCAGAGACAGAGAAGCAGAGACCTGTAGACCCGGAGGCAGAGCAGAGCGGCTCCTCAGCCTCTCCATGTCCTGACCCTGCTGCTTGGCCCCATCCCCAGGCAGAGGTGAGGGGAAGAATGAGGAGCTGCGCCTTTACCACTACCTCTTCGACAACTATGACCCAGGACGCCGGCCAGTGCAGGAGCCCGAGGACACTGTCACCATCTCCCTCAAAGTCACCCTGACCAACCTCATCTCCCTGGTAAGATACCCGCACCGGCACCTGAGCGCCATCTCGGAGCCTAAAATCCCACTTCTGGCCCCAAGCGCTCAACTCTTCTAAAGCTCTCCCCCATCATCTTCATCTCCCACCCGCAGAACGAGAAAGAAGAGACCCTCACCACCAGCGTCTGGATTGGAATCGTGAGTCGAGGCTGGGGAACAGCGTGAGATCTGGTCTAGGGGACCCTTTTCTCCCAAACGCCTCGCAGGCACCGCGGCACACGTCCTTCCGTACCCTCCCCCTCCCCTAGGACTGGCAAGATTATCGACTCAACTACAGCAAGGGCGACTTTGGGGGCGTAGAAACCCTGCGGGTCCCTTCAGAACTCGTATGGCTGCCAGAGATTGTGCTGGAAAACAAGTGAGGACCGGGCCAGACTGGAGCGAAGCCGAGGTCTTGGGAGGGGGGGGGGCTGGGCTGGACCTGGTTGGGGCAGGGGTGTTGCTTGGGGGGTGAGGGAGCCGCAGATCTGGGCCAACTCTCGGTTTCCTGGAGCCCACAGTATCGACGGCCAGTTCGGGGTGGCCTACGAGGCCAATGTGCTGGTCTCCGAGGGCGGCTACGTGAGCTGGTTGCCCCCGGCCATCTACCGCAGCACCTGCGCCGTGGGAGGTCACCTACTTCCCTTTCGACTGGCAGAACTGCTCGCTCGTTTTCCGGTGGGAAGACAGGCCCGGACAGTTGAGGGATTAAGGGGTGGGGCCAGGTGCGCAGGGGCAGGGAGACCTCTAACCTGGGGCGGGGCTTTGTGCTGGAGGTGGGGCTAGGCATTCGAAGGAGATAGCGCGCTCTAGCGGATGAGAAATAGGGGTGGAAACCCAGGCTTGGAGGCGGGGCCTGGGTAATCGGGTGGAGCGTGATTCCCCTGCCAGAACCCAGCTTCCAGGGCGGGGCCTGAGGCCCGTTTCCCAGCCTCTGGGGTCGGGGTCCGAATCCTGGCTCTGCAGCTCCCAGACGTACAATGCCGAAGAGGTGGAGTTTGTCTTTGCGGTGGATGACGAGGGCGAGACCATCAGCAAGATCGATATCGACACTGAGGCCTATACTGGTTAGGCACCCCTCCTGCTCCGAAAAACCCGCTTCTAGACGTGTCCCGCGAGGGGACTTGCACAGTGGGGTTGCCCTGAGCCCTCGATGCTGGACTGACTTTGACAGTCCTAATTTAACTTGAGCCTTCCCTGAAATCATTCTTGATTGTCGGCCTAGTACTCCTTCCTCCCTTGTGGTGGTTCCGTAAGTTCCCTGGGAACGCCCCTTTCTGACCCAATTACCAGTCCACCTGCCCTGGCCCAGATGGCTTTCATCCTCTCCTCGCCTGGAATTGCAGCCCCCCACCCCCACCCCACCGTCAGATGTGGGGACGGAGAACAGAGGAGGGCGCCACATTCCCCGAGAGCCAGCTGACCGCGCCTCCCGTTCCGCAGAGAACGGCGAGTGGGCCATCGACTTCTGCCCCGGTGTGATCCGCCACCACGACGGTGACTCTCCGGGTGGCCCAGGGGAAACTGACGTCATCTACTCGCTCATTATTCGTCGGAAGCCGCTATTCTACGTTATTAACATCATCGTGCCCTGCGTGCTCATCTCGGGCCTGGTGCTGCTCGCCTACTTCCTGCCCGCGCAGGGTATGGAGTCGCCCACACCCCAAACCCGGGCCCCCTCCTGGGGGCGGGGCCTGTCCTCACCAGGCACCTCCTCCAGCCGGCGGCCAGAAATGCACCGTTTCCATCAACGTCCTGCTCGCCCAGACCGTCTTCCTGTTCCTGATTGCCCAGAAAACCCCAGAGACATCTCTGAGCGTGCCGCTGTTGGGCAGGTGAGGGGCGGAGAGGATCCCGGCAGTGGCTACGCGGGGCGTGGCTAGCGTGAAGGGCGGGGCCAGGCGAGCACGGCGGGGCCAGAGGTCTCAGCGGAGAGGGCAGAGCCAATACCTAAGGACTTCGAGTAGCCTTAACAATGTGGCCCCCACCTGGACTTTATTTGGACGTGGGGCGGGGCTGGGATCGTAGTGGGTTCTTCGGTCCCCCGTCCTCTGCAGTGCTGCTGGACGCCAACTTGAGGTCTCCGAAGTATCTCTGCTGGGGGTGGGCCGGCTCAGTGCCACCCAGCCCGTACGCCTCTGGCCCCCAACTCTCCCCTCATCTTGAACTCACCGGTTCCCCAGGGGTTCCGAGGTCCAGCTGGCTTTGCCACTGTTGCAGGAATGAGGCAGACCCCTGTAAACCTCGTCCACACAGGCATAGCCAGGCCCCTGGAGCAGGAGGCCTGCTGCAGCCCCCACTTGCAGAGCCCCCTGCCCCGCGGCCTGGGCTACCTGGGCCAGGGCTCCACCCGGATCCCCAGCGTCTGGGCCCGGACCAGGGCCGCCGTCCTAGTAGCCGTAGCTCCTGCTGCACCCACAGGGCTGAGATCTGTAGTGGGGATACAGAAGTTGGTGGGAATGCAGAGGTCTCTGATCCCCTTCCCCGACTCCCTCCTCTGCGCCCGCCCCTCCCCGGCGCCCCACCTCTAACAAGGTGGCCCCTGAAGTTCACTACGCTGGCTGCGGCTTCTCTTAGCACTAGCCCCAGGGTGGGCTTCTGGGCAGGCGGGTTCTCCGGCTCTCGAGGCTCCAGGAACTTCAGTTCTCTGAACCTCTGCTCCAGATATTCGTGGGCTGCGGCCGCAACGAGCTCCAGGGAAGACAGAAGCGGGGGGCTGGAGGGCCACCTGGAAAGGCACAGGGGCAGCGGGGTTATCGGGACATAGGGCAGAGGTCACGGAGGGGGGAGCGCTGGAACCCTTCCCAGAGCGTCTCCAGGAGCAGCCCTTACGGCTGTGTAGGCGCACCTCCGTGGAGCTGTGGAAGTGGTAGACCCACAGCAGGGTTTCCAGGGAACTGGGGTTCCCCTTCATGGTTGCCACTGGCCGTGCGAGAGGGGGGGGGAAAGACCGGGCCGGGGGCGGACCGTCTGGCCCCGCCATGAGGAGCTGCTCCACGCCTGCGGAGAGGTGCGTTTGTGAGGTCAGAGGACCTGTGGCCGTTCTGTGGCTCGTGGGCAGCGGGGAGGCTGTGACATCATGAACTCTGGGCTCCTCAGGTACCTCATTTTCGTCATGGTGGTTGCCACACTCATTGTCATGAATTGCGTCATCGTGCTCAACGTGTCATTGCGGACTCCCACCACTCACGCCATGTCCCCGCGGCTGCGCCACGTAAGCACTAGGTGGATGGGCTTGGGGCAGGAGGTGGGGCTTCAAGCTAACTCGCCCCCCCACCCCAGGTGTTGCTGGAGCTGCTACCCCAGCTCCTGGGCTCTGGCGCGCCCCGAGATCCCCCGGGCTGCCTCGCCCCCAAGGCGGGCGTCGTCCCTAGGCCTCCTGCTCCGCGCGGAGGAGCTGATACTGAAAAAGCCGCGGAGCGAACTCGTATTTGAGCAGCAGAGGCACCGGCACGGAACCTGGACCGGTGAGCGGACTAGCCCGAGTGGGCCAAGAGGGTGCGCCTTCAAGGGCGAGGCTCTTGATCATCCACCCCGGGTCGCCCCCAACAGCTACCCTCTGCCAGAACCTGGGCGCTGCCGCCCCGAGATCCGCTGCTGTGTGGATGCCGTAAACTTCGTGGGCTTCAAGCACTCGGGACCAGGAGGCCACTGGCGAGGTGGGGCCGGTGCACCGTGGTGGGGTGGGGCGCTGGGGGCCCTCGCCATCCCTGACTCTTGCGCAGCTGGCTCCTGCAGCTTTTAGGGACTCAAGTTGTGCCCACCCCCTTCCCCAGGAGGTGTCCGACTGGGTGCGCATGGGAAAGGCCCTTGACAGCATCTGCTTTTGGGCCGCTCTGGTGCTCTTCCTCTTGGGCTCCAGCCTCATCTTCCTTGGGGCCTACTTCAACCGAGTGCCGCAGCTGCCCTACCCACCATGTATGCAGACCTGAGGCCACAGCCACACCAAGAATTCCCACCCATCTCCAGGAGGATAGGTGAAAAACACCTTGTTACCACTACTTTATTACTATCCTTTCCCACTGCCAATGATAAATCTATATTCAACTTCACAGGTAGTCAATGTGTGGGCACATGTGTGGGTCAGGCCACCTGGATGGCCTCAGAAGGAGCTGCAGATGGTGCAGGCAGGCTCCCGGATGTCAACCCTCCAGAAAGCAAGAACCACTCTCACCTCAGTCTTCTTGACCTCCCACTTTTCTTGGGCCCCAGTCCCATGTGATTCTCTAGCCCTGTGAGCCTCTCAGAGGCTAAACAGGAGAAACCCCTTTGCAACACTTGTACATCGAAAAGCTGAAGCCAGGCACCTCTGTGGTCTGGCCAGGGTGGAGTGGGTAGGAACCAAATTGTCCCAGCTCAAGGTCCACAGGTTTAAGGCTGAGGATGCCTGGGCCTTCCCTTAGTTGTTTCTTGTAGGTTCTCTTAGCCCAGCACTGCCCATCCACCCCCTCTCCACTAAGACTCAGGGACTGCAGATTCCCACCCCCTTCATCCCAGCCATGCTGGTGGGCCCTGGCTAGAACCTGGGATGAGAGAAAACAGAGTAACCTAGGGCCTGAAGTGGTGGGAGCTGGTTGAATTGTCTTTATTAACAAACGAGATCTCCAAGGCCACTACATTGAGGAGGGGTGGGGGCAGGGAGGAGGCGGGCTACTTGCTGCTCACACTATATACAGATGCAAGCAAGAGGGGGAGAGGGTAAGAGCTCCCTGTTCCCCCTCCACCGGGGAAGGGCAGAGGCTAGAAGAGATGGGGGGTTGTAAAGGGGTAAATGTTTTGGCTGGCGGGGTCCCCCCTCCATTCCCTGGGGTTTGGGGGAGAGTAATCATTAAAGTGCTTTCAGAAAATGAGGAAATGGTCCCTGCCCCTGGAGTGGCTGGTGACCCCCTAAAACCTAGGGCCCAGTGACCCCCCAGGGTCTGGTACATTCAAGGGGGGAGCCGGCTCCCCTGACGTGCAAATGATGGGGCCCAGGGCCCTGCCAAGTCAGCAGCAGTGGGGTATGGGGTCCAAGCCCCAAGCACTCTCCTTGTAAGTGGAGAAAGGGGGGTGGGGCTAGGCCCACTCAGTTCCTGGTAGGGGAAGCTGTGCCTCTCCCTGGAAGTTGGGACAGGCACAGTTTTGGGGAGAGAACATGTTGGGGAAGAGGATGGTCACGTGATCACAAAAGCATCAGGGGTCAGAGGTCATGTTCCCAGCAGGCTCCAGTGAATCAAACCAGTAAAAGCAAAAGCCCAGGGAGGGAAGAGAAGGGCAGCCTGGGGAGTCTGGCTGTGGGGGATGAGCTGGTCCACAGAGGCCAGCCCAGCCCAGGGCCCCGTCACCAGTTCATGATGCAGTTACGGTTCAAGGTCATGAAGTAAACTTGGCTGCTGCCCCCGGAGCGGACCGAGGCGAAAAATACCTGGGTGGGGAGAAGAAGAAGTCACCAGGGTGAGTGGGGCAGCCAAGGTGGAGGTGAGAAATTGCAGGATTTAGTTCCGCAGAGTGCCCCCATTCCCTTCCAAAAGGCAGGAACATGTGGCATGAAGGAGCCCAGACTTCTTAGAGACTGAAGGTGGGGGAAGGGCAGGCTGCCTCTCAGGAAGACCTATAACCACCCCTCCCCCAGCTCTGCCCAGGGGCCCAGGTAGGGGGTGGAGGAGGGGCCCACGCTGTGCAGGAGCCTGGGTGGCTTATCACTCCCACCTTGTCGTTCCGCTCACACAGGAACTTAAGCCTCTGGGCTCGTTTGTGCATGAAGACCCCATCCAGGTGGCCCGTCTCCACAGAGCGGATCTCACTGGCTTTCTCTCCCCAGCCCATGATCTGGTTGGAGCAGATGTAGGCTGGGGGTGGAGTGGAGAGGGGGTGGTAAGTGGGCTACAGCCCGGCTGGCTCAGGGACACAGGCCAGGGGGGCACTCACCCACAGAGGTGGGCATCTCTCCCCACTGCAGCACCACGTCCTTGATGATCCGGCCGTACGTGTTGACGTGAGACGCCCTCATCCTCGTAGCACAGCAGCATCTCCATGCCGTCCGTGTTGGGGAGGAAGATGATGGCGTGGGGCGTGATCTGGCTCTGGATCTGGGGAGGAGAAAGTGGGTGGGAGGCCCCAAGGCTGGGCCCAGGCTGGGGGCCCCACTCTGCCCGCAGCCCTGCCAAGCTTACATGCACAGGGATGTAGATGTCGTAGCTGTTCCCCGAGTCCACATCCACAGCATGGAAGCCGGCGCTGGAGCCATAGATGACCTTGAGCCGCTGGCCCTCCTCTACGGTCAGGTCCACCAGCAGAGGGCGGTGCGGGAGGTCAGCAAAGGACTGTGGGGGGAGAGGGGCTCAGGGGATGTGGGCAGAGGAGCCAGACTTTGGACCAGTGATGGAAGTTCAGGCTTGGGTTACCTTGAAAGCCATGAATTTGTGGTAAGGTTTGGGCGCCCAGGCATACACCTCCACAGAGTTCTTCAGGGCGATGACCAGGAACTTGATGCGTTCGTACTTCACTAGGGGCAGGAAAAGGGGGATGCAGGCGTTTCCCTGCTTGGGCTGCAGACCCTCCCCCCAGATCTGTCTACACCCCCAACTGCAGGACCCCCATCTCTGGCCTTCAAGGCTTTCTCAGCCCAGGACCCCGTCTCTTTCTCTCTTCTCATAAATAAATGTGCCCTGGCCGCTGTGTTGTGACCTCCTCACCCACGCGGTAGTGCCCGCAGCCCTCCATGTCCCCCACAGTGGTCCAGCCTTGCTTCTTCTCCACTTCTGGGTCATTGTGCAGAATCTTGTTCCGGAGCCAGGACAGGTAATACACCCGCAGTTTGTTCCTTTTCCCTGAGGGACAGAGAACCCTCGCTGGAGGCCCAGCTTCCACCTCCCCACCATCCTGTGTGGACCTCAAGGGGTGAGAAAGTGGGGCCCCCATCTTCCAGTTCCTGTCCTGGGGCAGCCCTCCCCTCAGGCACTGAGCCCTCCTCCTGGCCACCACCTCCCCCAACCTGAGATGGTGATGAGCAAGTTGAGTCCCTCCAGCACGTCCATCTGCTGGAAGCGCCGCCGCCCGATGAGTCCATACACCTTGCCCTGCCCACTGCGGTCCAGCAGCATCAGCCCGTTCTCCGTGCCCACCAGCAGGTTGACCCCCTACAAGAGGAGCCCTTGGGCAGATGAGAGGCAGAGCCAGGCCCTCACCTGACCAGGAGCACGGGGGCACACCAGGCCCCTCTTTTCCTTCCCCCACCCTGGCTTACCCCAAAGGGCCGCACAGAGGATCTCGGAATTGAACCGCTTCTTGTACTTCCGAATCTCTGGGGTTTCACTGTGGGCCCGGGTGTTGGTGGGGTTCACGTTGACCACAGAGCCTTTCCTCACGTCGTACTGTAGCTGATCGAGCCGACTGCCCTCTCCACCCACCAGGGCTGCGGGAGGAGAGGAGAAGGGGGTGGGCTGAGTCCTGTCACTCTGTCTCACTGTATCCCACACTCCAGGATACTCTAAACCAAAGGGAAAGACTAGGGAATGGACCAGGTGCCTGGAGGAGTCTACACAGGGCCAGAAGGCCTGGCAAAGCCCTCGCTCCCTCATGCAGGTCCCTGGGTCACCTCTGAGCATTCTGCCCCACCTTGAGTCAAGGTGGCCCCAGAAGCCCTTACTGCCTTCGTGCCAGGGCAGGTGTGGGCCACAGGGGAGGCTGTGAGCACTCAGTGAAGCCTGTCATCAGAGGCCACCCGACCCCTCCCAGGCCTCCTGTCTCACCTGTAATGGGAATGGTGTCCCCACTGCCTCCAGGCTGGTAGATCCCCAAGTCCACAAACATCGTGAACGAGCTCTTGCCAGGGGCTTTTACCAGCCCACGAGACTGGTACTGTGGGGTGAGGGTGGCAGTGAGGCAAACATGCCAGACCCCAGCCCGGGCCCACCCCTCCTGTTGCACCCTGGCCAACCAGCTCCCAGGGCTCCCCCTTGCCGACCACAGTGCCCAGCGCCCCTGGGCCTCCTGTCCACGGCCAGTGACCTCCTCTCGCCCCGTGGAGCCACCTCCACCCACTTACGTCACTGCCTCCATCCTTCAAGGGGGGCTTTGACCTTTGCTGCTCTCAGTGGGTGAGTGGCTGGGCTGGACCACGTCTGGCAGGTTTGTGTAGCCGTTGCTGTCAGTGTGCAGCAGGCTGCGCTCCTCCCTCGGGGGTCTAAAGGAACAAAGGGAAAGGGGTCAGTGCTGGGGCCAAGGAGGGGCAGGGTAGGCTGGAGCAGAACGGGAGAGGAGGGGCACTCACTCGCTGGACCACCATGGTGCCACCCCCGTAGGGGGTCTGGGGTCCAGCTATCTCCTCCACGTCATGGACCACCATGGTGCTGATGCTGTCTGTGTCTCCATCGCTGCTATGGAGAGAGGAAGGTCAGGAGGCCCTCTGGGCCCTGCCTGTCACCCAAGTGCCACCTGAGTGCCACAGGGAGCTGGGGCACGGGCACCTGCAGTGTCTGCTGGCACCCAGCAGCTCCCGCCCCACACTGGGGGAGCACTGGCTGTGCTGAAAAGGTGCTCATTGCACAGGACAGTGAAGGACAGGAGGGGACACCAGCCCCCCAGGCCTGTATCCCGTTCTCTACGGAAGGGTAGGAAGAACCAACCGGCAATGACAGCTGAGGTCCCACAGCAGCTCCAGGATGGGAACTGCTTTCCCTCAAACTTAACACCCCCTCCCCCAGCACCTGTCTCTCAGGTGCCTCTGACAAGGACATGCCCCTGCCCCGGGCGCCCCATACCCGGGCCCCAGGGGCGTCTCTGCTCCCCTCTGACGGCTCGCCATTGCTCTCCTCCTCCTCGTCCTCGCTGCTCTCCACCTCCTCGCTGGACGATGAGTAGTCCATGGCCTTCTTGGGAGGCCGGGGGCCTCGGTCCAGGGTCCGCTCTTTGAGTAAGACGAAATCCTGCAGGGGAGGAGCTGCATGAGGCGGGGAAGCAGGGGTGCTGCGGAGGCCAGAGAAAGGCATGGAACAGGAGGGGCTGCCCTCGGCCCTGCTCACTAACCTCACCAATGGCTCGCTTATAGCTCTGGGAAGGGCCGCGGGGGAAGAAGGGCAGCCAGGAGAAGGCAGGAGAGAGGTTAAGAAAGGTTAGTAACTGGGAAGGGCCACCCTGTTAGCCCACAGACCCTCCGGCCTCAGACTAATGATGGCCCTGCCCCTGGTGCCCAGCTCTCTGGGGCTCCAGAGGCTACACAGTGGCCCCCAGGTTCCAAACCATGAGAAGACGGGAGGGGGGCCATCTGATGACTTACTGCAGGCCGGCCTGGGCCGCGAGCGGTGGTCATCAGGCTTGGCTTTGTTTCCAGGGGAGAGCACAGGGGAACTGTCCAGTTTGGAGGAGGCTAGATGTTGCAGGGTCGGGGAGAAAGGAGGTCACTGACACCAGCCTAGGGTCTGGCCTCAAGTTCAGCCTGGTAACCACACTGCCCAGTCCAGAGCTGCCAAAGGTGGGGTCCATCCTGGGGAGACTGGCCCTGGGGCTGGGCTCACGTACCTCCCACCCGGTTCCGCCTCCAGCGAGCCGGCTTGTGGGAGGTGCCCGTGAGAGGCCGGGAGGACGCTGTCTGAGCGCTCCCAGCCGGGGTCGCTCCTCCTGAGGTCGGGGTTACTGTGGAAGGGGCAGAGGCAGGGTCAGGGAGATGGGGTGTCCGTGTCCCAGGAGGCTGAGCTGCACCACAGAGGGAGCCATCACCGGGGGGACAGGTGGCAGAAGTGAAGGTGGGAGGGAGCAGGGAGGACAGCTCCATTACCTACAGGCGTTGGGCGGGCCGGGGGGGCGGAGCGGGGGGCCCTGGAGGCTTGGGGCTGCCCCGCTCTGCCCGCCTTTGCAGATAGATTTGCCAGGCGGAGTTGCTGCGAGGTCTGTGGAGGGAGCACAGGGTGCCGGGCGGGGCGGGGTGGGGGCTGAGGTGACTGGGGCGGGGCTGGCCCACCCCTAAGTGGGCAACCTGGCACACTGCCCTCTGCCGCCCGCCCCGAGCCCTAGGCTGCCACCCGCCTCCCAGCCAGGCGTTACCTAGCACGGACCGCCTGCGCTGGCCGGGACCCTCCGGCCCCACTGGTGTTAAGGGCAGTGGCGATTGATGAGGTCCTCTGAGGCACCTGAGGAGGGAAGGAAGGGGTCAGGGCTCCATGACGGCACAGCAGACACCAGGTCCCTCTTAGAGACCCTGGAAGGGGCTCCCCACCTTGATGGAGAAGCAGACTTAGGTTGGGGAAGCTGATGACCTCTGTCCAAGGTTCATGGTGGGGGAGACGGCAGAGCTGGAATCTGGCCAGCAAGTCTGCCCCGATGCTCCCTGAACCCCAGGGGCCTCTTCTGCTCCCACACACACCATGGAATCACCTGGACACACTCGTATGCCAGCCTGCCCACCAGACATCAGGGTGACCCCTGCGGGATGGGCCAGGCCGGACTCCTCACCCTTCTATTCCCTCCAGACACCCAAGCTCGCGTCCACCTCGCCCGCTGACCACTCCTGCTCTACCCCCCAATTCCTCTGCCCTCTTCCGGATCTGTAAGGCTGCCCTTACCTTTGGAGGGGCCTCATTATCAGGCCGGACCCAGGCTGGGGGTTCGGGCTGGGGCCAGGCCCTTCGGAAGTGGGGTCTGAGTTCTGCCGGATGACGGCTCCTCGGGCACTCGGCGTGGCGGTGGGTGCGGGCACGGCGGGGTCAGGGTCGTGGGAGGCAGGGAAGGCAGCCAGGTTTCGGGTGGGTTGGTCCTGCAGGGACTGGGAGCGGGGTACAGGCGCTGCATATGGCTTCAGTGGGACCCGGTGTGCCACCAGGCTCTGCGGGGAGAGACCAGGGAGGGTGGGCCGCCTGCTCTGTGGCACGCCCCCACCTGGGAGCTGGGGCCTGGGCAGGGAGGAAGGGGCATGTCAAGCCTCTGAGTTCCAACTATCCATCGAAAGGGGCTCCTGGAGCCCAAGAACAGGTAAGACAGAGAGACAGACGTGTGCCTGTCTCTGCCTGCAGGTCCTGATGTCTGTGGCCCCTGGCTCTGGGCATGTGCATGCACGTGTACACGCAAGGCACCCCCCCCACCCCCACCCCCGTATCTGTGTGTGAAGACAGGAACAGGGAGAGACTCACCTTGTGCGGTCCCTCCTGGGGCTCCACCGGCCTCTGCATAGGAGGAGTTTGGGAAAGGGGTCCTGGGGGCCCGGGGAGGCCTGGGGGACGGGTGGCTCAGGCCCTGTGCTGCCTGGCTTGCTCTTGGCCAAGGGAGAGTTCTGCTGTTTGTTCATCCTTGTTCTCTCTTCCACCTGTGATGTGACAGGACGCCAAGCAGGACGGCTTTTGTCCTGTTCTCAAGTCACATCCCGACCTCTCCAGCACCGCCCAGACGCACTGCCTGCCCTTTGCTCCTCCCCAGGGCCTCCTGCGTGCAATGACAGAGTCTTAGCACAGGAGGCGCTGAGTACCTCTCGGGCCCAGGCTGGCTTGTCGGCAGGGTTGACGCCCGACCGTAGTGATACAGGGGCTTCCGGTCCCCAGGCAGGATCTGCTGCTGTTTCTGAAGCTGCTGCTGCTGCTGCTGCTGCTGCAGGGACTTGAGGTAGGCGTGCTCCTGCTGCAGCTGCCTCTGCAGGCGCTCGGACTGCCGTTGCTCCTCCAGCTGCTTCCGCTTGTATTCCTGGGCCCAAGTGTAGGGAGAGAGGGCTCAGCAGGGTGGACCCTGGAAGCCAGAGCAGGCACGCCCTTGCTCTCCTCCAACTGCCTAGAGAGGAGAGGTCTCTTCCCTTGATGCCCGGGTGACCCCTTCCCCTGAAGTGCTCCCCGTCCCACTGCGGCGGCGATGCTCTGAATGGCGTCTTCCCAGGGGAAGCTGGGGACCCGTTACCAGCAGCAGGGCCTGTTCCTGGAGCAGCTGTTGCTGAAGGATCTCGAGCTGTCGCTGCTCCTCCTCCAGCCTGTGACGGATATACTCCTGGGGGGCGGGGTGGGGGGGCAGAGGGCAGGGAGAGAGGGAGAGGCGGGGGGGTGGGGGGCAGCAGCGGCGGCGAAGGAGTTGGAGGATGGGGTCAGCAGGGTGAGGATGAGGAGGAGGCCGAGGTGGGGTATGGGGGAGAGTAAAAGAGAGGCCAGGGTGGGATGAGCCCCACGGAGGCAGGGAATGAGGGGGGACACCGGGCGGGAGGCCCCATGAGGGAAGGTGCAGGGGGCAGGAGTCAGGGTGGGGAGGCAAAGAGATGGGGAATGAAGGCACAGAGACAGGAGGAGGGCAGGGAGCCGGGGTAGGGGGTTGAAGGGTGGGAGAAAACAGAGAGAGAGAGTGAAGCTGGAAAAGATAGGAGGAATTCCGGGGGAGGGAGAGAAGGGGAAGGGGCCTGGGGAGCAGGGCAGGCAGGCGGCAGGAGCAGGAGGGAAGGCCAGGGGCGGGAAGGGGTGAGTCCGGTGTGCACTGGGGGCGCTGTACCTGCTCGCGCTCGGCCTGCCGCCGCTCCTCCTCCCGCCGCAGGGCCTGCATGTCCTCCACCGCCGCTGCTGCTCCTTCTCCTGCAGCTTCCGCTGCTCCCGCTCCCGCCGCTGTTGCTGCAGGCGAGGGGACAGGCAGCCTGAAGGACCACAGCAGACCCAGGGCAGCACCGCACGTGGAAGCAGGGACCCACCTCAGCCCGCTTCTATCCCTCCTGGACTAGGCTCCATCTCGTTGGGGATGGTGGTGAGAGCGGGTGGCTTCAACTTGCTTCTACAAACCTACCTACCCTCACATGAGAGCCCACAGGGGCCTGGGCTTGGGAGGAGCTGCTGTCTAAATGGCTGTGGGCTTGGGACGGTGAGCTGCCAATAGGAGAGGGCCTAATTGGATAAAACCGTTCCTTATCCATTCCATCACCAAACAGACAAAACCAAGTCCACAACAGTGTCCCCCATGTCCCAGCTACTGGCCTCTCAAATGAACCCTAATGGCTAAAGGGAGTGGGCTGCAGTGTCAGCCTTCAGCCACAAGAGGGCACCAGGTGCCCATGCACAGAAAAGTGACTTAGCAAGGGACCCTGGGCAACATCAGAAGCCCAGGTCACATTCACTTAATAACTTTCACAATCTTTCTGCCAAAAAATAAATAAATAAAAGAAGGAAGGAAAGAAAGAGCACAAGCCCTAAAGATACATCAGGCCTTCTCTAGGAAACACCTTGGTAGGCAGATTTTGGTTACTCTGCTACCTGAAAGCCACATTTATTAATAATAATTTGTACTAGGCTCTCTTGAGCAGCCTTTCTTGAAAATTATTTTTCATTCAATGAAGACAGGGGCCCACTTTGGGGAGCAGTACACAGGCAGTGTGGAGGCTTCCACCTATTTCCTGTTGGTGACCCCATGGACTAAACAGTCCATGGAAGTCTCCAAGCCAGAATACTGGAGTGGGTAGCCTATCCCTTCTCCAGGGGATCTTCTCGACCCAGGAATCGAACCAGGGTCTCCTGCATTGCAGGTGGATTCTTTATCAACTGAGCTATCAGGGAAGCCTACTGCTTAGATAACTTTTAAATTAAGCTCAGCCCTCCATGAACTTTGGATGTAATTGTTTCAACAAAAATCCCATCATTTAAGGCAAAATTTTAACCAGTCTATAACATCTCTTCTTCCTCACCGTGCCCCCTGCAAAATAAATACCTTTATACACACATACAAAGTATTTTTTAAAGTGGGATTTTAAAAACTGCAGCTACTTAAAAATAAGATTCTCTATTAATTAAACTTAATTTCTGCCATCCACCTCCAATCAATGCACTGGACAAGCTTGTAGGAAGCAAATCTAAGCCCCAACAACCATAAGCAAAAGGAGGGCCTTTTGAGGGATCTTATTCACCTACAGACTGGGCACCTGCTGGAGGGACAGGTGCCCAGGACATGGAGGGGTTTGAGCAGAGACCCTCAGCCTCCCGGGTCTGAAGGGAAACAGAGCAGGCAAACCCCAGAACTGAGGTTTACATACAGACACGAGGAAGGGGAGACAGTGGCTTTTTGGAAAACTCTGCTCTGAAGGGACGCTGAGGGTACCACCACCCACACTGGGCTGGTGGGTGCCTTAGGGACCCCTCAGAGAGGACAGAGCCCTTCCCTGCAAGTCTGAGGGCGGAGGGCTGGCCCCCCCGCTCCCTCTTCTTCATGTTGCCCCAAGCGCACCAGCGGACCAGCAGTGGGACCAGGACCTGGTCAGGTCAAGCCCTTCCAGGAGGACCCGCCCCTCGACGTGCCCCGCCCCCACACCTCCTCAACCCGCCTCCGCTCCTCCTTCTGCTCCTCGATGCGCCGCTGGCGCTGGTGCAGGAGGTGTTTGATGTGTGCCTCCGGGTCTCGCTGTTGCTGCTGCTGCAGCTGCTGCTGCTGCTGCTGCTGCTTTAAAGCCTCCGAGTTGCTCTTGTTCTCCTGTTGGAGCCGGAGGAATTCCCGGCGGAGGGTCGACTCCCCGGCACGTTCATGATGGAGCTGGGCAAGATGGTACACAGGAGTATCCGGGTCAGAAGCCACCCTCCCCCTGGGAGCCCTGAACAGGTGCTTCTGCAAACCAGATGGGGTCGCCTCGGGTTGCTCCCTGATGACCGAAGACCTGTCCTCCCTCTGCCCCGCCTTGGGCCCGCACTCCAACACCCTAGCCTGCAGCCCTGAGTTCCCTCCAGCTCCTACATTCGTTCCGTTCCATCTCAGCACACAGGGCCTCCGTCCCATGGGTCCACCTGTCTGTGTCCACCACCCCCAGGCTAAGTCCCCAAGCCAAGGGCCACTGTTGTCCCTCGGACAGTGACGGTCCCCCACCTCCGCCTGCCAGGCCCACCTTGGCTCCCCTTCCTCTCCATGGCTGTCGTCCTCCTCTTCGCTGCCGCTGTATTCGTATTCCGTCTCCTCTGCAGGGGTGAGATCACTTCTTCACCCAGTGCCCCAGACCCCACCCTGAGCTAGGGAAACCTTAGATGGGGATAACCAGGAAGGTCTGTCTGGATGGCACACCTCCTTGGAGCAATGGGGGTGACAGCAGGTCCCAGGTTTGGGCCTTGACAGAGATGAGGATAGGACCCCAAGGTGGGCAGGATGTGGGTGGGAGGTGTCCGTGCATTCACACATGCCCATGAGCAGTTCTAGACCTCCCCACCTAAGGTGGAAAAAGCCCTCTGGGGTTGGACATTTGGGAAAGATCTCCTTGGACAGGGAGAGCTGGGCCTGGAAGGGCGCCTGAGGGGAAGCCAGGGCAGGTGAAGAGGAGCAGGGGTGACACACCCCTCCCCCCCCCCGCCCACTGACCTTTCTCGCCTCGCTTCTTCCGGGATCTGTCGATGTGGTCCTTGAGCTGGATGCGGACCTGCCGCTCAGTGGGCTGGTCGCGGATGAAAGGGAACTTGAGCAGCTGCTCCGTGGGTGGGCGGCTCAGGTAGGCCTTGATGAGACACGTGTCAATGAAGTCAATGAACTTCTTGGACCTGGAGAGGATGGTGGCTCATGTCGGAAAGGGGTGGTTCCAGGAAGAAGGGGGGTACTCGTTCATCCAAAAGTCATCCACTTCCCTCCCATCTCCCCATGTCCCCCACACAAGGCGCCCCCCCACCCCCCACCCCCTCTTCTGCAGTGCAGACCCAGGCCTAGGGGTAGGGGGGTAAGGTGGAGGCCATGTTTGGGGGCCTCCTTGCTAAACGCCAGTCCCCCAAGACCTACCATTTCTTGGACTTGAGCCTGGGTGGTGGGTTCCGGGGGATGAGGAAGAGGGCTCGCATGGGGTGCATGTCACACAGAGCTGGAACACAGAAGAGGCACCATCAGCTGGTCTCACCGGCCTCCCATGACCCCACCTCCTCCCTACAGCTCCTTCTGGGCCCTCCCTTTGCTCCCAAGCCCTGCACTTACGGGGGCTCCCTCTGCCATCTCGATGGCTGTGATTCCTAGAGACCAAATGTCACTCTGCGGAGGCATGAAAAGAGGGACAGGTGAATGTTGCTGACCACTAACTCTTCTCTCCCACTATCCCCAGCCTCTCCTCCCCGGGTTGCTTCGTGGTCCATTCCCTTCCTGAGGTTCCTCTGCTCCAACCCTTACTGTCCTCCAGCTCCCCCACCCTCCCCATCTGTACTTTCCTGGCCACAAACCCTTCCCCAGCCTCTCACTGCTACCATAACCCTGGGCCTTCATTTCATTCCCTGACCTGCTCAAGTTCCCAATATTTTCAACCTGCCCATTGCCCCCATGTCACTTCCTACTCTTGGCTGCCTCCTCACCCATACCCTGTAATCGTAGGTGGCATCAGGGTTCTCATCACAGGCGATGACCTCGGGGGCCATCCAGTAGGGGGTCCCGATGAACGTGTTCCGCCTGCCCACGGTGCGGTCCAGCTGTGCGCTCACCCCGAAATCCACTGGGAGGGCAGAGGCAAAGGCCATGACAGAATGCTGCACCTGCGGCCCCCTCTGGGCTGTTCTGTGCTAGCCCCATCCGGCCACCTCTTCACCCCATCAGCATCCATCCCAAAGGCCCTGACCTGGTCTTCCTGTGTCTTGGGGAGAAACCAGGGTGAAAGGACCAAGGGACAGCATTCCAGGCAGAAGGGGCCAAACAAGCCCACCTCCCCAGAGGGGCCGGCACAGCACCCGGACACACCAGGGAGCACACAAAAAGCTTCTCCAGTGGTTTTCAGCAGAAGGAGGGGAGCAAATACCCCAGCCCGTAGACAGGTGGGCTTAAGCCACTAGAGGGAATGAACAAATGGGTCCCCAGCTTCGTGCTAGAGGTCAGAAGGCGTCAGCGTACCTAGCTTGACCTCGGCATTCTCTGTCAGCAGCACGTTCTGCCCCTTGATGTCTCGGTGGATCACCTTGTGGGCGTGGAGATGGGCCAGACCCTGGGGCAGGAGGGGGTGGGGGGAAGTATTCTTGGTGTTAGAGGACAAGGATGTGAGTCGAGGGGCTGGGGAGGCACCTGGCTGGGCTGGGCTGGGCTGGGGGAGCTGTCCCTCTCCATCTGGGAGCCAGGAGCCCAGGTAAAGGCTCAGCTTTGAGGGGAGTGTCCTCAGACTGGAGGCTCTAGAGGATCCAGCTGCAGGGCCCCAAGGAAAGGGCAGAGCTGGGAAACAGAGGCGCTGGGTCCCTCTGAGGGTTCTCCACCCGCACTCGCATCAGGCCATCTGTTCCTTCAAGGGGGCACAGTTCCAGCTCCTTCCCTGTGAGTGCAGGGAAGGCCCGCTTCCAGGGAGATGGGAGGAGGAGGCAGGGGAGGGACCTAGCACTCACCCGGAGAATCTCCCTGCAGATGTAGGCTATACAGTCCTCCTTCAGGGCGTTCCCTTTTGTGTTCTTCACCAAGTCCGTTACAGAACCAGCACCACAGAACTCCATCACCAGCTATGGTCCCAGGGAGGCAATGGAGGGAAAAGTATCTGTCAGGCAAAGCCTCCTTCCTGTGCCGGGCCCCTGGGGAGGACTGGAGTCCTTGGGTCAGAATTGGTATGAGCTGAAGAGCAGGGGCCATGAGACCCCTAGTAAAAGCAACATAACTTGGTGAGATTAGGAGAGAAAGGGGAAGGAGACACAGCTGGGAGACACAGGGCAGGTGGCTGAGGGAGGTGATGGTCTGGGCCAGAAGAGGACCCCAGGGAATCCCTGAACTTGCAGACAGAATGACATGGGTTTGTGCATTTTCCCTGGGGAAGAGGCCAAAGCTTCCATCAGATCCTCACTGGGACCCATAAAGCCCAAACAGTGAGTGAAGAACCACTGCTCCGGAGCAGGGGTCGGGCAATTGATGGCCAAGAGGCTGAGCATGATTTTTGCATTTTTAAATGGCTGAAATAAAAATCAAAGAAGAATCACATGAAATTGACATCTTAGCATCTTAAATAAAGCTCTTTGAAGTCAAGGGACATTCCTATTTTTATCTCTGGATTGTCTACGGCTGAACTGAGTAGTTGTTAGAAGCTTATGACCCGCAGAGCCCCAAATATTTACTGTCTGGCCCTTCAAAGGAAAAGCTGGCCAACCCTTGAGAGAGACAAAAAAGGGACTCAGAGTCAGCAAGTCCCAAGGTCTGCTAGAGAGACAAGACAGAGCCCAGGGGCTACCAGAGAGCTGCAGAAGGGAATCTGAGGCTTCAGCACAAAGTCTGTAAACAGGCCAGGCAGAGGCCGGGAGATGAGAAGAAATCTGGCTGGCCGGTACCTCTAGGGACTCAGAGCAGAGGCCAAACAAATCCTGAGGGACCAGTGAGCCCGACCAAATGTTTTCACTGTATGTTTCCCACCTCCAGGGACCCAAAGCAGAGGCCAAACAAATCCCGGGGGATCAGTACACCTGTCCCAATGTTTTCACTGTATGTTTCCTACAAGCTGCATCCCATGCAAAAAAAAAGGCAGCCTGAGGTACCTATATTTGCATGCGCCAAAGAGGTTAACTTTATAGCTGGAGGGGAGGATGGGGTCCACAAGGGGGCGCCGGGTCACTACCGCTCAGCTTCTAGCCCTTAATAATCTCCCACTACACACAGCTGGTTGCCTTTCTCTACGTGTGTCTCTCCCCACCCAAAAAGACTAAGTGCCTTGGAGGCAGGGACCACAACTCATGATTATCTGTGCAGGGTACACAGAGGGCACTCAGTAAGTACTTGTCTAGCAACTGCTGGGAGGAGGACCTGGTCTGAGGGCCAGTCCCCCAGCCATGGCTGTGTTCCCTGCTGCCCTCTCCTCCGGGCTGGGCTGAGCCCAAGAAAGGGTGAGGCTGGGGAATTAGTGGGCAACAGCGCCCAGGCAGGGAAAGGCGATGACTCTTAGGAATGTTCCAAGCCTGGAGGGAATTTGGGGAGGCCCCAAAGAGCTAAGCGAGCTGTGGCCGAGTAATTGGAGAGTAATCGTCCTGAGAGGCTTGTGCGCTGCTGGGAGGGGCCCGAGTCTTGCCAAAACCCACACATATTAGATGTGCTGCTTTCCCAGGAGCTGTGCTCAGAGGCAAGAGAACAGATGCATTAACTGGGGCAGGTCAGGGGCGCTCCTCACCCAGAGCTGGTCGTCGTTCCCTGGGGGCTCTTCTTGATGAAGGCCCCATAGTAGGTGGCAATGTTGCGGTGGTGAGAGTATTTTTTCAACATGTTGATCTCCTGTTTGATCTCTTCCTCCTCATCCTATGTGAATAGGGGAGGTGAACCCTGAGAGTCGCCCCCGCAAGCCCCCTTCTCAACACTCCGACCCTCCACTGCCCTATATGCACCTTACCTCCGTGACGTCCATGACTTTGATGGCAGCCAGCTGCCCAGTCTTGACATGCCGACCCTGCAGGACGAAGAGCCAGGCATGGGGGTGGTCAAGTCTGCACTCGGGAGGGCTTAATTCTGGGAGAGGCCACAATTTTTGACTGCTTTTTTTCTTAGAAAATGCCCCTGGCTAGACACCTCAGTTTATGAGTCGGTTATAGGAAAACCACTGTGCCTGGATTCCAAGTGCAAAGCTGGATAAAGACGAAGGGTCTCCTCTCCTGAAACACTCAAGAGGGATGAGGGAGAGACACTTGTGCTTTGTCCCAGCCTCTCTGGCTTAGACAGCCTTGTCTGAAAGTTAGAGCAGCAAGTGAGGGCTCCCTCTCCATCCTCAGACAGAGCGGCATGGAGCTAGGAGAGGCGGCTGGGGGAGGAGGGCTTTGGCTCTCCAGCATCTTCTATGGAAGACAGACTGCCTGGGTCCTCTCCTGATTCACCTCTCTGGACAGGAGGCCTTTCCCAGAATCACCCCACCCCCAGACACATACACAGGGCTTTTATTACTATTAACAAGGGAGCGTAGACAGGGCTGAGATTTTACGAAACTTGGAGAAACACGGGAGGGCTGACTGCTATGTGGATACCCCACCACCAGTGCGAATGGGAAGAAACTTCTTTTAGAGCCTGTCCCTGCCATTCCCCTTCTGCCCCCTTATCCTTCCAAAATTCCTAGCAGGAGTCATCTCAGGCTCCAGTAGGAAAGTCTAAGGCTTCCTGGGGAGGAGAAAGGTGTGTGTTTTGGGGGACTGCCAGCCCAGGGATTATTTTTATCCCCAGCAGTTTTTCACGACCCCCAAATCCAGAGAAGCAGTAGAACACAGAGCTGCTATTTCCATGGCAACAACTAGGCAAGAGATGGGGTGATTGGTGTGGGGGGTGCACCTGCTTTCCAAAGCTTACAGAAAAGGGTAAGAGACAAGTGGGGAGTCCCAGTGACCCAGGAAACCCTGGCCACTGAGACACAGGAGACTCGTGGAAGAGGCTGAGTGCCCTATCTAGAGCCGAAGCAGCCAGGCGTGTGCTTGGGGGCAGCATCCACCTTGAGTACCACCTCTCTACTGTGGCTGCCTCCCCGTGGAGTGTGACCAGTGGTTAGACCACGTGAAGGGCCAGACTGGCCAGGCCAAAAGCCACAGTCTGTGGTCAAGGAAATGCCACTGCTGTGGAGGCGGGGGAGGGAGGCAGCCTCAAAAGCAGAAGGCCTGTGCTCCGGTCCCAGTCCTGCTGCAGGCTGGTCAGGGGAGCTCAAGAAAGTGGGTTCCCCTCTGCTGAGGGTGCCCCCTCTAGGTCCCACCGACCCTGAGTCCTGGGTCTCCTGTGTACTCAGGAGAAGCCAAACCTGTACTTCTGAGCTCAGTCACACATGTCCCCATACCCTTCCCATTGCCCTGTTGTCCCTGTTCCTCACCCCACCCAGCTCCAGACTGTTCCTGCCACACCCAGGGCTGGTTCTAAGCTCAGAGGTAGAGGCCAGCAAAAACATCCGCCTCTCACTGCTTCCTTTCCTCCTGACTTTATCCCTTTCCTCTCCCTCCCTGGGCCCCCTCCTTTCCCAGGGCCCCCAGCCCCTGTAATCCCTCCTGCTGCTGCTAAGTCGCTTCAGTTGTATCCAACTCTGTGTGACCCCATAGATGGGGGCCCACTGTCTCTGGGATTCTCCAGGCAAGAATACTGGAGTGGGTTGCCATTTCCTTCTCCAATGCATGAAAGTAAAAAGTGAAAGTGAAGTCGTTCAGTTGTGTCAGACTCTTAGCGACCCCATGGACTGCAGCTCACCAGGCTCCTCCACCCATGGGATTTTCCAGGCAAGAGTATTGGAGTGGGGTGCCATTGCCTTCTCCAGAGAGGCCCATGGGAGAGGGTCCCCTCCCGCCACAACCAGAGCCTCACCTTGTACACCTGTCCATAGGTGCCATTGCCGACCACCTCTACCAGCTCGAAGATGCCTGCAGGGTCCTGAGGGGGCAGGGGAGAGAGAGAATGAGGTGTCAGCACTTCAGAACAGGAACACGAGCTAGAGGCGGAGAAGGCTGTTCGACCAGGAGTTGAGAATGACTGTGTTAATGGGGCTGCTGGGGTGCTGATGGAGAGCTGCCCTTTTCCAGGACTGGGTCAGAGTTCATGTTTGGGGAGGGGAAAGCCAGAAGAAGGGGAGAGAAAACAGGAGGCAGAGCCCTGCTGGCTACTTAAACAGGCTGCTGTTTTCAGACTCAGTGACGACCTCTGAGAGCTTGTGGCCTCATCCGCATGGGGGGACACCTGAGTACCCACCTCTGGGCTGGTGGCAACTTCAAATGGGGCAACGCCCACAAAATGCTTATTAAGTCTATGCCTGGCACAGGTGTGTGTGCTGTGAAAGTAAAAGCAAGGATGAGGAAAGCTAGGAGGAGCCAAAGCACGCAAGCCAGCCTTCTCCCCTTTCCCAGTCCTGAGCCCAGGGCTCCCAGCATTTGGTGGGGTGGAGGGATCCGGAGGGGATGGGGGGATGGAGAGCAGGGAGAGGTGGTGTGAAGAGAGAACTTTCAGTTCCCTTTGTTTGGAGCCAAGTGGTACCAGGAGAGGCAGGGCGAGGGCCTGCAGGGCTCAGACAAACGCCTCCGAAGAGGCTCGTGGCCTGCTGGGCTGAGCAGCACAGCTGCAGGCAGGCCACCAGTACCCTCTGGGCAGGGCTCCTTTCTGAGAAAGAGGATTGGGAGGTGGGGTTGCAGGCCAAGGCCTGCCCAGGGCGCCTGGGGTCACAGGCAGGCTCTCCCGCACCTGCAGGATGGAGGGGAGGCACATACCACTCAGGAAACAAATTCCCCAGCCGACACTTGTGCCTCGTTGCCGACCGTCCTCAAAATATATCATATAAAACTCCTTTCTCTCTGATTTTGAAAACCAAGATAGGATTTCTGTAAAAACAACCAAAGAAACTCCCCAAACCAAACAAACCAAAAGAACGCCTCCTCTTTCACCCACTGCAGCAAGGGTACGTGGAAAGTAACCTGGATGGGCTGGAGACCAGGGAGACCCCGCCTCAGGAACGTCCTGGGAGGACCGGAAATGTGGCCTGGTTCCCGGACATCCTTGTCAGAGCCCGTGCCTCCACATGCCGTGACTATGCACTGACTTGTCTGTAAATCCTGGGGAAGGAAGGGACTGAATCCTCCCTGCTTACTTGCCTATCCAGCACCTAGCCCAGGGCTTTGCAAGCAGCAGCTTGAAAGAACATTCCAGAACTGGCTAGGTTTGCGGGAGCCTTGACAGAAGCTACAGAGAGAGTCCTTCCACTTGCTCTGAAGGGGCCTGGGCTGGCCAGACCAAGAATTTCCTGGTTCTATGTTCAATTACGTACCTCCAACTTAAGTTACTAAACAAAACAAAACCCTTGAGTAGGTCTAAAAATCAGTAGGCCCCACAGGAAAGGGAGAGGGGCTGACAAGAGGTTTGCTTGAACCTGAGAGCTGCATGGGACCTAGAAGTTATCTTATCCACCTGCAAGTCTAGACTCAGAGGCTTGAAGGGAACTCACTTCCCTAAAAGTCTCTCCCAGAGAATGGCCTCATCCATCCTGGGGCCTCTACATTCTGAACCATTGGAAGTCCTTTCTTCTATCTTTCTTTCTGAAATGGACAGAGACAGGAGAAGGACACATGGGCTTGATTTTCTGGTGCTCCTAATCTAAGAGGGGATAAGAGCGGCCTGGCAGAGTCACAATGACACAGCATCGTCACCTCGGATCAACACAAACAGAGGCTGCAACCTGAGCTCCCAGTCTGTCTCCTAAGGCTCTGTTTGGGAGGCACCGAGGGATGAAAGGACAGGCTGTGAGGTCAGACACTCACGTTCAGACATGGATTTAATGGTCTCAAGCCTGTTTCCTGACCCCCAGCCAGGCTGACCACACTTACTTGAAAGGGTATTCTGAGAATTAAGCTGAGACTATGCGTGTGACACAGGAATCCTGGCCCAAGACATCCTCCAGGGAACACACTCCACGGAGGCCTGGCCCCACTCTGCTTCTCAATGACAGTACCACCCTCACCCAAGCCCCACCTGGCAGCATCCCCTCCCCAGTTCCTCCTCCTTTCAAGATGCCTGTGTATCTCCTCCCTCTCCACTCCCGAAGCTGCTACTCCAGGCCCATCCCTCCACTCCCTCCCTCCTGGAGTGCCTGCCTCGGCACCCTGCCTTCTGCCACTGCCTTCTGCTTCACCCTGCCTTCCTGAGTTTGCTCCTCTGCCCAGAAGGGAGTCCAAACACCTCAGCCAGATACTTAAAGTTGCCCCATCATCAGACAACCACTAAATACTGCCTGAGTGAGTGTCTACATCAGCCCTGCCTTGGGCCCTGATCTGGGGAGATCTGCCAGGTGACTTTGTCTTCTTCCATTTAGCCATTAAATATTTATCTATGTGACAAGTTCTCAGTGAGGCACAATGGGGATTTCAACCGTGCTGTATGAGAACCACAGACAGCCCCTCAAGGGCCATGTGATTTTACAGACAGGCCAAGCACCCCAGCGTGGACACATGGACACCCGGTGGTTACGCACCGTGAGAGCAATGGAAGGCACTCCAGCCTGGAATAGAGGAAAGAGCGCCGGAGAGTGATTTCTAGGGGGACATAGTTATGTGTCCCTGAGCAAGTATTTAACTGTCCAGGGCCTCGTCTTCCTCACACAGCTAAGAGGAAGCTGGACTGGGTAATAAGCCAGCTCTGTGGTTTCAGGGGGCAGAATTTGACTCATGGTGGGAATCTCAGGCAGGCTCCCTGGAAGAGGTAGTGTCTGAGTGGTGACAAGAACTGAAGTGCAGGGAAGGCCAGGCCCTGCTGAGGGACAGCACCTTGGGTTTGGATGTTAAGTTTGAGATGTTTGGGGATGCACAGAAGTCAATATCTACCAGGCAGCTAGAAACAAGGGTCTGAGGAGAAAGATTTAAAGACCGTTTGTGAGTGTGGGAAATGGTGTTCAGGGTAGGTGCACAGGGAATGAGGACTAGAAGGGCCAAGGCTAGCCCCTGAGGAAGGGGCCATGTGCTGCACATAGGCGAGCAGAGGAACAGACACCAGAGCGGAGGTGGTCAGAGGGGACTGAGAAAAGTGTCACTGGCCTGAGCACCAAGGGCCCCACTGGGTATCCCCGTGCAGGCCATAGTGGTGAAAGCAGATGGCGGGGGCCGGGGGAGGTGGGGTGATGAGGAAGTGAAGGCTCTGGGGGCAGTACCCTTGCTGGAGAAGTCTGACTTGGAGAGGAAGGGGAAAAGCAGATGACGGCTAGAGGAGGGAGCAACATCAGGCAAAAGGTTTTTCAAAATAGGGAAGATCTCAAATACTTAAGGGAAGAAGACTAAAAGCGACTGCTGATGCCTGACAACTTGCTGTTTAATGATATACATGGGTGCATATGTATCTATTTGTGTATAAACTGCATCAGTGGATTACAGCACTGATCAAATACCACAGTGCCATACTCAAGGATTCAGAATGCCCAGAAATACGTAACACCACAGTTCAAATATGACTTAATGCATTGATCTGGCTTCAGATGTGGGCCAAAGGGAAATGCTCTGCTCCTGGGAAGCCACCAAGCAGTCCTGGCCTGCCCGCCTGCACAAGGGCACAGCTCTGGAGCCTCCTCCAGCAATTTGCCTTAGTGCTCAGACTCTGTTCTCAGCAGCCTGGTTCTTGTCCAGCCAGCTGCTGGCAGGTGGAAAAGGATGGGGTCAAGGGTGCAAGAGACTAATGAAGGAGGGCGAGAGAAGGACGTGAAGAAATGAGACGTGAAGAGTCACTGCTCTGTCGAGACTGAAAACAAAGGAAGATGGGGGAGCTCCACGAATACCCAGTGACTCTGACTTAGGTGATTACGTTAGAGGGAAGATCATTTGCTAAGCGGGAGCCTGGGGCCTGAATAAGGCTGGAAAAGCTTGGAAACAGATGCTAGACACGGTGCTTTAGGATATGTGAGAATCCTAGATTCTGCTCGAGATTCCATTTTAGCACTGCAGATCTGGGGTGAGGAGGGGAATATGTATGTTTAACAGATCCCCTGGGTGATTCCACTGTGGAGGTCAGTGGCCCCTTTCAGAGAGGCTGTGCTGCTTGGGGAGTTACTAACAGGCAAAAGGAAGCATCAGAGATCTGAAAGGAGGCACAGTGGTGGAGAGCTACTGCTTTCCTGCAAGGGCGCCACAGCACCCCCATCTGCACTGACTCAACCCATGCCCCTTTTATCTATGTCAGGGGCCAACCCGGCCAAAAGATGACCTCTCCTGTCAGCCAAGTCAAATCCCAAGTGGTGGTGGTGGTCTTTTTCTCCAGGAAATCACTAGCCATTCTAGCCCACCACAAGCTATCCAACCCATGAATTTCAACCTCAACTTCACACATTGATCTCATCTATTAAACTCATAGACAAGTTCAACAAGGTTGCAGGATACAAGATCAATCTATGAAAACCAACTCTTATTTCTTTATACTACAATTAATGATCCAGAAAGGAAATTCCAAAAACAATTCCACTTACAAGAGTATCAGAAAGAATAAATCAAACCAAAGAAGTGTGAGACATGTACACTGAAAACTGTAAAACACTGTTCAAAGAAATGAAAGAAGACCTAGGTAAATGGAAAGACATCCTGCATTTACGGACCATAAGATTTAGTACTATTAAAATCCACACATTCGGTGTACTTTTATCAAAAACCCAGGTGGCTTTTTTGGGCAGAAATTGACAAGTTAGCCTAAAAGTCATATGAAAATGCAAAGGATCCAAGAGACAAGATGTCTTTAAAAGGAAGAATGAAGTTAGAGGACTTGCACTGCTCAACTTGAAAACTTACTACAAAGCTACAGCAATCAGGACCACGTGATACTGGCACAATGGCAGATATATTGATCAATAGACTGGAACTGAGAATCCAAAAATAAACTCTTCAATTTGCGGTCAATTGATTTTCAACAAGGGTACCAAGATCATTCAACAGTCTTTTCAACAAACTGGATATCCATATTTAAAAGAATGAATTTGGATGCTTATGTCATACCATACACAAAAAATTAACCCAAAATGGACCATGGCTCTAAAAAGGTAAGAGCTAAAACAATAAAAAATCAAAAGACAACACAGGAGTAAGTCTTCATGATCTTCGATCAGGGAATGGTTTCTTACGTATGGTACTGAAAGCATAAGTAACAAAAGACCAAAAAAAAAAGGCAAATTGGACTTCATCAAAGCTTAAAACTGTGTAATTCACAGAATAGCATCAAGAAAGTGAAAAGACAACCCACAGGATTGGAAAAAACATTTGCAAATCATGTATCAGAGATAAGAGGCATGTAGATAAAGGATTTATACCTGACAAGGGACCTGTATACAGAATACTAAAAACTTGAGAATAAAATAACTCCACAATAAAAAGACAATTTTAAAATGGGCAAAGGATCTGAATAGACAGTTCTCCAAAAGAGATACACAGTGGCCAATAAGCAGGCGACAAGATGTTTTATGAGTCACTAGGGAAGTAAGAATCAAAACCACAACAAGAGGCCACTTCACACCCACGAAGACAGCTTTAATCAAAATGATGGATGACAAGCACTGATGAGGACCCAGAGAACCTGGAACCTTCATACACTGCTGGTGTGAAGGTAAAATGGGGCTGTCACTTTGGAAAACAGTTTAGCAGTTTCTCAGTTTAACTCTATGTAAAATAGAGTTGCCACCATGACCCAGCAATTTGACTCCTAGGTAGATACCCAATGCAACTGAAAACATACGAACACACAAAAATCTGTACATAAGATGTTCAAAGCAGCTTTATTCATAACAGCTCAAAAGCAGAAACAGCCCAATGTCCATCACTTGATGAATGAATATGATGTATCTATTTATGGATATTCCAATAATGGAATATTCTTTGGCAACAAAAAGGTATGAAGTAATAACGATCCATACTACAGCAATGGATGAACCTTGAAAACATTACACTAACTAAATGAAAGAAGGTAGGAAAAAAAAAAAACTTCACATATTTACAGCTCCATTATGTTTAACGTCTGTAATAGGCAAATCCTTAGAGACAGAAAGCATATCGATTAGTCCTCCTCCAGGGGCTGGGAGGAAGGAACTGTAGTGACTGCTAATGGGCACTGGGTTTTATCTGGGGCTGAAGAAAATGTTCTGAAATTAGACAGTGTTGATAGCAAGTCTGTAAATACACCAAAAACCACTTTAAAATTCTGTGAAAGGGTGAATTTTGTGCTATGTGAATTGCACATCAATAGAACTGTTCTTAAAAATAATAACCCTAAAGCCCCTCTCATATTACTCCATAAATTACTGCTGACAGTGAAAATTGCCACCCTAAGAAAGTTAACCTACACACATGGAAGGGACCCCTCAAAGTGCTAATAACACATGTAAAAAAGTCCTAAGACAAACACAGACAATGATAAAATATAACTACGTATATAATTTAGAATTAGGCAATCTGGTTTCTTTTCTTGGCTCTGTTGCTAACAGGCTGTATGTTTGTGGGCAAGTCACTTAACCTCTCTGGGTTCCCTTTCAGTGAGGAAGCTTTCTGGTTCTGTCTCTATGATTCTTTTTTTGGTCGTGCCATGCAGCAGGGAAGATCTTAGTTCCGTGACCAGAGATTGAACCAACATGCCCTGCACTGGAAGCATGAGGTCTTGACGGCTGGACTGACAGGGACGTCCCCATAACCATATGATTTTAAATTTAATTCCACAAAGCTGCCAGCCTGATGACTACGTACTACTCCCTTACCGTGCGCCAGGAGTTGTGTTAGGCTTGGAAGAAGGCTGAGTAAAACGGGGCGGTCCCTGCTGTGACAGTGTCCTGACAGGGAAGGCAGACTGAACAACTCCACAGTTCTGCGGTTGCTCGCTCCTGATCCCTCAGACTTGGGCAATCAGGCAAGGGCGACAATAAGGACGACGGCTGGGGTCTAACAGCCTTCCCAGGACTCTCTGAGCAAGGATGCTCTTATCTGTCCCATCCCTGTGCCTCTTACCTTGACCACCTCATGAGACATCTCCCACATTTTCTGTCTCGGAGCGCTCTCTCATTGCCTACCCTTCCCACATCCCTGTAATAATTAAACAGCTAGCAGGTTCTCAGCATTTTCTTTGGTCCTGGTACTGCTGAGTGCTTGAGAAGTATAATCTCATAGCAAACTGTAAGGCAGATGTTATTGGCATATTTATTTTACAGAGAAGGAATATTAGAGCAATCAAACGACATGCCCAGGGTTACACACAGCCAGGAAGCAGAGGAGCCCAGGTTTGCCCTCAAAATTTGAATTCCACGCCTGATCAAAGTTCCTGTTGCCTAAGGGACCCTGTTTTCAACCACGTGGTTCCTTTTTACCCCAGTCATAGCTCATGAGTCCAAAAGATGGGCTCCTGACCCAAGGGTAGCCAGTCTGAAACCAAGAGAAAAGATGAATGAGGGCAAATTTCCCACTAGGCCATTCCAACTAAAACCCAGAGGGAAGACACCAGGAAGGTACCTGGAGAGTCAGGGTGGCAGAGGTTGTTGTGAGCAGAGGCCAGCTGAGAACAGAACAGAGAGGAGGGAGAGGGAAGTGGGGGGACAGGGGACTGACTGGTGCTTGCTGTGCCAGGTTTTACCACGACTCAGAATCACCCTATAGTTCTAGCTCCAAGGAACTGGCTGTGCTGTACGCTGTTCATGTGCTCAGACTGCAGTGAGATTCAGAAACTTCAAGTAAATCAAAATCAACATGATAATAGAACTACCAATTAATTTAATCCCACAAAACTCCACGACACTGATACTATTGTGATTCCCACTTGACACATGATGGAAATAAAGGCTTGGTGAAGGTAAATAACTTGCCCAAAGTCAAATGGCTAATGAAGTGGCAGTGCCAGCATTTGAATGCACATAGCCTGGCTCCAGAGTCTCTGCTGCAATTTCTTGTATTCAGCCTCACTTGAGAGCTTCCTTGCAACTAAACAAGCTGGACCATAATCTCATTATTTAACTTTTTGCATGATTATGTCTCATCTCCTGAAGTAGAAGAGATGCTCTTTCAGGGCAGGAGCCACACTCAGGTGGTACCCGGTTGCCACCTGGTATGAGAGCTCTACAGACTTGCACAGATGTGGGCGCCCAAATGTTTTATTATATTACCTGGGCAGCTCTCTGTGTCATACACAAAATCACTTTTGTTGAATTGTGAGCATGTGGAATAACAGTCTGTGGCTACTTTCACTCACAAGGGCTTATGTTACTAAGCATTTCCTGAAAGGGAAAGTGCAAGTCAGTTTCTGATTCATGTCCAGCTCTTTGCGACCCCATGGACTGAAGCCCACCAGATTCCTCTATCCATGGAATTCTCCAGACAAGAACACTGGAGGAGGTTGCCATTCCCTTCTCCAGGGGATATTCCTGATCCAGGGACTGAACCTGGGTCTTCTGCATTGCAGGCAGATTCTTTACCATCTGAACCACCAGGTCTGCAGTTGGTGGAGAGGTTATGGAAGGTAGCAAAATTGTTCAGATCAGTTACTTTAGAGTGGGGCTGTAAGACACCTGACAGACCCCTTCATCCAGGTCAAAAACTGCCAGGGAGACATTACACGGTACTGGACTTCACGCTGCATGATACCATCTGTGATTTATAACTGTATGTGTTCGGGTATGAAGAGACAGCAGTGATGTTTTCTGCAATAACTCTGCAGGTAGATGTGCGGGTATGAAGAGACAGCGGTGATGTTATCTGCAGTAACTCTGCAGGTAGATGTGCGGGTATGAAGAGACAGCGGTGATGTTATCTGCAGTAACTCTGCAGGTAGATGTGCGGGTATGAAGAGACAGAGGTGATGTTATCTGCAGTAACTCTGCAGGTAGATGTGCCTCCAGGCACAAGTCAAGGGATGGCATTCCACACGCCACCTTTCATCCCGACCCACACGTGCACTCACATAGTGACATGCCGCTCACGCAGGACACTGCCCTTGCATGATTTGGGCATCAGCTGGCACCGATTCCTGTTTTCCTCACAGCACTAGCTCTGTTTCTAAGTACCCGTGAGGTGCTCAGATTCTTGTTGATTTAATCTTTAAATGCCAGCAGAGCAAGGAGGAGGTGGGTTTGGTTGGAGAGCTTTCTGGAAGAAGTGGAAGATAAAGAGCTGGGGAGCAGGGAAGAGCAAAGCTCGATGGATAGAGAGGAGACCCCTGGGGTAGGCAAGGGACAGCAGGAATGGGCCATCCCTTCAGACTCCTCTGTCTTCAGTTCCCCTCTCATGATTTCCAGGGTGTTAGTCTGCCCAGCTGTAGCCCAAGACTTCCTGAAGGCACTGCTGTGTTCTTCAGAATCTCCCGGCATTTGGCACAGGCTGTGTGCTCGATAAAAGTTAGCTGAATGTGGATTGGGCATAGGGCCCAGCCTTCCCAAGGTGCCTACCTGTACCTTCACTGGGGGCTCTGCTCACCGCTGGGACTGGTCAGGAGAGAACTGGGCACAAACTGGGGAGCTTTCTCCCTTGCTCTGCTGATCCTCAAGGGGCTCCCTGGACTGACCTCGCCCCCGGCCCTAGCTCATATATGGAGAAAGGACAAGGGGAAGATGGCGACAGAGCTCTCACAAATAGCAAGGCAGTTACTCTGAGGCCTGGGGACCAGTACTGATTGGCATTCTCCTCTTCCTTCTCTGAAAACCAAGGAATTGTTTGGTGAAAAATGAAGGCGGTGACTATTTCCCAAGAGAACATGCAGAAGAGCTTATGCACCCATGTCTGAGGCCTGGCTGGGATGCGGAGGCAGGCAGCAAGAACTGAAGCTCAAGGATGAAGGAGCCATGAGGTTCAGCTGCAAGACACAGGAGAGAAGGAGCACCCCAACTGTTCCCTCACAGTTGGCATGCAGGTGCCCAGAAATCCACAGAAGAGGTCTGGAGTCACAGGGGAATCCAGGATGAAGGGCGGGTGACAGAAAGGTAAAGCTGGCCAGCCCCTCAGGTTTGGGGTCAACATTTCCTGAAGTGGCCCAGAGCTGGCAGGTCGAACCCTGGCCTCGGCGCTGCTCTGACCATGTGCCTCCCTGTGCTGCTGCTTCAAGATCACCCACCTCCAAGCGGGGAGTCATGTGTGTGCTGTCTGCTCTGCATGGAGATGGAATCCCCAAGGGGGACAGGGGTTCCAAGTACTTTAATGAATGCAAACTGTTAGCGTCAATATTTGCAGCATCTTTTTAAACTGCCTGCCAAAGAGTGCCTTCTTAAACCTTGGCTCTACCTTCGAGGAGCTTATAAATCAAGATGCCAGAATGGAGAATTAACATGCTGAGAAGAGTAACACACTGAAGTCTCCGGGATAGTGCTGCTTGTGAGGCAACTGCTAGAGAAGCAGGTAGGAGTGGCAAATCTGACCCCCACTTTTTGCTGACCCACAAATTGGACAGAATTTTCAGAGCTGGAAGGGTCTGTCCCTTCCAGGAGATTCTAGGAGGCTGCTGGAATGGTAGAAAGAACCAGAACTCTGAAGTTTGGGGAGGGCTGAGAATCCTTGGGAAAGACACCAGGGAAGGTCCGGTCTCTCCTGCACTTCAGGCCCTGCTGTGATTGATTATTCACTGGGATATGCCCTGGCAGGTCCTCCAGCTGCAACTGGTGTGGCTCCCTAACCTAGGCGAGGTGCCATCCCACCCACCCCTTCACAGGGGAGCAGTGCCAGGAGGCGGGGTTGCCCCTGGGCTGAGGGAAAGGAGGACAAGGTCCAGCCTTGGGCCTCAGCCCCACCTCCCCTGTCGCCAAGCACACCAGGACTCCACAGAGGACCAGAGGCTCAGAGAGCCTGTGATGTTGATGGAGGATGGGCAAAAGAACCGCAGGGCCACTCAGGAAAGAGAATGGGAACTTGCGGTCCACAGAGGGGACCAACAAGAGCTGGCATGATGAAGGCTGTGGCCAAACTACCCTCTCGCCTGGAAGAGCAGGGCTGCCAGGGCCTTTGGAGCCTCTGTTTATCTGGTGCTGAGACTAGGCTGGGCTGAGAAGGCCTCCCACCCTCCCTCCCTGAAGAAAACAATAGGCCTGTTTTCCTGAGCTCTTCCTGTGACCCAGCAGGCCCTCAGGAAAAGGAAGAGGGGGGCACAGGCAGGGCTGGCACCAAGGCACAGCCTGGAGGAGGGGGCCTTCAGTCTCCTAGCAGCTCACCAAGGCCTTGAAGCCACCCCTACATGCCAACCATCCAAGTGCTAAACCACTGACTGCCGTGCAAATGCAGCTTCAAATCCTGTCCCTCGTACCACAACCAACCAGATCACCTAAGCCCCTGCTATCGGAGCCCCTACCGGGAAGGGGCCAGGTGGTGGGGTGGGGGTCAGACAGGTTTCCCTGGCAGCTTGAGGCCCACAGGGATGCAAGCACAGTTGGTGCTGGCAGGGGCTTGGGGGCGGGGGCGGCTGACCTGGTAGAGAGATGTCCTTCAGTTAGCTGTAAGCAACTAAAGGAAGTGTGTGCGTGTTCGCCTATGAGAAGAGATACAGGAGGGCATGTGTTTGGGGAAAGGATGGGTGTAAGAGGAGGCGAATGGGAGTGGGTATGTGGGCTGCAGTGGGGGTCCGGGGGGTGGCAGGAGGTTTCCTCAGAAAGCTTCGTCCCCAAGCACAGAAAGCAGACGTAGCCCCAAGGACCCAGCAGGTCCAGATGCCTGCCTGTGTCAACAGGAGGAGGCCCTCCGAGGCCTGAGTCAGTCTCATCCCGCCCCCCACCTGCCAATGACCCAGGAAGTATGTTGTGTTACCCCCCATTCCTACACCAAGGGCTCAGTGTGGAAAGTGGGCCCAAGGCCAAAGCATGAGACAGACAGACACTCCCGTGGGAGAAAGGAAGTCGGCCGGAGTAGGCAGGGCGGGGGAGGGGGCGGACCATCAAGGCACCTCCTCACAGAGCCAACAAACCGGAGAGAAGAGAGCTCGAAGGGAAGGTTAAAATCCTCAACTCCCCGTCATCCACAACATCCAGTAATGAACCAGACGGCCTTCAGAAGACTCCCTTCCTAGTCTCCATTCCCCTCTGAAGCTGACGCTCCTCTCTGCCGTGGATAAGCCTACCCCACACTGCGGAACTCAAGTGCATCCTTTTACTCTGGTTCCACACCGTGAAGTACTCACCCTCTGCTTGTCGGCGGCTTTGAAGCATTTTTTTGGAAAAGGAGAACAGGAGCAGGGCGGGGGGCGGGTACCGAGTGTGCCCTGGAGCGGAGGGGCAGGAGAGAAACCAGGAAGGATGTTTATGTGCTGGCAGAGGGTAGTTTTTAAGTCACTCTTTCTGGGTCTCTACGGCAGAAGGACACACACGATCATGAACACACACACACAGATACACGAAGAGGCAGAAGCAAGTCCAGACCCAACACACACACATGAACACAAATACCATTCTGATCAGAAACCAGTCAGAGCGGACAGGGGCCCTGCCTGCGCCAGGCTGGGAGCCGTGCCCTCCATGCCTCAGCGCCCAGGTTCCCCACAGACCTGGCTGCCCGGACACCCTGGGCTGGGGGCTTTATCCACATCAGACGGTTTTCCTGGATGGAGAGCCCCACAGGAGGCGGGTAGCTGACCCGTGCAGGGGGCCAAAGGAGAGACAGGCAGTGCGGGAGGGAGGGGAGGAGGAGAGGGGACCAGAATCCGAGCAGCAGCCTGGTGCTGGTTCTAAAATGGCCGCAGGCGAGGCCGGGGACAGATGGTCTCTTTCTGATGCTGAGCTAGAGAAGTGGGGGAAAGGGAAAAGGAAAAAATAAATACTGTCACAGTCAGAAATTCAAAAATAAACCAAAAAACCTACAAGATAAACAGCTTGCTTCTGAGGTTCCGCCTGGCTGCAGCAGCTAAAGGAAAACAGAGAACTATAGGCCTGGGGTGACAACTCCCAGGCTCAGAAGGGAGATCATTCTAGCCATCCCCCTGCTCAGGTCTTGCAAAGCCTTCCAGGCAGCTGAGGGTGGTGTCTCCCCTTTACTTCTCTAATACTCACTTCCCAAATCTCAAGTTTTTAAAGCCTTTGTGAATAAAATGTTACAAGCTGTCAGAGTCTGGTCTTGTCTCTGCCATAATGAACATAGAGACTGTCTCTGTCTGTGGCCCACAACATCAACTTCATCACCTCCCAGCTGCTGCCTCTGCTGCCATCATCCAACCACCCAGCTCTTCACAATTTACAAGGTGTTTCCACAGTCATTATCTCATTTGTGCCTCTGACCTGGAGGGAAGCCAGGCGGGAATTATTACCCCACTTCACAGATGAGGAAACCAAGGCTCCAAGACGTTGTGTTCTCAAAGTGGAGCCTGGTTCATCTTCCGATAGCGAATCCAAGGAGGCCTCCCATGGCACACGTGCCCCAGAGCTCTGTCCACTGGATTCCACTGTCCTTCTGTGGGCCAAAGAGGCTCTTCCTTAGGCTCAGATCTGACTGCCTTACAGTTGATAATACAAAGGATGGTTTACCTGGAACCCCACCCATTTCTATCCTGTGGCGGAGGCAGGTGGGGGAGAAGGACAAGGCAAGGAGTTCTTGGTTCTTTTAATACGCCACGCCCCTTTTCACCTCTGGGTCTCAGCACATGCTGTCCACTCTCTCAACTCTATCTCTCCCCTCCCTTTGACCTGGATGCCCTGTGCACATCCTTCCAGACTGCAACACAGATCCCATCTCCTCCAGGAAGTTTCCCTGACTGCTCCCACGGCACTCTGCACGGCCCCTTTCATGGCACCAATTTCATTTTTGTGACTGATCCTTTAATTGTCCTCTGCAAGACAAAATCTTAAGAAGTCAAAGTGTCAGTCACTCAGCTGTGTCTGACTCTTTGCGACCCCATGGTCGCCAGGCTCCTCTGTCCATGGGATTCTTCAGGCAGGAATACTGCTGTGCATTGCCATTTCCTTCTTCAGGGGTCAAACCCAGGTCTCCTGCATTGCAGAAGATTCTTTACTGACTGAACCACCAGAGAAACCCAAGGCCACGTTCAATACCCTTCTGTTGAATGGATATAAAAACAGAAGAAAGCAGGTGCTATCTAGATAAAACATCCCCTTTCCCTAGTGCTATGGTTTCTAACACTAGCATTGGGTTTAATCTCCATTTTTTTCCAAAATAATCCACAAATAGTCACTTAAAAGCAACGAACGAGGGCAGCTACTGAAAGTGAATCCTCTTTTGTTATGTGAATCAGTGCCCCATAATTTATATGTTGGGTAAACATATATTACTAGAAAGCGGACTTCCTATAGCAGGAACTCCTATATCACTGGCTAAAATCAAAGGGAAACATTAACAAGGACCCAACGGCTGTAAGAAGCAACAGGGAAAGAATAGAGAACGGGGACGGTTTCTGAGGGAGAAGAGAGCCAAGCTTTCTGGAAAGGAGAAAGAAGCGGGCAGAGGCTGGGTTAGGTGAAGGACAGAGGAAGGTCACATCTTAGACAACTTAAAGGAAGGTTCCAAAGTAGGAGCAGATGGCTCGGAGACATGTTTCCTTAGCTGAAGCAGCAAGGCAACCAAGAGGCTAGTAAGATGCAATGACAGGGAATGGTTTAGACTTCACTGAGAATCAGAAAGTCTGGGTACTGGTTCTGATTCATATCATGAAAGCAAATCAGCAAATCACTTAAGGTTGCAGAGCCTCTTTTCCTTACCAACCCAATCCCATCTCACAAGGGTTCATGGATGTACAAACATTTTGATATCCACAAAGTGCTACAAATTTGCAGAGTCATTATGAAGAGACTTGCCTCCCATAGAGACAAGGAAAAACTCTGTCAGAAGGTGATTTTCCTGGGATTTAGAGTGAAGAGTGGCAGCTTGGGAGAAAAGAGACAGAACAAACATGTAGAACTGTGAGGAGGGCAGGCAAGAGAGAAGGGAGGAAAAAAAAGACTACGGCCTTGGAGGCAGGGCTGAAAGGCGCAGGGGGTGGTGGAGGCAGGGGCAGGGGTTGTGAGGGAGGTGGTCCCTGGCAAGCACACAACAGGAGAGAAAGGGCAGAGCTTGGAAGCAAGGAGGCAGGACGGGGGCAGACATCAAGCCCATTCAGGCTGGCAGACACCAAGCTCACGCAGGACGACAACAATAATCAGGGGCTGGATAATAATAAGGCTTCTAGCTGCTCGTTTTCCATTCTAGCACAAACAAACCATTAGACTTCATTGCCAACCGCCTCCTGTGGGAGTCAGGTGTCCACGAACACCAGGCAAGAGGCTGGGGAGGGTTCGTGACCAAGAAAGCCTAGGTCTTATCTGACCTCTGTGTGGCTTCTACTTCCAGATTGGAGACCCGGCCAGATATCATCAGAGAGGACACAGGGGGTAAGGCTATGACAAACAGGGGACTATGAGAAGACACCCTGGAAGGAAGGGTAGAGGGCGCCAAGCTGAGTCAGTTGAGAGAAGAGCGGGTGGAGGGTGGGGCCCACAGGGAGGGGAAAGAATGACTGTCTGAATCAGACTTAGAAAGGGTTACTCTCTGAAGGGTGGAGATCAGAAATTCTCTGGCTCCACCAAGGACCAACTCAGAATAAATTACAGCCCAAGGGGTACATAGGTGAGACAGAGGGAGGAATTTCCTAGCCAGCAAGATGGAGCAAACAGGCTCATCCAACTATTCACCAGGCCCACCGCTCCTCTTTTTCCTGAGAAAGCTTCCCTGGCTACATTCCTGCCAATTTTAGGGCCCTGTGACCAGGTTGTGCAGTCATTCAACAAACGTCGAGCACCTGGCAGAGACCACAACGTGGCAATGAACGAAGCAGAAACAGACCCTTCCTTTGTGGAGCTTACAGGAAGCAAACATTATAGAGACACAATTACATACCTAGGCAAACTGAACTGCCATAGGCAGTAAGAAAAAGTACAGGGCCTTCTTGGTGGCCCAGCAGTTAAGAATCCACCTTGCAATGCAGGGGACACTGGTTCGTTTCCTGGTAGGGGAAGATCCCACATGCTGTGGAGCACCTAAACCAAGGCACCACAATTACTTAGCCTGTGCTCTCGAACCCTCAAACCACAGTGACTGAAGCCTGGGAGCCCTAGAGCCCGTGCTCCCTAACTAGAGAAGCCACCACAATGAGAAGCCCGCACGCCACAACCAGAGCAGTCCCTGCTCACCACAACTAGACAGAGGTGCACTTGCAGCAACGAAGACCCAGCGCAGTCAAAAATAACACAGATTAATAAACGCGTACATTTTTTAAAGTACACAGAATACTTTTGGAAAGATTAAAGGGAGGTTATGATAGGGGGTGGGGCAGTAAAGGGCTGATGGGGAAGTGATATTTAGTCTGAGACCAAAAGACAAGTCAGAGTTATCTCAGTGAAGGTCAGAGGTGGGGAAGGCCCAAGGCCCTGAAGGAGAAAGAGCCTCAAGTCTCCAGGCAAGGCCATCAAGGATCCTGTCTCTCACATCTGTTTATCCCCATCAGAATGTCCCCGAGGGAGAGGTGCCGGCCTACCCTCACCCCCAGCTGAGCCCGAAGCTTCCACACACCAGGGCATGTGGGGCTGGAATTCCTGACTCAGGGGGCAGGACAAACAGGAGTTTCAAGTTTAGACATTAGATTTTGAAGTTGCTCTCTTTTCCACTGGAAGAGGGTAGAATGCTCTACGATAGAGAAGGGAAAGCCAGACCCACATCTGGGGGATGATTGAGGTACTCATCGACAGCCATTAAGATTGAACTCAAGACACTGGGTGGTTTTCTCTTTCCCCAAACAAAATGTGAAGGAGAAGAGGAATGTTAACATGTCCCCAGGGGACAGCCTTTCTGGGGACTTTCATAGGAGAAATCATGCAGCTACCACCTATCTAACGAGCAGTTACCAGGCCAAGTACTTATACACTTCTGTTTAACCCTCAAAACAGCCCTGTTAGGTGGGTCTTTGACAAATGGCAAAAATGGGGCATGGGGGTAATTATGACCTTGCCAGAGGTCACATAGTAAGTGACAGAACTGGAGTTTGGATTCAAATCCCTCTCCAGCACCTGTGAGGACCCCGATATCCAAGTCCCTCCCTATCTTCAAAGAGCAAGTAAAGATGTCTGACCTGTCTTCCCAGGTCAGTCCTCACCAGGTCTGCCTGCTCTTCCCTCAGCTCTAACAGACTCAGGGGAGCCTAAGGAAGAGAAGGGAACAACAGAGGACAGGATGGTTGGATGGCATCACCGACTCAACGGACACAAATTTGAGCAAACTCGAGAAGATGGACAAGGACAGGGAAGCATGGTATGTTGCAGTCCATGGGGTTGCCAAGAGTTGGACACTACTGAGCAACCGAACAACAAGGAGCGCACCCACACTGATGTTCTTACTTCAAACGGTCCTTCAGACTTTTCTGAACCTTCCCTTTCTTTGGTATCCTTCCTGGATGCCCCTACCCCATGTCCCAACTCAATGCTCAAAGAGTTTTAGCAATGATGAGAGGAAAGAAGGGAGGAGGGGCCTGTTAGGTTTGGGGGGCCTTAAGGATTATCTGGTCCAGTGGTTCTCAAAGGGAATCTGCTCACCTAGGAAAACACACATACCAAGGCCCTGCCCTGGGAAGAGTGAATCACCTCGGTGGGGAGGGGCAGGGTAGGTTAAAGAAGCTGCCCAGGTGACTCTGAGCGTGCCTCTGATTAAGAGCCCCCCTTCCTAAGTGGGGAAACCCAAGTCCCAGGGAGACAACGCTCACCCTGTAAGTGAGAGGAACTGAAACAGGAGCCACGTCTCCGGGCTCCCTGATTCCACGCTGGCTCCATATATCACGTTGCCTCAACTCTGACAGCCCTGTGTCAGCAGGCCTCCACCGGGGAGCTCTGCAGACGTCACTCCTGCCCCACCTGGGCAGGTTTCAAGGATGGGGCGGGGGATGTGGGCAGCGGTGGGGACATTAATCACTGACTTTCGACACACACCTCATCTGCACAGAATGCACCTTGAACTCCAGGCTGACCAAACACATGGGAGCCCTCCGTTTCTGCTGGGGCCTGGGCACTGCAGCAGGAGTCTCTGAGTTCAGGTCTAACCAGCTCTGGGACCCTGGCCCGCTGCTGGCACCTTTAAAAATGTCAGATGGTCCATGGAGGCTCTGCTTTAAACATGGACACTTAAGCCACTCCGTGCTTTTATCGGTGGTAGTGATAACAACCAAATCCAGGCAGGCACAATGCCAGACGGCAGGATAATACCTAGGGAAGGCTGTGTTCCCATGAGCGAGGAGTGGAGTGCTCCTCCATTCACACCATGAGCAGCAGGGGCGAGTGAACCAGGCTGAGCCCAAAAAAAAACCATCAATCCATTCATAGTTGACTCATTCTAAGAAAGAAACAGGCTTTAGATTGGAGTGAGAGGGGCTGTGGTGAGGAGGGCCACGGGGCAGACCCTGGAAGGTGATGGTGAACACATGGAACCTCCTGTAAGGTTGTTCGTAGGCAACAGAAAAGACCGTGAGTCCTCAGGCCTTGGGACCTGACACCAGGGTGGGTGATCCAGGGAAACAGCCCCAAACAGGGGACCCTAAGCTGCCCCTCGAACCCTCCAACTAGAGGCCCTATGGCCAGGATCTTGACCTGTAAGACAGGCCTCTCTGCCACACAGGGCTCCCCTGCCCTCCTCTCTTCCTGGGTGACTTAATTGCCAAGCCTGCCTCTCCTTCCTTTAGACTTCCTTCCCCACGAAGGTCAATGAAAAACTGTAAATGGTGTGACCAAAGGGAGGAGGTAGGCAGGCCATGGAATTGGTCAAATGTATTCTAAGAAATCCAACTCAATTCTAGGTCATGCTTTGGGTCTGTCCAGGGGTGTGGACACCACAGAGGAATACAGCCTGACCAGGCTCCAAACTCTGCAGGCCTGGAGACCCAGGAAGGTGACATCAAAGGGGCCTCAAAGGCTGCCCTCAATTCCCCCATGACAGCTTTAACAGCTGACCACTCCTTCCTCCCCGTGAGAATCTAGGCCTTTGCTGTGGCCTATCATTCCACAGGAAAGAAGCTCCTGAGCTCAGACTGCCTGATATTAAACAACTACCTCCTTCTACTTGATGTCACCTTTCTGCTCCTAATGATACATGAATACATTAGAGTTACACCACTGGCCACCCCTTGGGAAAGTGGAAACACAGAAAAGACAGAGACCCTCCTCTGGGTACAATGTACTCATCTAAGGATGGTTTTCTTCTGCTTCCAGGGAGAAGCCCTCTCTGTTAACACAGGAACCCCTCACACACAGAGATAGGCTGTATCATTTTATTAGCTTCGTCTACCCTGCATGGTCTTCTTCCCACCTTCCTCTATCGCTACCCACTACACCCCCAGGATGAGAAGTAAGGGCTGAGAGTAAACAAGATGAAGCATGTAAGTACAACAGAACCAGAAAGCAAAGCCCAGCTGGGAGGTGGCAAAAGGAGCTGAATACAGAAAAGAAACCCTCAACTTCTCTTTCCGTTGCCTGAATCTTTTGTGATTCCATGTGGCCATTTCACTGAAAACCCCCTTCGGAGGCCTACTGCCTTGCACTGGAGCCAGAAGGAAGGGGAGTGTCTCGGGTTGGCTGATGACACACGGACTTCTGAAACAGGTCACCTCACCTGACTCGACAAATAGTATCTGCCATGTCAGCCCTCTGCTTAGCCCTGCACACACACAAAAGGAAGAGACACAGACGGGTGGTTGCCAGAGGCTGGGGGCGGGGAGTTGGGTGTTACATGGGGACAGGGTTTCAGTTGGGGAAGATGAAAACGTTCTGGAGGGGGACGGCAGTGATGCTTGCACAACAGCGAGAATGTACTTGATGTCACCAAAGTGTGCACTTAAAAATGGCTAAGATGGTCAATTTTATGTTGTGAATATTTATTAATAACTACAATTTAAAAAAATTTTAAGGCAGGAGGGATGAGCCAGTCTTTCTCTCCTCCCTCTGAAGAACAGGGCTTCTTCTGAATCATCAATGCTCTTTCCTCCAGAATAAATCTGAATTCTTGCACACTCCATTCGCTCCCGTCATCAGAGAAGGCTGCCTGGCAGCCTGACATCCAGAAATCTCCACCAGTCCTGGGCACAGGCCCCTGGATCTTTGTATCCTCAGCATGCGCCCATCAACACCAACCCACCAGCAGTTCCAATGGCTCAGGCTAAGGTCATTTACTATTTTTTTTTTTTTTCCCTGGTGGTCCAGTGGTTACCCATCTGCCTGCCAGTGCAGGGGACACACATTCGATGCCTGGTTGGGGAACTAAGATCCCACATGTGCGGAGCAGCTAAGTCCCTGTGCCACAACTACAGTCCATGTGAGAAACGGAAGATCCCACATGACGCAACAGAGATCCTGAGCGCCACAACTCAGACCCGCTGCAGCCAAGCAATTAAATGTTTAAAAAAAAATCTAAGTCATTTACTAAATAAGTAAGTAGTCATCCTCTCTTCTCAAAAAATGCTCCCATGTGATTAAAACCTGTTCACTGCCAAGACACAGATATAAACGGTGACCTCTTAGAGGCGGTGACCACTGCTCTTACAGGCTGCCTCCAAACCATGAAACAGGCCATGTTTCAAAGTTTCCTAATACAATTCTTCACCGCAGACATTTTATGGACAGTGTTATATCGTCCCGAGTGAGCCCACAAGGCCTGTTTCCCACAGGCCACACATCCATGATTAAAGCAAGTGGAAAACAATATTGCTTGAGGCACACAGTCCAGAATGTCAGTGGCGGGCGCCCTCCCTCAACACGCCCCAGAGACGCCTGCCACCTGGGCGCAGGCCTCCACCAGCACAGGGGCACATGGGCTCAGGTTCTGGGTTGAGTCAGACCTGAGCCCAACTCTGCGACCTGCTGCTTAGTGGCTGTCCTCAGGCACATTATTTAATTTCCAAGTTCTGTAAGCCTTGGTCTCTTCATCTTGAAACATGAGGAAAATATCCCACTTCAAAGGGTTACTGTGAGGAATAATGAGATTATACAAGGAGGGAACTGCATAGCAACTATTCATTATTTTCCCTATTCTACTCCAGAACCCCTTCTGAAATGAATTCACATTAAAATATAAATGACTTGTATCAGAGCAGTTTTCGTTCCAAACTGAAGAAAGAAAAAGAGGGCTTCCTAGAGGTCTGAAGGGACACAGGGACTGGCCAACTTCTGAACGACATGTTGTCTGTCCTCCCAACCCTGCTCTCTGGGATTGAAGGTAGTTTCCATGGTGAAGGACATTGTGAAGGTGAGAGGGACTTTCCCCAACTTCTCCAAACCTTAAGCTAGACTAGACCAAGAGCCCATCAGTCTTGCCCCCTCGAGTCAGATACGGATAGCAAGAAGCGATGACGGCCCTGCGGCATTCATGCATCCCCACCAGCCACTCTGCTCACGGCCCCTCACTCACCCCCCGAGCTCTGTCCCTCTCCAAAGGAGACACTAGCCCAGTGGTGTTCCCTCTAGTCACTCCCCCACAGACTGAGCAACAACACTCCCTCAGCACACCTTTGGCTTCATGGGGCCAACCTTAGGATGCAAAGACTGGAGAGAAAAGACCCCTGCACCAGCCTCCTCTCGCACAATGGGACCTCACACCTACTTCCTCCTCTTGCCTCCCTGCTGCTCAGATTTTAGGGCACCCCATGTCCAACTGTTCTGTTTCAATAGAAGTAGAGCCGAGTTACAAAACTGTGTGAATTTCTGGCTTATAGCAGCAGAGTGATTCAATTATATATATATACTTAGATTATTTTCCATTACAGGTTATTACAAGACAAAGTCTGTCTGAATCTTTCTTGAAGACTCTTTCCTAAGCTGCTCAGAACTAAAGACCAAGTATGACATGCTTTTTCAGCCACTCTCTTACAAATGTGCCTTGAAAGAGAGAGTGGGTGGGCGGTGAAGAAAGAACATGAAATCGTCTTCCTTGCAGTCTGGCTTTGGAGCTGGCCCATTTTACCTCCAGAGGTGTGCTGGCAGACAGATCCAAGCTGTGAGAAGAGCTTCGTGCCATGCGCACGAGTAATTTACAGCCTATATTCCTCTCTCCACCCGGAAAGAAGGAAAGGAGGGAGCTTAGGATCGACTTCTGACTTCATGGGAGAAACTTGTCCAGTCCTTCCCTGACCTTTCCCACATCCATAACAGGTTCACAAGAGGCCCTATCAGCAAGGTGGGTGGGAAAATAATTCTTCAGTGTGCTCTCTGGTCATCGCCGGGTGGTTCACAGCCCTGATCCCCACATATTAATGTTTAAGGTTGTTAGTGCTTCTGAGACAAATTGATAATGAAACCTCCCTCCTCGACATTTCCAAACACCCCCAGGAGAGCAGTACATCCCTGGGTTGGGAAACACTTAGTCAGGAACTATGCTACTTTGTGTCACATGGCGCCCAGCACATACGAGGCACTCCGGTGGGAAAGTGACAAGAATGCTTGGCTCCTGATCGCTTATCAAGGGAATAAGTACTGAACCCTGCTGTGTATTCTGTATGCACTGTGAGGCTCAACAGGAAGTGTGGATTATGGTTCCTATAGTTAAGGAAGTGAAAGGGAAAACAAGACGATGAAATATGATTTAGTAGGGGTGATACATATTCAAACGCTAAATTACAAGGTCCGTGAGAAGGTGACCAGTGGGCTGGCATGGTCAGGGGAGGTTTTGTGGGGAAAGTGGACACCGAGGTGACTGGAAGGAGGTGGAAACTTCCTCACCTGGCCCTACTGATCCTCAGTGTGTCCCTGCAGAGATCACTGCTGAAAGAAAATTTATCTGAGCCTGTGGTCTAGGAGCAACTCGGCAAGTCCGGCCCTTCAGATCCTATCCTGGATGGTTTTGGTGGAAGAGAGTGGGAGAAGATTTCCCTTTTCCCTCAGAAGACCCGCTGCCATGGGCCTGCTTTCAAGAGGCCCTTCTCCTCCGAAAGGTGGAGCAGATTCACCACCACAGGCACAGACTTAATCACAGGCTCTGAGGGGGCAGTTCCTGGCTGTGACTACAGAAGCTTCACCTGTCACCCTTGGCTGCAAAGACTCTCCCACTGTGAGGACACAGACTTCCCTCCTCGGTCCAAGGTCTTCTCGGCTGCTCCCTTACCAGCCTGCAGCATTCCTCTTGCTGCAGGCAGAGTCTCCCTGTCTTCCACCCATCCCTTTCTCCACACCACGGGCTGGGCCACCACACACTTCTGGCAGCCCGCCCCACCCTCCTGACATTTCAGCTGCTCCTGGAGTCTGGCTCCTCCAAGAAACCCAAGACTGTGGTTCTCTGTGCAAAATTGGTAACGCTTCCCAATACACCCCACTCATCCTTGACTTGTTCAGTGTAAATTGAGAGACACCTGTTTATACATACAGTATCCACCTAGCGTTAGGCAGAATCCCACTGACCATGGAAGCTAACTCCAAGGCTGGGCCTGCTTGTGCTTATTCCTGTGAGATTTACCTACCTTCCAACCCTACCCACTACTCGGGGCCAATGACATCAAGTCACCACACACACACACACACACACACACACACACACACACAGGTGTAAGGAGATGAAAATGTTAATTAGCTTGACTGCAGTTATCATTTCACTATGCCTATGTCTACCAAAACATGTTGTGTACCTTACATACATAAATATGATACAAAACAGCAGTCCCCAACCTTTCTGGAACAAGGGACTGGTTTTGTGGCAGACAATTTTCCCAAGGACTGGTAAGTGGGGGATGGTTTCAAGATGATTCAAGTGCATTACATTTGTGGTGTGCTTTATTTCTACTATTATTACATCAGGTCCATATCAGATCATCAGGCAGTAGATCCCGGAGGTTGGGCACCCCTGATACACCTGGGGTGTATCATCTAGTGGTATACCTGCTCCCTCATACACCCACTTAAGACAACAAGCACACGCAGTCACCCTCTGCAGAGCGACATGTGAATTCGCACACACCCAGTACTGAGACCTTCCCCCAACTAAATAAAAATAAGAGTCATATGCTCCTTCCACATACATACCCTTACGCTTTGAAAGAGACAAACTTTTTTCCTCTCTCACAGGAAGATTCGGAAAAATCCTTTTGGAAATGAAGCCTGGAGTTTTCACCTCATCCTCAAACGCTTGTCCCTTGGTTAACTGTTGACCTAAAGCCTCACCCTAAGAATGGCCCCATTCCAGGGTCTCCCAGTTCGGTCATCACCACACTCCACCTGCTGGCTCACCTCTAGCTACGCTTTCTGTGGCACTGTCAGCTTGGTTTTCTGACAGGTGATTTGTCTCTCAACCAACCAACCAAATATTTCTGTCTTGTAAAAAGTAAAAACAATGCCTATTATGTACTCTCATGGCTTGCTAAAGTTTTCTGCTACAGTCCTTATCATGGCTTGCAATTTTCTGTACATGTGATTATATATAGAGAGATATACATATGACTGTTTTATGAATGTCTCTCCCCACTACTAGAACGTAGGAAAACCACGTCTATCTCGTGTGTCATTGTATCTTCGTGCCTAGTTCTAGTTCTTTTCTCAAGGAGAACAGGAAATCCTACCTTTAGCAAGTACATCCTTGGCTGTCTGGTCACTGGGCAAAATCTCCAGGGGCTTCCCGGTCACCATATTCCATCCCTTTATTCTCTCCTCCCTCTACCATCTCCTACCCATATTAAGAACTAAAAGCCTCAAGCATCTTTTCAACTACCCTCTTGGGGAGTGTCCTGTAGATGGAAGAATCCCAGACTGAAGTCAAGGACTGGCTGGCTAGGAGGAAAAGGCCAGGGAGAACAAGAGAGAGAAAAGAATGAACGAGGGCTTCTCCCAAGTCATATTTTTGTATCTTCCTATATTCTGTGGGCATTTGAGAAATGCTTTGAGACTTGACTTATTAACTTGATTGCTTTCTGTTCTATTTCTTCAACCTACTGAAGAAAAAATGGAGGGAGTCGTGGGTATAAACTGAGTGCAGGAGGAGGGGGAAAGACTGGATATCAGAGTTCAAGATGACTGACCACTACAGACAGAACACAGAAAATGAGTATGAGTCACAGCAATCAGAGTTAACAAAAACTTCCTGACCCTGAGGGTTCTAAGATAGAGGAAGGCACAAACAGTTTAAAAATTGCAAGGGGTAGGGGATATATGTGAGGGGGTTGGGAGGAGCCTCAGCCTGCAAAGGCATTGCTTAGGTGGAAGCTCCCAGAGCTCTGATTAAATGGCTTAGAATGGTATCATCACATTATTACATCCTTCCTGTAGTATCTAGAACCTGATTCTCAATATAGTAGACCAACCATGCTTGGTGAGTGACTGATGCAAAAAGGATGTTACAGGTAACTCTCTCTGGTACAACTTTGGAGACAGAAAGATCAGTTGGGCAGACTCTCAAACAGCTTCTGGAGATGCTCTGCAGTCCCAGAGCTGTTTTATGTTCCTGGGTTGGGAGGTCACCACACTCCTTATTTGTTAACCAAGGCCAAAGTACAAGTTCGTAAAGGGCGGCTGCACACTTCCTGCTATCTTGTCCCCAGGATGACAGGCAAGGACACTCCAACCTACCCAAGCTGTTGTCTCGTTTTAGGCACATAGTTCAGAGTGGAAAGGAATGGAGGCCAGATCTGAAATTAGAACTTTATTGTGAACTGAGCTCCTGGGAGAAGCTGGTGGTGGTAGGCAGGCCAGCTCTCTTGCTGACCCTCTTACTGTTCTCTTAACTGTGAAAACCTCACTTCTCCAAAGACCCTCCCCTCTGTGGATCACAAAGGGCAAGGGCTCTGTCCTACCCGCAGCACAAAGGGTGGCGATGTCTCCTTCCTAGCTTGGGAGATGGGTGAACATCTCGTTCTAGCAAAGTTCTCTGCTACCTTCCTTCCAGCCTCTGGCCAAAGCAGCTTTTCACTTCACTCCAAGTGCCACTAGTTGCCCCAAGAGCCCCACCCTCACCTGCAGTTCTCTAGGAAAAGAGTCCCCACTCAAAGCCCCTGCTCCTGCAGCAGGAGATCAGCCAGTCCAGCCCTGGCCTGAGGCATCTGTCATCAATATTTGGACAGCCAGCACATCAGAGTGCAGCGCTTGCTCAGCGGCCTAGAAACACATGCCCAGAACTGCCAGCCCTGCAAGCGGTGCTGGCTCCACAGCCTCGCGGAGAGAAAAGGAACGGGAAGAGGCTCCTCCAGAGAAGAGACACAACAACACAAGACTGTTAGAGTAAGAACATCTCCGTCAGCACGACTGCCCGGCAACAAGTCCCTCCTGCCTGTGGGCCATGGTGTTATTTCAATACACACTGGGCACAGGCCCACGGTTCCAAGGACACTGCAGTCTAAAACTTCCAGCTGGCCGGACAGTAAAGAGAAGCTGCTCGGTTTGTGAAGCGGGTCAACCACGAGGAGCAACACAAAAGGAAAGAGGTCAGCCCAGGGTCTGCTCCCTCCTCGTCCCATCCACTTCCACTGATACTCCTGCTCTGGGAGAAGCCAGGAGTTCCCAGTCAGAAGATTCTTCTGGAATATAACCAAACTTGGATACAGAGAGGGTCTGAAATAAGAGGCCCATTTTTTTTTCTCTTGGAAGATCCTAACTTTACTTCGAGTCTCAGATGGAGGCTTCCAGAGCTCTGTTTACCACCAGATGAGGTCTCATTCCAAAAAAACTCAGAAAAGATATATTCTTAATTGTGTGTATACAAAAGGCAAGAGAAAGCCTAACCAGCATGATGTTTATTGAATGCTTTCTCTAAGCAGAGCTTAGAGCTAAGAGCTTTCACTTGTTAGGACACGCATTTATTCAACAATTGAGACCCCACCACGTGCAAAACACTGTCATAGGCCCTGAGGATGCAAAACTGAACAAAACAGTCAAAATCCTAGCTTTCACTGAACTTAGATTTTAGTCAGGGTTGATAAGCACATGCCAGCTGGTTATAAAGACTACAAAATAAAAGAAAGCAGACTGAGGGATGCTATATAAAAATTTATATAAAAATGAAGCAGGGGCGGGAGTGCTATTTTAGATACACTTGTGCCGAAAGCCTTCTCTGATTGTCATCTGATAACAATTAACAGTAAGGGCAATCATATGGTCATGATGTGCCAGGAACTGGACTAAGTACTTAATATGCAGTATTTCACCCAGTCCTCAGTAACTCAGAGTTCAGTACCAGCACCACTATACAGATGAGCAAACGGAGAATTAGAAGGTGAGGCTCTTGGCAGAATCTGCAGCCAACCAGGGAAGAAGGGCCATGGTTACTCATAAGTGAGAAAGCGGGGACTTGAACTCAGAAACACAACCCCACACTACTGGGCCAGAAGACAGACGGAGCCTTAAAGAGGTCAAGCATGCCTGTGGTCACAAAGTGGCAGGTCTACTCGCCTCCCCACCCATGGCTAAGAGATAGTGCCATTCAATCTTTCCTAATACCAGCCTATTAATCTCATCAGCACCTGAAAGCTAAGCCTTATCTTGAAACAAGAGAAGAAAAACAACTTGGACTCTGTGAGGCTGGCTAATACATGCTGAATATGCTCCTCTCCAATCCCCCTCCCCAGTTTAGAGAAACACTTTTCTGCTAATTCTCCAGGTTGCCATTTCTCGACAGACAGGAACAGAATAAGAGATGACTGAGCCCAGTTGTTACACAGGGGCTCTCTGAGGTGGGGCAGAGGGGACAGGTCTTTCCCTGAGAAAAGTCTAACAGGGCTTCTGCAGTCCTATTTCAAAAGAAGTGCTTCCCGCCCCTCCACCCCCAACCCAAGCCCAGGAGGACTGGGCGGGACATGGGGAAAGAGGGAAAGACCATAAGCACTGGGAGCAGGTCAAGGGCCTCTCTGAAGGGAAGGAGAGGAGAATAGGGCAGGAGATGATTGAGGAAAGAGGCTAACACTGCTTCAAAAGTAGAGAAGTTAAGAAGGGAAATACCACATCCAAGGTCATAGGGTGTCTGCAGAATTGCTGGAAATCCCAGGCCGAGGGTCCAGGCCAAACTAGCAGAAGAGGCTAAAGGAAAGAGAAGCCCAGGCAGAGCCCCACAAGGTTTATGCCAAAGATCATGGTTTGGACCCACCTGTTTTTATTATATTTAAGTCACCTCAGCAACAGGAACCTGCAGCGAGAGTTAATCAACAACCAAGGTGGGAAAGCAAGGTGGGGACTCATCCTGTAGATAGTACACTAAGGGGAGCCTGGATTTCCATCTTAAACCCGAGCTGGCCTGACTTGAGAATCACAGTTTAAACTGATTAAGACTCTCCCTCCCAAAGCCTCTTCCCCTAAATGCACATACAAAGAGAAAGAGAGAGAGAGAGAGAGAGAGAGAGAGAGAGAGAGAGAGAGAAATTCAATCTTCCATCTCCCTCCTCAGCAACTCATCACCTTATCTGAAGCAAGTCAGGTCTCCTAGCCCAACATTGCACCAAACAAATTATGACCTGAATGGCAAGAAAAACTGTGTCACCTAGAGAAACCCAATTAACGACATGACTCTGCTCTCTTCAATTCCCCTCTCCCCTCCAGTCATATCCGGGGCACCTGTGTGGCTGACCGCCTTTTTCCCACTACTGGCCACATTCCCTGGCCAACTCAAAAGCCAGAAGACATTTCAATAGGGGCCTCCGGAGCACCCAACCCAGAGATAGGAAATCCTGCTCTCCCCAAACACCCTGGCCTGTTGAGAGAGCATGAAGGACACAGGACAAAAACAGCCCGTGGGGGACAGGCTGGAATCTTCACCTTGAAATCACTCAGTGGCCCCTTAAGCCAGGGCTCCCTGCTGAAGAAAAACAGGTAAATGCTTCTGAAAGCTCCCAAATGAGGGCGTCCAAGGGCCCCAGGAGGGACAACGAATAGGTATTTCCAAGAAATTCCTGTTGCCGTTGTTCCCCTCTGATCCCTTTTCTAATGAGCCCCTCCCTGGAGACATCTCCATCGCCTCCCCCGCCTTCCAGCAAAGCCAAGAATACCTAAGCTTTTCCAAACCCGAAGGACCACATGCTGCTTGTGTTTGTGTGTGTACAGACCTGTAAACATCCTCTTCCTAGCCCAGGCCAGAGTTTCTGAAGACCAGAAACGCGTCCCCTCCTCCCCGGTGCACTTGACTTTCCTCCCAGCCCCACAGCTCTGCTGCAGAGTTGGTAATGTAATATGCGGGGGACCCTGAGACCGGAAATGCCTGGTGCTGGACTGCTGCACCTGAAACGCGAACGAAGGCACCGGGGCGGGCGGGAGCCGAGCAGCGGGGTGAGGGCGGCGGTAGGAGGTGTGCGGCCCGAGAGGGGAGACTGAAGTGCCGGCCGGCGAAAAGATGCAATTCAGGGCTGGGCGAGGAGGAGAGGGTGATGAGGGGGAGGCTGGCGAGGCAGTGGCAAAGTCAAAATTCGAGGAGCTGGGAAACAGGAGGCGGGGGAAGAAGACAGAGGAGCAACGGGGGAAAAGAGGCCCCAAAGGGGATCAGAGGCCAGGAAGGGGCACCACGGTAAAGATACTGCAGGTTCGGGGGAACTGGAGGGTGACCCGCAAACACCTGGAAGGAAGGGGTCCGGAAGCAGAGTAAAGGTAGAGAAGGAGAGAGGAATGGGGGCGGGGGCACCCCCAGGGCGGGGACAGAGCTGGCTCCCAGAATCTGCAGCGCGTGGAGAGGAAGGGGAGCGGAGGGCGGGGGGCCGGGGAGAGGGGCGGGGGTCGCCGCGGGGAACCCGGCGCTCGGGGGGCGCGCGAGGCGTGCGGCCGCCCGCTCTCCAGCGGCGGGGACGGGAACCGGGCGAGGCTGGGGGGGCGGCGCGCTCACCCGCAGGGCGGACAGGTCGATGTCGTCCAGGCTGCGGGCGGGGGCTGGGTCGCCCATGGCCTCCACCGGGAACGGGGCCCCGGGGCCGCTCACGCTCCGGCTCGGTTATTCCGCTGCCGCCGTCGCCGCTTCTCCCCCATCGGGGGATCCTGGGGGCGGGCTCCACCGCGCCTCCCCCGTAGAACGGGGAGGGGGAGGGCCGGCGGGAGGACCGACCCACCGACTGACAGGAGCTCTCGCCCCAGAGCCTGCAACCCGAGCCTCCCGCCTCTCCTGCGCAGGCGCAGAGTGGCCGCACACCCGGAGGGTGGAAGAGGGAACGTGACGCGGGCGCGCCGGCTTCCCCCCTCCCCTCGGCGCCGACACCTGCGCGCAGGCGCAGGAGAGGGACCGAAAGGCGCGCGCGAGGACTGAGGGACCGCGCGAGCCTGGCGTGAAAGAAGTGGGCGGCGGCCGAGGCGGCCGCGGAGCGCGCCCACCAGCTGGCGCGCGTGCGCACACGCGTTTCCTTCCCTTCCCCTGTTTTTTGCCCTTTCTCTCCCCCATTTCCCTCTGAGCTCTCCTTTGACGCCTTTCCTTCCTTTTCCCTCCTCTTTCTTGTGCCCAGCTGCCAATCAAACCACCCACCTGTCTATTTGCGGGGGAAGGGGGGTGGGACCCAACCCCCTCTATTACTAGGGGGTTGTTATGGTAACTCCCCACGCGAGGGCTGGGTGGCCTCTAGATAGGATGGGCTGTCCACCCACCTAATTGCCATAGCAACAGTGGAGCCGCTGAGGGAGGGGCCTCTTCGTGAGAACTTGGCTGGAGAAACCATCTGGGGGCTGGGGAGTGGAGGCGGGACTGACTGCCTCGTGACTGCCCCCTTACCCCTTCCCCCGACTGCAGTGGGAAGTGTTGAGAAGATCTCAGATCTTCCTATCAAGATCTGAGGATAGGAAATCCTACTGCAGGCCTTGGTCTCTGCACCTTTTGTTCGGCACAACAGAACTGCTTCCACAATTATTTATTGACTGATCACTGGAGCTGTGCATGGAGGAGGGGTGGCAGGGAGAGGTGGTGGGGGAGCAGTAAGAATCTATGTCGACCCCCTTCAGATCTGGCTTGGGTCACCTTAGGTCTAGGCATGTTGGCATATAACCCCCAGCCTTTAGCCTCACTGGAGGCTGGGTAATGCTATATAAAGAACAAGGAGTCATGTTCTGCCACTAACATGCTGTGTGACCTTGAGCAAGTTGCTTTTGCTTCTCTGGGCCTTTCTTTCTTTGCAAATTTGAAAGAGAAGGCTGCTTGATCTTTGAGATCACTTGTAACAGTGATAGTATTTCTGCAAGACCCCACCTCCAGCCTTAATGTAAACATTACTTTGTTGTTGTTGTCATTGTTTAATCTCTCAGTCGTGTCCAACTCTGTGTGAACCGGTGGACTGTAGCCTGCCAAGCTCTTCTAACAATGGGATTTCCCAAGCAAGAATACTAGAGTGGGTTGCCATTTTCTTCTCCAGGTGATCTTTCTGTCCCAGAGGTCAAACCTGTGTCTCTTGCATTGACAGCAGATTCTTTACTGCTGAGCCACCTGGGAAGCATATAAACATCACTTAGGTTACAGTCCACAGGGTCGCAAAGAGTCAGACACGACTGAGCGACTAGAGAGTTTAGGGCTTCCCTGGTGGCTTAGATGGTGAAGACTCTGCAATGCAGGAGACCTGAGTTTGACCCCTGGAGAAGGGAATGGCTTCAGTGTTCTTGCCTGGAGAATTCCATGTACAGAGGAGCCTGACGGTCTACAAGTCCATGGGGTCACAACAACTGAGCTACTACAATTGAGTGACTAACACTTTCACTTTTTACTGCTGCTGCTGCTGCTAAGCCACTTCAATCGTGTCTGACTCTGTGAGACTCCATAGACGGCAGCCCACCAGGCTGCCCCGTCCCTGGGATTCCAGGCAAGAACACTGGAGTGGGTTGCCATTTCCTTCTCCAATGCATGAAAGTGAAACATGAAAGTGAAGTCGCTCAGTCATGTCCTACCCTCAGCGACCCCATGGACTGCAGCCTTCTGGGCTCCTCCGTCCATTGGATTTTCCAGGCAAGAGTACTGGAGTGGGGTGCCATTGCCTTCTCCAAGAGTTTAAATGAGAAGTCCTTGGAAAGGGACAGACACTCTCCTTTCTGGACCCTTCTTTTCACATTCAGATGCACATCCAGTCTCGCTCCTCCACCCTCCCCCTCTTCTGTTTACCTTGCATATGTCCTTGTCCAAGCCACAGTCATCACTCACCTTCAACACTCTTATTAGCCTCCTACTTGATCTTCTTGCCTGACCTCTTTAAGGTCAATTCTCTGTGCTCATAGTGCTTGGTTTTTCTAAAACTCACTCAAATCTCATGTCACTCTCCTGTTAAGATCCTTCGATGACTCCCCACTGTCTTTTGAGTCTAAAGTGTGGCAATCATGACCCTTCAAGATTCTGCCTGCTTCTCTAGCCCTCTTTTTCAGTACTCCACCATTCAACCTCACACACTCTAGCCATATGGAAATCCTCTCCATGCAGTTTCCAGAACTCAACAGACCCTCCTTCAGCCTTTGCACTTGCCACTTCTTCTCTCTGGAATATTCTGACCATGCCCATTTTCAGTGCCTTTTGCTTTGCCCTTCATGTCTAAATTACTTCCTCCATGAAGCCTTCCTTCACCCCGTGAGACTGAGTTTGGCTCTTCTGTTTTAGCCACCAGGCTTCAACCTATGGTAACTTTTAATACCTTGAATTGTAAAATGTTGAATCTCCTTAAAGGTAAGAATTATGCCAGCCTTGTTCAACACAGGGCCTGGCACCCACTAGAGGTTTAGTAACATGTATGTGAATGAAGCCTCTGTATCTGGGTAGGCACTGGGTAGTAACTCAAACACAAGACCACGGGATAGTAGGAAAAAACACAGAATTTAAAGTTAGTGCTTTGTGCAAGTCATTCATCCCTCTGAGGCTCAATTCTATCACTGTAAAATATGGATAATAACAGGAAGGTTAGAAAAAAATAAATGTGTGAAGCACTTGGTATGTATGAAGCTCTCAGTAAATTTACTAATGCCTAAGAGTAAGACATCAGTAAATTGAACCTCAGAGAGATGAATGACTTTTACAAAGCACTAACTTTAAATTCTGTGTTTTTTCCTGCTACCCCATGGTCTTGTTCTGGTGGCTCAGACAGTAAAGAATCTGCCTGCAGTGCAGGAGACCTGGGTTCAGCCTCTGGGTTGGGAAGATCCCCTGCAGAAGGGAATGGCAACACACTCCAGTATTTTTGCCTAGAGAATCTCTTGGACAGAAGAGCCTGGGAGGCAATAGTCTGTGGGATCACAAAGAGTCAGATATGACTGAACAACTAACACTTTCACTTTACTCTTAGGCTGTGTTTAATAAAGAGACACTTAATCAGTGAATGACCAAATGAAGATCATGGTATGGGGCGGGGGGGAGGGTAGGCTATATGGCCAGCCAAACCTCAAGAGGCAATGGAATCTGGGCCTGGGGAAGACAAGATTGTCTGCAGAAGACTGGAGAAACAAGATTGGCCCCATGCCGATGATTTTTTCCTTAATATTTATTTATTTATTTGGCTGCCTCAGGTCTTTGTTGTGTCATCTTTCTTGGTTGCTTCACAGCATGGGGAATCTTAGTTCCCCACCAGGAATCCAATCCATGTTCCCTGCATTGCAAGGCAGATTGTTAACCACTGGACCACAAGGGAAGTCCCCGTGCTGATAATTATTGAAGCTGGAGTATTGATGCATGGGTACCTAAGGGATCACCATCCCCTATTCTCTAATTTTATGTACATATGAAACTGTCCATAATAATTTAAAAAGAGGTAACGTGGTGGAGAAAGCCCTGAATCAGGCATCAAGAAAAGTTAAAATAGAAATTTCCCCGTGGCCCAGTGGCTAAGATTCCATGCTCCCAATGCTGGAGGCCAGGATTCAATCCTTGGTCAGGGAACTCGATCCCTCCCACATGTGGCAACAAAGAGTTGCAATGCCACAGCAAAGATCCCATGTGCCACAACTAAGACCCAGTGCAGCCAAATAAATATTGGGAGGAGAAAAAAGTTGAAAGTATTAAAAATAAGACAAATTTTGGATCCCTGGGGGATGGATATTTTGCACAGACACAACCACCCTCAGATCCTCCCCCACTCATCTTGGGAAGCTGGATTTCTTTTCATCCCGGGTCTAGAGCCAGCTCTTCTGACTGCAACCTCACGGCTCTTTTCCCTGCCCTGTGGGGGTCTCCATTCAAAAAACTCCATGACCAGTGAGGGCAGAGCAGATAGACCAACAGATGGTATGAAGCAGAAGCCCACCTACCCCAGCCCAGTCCTAGGGCAGCTGCTGCCTCCACCCCACAGTTAATGAGATAATGGTCCCCTAGGGAAAGAGGCACTTAGTGCTGACAATGAGGCTAATTAGCAGAATGCCAATTAGTACCTGGGGACCGCAATACAGGGAGGGGGAATTGCTTGTGTGGAAGTGGCTTTTTCAGAGGAACAGAGGGCTGCACTCAGAGGAGAGGATGGGAACAAAGCGATAGCATCTCCTCTCTCCACGTCATCATCCACAAGGACCTCTCCTCCAGGAAAGCCTCCTAAACTACTCACTCTGTTTCCCCTCTGTTTCTTCCTGCTCAGTTCTGAGATTGAGGGTGAGACCAGAGGGATGAAGGGCAAGAGCCAGCACTGTGCTAAACTTTTTCCAATTGCAAAATATTTCAGGTATACAAAAAGATATGGGGAAAATATGCATAAAATTTATATCCCACAACCCAACTTGAGAAATAAAAAGTCGGGGGCTTCCCTGGTGGTCCAGTGGCTAAGATTCCATGCTCCCAAGGCAGTGGGCCTGGATTGGATCCCTGGTCAGGAGACTAGATCCCACATGCTGCAACTAAGAATTTGTATCCTGCAACTAAAGATCCCATGTGCTGCAACAAAGACCGAAGATCCTTGAGGCTGCAATTAACACCTGGTGCAGCCAATTAATAAATATTAAAAAAATAATAATAAAAGTCACCAGTTCAAAGAGCTCTCTCTGTATACCCGTTATATTAGCCTTTCCTCTCTACCTGCCATGGGAGGTAACCCTGCTCAATCTAGTGTGTGCTATACTCTCTTGTAACTATGTATGGATGTGAGAGTTGGACCATAAAGAAGGTTGAGCACCAGAGAATTGATGGCTTTTGAGCTGTGGTGTTAGGGAAGGCTCTTGAGAGTCCCTTGGACTGCAAGGAGATCAAACCAGTCAATCTTTAAAGTCCTTCATTAGAAGGACTAATGCTGAAACCGAAGCTCCAATACTTTGGCCACCTGATGGAAAGAGCCGGCTCATTAAAAAAGACCCCAATGCTGGAAAAGTTTGAAGGCAGGAGAAGAGGATGACAGAGGACAAGATGGTTGGATGGCATCACCAGCTCAATGGACATGAATTTGTGCAAGCTCCAGGAGATGATGAAGGATGGGAAAGACTGGCGTGCTGCAGTTCATGGGGTCACAAAGAGTGGAACATGACTGAGCGACTTAACACACTCTCTCATACACAATGACGTGTGCTTTCTCTCTCTGCAGCAGTGCCAACTCTGTGCAATGACAAAAATGGTCTCCATCCAGTATGCTAACCACTAGCTGCAAGTGGCTCTTGGCCACTTGGTGGCTGATGCAAGGAACTAAATCTTTAGCTAGTTCTAATTGTATTAAATTTAAGTGTAAATAGCCAAATGTGGCTGGTGGCTACTATACTGGAGAGTGAAGCTGTGTCCTATGAGGGTGGGGGCTTTGTAGTACTCACTACTGTTGGCCTAGATGATGTCTGGCAAAGAGCAGGTGCTCAATAAATATTTAAGTCAACGACTGAATCTTTACAGCAAGACAGTTATGTAAGTATTATTCCCATTTCCCTGGCTTCCCTTGTGGTAAAGAATCTGCCTGCAATTTGGGAGACCTGGGTTCGATCCCTGGGTTGGCAAGATCCCCTGGAGAATGGAATGTCTACCCACTCCAGTGTTCTGGCCTAGAGAATTCCATGATCTCTATAGTCCATGGGGTTGCAAAGAGTCGGACACTACTGAGCGAGTTTCACGTTCACGTTCATTCTCATTTCCCAGTTGGGACCACCAAGGCCCAGAGAAGTGATGTGACTTGACAAGGCCATTGAGGTAAGAAGTGACAAGCCAGACACTTGGGTCCAGTTCTTCCTGACCTCAAGCCTACCCCTACTGACTCCCAGGGGCTTCCCTAAGCCTCCCCTGGGCAGTCACTTGAGGAACAAGGTGCGGCCCCTCTGGGCCCTTCTCTGGGCGCCTCCCTCACCTGCAGCTGCATCCTGGGCTCTATTTTCCTCCAGGAGTCCTGGTGTGGGTCCACGCTTCCTCCTACCCAGGCAGCCCTGTGTGAATACCTGGTCTTCCCAGCACCAAGTGATGGAGCTCCAAAAGCCACAGACAAGTGGAGCAGAGCTGAGATGAAGCCAAAGAAAAAGGAGTGGGGTGGGGGAGAGGGGGTGAAGGGCCTGTGTGGGCCTGGGGGACCCTTGAGACACACACTCAGTTCAGTCAAGGAAGAGACGAGGACCTTTTCTAGGCTTTTATTTATGAAATGCTTATTGAACGGATACAAAGTTAGTGTCTGTCAGCAGCTGGTGGAGGGGGTTAGTGTGCATCCCCCCTCCCACTCCTCCCCACCATGGGCGCTGAATCCAGCAGTGGCTCCATCCTTCCCTTGGCCTTAGCAGTAGTGAGCTGAGAGGCCCTGGGGCAGGGGGGGGTTCCACAGCAGGAAGACAAGGGAGAGACGAGAAGGCCCAGGGCCAAGTCTGGTCCTCTTGGAGTAGGAGGCTGACCCCAGGCATCCTGGCAGGAATCTTGCTTCTCCTTTGTAGTAGTGGTTTGAAATGAACAGCGAGGAGGAGGAAGCTCTCTGGGACCCTCTTCCATCTCCCCAACCTGGGGTTGGGAGTGTCCTCTTTGGTTGTTTCCCCAAAAACGTCCTTTGTGACTTCTCTAGTCCCCTCCAGGGAGGCCTGCCTCCCCAGGTCTCATAGACATTGCCCCGATCCTGAGGGTTAGAGGGCAGAGAACGAGAGGCAGTGTAGCCCAGAGGCTGGTGACCTCTTCCAGGCCAGAGGAGCTACAGCTATGTCCACACTTCTAGGGGCATCACACCCTCCTTGCTACCCAGGAGGGCAGCAAATACTCATCCTCCAGGAACTTGAGGGGGAAGTGGACAAGATGGCCCTGGACCTGGGTGAGTTCAGACCGGGCCAAGGGAGGGCTGACCATGGCCAAGGGCTCCACGACTACATACTCCCGAAGTGCTCGCAGGGAGCGAGTGGCATTGGATGGCAGGCATCGGAAGATCTGTGGGTGAGGGATGCATGGAAGCCAATAAGGCCTGAGGAGACTCTGCCAAGAGTCCAAGCCCAACCGGGCTACATGCCCCCACTCCCCACACCCTACACAGATCCCCCTACACTGACCCTGAATCCCATGATGTCCCCAGACCCTCATCTCCTTATGAGAATGGCTGTGTGGAGTGGCTCCTCTCCATCTCACCCTGGACAAGATAATCCCTCAACTTCCCTGGCCAGCACTCCCCCACCCCCCACCCACCTGCTCATAGATATTGGCGTTGCTCTCAGCTGTGTCTTGCCACAACTGGAAGAAGGCATCACAGACAGGGTCCCGGAGATCCAGATGTGGCCGAGCAGCAGCCCCTAGAATCACGCTGCAGGAGAAAGGGGTCCCAGTGGGGCTAGAGTAAGATCCTTCAAGGGCCTAAATACCAGAAAAGTTATGGTGCACCTATCCAGGTAATTGAAAATAGATGCATGGTTAAACAGTAAAATCAGGGCTTCCCAGGTGGCTCAGGCAGTAAAAATTCTGCCTGCGATGTGGGAGACCCAGGTTCAACCCCTGGGTTGGGAAGATCCCCCTGAAGAAGGGAATGGCTACCCACTCCAGTATTCTTGCCTGGAGAATTCCATGGACAGAGGAGCCTGGTGGGCTTACAGTCCATGGAACTGCAAAAAGCTGGACATGAGTCGGCAACTAAGACTTTTGTTAAACAATCAAATTAGTGTAAACAAGTCCAACAGAGCTTTAATTTGTCTACTTTGGTGACTACTTTAATGCTTTAAAAGATACCAAATTATTTTGAAGTATTTGTTTCCCTCTTTCTTTTTTTTTTTTGGTATCCTTGCTTTGCAGGTACCCTAAACTGGACTAGTCTGCCTCTAAGTACTGAAGTGACTAAGAACGCAAGCAAGTACTAATCCACCCGCAATGCCGGAAATGTGGGTTCAATCCCTGGGTCAGGAAGATCCCCTGGAGAAGGAAATGGCAACCCTCTCCAGTACTCTTGTCTGGAGAATCCCTTGGACAGAGGAGCCTGGTGGGCTACAGTCCATGGCGTCGAAAAAGCAGGATACGACTGAGCGACTGACGCACAAGTACTAAGTAAGTACTATTAAGTGGCTTTCCAGGTGGCACCAGTGGTAAAGAACCTGCCTGCCAATGCAGGAGACTTAGGAGAAACAGGTTTGATCCCTGGTTCAGGAAGATCCTCTGGAGGAAGGCATGGCAACCCACTCCAGTATTCTTGCCTAGAGAATCCCATGGACGGAGGAGCCTGGTGGGCTACAGTCCATAGGGGTGCAAAAGTCAGACACAACTGAGTGATTTAGCATAGCACAAGTACTACCTCTAGACAATCCTCACACCTGTTTAAAGAGCAAACCCTCCCCCTTTCCACCTCCTCCCACCTTTTAGCATCCCACCTGGCTCTACCTGAAGCAGTGCTTCCGCAGACTCAAGGCAAACCTGCCTGCCTGATACTCCACACCATTCATGAGGGATGGCTCCATTTCTGTGTCCTCGATCAGCACGGCCAGCTCACTGTCCCGCTTCCCCAGCAAGCTCCGGTCATTGATGTTTGCTGAGCCTGGATGGATGCAGGACACACTATGTTTTCCTGAGCCCAGTGAACCCCACCCTACCCCATCACCTCTACCCAAGCACCAGCCTGTGGGCAACACGACTTCTTTGGCCTCCATCCCCAACTGGACGTCAGCTGCGATCTCCATCACCCAGTCCCATCCCATTGCCCCTGGCTGGGCCCTGCTCCACCTCTCCCCACCCTCCACTCGTTGTTGAGGACCCAGCACTGACCAATGATGACTGTCCGGTCATCTGCGATAAGCATCTTGCTGTGGATATAGATGAGCTCCGAGACTGGGTGCCCGCCTAGTTCTCCGTGTGTGCGTAGCCCACAGATGGAAATATAGTTCCGCCACTCTGTCCCCACTGTGAGCAAGAGATGGGGGGAGGGGAGTGAGGTGAGAGGTGCCCTCCATTGCAGATGGAGTCCTGGTCCATCTACCGCCTCACTTCTGAAGCCCTATATAGCCTGGTCTATACACTTCTCTCTGCACTAATAGGCCACCACAGGCTCCGGCGGTAACCACAGAAGCATGCGGGCATGACAGCCTCCGTCCCTCCATCCCTGGGGCCCCAGTCCCTCAATCTCCCCCCTCCCGGGGTCCAGGGCTTGAACTCCCAGCCCCCAGAACTCACTGGCTGCTTTGAGACGATGTAAAATTGAATATTCCCCACGACACAGCGTCCTGAGCGAAAAGAATGGGTGAGGAAGGCGGAGACTGGACCGGCAGGGGGTAGGGGGTGGGGTGAGGGAAGGGGATGTCAGAAAAGAGGTGGACCTCAACAGTCCAGCAAGACGGGATCAGGATGGGGCCATGGAGGGGCAGAGTCTGGCAGGGGCTGGGGTGGGAAGGGCGAGGCGGTGGTCACCTGTAAGTGAAGTGCAGAATGGCCTGGATGGAGTTACCACCACCTGTGGAGATGTCACCCTCGAACCCAGGGAGCAGGGGCAAAAGCACGTGGACTCGGAAGCACTGACCGTGTCTAGAGAGGGAGTCAGAGGTGTGACCCTTCTCCCAAGCCTCACCCCCTCCTCTCTCCCCTCTGGTTAGTCTTAAAACATGCCCATAACCCCCAGATTCCAAGCTGGTCCGCCTTACTTGTGGGCCTTCAGGATTCTGTCAACAATCTCATCGCCCACCTTGTTCAGCACCGTCCGCCCATCTGAGCAGCTAATGAAGAACTGATTCTGGAGCAGGGACCAATGACAGACGTCAGCAGTCCGGCCCCCCGTCAGCAGTTCCTGCCCTCAGCTCCCTGTTGCCATCCCCATCCCCAGGCTCCCGGCCCTGGGTCCAGGCTTCACCAAGTTCTCCAGGTCCAGCTATGCCAGCCCTGAATGACTGAGCCCACTGACAGGATATCCTAAGTTTCTCTGCTCCACCCTCACTCCGACAGACCTCAATGTAGAGGAAGTGCCGGCTCTCTCTGATGGTGTGCAGATAAGCATTGAGAATGGAGTTCTCCAGGGTGCCCGCTGACCAGCGGTCCACTGACCCGCAAGACCTGCGGGAACGACGGATAGGATGTGCCTCCTGAGTCCAGGAGAGGAGGGGTTCGGGGGTGGGGGCGGGAGGGCGCTCTCAGTCAGAGAGAGTGCTGAAGGGAGGTTGTGCTGAAGAGAGCGGAGAGAGGGCCGGCTGAATTCCGAGCCTCACCTGCACAGTGGCGCACTGCCCTCCAGAAAGTGTGAAAGGGAGCTGGTTTGCAGTGCTGGTGGATTTGGGCAGCAGGTAGGGGTACTTGGGTATCTTGTACTTGGCCTTGGTAGTCTAAGGGGGGGGGTGGCAGAATCAGCAGGAGATGGCTAGCTGCCCCTGGCTCCCACCCACCCTCCAGGCTGGGAGGGATCAAGCACCTTGGTGAAATTCCAGCGCTGGATGAAGTGCCGGGCAAGGTCCCGGGCTGGTGAGCCATGGACCGCCACCCCAATGTCCCGCCATGGCATCCGTGGCATAGTCTCCCTGTCAATGAAATCTGGGGGAGGGAGAATGTCCCAGGAGAGTCAGGGAAGAGGTCAGGGACGGTCCCTTGGGAACACGTGGGTCAGGGAGGAGGGGGTGCTGGCCAGAGAGGAGGTGGATTTACTCTTGACCCAGTTCATCCCATCCTCAGACCCAGGCCTGCCCTCTGCCCCGGCTCCCAGCTCTCAGGGACTTTGAAGAAGGTGGACCCCCTACCATCAAAAGGCCGATCCAGCTGCACCCAGTCCTTAGTGATCAGATTGCTGTAGTCCTTGCCCAGCCAGAAGAGTTGGTTGTGAGTGAGGTCGGGGGTAGCTGGAAGGTCTGAGCATGAGGTGGGAGGCTGTGGGGGAACACACCCAAGCCAGGGGCAAGGAGAGGTCATGGGTCACACAGAGCCAGGCCAAAGAGAAGAAAGGAGCACTGGAAGACGGGGAGACAGAGAGACACACAGAGGAAGAATGAAACAGAGAGAGTTTGATTCCCGGCCCTCCCCTTCAGATGCATTTGAAATCCCTAGAGGAATGGGTAGTGGTCCTGGGAGGCAACTGAGTCAGTATATACAAAGCAGGTTGTTGGGGTCCCAGAAAGGTCTAGGAACCTTGAATGAGGGCTATGACTGGAGAGGAAGGCTGCAGCTGGGAAGAGGTGTGGATTTACATTAGTTGAGTTGGGGGGGTCGTTCCGGAAGGCCTTGGGGGATTACCTGGGGGCAGCTGACTCAGAGGAGTCCCCAGATCAGTCAGTCTGTAGTGTAGGTCATCCCAGCGGCCATAGGCGAGGTCCAGCCCACCCAGGAAGGCCACTACTTGGTCTACCACCAGGAGCTTCTCATGATGGGCCCACAGTGTCACCTGGTCTGGGTGGCGCATCACCTGGAGCAGGTATGGGGGAGTTCATGAGTGTGGGTATAGGTGGGAGAAGCCAGAGGCAGTGTTTGGAGGAGGCAGGGAACAGGAAGATGGAAGGATGAGATGTTCAAGGACAGGGAGGGTTGGTGGGGGAGGAAGTGTAGTGAGGAGGGCCAGAGGGGAGGGGTCTCTGGGGCCTGAGTCACCTTTATGTTGGGATGCAGCAGCATCAGTACCCTCTTGCTGTAGCCACTGTTGATGGCCAAGGCCAACTCCACTTCCTTGAACAGCAGTACAGACACTCGGACACCCTCCTCCTGGTGGTCAGTGAGGGAATCAGATCCTAATGACCCTTTCCCACCCTCAGGGTTCCTGTATGTTCCTCCTCTCCACCCAGAGATCCTCAGTGCTATGCCACTGACACTCTGTTTGATGCTTACAGCAAACTTAGATTGAATATCATCTATCTGCTCACTCACTCATCCATCCACACATCTACCCACCTACCTAGCATTATCTAGCCATCCATCTTCCCAACAATTTACTCATCCCCTTATCTACCATCTAACACTCTATCTATCTACCACTCTCCTGGGATCTACCTTCCCAACTTCATATCCTTCTATCTATCTCCCTTTCCATCATCTATTCATCCCCTCACCCACACACTCTCCATCATCCACGTATCTTTCCTCCCATCCATCAACATTTATGGATGCTCCCAACATAGCAGACACTGTGCCTTGTACTGCAGCTAGTGGTATTCATCAGCCCAATGAGAGAGACAGATATGTCCATCCGCCGTAACATAAGAAAGTGTATAGGGTATTGGGAGGAAAGTCTGCGTCAAGGAGAGGAAGGGCAAGAACAGGGAGGTTGGCCCTCTTCTCTAAGGGAGTTCTCCCCAGGGAAGTGGAAGAGGTGATGTCTGCGAGACTGAACCAGGATGGGTACATTTCCTCCTCTTCAAGTCTTAGATTCCTTACCTTCCCCCACCCCGCCACCCCCCCGCCATGCTATAGTCTCTTCCAACCAATCTCCACCCACAGGCCACCCTTGACCATACCTCCCCTCCAGCCAGACCATTCTCCTCACCGCCTTCTTCTTGAGCATAATGTCTAGTCTCCAGTCATCTGAATGGGCTGGACGCTTCAGGTAAATCTCAGGACTCAACCTGGGATTCAGGGCAGCAGGTGAGGGTAAGCTAAGCTCCAAACAACAGCCACTCCCTCCCCTTCCACTCCTTTTCTGACCCATAAGCTGATCTGTTGCAAGTACTAACCCACCCTTTCTTGCTCAGGTTCTTCTCCCACTTACCACCAGTCTGTGATGAAAATCTCTTCTTGAGCTCGCAGGATGGCATCTGCCACAGCAGCAAAGTAACCTGCCCCATTCACAAACCTGGGGGAGGCCAAGCCAAGGAGATCAGGGAAGTCAGAAGCCAGAAAGCTCTGGAGAGTGAAGATCGAAGGACAGTCATGGGTCAGAGGTGATAGCAAGGTCAAAGACCAAGAGTGATCACAGAGTCAGATAGTAGCAGATATTTCAAAGTGGAATAAACTTGCCAGTATGAAATAAATAAAAATAAAAAGTTATAAAAGATACAATAAACTAAAGAAAATGACTAAAGACTGGGAGGATTAATACATCACATATAAAGAGTTTCAACAAATCAGTAACAAAAGACATATAAGCCAAGTGAACAAAGAATAAGAATGGATAGCTCACAGGGAGAAAATGGCCAGTCATATGAAAAGATGTTCAATATCATCGCTAAACAAGGAAATTGATATTAAAATAAAATGACACTTTTAAATCCACTCTGGCAAAAATTAAAATCACAGGTAACACTCAGTATCAGAATGGGGGAAGTGAGTATTCTCATAGACTGTGAGAATATAAATTGTCTTTATAGCCTTTTAGAGGACAACTTGGCAGTATCTAACAGAATATTAAATGTACATACTCCCTAATACCATTAAATGCACTTCGTAATTCTGTATCTAGGAAGACATCCTATTAAATGCTTAGGCAAACACTGTGTTCATTGCAGTATTGTTTATAAGACTGAAAATGGGAAATAATGTAAATGCCTAATCCCTAACACATGTATTAAGTGGGAAAAAAAACAAAGGAGAGGGTGCATGATCTTATTTACATTAAAACAAAAAGTAACGTATATGCACAAGTGCATGAACATATGCAGGAAAAGACCTGGGAAGATAAATATCAAACTATCACCAGGATTACTTTTGGGGAGAGAAATGGGATTTATGGGAGAGGGAGTAGGGAAGAACTAGGGTACGGAGAGTAGGTAAAGGCTTGTGCAAGTTCTGCATTGTTAAGACTTTTATTTACTTTTAAAATATTTGTTTATTTATTTGGCTGCAGAGGGTCTTAGTTGTGACATGTGGGCTCTTTGTTGCAGCATGTGGGGTCTAGTTCCCTCAGCAGGGATTGAACCTAGGCCCCTTGCATTGAGAACAGGGAGTCTTGCCATTGGACCACCAGGGAAGCCCCTGTTAGACTTTTAATAACATTTCTGTTTGATGGTGAAGAGCAGGGTCTTGACCCAGACTGCCTGCATTTGAATCTATTGTTTACAAGGTGTGTGACCTTGGCAAGTTATTTAACTTCTCCTTGACTCAGTTTTCTCATCTGGAAAATGGAGATAATAACTGTACCTGTGTCACGGAGTAAGTTCATAAACATAAAGCAGCTTCCCTGGTGGCTCAGCAGGAAGAATCTGCCTGCCAGTGCAAGAGACGTAGGTTTAATCCTGGGTCGGGAAGATCCCCTGGAGAAGAAAATGGCAACCCACTCCAGTATTCTTGCCTAGAAAATCCCATGGACAGAGGAGCCTGGTGGGCTACAGTCCATGGCATTGCAAAAGAATTAGACATGACTTAGCGACTAAACAACAACAAAGCATAAAACACTCAGAACAGTTCCTGGCTTATACTAACTGGCACAATCAGTTCTTTTGTTAAAAATAAATTTCAAAAGGGTACAAATGAACTAATCTACAAAGCAGAAATAGTTACAGATATAGGAAACAAACTTATGTTTACCAGGGGGTAATGGGGAAAGTAGGGATAAATTGGAAGATCAGGACTGAAATATATATATACTACTATGAAGCATCTTAGCAGTAGTATATATAAAATAGATAATCAATAAGGACCTAGTATAGAGCACAGAGAACTCTACTCAATACTCTGTAATGACCTATATGGGAAAACAATCTAAAAAAGAGTGGACATATGTATAACTGGTTCTCTTTGTTGTACTTCCGAAACTAACACAACATTTAAATCAACTCCAATAAAAATTTAAAAAACCCACAAAATTCTCAACACTAACACCAAGGAGGGTAAAAATTGTTTCCATGACTCCTCTCTGCTTATGATAAAAGTTAACCTCCTTAGCTAGCAGGAGAGGTGCTGATCAGGCCCTGAGACCACCAGACTTTTTTTTCTTGGCCGCACTGCACATGGCAGGCAAGATCTTATTTCCTTGACCAGGGATCCGAACCCACACCCTTGCACTGGAAGCACTGAGTCTTAATCACTAGTCCTCCAGGAAATCCCCTGCTCCAGACTCTTTTCAGGCTTCTGCTCCTCAAACTGGAACAAGTCAGCCTTCGTGAATTCCTAACACGCCAGCTATTTCTAGCTTCTCTGCAGGGACCGCCCTTCTCCATTTTATCTTGCTAACGTGAACCTCAGAGTTACTGCCTTCTGGAAGCCAGTCCAGACATCCTGCACTAGAGCAGATGCCCCTTGTCTGAGCTTGGTACTCTGTGTCTATTGCCAGTATGGCAAATTCCCACTGTTTCATGATTGAATCACCTACTGTGTCTTATCCCTGCTATGGACTTGGCACATAATGGGTGCTTAGAAAATGTTTATTAAATAGACCAAATGAATCAGAGAGATTTGAGATCCCTGAGAACACAGAGGGTCAGTGGGGTGAAAGGGGGTTAGAAAGGTCACAGGAGGTCAGTCAGAGAGGTCAGGGTCAGAGATCACCTAATTTGGGGTTCAGAAAGATCAGAGGGTAATCAGAGGAATCAGAATGATCAAAGGTCAGGGGGTGGGGGTAACTGGAGAAGTCAAAGGAGTAGGTTACTGAGGTCAGAAGGGGTCAGAGGAGAGAGAAGATCAAGGACTCAGAGAACACCAAGGAGGTTGAAAAACCACTGACAATTTCAGAAAAGACATCAGTGTCTCACCACCGGGCCAGGGTCCCAGGCCGAGGAGGAGCATAGCTATCGTGCCGGTGCAGCTGAATGAAGTCTCTGCCCGGGCCCTGGGCCAGCTCAGTGATCTCTTGGGCCCACCACCGTGCCTGCCGGTAGCTGCTGCACTTGAGAATCAAGGACCTGGGCAAGAACAAAGGATGGACCACCATCCTCGCCCACCATACCTCTGGCTTGGCCCAGAAACCCTCTTCCTTTAGCTGTCTGCTCTTCCCCACCTCCTTCCTCAGTCCATACTTGATTTCACAGGGACAGGGCATACATCTATCTTATTCACAATTGGGTGTTTGGCACTTAGTATTGTGCCAGCCACTCGAGGGTGTTGTCTGGTTTTTTTTTTTTGGGGGGGAGCTATGCAGCATGGCATGTGGAGTTTTAGTTCCCTGACCAGGGATCACACCTGTGCCCCTTGCAGTGGAAGCATGGAGTCTTAACCACTGGATCACCAGGGAAGTCCCTCAAGTTTATTGAATAAATAAGTGAATGGACAGAGTGCCCTTTCTTTGCACCAAAAGCCCTTCTGAGACAGGCCTGGGACCTGGGACCCTTTGTTGCAATGCTTGCACCTGGACCCACCTCTCCTGGAGCAACAAAACACAAGAAACTAAAATGGGACTAAAAATAACTGTGTGTAGGGCAAATTTTGGACAAAAGATACAAACAGACCAAAAGCCCAATTGCCCAAAGCCCAGGGCAAAAGCAGAGTATAGTACATGCCCCCCTGTACATAACACCACCTAAAGGAGGGGCAAAACATCTAACCCACCCCTCCGGCCTGACCTCTGGACACATCCCTACCCTCATCCCACATAAGGAAGCAGCTCCGTTCCTCCCTCTCCCCAAGGGAGTGAGCAAGCAAGGGAACCTGTTGTTTGTTCCCACTCCCTCTCAACCCCAGAGAAAGCTCTGGGCCAGCCTCTAGGAGCAGCCCCAAGCATCTGGCTAGAACGTTCCCTGGTTCCAAATCATGGCCATCTCCAGAGGAGTGGGGTGGGAACACTCTCTCTTCTGTGGTCTCTTCCACGCATCTCCCCTTAGGGCCCCAGGCTGGCTCTTCACTCACCAGGTGCTGTCCATACCAGGGAGGCCTTACCTGTGAGAGGTGTCGACCCGGACCCCATACCGTGCCTCTGTACTCCTTTTCCCCACCTGCACCCTCGAAGCCAGGGTCGAAGAGCTGAACAAAGGAGATGGCGCCAGTCTCGAGGCACATGTACAGCAGGAAGGAGTCCTTCACCACCAGCCACCTGGAGTGAAAGGGCTCCAGCCGTTCCTTCATGCCCCCCCACCCCTGGGATCTCCTTCCTCACCCCCACCCACTGTCCAGGCACTCTGCTCAGCCCTCACCGCTTGGACCAGCGATAACAAACTTGGTCTCGACCGCAGCAGGTGAGGCCAGGAACGCGGTGGCCACCTGAGCGCTTCCGGATCACCCCCCTCCTGTGGGGAAAACCAGGAAGAGGTGCTGGAGAGGGATCCAGGGTTCAAACCTGTGGGGATAAAATCAGACTCCCAGCCCACCCTGCCCTGCTTTCCCTATTCTCGGGAGCGAGAGATTCAGACATTGGCAGATGGTGGGTGAAAAGTGTCAGACACTCACAATCCTTTGCTTCCAAGGTCTGGGATAAAGGACAGCTGACTGACTTCCAGGAACTCTGTCTGCAGAGGAAGAGAAAGGCTCAGAGGAGAGACTCGTTGTCAGTCCCTCAAATCCTACCAACCCTGGTCCTCTGCCCCCTGGTTTATCTCTAGGGACCTGGCGCCAGCCCCTGACCTTACCATGGCATGGTAGTTGCGGTAGAAAGACATGGTCAGGAGGCGGTTGAGATAATTCTCCAGGTATTTCTGAAGTGAAGGGATGGGAGACAGAGAGACGGATGGCACCAGAGCCATTTGCACCCAAACACCTTCCCAGAGGACCTGGTGTCTGGTCCCACCTGCTTGCTAGAGGTACGTCTGGAGGAGCCCTCAGGACCTGCTCGGGGTAGAGAGGGTATCTCTCTGCTGTCTCCCTCTGGGGCTGGAGATGAAGCAACAGCAAAACTGTGGAAGGGATGAGGGAGGGTCAATAGGAGCTGGAGGCTCAGTGCCTGGGATCCTGAAGCACTGGAGGCGGGGACTTGGAAGAGGCAAGGAGACCTAGAGGGTAGCAGCAGGAATGCCCCCTACTCTGAGGATGGAGACAGAAAAAGGTGGGAGGCTGCCAAGGGCACTTTGGGCATCCAGCCCAGCTGAGATACTGGCCCAGAACCACGGACAGGCAGAGCTGAACAGGGAAGGTTTCCTGGTAACTGGGGTCAGAGGAGGTGGGGGAGCCCAGTGGCCAGAGCTGGGGGAAGAAAGTAGCTGGGGTAGGGTCAGCAGTGGCCTGGGGATGAGACAGGCAGAAAGCAGCGATGGGGGCTGGGGCAGACACCCCCGGCTGCCTCGAGGTGAGAGGCATCTGCCCTACACAGGAGGCAGCCTTGTCCACCTCACCCGAGCTAGAGGGAGCAGACTCATGAAGACTTTGTGTCTCAGGAGGTCCCGATGCAGCTCCTGGAAATGACGGAACTTCTTCTTGGTTGTCCAGGTGAAGTCACCGTGAGTCAGGCGCACAGAATACAAAGTGCAGGTGCCCACCTGGGGGAGGGAGGAACTGAATGGATGTTCCCTGGTGGGAAGGCAGCCCCTCACTCTGGCCAGCCTTCCCCACCCCCCACTCCCTTGGGGCCAGCCCAGCCACCTTGGATCCACTGGTGTATCTTTCAGTGCCCACCACCTGAGCTATGACGGGGACCCCAGGGGCAAACACCAAGGGGTGCATTTTCAGAGGCTGGAGGTGGTAGATGGCCAGAAAGGGGTGCATCCGGTCGGCTGGTGGGAAAGAAAGAGGAAAAATGTGGACTCCAGGAGGTCTCAGCCCTCCTCCTCTTCTCCCCGAGACCGTCCTCCCTGTGTACCTGGGTCCTCTCCCTCCTTCAGGGTGTCCACCTCATCGGGCTCCATCTGTAACTGGCTGGAGTCCAGGTCATCCCCAGAGGGGAAAAGGCTCTGGGGGGTTGCCGCCATCCTGGGAATATGGGGAGGCCCCAGAACGGTGATCCACTCTGCAGAACTCTATCCCCCCATCCCACCCCCACGGTCCTCGGTCTCCCCAGGTCCCCCGCTGTCCCCCACCCGGCTCCCGCTGACTCTTAATCTCTCTTTGATTAGAATCCATCGGTCCGCATTGCCCTGCCAACTCGCCTCTGATCTCCATCCCCTATCTCCGATCCTTCATCCAGAACGCCCGAGCCCCGCCTCCTGTCCCTTAATCAGGATGCCAAGGAACAACCGGCCAGGCCCGGATGGCCCTGAAGCGGGGCAGAGGAAGGGGCCCCCGGGAGGGCTGCAAGGGGTCCCGAGCCGCCGGGTCTCCAGCCAGGCCAAGCCAGCTAGAAGAAGGGGTCCACGCAGGAATGAGGAAGTTAAGCGTTCCCCGCCAGGAAAAGAAACCCCGAAATCTGAGCATGCGGCTGAGTCAGGAGGCCCCGCAGCCCGAGCGCATTCCTGTCACCGCCAGATCTCCTGGGCCCGGGATCTCCGTGGCGCCCCCTTCCCGGCCCCCTCACCGGGACAGCCCGAGCGGGCGGCGGCGCGGCTTCGCGAGCGGAGCAGAGCCGGAGCTGGAGTCCACACCCCAAAGGGCTAGGGCGGAGCGGGCGCTCAGGGCCTGCCCTCGGGGGCGGGACGGGCCCCCGGCCTCACCTCCGCGTGATTCTCGTCGGTCCTGTCCCGCCTCCGCCGCCCTCGGCCCGCCCCGGCGTCCTGCGCGCAGTCGGGACGCGGGGCCGCCCTCAGCTCTACTGGACAGCTTTACTGGACCGCTCTGCCCGCTTCTCGCATCCGTGCGGCGCCGTCCGCCTGGCTGTCCGTCTATCCCGCGCCTTCAGTCCGCGCGGTCCCGGACTGTGCCCTGTGGGCGCTCAGCGACCTTCCTCCACTCGGGCGCCAGCACCCCGGGTCCTCTCCGGCCGCTCCTGGCGGGACGCGCCTCCGGGGCCGGGACCTGGCAGTACTCATTTCTAGGGCGGGCTGCGAACCACATCGGGCCGGCTTATCCAGCGTTTGTAGAAGAAAGGAATGATAAAAGGCCGGAGGGGTGGTGCCCACAAATTTATTAACGTGTGCAAGCTTGCATTCTTTCATTCATTCACTGTTTATTGCGTCCTTGCCCGTCGCCAGACTCCGAGCCTACAGTAATGAACAAGACTGATACGAACTGCTCTTCTAGATCTAGCAGTCTAGGGGCAAACAGGAAAAATTTCAGATTCTAAAAGACGAAATATTTCATTTTTTTCAAAGCAGTTTCCTTTATCTCTTCTAGATGGAAGAATGGGTTGATGGACATTTCTTGATGGCATTTTGGGTTGTTTCTAGCTTTTGTCTATTGTGAATAAAGCTCCTATAGGAAGCATCACTACAAACAAAGCTAGTGGAGGTGATGGAATGCCAGTTGAGCTATTTCACATCCTCAAAGATGATGCTGTGAAAGTGCTGCACTCAATATGCCAGCAAATTTGGAAAACTCAGCAGTGGCCACAGGACTGGAAAAGGACAGTTTTCATTCCAATCCCAAAGAAAGACAGTGCCAAAGAATGCTCAAACTAACGCACAATTGCACTCATCTCACTAGCTGGAGAAGGCAATGGCAACCCACTCCAGTACTCTTGCCTGGAAAATCCCAGGGAGGAAGGAGCCTGGAAGGCTGCAGTCCATGGGGTCGCTAAGAGTGGAGCACGACTGAACGACTTCACTTTCACTTTTCACTTTCATGCATTGGAGAAGAAAATGGCAACCCACTCCAGTGTTTTTGCCTGGAGAATCCCAGGGATGGGGGAGCCTGGTGGGCTGCCGTCTATGGGGTCGCACAGAGTCCGACACGACTGAAGCAACTTAGCAGCAGCAGCAGCACACACTAGTAAAGTGATGCTTAAAATTCTCCAAGCCAGGCTTAAGCAATACATGAACTTCCAGATATTCAGACTGGTTTTAGAAAAGGCAGAGAAACCAGAGATCAAATTGCCAACATTCACTGGATCATCGAAAAAGCAAGAGAGTTCCAGAAAAACATCTATTTCTGCTTTTTAACTATGCCAAAGCCTTTGACTGTGTGGATCACAATCAACTGTGGAAAATTCTTCAAGAGATGGGAATACCAGACCACCTGACCTGCCTCTTGAGAAACCTGTTTGCAGGTCAGGAAGCAACAGTTAGAACTGGACATGGAACAACAGACTGGTTCCAAATAGGAAAAGGAGTACATCAAGGCTGTATATTGTCACCCTGCTTATTTAACTTCTACGGAGAGTACATCATGAGAAACGCTGGGCTGGAGGAAGCACAAGCGGGAATCAAGATTGCTGGGAGAAATATCAATAACCTCAGAAATGCAGATGACACCACCCTTATGGCAGAAAGTGAAGAACTAAAGAGCCTCTTGATGAAAGTGAAAAAGGAGAGTGAAAAAGTTGGCTTTAAGCTCAACATTCAGAAAATGAAGATCATGGCATCTGGTCCCATCAGTTCATGGCAAGTAGATGGGGAAACAGCGGCTGACTTTATTTTTCTGGGCTCCAAAATCACTGCAGATGGTGATTGCACCTATGAAATTAAAAGACACTTACTCCTTGGAAGGAAAGTTATGATCAACCTAGACAGCATATTAAAAGCAGAGATGTTACTTTGTCAACAAAGGTCAGTCTAGTCAAGGCTATGGTTTTTCCAGTGGTCATATATGGATGTGAAAGTTGGACTATAAAGAAAGCTGAGTGCCAAAGAATTGATGCTTTTGAACTGTGGTGTTGGAGAAGACTCTTGAGAGTCCCTTGAACTGCAAGGAGATCCAACCTGTCCATCCTAAAGGAGATCAGTCCTGGGTGTTCCTTGGAAGGACTGATGTTGAAGCTGAAACTCCAATACTTTGGCCACCTGATGCGAAGAGCTGACTCATTTGAAAAAGCCTGATGCTGGGAAAGATTGAGGGCAGGAGGAGAAGGGAATGACAGAGGATGAGATGGTTGGATGGCATCACCAACTCAATGGGCATGGGTCTGGATGGACTCCAGGAGTTGGTGATGGACAGGGAGGCCTGGCGTGCTGCAGTTCATGGGGTCGCAAAGAGTTGGACATGACTGAGTGACTGAACTGAACTGAAACGTTCCTGGGTAAGTCTTTCTGTAGAAATACCTTTCTCGTTTCTCTTCGGTAAATAGCTAGAAACTTGCCAAGCTTATTTGATCTCTAATTGCATACATTTATATGGAGACATGGTAAAGAAAGTGACAAAGGCTATTTTAAAATGGTCATTAAAAAGCACTTTTAAAATAAGTGAAATATTTTAAAATGGGGGAGGTATTTTAAAATGAGAGGGATCTGCCAAACTGTTTTTCAAAATGGTAGTTCTGTTTTACATTTCCAAGATCTGTGTATGATAATTCCAGTTGATCTGCAGCATGGCCAAGATTTGATATTGACAATCTTTTTAGCATTAGTCATGCTAGTAAATGTAAAATAATACATCATCATAGTTTTATTTGCATTTCTCTAATGACTAATGATGCTGACCATACTTCAAGTGCTTATTGACCATTTTTATGTATCTTTTATTAAGTGTTTGATTCTTTTATTGACTGTTTAGAAAACCATGTTATTTGACTTATTAAATTGTAAGAGTTCTTTATATATTAAATTGGTCAAAAAATTTGTTCGAATTTTCAAGTTCTTTGGGGTTTTTCATAAGGTGTTATGGAAAAATGAAAATGAACTTTTGACCAACCCAATATTTTGGATACAAATCCTTCATCAGATAAACGTACTACAAATATTTTCACCCAGAAGATACTTTCTCTTTTTAAAATAATGGTGCTCACACCGAGGAAACCAGAATTGAAAGAGACACGTATACCCCAATGTTCATCGCAGCACTGTTTATAATAGCCAGGACATGGAAACAACCTAGATGTCCATCAGCAGATGAATGGATAAGAAAGCTGTGGTAATATACACAATGGAGTATTACTCAGCCATTAAAAAGAATACATTTGAATCAGTTCTAATGAGGTGGATGAAACTGGAGCCTATTATACAGAGTGAAGTAAGCCAGAAAGAAAAACACCAATACAATATACTAACACATATATATGGAATTTAGAAAGATGGTAATGATAACCCTCTATGAGAGACAGCAAAGAGACACAGATATATAGAAGGGACTTTTAGACTCTGTGGGAGAGGGAGAGGGTGGGATGATTTGGGAGAATGGCATTGAAACATGTATACTATCAGGTAGAAACGAATCACCAGTCTATGTTCTATACAAGATACAGGATACTTGGGGCTGGTGCACGGGGATGATCCAGAGAGATGATGTGGGGTGGGAGGTGGGAGGGGGTTCAGGATTGGGAACTCATGTACACCCGTGGCTGATTCATGTCAATGTATGGCAAAACCAATACAGTATTGTAAAGCAAAATAATGTAAAAAATAAGTAAATAAAAAATAAAATAATGGTGCCTTTTGGGAATTCCCTGGCTATCCAGTGGTTAGGACTTGGCTCTGACTGCAGGGCCCAGCCTCGAAGCACAGCCAAAACAAATAAATGATGCATTTTGAAAGCAGAGGTTTTTAATTTTGATTTATTTGTGGCCTATAAACTATTACTCAGCAATAAAAATGAATAAAGTGTAAAATGGTGCAGCCACCTTGGAAAACAATTTCAAACTGTTAAGCGTAGAGTTACTGTGCTTGTGTTATGCTTTTGCTAAGTCACTTTAGTTGTGTCCGACTCTTTTTGACCCCATGGACTGTAGCCCAGCAGGCTCCTTTGTCCACAGGATTCTCCAGGCAAGAATACTGGAGTGGGTTGCCATTTCCTTCTCCTGGGGATCTTCCCAACCCAGGGACTGAACCCATGTCTCTTAGGTTTCCTGCCTTGGTTCTTTACCACTAGTGTACGGGCAAGCAATTCCACTCCTAGGTATATTCCAAAAAGAATTGAAGATTGCACAGGAATGTCCATAGCAATGTTATTCAAGTAACCAAAAAGTAGACACAAACCAAATGTCCATTAAGTTATAGATGGATTAAAAAAATGTGGTATATCCCTACCATGAAATATTATTCAGCCCTGAAAGTAAGTGATGTACTGATAGCCTGCTACAATGTGGATGAACTTTGAAAGGTTATGCTAAGTGAAAGAAGCCAGACACAAGGGACCACATATTATATGAGTCCATTTCTATGAAATGTCCAGAATAAGTAAATTCAAAGAGACCATAGCTGGACTAGTAGCTGGGGAGAGGGACAGAGGGGTGACTGCTAATGGACACAGAGTTTCTTTTGAGAGTGATGAGAAGGTTACATTAGCTGTGATGGTTGCTCACCTCTGTGAATTAAAAAAACAAAACCATTGAATTGTAGACTAAAGGGTGAATTTTATGGCATATGAATTATTCTCAGTAAAGTTATTACAAGAAACACAAACTGTTACTGCATACAACTGTTAATACACACAACTGTTAAATGCATACAACATGGGTGACTTTCAAAAACATTATGCTGAAAGAAGCCAGACACAATAGAGGAGTACTATGTGATTCCACTAATATTGAGTTCTGGAACAGCAAAGCCAATCTATGGTGATGGAAATCAGATCTGCAGTTGCCTGTGGCAGGGAGTGGGGAAAAGAGGGACAGTAAAGGGCACACAGGGAACTGGGGGAGGGAAATGTCCCCTATCTTGATTGGGGTGGGGATTACATGGGTGTATGCACTTGACATTGGAAAAGACTGAGAGCAGGAGGAGAAGGGGGCGACAGAGGATGAGTCAGTTGGATGGCATCTCCGACTCAATGGATATGAGTTTGAGCAAACTCTGGGAGATAGTGGAGGACAGGGAAGCCTGGTGTCCTGCAGGTCATGGGGTCACAGAGTCAGACATGACTTAGCGACTGAACAACACACTTATTAAAACTCATGAAACCAGGCACGAAGATATGTGCATTAAATTGTACATTTTACTTCAGTAAAGTTAATTTAAAAACCAGATGTTCCAATATAAAATTTGGCTGTACCAGGTCTTTTTTTTTTTTTTTTTGTAATCTTTGGCTGTGCTGGGTCTTTGTTGCTGCCAGAGGACTTTCTCTGTTTGTGGCAAGTGGGAACTATTCTCTGGTTGTGGTGCTCAGGTTTCTCCTTGCCGTGGCTTCTCTTGTTGTGGAGCACGGGCTCGAGGGCTTTAGTAGTTGCAGCATGGGGCTTTGTGGCTCTGTGGCATGTGAAATCTTCCCGGACCAGGAATCGAGCCCATGTTCCATTCATCGGCAGGTGAATTCTTAACCACTGGATCACCAGGGAAGTCCCTGTGCCAGGTCTTACTTGCAGCATAGATCTCAGATCTTGTTGAGGCTTGCAGGATCGCTTTCTCTATTCTTTTTTTTAAGTTCAGTCGCTCAGTCGTGTCCGACTCTTTGTGACCCCATGAATTGCAGGACGCCAGGCCTCCCTGTCCATCACCATCTCCCGGAGTTCACTCAGACTCACGTCCATCGAGTCTGTGATGCCATCCAGCCATCTCATCCTCTGTCATCCCCTTTTCCTCCTGCCCCCAATCCCCCCAGCATCAGAGTCTTTTCCAATGAGTCAACTCTTCCCATGAGGTGGCCAAAGTACTGGAGTTTCAGTTTTAGCATCATTCCTTCCAAAGAACACCCAAGGCTGACCTCCTTTAGAATGGACTGGTTGGATCTCCCTTCAGTCCAAGGGGCTCTCAAGAGTATTCTCCAACACCACAGTTCAAAAGCATCAATTCTTCGGCGCTCAGCTTTCTTCACAGTCTAACTCTCACATCCATACATGACCACTGGAAAAATCATAGCCTCAACTAGTTGGACCTTTGTTGGCAAAGTAATATCTCTGCTTTTCAATATGCTGTCTAGGTTGATCATAACTTTTCTTCCAAGAAGTAAGCGTCTTTTAATTTCATGGCTGCAATCACCATCTGCAGTGATTTTGGAGCCCCCAAAAAAGTCTGCCACTCCTTCTCCATCTATTTCCCATGAAGTGGGGACCAGATGCCATGATCTTCATTTTCTGAATGTTGAGCTTTAAGCCAACTTTTTCACTTTCCTCTTTCACTTTCATCAAGAGGCTTTTTATTTCCTCTTTACTTCCTGCCGTAAGGGTGATGTCACTGCATATCTGAGGTTATTGATATTTCTCCCAGCAATCTTGATTCCAGCTTGTACTTCTTCCAGCCCACCGTTTCTCATGATATACTCTGCATATAAGTTAAATGAGCAGGGTGACAATATACAGCCTTGATGTACTCCTTTTCCTATTTGGAACCAGTCTGTTGTTCCATGTCCCGTTCTAACTGTTACTTCCAGACCTGCATATAGGTTTCTCAAGAGGCAGGTCAGGTGGTCGGGTATTCCCATCTCTTGAAGAATTTTCCACAGTTGATTGTGATCCACACAGTCAAAGGCTTTGGCATAGTCAATAAAGCAGAAATAGATGTTTTTAAGTTGCTGCATGTCAAATCTTAGTTGCCGCATGTGGGATCTAGTTCCCCTGACCAGGGATTGAACCTGGTCCCCCTGCATTGGGAGTGTGAAGTCTTAGCCACTGGACCATCAGCAAAGTCCCTATTTATTTATTTTTATTTACTTATTTTTTATTTGGCTGTACTGGATCTTAGTTGCAGCATGCCAGATCTAGTTCCCATGACCAGGGGTCGAATCCAAGCCCCCTGCATTGGGAGCACAGAGTCTTAGCAGTTGGACCGCCAGAGAAGCCCTTATTTATTTTTAAAATTAATTTTTATTGGAGTATAGTTGCTTGGAGGGCATTTAGAGTCTTTGGTTAGCACACTTGGGACCCATGGCTCCCAGCTTGGGTTCTGGCTGTCCCTACACCTACTGGGGCCATCAAAGCTTGCCAGGAATAAGCTCAGGAAGCTCAAGTGAGGTGGTAAAGAGTAGACTCTGGGGTCAGACTGAAGAGGGTAAGGGAAAGTTACTGCTCTTCTGATGACTGCCTGTGTGACCTTGGACAAGTGACCTAATCTTTCAGTGCCTTGGATTCCTCATCTGTGCAGTCCCATAGTAATGACACTGACTTTAAAAGATCATTGACACAATCAGATGAGATAATGTGTAAAAGTCCCTAGAATCTACCAGGCACAGGATAATTAATCAATTGGGAGTATTTTCATGAGAGGGGACAAGAGCTACTGGACCATTTAATGAGAATGTAACTATTTCCCTGACCGATATACTTTCTTGTTCTGAAAAAATAAGACTATTCTATCAAATTTTACATCTTGGGCATTCTAATGAATCTCATTGTGAAATACAAGTGTATCCCCAGCAGGGTCCAGCCTGGCACAAAGTTGTCTGGCGTTATTGCAATGAATTTTCACTGTGCCTGTCTGGCACGTATATGTCTGTCTCTACCCTACCTTTCCTCCCAGTCTTCTGCTTCTCCATGGAGATCAGAGACAACCCCCAAATTAAGGAGGCACAAAAGGAGAGGTATTTGAGTGGGGGATCCCCACCCCCTTCCCTCCTCCCTCTTCTCCCCCCTTCCATCTCCTGGCGCCGATAATCACCAGGCGGTCTGAGGCTAAGTGGTAGTTTTGCCCACAGTGGAGGGGCTTGGAAACCACACCCCTCCTGGGGCCCTCCTGGCCATTCTCAGCATCTCTGTCTTCTCCACTGTTGAGATGGGTCTGAAGGGGGCATGGTGTTTCCCGTGGTGTGGGTGCCGGAGACAGCGAAGGACTGACAGAGGAGCAGGTATGGGGGAGACAGAGGAAAGGCGGGCAGACAGTCAGACAGACAGACTGTGCTGGAGAGAAAGGTAGATGCTCAGACCAGGGAAGGAAAAGGATGGTCTCTCTTCCTGGGTGGGAGGTGGATCTATCGCTTTGCCACAGGACTGGCTAAACACTTTGCAGGCCCCAGTATGAAGTGAAGAAGTGAGAGCCCCCCTTATTAAAAAAATTATCAAGAATTTCAAGACAGTGATAGCAGAGCATGACACCAAGCACAGGAGCCCTTCTGAGTGTGGCCCCTTGTGCCAGTGCACAGGTCAAGAGGGAAGCCGGCCCTGCTACCAGCTTCCCCCTCTCCCTTTCGCCATCTGGTGCTGGTAGCACTCACCCCTCAAGTCCCCAGCCATCTTCCCTGGCCTCTTTTCCTCCTCCTGATCCACTGTGCCCATCTTCCCCTTCCAATGTCCCTTTTAGGCCTGGATCCAGCTGTCCCTCCAGATCCAGACGGCAGCCCAGCTGTAGCCCCCATTGCCGCCGAGGGAGGGATACCATCCCTAGGGTCTGGTGCCTACTTCAGCAGGAAGGCCCGGCTCTCCTTCCGCCACCAGCTGCATGATGTAGCATCAGCCAACGACTCCACCATCTGATGCAGGGAACCGGGGGCTACACCTCCAGGCCTTGGCAACCTTCCTTCCCCACCTTCTCATCTGAGCCCAAGGCCCTTCCCACAGGACCCTCACGACCTTCTTATTAAATACACTGAGAGTTGTTTCTGAGTATTGCATGCGCATATATGTGGTGTGTTTTGGAGAGGAGATGGGGACCACGACACCAGGCCTGTATGATGGGGCTGAGGTGGGAAGTGTAGCAGGGTGGGAGTGAGGACACAGGAGTGGGAAACAGGAGGCGCCTGATCTCCAGCAGAGCCTAGGTATGCCCAGCGGGAAGTAGGTTTTCTGAAACCAAGCTTCAGAGGTGAAGGTGGTGAAACCAGTTTGGAGCGGTTAGTGGGTAGGCAGGAGAACAGATTGGGCCAGGGAGCATATTCGTTTGATAAATATCAAATGTCCACTCCCTGCCAGGTATTGAAAATATATCAGTCACTCAAGCACAAGGAATTCTCTTCTCACTGAATTTGCTTTCTGGTCGGAGGAGACAGATAATAAATAAGCATGGTAATAAGACACTAAAATGTACTGCTGTGAAGAAAATAAACAGATAATGTGAGAAAAGGGTGGTGGTGTTTCTTAAAATTCAGGTTAAGAAAAGCCTTTCTGTGGAGGGATGGAGTTTGCAGGGTTGTGGAATATAAGGGAAAGAGCAATCAAAGATGCTTTGAGACAGGGAAGACCGGGAGAACAGGTTTTACAGAAAATCAAAACTTCTTCAGTGGTTATTTTAAGTTTGAGATACACATGTTTGGGGTCAGAGATTTTTCACTTAATCCAGGACCTCACCACATCCTTAAGAAGATTCCTCTGTACCCCTGAAATCTCCCAGGGCAGGATTGTGTAATTTTGTTTGTTTTTTTGGCCATGGCACTTGACTTATGGGATCTTAGTTTCTAACCATGGGACTGCTAGGGAATTCCCCAAGGCAGGATTATATTCTAGTACCAGGTTTCCAAATGTGGCTTTCACAGTTCCCTTAGCCACTGACTGGAGAAAGAGATGAGGGAAGACTATCAGTCATTGTCAGTGAGCACCACTGAGGTCTCTGGGGCCAGCCAGTGTTGCAGGGGCCAGAGTTCACTCCCGGTTTCCCATCCGAGGGACTGAAAGTTGACTTCCCATCACCCTCCCAAAGGAAAGGTGGTCGCTGGAGCTGACCCACAGCACTCCCAGTGGCCGCTCTCTCCCCACTCGACATCAATCTTAAATTCCATTTGCATGAAGTCCACCTTCCACCCAAGAGCTGCTTCTGATGAAGTGACAGAGGTGAGTGTGAACACAGGGGACCATGAGCCTGGGTCGGAGATGTGGAATCCTTCTGGCCTCACAGCCAGTAGTCTCCCAGGGGGCAGGCTGAGGGAAAGTGACTCCAGTCTCCATCAGAATTTTGAGTTCCACCTTGGGCTTGGAACATCTGTGGAAAGCCTGACATCAACCGCACTCCTGTCACAAGTGCCTGGATGTGGTAAAGAAAGTGTGGGGGCTGATGGCCTGGAGAAGGGTCCATTCCAGCTCACTCAGGACAGTGATTTATACAAACAGGAATGGCCCAGAGAGAGGTCAAGGAAAGAACCCCAAAGCACACAGATTCTCACTGATGAACTGTTTATTGAATTTTGAATGGGGTATGTATGGGGTGTCTCATTATATCTTAGGATCCCAGGATTCAGAGAGGTGGTAAAGTGGCAATAGTGAATTTGGGAATCTGGTCTCCCAGAAGTACCTGCCGCTCTACCCCTGGTTCTGCAATGGCTGCCAGGCGGATCACCCCTCCACTAGAGCCATCCCGCTCCATTGCCAAAGCGAGAGCTGTGGATAAAAGAAGAAAATTAGGTTAAGAGAAGAAAGTTACGATCACAGTCAGATGCTGGGATCATGGCAAGGGAAGAGGAATGTTGACCTGGCTTGGCTAGGAAGATTTAGGCTCACAGACCCAGGAGCCCAAATTCTCACCATTGGCAGTGAACTGCAGGCATTCTTCCTTGGTCATGCCTTCCCGGTAGGTAGCATCCACATAGCCATAGATATAGGAGCTCCCGGAGCCCCCGATGGCAAAGGGCTGTCGTACCATCATACCCCCCATGGGCACCGAGTACACCTACCAGACAGAGAGAGAATATCATCATTTGTACATATACATTCACCTGTCCATTGTGGCAGTGGTCTGTGTAGAGTTAATAATAAGTGATGTAGAGACTGGAAAAAGAACTACAAAATGGCTGGGGTGGGGAGAGACTGAAAGGCATGGTTCCAGGGTTCTGGGGGTGGTGGTGTCTGACCTGTCCCCCTTCTTGGGGGTCCCAGCCAGCAATGATGATTCCTGCCATCAGGTCTTCTCGGTATCGGTAACACATCTCCTTAAAGAGGCTGGCCGCTGTGTGCACCAGCGGAGGCTCATTCAGCTCAATGCTAGATGATGAAGAGAGTCATAGGGAAGACAGTGTTAGACCATTCAGCCCCTCAGGTCCCAATTCCTTTCAGACACTTGCTCTTCCCCTGCCCACAAGTACCTGTGGAAACCAAGCTGATAAGTGACCGCGTCAGCTACTGCTTGGGTATCAGCTGCTGAGCCTGAGCGGCAGCAGAAAATACGGTCGTGAATAGGGGTCAGCTTGTCAGTCACTCGATTGGCAATGTACGACCTGCAGGATGGCAGAATAGTGAGGGAAGGAGCCCACCTGTCTCCCACTTCCATCTTTCACTATCCACTACCTCAGTAGGAATTCCAGTATTCCTGATCAGTCTTCATCTAAACTGAAACAGGCTGGAAAACAAACTTTTGCAAGAATTTCACCAAAAGGTTTAGAGAACTACAGTGTAGTAAAAGATGGCAAATCCTGATCTCCCAGGAGGGAGAAATCTACGTTCCCACAGCAGCCCAAGGAGGATAAGGATGGGCGGCAGGCAAGGAAGGAAGGAAGGGGAAGATGGGAAGATCTTTCACATAGCTGTCCTGAGCTCACCCAGTGGTTGTTCTGGAGTCGGCTCCTAGAACCACGCCCCCATCAAATTGTACGGCCATGATAGTGGTCTGGAAAAAGGATAAAGGGCGAGTCGGCCTCTCCATATTCTCCAGCACACACAAACCTCAATGATCCGTCTATCTAGTCCACAGAGTACGAGTTAAGTCGTGCGCCACCCAAGAAAGTGACAGTGAAGTCGCTCAGTCGTGTCCAACTCTTTGCGACCCCATGGACTGTAACCTACCAGGCTCCTCTGTCCATGGGATTTTCCAGGCAATAGTACTGGAGTGGATTGCCATTTCGTTCTCCAGGGGATCTTTCCAACCTAGGGATCGAACTTGGGTCTCCCTCATTGTAGACAGACGCTTTTCCGTCTGAGCCACCAGGAAAGTACCAAACCATCATCAAATCTCATGGCGGGGGGCGGGGGGGGTGTCTCAATACCCCGCAGGGTATCATAATTACAATCCTCAAATTCCCAAAGGGCCACCCTGGCCTTAAGCTTTCGTCCCGCAAGATTCCAGAATCCCACGCTCTGCCTACTTCCACCTCCCACCACACCACTCCTGCATCCTTAGAATAAATACCTTTCCCCCTGCCTGAGTGCATCGCACAGACCACCTCTCTCCTCCCGCCCCTTCAGTTCTATCAATCCACGCCAGAGTTATCCATCTATCTCTTCAAGCCTTGCGCATATCTCCTGAATCCCGAGTTCTTCCTTACCCCTGTGGAAACTTCCCGGTTCTCCCAGTCGGGGGCAATAGCCTCAGGCCCCCAGGCTGGTGCCGGCCTGGTTCCCCCTAGCTGCTACTAAGGTGGCCGCCATCTTCCTCGAGACTCCGGTATTGCCGCAAAGCAACTGTCGTAAAGCGCTCTGTCACTCTCTTAAGTCGTGATCTGAGGACTTCTGGTTGACGGCAGAAGGGAGAAGAAATGCATAGCGAAAGTTCTTTTGCGACAGGGAGCGCTTGATGGCAGCGTGGCTGGCAAACAAACCAAAAAAACTCAACAGAAAAACCCGCAAACCGTATGGAAAGACTACTTTCCTCTCGGTTCGGGCAGGACTGATAAATCTGATCGGAATTGCGGGTCAAAGAACCTTCATGGTAGACTTGTGCATCTCCGGTTTAGAGTGGCCGCACTATGTTTTTGTTTCTCTTAGATCAGATCAGTCGCTCTGTCGTGTCCGACTCTTTGCGACCCCATGAATCGCAGGACGCCAGGCCTCCCTGTCCATCGCCATTTCCCGAAGTTCACTCAGACTCACGTCCATCGAGTCGGTGATACCATCCAGCCATCTCATCCTTGGTCGTCCCCTTCTCCTCCTGCCCCCAGTCCCTCCCAGCATCAGAGTCTTTTCCAATGAGTCAACTCTTCGCATGAGGTGGCCAAAGTACTGGAGTTTCAGCTTTAGCATCATTCCTTCCAAAGAACACCCAGGGCTGATCTCCTTTAGAATGGACTGGTTGGATCTCCTTGCAGTCCAAGGGACTCCCAAGAGTCTTCTCCAACACCACAGTTCAAAAGCATCAATTCTTCGGTGCTCAGCTTTCTTCACAGTCCAACTCACATCCATACATGACCACAGGAAAAACCATAGCCTTGACTAGACGGACCTTTATTGGCAAATACCTAGGAGTATATAGTAGGAATGAAATTGCTGGGTCATGTAGTAAGTTTTTATTTAGCATTTTAAGGAACTTACAGCTTTTGCACAGCAGCTGCCTGGTTTTACATTCCCATTAGCCGTGAATGAGGATTACAATTTCTCCACTTCCTAATCGTGACTGAGCATGTTTAAATTTAGCTCTCTTAGAGGGTGTGAAGTGATAGCTTGTGTAACATTGAGCATATTTTCATGTGCTGAATGACTATTTGCATATCTTTTCCAAAGTGCTTTGTCCATTTTAAAGTTGGATTTTCCCCCCTATTATTAAGAGGGCTTTTGTTTCGTTTTGTCTTCTTCATAAGCAAAACATCAAACTTTATAAATAGGCTTTTTAATTTATTTATGTATTGGCTGCACCTCGTGATTTGCAGGATCTCAGTTCCCAGACTAGGGTTCACAGCAGTGAAAGCCCCAAATGCTAACCACTAGGGAACTCCCAACATCAAACTTTTAAAAAAATTTGAAGTATAGTTGATTTACAATATTGTTTTAGTTTCAGGTGTATAGCAAAGTGATTGTTTTATATATACATATATTTCCATCATAGACTATTACAAGATATGAAGGATACTTCCTTGTGCTATTTACTTGTATTTTGGCTGCACCAGGTCTTAGCTGTGGCATGCAGGATCTAGTTCCCTGATTAGGTATCGAAACCAGCACCACCACCCCCACCCCGGCCCGGCGTCGTCCCCCCACCCCCCACCCGGTACTGCAAGGACACTCTTCGCCACTGGACCACCAGGGAAATCCCCTTCATTTTTCATATAGGTATATATACCTACACATTTTCTTCTGAGCACTTTTTATGCTACATCCCAAGTTTTGGTGTGCTTTGTTTTCACTTTCCCTAGTCTCAAAGTATTTTTCTTGTAGCCAGGGAGAAAAAAAATATTTTTCTGGTTGATTTCTTCTGTGACCTAGTGTTTGTCTAAAAGTGTGCTTTTTACTTTCCACATATGTGTGAATTTTTCAAATTTCCTTTTACTATTGATTTCTAATTTCATTTCAGCTTAGTTGGAGAAGGTTTCGTGACTTCAACCTTTAAAGATATTTTGAGACTCTTGCAGCCTACTCTGTGGTCTACTCTGGGGTTGCGTGTGTGCTTGAGAAGAATATATATTTGATTGTTATTGTGTGGAGTGGTCCTCCTATGAACTTGCCATACTATTTCTACATACTTCAGCTAGAGCTGGGGTTTGAATTGAAAATATGACCCTGACACACCCTTGCTTAAAATTAACTCTCAAGATACAGTCTCCCATTTCTATAATAGTTTATAAGGGCCTTTGTGAACTTGATCCTGCCCACCTGACTATAATCACATCTTAGCATTTTAACCATTTTTGGTATACAATTTGATAGCATTAAGTACATTTACATTGTTGTGCTATCCACTCTTCTTTTGACACTCTTGACTGCAATCATCTGAACTATTTTTAGTGTTTCCTCATACATTCATTCATCAAAGAGCTGTTGAATGTCTGCTAGGTGCCAGACACCGTTTGAGGCACTGAAAGTACATCTGGGAACAAAATAGACAAATCCTAGCCCCATGGGACTTTCTATTGGGGGAGACAAAAAAAAGTACAATATATAGTATGTTAGATAGTGAATTATACTAAGAAGCAAAAGCAAGGAATGGAGATAGGAAGTGTGTGTGTATGTATTGAAATTTTAGAAAGAATAATCAAGGCAGGTTTCACTCAGGAGACATGTAAATAAAGACCAAAAGGAAAGAGGGAAGTCATTTGTATATATTGGAGAAAGGCATTCTGGACAGATGGAGGAGCAAGTACAATGGTCCTGAGGCAGGATCGTGCCTGACATATTGTTGTTTAGTCGCTAAGTTGTATTTGACTTTTGCAATCCCCAAGGGCTACAGCATGCCAGGCTCCTCTGTTCATGGGATTTTCCAGACAAAAATACTGGAATGGGTTGCCATTTCCTTCTCCAGTGGATCTTCCCAGCCTAGGGATTGAACCCGAGAATCCTACATTGGTAGGCAGATTCTTTAACAGTGAGCCACCAGGAAACCCCTGCCTGACACATTCAATGGATACTGAGGAGGTCAGTTTGGCTACTGCAATCAGATCACAGAGGACTTTTGAGAAAATTTTCATCCTTCTCAACTGAAGATATGATCCAGAAAATCTTCTGCTTAAGTTTTTAAAAGTTTTAATCTAAGTGCAATAGGAAGCCATTGGAAAATGTTGAGCAGGAAAGTGACATGATATGCTCTACATTTTAAAGATCACTGTGGCTGTAACATGCTGTAGGGAAGCAAAGTATGGGAGAGAGAAACAGGAGGCTATTGAAACAATCCAAGTGATAGATAAAATTGACTTGATAGGTGGGTAGCAGTGGAGATAGTAAGAAATAGAATTTGACAGATTGGAGGTGGGTATGATGAAAGAGAAACCAGAGTCTGGATGACCACAAGATTTTCTAGCTTAAGGATGTAGAAGAATGGAATTGTCACTTACTGAGGTAGTGAGGACTATGGAGCATTTTAGGAGGAGAGGATATCAGAAGCTCAGTTTTGGACTTGTTAAGTTTGCGATGTTTAGTTGAAATCCACATGGAGATGTGGAATAAGGACGAGTATACATAGTATTCTGGAACCCAGGTGAAAGTGGGTTGGAGTTATAATTTGGGAGTTATCAGTGTATAAGTTTGTTCACTGGAGTCAACAAACGAACATTATTGAGCTGGCGTCTGCTTGATGTGAGTCAAGATGCACAGGTTTTAGCCTTGGGTAGCTGACGGGAAAGGGTGTCATTTATTGAGACAGGAAACATAAGAAGTGGTGCGGTTCTGGGAGGAAGTGACTGGATCCGTGTAGGATGTGTTGCATTTGTGGTGTCTGTGGAGATGTCCGGGAAAGAGTTGGCTTTATGGGGACTGGAGCTCAGGGGACAGGTCTGAACTGGAGACGTGGCATGTAGTGGACAAGTGAAGCTGTAGGAATGACTGAGACAGGTCAGGGGTAGCGAGTCTCTCGGCGGCGGGGAACAGGAATAGCACATCTTCATCTTCCCGCATCTATTTTTCCTATTTCCCTTAAGCGCCTGCCATCATCGCACAAAACGCCCTAAGTCGACGGCTATCAGCGAATAGCCCCACTGTGTTTATTCCCCACTGTTCCTCCCTCCTCCGGGAGATTGCAGATACAGGAAGAGGCTAAAACCCCACCCACGCCGGGTTGGTGACGTCACCACAGAGGCGGGGGTATGTGGTGACCACGCCACTGGCGCCGAAAGGCCAGCAGAGGGCTCAACCCCAGCTGTACCGACGCCTCTTCGGTGTGCTTCCTTCTTTCCGCCAGCAGGCATCAGGCCAGCTCGAGCAAGCCCTGCTCAGCCAATAAGCCCTGGGTACGGTTGTAGACGTCCTCCAGGGTGCCCGCGGCTCGGGCCAGCGCGGCCCTCGCCTCCGTCTCTCTGGCTCCGGGACACATCAGCTGGAGTAAGCGGCCGCGACTCGGGAAAGCGAGGAATGCGAGGTGGGCAGCCTGACGGACGAGCCAGGGGGTGATGCGGAGCCAGGGCCGTACCATAAGCGTCGCTGCACTGAACGCCGGCGTCCGGGCCTCCGAGCATCCCGGTCGCCACCCGGTGGAGGCAGAGCTGGGACCAGCGTAGCCCACGGTGCATCAGGAGCATCGTTACCGAGCCCGAAGCCACGGCCGAGGGTGGTGGAGCGATCTTGGGCCGCTCCCACGCCACCATCGTCCCCAGGGATGTGTAGTGCGCGGCGTGTGGGCCGTGCACCAGAGCTTCGAGGGCTGTCACTTTGGCAGAGGCCTCGCTTGTGGCGAAGGCGAAGATGGAGCCGAGGGGAGTTAGGAACCTGTGTGTGTGATGGTGGGAAGGGTAGGAAGGTTTGCGAGAGGGCGATGGAGCCACCAAGAGGCGGGGACTGGATGGGGAGGGAGCTCACTCACCTGACTAGCTCCCTCCATCCTGCCAGGTACTGTGACAATTCCACGTCCCCTTCCGGGTTCAGACTGGCGCGGAACGACCTCATCATACGGCCCAGCATCCCCTGGGGGCCCAGACACTGAGGCTCTTCCCATTCCGGGCCCTCCAGGGGTCCCGACTGTGGCTGGACCTGCAAGTCAGATTTGAGGGCATCGAGATGGGAGCAGAACCCCTAGCTTGCTGGGCTCACCAAGCAGCCCAGTTGGGCTCTGAAGAAATTATTCCTTAGATCTAGCTGGTGTTCCTCTGGCTGAACTCTCAACTTCTGACTGGAGAGTGGAGAGTAGGGGAGGGCCTGCCCTTCATCAGATCCTCAGACTGGTCCACTTCGCCCTGCTTAGGACCCCGCCAGGAGCTCCCAGTTCCAGCCCTGCAGGTAGCGTACCTGGAAGGCGGCGCCCCCTCTGCAATGCAGGACTGCGTCCGAGATCCGCAGCCTGAGAGGGGGAGACGGGACGGAGCGGTGAGGGCCTGAGGTGAGGCCTTAGGTCCCCAGGGCCTGGATTCCCTGGTTCCTCCCAGAGCAGATGAGAGAACGGGCTACTCACGAAGGTTCCGAGCCCAGAGATAAACAAGCAGCAGCAGCGAAGACAGCAAGAGGAATTGCGCTGTGCAGCCACCGCCGCGGGATCTGCCTCGGCAGTGCGACCCCCATGGCTGCGGCAGGGACCACCACCCCCTTGCCAGCCGCTAGCCGGGCTTTGTCCCTCCGCCTCCAGGAGGGGAGAGAAGCTGCAGTGCCTGAGGTGCAAAGAGTTAATAATTAACCTACCAAGGCCCCTTCCCCTGTGCCCTTTGCCCCAGAGGGCAGCATCGGAGGGGTGAGGGACTGGAATGAGGAAGGCTGGGTGGTAGTAAGAGGCAGCCTGGGTACTGTGAAGAGAGGCTGAGGTTAGAAGCAGGTCCCCCAAGGAACAATGGTGGGCCTTAGGCTGACTCTGGAGCTTGAGTTCCTCCACTGTAAATTGAGGATAATAACAGGTTCTTTTGCAAGGTCTCGTGAGGATTAAATGATATCACATGTGCAAACATTGTAAAAGGAAAAGCTTACCACAATTGCTCCATAAATCTTACTTTTAAAGTTCAAGCATGGGGCACCTGGAACCCAGGGAACACCCACTTCTAAATTATCCTATCCTCGTGCATGTGTGCTAAGTCACTTCAGTCCTGTTCGACTCTTCGTGACATGATGGGCTGTAGCCCACCAGGCTCCTCTGTCCATGGGGATTCTCCAGGCAAGAATACTGGAGTGGGTTGCCAGGCCCTCGTCCAGGGGATCTTCCAAACCCCCAGATCGAACCTGCATTTCTTATGTCTTCTGCATTGACAGGCAGGTTCTTTACCACTAGCATCACCTGGGAAGCCCCATCCTATCCTCAGGGGACCTTGTCTTGAACTGGAAGTCTGATGTCTCAATTATATACTTTAGGCTGTCTCCTTTTACATTTGTTTAATTCTTTACACTCCAAAATGATTCCTCAGTCAAACCAACTTTTATAAATACCTCCACATGCCAGGCCCTGTACTAGGCCCCAGGAATAGAAATGTGCCTTTACAGAGTTCAAGGTGCATTGAAGAATTTATCGCCTCTCTCTCCAACTGGGATGTGAGCTCTGATGAAGACAGGGGCTTTTTCATGTTTGCTACTCTATTTACAGCATTTAGATTACCTGAGATACAACACATTGTTTCTAAATAAGTATATATTGAATAAAGCACAGGAATGTGCATGAGGGGCAGGCCAATGAGGGTTGGTACTACTCCCCATTGGTGGCTTAGACTGTAAAGCCTCTGCCTGGGATGCAGGAGACCTGGGTTCGATCCCTGGGTCAGGAAGATCCCCTGGAGAAGGAAATGGCAACCCACTCCAGTACTTTTGCCTGGAAATTCCCATGGACAGAGGAGCCTAGTAGGCGACAGTCTATGGGGTCCCAAAGAGTTGGACACGACTGAGTAACTTCACTTTCTTTCATTTTTCATTACTCCCCACAACAAACCTGAGCGGTTTTTGTTGTTGTTGTTTTGTTTTTCCGATTAGGAGTCCCCTTGGTGGTCATAGGCGGGAAAACGTTGAGGGAAAGGATACAGGAAGAAATGGAATAAATGGCATCTCCTGTCCTCAGTCATCCATCCGTAAACTTATTAGACTTCTTCCCTGTCTCTGTGTAAAGTTTCTTTTGAGAGAGAGAGGTGTCCCAGATTCTCAAGGAGTCAGGACTCCAACCGCTCACACGATGCTTCCTAGCTCCCATAGTCATGGATTCTTTCTTACCCTGTCTCACTCTGATGCTATCTCACATCCTGGAGGTCCCTGGGGTCCCTGTCCCCTGGGATTCTGGAACCATCACTTCCATCCCTAGCCTTGGGTCCCCCATTTCCCAGTGCTGGAACGTTCCCCAGTTTGCTGCCTGTGACTTTAGGCAAATTGTTTGCCATTTTGCAGCCCCAGTTTCCTCATCTGCAGAATAGGAAGGGTAATTTCCACCGCCTAAAATTGTTGTGTGGATTAAATAAAATATGCCTGCAAAACGCGAACCATGATTCTTGGTTTAAAGTTTGTTAACGTTGTGTAAGTGGGTAGTTTTTCAAATTCGTGGGTTCTTGCCGCCCCCTCCTCCCCTGGCGCTGGGCTGAGAGTCAAGTCTGTAGGCTTCCCAACTGGACCGGATTAGTTTTGAATTTCACTTAATCGGCCCTTCCGCAATCCGAGCCCTCTTAAAAGCAAAGGTTGCTTTTAATCCTGCTAAGGAGCCTGGGCTCACGGAGGCTGCGGGATGGAGCTAGAAGCAGGAGCCAAGCTGCCGCTGCTGCTGCTGCTGCTGCTGCAGGCCACTTGCTTGGGGTACGCAGGAGCAGATGGCTACATGTCGGTCATCGAGGTGACCAACGGGGGCCCCTGGGGAGACTGGGCCTGGCCCGAGATGTGTCCTGACGGATTCTTCGCCAGCGGGTTCTCGCTCAAGGTAGGGACTCATGCCTCGGTCTCGGAGGGGACCCCGGAGCCGAGGGTGGCTGTCTTCTGACTCGTCGTCGGTCGCCCAGGTGGAGCCCCCACAAGGCATTCCTGACGACGACACGGCCCTGAATGGGATCCGGCTACACTGCGCGCGGGCAAGAGGATCTCAACGCGCACGTGGTGGAGTCCCAGTCTGGAAGGTGGGGGGCAGGGGCCGAGGATCCCCTAGGGTCGGGGGTATGCCCCTTACCCTTGGTTACACACATCCCCTCCCTCCCAACGGGCAGGTTCCTCCAGGAGGTTTAGAAATGGGAAGCGGGTGGGAGACCGCCCCTCCCACCCCACACCACCCGCCCACATCTCTGTGGAGGTCAGGTGACTGAGCACCTGGCGGGGAAGCCCCCGAGGCCTGGGTCGGGCTGGAGGTGGATAGGGGGCGCCGCGGAGCCAGTGCGTCTTCCCTCCCCCGCAGGTGGGGATGGTGGAGTGAGCCCCTGTGGTGTCCCGTCGGCGGCTTCCTGGTGGCTTTCTCGCTTCGCGTGGAGGCACCCGTGACCTTTGGGGACAACACAGCTGCGAACAACGTGCGTTTCCTCTGCTCCGACGGCACGGAGTTGCAGGGGCCGGGCCTGACCTGGGGAGACTTCGGAGACTGGAGTGAGCTTTGTCCTAAAGGCGTATGCGGCTTGCAAACCAAGATCCAGCAGCCTCAAGGCCTCCGCGACGACACCGCCATCAACGACGCGCGCTTTTTCTGCTGCCGCAATTGATATCATCGCCGTCCTCTCCCAGCCCCAAGCCTCATCCCACCTCCGCTATTAAAGCTTCTCTGTCTTGGCTTTGGTCTGGCTTGTTTTAGGGATGGGAAACTGCGTCGCCTTGTGTTCCTCTTAACCTGGCATTGGGCCAGGCCCAATTAGGGGTTGGTCTCAGAAGTCTGGGCTTCCCTGCTAGCTCAGACAGTAAAGAATCCGCCTGCAAGGCGGGAGACCCTGGGTTCTATCCCTGGGTTGGGAAGATCCCCTGGAGGGCATGGCAACCCACTCCAGTATTCTTACCTGGAGAATTCTCATGGACAGAGGAGCCTGGTGGGCTAAAGTCCATAGCGTTGCAAAGAGCCAGACACGAATGAGCGACTAAGCAAACTCAGAAGTCTAGGGCAAGCTACTGAAAGTTACCGACCCCATAGTCCAGGGGAAAAAAAAAAAGAAACGCACTGAAACAGATTTTGCTTACAGGTTGAGGAAGTCCTTGCTTTTCTGACAGCCTCCGCAAACACTTCATCCCCATTAAAAGCCCAGGTTGTTTCCTTTCTGAACCACCAGTGACCCCAGACTAAGAAACTTCTACCAAATTAGGTGACAATGCTATATTGTCTTAAGGCTTCATTATCTAGAATTTAGGAGAGTAACATGTCTTTTCCATGCGTGCTTGCTCAGTTACTCGGTGGAGTACGACTCTATGACCCCATGGGCTGTAGCCCACCAGGCTCCCTCTGTCCAGGGGATTTCCCAGGCAAGAATACAGGAGTGGGTTGCTATTTCCTTCTCCAGGAGATCGTCCCAATCCAGGAATAGACCCTCATCTCCTGCTTTGGCAGGCGGATTCTTTACCACTGAGCCACCTAGGAAGCTCATCTTTTCCATATGTTTTCTTTTCTTCCCCCTACAAAACTCAAACAGTGGCTTTTCTGTACATTGAGTCCTATGAAGTGTCCTTGCTGTCCTCTCTGCCCGGACTCTCCCAACAGTCCCGATGATTAGCCCATCCACCAGATTTCAGGTCCAACTTTTCTTTCTTGGACTTTGTCTTATGAAAAACGCCATGTGTCAGTCAATATTTATCCCCATTACCTCCATGTTTTTAAAAAGTGCTTATCACCAACTGAAATAATCTACTGCCTCTTTTAAAAACTGTCCATCTTCTAACCCCTGGAATGTTAAATTCTTTAAGAGCACAGAACTTGCCTGTCTTGTTTATACAGTACTTTCAGTGCACCAACAGCTCACTATTTATTAAGAAAATAGCAAGCAAGGTGTAAGTGCCCCAAGCAACAGTGTACCTGGAGGCCTCCCAACACTCTTTGTCTAAGGGCACAGTCTGAGACGCGGAAGAGAACTCTAAATACTCTAGTTTATTCCAGGGTAGGGGCGGGCCAGGTGAGTATCCAGGAGCGAAGGACCAGGTGGATGGAGCCTCACTAAGAGGAGCCCTGTAGAAAAGATAAAATGAGTACAGGACACAGCCAGGGAGCAAATAGGTTTCCTTGCCAGCTCCATCCCACACCGTCCCACCTGCTTCTTCCTGCAGTCGCCACAGAGGACACCAATGGACGCGTTCACCAGCTGCACCCCACAGAGCAAGATCTCCAGGCACGATGCGGCCACCAGCAGCGAGAAGAGCGTCACGTTCCAGAGGACCACATTGGGCGGCTCCACGCACAAGTTCCATTGCGTGCGGTTGAGCAGGTAAGAGCCTCTGCGGGTGGGGCAGGGTCACGCGAGAGCAGGAGGTCACGCGGAGCGCGCCCCCCCCGCCCCGCCCCCAACCTGGGGCTTCCCGCCCCACGCAGGGGCGGAGAGGGATATGCACAGAGCTCGTTTGGCCCACGTGGAGGAAGCTGTCTTCAAAGCCGAGTCCGGCCTAGGTTCCCTGGTCCACGTGGGAAAGGCAGGTGGGCAGAGACAGAGAATGGGGCAGGGCCGCGAATACAGGCTAAGCCTTACGCGGTGTCTTGGAAGTGGTAATTCCAGGAGCCGTTCATTAAGCACTGTGGTCCAATTCGGAGCCCGGTTCCCGAGACCGAGAGGCAGTAGATGGCGCCAAGCAACCCGATAGCTGAGCAGAAGACTGAGCGCAGCATCTACAGGCAGAGCGCAAGGAGAGGTGTGTTGGGCCGCCCCCTACCTACTCCTGGGCAAACCGCGCCCGGCCTCGTGCCCCCATCTTTTCCAGCGTCGTTAAAAATACACTTCCCGTCAAACCCCGGGGCTGGAGTTCTGTTTAATCCTAAGAGCCGGTGGCCATGGAGTTTCAAGGGGTTGTAAGTCCCCTCTGGTCAGGCCCACTGAAGCCTAATATTTGTCGGTGCGAGGGAGGGGTGAGATGGAGCCTAGGACTCTGCAGAGGTGCTCATGAAGCTGGGAATTCAGTAGAGGGATCATGGCTTTAGATGTGATTCTTCGAAAACCGGTTCAAAGACCGAAGCTGAATCCTATCTTTATTATTATTTTTTTTTTGATGCAAAAATCTTAATATATTGATACAAAAATAGTTTCTATACATCAAAATCTAGTGAACAGACAAAAAATATGTTAACATAGAAAATTATTCATTGCTATTACATCAACATAAAATCCCAGAATTAAACTTAACAATGAACCCTTAAAACTATATGAACAAAACAGCAAAACTGAACTGCTATTAAAGATGCTTAATGTAAAATTTCTTTATAAAGTGTTTTCATCTTCAAATGACAAATATATGATGAACATTAACATAAACCGTAAGAATATTTATCACTGAATTATCAATAGCTATTTTTAAAATGTTTTAATTTTTTAAAGTTGCATCCTATGGCATGTGGAATCTTATTTCCCCCATCAGGGATCAAACCTGGGCCCCCTCTGTTAGGAGCACAGAGTTTTAACCACTAGACCACCAAGAAAGTCCCTTGAGCCCTGTCTTAATTTGAATCTTACCCTGCAGCGATTTCCGCAGCAGCCTGCACCGCAACAGCCTTTGCCCCCAGCCCGGACGGCAGAAATTCCCGGACAAAGTACCTGTTGAAGGAGTGTCGATATAATAGCAAGGCCAGCAGGTCCCCATCTTGCATCAGTGCTTACCTCCTCCTGGAAACTTCCTGTGGTGCTTTCAGCCCTTTGAACTATAAGGAGACCTTATCTTTACTTTTCCTGCGACACTGTGGGGCTCTGCTTTAAGTTTATCTGCATTTATGTGCCTGCTTATCTCTGTCCAGATTGTAGCCTCCAGGAGGGTAGGGCCCCAATATCCTTATATCCCCCTTAAATCTCAGTATATAGTAGGTGCCCAAGTGAATGGGAATGTGGAAGCCTGGGTTTAATGCCAAATTTGTGCTCATTTCACACTCCATGAATTGATTCATCTCTCTGGATCTCAGTTTTGTCCTCTGTAAAATGGGTCTGCGTACCTCCCATGGCTGTTGTCAGGATTTAATGAAATAACAGGTTGACTTAATGTGAAGACTAACTCAGAATAAATGGTCAATAAGTATAAAGTCCCTCGGCAGCAGGAAGGAATAGTGGTGTTGGAGTGTCTGGTGAACTGGGATTATGATGGAGGGTGGAGGAGTATGTAAGTGAAGACTCTGATGGGAAGGATGGGAATCCTCAAGATACAACCCTGATCCTGTCTTTCTTTCTCCTATGGTTGTCCACAGAGAGCCCACCCCCTCCCAGGGTGTCAGCTGCTGCTTCTAACAATAGTTGTCTCCTAAATCAATCCCTTCAAATTCAGATCTGACTGCCTGAAGGGTCTGTTCATTTGTATGTCTTGGTTTTAACTCAAGTTCATCCAACCTCATACTGACTTCATAGTTTATTCCCCCAAAATTCATCTCCCTTTGGCTTTCTTGTGAAATATCCTCCAGGTCACTCAGTCCTGAAAACTTGAATCCTCCATACCAAGCCAGACCTCAAGTCCTTCAGTAGCTCTTGAATCAGTCCTTTCTTCCACCCAGTCAGTCCCCAGTCACCTCCCATAAGAAGGATGTGCTCATTCTCCCTATTGGGTTTCCATGTCTCTTGCCCTGTGCCCATATGCAATCCTACATTGCTATTACCAGATTTTTTTTTTTTTTTACTGCAATGGGTATTAGTTTCCACAAACGGATCTTTGATCTTTTCTGAGGGACGCAGAATCTTTAGTTTCAGCTTGATCCCATCAGGAATCAAACCCAGTTCCCCTGCATTGGGAATGCAAAGTCTTAGCCACTGGACCACCAGGGAAGTCCTGCTACCACCAGATTGAACTTCACTTTCAATTGATCTTTTCCCTGATCCAATCCCTTAGAGTCTCCCCAAAGAGTCGCCTGTCAAGACTGAACTCTATGAAGGTGTCTCAGGCACCCTCCCTTTGGATTCAGCCTTAGCTTTGTTGCACCCAACCAAGTTCTTTGCTTATCTCCCATCTCTATAATTCTGCAGCTGTCTGGATCTTTGCCTCCCTGTCTTCCTTGTCTGTCTCACACCAATTAGGCAACATTTGGGTCTTCTCCAGGGAGAAGCTAAGAGCTTTAGTTCCATTACATCGTTCACAGCAACCTTACAGAAACACCTGCAGAGTTCAGTGAACTTTCCTCTAGACGCTCTTCCCTCTTCCTTGTCTCATTGCAGGTCTGGGGCCAGAGGTGGCCCCCTTGCCTAGCCTGTCTGGTTATATCACTTACTCAGAGGCTCTTGGACCCAGAGACACCTGGATTTATCTTTTGGATTTATCAACTTCAAATGACTTCCTTGTTTGTGATTTTTTTAAAGTTTGTGTATTTATTTATTTGGCTGTGCCAAGTCTTAGGCTTCCCAGGTGGCGGTAGTGGTAAAGAACCTGCCTGTCAATGCAGGAGACCATAAGAGACATGGGTTTAACCCCTGAGTCTGGAAGATCCCCTGGAGGAGGACCTGGCAACCCATTCCAGTTTTCTTGCCTGGAGAACCCCATGGACAGAGGAGCCTGGTGGGCTATAGTCCATAGGGTCACGAAGAGTCAGACATGACTGAGTGACGGCATGTATGCCAGGTCTTAGTTGCAGCATGCAGGATCTTTTAGCTGCAGCTTGTGAACTCTTTAGTTGTTGCATATGGGATCCAGTTCCCTGACTGGGGATTGACCCTGGACCCCATGCATTGAGAACACAGAGTCTTAGTCACTGGACCACCAGGGAAGTCCGTAATTTTTGCTTTTTTAACTAAAGTGTTTGTTTCCTTTTTTTCTCTGAGCTCCTCTGTCTCACTCTCTGCTCTTTCTTTGTCTCAATGAAAAGAGGTAATTGAAGAAGCTGGAGGAAGCACTGAGTTTATAGCTTGGGTCTGTTTACTTTTCTCTATCTCCGTGGTCACTGGACTTGTCCACGCCACTGTTATCTCTCCTGGACAACTGTAGTAACCTCAGTTGGTCTTCCTGCAGCCACTGCTGACCTCCTACTGTCCACTGTCCACCCAGCAGCCAGCCATATCCAACAGGATATGGAGCAATTAGAACTCTCATACTTTATTGATGGGAATACAATTGTTATAAGTACTTTAGACAACTCTTTGATATCTATTAGCACTGAATATTTGCATACCTTAAGACTCAGCAGTTTTACTCTGTAGGTATCTATCCAATAGACATGCAAACATACATTCACCTAAAGACATTTATAGGAATGTTTAGAGAACATTATTTGGAACAAATCCAAGTTTGAAACTATCCAAATATCCATCAACAGTAGAATATTTAAATAAATTGTGGTAATATTTACACAATGGAATGCATAAGAAATAATAAACTACAGCACTGTATACTAATATGGGTGAAACTCACAAAAGTATGTAATTTTGATCTGAAGAAGTCAGAACAAAAGTGTCCATAGTGTAGGATTCCATTTATATAAAGTGCTAAACAGACAAATCTAACCTCTGGGGTAGAAGTCAGGATAGTGGGGCCCTTGGCAGAGTGGAGTAGGGCCTGGTAGAAGGCCTGTCTGAGATTCTTGTAATGACCCAGATCTTGATCTAAGTACCCAGAACATAAATGTGTCCCCTCTATAAAAATCCACTGAACTGTATGTTAAGGATCTGGGAAGTTGTCTGTATGACTTTTAAAAAACTAAAAAGTCCTTCAGTAGTTTATTGTGCACTTATAATAAAATTCAAATTCCTCACTGTGCTTTTTCGGAGGTGTAGATGCTCTGGCCTCTGCCCATCGCTGATCTCATCTGCTTCTCAGAAGCAGGCTGGTGAGATGTGGGGAGGTGGTGTTGGTTTGGGCTGGCAAAGGGGTGTGATATGACAGAGAGTGAGTGAGTAGGGCTGGGAGGAGTGTGATGTCTTGAAGAGGGTTGAGGTCAGAGGTATGGAGTGGAGTCCAACTGCCATAAATCCATGGGAGAGGGAGAGTGGGAGAAAAGGCCCTGGGGGAGGGGGTGAGAGGGGTACTTAGTTGCTCAGTCACGTCCGACTCTCTGTGACCCCATGGGCTGTAGCCTGCCACACTCCTCTGTCCATGGGAATTCTCTAGGCAAGAATACTGGAGTGGGTTGCCAGGCCCTTCTCCAGGGGATATTCCCAACCCAGGTCTCCCTCATTTCGGACGGATTCTTTATCATCTGTGCCACCAGGGAAGCCCTGGTAAGAGGAGATGTTTGTATAAAGGAAAAGCTCAGTTCATTCCGCATTTAGCGAACAGAGCTATGGTCAGCAAAAGAAACAAAGATGAAGCATTTCCCTAGAGAATCTCATCAGTCAGCCCTCCTCAGAAGTGGGGAACAGTGCCGGGGGATAAATCTTTTGCCTTCAGGCCATAAAGATGTTAGACTCACTTGACAGTCCAAAAGGTCCCCTTGGAACTTCCCCGGTGGTCCAGTGGTTATTCTGTGCTTCCACTACAAGTACCGTGGGTTCAATTCTTGGTCAGGGAACTAAGATCCCACATGCTATGTGGAGCACAAACAAAAAGTTCCCCTACACAGGGAGGGGGTTGGCAAATAGGGGTTAAGAAGTCTGGGAAATCTGTGTCTCCCCTTCCCCCACTTCTGACAGGTCCTGGTCTCCAGAAAGCAACAGAGACTCCTCCACCACACTGACCTAGGTTCTGAGTTTATTGTTAGTGCCCAGTGCGTGGTGGGCATCCAGAAATGTTGGACAGGGAAGTGGAGGAGGTGACACTGAGCTGATAGGTAGAATGACTGATCTGCGACATCGCTACCTGGCTCCAGACACTATACTCTCACTGTAAACCACCTCCCCCTGCAACACACACACACACTGAGCCCATTATTATCTTAACCCGATAACCTCCCAGGGAACCAGCTGTTCCTTCTGTCTCAACCGTTGTCATGAGGTGTTCCCAGCATCTGCTCAGCAGTGGGGATGGGGAAGGGCTGGGAGGACAAATTCCCTACCCAGGAGGGAACAGTTGAGAGCAGTGAGGCCCCTTCCTTCTCGTTCCACTCAGACGTTCAGCTCAGGCCCCTGGGGCTGAGCAGCAACCCTATGCAGTGCTTAGCATTTGGGGGCAGGCTGGGTGGGCTCCCAGTCCCCACCAAGCCACCACTATCCTTTCCATCCACTCCCTCCCGCTCCTGGTCAGGACTCCAGCAAGTGGTGCCCTCTCCCATGGCCCATGCGCCCCAGCCAGTCCTCTCACCATCAGGCCCCCGCCAACAAAGCCAGCCATGAGCCAGACTTGCAAGCTGAGGTGGTCCTTGGTCCAGGTGGTCTGCCCATTGGGCACCAGCAGGAGGGCGTTGGCCACGATGCAGACCAGGGAGAGGGGGATGAGAGACAGCCCCACGAAGCGGGCACACTTGCCGGTGCACATGGTGAGGCTCTCGGAAAGGACGGACGGTGAGTGAAAGTGAACCCAAGGTTCCCGAGTCCAGAGGAAAAAAAACAAGCCAGGAGCAAAGGTCGAGGAGGAGGAGGTGTGGCGAAGCTGGCAGCAGCTGATGATAAAGGACAGGGGCAGGAGACGTGGGGCTGCTGCAGGACGCAGGCCAAGGGGAGGATGTGGTGGACGAGCTGGGGGAGGCTGACCCACAGAGGAAGTTGCATGGAGTCGGTGTGTTCTTCCTCTTCTGCACACACCTCTCCACAGACCCTCTGTCAGCTTCTTACCTGCTATGTGACTTACCCAAGCCCCTTAATGTCTCTAAATCTCAGTTGCCTCGTCTGTATAAAGGGCATAGTGATGCTCCTGGGCTCTTGGGCTGGTGGTGAGGATTAAATAGGGAATTCCCTGGTGGTCCAGTGGTTAGGACTCTGCAGTCTCACTGCCAGGGGCTCGGGTTCAGTCCCTGGTTGAGGAACTATGATCCTGCATGCCATGTGGTGCAGCCAAAAAAAAAAGGGGTGAGAGTGAGAAGCATTTTGTAACAAAGAACACTAAGCCAATGTGTGGTAGCCTCATTGCTTCTTAGCCCCACAGGGAAGCTTCCTCCTGGAAAGAAACCAAGAAGATGGTGGTGTTTTTTCTGTTTCTTCTTGTCAGTCACTTCAGTCCCTCAGTCGTGTCTGACTCTGTGACCCCGTGGACTGCAGCCCGCCAGGCCTCCCTGTCCATCACAAACTCCTGGAGCTTGCTCAAACTCATGTTGTCCATTGAGTCAGTGATGCCATCCAACCATCTCATCTTTTGTCGTCCCCCTTCTCCTCCTGGCTTTAATCTTTTCCAGCTTCAGGGTCTTTTCCAGTAAGTCAGTTCTCCACATCAGGTGGCCAAAGTATCAGCTTCAGCTTCAGCATCAGTCCTTCCAATGAACATTCAGGACTGATTTCTTTAGGATCGACTGGTTTGATCTCCTTGCAGTCCAAGGGACTCTCAAGAGTCTTCTCCAACTCCACAGTTCAAAAACATCAATTCTTTGGCACTCAGCTTTCATTATAGTTCAACTCTCACATCCGTACCTGACTACTGGAAAAACCATAGCTTTGACTAGACAGACCTTTGTTGGCAAAGTAATGTCTCTGCTTTTTAATATGCTGTCTAGGTTGGTCATAGCTTTTCTTCCAAGGAGCAAGCGTTTTTAATTTCATGGCTGCAGTCACCAAATCCAGTGATTTTGGAGCCCTCCGAAATGAAATCTCTCACTGTTTCCACTGTTTCCCCATCTATTTGCCATGAAGTGATAGGACCAGATGCCATGGTCTTAGTTTTCTGAACGTTGAATTTTAAGCCAACTTTTTCACTCTCCTCATTCACTTTCATCAAGAGGCTCTTTAGTTCTTCTTCACTTTCTGCCATAAGGGTGGTGTCATCTGCATATCTGAGGTTATTGATATTTCTCCTGGCAATCTTGATTCCAGCTGTGCTTCCTCCAGCCCAGTGTTTCTCATGATGTACTCTGCATGTAAGTTAAATAAGCAGTGTGACAATCTACAGCCTTGACATACTCCTTTCCTATTTGGAACCAGTCTGTTGTTCCATGACCAGTTTTAACTGTTGCTTCTTAACCTGCATCCAGATTTCTTAGGAGGCAGATAAGATGGTCTGGTATTCCCATCTCTTGAAGAATTTTCCACAGTTCATTGTGATCCACACAGTCAAAGGCCTTGGCATAGTCAATAAAGCAGAAGTAGATGTTTTCTTGGAACTCTCTTGCTTTTTTGATGATCCAGTGGGTGTTGGCAACTTGATCTTTGGTTCCTCTGCCTTTTCTAAATCCAGCTTGGACATCTGGAAGTTCATGGTTCATGTACTGTTGAAGCATGGCTTGAAGAATTTTGAGCATTACTTTACTAGTGAGTGAGATGTGTGCAACTGTGTGGTAGTTTGAACTTTCTTTGGCATTGCCTTTCTTTGGGATTGGAATGAAAACTTACCTTCTCCAGTCCTGTGGCCACTGCTGAGTTTTCCAAATTTGCTGGCATATTGAGTGCAGCACTTTCACAGCATCATCTTTGAGGATTTGAAATAGCTCAACTGGAATTCCATGACCTCCACTAGCTTTGTTTGTAGTGATGCTTTCTAAGGCCCACTTGACTTCACATTCCAGGATGTCTGGCTCTAGGTGAGTGGTGACACCATCATGATTATCTGGGTCATGAAGATCCTTTTGTATAGTTCTGTGTATTCCTGCCACCTCTTCTTAATATCTTCTGCTTCTGTTAGGTCCATACAGTTTCTATCATTTATTGCCCCTCTTTGCATGAAATATTTCCTTGGTATCTCTAATTTTCTTGAAGAGATCTCTAGTCTTTCCCAAACAAAACATTCTATTATTTTCCTGTTTCTTTGCCTTGATCACTGAGGAAGGCTTTCTTATCTCTCCTAGCTAATGATTGGAACTCTGCATTCAGATGAGTATATCTTTCCTTTTCTCCTTTGCCTTTAACTTCTCCTCTTTTCTCGGCTATTTGTAAGCCCTCCTCAGACAACCATTTTGCCTTTTTGTATTTCTTTTTCTTGGAAATGGTCTTGAACACTGCCTCCTGTACAATGTCACAAACCTTTGTCTGTAGTTTTTCAAGGACTCCGTCTATCAGGTCTAATCCCTTGAATCTATTTGTCACTTCCACAGTATAATTGTGATGGATTTGATTTAGGTGATACCTGAATGGTCTTTGGCATTCTTTGGCATTGTCCATTGCCAAAGAATGCTCAAACTACCACACAATTGCACTCATCTCACATACTAGCAAAGTAATGCTCAAAATTCTCCAAGCCAGGCTTCAATAGTATGTGAACCGTGAACTTCCAGATGTTCAAGCTGGTTTTCAAAAAGGCAGAGGAACCAGAGATCAAATTGCCAACACCCACTGGATCATCAAAAAAACAAGAGAGTTCCAGAAAAACATCTATTTCTGCTTTATTGACTATGCCAAAGCCAAAGTTTATTGTAGATCACAATAAACTGTGGAAAATTCTTCAAGAGATGGGAATACCTGCCTCTTGAGAAATCTGTATGCAAGTCAAGGATCAACAGTTAGAACTGGACATGGAACAACAGACTGGTTCCAAATAGGAAAAGGAGGCTGTATATTGTCACCATGCTTATTTAACTAATATGCAGAGTACATCATGAGAAATGCTGGGCTGGATGAAGCACAAGCTGGAATCAAGATTGCTAGGAGAAATAGCAGTAACCTCAGATATGCAGATGACACCACCCTTATGGCAGAAAGTGAAGAAGAACTAAAGAGCCTCTTGAAGAAAGTGAAAGAGAAGAGTGAAAAAGTTGGCTTAAAGCTTTTTCACTTAGAAAACATTCAGAAAACAAAGATCGTGGCATCTGGTCCCATCATTTCATGGCAAATAGATGGAGAAACAGTGGAAACAATGAGAGATTTTATTTTCTGGACTCCAAAATCACTGCAGATGATGACTGCAGCCATGAAATAAAAAGATGCTTACTCCTTAGAAGAAAAGTTATGACCAACCTAGACAGCATATTAGAAAGCAGAAACATTACTTTGCCATCAAAGGCCCATCTAGTCAAGGCTATGATTTTACCAATAGTCATACATGTGAAAGTTGGACTATAAAGAAAGCTGAGAGCTGAAAAATTAATGCTTTTGAACTATGGTGTTGGAGAAGACTCTTGAGAGTCCCTTGAACTGCAAGGAGATCCAATCAGTCCATCCTAAAGGAAATCAGTCCTGAATGTTGATTGGAAGGACTGATGTTGAAGCTGAAAATCCAATACTTTCACCACCTGATTCGAAGAGCTGACTCATTGGAAAAGACCCTGATGCTGGGAAAGATTGAAGGCAGGAGGAGAAGGGGAAGACAGAGGATGAGATGGCTGGATGGCATCTCCAACTCAATAGACATGAGTTTGGGCAAACTCCAGGAGTTTGTGATGGACAGAGAGGCCTGGCGTGCTACAGTCAATGGGGTCGCAAAGAGTCAGACACGACTGAGTGACTGAACTGAACAGAACTGAATCGTCTAGTGGTTTTCCCTACTTTCTTCAATTTAAGTTTGAATTTTGCAATAAAGAGTTCATGACCTGAGCCTAAGTCCACTCCCAGTCTTGTTTTTGCTGACTGTATACAGCTTCTCTATTACTGACTGAAAAGAATATAATCAATCTGATTTTGGTATTGACCATCTGGTGATGTCCATGTATACAGTATTCTTGTCAGTGTCTGTTTATCAAACCCTCTACCTGTGGAAGCCATCACCTGTGTCTCTCAGGTGGGCTCTCCACTGAAGTCTCATTTTTAAAGCCTCCATCCCCCTAGTCTCCGTTGTTTGATTCAGTGATGGCCCCTTGATCTAGGCCAGTCCCATGGGAATCTATTTCTGGTTCTTCTTTTTGGAGATCTGAGGTCAAAGAATTCCTGATATGGTTGTGCTGATGGAGTCGCCGGTGGCATATTGTTGCCTGCCTGCTGGAGAGTGAAGAAAATCCAGAGGAAAGAACAGTGAAGAGAGGAGAAACTAAGTCTCCTCCCCTCCCCTATTCCTCGACTTGTGGGTTGTTTTTTTTTTTTTTTTTTTTTGCCAGTAAACAACTTAGTCTTTTATTTGCCCAAGGCCATCTGTTGCGGGCACTGAGGGCTGAAGACTTCCAGGAGGGATGGAAGGAGTCAGGGCAAGCCATCCTGCCTCCCAGGTCCTGCCTGCCCCATCCTGCTTCCTGCAGGAAATGGGAGAATAGATAAAGTATACACTTGAGCCATCAAGTATCTCCTCAATTTGTGTGTGTGTCAGTTGCTCATGTCTGACTCTGTGACTCCATGAACTGTAGCCCGCCAGCCTCTTCTGTCCAAGGGGTTCTTCAGGCAAGAGTAATGGAGTGGATTGCCATTTCCTTCTCCAGACTTGTGGGATTTTAGTTCTCATTCCAGGGATCAAGCCCATTTCCCTTGCAGTGGAGGTATAGAGCCTTAACCACTGGCCTGCCAGGGAAGTCCTATTTGTAGATTTTTTGATGATGGCCATTCTTACTGGTGTGAGGTGATACCTCATTGTAGTTTTGATTTACATTTCTCTAATAATGATGTTGAGCATCTTTTCATGTGCCTCTGGGCTATCTGTATGTCTTCTTTGGGGAAATGACTATTTAGGTCTTCTGCCCATTTTTGATTTGGTTGTTTGTTTTTTGATATTTAGCCACATGAGCTGTTCATAAATTTTGGAAATTAGACTCTTGTTGGTCACGTTGTTTGCAATCCGCCCCCCCCTCCCCATTATGTGGGTTGTCTTTTGTTTTGTTTGTGGTTTCCTGTGCTGTGCAAAAGCTTTTGAGTTTAATTAGGTCCCATTTATTAATTTTTGTTTTTATTTCCATTACTTAGGAGATGGTTTGGAAAAGTTATTGCTGTAATTTATGTCAGAGTGTTCTGTGTTTAAGAGTTTTACATATTCCATCTTATATTTAGGTCTTTAATCCATTTTGAGTTTATTTTTGTGTGTGGTGCTAACGAATGTTCTAATTTCATTTTTTTTTACATGGAGCTATCCAGTTTTCCCAGCAGCATTTACTGAAGAGACTGTCTTTCCTCCATTGTACAGTCTTTCCTGCTTAGTCATAGATTAATTGACCATAGATGTATGGGTTTATTTCTAGGCTTTCTATCCTGTTCCATTGATCTATATTCCCATTTTTGTGTCAGTACCACAGTGTTTTGATGACTGTAGCTTTGTTGTAAAGTCTAAAGTCAGGGAGCCTGATTTCTTCCTCCTTCATTTTTCTTTCTCAAGATTACTTTGGCTATTCAGGGTCTTTTGCCTCTACATAGAAATTTTAAGATTTGTTTGTTCTAGTTTTGTGAAAAGTGCCATTGGTAATTTGATAGAGATTACATTGACTCTGTAGATTTGGGGGGCGAGGGGATGTTGTGCAGCTTGCTAGATCTTAGTTTCCTGACCAAGGATTGAACCTGGGCCCTCAGCAGTGAAAGTTTGGAGTCTTAACCACTGGAATTCCCTAAAGAGTTTTTTTGACACAGAATTCATTAAGCCCTAGCTGTGGATTCTTCCTTTAGAAGGACCTCCACTGGTCAAAAGAAGGTGTAAGATACAAAGAAAAAGCCCTTAACAGATCCCAGCCTACATCAGCTGACCTCCAGTGCATCCATACATGAATGAGTAAAATAAATGCTTATATTTGTAGGCCGCTAATACAGTGGAAACAGCATCAGACTTTATTTTTGGGGCTCCAAAATCACTGCAGATGGTGATTGCAGCCATGAAATTAAAAGACGCTTACTCCTTAGAAGGAAAGTTATGATCAACCTAGACAGTATGTTAAAAAGCAGAGACATTACTTTGCCAACAAAGGTCTGTCTAGTCAAGGCTATGATTTTTCCAGTGGTCATGTATGGATGTGAGAGTTGGACTGTGAAGAAAGCTGAGCGCCGAATAATGGAGCTTTTGAACTGTGGTGTTGGAGAAGACTCTTGAGAGTCCCTTGGATTACAAGGAGATCCAACCAGTCCATTCTAAAGGAGATCAGCCTTGGGTGTTCATTGGAAGGACTGATGCTAAAGCTGAAACTCAAATACTTCAGCCACCTCATGGGAAGAGTTGACTTATTGGAAAAGACTCTGATGCTGGGAGGGATTGGAGGCAAGAAGAGAAGGGGTTGACAGAGGATGAGATGACTGGATGGTTTCACCAACTCGATAGACAAAGATTTGTTTGGGCTTGCAAAGAGTCGGACACAACTGAGCGACTGAACTGACTAAACTGAAATGAAGACTTTGTGGGATTTTTTGTAACACAGCAATAGGTGACTGACATAGATCCTGTCATCTAGGCCACAGCTGATTGATCCAAGAAAAAGTAGGTGACCCCAAAACAGACATGAAACCAGAGACCTGTATGATTGCCAAAGGTAAGAACTCTGCCCAACAGAGAGAGGTACCCTCACTGAATGATGACTGATCAACAAATTGGATCTTCGTTCTTGAGAAAGTTGACCACAGACAACCTGAGAGTCATCAGACAGACGGGTGGCCCAGAACTAAGAAAAGTATAAAAGAAACTGAGGAAAGTATGAAAGCAGGGAGTGAACAGAAGCCACGAAGCAGCTGCATCCATAAATAAACAGACAATGACACCCCACTCCAGTACTCTTGCCTGGAAAATCCCATGGATGGAGGAGCCTGGTTGGTTGCATTCCATGGGGTCACAAAGAGTCGGACATGACTGAGTGACTTCACTTTCACTTTTCACTTTCATGTATTGGAGAAGGAAATGGCAACCCACTCCAGTGTTCTTGCCTGGAGAATCCCAAGGACGGGGGAGCCTGGTGGGCTGCCGTCTATGGGGTTGCACAGAGTCAGACACGACTGAAGTGACTTAGCATAGGAAGAAAGGGACTTCCCTGGTGCTCCAGTGGCTAAGCTCAGTCTCTCAATGCAGGGACTCTGGGTTCAATCCTTGATCAGGGAACAAGATCCTGCATGCCGCATCATATCCGAATATATATATATATATATATATATATATATATATAAAAAACATAATAATAAATATATAAATAAATATAAATATTTATATATATATATATATATAACAGTACAGGAGGAAGAAGCACAAGCACTGGAAAGTAGAGGCAGATGAATGACCAGTGTTTCTGCTGAGTCACTGGAAGTGACGTTAAGCCACCAGAGAAGCTGTGATGCCCGCCTGGCAGGTGTTCCCACTGTAGCCATTGTTCCAGTGGACTGGGAACAGGGACAAGAGCAAGCTGCATATTTGTCTACAATGTCATCAGTCCTGAGTCTGAGAGATGATTCTGCTTTTCAGGCTAAGTAAAAAGAAAAGTTGTGTGGTTTACAGGTATTTATTTATATTACATTTTGTGCAATTTTGTGTGCATGAAATAATGTTAAAAACATTATAGGGATTCTGAAAAATTTCATCAAAACGAAGGAAGGGCATATTTTCCTGAAGACTGATAAAAAGAAACAGAATTCTTGAGAAATATTTACTGTAGTATTTGAAAGGAATTTTCAGGAAGGTTTTCACTAAAAGTAGGAGCAGAGTACTTTAAGAAACAGAAGGCTGAGATGAAAAGGCACCAGTGGTTCTCTTTTGGGAGAGACAGAGAATTGCCTGGAAACTCAAAATGCACAAAGATAACCAAAGTCCATGTGAAAAGCACTAAAGAATGGGACTGAAGGTGGGACAGAGCTGTTGAGGATACTAAGGATAAACTTGAGCGAAATGCACAAGAAAAGGACCAGAAGATTAGGAAAGAAGACTAGCAACAAAAACAGTGTAAGGGAACATGAGTGAGAGAACAGAGGTGGAAGGTCAGGAAACCAGCTGCTCCCAAAGATAAGAACAGAACTGGCGGGAGTGACGTCACAAGTGACAAATCTGTGCTGGAAAGTTTCTCCAGGGTGTGGCACCACTTGAGTTATAGGGCCAGAGGGTGTACTGTATCCCCGGCGAAGTATTAAAAGTGAACAGGGGATTCCCTGGTGGCTGAGTAATAGAGAATCTGCCTGTCAATGCCAGGAGACTCGGGTTTGATCCCTGGTCTGGGAAGATGGCACATGCTGCAGAGTAGCTAAGCCAGTGCTCCACAACTACTGAGCCTGTCCTCTAGAGCCCAGGAACCACAACTGCTGAAGCCTGAATTCCCTAGAGCCCATACTCCGCAACTAGAGAAGCCACTGCAATGAGATGTCTGTGGACTGCAACTAGAAAGTAGCCCTGGATTGCCACAACTAGAGAAAAGCCCTTGCAGGACCAAAGACTCAGCGCAGCTCAAAGTAAATAAATAAATATATAAAATTATTATTATTTTTAATGTGAACTGAACCCAGATCCATCCTGACTAAATATCTGAATTAAAGAATACATCTCAGCAAAGTTAAAAGGCTTCCTAGACTTACTTCAATGGAAATATCGTGCTGTGCTGTGCTCCATTGCTTTAGCCCTGTCTGACTCTGTGATCCCACACACAGCAGCCCGCCAGGCTCCTGTGTCCATGGGGATTCTCCAGGCAAGAATACTGGAGTGGGTAGTGATGCCCTCCTCTAAGGGATCTTCCTGACCCAGGGATTGAACCGGCATCTCCTGCACTGGCAGGCAGATTCTTTACCACTGAGCCACTGGGGATCTCAAATATAGCTGATTCTCGAATATAGCTGTATACACATAGCTGATTCATTTCGTTGTACAGAGACACCCAACATCGTAAAGCAACTATCCTGTGTGCTTAGTCACTTAGTCGTGTCCAACTCTTCGTGGGCCCGTGGGCTGTCTTGCCCGTCATGCTGCTCTGTCCATGGGATTCTCCAGGCAAGAATACTGAAATGGGTTGCCATTTCCATCCTCCAGGGGATCTCCACGCCCCAGGGATTGAACTTGCAGGGGGACTCTTTTACCTGCTGAGTCATAAGGGAAGCCTATACCCCAAATTTAAAAAAAAAAGAGAAAAATCTTCCTAAAAAGGAACAAAAAGCAATCAAGCCTGAGACTTCTCTCTGACACTTAATGCCCAGGAGACAAAGGAACAACGTCTACATTTATGTCACAAGTTGTGAGTCAATTATTTTATATGCATCCAAGTTTCTTTTTGCATGTGAGGGGCAATAGAATTTCTGAGAATGTTTGGGTTTAGAAATACCATCGTGACTTCCTCTTCTCCTTTTTTAAAAAGATATTTTAACTTACTGAGACATGAAGTGAAATGAAACTCCAAAATGGGGAAATCTTGGCATAAGTAAATAATTTTTATAAACCTAGTTAGAACACAAAATAAAAGTTTCAAAAATCATTTTAAAGAGAAAATATATAGAGTGAATTCTAAAAATTATATTAACAACAGTATAGATGTCAATCATGTGTTGCCTGACATGACGAGAGTCCATTTTAAAGAAATGTATCAGGTCACAGAAACTCAACTCTACTGAGACAAAAAGCATTTATTGGTTCAGGTGGCTGTATAGTAGGACCTTATTGTTTATCCCCCTGTATATAATAGTTCGCCTGTGCTAATCCCAAACTCCCAGTCCTTCCCTCCCCTACTCCCCCTCCCTCTTGGCAACCACACATCTGTTCTCAAGATCTGTAAGAATGTGAATCTTAGAAATTCTCATAATGAGAAAAGAGATTATAACTATGTGAGATAATGAATGTTAACTAAACTTACAGTAGTAATCATTTTGTAGTATATATATATGTGTATATATGGAATCACTCAGTTGTGTCCAACTCTTTGAGACCCCATGGACTGTAGTCCTCCAGGCTCCTCTGTCCATGGAATTCTCCAGGCAAGAATTCTAGAGTGGTTTACAGAAGAACTGTACAAAAAGATCTTCACGACCCAGATAATCGCGATGGTGTGATCACTCATCTAGAGCCAGACATCCTGGAATGTGAAGTCAAGTGGGCCTTAGAAAGCATCACTACGAACAAAGCTAGTGGAGGTGATGGAATTCCAGTAGAGCTGTTTCAAATCCTGAAAGATGATGCTGTGAAAGTGCTGCACTCTCTATGCCAGCAAATTTGGAAAACTCAGCAGTGGCCACAGGACTGGAAAAGGTCAGTTTTCATTCCAATCCCAAAGAATGCTCAAACTACCACACAACTGCACTCATCTCACACGCTAGTAAAGTAAGGCTCAAAATTCTCCAAGCCAGGCTTCAGCAATACGTGAACCATGAACTTCCTGATGTTCAAGCTGGTTTTAGAAAAGGCAGAGGAACCAGAGATCAAATTGCCAACCTCTGCTGGATCATGGAAAAAGCAAGAGAGTTCCAGAAAAACATCTATTTCTGCTTTATTGACTATGCCAAAGCCTTTGACTGTGTGGATCACAATCAACTGTGGAAGATTCTGAGAGAGATGGGAATACCAGACCACCTGACCTGCCTCTTGAGAAATCTGTATGCAGGTCAGGAAGCAACAGTTAGAACTGGATATGGAACAACAGACTGGTTCCAAATAGGAAAAGGAGTGTGTCAAGGCTGTATATTGTCACCCTGCTTATTTAACTTATATGCAGACTACATCATGAGAAATGCTGGGCTGGAAGAAACACAAGCTGGAATCAAGATTGCTGGGAGAAATATCAATAACCTCAGATATGCAGATGACACCACCCTTGTGGCAGAAAGTGAAGAGAAACTAAAAGCCTCTTGATGAAAGTGAAAGAGGAGAATGAAAAAGTTGGCTTAAAGCTCAACATTCAGAAAATGAAGATCATGGCATCTGGTCCCATCACTTCATGGCAAATAGATGGGGAAACAATGGAAACAGTGTCAGACTTTACTTTTTGGGCTCCAAAATCACTGCATATGGTGACTGCAGCCATGAAATTAAAAGACGCTTACTCCTTGGAAGAAAAGTTATGACCAACCTAGATAGCATATTCAAAAGCAGAGACATTACTTTGCCGACTAAGCTCCGTCTAGTCAAGGCTATGTTTTTTCCAGTAGTCATGTATGGATGTGAGAGTTGGACTATGAAGAAAGCTGAGCGCCGAAGAATTGATGCTTTTGAACTGTGGTGTTGGAGAAGACTCTTGAGAGTCCCTTGGACTGCAAGGAGATCCAACCAGTCCATTCTGAAGGAGATCGGCCCTGGGATTTCTTAGGAATGATGCTAAAGCTGAAACTCCAGTACTTTGGCCACCTCATGCGAAGAGCTGACTCACTGGAAAAGACTCTGATGCTGGGAGGGATTGTGGGCAGGAGGACAAGGGGACGACCAAGAATGAGATGGCTGGATGGCATCACGGACTCGATGGACGTGAGTCTGAGTGAACTCCAGGAGTTGGTGATGGACAGGGAGGCCTGGCATGCTGCTATTCATGGGGTTGCAAAGAGTTGGACACGACTGAGTGACTGAACTGAACTGAACTTGCTGTTTCCTCCTTCAGGCGATTTTCCGGACACAGGGATGGAACCGGAGTTACCGCATTGCAGGCAGTTTCTTTACTGTCTGAGCGACCAGGGAAGCCGTCTGTACTGGAGTGGGTTGCTGTTCCCTTCTCCAGGGGAATCTTCACAAGCCAGGGATCGAACCCAGATCTTCCACATTGCAGCCAGATTCTTTACCAGCTGAGCCACCAGGGAAGCCTTATACATATATACAGGAAATCGTTATGTTGTAAACTTAAAATATATTAGTAGAATACAATTAATACAATGTTATATGTCAACTATATTTCAATTTCGAAGTCTCAAAAAGGTTGCACTGTGTTTTAAAGCAGAGACAAAAAAGCTAATGATATATTTAGAAAGTCATGGAAACAAAGTAGTTGAACACAAACTGGACCGAGTAAAGGTGTTGATTCTGTGGATACCATGTGGTAAAACAAGAAACCACAGGACTTCCCTGGTGATCCAGTGGATTAGAATCTACCTGCCAATGCAGGGGACCCCAGTTCTATCCCTGGTCTGGGAAGAGCCCATATGCCACAGGGCAAATAAGCCTGTGCTCCAAGACAAGAGATGCCACCGCAGTCAGAAACTTGCAACCAGGGAAACTCTGCACGCAGCAACAGAGACCCAGCACAGCCAAAAATAAATAAAATAAATAACAACTTTTAAAAAAGAAAGCACCAGGACTTTGGGAGAAAATCTTGGTAACACTAGGGGAGCACTCTTGAGAAATGCTGCATCACCAGTGCCCTTGAGGGCACAAGTCAGTTTTGTGTGTAAAAACAGTTTTCTATGACTCAGTTAGGAAACAAATCAGAGGAGTCAGATTTTGAAGAATTTTGGGGAATATTTTAACCAATTTATTTTACTTGCAGTTTTCTTTTCTTGTATGCATCAACGGAAGAACTTGTAATTAGCATACAACAAACATTTCAAGTGCTAGGAAAACCTTGTTTTATCATGTACCAGGCAGCATTCTTTCTTAGCAGTACCTAAAATAATAGTGTGTGTCACCTCTGGAGATGTTTCAAGAAATTCTCTTTATAGGCCCAGTTCTGGACCCAGTGGGTCCAGCTCTAAACTTGCCAGACAAGTTCCCTCCCCGTAGCTTATGTTATACTCTGGGAGACAGGCAGTAAACTAAAAGTTAGAGACTACTCCAAAATTTTTTTTAAGTCTTCATTTATTTGGCTGCATCTGGTCTTAGTTGTGGCATATGGGATCTCTTTTAAAAGAATTTTATTTATTTATTTTTGGCCGTGCTGGGTCTTTCTTGCTGTGCAGGCTTTTCTCTAGTTGTAGTGAGTGGGGGCTACTCTCTAGTCGAGGTACCCAGGCTTCTCATGGCGGTGGGTTCTCTTGTTGGGGAGCACCGACTCTAGGGCACAGTCTTCAGTAGTTGCGGCGTATGGGCTCAGTAGTCAGGTTTGCTGGGCTCTTGAGCACAGGTTCAATAGCTGTGGTGCCTGGGCTTAGTTGCCCTGAGCCATATGGGATCTTCCTGGACCAGGGATTGATCTCCTGCACTGGCAGACAGATTCTCTGCCACTGAGCCACCAGGGAAGCCTTCTTTGCGGGATCTTTCATTGCAGCACAGAGACTCTAGTTGTGGCTTGAGGGCTTAGTTGCTCTGCAGCATGTGGGGTCTCAGTGCCCCGATCAGGGATTGAACCGGCTTCTGCATTTCAAGGCATATTCTTATCCATTGGACCACCAGGGAAGTCCCAAGACTTGGCTGAATTTTATGAGGGAAATCAGCAGTGTGATGTGATGGGGAGCAACTTGGGCCGGTGGCTACTCTAGATCCTGTGGCTACGGAGCCAGAACCATACTGAGACCTTGGCAAGAGGGGCTCCTCCATGGCTCTCAGCTTAACTTTATACAGACAGACCTCCAGGGGATCTTGTTAAAATGCAGATTCTGACTCATCAGGGCTGAGGGAGCCCTGAGAGTCTGCTTTTTTTTTTTTTTTTTTTTTTTTTTTTATTGGAGTAGGCGCTAGTGGTAAAGAACCCACTCCGAAGGAGCCTTAACAGAACTCCTGGGTTTGATCTCTCCTGAGTTTGATCATGTTAGGCCTCTCGGCCTCCTTGCAGGGGTCCGTCGCCCAAAGAATCTCCAAGGCTCGGACTCGATGCAAACAGCAAGAGGATTTATTAGGACGGTGCGCCCGGGTTCGATCACCACCAGGGAAGAATGAACCCCGAACATTCGTTACAAAGCAGTTTTTAAGCACAAAACCACAAACAGGTACAGCTAGGGTGGAATGATCTGATTGGTGCTCAAGTCTCGGCATTTTTAGGGATAGGTTCATTTGTTATCAGGTCAACACATCTGTCTGAGCTGCAGTTTTACTGCTAACTTGATCTTCTGGAAACTAATTTCCTGGGATGGTTTTCTTTTTTTCTTTGGGGGTAAACATCCCCCGGAAAGCCTTCCGGAGGCTGTATTCCTGAGATATGAGCCCCTTACACATTCTTGAGATAAAGGTCTGTCTTGAGATTAACAAGGAGCCTGTTTCCTTAAGGCTCTAGTGAAACTTTAACCTTTATTTTTATCCACCCTTCCTCTCAATCAGACTCAGGGTTTGACCGCTGGGTCTGGAAGAGCCCCTGGAAAAGGAATTGGCAACACACCCCTGTATTTTTGCCTGGAGAATCCCATAGACAGAGGAGCCTGGCAAGCTACAGTCCATGGAGTTGCAAAGAATCTGACATGACTGAGGAAACTTAGCATAGCACATGGTTGCTTTACAATGTTGTAGTTTCTATTGTACAGCAAAATGAATCAGCTATAAGTATACATATATCCCCTCTTTTTTTGGATTTCCTTTCTATATAGGTCACCAGAGAGCACTGAGTAGAGTTCCCTGTGCTATACAATAGGTGCTTATTAGTTATCTGTTTCATACATAGTAGTGTATATATGTCAATCCCAATCTCCCAATTCTCCACACCCCCTGCCCGACCTTAGTATCCAGAAGTTTGTTCTCTACATCTGTGTTTCTATTTCTGTTTTTCAAATGAGTTCATCTATACCATTTTTATAGATTCCACATATAAGAGATATTATATATTTGTTTTTTTCTTTCTGATTTTCTTCCCTCTGTGTAACAGTCTCTAGGTCTATCCATGTCTCTGCAAATGGCATTATTTCATTCCTTTTTATGGCTGAGTAATAGTCCATTGTATATAGGCACCACATCTTTATCCATTCCTCTGCTGAGGGACGTTTAGGTTGCTTCTGTGTACTGGCTGCTGTTAACAGTGCTATAGTGAACACTGGGGTGCATGCATTTTTTGAACCGTATTTTCTCCAGATACATGTTCAGGCGTGGGATTGCTGGATCATATGGTGGTTCTATTTTTAGTATTTTGAGGAACCTCGTACTGTTCTCCCTTCCTCATACTGTTCACTAATTTACGTTCCCACAAACAGTGCAGGAGGGCTTCCTTTTCTCCTCACCCTCTCCAGGATTTATTGTTTGTAGATTTTTTGATTGAGGCTCTACATTTCTTAAAAGCACCTGGAGATGCTGAGGCTCCTGTTCCAAGGACCACTCTATGGTAGCAAGACTTCAGGGTGTCCTATGTATCACAAATACTGAAACACAAGGCATCTTTCCCTCCCTCTTGGCTTGTGAAAAGATTTTTGCAAGTTTAGTTGACAACTGAGCAAATGGGAGTTATGAGAGAGTAACATGCCAGTGGGGCTTTCTGGTAAAGAACTCCTACCAATGCCAGAGACATGAGTTCAATCCCTTGTTTGGGAAGATCCCTGGAGAACGAAATGGCAACCCACTCCAGTACTCTTGCCTGGAAAATCCCACAGAAAGAAGGAGCCTGGCAGGCTACAGTCCATGGGGTCGCAAAACGGTTGAACATAACTTAGCAACTAAACAGCAATATGTTTTAAGAAGTTCCAGAGAAGATAAAAACAAAGAAAATGTAATCCATATCAGTTGAGTTCAGTTGCTCAGTCATTTCCGACTCTTTGCGACCCCATGAATCGCAGCACGCCAGGCCTCCCTGTTCATCACCATCTCTCGGAGTTCACTCAAACTCACGTCCATCGAGTCTGTGATGCCATCCAGCCGTCTCATCCTCGGTCGTCCCCTTCTCCTCCTGCCCCTAATCCCTCCCAGCATCAGAGTCTTTTCCAATGAATCAACTCTTTGCATGAGGTGGCCAAAGTACTGGAGCTTCAGCTTCAGCATCATTCCTTCCAAAGAAATCCCAGGGTTGATCTCCTTCAGAATGGACTGGTTGGATCTCCTTGCAGTCCAAGGGACTCTCAAGAGTCTTCTCCAACACCACAGTTCAAAAACATCAATTCTTCGGCACTCAGCCTTCTTCACAGTCCAACTCTCACATCCATACATGACCAACCACAGGAAAAACCATAGCCTTGAGTAGACGGAGCTTAGTCAGCAAAGTAATGTCTCTGCTTTTGAATATACTATCTAGGTTGGTTATAACTTTTCTTCCAAGGAGTAAGCGTCTTTTAATTTCATGGCTGCAGTCACCATCCGCAGTGATTTTGGAGCCATATAGCAGAAGATTAAGTATCAAGAGGCATAAGAAAGAGAAAGCATACAGTAAGATGACTGATTATACCAAATATATGGATCAGAACAATTCATGAAAATATTTTAAACTCCTCATGAAAACAATTAATGCTTTCAAATTAAGCTAATCAACAAAATTCTGTTAACAGTAGTTACCTCAGAGGAGAGAAACAATATATGGAAGACAAGAGGGAAAGGAAAATTGCTTTTCACTTTTATGAAAATGTATGATTGCATCTTTTAAAAACAATTATTTATTTATTTGGCTGCACTGGGTCTTAGTTGCGGCATGCAGGATATAGTTCCCTGACCAGGGATTGAACCCAGACCCCCTGCCTAGGGAGTGTGGAGTCTTAGCCAGTGGACCACTAGGGAAGGGTCTTATTGGGTATTTTGAATTTTATTATTATGTTTTGATTATTCAAAATAATAAATGCATAATAAAATTAAAACATATAGTATAGATAATGTTAAGTGTTTGTTTTATACTGATATAGGGTATATTTACATTGATTATATAACAATGATAAAGCTTTAGGCACAAAATCATATTGTACTGAAATATATAAAGTCAAAATAGATACCCTCGGAAACCAAACTTACATATATATATAGCTATATGTAGCTATAAGGACTATATAGTAGTAGCAAGAAACTGTGGCATAAGTCAGCAGTCTGTAGTAGATGAAGTAAGAAAAATTACCCAAGGGTACAAAGGTATTGAGAATCTAAATGATAATAAGGTGATTGATTAATTAGCCACTCATTCAGCAAATATTTATTAAATGTGTATGACGTGCACCATGCCCTTTGCTGGATACCAGGAATGCAGCAATAAAGTCTCCGTGCTGGAGCTTGCCTTCAAATGATATTTATTGAACTTTGTATCTCATAAATGGAGAACACGCCTTTTTGATGTTAATGAAAGATTTATAAATATTGATAAAATATTAGGCTCTGAAGGAAATACCAGATAACTTCCAAGCTGAAATTGTACTGGCCACCTTTTCTGACCACAGTGCAGCAAACCAGAAATTTACAAATGTTTAAGTAAGAAAACCCAACCTTCTAAAAACCCCAAAATAGTTCGGGATTTCCCTGCTGGTCCAGTGGTTAAGGCTCCACAGTTCCACTGGACAGGGCACAGGTTCAATCCCTTGCCAGGGAACTAAGATCTCATGCTGCATGGCATGGCCAAATAATAATAACAAAAACCCAAAGCAGGTTATAAATAGGTAATGAGAATGTATCATGGCAAAACTGGAAGAACTGGCGGAAATGACTCCAGATTTCTGAGTACTTATGATTAGCACTTACAATTAATGCCAGAGACTTTTAATATGTTATTTTATATACAGTCCTCACAACAGATATGGTATAATGCCCCTATTGTGATGTAGTCACCATAAAAATTTGCCAAAGTGGTGTATGTGGCTCAGAAAGATTAAGTAACTTGCCTAAAACCAAAACTGACACTGATCAAGCTGGGACTTGTACTCAGGCCTGGCAGACTCTTCTGTTTGTAATTGCTATGCTACCATCAGTATGATTGATGGAATATGCAGAAGGGAGGAGCCAGTAATTTAAGCTGGCTTTAACCAAAACTTGTTTTCTCAGGCTTTTTGTCTCCCTGACTATCCTTCCCCTCTTTCTTCTCTCTCTTCTTTATTTCATAGAACAAAGGTTTATGGAGCACTTACTGTGTACTAAGCATTGTTCAATATGCTGGGGATTCAGTGATGAGAGGCAGACAATAAACAAGTCAACAATAGTTATACAGCTTTAGAGAGCAATACTTGTTATGAAGAAAAAGAAAACATGACAAGGAGGTAGATTGACAGGTGTTTAGAGCTATTTTCATTAGGGAGGTCAGGAGAGGTCTCTCGGAGGCAGTGACCTTCAGAAAGGAAGTGGGCTTTGGGAGGAAGACTGTTCCAGTGAAGGCAACAGCAAGTGCAATGTCCCCGGGGAGACAGGCTTAGCCTGCTATGGGCGCAGCGAAGAATGGCAGAGTGGATAGAGCTCGGTGAGTGAGGGAAGAGCTGAAGAGGTGGCTTTGAAGGCCGTCATCGGAGTTGTGGGGCAGCCATGGAGCAGCCTGGAGCAGGGGTTGATGTGTTACCCTTTGTTATGAGGAGAATGGATTGAAGGAGAGCAAGACTGGAAGAGGGGAGACAGGTGAGGAGGTTATTGCAGTGGTGCAGGTGAAGGATAGTGGTGGCCTGAACTGTGTGGTAAAGGCAGAGGAGGGTGACGCGCGATCAGATTTGGGGTAGAGTTTTGCTCTTGTGTTTTATTTGGCTTCACCAGGGCTTAGTTGCAACATGTAGTATCTTTAGTTGCGGCATGGGGGATCTATTCCCTGACCAGGGATTGAACTTGGGGCATTGGGAACCCAGAGTCTTAACCACTGGACCACCAGGAAAGTCCCCTGGGGTAAATTTTGAATGTAGAGCCGTTGGAATCTACTGAGGGCTGTGGGCATTGATGAACCCTAAGACTTAGTGATGGGGTGGGAGGGGCCATTCATAAACATGAAGCAGCACAGGAAAGATAGGTGAAGGGATGGGAGAAGGAGTGTAATCAGAGAAAGGAAAAGATAGGAAAACAGGCTGGAGGAGGAGCCAGCAAAAGGATCCTCCAGTAAGGGGGAGGAAAACCAGGAGAGTGTGCTATCCCAGAGGCCAACACAGGGGTTCAAAGAGCGAATGCATTTAACAACTCTGTTAAATGCTGCTAAGAGTTTGAGTGAACTCCGGGAGATGGTGATGGACAGGGAGGCCTGGTGTGCTGCGATTCATGGGGTCGCAAAGAGTCGGACACGACTGAGCGACTGAACTGAACTGAAGAAGCTGAGTAATGACCACTGGGCTTGGCCTTATCTCTGCAGGAGTACTTTCATCGAAATAATTTGGGATGTGAATGGAGAAGAAAGGATGACCAGACATTTAACAGGAATGAATTTAACACGGAAGACTGAAACAGAAAAAAGGAAATTGTAAGAAATTGCTATCATAAGAAGCACTGGTGGAATAATGAGGAAGTTCTTTTCTGATTGTTTCTCTTTCCTCTGGAAAACAAGTTTTCATATCACTAATGGAGGTTGGAGGGTGCAATGTTGTCACTCGAGGCAAGAAGGGGAATTTCAGAGAGCAGAAGAAAGTACAGTATTGAGCAGGGAAGCCATAGGATTGCCAGGCGTACTAAGAACCTGCTTGTGATTCATCATTACAGATTCAAAGTGAGATTTGTCAACACAGTTGTTTATCCTTAGCCTTACTCAGTAGCTCAGGGAAAGTCTCACTGTTGGTAGAGTTTGGTTTGATCCTTCTTGCAGTTTTGTATAGAAGATGGTGGGAGAAGACAAGAGAATTAAGAGTGTGTACACAAAGGGGACTTCCTCGGTGGTCCAGTGGTTAAGACTCTGAGCTCCCAATGCGGGTGGCCTGGGTTCAATCCCTGGTCAGAGAACTAGAAAGACCTTGATGCTGGGGAAAATCAAATGCAAAAGGAGAAGAGGGCAGCAGAGGATGAGATGGTTAGATAGCATCACCAACTCAATGGACATGAATTTGAGCAAACTCCGGGAGATACTGAAGGGCAGAGGAGCCTGGCGTGCTGCAGCACACGGAGTTGAGAAGAGAGACACGGCTTAGCAACTGAACAACAACAAATGCTGCAACTAAGACCTGGTGGAGCCAAATAAATAAATAAGATTAAAAAAATAGAATTTAAAGAAGCGTGTACACGAAGGAATCATTATAGTTATAGACAGTTGAACTTAAACTGGGTTAAGTGGGATGTGAAGATGTGAAGAGGGTGATGGACAGTGAAAATGTGGACTGGACAATGGACTAGAGAAACCAAAGGTTGAAGGATTGTTGAAATGAGGCTATCAGAGAGTGGACTGGAAGGATGGATAGAGTGGAGTGCTGGGAATCTGAAGGTTTGAAGAGGTGCAGTTACCTCAGCGTGTGGCTGAGGTCGGGTGGCAGAGAAGAGGACAAGGAACTGAGATGTTGGGCTGCTGGATGTATTATCTCAGAGGATGTCTCAGTTACATACACAAAGACATGATTAATGATAGAGAAGTAAATATAAGCCAAATGAATAAGCCTTTGATGAAACTGGTAGATGTTGCAAGATGATTGCCACAAGGCAGGGTGATGGCTGGTCTAGGCTGCTGGCAGGTGCTTCTGAGGGGTTGGGGTTTTGAAGGGAAGAGAAATTTTTCAAAGCAAAAACAGATAAGGAAGACAGCGGCCTCACCCCAGAATGTGTGGAATGTGGGAGGAAAAATACCTCTTCAAAGCAGGCTTTGGAGGATAACCAAACATCTGAGAGCAAGAAGGCAAAGGGATTAGGGGTCCATCCAGCTCTGAGATTTTTACCTTTTGAATTATAAGCATTTTACCATATGAATATGAGCATTTTAGACTTAAATTTGATATCAACCTTTATTACATGATATACAATAAATCTTTGTGTTTGTATTGGTATTGCAGCTTCTATTAAGCAACAGTTCTCTTTGTGGAAAACAATAAGAGTAATAACTATATTATTTCCTGTGGAAAACTTGGCATTAATCTCCAGTAACCTCTATACCAATACTCATTAAAGATTTGTACATTAGATTTCAAGAAAGAAGAAGAATGCAAAGAGAAAAACAAGAGAAGAGGTGGACGCTTTGGAGGTTCTTGTTGACCTTAAATCCCAGAGGGTCCAGTGAGAGAATCTGGGGCAGGAAAGGGAGGAGGTAAGAGACTGAACCCAAGAGGAGATGAACAGAGTTGTGTGGGGATAAGTCAATGAGTGTCTCGGCAACTGTGGACTTCTGGCAGGGTGCCAGGGAAAGTGTGTGATGTGGATTCCTGGCCGTTAGACACCGTGCTGTCCTCTTTGCGGCTTTACAGCAGCTCTTTGGCTTCTGCTGTGGTTCCTGTCTTCTGTGCCTCAGATCTGAGTCCACGAAGCTAGCTTGGGACTCGCACCCTACACAGACGATGCTGTCTTCTTCACCCTGTGCATCTGCCCCAGGCCCTGCAAACTGACTTCCTCTTTCATTGGCCAGAAACTCTACGTGAAGTGTCTCAAGCACATCAACTTCCCCCGCCCTCTAGGGAGGCTGAGACAGTCTTGTGGTCGGTTTGATTCCCCGCTGGGACACTTTGTACATCCTCCTTCATTTATAATAGAGAAAAAAATGAAGAACAGCCTAAATGTCCCACTAGACTGTGTCACGTTCATAAAGTAAATTAATGTACATCTGTTGCAAGAGGGGACCCCTTCCAGGGCCCGAAACTGGGCTCTTGTCTAACACTCAGAAACGACTTGTCTGAGGAGACACATGTGTTGACAAAGCAAGAGACTTTATTGGGAAAGGGCACCCAGGTGGAGAGCAGTAGGGTAAAGGAACGCAGGAGAACGGCTCTGCCGCGTGAGTCTCGGGTTTTATGGTATGGGATTAGTTTCCGGGTGGTCTTTGGCCAATCATTCTAATTCAGTGTCTTTCCTGGTGGCGCACACATCGCTCCAGCCAAGATGGATGCTAGCGAGAGGGATTCTGGGAAGTGGATGGACAGCCAGTGTCTCCTTTCCACCTTTCCCGAACTCCTCTGGTTGGTGGTGGCTTATTAGTTCCGTATTCCTTATCGGGATCTCCTGTCATAAAACAACTCATGCAAATGGTTACTACGGTGCCTGGGCAGGGTGGGCAGTTAGGGGAAGTTGTGCTTCCCCTAACACATCCATCTATGAAAATAAACTGTCTAATGACATGTCATGTACAGAAGTGAGATTTGGACTATGAAGAAGGCTGAGTGTCAAAGAGTGGATGCTTTCAAATTGTGGTGCTGGAGAAGACTCTTGAGAGTCCCTTGGATTGCAAGGAAATCCAACCAGTCAATCCTAAAGGAAATCAACCCTAAATATTCATTGGAAAGACTGATGCTAAACCTGAAGCTCCAATGCTTTGGCCACTTGATGGAAAGAGCATTCATTCAAAAAGACCCTGGTGCTGGGAAAGATTGCAGGCAGGAGGAGAAAGGGGTGACAGAGGATGAGATGAGATGGTTGGATGGCATCACTGACTCAATGGACATGAGTTTGAGCAGACTCTGGGAGATAGTGAAGGACAAAGAAGCCTGGTGTGCAGCAGTCCGTGGGGTCAGAGTTGGACATGACCTAGAGGTTGAACAACAACAAGGACATGAGAAGTAATTCATAATGTATTGGTTTCTTAAAAAAGCAAGCTAGTTAACATGATGTACAATATGACTGAAGTTTGTGAAAATGTGTATGTCTGGCCCAGTGTCTAAGACTCTGTGCTCCCAAGGCAGGGGGCCTAGGTTCAGTCCCTGGTCAGGGAGCTAGATCCTGTATACCACAACTAAAAGATCGTACATGTGGCAGTGAAGACCTGGCACAGCCAAATAATACACATTCTGATGAAAGGGACGGTGAACACACCAAAATGGCAATGATGGTCATCTCTGGGTGTTGAGGTTGAGGGTCATTTGAATTTTCCTTTCCGTGTTTTCTGTATCTTCTAAGTTGCCCGATTGTTGCTTCCAGTTCACCTCCATCTCACTATCTACCTTCTCAAGGCTGCCACCAGTGGTCTGTTGAATACTCTCATGTCTTTGCTGTGAAGTACAGGGGACATTACTTCACCTTGACATGACCTGGCCTCAGCAGTGTCTGGCACAACTGAGTACCATTTCTTTGTTTCTGAACCTTCCTGGTTTTCCTTTGCCCTCAGCACTTCTTTCTCTCAGGGCAGGCTCTTCTTCCTCTGACCATCCTTCCCTCCACCAGGATTCTATTATGTGTGGATATATCTATATATAGTTCAGTTCAGTCGCTCAGTCATGTCCGACTCTCTGCGACCCCATGAATCGCAGAACACCAGGCCTCCCCGTCCATCACCAACTCTCAGAGTTCCCTCAGCTCGCATCCAGCGAGTCAGTGATGCCATCCAGCCATCTTATCCTTGGTCGTCCCCTTCTCCTCCTGCCCTCAATCCCTCCCAGCATCAAAGTCTTTTTCAATGAGTCAACTCTTCGCATGAGGTGGCCAGAGTACTGGAGTTTCAGCTTTAGCATTATTCCTTCCAAAGAAATCCCAGAGTTGATCACCTTCAGAATGGACTGCTTGGATGTCCTTGCAGTCCAAGGGACTCTTAAGAGTCTTCTCCAGCACCACAGTTCAAAAGCATCAATTCTTCGGCGCTCAGCCTTCTTCACAGTCCAACTCTCACATTCATACATGACTGCTGGAAAAACCATAGCCTTGACTAGATGGACCTTTGTTGGCAAAGTAATGTCTCTGCTTTTGAATATGCTATCTAGGTTGGACACAACTTTCCTTCCAAGGAGTAAGTGTCTTTTAATTTTATGGATGCAGTCAGCATATGCAGTGATTTTGGAGCCCCTAAAATAAAGTCTGACAGTTTCCACTGTTTCTCCATCTATTTCCCATGGAGTGATGGGACCGGATGCCATGATCTTTGTTTTCTGAATGTTGAGCTTTAAGCCAACTTTTTCACTCTCCTCTTTCACTTTCATCAAGAGGCTTTTTAGTTCCTCTTCACTTTCTGCCATAAAGGTGGTGTCATCTGCATATCTGAGGTTATTGATATTTCTTCCGGCAATCTTGATTCCAGCTTGTGTTTCTTCCAGCCCAGCATTTCTCATGATGTACTCTGCATATAAGTTAAATAAGCAGGGTGACAGTATACAGCCTTAACACACTCCTTTTCCTATTTGGAACCAGTCTGTTGTTCCATGTCCAGTTCTAACTGTTGCTTCCTAAATTGCATATGGGTTTCTTCAGAGGCAGGTCAGGTGGTCTGGTATTCCCATCTCACTCAGAATCTTCCACAGTTTATTGTGATCCACACAGTCAAAGGCTTTGGCATAGTCAATAAAGCAGAAATAGATGTTTTTCTGGAACTCTCTTGCTTTTTCCATGATCCAGCAGAGGTTGGCAATTTGATCTCTGGTTCCTCTGCCTTTTCTAAAACCAGCTTGAACATCAGGAAGTTCACGGTTCACGTATTGCTGAAGCCTGGCTTGGAGAATTTTGAGCCTTACTTTACTACCGTGTGAGATGAGTGCAATTGTGTGGTAACTTGAGCATTCTTTGGGATTGGAAAGAAAACTGACCTTTTCCAGTCCTGTGGCCACTGCTGAGTTTTCCAAATTTGCTGGCATATAGAGTGCAGCACTTTCACAGCATCATCTTTCAGGATTTGAAACAGCTCAAATGGAATTCCATCACCTCCACTAGCTTTGTTCGTAGTGATGCTTTCTAAGGCCCACTTGACTTCACATTCCAGGATGTCTGGCTCTAGATGAGTGATCACATCATCGCGATTATCTGGGTCATGAAGATCCTTTTTGTACAGTTCTTCTGTGTATTCTTGCCACCTCTTCTTAATATCTTCTGCTTTTGTTAGGTCCATACCATTTCTGTCCTTTATCGAGCCCATCTTTGCATGAAATGTTCCCTTGGTATCTCTAATTTCCTTGAAGAGATGTCTAGTCTTTCCCATTCTGCTGTTTTCCTCTATTTCTTTGCATTGATCACTGAAGCAGGCTTTCTTATCTCTTCTTGCTATTCTCTGGAACTCTGCATTCAGTTGCTTATATCTTTCTTTTCTCCTTGGCTTTTCGCTTCTCTTCTTTTCACAGCTATTTGTAAGGCTTCCCCAGACAGCCATTTTGCTTTTTTGCATATCTTTTCCATGGGGATGGTCTTGATCCCTGTCTCCTGTACAATGTCACGAACCTCATTCCATAGTTCCTCAGGCACTCTATCTATCAGATCTAGGCCCTTAAATCTATTTCTCACTTCCACTGTATAATCATAAGGGATTTGATTTAGGTCATACCTGAATGGTCTAGCGGTTTTCCCTACTTTCTTCAATTTCAGTCTGAATTTGGCAATAAGGAGTTCATGATCTGAACCACAGTCAGCTCCTGGTCTTGTTTTTGTTGATTGTATAGAGCTTCTCCATCTTTGGCTGCATAGAATATAATCAATCTGATTTCGGTGTTGACCATCTGGTGATGTCCACATGTAGAGTCTTCTCTTGTGTTGTTGGAAGAAGGTGTTTGCTATGACCAGTGCATTTTCTTGGCAAAACTCTATTAGTCTTTGCCCTGCTTCATTCCACATTCTAAGGCCAAATTTGCCTGTTACTCCAGGTGTTTCTTGACTTCCTACTTTTGCATTCCAGTCCCCTATAATGAAAAGGACATCTTTTTGGGGTGTTAGTTCTAGAAGGTTTTGTAGGTCTTCATAAAACCGTTCAACTTTGGCTTCTTCATTGTTACTGGTTGGGCATAGACTTGGATAACTGTGATACTGAATGGTTTGCCTTGGAAACGAACAGAGATCATTCTGTCATTTTTGAGATTGCATCCAAGTACTGCATTTCGGACTCTTCTGTTGATCATGATGGCTACTCCATTTCTTCTGAGGGATTCCTGCCCACAGTAGTAGATATAATGGTCATCTGAGTTAAATTCACCCATTCCAGTCCATTTTAGTTCACTGATTCCTAGAATGTCGACGTTCACTCTTGCCGTCTCTTGTTTGACCACTTCCAATTTGCCTTGATTCATGGACCTAACATTCCAGGTTCCTATGCAATACTGCTCTTTACAGCATCAGACCTTGCTTCTATCACCAGTCACAGCCACAGCTGGGTATTGTTTTTGCTTTGGCTCCATCCCTTCATTATTTCTGGATTTATTTATCCACTGATCTCCAGTAGCATATTGGGCACCTACTAACCTGGGGAGTACCTCTTTCAGTATCCTATCATTTTGCCTTTTCCTACTGTTCATGGGGTTCTCAAGGCAAGAATACTGAAGTGGTTTGCCTTTCCCTTCTCCAGTGGACCACATTCTGTCAGACCTCTCCACCATGACTCGCCCGTCTTGGGTTGCCCCGTGGGCATGGCTTAGCATCATTGAGTTAGACAAGGCTGTGGTCCTAGTGTGATTAGATTGACTAGACTTCTGTGGGTATGGTTTTAGTGTGTCTGCCCTCTGATGCCCTCTTGCAACACGTACCGTACCATCTTACCTGGGTTTCTCTTGCCTTGGGCGTGGGGTATCTCTTCATGGCTGCTCCAGCAAAGTGCAGCCCTGCTCCTTACCTTAGATGAGGGGTATCTCCTCCTGCCGCCCTTCCTGACCTTCAGCGTAGGATGGCTCCTCTAGGTCCTCCTGCGCCCATCGAGCCACCACTCCTTGGACGTAAGGTTGCTCCTCCCGGCCGCTGCCCCTGGCCTCGGGCGTGGGGCTGCTCCCTCCTGCCGCCCTGCCCCTGGCCTCAGACACAGGTTAGCTCCTCTCATCCATTCCTGTGCCATCGCAGCCTGGCACTCTAGGCCGCTGCCCCTGACCTCGGACGTGGGGTAGCTCTCAGCCGTGTTTAAGTGCGCCGGGCGCTGCCGCCTGTGTTCTATTGATTATATTATATATATATATATATATATATATAAATATATATGTGTGTCCAACTCTTTTATCAATATATATAAAGTTTCCAACTCTTTGTGACCCCATGGACTATAGCTCACCAGGCTTCTCTGTCCATAGGGATTTCCCAGGCAAGAATACTGGAGTGGGTTGCCATGCCCTTCTCCAGGGGATCTTCCCAACCCAGAGATTGAACCCAGGTCTCCTGCATTGCAAACAGATTCTTTACTATCTGAGCCACCAGGGAAGCCCAAGAATACTGGAGTGGGTAGCCTATCCTTTTTCCAGGAAACTTCCAGACCCAGGAATAGAACCAGGATCTCCTGAATTGCAGGCAGATTCTTTACCAGCTGAGCTACCAGGGAAGCCCATAAATAAATAAATAAATAAATATATATATATATATAAAACATAGATATACATATGTGTTACATATATATAAAACAGTTACCACCCACTTCCTGCCACCCACCTCCTACTACCAACCTATATATATGTGTGTGTGTGTGTGTGCTAAGTCGTGTCCTAGTCTTGGTGAGCCCATGGACTGTAGCCCTCCAGGTTCCTCTGTCCATGGGATTCTCTAGGCAAGAATACTGAAGTGGATTTTCATTCCCTTCTTCAGGGGATCTTCCTGACCCAAGGATCGAACCTACATCTCTTGCATCTCTTGTATCTTCTGCATTGGCAAGTGAATTCTTTATCACTGTGCAACCTGGGAAAACCCTTATGTATTACTTACTTAATTAATATTAATTTATTTAGCTGCATTGGGTCTTAGTTGTGACATGTGGGAACTTATTGCCCGACCAGGGATCAAACCTGGGCCCCCTGCCTTGGGAACGTGGAGTCTTAACTCCTGGACCATCTGGAAAGTCCCCAAGGTTCTGTTTTTAAGGCCACTTCTTCTCTCTCGGGCCCTCATCCTCTCTCCTCTTTGTGTGAGTTCCCTCTCTCACGTGTTAACTGCCTACCAGAATTTCTACCATGAGTTTCCACGAGCATTTCAAGCTTAACATGAATTCATTACCTTTGTCTCCCTCTCCTTCCAACCTCTCTAGCTCCACCCTTCCACCTCCTTCCATCTAGTTGCCCCAACTAGGAACCTACAGCTCTTTCTCTGCCCCCAACCTTGTTCCAATATGATTGCTCACCACCTGTTATTTCTACCTCCTCATTAGCCCCAGGATTTACCTGTCTGTCTCCAGCATCAAGGCGCTGCCAGCTCTTGCCTATATTATTACCAAAAACTCCTAGCTCATCTGTCTCAAGTCTTATTCTTTCATAGTCAAATTTCCCTCCAGTATAGCAGGAATAGCTTTCTAAAATTCCTCTGGAAGAACTTTCCAGTAGTCCATTGGCTAAGACTCCACACTTCCAAGGCAAGGAGAACAGGTTCTATCCCTGGTCAAGGAACTAGATTCCACATGCTGCAACTGAAAAGATCTGTGCCCCAGCCCAGCCAAGAAAAAAAAATACTTTTAGTAAATGCTAAGTGGCTATTATGTCTCAGGCACTGTGCAAGGGCATAGTTACCATCAGACTGGCAAGGTTTCCCTTTTCATGGAATTTAGTTTTTAGTGTGTATTGGAGGAGGAGAGGTAATAAACATAAACGAATGACAGGATAAAATAACTGTGATACATGCTCAAAGAAAATACAAGAGTACAGTGATGGGGGTAAGAGGTCCTTGTAAATTTCATGGAAGCAAGGACCAATCTTTTGTGTTTTTTTCCCCTTTGCATCTCTAACACAAAACCGTGTGTGCATTCAATCAGTATTTAGTAAGTGAATTATCAAAGTAGGCAGTTTGTAATCTAAACATTTTTATTACAAAAATACTGTGTGTTCATGCAAGAAAAATGAGCAGGACAGCAAAACAAAACATAATGCTACTGCTTGGAGATAACAATATGCTTTGGTACTTCTATGTAGGAGAGCACAGGAACTTAGCGAGATATTATTTTTCTGGCCAAGGGAGTGACGAAAGTTCTATTTCCCCTCAATCCATCAGGGACCTAGGCTGCCCTTTTATGGCATTAGGAGACACACAAGGTACTAGGGAGGGGTTCTACCCTCATCTGGAGTCAAGGAAGGCTACCTTTCTAAGGAAGTGACCTTTAAGCCGTAAAGGAATTTGTTGTGCAAGAAAATGGGAAACTTCCACACCGAGAAATGTCTTCATTTAGAGCTTCTGGCTCCAGGGTAGAGATGGGGGCAGGAAGTGGGGTGAAAGTGCCTTTGAAGGTTGGCAGGGACCACATTAAAAGAGCTTTTTATCTAGATCTAACTGCCAGTTTTCAGGAACTAAAGAATACAGATGCACAGATTTAAAAAATAAAATAAAACCTCCCCAAAGAAGTAATTAGCCCAATCCAGAATGAGGAACATTCTATAGGACAAATGATTTAGTTACTCATTGACTCAGAGTGAACGTAAAAAAAAGGGAAGGAGGCTTGTTATAAGAAACAAAACAAAACACCCAAACTTAAGAGACATAACAACCAAAAGCCACCTGTGGATATTCTTTATTTCTTTGCTTTAAAATTTTTATTTATTTATTTATGGGTAGATGTGGTGGGTCTTCATTGCAGAGCTCAGGCTTCTCATTGTGGTGGCTTCTCTTGCTGGGCTAGAGGACACTAGAGCATGGGCTTCAGTAGTTGCAGTATATGGGCTAAATAGTTGAGGTTCCCGGGCTCTAGAGCACAGGCTCAATAGTTGTGGTGTGAGGAGCAACAAATCTGTTGCTCCATGGTATGTGGGGTCTTCCTGGACCAGGGATCAAATCCATGCCTCCTGCATTGGCAAGCAGATTCTTTACTGCTGAGCCACCCTTATTTATTTCTTGACTGTAACAAACCAACTGTAAAAGGCATGTTGGAGACAATTGAAGAAATGTGAATATGAACTGGGTACTATGATAAGATACTAAAGACTAATTGTTAATTTTATTGGGTATGATAATGGCATGGTGGTTACACTTTTTTAAAAGGCCTTATTTGTTGTAGATGCATGTGAGACAACTGATGTCTGCGGGTGTGTTTTACAACACTCTGGGAAAAAGCTGGGGGTGAGTGATATTTTGATATAAACAATATATATTTGAGGGACCTCCTTGGTGGTCCAGTGGTTGAGGATCCACCTTCCAATGCAGGGAACTCAAATTCTATCCCTGTTTGGGGAACTACAATCCCACAAGCCTCTGGGAAACGAAACCCGCTTGCGTTAACTACTGAGCCTGAATTTCCCAAGTAAGACCCATCACAGCCAAAAAGAAAGAAATACTTTTTGGCCTTTGTCCCACATTTCTAGCTCAAAATTGTATGAAACCCTTGAAATTTTCCTGAGTGATTGAGAGGAATGTCTTCTGTTATTCATTACAGGCCCCTTTCAACTATACCTGAGTTTATGCTAATGAGATGACTCAATGGTTCCCTGGTTATTCCTCAGGAATAACCTCCTGTGTGTCTGGATGGCGTAGAGCCATCTGTGGTTGTTTAACAGGGACTTGTGGGTCCTGTATCGACCCAAACATACTCTTCTGCACTGCTGCATTTACTACCAATGATGTTGCCCCTAAATTAGTCACTCTCACAATCCATTTTAGTAAAGGTCCTTCAGGAAGCTGATGATACCAGTCTGAAAAATGAAGCAGCTAACTCCTTCACAACTATATTCCTGATTTCAGGAGTTTGTTGGTTTTTGCCCTCCCCACCCATGCTAACTTCCCAGGTGGCTCAGTGGCAAAGAATCCGCTTGCCAATGCAAGAGATTTGGGGTTCGGTCCCTAGGTTGGGAAGATCTCCTGGAGGAGGAAGTGGCAACCCACTCCAATATTCTTGCCTGGAAAACCCCATGGACAGAAGAACCTGGCAGGCTACAGTCCATGTGGTTGCAAGAGTCAGCATGCATGAGCATGCATGCTAACTACCTTCTTGATGACCAGGAGATTTAGAGGTACTTTCTGTTGTCCCAGCCTTATTTTTTTACTTAGTGGATAACTTTGAGGCTAGTGGCCAAAATTCAGGCTGACCCAAATCTGAACTTAGTCTAGCATCAAAGTCCAAACCAGAATTCTTTTTTAAGTTTCATTATAGCTATTACAAATAATCACCAAGGGTTGCGTACTTCACATTTTTTTTTTCTTATTGGTTTGCAGTTTCTTATGCTCTTCCCTGGTGGCTCAAATGGTAAAGAATCCACCTGCAATGCAGGAGACCCGGCTTCAATCCCTGGGTTGGGAAGATCCCCTGGAGAAGGAAACGGCAACCCACTATAATGTTCTTGCCTGGAGAATTCCATGGACAGAAGAGCCTGGCAACCCCAGTTCATGGGGTTGCAGAGAGCTGGACAGACTATGTGACTAACACACACACATGCCTCTAGTGAAACAACTGCCTGGGGTTGACTCCAACTCTAAATACTATTTCCATTTGTAACGTTTGTTCACAGAACTCAGAATTAGTAATAATACTAATTATTACTGATTTACTATAGAGGATACAACTCACATAGTTGGTTGCTCTGGTATCTAACCTCCATCCTGAAGCTAAATACTCATCCAGAGTCGCCTTATTAGAATAAACTCAGGTATGGTTGTAAAGGGCTTATTACAAATAACAAAAGAGGCTCCTCTCAGCTCTATCACTCAGGTCATAGAAGCTCTCTTGCCAAGAATGGAAGATGCAGACCAAATATATATTTCTTATATTATCACAACATCACAAGGAATAATAATAAAACTGAAAAATGCTGGTGATTGTCCAAGCTGAGTGATGGGTACATAGAGATTCATTCTGCAGAGTCTTCCAGGGTTTTTGTGGATTTGGAAACTTAGATAATAAAATATTTAGAAAAAAAGAGGATAATGGAAAGAGAGGTACTTTATAAGCCATACTAAAGATTCTATCTTCTAAACATTTTATTTTGAAATAATTTTAGATTTATAGGTAGATTGCAAAGACACTCAGTAGTTCAATCACTCAGTCGTATGCAACTCTTTGCGACCCCATGGACTGCAGCATGCCAGGCTTCCCTGTCCATCACCAACTCCCTATTCTGAGCCTACTCAGTCTCATGTCCATTGTGTTAGTGATGCCATCCAATCATCTCATCCTCTGTCATCCCCTTCTCTCACCTTCAATCTTTCCCAGTGTCAGGGTCTTTTCCAATGAGTAGGTTTTTTGCATCAGGTGGTCAAACTATTGGAGTTTCAGCTTCAGCATCAGTCCTTCCAATGAATATTTAGGACTGATTTCCTTTAGGATTGACTGGTTGCATCTCCTTGCAGTCTAAGTGACTCTCAAGAGTCTTCTCCAACACCACAGTTCAAAAGCATCAATTCTTCAGTGCTCAACTTTCTTTATAGTCCAACTATCATATCCATACATGACCATGGGAAAAACCATAGCTTTGACTAGATGGACCTTCGTTGGTAAAAAGTAATGTCTCTGCTTTTTATATTCTGTCTAGGTTGGTCATAGCTTTTCTTCCAGGAAACAAGCGTCTTTTAATTTCATGGCTGCAGTCACCATCTGCAGTGATTTTGGCAAAGACACTAGAGTGTTCCCAAATACTGCTCATCCATCTTCCTTTAATGTTACTTCTTCTATGACCATGATATGTTGAACCATAACTTAGAAGTTAACATTGATACAATTCCACTAGCTAAATAGCAGAGTATTCAAATTTCTTGTTTTCCCATTCTTTTTTCCATTCAAGATCCAATCCAGGATACTATATCCTATTGAGTTGTCATGTCTCCTTAGTTCCTTCCAATCTGTCAGTCTTTCTTGGTCTTTCTTTGCTTTTTATGACTTATACTTTTGAAAATAGTGGTCACGTGTTTTGTAGACTGTCCCAGGAATATCTTTTTTTTCCTGATGTGTTTTTGTGATTAGACTTAAGTTATGGATTTGGGGGAAAATACTACAGAGGGGATGGAAGTGTGGCCTTGTCATTGCATCAGGTCAGGGAGCATGATGTCAGCATGACTTCTTATTTCTCATAAGTATTAGTTGATTCAGGTGGTGTCTGCCAGGTTTCTCCTCTACTTTTTCCCTTTTTATGCTTTGTGACAAGCATCTTTAGGCCCAGCTTATGTTTATGGGGATTTTAAAATCAGAAGAAAGTCACTGAAGGGATTTAAGCAGAGAATAATGTTTTGAATGTCTGTTTGGGAAGGAATAGGAGACACGGGGGGCATTTGCAGTGGGACTGGACATAAACTGCTGGAGGCTGAGTGACCAGCAGTCTCATTCAGCTGGAGTTGGTTCCTACGGGACATGAAAAATGAGAGAAGGTGGAGTCAAGGATGGCTATGAGTTTTCTAAGCGGGACAGGTGAGTGGCCTGGGGCTTTCACTGACTCAAAACCAAGGCTGTAGGAGGCTGTATGCCTCCCCTGCCCCCGCCTCCCCTCGCCCCGCCCCACCCCAACCCCCCGCCCCTTCCACAGAGAAGTCACTTTCTGTTTCTTGGTCTTATCTTGAGTTGGATCCGGTCCCTGAATGTTCCTGGGGCCGGAAAGTGTCTTATCAACACTTATTAGAAGTTTGGGGCCGAGAAGATCTCCTGCAGGAGGAAATGACAACCCACTCCAGTATCTTTGCCTGGAGAATCCCATGGACAGAGGAGCCTAGCGGGCTACAATCCATGGGGTAGCCAAGAGTCGGACACGACTGAAGCGATTTAGCACGCACGCACGGGATTACCAAGGAAGGTTAGAATCCCAAGGAAAGAGAGAGGAGATAGCGGTCGAGGAACTGAAGAAAGCTGGAGGAAAATGTCGTCCTTAAATCCTTTTTCTCCTCTCTCCATTTAAGGACTCAGCGATGAGCATTTGACTCAGTGGTTTCAAACAAGTTATTTTATTTAGCTTTTCGTGTTCCGCCAACGGGCCCCGCCCTCGGCCTCCCCTGTTTCGAGTTCCTTTCTGAGGCGTGTAGGGGTAGAGGGTAGACTGCTCTCTCTCGGCCCTCACCTGCGCCGGCGGGACCCCCGCCCAGGTTTCTTCTCTCCTCGGCGCCTACGGACGGGAGCGGGAGGGGCTGTAGGAGTTGGGGCCGGAGTAACCGGCCCGGGCGCCGGGCGGGCCCCGCTTCCGTGCGAGGGCTTGTAGACCAAGTGGAAGATGAAAGCGTTGCAGTACCTGAGGGGGCGTGGCTCAATCAGGGGCGGGGCCAAGAGGCTGGGCTATCCCAAGGGGCGGGGCTTATAAATTCTATGTTCCCGGGGGGGTGGGGCTAGGCTTAGGGCTCCGTGGGTCAGCCAGGGTGTAATCAGGGCTATGTTTTGGTGGGTAGAGGACCAGGGGTTGGAGAGATTTTGTGAGCTGGTTCTATAGAGGGGTGTGTGGGCGTTGTCGAGACCCTCCAGTGGGGGTCGTGAGGAGTGCGGGCGGAGGAAGCAGAGGGTAGGGCTGGGCCAGGAGGGTCCCAGGACCATAGAGACGAGGGCTGAGGTGGGCTTTTCAGGATGAGCAGCCAGAGAGTACGAAGGCCTTACCAGGGCATGCAATTGTCTGCCGCTCTGAGGCGAAAGGGGGAGCGGAAAGGGTTGGGCTGTGGAGGGCTGGTCCCCCCTCCTGTGGCCACCGCCATGGTCTGGTCGTCCATCACACAGCCATACTCGCTGCTTTCGGTGAAGAAGGCCGGCACTCGGAGAGACTGGGGTGGGAGCGGGGCCTCAGACACTCACAGAAAAGCTCCCACCCCCTTATACCTCCTGGGGACCCAGAGGATTGGGATGGGGAGAGGCACGAGGCAGACACAGGGGCCAGGAGGACCCGTGGGTGCACCCTACATCTGTGGAGTAGATGATGGGGAAGAAGACACTTTTAGAAAATGGGGGACCGGGAGGCAGGTGAAAGGTCTCGTTTGCCCCACCCCCCACCTGTAACCGGGGCAGCGAGCTCAGCCAAGTGTCCTTTAGTCCAAAGCCAGAGTTAAATCCTGCAGAGGGAAGGACAGCAGGGAGAAGCTAGTTTCCATGGCCTCCTCCCACCTTCTCCACCCTCCCACCCCCGGCTCTTACCGATGACCAAGTCAGGCTTGGGCCCCTGGAGCAGGTGGTAGGGCCTTGCAGACACCTTGATCTGCAGGTCTCTGCGCCCCCCTTCTCCTTAGTCCCAGAGCTGAGCCGTGCTGATACGCCAGAACCAGGGCGGACAGATACTTCAGGGCCATCCTGGAGAGTCAGAAGTGGGAGAGAGGCCAGTGGAAGTGATGGTGCTGGAAGATGTGTCAGGTAAGACAGGGGAGAGAAGGCAGGGATCAGAAGGGCACTGCCCAACCAGGATGATAACAGAGAGACCAGGTCTGGAGATTAGGGTGGGAGACAGGGGGAGGGAGTACTCAACCCTAACCCTCTGCAGGGTAAAGTGCTGCTGGTCACTTTCGGGGGGCAGGCCGTCACCCACAAACTGCAGCTCCAGGGCCATGTGGGGGAGCAAGACCAAGAGTTCCTGAAGGGCAGAGAGGACGAATCTGGATCCCACCCTGTGTTCACCTCCATACCAGATGCCCACCCTTCAGGCCTGGAGGGACTTACCCAAAACACCATGACAAGGTCAAACTCCTTCCCGGCCTCCACCACGTGGATTTTCAGTGACTGCTTGTTCTGGATATTGAGCTCAGGGACTGGGTGATAAGCTAGCCACTTAAGAATATGGTCTCCTCCTCCCCTCCCTCCTGTCCCCTACCAGCCCCCTGGCCCCTCTGCTCCATGCAGCCCTCCCCCCTGCCTCAGCTCTCCTTACAGGACTGGGGCACCAGGTGGGTGATGACGTAGTACACAGTCAGTGGGTAGGTGAGGAGCACGGCCATGGGGAGTCCAAGCTGAGGCCCCGCCAAGTGTAGTAATCCTGCCACGAGCCTGGGGAGAGTGGGCTACTGGGGATCTGACCTCAGGCCTCCTCCAGTCTAACAGTCTCCTTTCTCAGCCGCCCAAGACCTCTGGCCCTGCAGATCATATCCCCACCCCTAGCTCCCTCAGGGCCCCTCTGGCTCACCAAAGAGGCCCCTGGGTGAATCTGGGGGCACTGGAGGCATCAGAGCGGGCCCATCCCCCTGGAGAGGCTGGTAAGGATCTCCTGTGAGGATGAAAGATGATGAGCCTGGTGTCAGGGAGATTCCCACCTGGCTGCTTCCTTCTTCCAAAGGAGCTGTGTTCCCTGAGAGGACCTGGAGCTGCAGCAGGGGGCTGGGAAACTGCCTAGGGATGGGGCTTCTAGAGAGGGTGGGCAGGGGTGACTTTTCCGAGGGTTGGGGAGGGGCAGGCAGTGCCCTGGTGCTGGGGGTGGGAGTGTCTGCTGTGTATGTGGAGGGGGTTTTCTAGGATTTTTGATCTCCCCTCCTGCTCTCTAGTCTGAGCGACTCATGCCTGGAGAGAGGCCCCACGCACCATGGAGAAGAAGGCTGAGGGAGGGGGTGCTGCCCCCTTGGGTGCCTGGGGGCGCCAGGGCCTGGAATCAGCATGCTGAGCTGGGTCCAGTAGCCACGAGTGAGGCCGCGGGAGGCCAGGAAGGCCTCCTTGTTAAAGGTTTCACTGGTCACCTCTGGAGAAGGATAAGGGGAGGGTTTGAGGGCCCAGTGGACAGGATTCCAGACTTGGGCTCACCTCAGCCTCTCCCCAGGACCCTGGGTCCCCAGGACCCTGCTTCTAATCAGGCAGAGAACTAACATTCCTGAGTGGCTACTGCATAGTCCACAGAAGCCATATAACAATTCCATGGGTTTTAACATTTGCTAATCTGCCTGTTTTACCAGTGAGGAAAAACTCTAAAAAGTAAAGTGATTTGTTTCAGGTTGCCAGCTTGTGAAACTGGGAAGCAAGTATTTGTATCTCTACTCCTGAACCCCCTAAGTTCTCTCAGGGACCTGGGAACTCAGTCCTCAGCTCCAGAGAGGCTATCTTCAACCCCAGGGGTCTAGCTCCCAGCCCCAAACACCCAGTGCTCAGCTGTTACTCCAGGGATCAAGACTCTGAAATAACAGGCACTTAACCTTCAAGCCCAGGACCCTGTTCCAAAGACCTAGTTCCACTTCCCCCATCCATCCTGACCTTATGGTACCTGCAGTGTAGGTAAAAGGCAGAGTTGCCAGTTCTCCAGCCCGTTCCATGAAGGCTGCAAGCCTTGGGCACCAAAATCGGTGGCTTACGTCATCTGGGCATCGCTTCCAGTCCGCACGGAGACAAGCCTCTCCACAGTACAAGACAGCACCACACTGGGAGCTGGGGTTATAGGAGGTGGTGGGGTATTCAGTGTTAGTGTATGTAGGTCCCCTGTCTGCTGTCCATCTGTCCTGCAGCTGCCCATACATCACTCAGTCTATGTGTACTCTCTTTGCTTATAATGGCATAGTATTTTTCCATCTTCTTGTTTCTCTATTCCTCATTCTGTCTGTCCGCAGTGTCTCCCACTAGCCTGCTTCCTCTCTGTTTGCCTGACTTTCCTCCCCCTCACTCTGTCTTTGCAGGTTGCTCACCAGGGTGTCAGTTTCACTTCAAAGCTGTGCCTGTGACAAACATGGCAGGTTCGAGCCCGAAGGGAGGCAAAGGTGAAGCCTGGCCGGGGACCCCATGTCCGCATCGGGGTCTTGGCTAACTTCACTCCTAGCCTTGGGACCAGATTCTCCAGCTCCCTGAATGGGGGTGGAGACAGCGTCAGGTTGGGGGTGTGGCTCGAAGCCCAGGCCCCCAGGCTTCCACACCCTCTACCAGCTTTCTGTACCAGTGCAGCTGGGCATCTCCCACAGTAAGCTGTCGGGGCTTTCGGGGGGTCTCCAGAGCCCATGGGGCAGACCATGCTGTGGCAGAGGAGAGCATAGGCTCGAGGAGCCAGGTTCTCAGCCCCTGAGCCCCTGCTGGTGATCCCCTGTGCTCCTTCCATCAGCAGGTCAATGCCCAGGATGATGCCGTGTTCATCCGTCACCAGTAGGAGGCAGGAAAGGTGCAAGGGGGCAGCATCTGCAGAAGACAGGAAAAGTCGAGGGTGGAGGGGGAGATTGTCAGGGGCAGGGTATCAAATCAGATACTCCTGGGGCCAGGAGAGGGGACTAGGTAGAGAGGGCAGGCCTCTTTGGAAGGGGACAGCGGCTCCACAGAACGAGCATTTGTTGCCAGGCAGAAACGTGGGGGGTGTGCTGTGGGAACTTCACATTTTTCTTGAGGTGTTAACTCTGGACTTCTGGAATTGTTTTTCTTTTACTGTTTAAATGTTGGTGAAACTTAAAAAAAAAGTGGATCAATGAAAACGCATTTTCAGGCCAGCTTGGCCTGAGGCCCACCCATGTGTGACTGCTAACTGTGCTCTGAGGGGACCGGCAGCGTCCCAGGTTCTTACCACCTCTCCGCCCTGTCCTCCTTTTGGGCCCCGGCCCGTCTTCTGCCCTGTCTTCTTTGCCATCCTCGCCACCTCCAGCCTCCTGCTCGGCCTCCTCTGGCTCCCCTGGAGGGGTGGCTTCCCGGCGGGAGCTCCCCTGCTGCCAGGGGCCGGCTCCCCATCCTCCTCCGTTTCTACCTTTTTGGTGCCGGCACCCTCCTCCTTTCCATTCTCTTCTTCTTCCTCCTCCTCCTCTCCTTGCTCCCCCCTCCTCCCAGGCTGACAAAGCTGACGTAGGGACTTAGGTCTCGCAGGTGGAGTGGGGGCTCATCTCCTAGGAGCCGGGCAGCTGCCAGGCCTGGTCCAGGGCCTGGCTCTGCCCCTTGCCCCAGGCTGATGCCCACACTGCGGTTGGGCAAGACGTGGAGCACCCAAAGGGGCGGGGTCCTGGGGCAATCTTCTGATCTGAGCCTCCAGCTGCCGCCAGCGACCCTCAAGGCTGGTCCCTACAGCCCCGCGCTCTGCCACGAACTTGTGGAACCAGCCAGAGAGGAGGGCAGCAAAATCAAGGAACTCATCCCGGTATCCAGACACAAACTCCATGTCTTCAGGGGCACAGGGCCTTAGCCAGACTGAGAAGAGGAAGGGATGTATGGTGAGGGAGAGGCACCGGGGACAGTGTGGGTTGGAGGGGTCCCTTAGGGTGGAATCTATGGATGGATGTTGGGAGCCAGAAAGGAGTTTTCAGGGCTGAGGATGAGAGTTCAGGATGAGAATGGGGGCCAAACTTGAAAGTGGGTGATTAGGGTTAAAAGTGAGTAGTCAGGAGGGAGATAGTATTTGGGGCTCCAAATCTGAGGCTCAAACCCTCAAAGGTAGGGGTTGAATTAAATCGAGGATTGAAGTGGGAGAGAGTTAATCCTATGGAGAAGAGTTCTGGACTCGTCTATTGGGTGTGGGAAGAGGGTATCAGAGGCAGGGCATCCCTTCGCCTTGGACCGGGTTAGGGTTGGCGGTGAACCCCAGTACACCTAGCCCCCGCCCCGGCCGCTCCACTACTCCGGTACCTGCAGCCGCCACCACTTTTCGAAGGTAAATACCTCGGGGTGCGGTGTGACGTCATGCTGCCCGAGCCCGTGGCCGGCTGCTCGGGTGGCCACGCCCCAAAGTCTTGTGCCGCGCGGAAGCGCCGGGTCAGTGTCTGCGCGGCGGGGCGCGCAGACTGGTGCTGACAGTCACTTCGGCCACGTGACTGGAGCCGGGTCAAAACGTGAAAGCCTCTCTAAGCAGCAGTTCACAGAGACTGAGCTGCGGAGGGCAGGCGGGCGGTGCTGGCATCTCTGGGCCGGACGAGTCGGCCCAGGGGGCAGTGCTGCCATCCAGCCGCGCCTAGCCGTGCACCTTGGGCTTCCTTTCGCTTTCTCTCGCCGCCTTCCCTCATTCCTGGCTATCCTTCGACGAGGCTCTGGGCCGGGTGCGGGGGTGCTGGCGGAGGAACTCCACCTCCCGGAGTTCCCCGCCGCCCGAAAGCCTGCCATCACACGGTTGCGACGGTACTGACCCCACTGTCGATTTGAGACGGTGAGGACGCCGGGAGGGACGCGCCGCCTCTTCGCGACCTGCCTCCGCCGGCCGGGCCCCGGCGCCGATGACCGCCGTGTCCCTCGGAATCACAGGCGAAGCGGGAGAAGGAAGCGAAAGCCATTGAGAAACCGGTGGTCGTCAGGCTCCGGAGAACGTCGGGGAGTCAGACAGAATGCGGCGGGCCGAGATGATGCTGGGCCGGGGATCCCGGTTACTCTTGGTCCTACTGTTTGTAGCTTGTCTCACTCCTTCAGGTTTGTCAGAGGCCCGGAGCCCCGAATCCGGGGAAGGAAATGGGCGCTAGCGCCGCGGGGTTGAGTTGAGTAGAGTGGGGAGCCAGGGCCCCCAAGGCAGCCGGGGCAGGGGGAGGGCCAGCTGCTTGGGCTTGGGGATGGGCTGGGAAACACCTGGGTCCAGGTGTGATTATGGACATATTTGGGGAGAGTGAAGCGTGGGTCGAGCCGGGGTCGGGGCTCAGATCCTGGGATCTACGGTAGACACTGTAGCAAGGCTGTGGGTTGAAGTCTTAGTAGCAGCTGCATGAGCCCCTTGAACCGGGGCCTGTGCGAGCCACTTCCATCCCTCTCAGGCAATGGCAACGAAGGCAGCAAGGTTGGGAGTTGTCCCTGCGATCTTACATTCTCTTCCCGTTCCCCCCAAACGAGCTTCAAATGGGACATCTCCGAAGGTACCTGAAAGCATATCTGCGCTGTTTTTCTTACGTCAGGTAATCTCACCACCCATCCCTGGGAGGGCTGCGCGGCGACCCCCATCCCCACCCCTCCCACCCCCCCGCCCTTCAGGATCCTCTGGTCAAACTCGATCTCCGACGTCCAGCCCCCTGCCCCACTCCTCCCGGTCACGTTCTCCCTAATTCGTTGCACCTTCAGTTTCCCTTTTCCCCTGTCCCACCTACCTGGAATTTCCCAGTCCCAGCAGAAACTGCTGAAGCTCGGGAGTGACCTCACTTCCTTGGAACCAGGAAAGAGCTGAGAATAGCGGGGGTGGGACAGAGAATGGGTACACGTCTGAGACCAGGTCGTTCCTCAGGTTCCAGCTACCCCGCAGAACTGTGTGTGGAGGCAGCACTGACCGCTGGGTTCAGGAACTGATGGGCTGCTTTGACAATGGAGGTGAGAGTTTTCCCCTCTTCCCCAGGCCCTGTCCCCAGGGCTCCTGTGCGGCCACCTTACACCCTTCTTTGCCTCAACCCTTTCTTCTTCAGTATACTTTGACTTAAGTTCCTCTTTACCATAAACCCTTCACCATCACTTTTATGATTTTTGCCAATACATCCTATCACTGTGCATTCACTTAATGTTCTTGAAATCAAGGCACCATTTTTATGTTCCAGTATTTTGTGGTGGAGGCTTCCCCAGTGGCTCAGGGGTAAAGAAACTACCTGCCAGTGAAGGAGATAGTGGGTTCTGCCCTTGGGTTGGAAAGATCCCCTGCAGAAGGAGATGGCACTCTTGAGTGGGAAATCCCATGGACAGAGGAGCCTTATGGGCTATAGTCCATGGAAGTGCAAAAGAGTCAGACATTACTTGATGACTAAACAACAACAAGAACAATTTTATTATGGAAATTTGAAGACAGTACAAAGTTGAGAGATTTGTCCAGTGAACATCCATCCATATAACAACCACCTAATTCTATAATGTTTGATTTTAATATTTGATGTATTTTATATATGCTCATAATAAAGCAAATATATTTTACATTTTACAATATCGAGTTTAAGGCATTGTAACTATATTTGCTTTATTGCCCACCCACCTATCTATGCATCCCTCTATCCCTCATTGATCTGCCTAATATCTTTTTGTATACTTCCAAGTAAGTTGCAGGCTTGACTATACTTTATTCCCAGACATTTCACCATGTATATTATTAAGGAGAGTTCTGTGTTTTATTGTTCCTTTGAGGTAAAATTTTAAAACAATGAAATGAATAAATAAGTGTATACAGCTTCTTTTGAAAAACTTAATGGCAACTTTTCCTAAGCAGGAACACCTGTGAAGTCACAAATTTGATATGCTGGTTGTATTTTACTCCTAAAATAAATACACAACCGTTAAGACACCAGGTGTTCTTCCAGGCCCCAGCACCTATCTGATTTCATCTACTCTTCCTCGCTACTCTGGCCTTTGTTACTAAAATTATCCCTAAGTTACAGCTGAAAGAAATGAACCCCAGAGAGGTTAGGTGATAAGGCGCAAGGTCACAGCTACTTTGTAGCAGAGTTTGGGTTCCATCCCAGGTGTCCTGACTTCCCAGGACATGATTGCCCTAGATGTTCCATGTTGTAGTTGCTCACTTCCATCTCTCCATATTTCCCCTCTACCCTCCTTTCCTGGCCTTCAGCTGTTCCCTTGATGTTATCCTTGACCCACTACCCTGCCCTCTGTCTAGTTCTTCACCTTGTCACCTCGTAGCCCTGATTCCTCACTTCTTGCTTCTTCAGATTGTAGACATGCTCAACCTAAGGTGGTGGCCCAGCAGGTGGATGCACCTCTTCACAGCACCCAGCTTCCTGAGCCCACAGAAGCAGCACCTTCAGACACAGCCACCACTTCCCAGATGTACCTGCCATCCACTTTGCAGCGTACCCAGCAACCCACCCCCTCTGGAAGGAGCACTGTCCTTGGACAGCAAGCTCATCCCCACCCATGAAACTACCACTTACACTTCAGGCCACAGTCTGGGGGCCGAGCCTGAGGCTAGGGAGAACCAGAAGCAGCAGAAAGAAAACACGGGTCCTGCGGCTGGGACATTAGCCGTGGTGCCTGTGTTGTCCCTCTTGGCCATCGTTTTCATCCTTGCTGGAGTCCTGCTCTACGTGGTGTGCAAGCGGAGGAGGAACCAGCCCCACCAGCATCCCTCAGGTAAACTGGGCTTCTGAACCCCTCCTCCAGGGACCCAGAACCTCCCTGGCAGGGATTCTGCCAGCAGCAGCTCCCAGGCCGACCCAGAGACAAATACAGATGATGTCTGCACCACTGACCACAGGCAATGAGTGAAGAGTCAGCCCGACTACAAAGTGGAGAGGGAGGGATGCCACCATAGGCCCAGGGACCAGGCCTCGAAGTCAGGCAGTGCTTGGAGCAACATCAAGGTGGCAGCTAGAGCAGACTAGTGGGAGATGAAGCTGTGGAGGAAGGTGGGAGCCCTTCATTCAATTCACAGATCTTTACTGTTGAGCACCTGCTGTGTACCTGGTCCATAGCTAATGTTTTGGACTCTGATTCCCCAGTTTAAGCTGTCACCCCTTGCCCCCTGATACCCTGCCCTTGATCTCAGAGCTCATCTGTTAATTTCTTTATCTTTTCCAGATCTTGCAGCTTCATTATATACCTGCATCAGAAGAACCAGTGCACAGAATGGAATCTTGTGAGGGCAGATTGTGATTTATTCAGCATCAATTAATATATGAGAACAATTTCTGGCACATGGTAGAGTCTACTTATTGGTCAGTGTTTAATTCACAACTAACCAGCCACTGACCTCCCTTAGACCTTTCCTCTGTTATTGTGGATTTCTCCTATACCGTGATATAAAACTTGCTGTTTATGTCTTGTATAAATTCCATATTTTTAACTACTAAAACTTATTTTTATAATTTTTGGCTCTTCTTTCTGCAGACATGGGTCTTATGCCCTTGCCCCCTAAGCATGCCTGATTCTTGGCTTCAGCTTCTCTGCTGATGGCCACCTAGCATCTTCCCCCTCAACATCTCCTCCCAACCCCCACCAGCCTCCATGTCCCATGACCCGTATACCTTGCTCTTGTCACTTCACACCACACCAGTGTTCCTCCCTAGCTTCCACCCTCTCCTGCTTCATGCCCCGACCCCACAGTAAAGGCCTGGGCTTTTCCACCCTCCCTTCTCAGCAGCTGCCATGCAGTCTGGTTTTACTTCCTCAACCCCTTACATCACCATATATGCCCCAGTGAGAGTGTGAGCTCCTTGTTTTAGTGTTATTATTTTTATTAGCAAAACTCTTAGTTCTCATTTTGTCTTTTTCAGTGAACCAACAGTGTCTTCCTTGGTCCAAGTCTGCGGGAAGCCTAGGGCAGGGACATGAGGAAGTGGGTTGGGTGTCTAAGTTTCCATCTCCTGTTTGAGCTTGTCCGTACTCAGTGAAGTGCGTGGCAGGAGCAACCTGCTGGAGGAGCCAGGGCACAGCCGTGCACAGGCTTGGTCTCTTAAGTGTCTTCCTTCCCACCTTCTGCACCCTTGTCCTCATGGCCTCTGACCAGTATGGTAGGTACAGTGTAGCCCACACTCTCCAGATTCTGTTCTGGGGTATATGTGGAGCTCTCCCTCTAAGCTGTTCACCTGCTTGGCCTAGTTCTCCAGCATCTGCTCACAGGTTCGGGCCACCTCACTGAGCTTGAGGCGAGCATAGTCCACTCGCTTCAGGGCCATTTGACAGTCCTTCCTTGAAGAGTAGCTGGAGCCCTCGTGGGGCTGCCCTGTGGCCACCTACAGGACATTCAGATTGATCAGTGAAAAGCACCCCTTCCCTCACCCATCTCCCCAACAAGTCATCAGGTCTTTTGCCTCATTTCTTCCCTGAGTTTGAATTTGCTATGCCAGATGGTTAGCTGGATTACCTAGGGCACATCAATGAACTTCTATTAACCTCCTCTGTAAAGTGGGGATGACTCTAACTACTTCCTAGAGTTGTTATGGGCTTCCCTGATGGCTCACATGGTAAAGAATCTGCCTGCAATGCAGGAGACCAGGGTTCAATCCTTGGGTCAGGAAGATCCCCTGGAGAACGGAATGGTTACCCATTTTAGTATTCTTGCCTGGGAAATTCCATGGACTCGAGGAGCCTGGCGGGCTACAGTCCACAGGGTCACAAAGAGTCGGACACGACTGAGAGACTAACAGTTTCACTTTTCAGAGTTGTTATAGGATTAGATAATGCAGAATATCTAGCACACAGTACAAGTTTAGTAAATGGTGCTTCCTGTTGTAATAACCTCAGAGCCCTTTCAGTCCTTTTCCTTTTCTCGTGAGATAACTGTCTGGAGCACTATACACTTGAGGTCAGGTCAAATGTCTAAGGGCAAATCCTATAGTTTTCCTATTTAGCTCCCCTCTCCTGGGACTTCCCCACCCACTGGCTCATGTGATGCAACTCAGTGACACAGGAAACCTGTCCTGGAAGGGAAGGATGCTGCCAGGATCGACAGGCTTGCTGGGTAGGGCTGGTTTTGCTTGGCTCCGGGACCAAAGCTGTGCCCTGGAGTCCTGAAGAATATAGGGTAAGGCAGAGAGCTGGGGTGGGAGCGTAGCACGTTCCACCACACACACCTGAGTGAGATAGCGGATCTGAGCCGACAGCTCTGCCTCCACGTGTTGCACCGACGCGGTGAAGGCCGCTGCCTGTCGGTCTAAGAGCCTCTCGTTGGTTTTTTCCTTGGACAGTTCCAAGATCACGGTACCTGCCAGAGGGGAGAGCGGGCGGGGGCTATCCGAAGAACGCCAGTATAGCCCCGCCCCAAGGCCAGCCCCACCCACCCCTAAACCCAGTTAGGATCCCTTCCCACCCAACCTGGTCCGCGCATGTGCAGGCGGTCGCGCTTGCTCTCGCGCCCGTTACCCCTTCTCGTCATCAAATCCCGAACCTGCATTCTGAAGAATGGCTCCAATTTCTCTTTCGATGTCTTCCAGGGCGCGTAGTCGCTCGTTCGCCAGGCTGTAGGTAGCCATCGTTACCCTGGGGTTTTCTTTTGCGAAATACGACGGAAAAACGCCCGGAAGTAACTGCCGGTTTGCGCCTGCGCAGAGGGCGCACCTTAGCCAACACTACAGTTCCCAGGATGCTCAGCGTGGTCTTTCCCTTTTCATTTCACCTGGAGAACTACAACTCCCAGGGTCTCCTGCGCATGCCCGCTGCAAGACCCCACCGCGTGACCACCTGTGGTAAGAGGGAGTATCGAAAATTTCTCCAGTCTAAGGCCGTTCAGACCTGTCCACCTTCACGACACTGTTGTGGTCTGTTTAATTTCTTCTACAAGAATTTCTTGAGCGTCTGCGGGGTGCTGGGTGATGATGGTAGGACCTTTGGGGTATTACAGACTGGACAGCCGTGGACCCTCTGTCTGCCTATCCCACTCCGCCACCTATCGGGAGCCGGGGGAAAACGACTTGGTGAGTGTGACATTATTCGCCGTAGCGCTTCCCTCTGACCGGGAGCTCCGCTAAAACACGGACTGTCAATATATTCTGAGGCGCTTGCTCCTGTCAGCGGTTTCCCTCTGTGATTGCTTATTATGTGGTTGCCTCTGGGGATACAAAGGTGAGTGAGGTGGACTCACGTGAGAGTGGATGGGTGCTTTATTAGGGATACGCCCAGGGGTGTATCTCTAGGAATAGAGAAAGGATTCTAGGAGGAGATGTTGCTTGAACTGACTCTGGGGGTTAACCAGGTGACTGAAAGGTTGGAGTGGAAAAGGGAAAGGCACAGCAAGCGCATAGTGCTGTGAAGGGCCGACACATTGGAAGTCCAATAGGTTTGACTGGACCGAACGCAGTGTGGTTGGTGGTTAGGTGTGACTGGGGAGACTGCAGTGGGGAGCCAGACCAGAAAATGGCTTGCAAGCTAAGGAATTTGAACTTTATTTTGAAGGCATTTGGGAACTGTTGAAAGGTTTTCAAGAAGTGGATTCTGACCAGCTATATCTTTCAGGAAAGATCAATCTTGACAGTTTTTGGAAGGTTGAGAATGAAGCCAGTTTGCCCAGGGTTAGCAAGCGAGTGGAGGGTTTTAGTTAAATTTGAGGTATCTAGCATTTAACTTCACTCTTTTTCTAAATCCTAAGAAGATAACAATAAGGGGATTTAAGGAAGGGGTCAAAGAAAGAGAGGAGTTATTAATAATAACAAAACTTTCAATAGAAACTGGAAAACAGAAGGTCATATGGTTAACTAAAACAGCAGTGACGAAAGCTTAGAAGCAACTTCATTTACCCCTAAATAAATGGGATTACAGTACAGCCGGGCTGTCAGTTCAGTTGCTCAGTCCTGTCCAACTCTTCTTCCACCCCATCGACTGCAGAGCGCCAGGCCTCTCTGTCCATCACCAACTCCTGGAGTTTACTCAAACTCATGTCTGTTTAGTTGGTGATGCCATCCAACCATCTCATCTTCTGTCGTCCCCTTCTGCCTTCAATCTTTCCTAGTGTCAGGGTCTTTTCCAATGAGTCAGTTCTTCACATCAGGTGGCCAGAGTATTGGAGTTTCAGCCTCAGCATCAGTGCTTCCAATGAATATTCAGTACTGATTTCCTTTAGGATGGGCTGGTTGGATCTCCTTGGTGTCCAAGGGACTCTCAAGAGTCTTCTCTGACACCACAGTTCAAAAGCATCAATTCTGCATTCAGCTTTCTTTATAGTCCAACTCTCACATCCATACATGAGTACTAGAAAAACCATAGCTTTGACTAGACAGACCTTTGTTGGCAAAGTAATGTCTTGCTTTTTAATAAGCTGTTTAGGCTGGTCATGCTTTTTCTTCCAAAGAGCAAGTGTCTTTTAATTTCATGGCTTCAGTCACCATCTGCAGTGATTTTGGAGCCCCCAAAAATAAAGTCTGCGACTGTATCCATTGTTTCCCCATCTATTTGCCATGAAGTGATGGGACCAGATGCCATGATCTTAGTTTTCTGAATGTTGAGTTTTAAGCCAACTTTTTCACTCTTCTCTTTAACTTTCATCAAGAGGCTTTTTAGTTCCTCTTCACTTTCTGCCATAAATGTGGTGTCATCATATCTGGGGTTATTGATATTTCTCCCAGCAATCTTGATTCTAGCTTTTGCTTCATCCAGTCCAGCATTTCTCATGATGTACTCTGCATATAAGTTAAATAAACAGGGTAACAATATATAGCTTTTACTTACTGCTTTCCCGATTTGGAACCAGTCTGTTGTTCCATGACCAGTTTTAACTCTTGTTTCTCGACCTGCATACAGATTTTTCAGGAGGCAGATAAGGTAGTCTGATATTCCCATCTCTTAAAGAATTTCCATAGTTCGTTGTGATCCACAATAAACTTTGGCTTTGGCATAATCAATAAAGCAGAAATAGATGTTTTTCTGGAACTCTCTTGCTTTTTGATGATCCAGTGGATGTTGGCAATTTGATCTCTGGTTCCTCTTGCCTTTTCTAAATCCAGCTTGAACATCAGGAAGTTCACGATTCATGTATTGTTGAAGCCTGGCTTGGAGAATTTTGAACATTACTTTGCCAGCGTGTGAGCTGAGTGCAGTTGTCCGGTAGTTTGAGCATTCTTTGGCTTTGCCTTTCTTTGGGATTGGAATGAAAACTGACCTTTTCCAGTCCTGTGGCCACTGCTGAGTTTTCCAAATTTGCTGGCATATTGAATGCAGCACTTTCACAACATCATTTTTCAGGATTTGAAATAGCTCAACTGGAATTCCATCACCTCCATTAGCCTTGTTCATAGTGATGCTTCCTAAGGCCCACTTGACTTCACATTCTAGGATGTCTGGCTCTAGGTGAATGATGACACCATTGTGGTTATCTGGGTCATGAAGATCTTTTTGTACAGTTCTTCTGTGCATTCGTGCCACCTCTTCTTAATATTGTCTGCTTCTATTAGGTCCATACTGTTTCTATCCTTTATTGTGCCCATCTTTGCAAGAAATATCCCCTTGGGATCTCTAATTTTCTTGAAGAGATTCTATTGTATTCCTCTTTTTTTTTTGCCTTGATCACTGAGGAAGGCTTTCTTATCTCTCCTTGCTGTTCTTTGGAACTCTGCATTCAAATGAGTATACCTTTCCTTTTCTCCTTTGCCTTTCTCCTCTCTTCTTGTCATAGCTGTTTGTAAGGCCTCCTTAGACAACCATTTTGCCTTTTTGCATTTGTTTTTCTCGGGGATGGTCTTGATTCTTGCACAATGTCACAAACCTCCATCCATAGTTCTTCAGGCACTCTGTCTATCAGATCTAATCCTTTGAATCTATTCGTCACTTCCAGTGTATAGTTGTAAGGGATTTGATTTAGGTCATATCTGAATGGTCTACTGGTTTTCTGTACTTTCTTCAATTTAAGTCTGAATTTGTCAATAAGGCGTTCATAATCTGAGCCACAGTCAGCTCCCAGTCTTGTTTTTGCTGACTGTATAGAGCTTCTCCATCTTTGGCTGCAAAGAATATAATCAATCTGATTTTAGTATTGACCATCTGGTGATGTCCATGTGTAGAGTCTTCTCTTGTGATGTTGAAAGAGAGTGTTTGCTATGACCAGTGTGTTTTCTTTGCAAAAGTCTGTTAGCCTTTGCCCTGCTTCATTCTATATTCCAAGGCCAAATTTGCCCTTTACTCCAGGTCTCTCTCTTGACTTCCAACTTTTGCCTTCCAGTCCCCTATAATGAAAAGACATCTTTTTGGGTGTTAGTTCTAGAAGGTCTTGAACTGTTCAGCTTCTTCAGCTTTATTGGTTGGGGCATAGACTTGGATTACTGTGATATTGAATGGTTTGCTTTGGAAATGAACAGAGATCATTCTGTCATTTTTGAGATTGCATTTCAGACTCTTTTGTTGACTATGATGGCTACTCTATTTCTTCTAAGGGATTCTTGCCTACAGTAGTAGATATAATAGTCATCTGAGTTAAATTCACCCATTCCAGTCCATTTTAGCTTGAATGTAGGTAGTACTAAAATTAGGAGGATTATTTGAAGTAATAAGGCTGTATATTGTCACCCTGCTTATTTAACTTCTATGCAGACTACATCATGAGAAACTCTGGGCTGGAAGAAGCACAAGCTGGAATCAAGATTGCCGGGAGAAATATCAATAACCTCAGATATGCAGATGACACTACCCTTATGGCAGAAAGTGAAGAGGAACTAAAAAGCCTCTTGATGAAAGTAAAAGAGGAGAGTGAAAAAGTTGGCTTAAAGCTCAACATTCAGAAAACTAAGATCATGGCATCTGGTTCCATCACTTCATGGGAAATAGATGGGGAAACAGTGGAAACAGTGGCTGATTCCAAAATCACTGCAGATGGTGATTGCAGCCATGAAATTAAAAGACGCTTACTACTTGAAAGGAAAGTTATGACCAACTTAGATAGTATATTCAAAAGCAGAGACATTACTTTGCTGACTAAGGTCCCTCTAGTCCAGGCTATGGTTTTTCCAGTGGTCATGTATGGATGTGAGAGTTAGACTGTGAAGAAAGCGGAGCGCTGAAGAATTGATGCTTTTGAACTGTGGTGTTGGAGAAGAATTGAGAGTCCCTTGGACTGCAAGGAGATCCAACCAGTTCATCCTAAAGGAGATCAGTCCTGGGTGTTCTTTGGGTGAAATGATGCTAAAGCTGAAACTCCAGTACTTTGGCCACCTCATGAGAAGAGTTGACTCATTGGAAAAGACTCTGATACTGGGAGGGATTGGGGGCAGGAGGAGAAGGAGACGACAGAGGATGGCTGGATGGCATCACCCACTCTACGGACGTGAGTTTGAGTGAACTCTGGGAGTTGGTGATGGACAAGGAGGCCTGGCGTGCTGCCGTTCATGGGATCGCAAAGAGTGAGACACGACTGAGCAACTGAACTGAACTGAACTGACCACCCCTCCCCATCTCCTTCTTTACTTCATGTGTCTCAGCAACTACTCACTCTCATCAGATTGCTGGAGGTTTCTTTGATGGAAAACAGTCTTTCTCATGGAGGGCACCTGGGTATGATTGTATTGAAGACAGAAATTGAGTGAAAGTTATTTACTGGGTGGTGGTTTCTAGAACTCTGGCAACTAGGCTTATACTTTCAAGGTCAGAGACTGGAAGACTCTTGCCTGGGGGATCTTACTATTCAGAGGAAAGACTTAAGGGTATTAACGTCAGGGGTTCTTCAACAGAGCAGTTAGCTGGATCACCCAACAGCAAAACCCACAGTTTTAAGTCCCAACTGTATCCTCAGATCTTCTAGTCATCTTCTTAGTACGTCCCCCTGAAAGATGAGCAGACAGGGACTTCCCTGGTGGTCCAGTGGTGAAGAATCACCCTTCTGGTACTGAGGACGTGGGTTCAATTCCTGATCTGGAACTAAGAGCCCACGTGTCATGGGGCAACTAAGCCTGTGTGCTGCAACTCCTGAGCCTGTGAGCTCTGTAGCTCTGTGCTGCAATGAAATGCCCACACACCATGATGAACTATCCCATATGCCCAACTCAGTAAGGCCTAATGCAGCCAGATAAATACTAAAACAAGAATATGCATTTTTAAAAGATGAAAGATCTAAAACAAAGGATTTCCAATTGTTTGCTGAAACTTTCTAACCTGAAAGGCCGAGACCAAAATATACCGTGGAGGGGGCGGGGGGAGCACCTTAGATAACAAAGAGTAAAACTTAAGGAAAAAAACATTAATGCTATTTGTGAGAGATTGGGGCTTCCCACGTGGTGCTAGTGGTAAAGAATCTGCCTGCCAATTTGGGAGATTTAAGAAACTCAGGTTCCATCTCCTGGAGGAGGGCATGGCAACCAGTATTCTTGTCCTGGAGAAACCCATGGACAGACGAGCCTGGCAGGCTGCAGTCCATAGGGTTACAAAGAGTCAGACACGACTGAAGCAGCTTAGCACGCACACATTATAATAGAGGATTGAATGGAAGAAACGCAGTTTAAAATAAAACCGTGAGGGAAGGAATACATTGAGCAAAAGAGTTGAAGAGCAAGTGAGAAAATTAGAGAATCAGTCCAAGGGCTTAAATTCTGTAAGAGAACAAGGTAAAGGGGAGGAACAGACTTGTGTTTCCAGATGAAAAGCGCTCATTAAGTGACTAGCATCAAGGCACATCATAAAATGTCAGATCACTAGTCTCAGAAAAGGAGGTCTAGCAAAAGCTTCCAGAGAAAAGACAGATCAGCAATCAGAATGGCGCTGAGCCTCTGAATAGTAACAGTCTGCACCAGTGGAGTAGTGCCTTTAACATTTTAGGGGAAAGTGGTTTCCAGCCTGCAGTTCTCTACTGAAGCTGTGCTTTGGGGAGGCTAAAAATGCAGTGGCTCAACCAAACAGAACTTTATTTTTTCTCAGAAAACAGTTCATTGTGGGTAGTTTAGTATTTTCCACAAATCAGACAGAGACCAAGGCTGGCAGTGCAGCTCTGCCATCCTTTAGGCTCTTATGCTCAAAAGTATGGTCTTCATGGAACTTCCCTGGTGGTAGTGGCTAAGTAGTCTTTACTCTCAATTTAGGGGGCCAGGGTTTGATCCCTGGTCAGGGAACTAGATCCCACATGCCTCAACTAAGAGTTCACATGCCACAACTAAAGAGCCACATGCTGCAACTAAGACACGGCATAGTCAAATAAATATATTAATTAAAAATCTGTTTTTTCAGGCCACAGGATTGGCATTACCTAGATGCTTGTTAGAAAAGCAGACTCTCAGCCCCCGCCAAGACCCACTGCATCAGCATCTGTTTGAAGATCCCCAGATGCTCTGTGTGCACAGTAAACACTGAGAAACTCTGCTCTGGGGCATTGCTGTCTGCAGTGGCATAACTGGATTGCTGCCATCCGTGGATTGCAGCTGGCAGGAAGGCAGAAGAGAAAGTCTGGAGGAGGCACACCTGTCTCAGAGGTCTGGCTAGGGAGAGGCCCATGTAATTTTTACATTCCTTCAAAGAAAACTCAGTCATATGGTCTCACATCAGCTCCAGGGTTTGGAGAAATCCAGTCCTTACTTAGGTGGTTGACTATCAATATTTTTCTAGCACCATGGGAGAATAGATTAGATTTGGGGGGATATCTAGACTGTCACAACAGCTCAACTATCAATAACAAAGACAGAATAAGGACATTTTGATATGTAAAGGGTCTCAAGTTTGTCTTCCAAGTATGCTTCTCAGGAGGTGATTAGAGTTAGACCCAAGTTAGACAGCTCTTGGAGAGATTTTTTTTTTCAAGGAGACAGAGATCACATCTGTTTTGTTTTGAATGAATTGAGAGGATACATAGATTTTTTTGGAGAATATAGTGCAGAATTAATGATAAATTCAGAGAATAAGCAACTTTTAAAAATGACAGTTGTTCAGGGGAAACAGTTGTGCAAGTAGAGAAAGGTAATCAGAATATACCCCATAGTGCAGCTCAAGATAACATTTGCAATAAATCCTGAATGTTGACAGAGTGCTCTTGAGAGAGTATCCCATGCTGGAGCAGCAAGGATGGTGAAAGGGGTTCAGACTTCACCTAACATGGCAGGAAGCATGAAGAAATAGCAAAATAAACTTGTTTGGAGATGCAGAGTAAATACCAAAAGAAACATCTAGATGAGGTGAAAGTGGTTGCCTGTGAGAAGAAGGAAATTGGAGAGAGGGTAGGGGCTTACTTTTTTTTGTGATAGGCCTTGTAGTTGTATCTGACTCCTTCCACTGTGTGGGTATACAGCTTTGAAAATAAAAATTAAATGAACATGAAAAGTGAGAGAGGGGTTTCCCATCTTCCCTTTCGATCCTTGCAGTTAGAGGAGCAAGGTCGTGAGGCAAGGAGCGGTAGGTTTGCAGCTGCCATTTCTTCCGCCTCCGGTCTCTGGATCTTCTGTAGAGCGTCCAACAGCGCTATGTTGGGACAGAGCATCAGGAGGTTCACAACCTCTGTGGTTCGTTGGAGCCACTATGAGGAGAGTCATAGGGAAGAATATAACATTTTCAGTGGAAAACAAGTGGAGGTTACTAGCTATGATGACTTTATTCTTTGGGTCTGGATTTGCCACACCCTTCTTTATAGTAAGACACCAACTGCTTAAACAGTAATCCATGAGACAGATAGGAAGAGGAGCAAATTAAGAGGTGCAGCCTCTTAAAAGGATCAGTCCCTTGAACTCAGCATCCTAGATATGTTTGTAAATAAACTTATGGCATAAATCCTTAATGCCTCTTCTCTGCAATATGGAACATGATAATTGAACATGTGCTTACATTTTGTTTGGGTAATGTTGCATTATTAGTTTCTTAATTAAATATGTATTTGATTAAAAATAAAAGAGAGGAAAAACTTGAGAAATACTTTACTGTGAAAGAGCCTCAAGTGTGGAGGAATGCTTTTCTCTTTTTTTTTCTTTCATTCTCTCCCTTCTTCCCGTCTTTCCTTCTTCTCTCCCTTTCTTCCTTTAATGAAAGAGACCTGTGCAGGTTTATATACCATGGAGGAAGAATCAGTAGAGAGAGAGGCAGAGGTTGAAGAGCTGGGGCCGTTTTGCTGAATCAGTGTCTCAGAGGAGTTGGGAGGGGAGTGATCTGAGCACAGATGGAGGGATTAGCCTGGCCCGGGAGAAGGCATGTGGTGTAGGAGAAACAGTGTCAGTGCTTGTTGGTAGGAGATGGGATTCATTTACCCCTTAGAGGCTAACATCTGTGAAGAGCAGGGGAGAAATCACTCTGAACGTGAGAAAGGTTTGGAAAATTATTGAGTAGGGTGGGAGAAGGAGAAAGGAGGTGACCAGGGACATGGAGGGGAGGGGGAGTGGTAGTTATCAGGTATTGAGGGTCCCAGCTGAGGTTAGAAGCTATAATTTTGTAGTGGCCCAGATCCGTACCTGTTGCTTAGCATGGTGTTGGCACCTAGGATGTGTTAAAAATATTTCTTGAGGGCCTTGTGGTTAAGTCCCCGGTCCAGTGGTTAAGACTCTGGGCTTCCAGCACAGGAGGCTCTGGTGAGAAGAACTAAGATCCCACATGCCGCTCAGCATGGCCAAAAAAATGATGAATGAACAAGTAACTGGTTGTGCGATTTTTCTCTGGCAGTGCCTCAGCAACCCCGTGCTGGAACGGAGAAGGGTGAGGTGTTGCTTAGGCAGAACCAAGGGTGGGGTTTGAGAGTAAGTTTTGTGAAAGGAGGAAAATTTGAAGCTGCTGAGATGGTGGTTGATAGGATGATCTTGAAGTTTTGTCTGGAAAGAAAAGAAAGTGTTAAATTGTGAGAAAGCCGAAAGGGCAAGTTTTGTGACCAAAAACCAAGAAGCTATTTTTTAAAAGTGATTGTACCTGACTACATACTACAATTTAAAATTCATGGGTTTTTAAACTGTAATATGTAGTCAACAATTTTGTTGTTGTTCTTTAGTTGGTAAAGTTGTGTCTGACTCCTTGCGACCCCAGGGGACTGTAGCCCACCAGGCTCCTCTGTCCATGGGATTCTCCAGGCACGAATACTGGAGTTGGTTGCCATTTCCTTCTCCAGGGGAGCTTCTTGGCCCAGGGATCGAAAAGATGCTCACCCTTTTTTCTCTCATTAAAAAAATTTTTTTTTAGGAGTGTAGTTGATTTATAATGTGTTAGTTTCAGTATACAGAAAAGTGATTCAATTATATATATATACTTTAAATACATATATACTTTTTGTATATATACTTTTTGGGGCTACGTCCTGCACCAGAAGAGAAGTTCTTATATCCTTGTTGTTTAGTTGCTAAGTCATGTCTGACTTTTTTGCAACCCCATGGACTATAACGCTTCAGGCTCCTCTGTCCGTGGGATTTTCGAGGCAAGGTGCTGGAGCAGGTTGCTGTTTCCTTCTCCAGGGGATCTTCCCAACCCAGGGATTGAACCTGTGTCTCCTGCATTGGCAGGTGGATTCTTTACCACTGTGTCACCTATGAAGCCTATATATACTTGTTCAGATTCTTTTCCTTTATATTAGGTTATTACAAGATACTGAGTGTGTTTCTTGTGCTATACATTAGGTCCTTGTTGGTTATCTGTTTTATATATAGTATTGATGCTCACCCTCTTTGACCCACCAATTCTACTTTTTCTTTTTGGTCATGTTTTGCGGCTTGTGGGATCTTAGTTCTCCCACCAGGGATTGAAAGCGGACCCTTAGCAGTGGCGCGAGGAGTCTTAACCACTGGACACCCAGGGAATTCCCCCACCAATTCTACTTTTAACAGTTTGTTCTACATATGCACTTTGCGTGTGAAAAAGACATATCTTCAAGGATAATTATTGTAATAGTGTTTGAATTAGTAAGAGTGGACATCCTTCATGTTCACTGATAGACAACTGAAAAGTAAATGACACCTAGGCAGTGGAAACCAGGCGACTCTTTAAAGCAGTGAGGGAGATCTAGGGACTTCCACGGTGGCCCAATGGTTAAGAATCTGTTTTCCAGTGTAGGGGCGCAAGTTTGATCCCTGGTCAGGGAACTAAGATCCCACATACTACAGGGCAACTATACCCCATGTATTGCAACTAAGAGCCCATGTGCCACAACTAAGGCTTGATGCAACCAAATGTATAAATAAATGAAATAAAGAATGAGATAGGTGTATATGGATTGCTAAAGGAAAGTTCTTCTAGTTGCATGACTAAGGGAAAAAAGCCAGGTATAGAAGAGTGCATAGTATGCTGTTCAGTTCAGTCACTCAGTCATGTCCGACTCTTTGAGACCCCATGAACTGCAGCACGCCAGGCCTCCCTGTCCATCACCAACTCCCGGAGTTCAACCAAACTCATGTCCATTGAGTTGGTGATGCCATCCAACCATCTCATCCTCTGTCATCCCTTTCTCCTCCTGCCCTCAATCTTTCCCAGCATCAGGGTCTTTTCAAATGAGTCAGCTCTTCACATCAGGTGGCCAAAGTATTGGAGTCTCAGCTTCAACATCAGTCCTTCCAATGAACACCCAGGACTGATCTCCTTTAGGATGGACTGGTTGGATCTCCTTGCAGTCCAAGGGACTCTCAAGAGTCTTCTCCAACACCACAGTTTAAAAGCATCAATTCTTTGACGCTCAGTTTTCTTTATAGTCCAACTCTCATATCCATACATGACTACTGGAAAAACCATAACCTTGACTAGATGGACCTTTGTTGGCAAAGTAATGTCTCTGCTTTTAATATGCTGTCTAGGTTGGTCATAACTTTCCTTTCAAGCAGTAAGCATCTTTTAATTTCATGGCTGCAATCACCATCTACACTGATTTTGGAGCCCCCCAAAATAAAGTCAACCACTGTTTCCACTGTTTCCCCATCTATTTGCCATGAAGTGATGGGAGAATCCCAGGGACAGGGAGCCTGGTGGGCTTCCGTCTATGGGGTTGCACAGAGTTGGACACGACTGGAGCGACTTAGCAGTAGCAGATGGGACCAGATGCCATGATCTTCGTTTTCTGAATGTTGAGCTTTAAGCCAACTTTTTCACTCTCCTCTTTCACTTGCATCAGAGGCTCTTTAGTTCTTCACTTTCTGCCATAAGGGTGGTGTCATCTGCATATCTGAGGTTATTGATATTTCTCCTGGCAATCTTGATTCCAGCTTGTGCTTCTTCCAGCCCAGCGCTTCTCATGATGTACTCTGCATAGAAGTTAAATAAACAGGGTGACAATATACAGCCTTGACATACTCCTTTTCCTATTTGGAGCCAGTCTGTTGTTCCATGTCCAGTTCTAACTGTTTGCTGTTACCTGTGTTTAAAATAAGGGAGAAATATAGGTTATATGGGTATGACTGTATCTGAAGAATGTCTTTGGAAGAATAATCAAGGAACTGGTGATACTGGCTGCCTCTGGGAATGAGGAATGGGAGGCTGGCGGTCAAGGGCAGGAGGGAGGCTTCTCTTCCCTGCGGATTTTTTTTTTTAACTATGTGCATGTTTCACTTTCTTAAACGCATTAGAAATGTTTTTAAGCTAAAAGAAAAAAGGCCTTGTTTCTCAAACTGTGTTCTAATTCAAAATCCTGATTCATGGATTCTTCCTGGGATCAACTGAATCAGAATCGGGAAAGGTGGAAACCTAGGACTCTGTGTCTTTATCGTGCACCCCAGAGGATTCAGATTCACCTGAAAAGCTGTGAGGTCCACAGGCCAAGAGCTCCGAGGTCAAGGAGCAGGTTTCTGGAGTCAGAGGGATGATGGCGGTTCCTCTGTATGAAGACCAGGGTGTGCAAATAGACTGCTACTGTGGAGAGGTAAGCAAGGTCACTGGCATTCTGGGGGCACTTAAAGCCTGTGGGTAAATCATGATTTAATTAGGTTTCGTGAGCCATGTGCGTGCGTGTATGCTTTGTCGTTGTCTGACTCTGTGACTGACTGTGACCCCATGAGCTGCAGCCTGCCAGGCTCCTCTGTCCACGGAATTTTCCAGGCAAGAGTACTGGAATGGGTTGCCATTTCCTCCTCCACGGGGATCGTCCCAACCCAGGGATTGAACCCACATCTCCTGCATTGGCAGGCGGATTCATTACCATTGAGCCACTAAAGGCTGGTAGGAGGGGCCCCATTGCCTCACCAGCCTCATCTGGAACTGCTTTGCCCCCAGATGTCTCTGTCCCAGTCCCTCTGGCCTCTTTCAGCCTCTGAAATGTGCTCTGTTCCCGCTGCCCTCACACATGGTGTTACTGTTGCCTGGGATACTGGCTTCCTCCTCATCTTCCAGGGCTCTGTTCCAAGGTCACCACCACCTCCAGGGAGATCAGTCTCCAGCCCTCGCCTCAGTCAGAGCTCCCTAGCTGCTGTGTTTCTCCTTCAGAGCAGATACTGTAATGATTCCAAGTTTGTTTTGATCACTGCCGTCCCTGTGCTATGCTTAGCATCTGATGGGGATTTAAATCAAGATGGTTCATAGCACGAATGAATGAGCCTTAAGAGAAAAAGGAAGGTTGGACTGCAGGAGTGGGAGTGGGTGGTGGGGGTGAGGGATGTCAGGAGTATCATTCCCGCCCTCCAGCCCAGCCAGGGCCTTGGGCCCAGCCTCTGGGAGTCCCCGACGAGCATCAGAGGAGCAGTGTTGGGCTGTATGTAGCTTCTTGGACTTGTCCACAGCAGCATGACTGCCTTTGGCTGCCTGAAGCCACGACTTCTGTGTGACAGTGTAAGTACCAGGCTCCACAGAGATGTCAGTCATGTGGCTTCTGCCTGCAGCTGTGGCTCTGCCAAGCCCCAGGAACAGACAGTGGGAGCAGCCACACGGAGCAGTGGAAACAGCCCAGTCACAGCAGGTTACCCCGTGGTCATGTATGTTAGCCCCAGCGGGGACAGGCCTGCCCTGCCCACCTCCCACAAGCATCTAGTCTGTGGGAAAGTGAGTTGTTATTCCCTCTGTAAATGAGAGAGTTTGCTCTGTGGTTTTATCAAACTGCCTTTGCGTTGGGACTGACCAAATCAAGTTTCTGTGGTCACTTTGGAGCACAGGTACAGTTCAGCCATTCCGTAAATGTTTATTGACAGCCTGTGGGCCCAGGTGCCACGTGGGTGCAGAGAAGGGACTGAGTCCTCACCCACAGCTGACAGTCACGGATGAGCACACTACACGCTCCTTAAACACCGCTCAGAAAACACACACACTCCGGCCTAGTAAAAGGTTTATTTTCTTCTTTATGCTCAGAAACAACGAAGTGGTCTTGCCCCCAAAGGGTCTCATCGTGAAGGAATGGGAGGCAGAGAGAGTGACAGGAGAGGGTGTCGGTGTGAGGTTGAATGTGAGAGTGCTTTCCCCCTCTTTTCCTATTATCGCTCGTCTTTGGCTCCCCCTCCAAAAATTGAGGTGTGAACACAGCTTGCCACCCACTGGGGGATTGGGGAAGCACAGCTGAAGTCAAAAAATTAATGCCCATGTTCCACAAGAGCTGGGTCCAGTGCGTATCTGGGTGGGGTGGGGGGAATTGGGGGAGGTTGGTTGAGGAAGCCACTGGGTGGAGGGGAAGGGAAGAGGGACTGGGATCCCCCTCCAGTGACAGCGGGGGCCTTGGTCCTGCCTCCACCTGCCCCTCCCCCCACCCCTGCCATGCACTCCCTTCTTCCAGCCTCCCTTCCTAGCAGAACTGGTCGTCGTAGTCCTCGTCCTTCAGCCCCTTGAGCCGCAGCCGGGCAAAGTCCTCAAACACAATGTCGTCGTCTGTGGCATAGCTTGGTGGTAGAGAGGAGGGGGTGAGGTGGGGGCCCCAGGCCTCCTCCTCCTCCTCCACCTCCCAGTCCCCTCCCCTCCCAGAGACAGAGGCACCAGCTGGAGCAGTCTTGGTACTGGAGATGTTTGCAGAAGGGACAGAGAAGGGGGTGGTAGTGGGCAGCTCATTAGCCTAAGTTCTCTCAATTGGATGCTTCAACCATCCCGCCTCCCAAAGGGAAAAATGGGGTAGATCTGAATGTTACAGGAATCTGTCCAGAGAGTCAAAGCTCGAAGGGGTGGGGCATGAATCTCTTACTTGGTATCGAATTCAATGAGGTTGGTGTCCACAGGGGCATCTGTTTCAGGAGCAGCTGAGGGGAGGAGAGCCGGAGGGTGGGTGGGTACTAAAAGGACCAGCTTTCCTCTCCGCTGGCCTTGCTTCAGACCCTCCCTTTGTGGGCTTGGGTGGGTGGCAGGCTCACCTGACTGGGGCCTGGGAAGGGCGATGTGATCATGGGGCTTGGGGTGCATGAGAACAAAAGGCAGCTCCACTGAGACGTCCCTGGGGTTGGGGGAGAGGTGGCAAGAAGAGATGATAGTGCATAGCCAGAGGAAACCCCTGTGCCCCACCCCCACCCCCATGCTCCCCCCAGCCCAGCACTCACCCGCCTCGAGACACCACCAGCTTCACCTTGACCCTGTAGGACACCAGGATCCCCAGCACCTCCTTGTTGGCACCCTCCTTCACACTGCAATTGAGGGAAGGGGTTGGACCAGAGCCCACTGCTCTGCCCACTGCCCACTCCGGGGCCCCCATGAGGAGGCAGGACTACAGATACCAGCATGTTCATGTCACGTAAAGTACCCCGCTGTGGTCCTTCTCATCCCTCTCTCAGTAAAAGCCCAAGTCCTTACAGCCCATCCACCCTGCACTGTCTTGCTCTCCATCAGCCCTCTGACCCCACTTCCAGCTCCTAGGCTGGCCTCCAAGGCTTGCTGTGTGTGGTCATGTACAGAGGGATGGGGAGGGGTGAAATCCAGCCCCTACTTTATGAAGCTGTTGCCCCTAGAGGGCCTGCTTCAGACACCTGGGTGGTCCACCTCAGGGTCTTTGTGCCTGTGGTACCCTCTGCCTGGAGCGCTCCTGCCCTGCACATCCACATTACCTACTCCCTTGGCATCTTCACCCAGAGTCCACCTCTGGATCAGACCTCCCCTTCCCTCCTCCCACCCTCCCGTTTATATCTCCCATGTCGGCCTTGCTTTTTCTCCTTAACACCTGTCACTAAACACACTACACATTCTGTCCTGTATCTAATTTGTCTGGCCTCCCTCTGAGAACGGGAGAGGTGTTTGGGATCTGTTCAGTGATAGAGCCCCTGGCCCCGGGGGACAGAACCTGGCGCACAGCTGCACAGAACGGGTGTCTAGTTTCCTGCGCTGCAGCCAGCCCCCCTCCCCGCCCGACTCTCCCTCACATGGTGCTGGACGCCAGGTTGGTGTCCTCGTGCTTGAGCTTCCCGTCCAGGGCGAGGCCACGCTTCTCCCGGTTGTTGCTGAGCAGGGGGGTTATGGTGTACACCTTACAGAACGTGGAACTGGGCGACACCTGGTCACTGCGGGGTGGGGACAAGAGAGGGAGACTGAGGGGGCAGGCGGGGCAAGGGGGCAGCTCCCACCCCCAGCGGCTTCTCCCCCATCACCAGCCCCCTCCTCTCTGTGGGCACGGGCCACAAGGAGTAGGTTTCGGCTCAACCTGCTCAAGAAAACGGGCAGCTCAGAGCCACTCTCAGACTGGAGGGAGTGCCCTTGTAAGCTGAGACACTTTGAGAAGAACCACCCACGTCCCCACGTCCCCACGCCCCCACGTTCCCACGCCTCCACGTTCCCAGGGCCCACCCTTCCCAGGGCTGTTCTGCTACTCACTCTTGTTCGACCTGAGCCACGGGACACTTGTACTGAGCAGTGCTGAAGAGGCAGATGTCGGCATACTGTCTCACTGTGGGGGAAGGGGCCAGGTGCCAAGCCAGGGCATGGGGTACAGACAACCCCCTACTTAGCTTGAGACCCAGGCCCCAGGCCATCACTGCCCCGGCCCCTCTGAGGACCCTCACTGCCCCTCCATCTCATCCCAGGACAGACAGCCTGAGGTCTTTGAGCCCTATGGGTCTCCCAAACTGGGCTCTGTCCTGGGGCTGAACTGATGCTTGAGGCCACGTTGGCAGAAACTGCCCACCCCCCCCACCTCGCCGACCACCGTAAGGCCCCTTTCCAACCCCCACCTCATACCAGAGACTTTGATCTTCTTGACAGTCTTGGTGGAGTTATTGGTGACGTGGACATTGACATTGAGGGGCTCCCCATGGTAGTACAGCTTTTGAGGGGAGGGGGTCAGGTTAATTGGGTGTTTTTACTGGTCCTGTTATTAGCATGCCTCCCTCCTCACCCCAGCCACACACACACAGGGCTAGGCCTCCTCCCAGCCTGTACACAAGCCCACCCTCAGCTAAGGTGGCCTCCTTTGAAAACATCATCCCGCCCTGCGGTTCCAGCCCCTGCCCCCAGGACCTGTACTGCAGCACGTGCATCGCCACCCCACCTCCTTGTCCAGCGAAGCCTCAAGGTGCAGGGACCGGTCAGACATGAGGAAGTGGCGTGTGGTTTCGGCTGAAGGCTGAGGGCCGGGTTTCTCTGGGGCAAACTGCACCTTTCGGATCACCAGACGCACAGAGTTCCTGGAGGCAGGAGGTGAGCGGTGAGAGGGTCAGTCTTCAGAGGGTCAGACACTGGTTCCCACCTTCCACAGGGGTCCGGGTCAGGCCCGAGGGGAGGTTGCTTCCCTCACCGTTTGTGGCTTTTCTCTTCTAGTGATTTGGCGCAGAAGGCTCGAATCTCAAAGTCTACCCCCGCAGGCCTCAAGGGGGGTAGAAAAGGTCACGTCTTACACAAGGTCCCTGCCACCACTCCCTTCCTTCCTGCTTCCCTGGCCTTGGGCAAGGACTCTTGGTCTGAGGAGCTTAGGGCCTGGGTCTCCTGCCTCTGCCTCCCCAAGGCCTGGCTCCTGCCTGGGCTCAGTCTTGGCTGTGCAAGGTGAGCCCTTCTACCCTTACAAGCAGGTCAAGAGCAGGAGGCAGTATTGCACGGGGACAGGGGACAGCGCCCATTCCATAGGGCCACCACCACGGGGCATATTTCCCTGCCCTGAGTCCCACCCTGATGTCTCCTTAGCACCCCAGCCTGCCTCAGGTGTGCCCCTGGCTCCTGCTGGACTCTTCCTCCCGTACCTTCCCCGTGTCCTCTGGGCCTGGCTGTAGGGTGACAGAGCAGGGCAGGTTCTGGGGTATCTGTGGCAGAGGAAAAGAGTTCAGTTCTTCCAGAAAGTCCCCAAATCTTCCTCCCAATCTCAACTTAAGAGGCTAGAGGACTCCTGGGGATGAGAAAGGAAAACAGAGGGGCCCCCAGGGAAGAGGCAGAAAGGCTAGGAGTGCAGGGTGACCCTGAAGGGATCTGGGGGTCCCACAGTGTTACTCCCAGACCTTCTTGTAACAGGTGCCTCACCCCTACCCCCAACACAGTCCTGGACCCCTTGCTCTGCAGAGGGTGGGGGGAATCCTCACTGTGAAAAAAAGGGGTGGGCATGCTGGCCCAGCTTCCTCAGCAGCCGCTCCTGCAGGCGGGTGGGGGGCCGGGGTGGGTTTGACGTTGGGGGAAGGCTTGGTAGTTGGCGATGAACAGGTCTTTGCGGAAGGACAAGCCCAGCACGTCCAGGTCTTCGCGGCCATAGCGAAAGGCGCAGGTGAGGGTCACAAACACTAGCAAGGGAGGGCAAGGTGGGGTGGTCAGGAGCCCCCCTCCCAAAGTCCCCCAGTTCGTAGCAGCAGCTGCTCCTTCCTCGGCAGCATAGCACCGGCCTGAATCTCACCCCCGCTCCTGACTTTGCCTCGGCTCCCCACCTGTCTCCTTGGGGCCCGTCTCAGTGCCAACCCCACCTTCCTGACTCCCTTCCCTCAAGCCCTTGGCCTTGGGGCCAGTACCTTTGCGGTCCTTCAAGTAGTCCGGGTCCACTAGCACCACACCATCTGGGGAAGGGGACACAGGAGTGCAGTTCCTGTCAGGGCCTGTCCTCCATTCCTGAGCCCAGGAACTGCCTCCTGTCTCGGGGGACATGATGCTCCCTTCTGGGCACTCTTACTTACCTACAGGATCCACTTTGTCCAGGTGGTCCACAAAGTCCCGCTTGCCCAGGTACACCGTGAGCTGAGGACGCAGAAGGGTCACAGGAAGACTGGGTAGGGGGCTGGCAGGGCTTCAGAGCCCTCAAAAGTGGCTGCCCTGCCCCTGGGCCTCCCAGGCTGGGGGTCTCTGAAGGAGTTTCTCTGGGTTTTTATAGGATTGCAAGAGGAGAGTGGTAGGCTTTTCCCTGACTAGCTGAACTTGAGGCTTTTTAACTGCTCCCTAATACAGGTTCCAGGTGGGTGGGTGTGTCTGTGTGTCCAGGAGAACCTGGCCCTAGGCAGGTAGTTAGAGAGCCTCACCAGATGCCTCCAGGCCTGGGCTTCTGGTCCCTCCCCCTGAGTCTCACTTAGGACCCCAGCCTGTCCCCACCCAGCCCTGTGGCTGGCTTAGGCCTTTGCGGCCAGGGGCTTCAGGAGGGAAGGAAGTCGGCTCTGAGCTGTCACAGGAAGTGGGGAGCTTGGGGTTGGGTATCGTCTAGGGGCAGGCTGTGCCTTGTGAGGGCCCAGGGAGGGTCAGGAAGAGAAGCGCTGTGGGAGACTCACCTTGCAGTTAGGACTCGACTTCTTGAAGACCCTAACAAAACAGAAAGGAAACCCACTGCCTGCTTCAGACTCAGCAGGGAACCCGGTGCCAGGACCTCGTCCCTCCCTTGCCCAAGAAGGCAGAGCTCACCCGAGATTCCCACCTGGAGGCTTTGGGGCTTTACCCAGCCCTACCCTATCCCACTTCTCCCTAGAAGGACAGGTAACCACAAGTCCTTAATACTCCCAGCATGGCAACCCCCTTGCTCCACCCTCAGTAGTTTCCCTCCTCCCCTGGCAATGGTCTCTGGTTGCCAGAGGAACTGCTCAGGCTCTTCCCAGAGGATCTCCTCCAGGGGGACCTGAATGGGCAGGTTGCAGGTTGTCTGTATAAGACCTCTTCCTCTTTCCATCTCTGGTCTCCACCTCCCACAAGAGCTGGAGTACTGGAAAGAGCAGTGGCTCTAAATTAGTTTCTATTATGGGCAGTTCCTAAGTGTGACCCTGCTCTCCATTAACCTCCAACTGTCCCTGTCTCTGATCTCAGCAGCTTAAAAGTTATTTGTCTTTCAAGGCCCAGCTCAGATGTCACCTCCTTTAGAAAGTAGATCCAGCCCCACTCTAGTCACTCCCTTTCTTGGGGTTTCTGTCACACCTTGTTTATGCTTTACCTGTAGTGTGTTAGGGCTTCCCAGGTGGTGCTAGTGGTCAAGAACCCGCCTGTCAATGCAGGAGATGTAAGCGACAAGGGTTCGATCCCTGGGTCGGGAAGATCCCCTGGAGCAGGGCATGGCAACCCACTCCAATATTCTTGCCTGGAGAATCCCATGGACAGAGGAGCCAGGTGGGCTGCAGTCCATGGGGTCACAAAGAACTGGACTTAGCACACATGTAGTGTGATAATGTGCAGTTAGCTGTGTATCATCTATTTCACTAGACTGTGAGCAACAGAGGCCTTATTGATTTAGGCATCCCCAGCATAGTTCCAGCCATAAGCCAGACACCATGATGCTTCCTAACGTTTATTGGGTGAGTGGTTCATGCCCTGTAGCGCTGCAAGTGTTTGAGGTGTGCTATTGCATTTAATGCTCTTAGCAACCCAGTGATGGAGGTCCTAATATTCCTATTTTACAGGTGAGGAAACTGAAGCCCAGGAGAGGTCAAGTATTTTGCCTGAGGTCACGGAGAGTGTAAATGGTGGAATTCGGGTACAGAGGTACTCTGGCTCTTCATCACTAAATGATTGTACTATCCTGCCCCTGTTCTTGGCATTATGTTTGTTGGAGTGAAGGAGATTTCGCTTTCTGGTTGCTGAAATGGTCTAAGCCTGGACTCCACCCACTGCTGGGAGGATAGGGAGATGTCTGGCAACCCCTGTGCCCTGGCCACTTGTGGGCCTGATCTTTGCTGCCCCACCTTACTCCTACCAATCCACTCTGCCTCAGCAGTGATGATACCCTGGAAGGGTCCCCAGGTAGTAGAAACTGAAATCCTGCCACCTGGCCCATCCACTGTAACAAAGTCACATGCCCCTTCTTCCCAGAAGGCCAAGCTATCCAAAGACCATAAGGCATAGGGTACAGAGGCCCCCAGGTACCCCCATCGAGGAAAGGAGGGCAGACACTAGTATGGTGGGAACTAGGATAAGCACCCTATCTCTTGTCCCCATCTGGGGGCTAACTGCTGTGGCAGCCTTCAGCTCTCCCTCCCCTTTGCTTCTGGTTTTTCTCTCTGTCCCAGTGTTTCTTCCTATTAGGAGTCCTTGGCAGAGGGTTGGGACAGCCACAGTCTGTTGGACAACTGGAGTATGGTTCTGGAGTAATTGCCCTTAAGCAGCTGTAGGGCACCTGCCCTTTGGATCCTAACCCAGCCAACCTCCTGCCGGCTAGGGAGGAGCAAGCATGTGTATACTGAGGCTGGCCAAGAAGGTGGAGTTTTGGGGTGACCTGAGAGGTGCTGAGGGGGGGCAGCAGAAGCAGATGCCCCTTCACACTTCCTGCTATTCTCTCCATTTCCTGTGGCCCAGAATTTGATGGAGGTGGGAGGAATTGTGCCAAGTCAGCAGTCCCCGTGTGGTCCATCCGTCCCCCTCCCTGAACCACATAACGGAAATCTGGGGCCTCCCTCAAGTCAGCGACTTCCCCTTTTGCTGTGTTTAACCCCTAATCCAGGACACCAGTCCTCCTTCTGATCACCTCTCCAGTATCGGTCGACTGGGTGTTCGGGAACCTGTGATTTCCTATTCTATGGGTGGGGAGCTGTGGGGCTGGTAAAATGTTTTGTAGAACAAGTGACAGCTCAGAACCAGGCCCCCATTCCTGATCCTCTCTGGAGAGAAGCAAATAGCCCCAATCTTTTTCCTCTTTTGCTCCTGCTCCCCAGAGACTCAGGCATTCACCCCCGGAGGTGTTGGGTCACAACAGGAAGTGGATTTTGCTAGAGACCAAAAAAGAGAACTCGGGGTGTCAGTGGAAGGAAGGAGCCTTGATTGCACAGAAAACATCCGGGGAGTGGATGGCGTGCCCTGGGCAGATACAGCCTCCCCTCACTCACGGGAAGAGGGATAAGGCCCAGAATTGGGGAGGGTCGCCAAGCACTCTTTGCTCCCGAAAATGAAGCTGTTGCTCCTAGCAACCCGGGGGAAAGCAGAAGTTTGGAAGCAGAGCCACCCGGCCCTTGGGGCCGGTGGGGGCAGCCTGACTGCCTGTGGGGTACTGGATAGGAGGCTTTCAAGTGGCTGGGCACGAGTCTTGGGGGATCCCGCCCCTGGCATCTAGTCTGCCCACACCCGTCCCCTCCGGGCCGGCCACCTGCTCTTTCCTCCGCCCCTGCAACGCAGGCTGCACCGGAGAACCCAGTCGTCCGGTTCCCTACATCTCTGCGAGAACCCCATGCAGGTTTCTTGATCTTCAGCCCTCGCTTTCTGCAGGGACTGTGGCATGCCTTCCCCTCATTATTCTCGAGGACCTAGGCGTGCGGCCCCGGATGGCTGTCCCCTAGGGACCCAGGCGTCCGGCCCCAGAAATCTCTCCCCGATGTTCCTGTCTGGGGACCGTCCCGGCACCCGCCCGGTGCCGCCGTCCACGTCCCGCCGAACGGCCCCACCTCTCTTACCTGGTCCCGGGTTTCTCCCCCATGGTGCGCGCGCCCGCCGCCCGCCCGGTTCGCGGATAGCTCACAGCCTCCTAGCCCGCTGCCAGGTCCCTGCTCCTCCCCGCGCCACTGCGCACGCGCGCCCCCGCGCTCTCTCCACTACCCCCGCCTCTCCTTCCCCCCTCCCAGCTTGGATCTGGAGAACGGAGTCCAGATGCGTCAGCCCGGATCGCGCGCGCCACGGCACTGCCCTCCCTCTCCTTACAGGCACGCGCGGTGATTGGCTCCGCCTGCCCCCCTCCGCCCTCCACCACGACCCCTGCCGAGGGATCCGTCCCCGTGCGCGCGGTCTCTACACCCTGCTCCTCCCGCCCATCTCTCCACCCCTCCGCACCCGCTTAGGAACTGACTGGGCCCCCTGAAAAGAAGGTGCCCGCCTTCCAGGAGATTAAAGCCTTCTGATTGGCTCCTGCATCAAGCACCCTGCAGGGGTTCCCTCCCCCTTTGTTTGCTTTCTCAGTGGCGTTGGAGGCTACGGGGGTGGTGGGGGCGGTGGGTGAGCTCGAACACAGTCTAGGAAGGAGGATAAGGGGATGCACAGGTGGGTGAGCGGCTCCAGTTGCGAGATGCTCGCCTATTGCGCGCCGCTTGCCCCAGAGCTTCTTTGGCCCTCCCTCCCACTTCTTTATTGTGGTGTGTCAGCTCCCTCTGGTGTCTCTCTTTGATCTTCGCAAGGTTACTTCTAAATTCTCTTACTACTCTTCTCCATCCATTCATCGAAGTTAACATCCATTCATGCATACATCTGTCCATACATCTATCCATGTCTGTTTTGTGCTAATCACTATACTAGGCAATGGGAACTCAGACATGAATTAACATCGCCCCTGCCTTCCTCGTATGGTTGAGGAGACATGAAGAGATATTATGATTCTAGGAATGCTATAATAGAGGTATGACTCAGAAGACAAAGTGACTCCCAGAGCTTGGCTGGGGAGGGATGGAGGCAGTGCAGGCTGTCCAGAGGAGGGCACATTTGAGGATAATATTTCTGAAGGGTGGGCAGAAGTTGAAAAACGGTATTCCAAAGAGAAAGAAAAGCAAGGCACATCCTATAATGAGGTGTTTGTGGGGGTAGAGGGCAGGACAGAGAAGGCTGAAGAGGATGACTGGAACAGGTTGTGAAGGATTTTGTATAGCAGGTAAAGGAATGAGGCTTCCCAGGTGATGGAATGGTAAAGAATCCACTTACCAATGCAGGAGATGTGGGTTCGATCCCTGGGTCGGGAAGATCCCCTGGGGTAGGAAATGACAACCCACTCCAGTATTCTTGCCTGGAAAATCCCATGGACAGAGGAGCCTGGAAGGCTACAGTCCATGAGTTCAAAAGAGTCACATATGACTGAGCAGGAGCAGCTCAGCAGCTAAAGAAATGAGCCAGGAGCCTTCCCTGCAGGAGGACACGTGGATCCAGTAGTGGATCCACTCTTTAAGGCAAAGAGTGGAGTGGCATGATGAGACTTCTCCTTTAGGAAGACAATTCTGGGCAGTATGGAGGGTGAAGGGAGTGGGGCATACTGTCATAGACTGAAACGAATCAAGGAGAGAAGATGAACAATAGAATGGAAGGGAGAAGGGGAACCAGTCTGAAGAGTCATTTCTAGGGTAAAATTGAGCAGACTGGAGGAGGATGATGAATGATGGACATTTTGGACTTAAGAAGCTAAGGTATTCTCCTTCCATCTGTTTTCTCATATTTCCTCATCTTCCCCAAATGAACTGACTTCATTCTTCTCCACTTTTCTGTGCAACAAAAAGTCATGTACACAAGTCTCTGAGATCATCTTTAAGGTCAAATGCAGGCCTTACCCAGAGAAGGCAATGGCACCCCGCTCCAGTGTTCTTGCCTGGAGAATCCCAGGGACAGAGGACCCTGGTGGGCTTCTGTCTATGGGGTTGCACAGAGTCGGACACGACTGACGTGACTTAGCAGCAGCAGCAGCAGCAGCAGGCCTTATCAGCTGCCACTTCCCACCTCCAGTTCTCCTACCCTTCTAAGCTCACCCTTCACCCTTTCCAAGCTTTAGCTGGTGCATTTCTTTTGGACTCATGAATCATTTATGTCAAAGGGTCATGACCAGAAGGTAATGAGATCTATATTGCTACATATCTAAAGTGATTTTGGAACTGAAAGGCTGTGACTTGCATGGCATTACAGCTACTGTATTAAAAAAATACTAATGTAAAGACAACTTTCAGTTTAGTTCAGTTGCTCAGTTGTGTCTGACTCTGCGACACGGTGGACTGCAGCTCGCCAGGCCTCCCTGTCCATCACCAACTCCCAGAGTTTATTCAAACTCATGTCCATTGAGTCAGTGACGCCATCCAACTATCTCATACTCTGTCATCCCCTTCTCCTCCTGCCTTCAATCTTTCCCAGCATCAGGCTCTTTTCAAATGAGTCGGCTCTTCATATCAGGTGGCCAAAGTATTGGAGTCTCAGCTTCAACATCAGTCCTTCCAGTGAATATTCAGGACTGATTTCCTTTAGGATGGACTGGTTGGATCTCCTTGCAGTCCAAGGGACTCTCAAGAGTCTTCTCCAACACCACAGTTCAAAAGCATCAATTCTTGGCACTCAGCTTTCTTTATAGTCCAACTCTCACATCCATACATGACTACTGGAAAAACCATAGCCTTGACTAGATGGACCGTCGTTGGCAAAGTAACATCTCTGCTTTTTAATATGCTGTCTAGGTTGGTCATAACTTTTCTCCCAAGGAGTAAGCATATTTGAATTTCATGGCTTCAGTCACCATCTTCAGTGATTTTGGAGACCCCCAAAATAAAGTCTGCTACTGTTTCCACTGCTTCTCCATCTATTTCCCATGACGTGATGGGACCAGATGCCATGATCTTAGTTTTCTGAATGTTGAGCTTTAAGCCAACTTTTTCAGTCCTCTCTTTCACTTTCATCAAGAGGCTCTTTAGTTCCTCTTCACTTTCTGCCATAAGGGTGGTGGCATCTGCATATCTGAGGTTATTGATATTTCTCCCAGCAGTCTTGATTCCAGCTTGTGCTTCCTCAATCCAGTGTTTCTCATGATGTACTCTGCATATAAGTTAAATAAGCAGGGTGACAATATACAGCCTTGACATACTCCTTTTCCTATTTGGAGCCAGTCTGTTATTCCATGTCCAGTTCTAACTGTTGCTTCCTGATCTGCATACAGATTTCTCAAGAGGCAGGTCACGTGGTCTGGTATTCCCATCTCTTGAAGAATTTTCCACAGTTTATTGTGATCCACAATAAACTTTGGCTTTGGCATAGTCAATAAAGCAGAAATAGATGTTTTTCTAGAACTCTCTTGCTTTTTCGATGATCCCGTGGTTGTTGGCAATTTGATTTCTGGTTCCTCTGCCTTTTCTAAATCCAGCTTGAACATCTGGAAGTTCACGGTTCACATATTGCTGAAGCTTGGCTTGGAGAATTTTGAGCATTACTTTACTAGATAAGTGCAATTGTGTGGTAGTTTGTGCATTCTTTGGCATTGCCTTTCTTAGAGATTGGAATGAAAACTGACATTTTCCAGTACTGTGGCCACTGCTGAGTTTTCCAAATTTGCTGGCACATTGAGTGCAGCACTTTCACAGCATCATCTTTTAGGATTTGAAATAGCTCCAGTGGAATTCCATCATCTCCACTAGCTTTGTCGTGATGCTTTCTAAGGCCCACTTGACTTCATATTCCAGGATGTCTGGTTCTAGGTGAGTGATCACACCTTCATGATTATCTGGGTCATGAAGATCTTTTTGTATAGTTCTTCTGTGTATTCTTGCCACCTCTTCTTAATATCTGCTGCTTCTGTTAGGTCCATACCATTTCTGTCTTTTATTGAGCCCATCTTTGCATGACATGTTCCCTTTAGGAGTATATTAAAGAAGGCCAGAAATGATGAAAGAGTTATACCACATAATGGTGGTGGGAAAAAACATCATTTTATAAAGACATCATTTCTCCTCATATTGTCTAAGTTTAATGCCATATCAAAATAACAATGAGACTTTTTTGGAAGGGAACTGAATTTTAAACATAATAAAAAGAATCAACTTTCAAGTGTAGTGAGGAAAATTCTGAAAAACTGGAGTAGAGTGGGCATTTATCTTACCAGTTTATTACATTATGATAATTAAAATAGTGTTATGGGTGCAATCATAATAGATGTAGCAGTGAAACAGAATAGTGTCCAGATACAGACCCATGTGGGGGCTTCCTCCATTGCTCAGGGGTAAAGAATCCGCCTGCAGTGCAGGGACTCAGGTTGGATCCTTGGGTGGGGAAGATCCCCTGGAGGAGAGCATGGCAACCTACTCCAGTATTCTTGCTGGGAAAATTCCATGGACAGAGGAGCCTGGCTGGCTGTGGTCCCTGGGGTCACAAAGAGTGCACGACTGGAAGGACTGAAGCGACTGAGCATGCACGCACAGTCTAACGTGGTGTTACTTCAAACCCATGGAGAACTAATGGCAGATTCACTTGATAGAGTTGGGACAATTGGCTACCCATTTAGGGGAAAAAGTCATATACTTCACATACCTTAAAGTAAATTCTAAGCAGCTTAAGGCCTTAAATGCACTGAATGAAAATAAACTCTGTATTTATGTGTTTGTGCTAGGCTAATATTAGGAAAGTATGCCCATTACTGGGGTAAAGACTTAGGTGGAGGGGTCAGTTCAGTTCAGTCGCTCAGTCGTGTCAGACTCTTTGCGACCCCATGAACCACAGCACGCAAGGCCTCCCTGTCCATCACCAACTCCCGGAGGCCACCCAAACCCATGTCCATCGGGTCGGTGATGCCATCCAATCATCTTATCCTCTGTTGTCCCCTTCTCCTCCTGCCCTCAATCTTTCTCAGCATCAGGGTCTTTTCAAATGAGTCAGTTCTTTGCATCAGGTGGCCAAAGTGGTCCACTGGAGAAGGGCATGGCACACCACTTCAGTATTCATACTCCGGGAACAGTATGAAAAGGTGGAGGGTGAGTTCTTTTTTAACTTTATGCCTTCTTTGTTTGAATTTGTTTTGCAAGGCGGGTGTATTGTATCATTTCTCTTGTTGTAAATGTAGTTAACAATGTCTATGATTTCAGACAAGGAGACTAGTTTCTTAGGTAGCAGTGATGTCTGGCTGGAAAAGTGTCCAGAAGCTCCGTTACATTAAAGGTTAGCTTTTGGATTCTGGCGCCTTTAGTCCTGACCACGTGTTCTTTAAGCCCCACGGGCCCGCCCCCAGCCCATCCTCTACCCGGCCCAACCACCCGACCTTGAGTCTCGGCAAGACCACGCCGCGCATGCTCACTCTCAGCTGGCGCGCGGAGTCCAATGCGCAGGACCAGGGCCCCCTCCCCACGACCCGTCCCCTCGAGGTATCCGTCGCGGTGTGTTTGCGTCATCGCGCCACGCCACCACTAGAGCCCAGTTGAAGATGGCGGCAGCCGTTCTCAGCGGGCCCTCTGCGGGTTCCGCGGCCGCGGTTCCCGGCGGGGCCGGGGGTCTCTCGGCGGTGGGCTCGGGTCCCCGTCTCCGCCTGATGCTGCTGGAGAGCGTGTCGGGGTTGCTGCAGCCGCGAACGGGGTCCGCTGTTGCTCCCGTGCATCCCCCAGCCCGCTCGGCCCCACATTTGCCGGGGCTCATGTGCTTATTGCGGCTACATGGTACGGTGGGCGGGGCCCAGGTGAGTCTGTAGCCCGCAGGCCCGCGGCCCTGTTGGTAGGTTGGCTCAGCTTGTTTTGCGCCGGGGTCTTATTACCCTGGAGCTGCCTGCAGTGGCGGGTAGAAGGAAGGAGAGCTGGGGTCAGAAGGTGGATCCAGGTATCTGGACGAGATTCACTCACTTCTTCATCAGCCGTGAGTAGAAGAAACTCAAGGAAGAGGAAGGACCTCGTTTTCTCTGTTGCTAGGCTATCGGTAGACGTTTATGAATGGGTTCGATCCCAGGCCCGCTCACGTACTAGATGTATGATCTTTAGATTCTTCTTCCTTCGGCAGTATATGTTTTGGGGATTGTTTGGACTGAGTAAATGGATGTATTCAGCAAATATTTACTGAGCTTTTACTGAGGGCCACATCCTGGGCGCTCCAGTTATAGATGCGATGGCGATGAGCAAAATGTTAGGAAACACTGTGAGAATTGTATAGTGGTATTCGGAGAAGGCAGTGGCACCCCACTCCAGTACTCTTGCCTGGAAAACCCCTGGACAGAGGAGCCTGGAAGGCTGCAGTCCATGGGGTCGCTGAGGGTTGGACACGACTGAGCGACTTCACTTTCACTTTTCACTTTCATGCACTGGAAAAGGAAATGGCTACCCACTCCAGTGTTCTTGCCTGGAGAATCCCAGGGACGAGGGAGCCTGGTGGGCTGCCGTCTATGGAGTCACACAGAGTCGGACACGACTGAAGTGACTTAGCAGTAGCAGCAGCATATGAGAATTGTATAGTGGTATACAATAGTTACATACAATAGTATAGAATTGTATAGCCCTCTAATCTAATCTGGAACACCGAGAGATTTTTCTGAGTACCAGAGTTTAAGCTGAGATCCTCAAGGATGAGTAGGGGGTTTGGTAGGGGAAGAAAATGGAAGAGACAGTTCGGTCAGCGTAAAGCTTGGATGGGAAGGTCCTCTGGTAGGAACTGAAAAGAAGGGCGTGGTGCTTGGGGTTAGAGATGGAGGGGAAGAGAGTGGGTGTGATGAGGTGGGTAGGCTGTGGACAAGTCATGCAGCACTTTGTAGACTAGCTTAGAAGTGTTCTTTGGATTGTACAGAGTAGAATCTAACATCCATTCAGTCCTGTAAGCTTGAAACCCAGATGTCATTCTAGACACTTTCGTCTTGCTCACACACCTCTTTATGCAGTCTGTTAAGTCCTTTTGATTTTATCCTTTATGTAGCTTTCCATGAAGGTGAAGGTGAAGTCGCTCAGTCGTGTCCGACTCTTTGCGACCCCGTGGACTGTAGCCTACCAGGCTCCTCCATCCATGGGATTCTCCAGGCAAGAATACTGGAGTGGATTGCCGTTTCCTTCTCCAGGGGATCTTCCCGACCCAGGGATCGAACCCAGGTCTCCTGCATTGGAGGCAGACGCTTTAACCTCTGAGCCATCAGGGAAGCCAGCTTTCCATATCCTTTCCATATTTTTCCCATTGCCCCCATACTGGCTTGAACCTCCATTATCTGATCAAGATACTAATAAGACGTAACTGTCTAACTTATAAGTACACTTTTAATATTATCTGCTGTGCTTCATCTTTCTCCCCCCTTACCCTCCCCCAAATTCTACCCATCCTTTAAGACCCAGGTACATGAGGTCTTCCTTGTCCCACCTTTGTTACTTGGACCTTCCCCTTCGATGAAGAGGGTTGTCACAGCCTGCTTGGTGTTTCAATAATCTTTGAAATAATAATAATAATCTAGCCCCAAATTTATCAGTGATGACCTCATTTATTTATATTAACATTAGTCCTCTTTGAGGGTGACAGGACTGTGCCTCTGGTAGCTCAGCCCAGTGATTCATGTGGTTCCTAAGTGTTCCTGAAATATTATCATCTCTTCTGACTGTGAATGTGTGATTTCCTTCATCATCTCTTTCAAGTCTTCCCCTTCTCTCTCAGGGTGAGCTACATGAACTTAATGTCTTGTTTATGTTCTTTTAAGTGTCTGAAGTCTAGAAACATTGATTTTTAATTGAAGTATAGTAGATTTACAATGTATCAATTTATGCTGTACAGCAGAGTGACTCAGTTACATATACATACTTTTTTATATTCTTTTCCATTATGATTTATCCCAGAATGTTGAATATGGTTTCCCGTGCTACACAGTGGTGGGTGGTAGGTTAGTCACCTAGTCGTGTCCGACTCTTTGCGACCCCATGAATTGTAGCCTGTCAGGCTCCTCTATCCATGGGATTCTCCAGGCAAGAATACTGGAGTGGATTGCCAGTCCCTTCTCCAGAGCATCTTCCTGACCCAGGGACTAAACCCAGGTCTCCTGCATTGCAGGCAGATTCTTTACCATCTGAGCTACAGGGACCTTGTCTATCCAGCCTATGTGTAACAGTTAGCCTCTACTAGTCCCAAACTCTCGGCCCATCCCTTCCCTACCCTCCATTCCCTTAGAAGTATTTTGAGTGAAGAAGCTAAGGTTGTTGTTGAACACCCCTTTATTATTGCCTGTATTATATTTTGGGGTATATCTTGCCTTGAATTTTTTATACTCGTGTTATATTGCATTCTCAGTACAGGGAACCATGTGGTGGGTTTCCTTCACTTCCCTGTAGGTTTTCATTCAGCGGACATTTACTGTTATGTAGCTACTTATCCAGGTAGATAAGTAAGATATTATTTTCCTTGGAGAATTTCTAGTTGAGATGAGAATTGAGGGTAAGTAAATAGGCCTGGAGCTTGAGAGACAAAGAGATCCATTGATTGACGCGTCCATCTAAGCTTAAATCACCAACTTTGCTTTCCCACAGGTACTGTAAACTCAGTAGTTCCAGAATGGAACTAACCTTAGAAGAGTTCACAATTTCTGGCTTGCATCCTAGCAACTGGTCTCCTAACTGGTCTTACTGTCAATCTTGCTCTTTTAATCCATTTCCCACAGCTGATCCTGTTTCTTGCCTCTTAAAATCTTTAAGCACCTGGACTTTCCTGACTTCGCCTTTGTACTTATTGTCCTCTGCTTGGAAACCCTCCCTGAGCTGCTTCTCCATTCCCCACCCTACCCCCACCCCCCACATCTTTTCAACTTAATGTTTGTCACTGGCTTTGGGAAACCTTTCCAAACTACCTATGATTGGCTATTCTTTATTACACCATATTGAAATTATATATTCATTTTTCATATACACTTAGCTGGGCTTTGATTTTCTTTTGTGGTGGTGTTTTTTTTTTTAATTATATCAACAGATGAATGGATAAGAAGTTGTACATATGCACAATAGAGTATTATTCAGCCATAAAATGGAATGCATTTGAGTCAATTCTAATGAGGTGGATGAACCTAAAACCTATTCTACTGGGTGAAGTAAGTCAGAAAGAGAAAAATATTACATTCTAATGCATATGTATGGAATCTAGAAAAATGGTACTGAAGAATTTATTTACAAGGCAGCAATGGAGAAGCAAACAGAAAATAGACTTATGGACTTGAGGCGAGGGGAGGGGCGGGAGAGATGTATGGAAACTTACATTACCATATGTAAAATAGATATCGAAAGGGGAATTTGCTGAATGGCTCAGGAAACTCTACCCAGGCTCAACCTAGAGGAGTGGGGTGGGGAGGGAGATGGGAGATGGGAGATGGGAGATGGGAGGGAGTGTCACTCACTGCTACCTCTTGACTGTTTCACTCCCTTATCAGCTCTTATGAAGTTCAAAAGGGACGGGATATATGTAATACCTACGGCTGATTCATGTTGAGGTTTGACAGAAAACAAAATTCTGTAAAGCAGTTGTCCTTCAGTTAAAAAATAAATTAATTATAAAAACAATCTATGGAAAATTTCAGATGACACAAAAATAGAGAAAACGGTATCGTAAGAACTTAATTATTTTTGGCTTCACTGGGTCTTCTCTGGGTCTTTGTTGCTGTGTTCGGGCTTTCTCTAGCTATGGCAAATGGGACTACTCTCTGGTTGTGAGGAGCAGGCTTCTTTGATTGCGAAGCATGGGCTCTGGAGCTCACGGGCTTTAGTAGTTGTGGCACACGGGCTTAGTTGCCCTGTGGCACGTCGGGGCATGTGAAATCTTGCCGGAGCAGGGATCAACCCGTGTCCCCTGCATTGATTGGCAGATACCGTAGAAGTTCAAGAAAATTGTATCTTGAACCACCCCTACTTTTGCTGTCTCTGTCACCCAGATCTAACAGCGAACATTTTGCTCATCTTGTTTCATTCTCACTTTCCCAGTTCTGCCTCCAACCTCCCTTGCCCTTGGAGCATTTTAAAACACATCCCACATCTCATTTCCCTTACAGTTGCGCATACTTCAAAGGATAGAGTGTCTTGTTCCACCTTGTATCCCTGGGCCTTTGTATTGTCCCATTCTCTAGCCAGTGGCCAATTGTTTTTAAAAATATCACCAAGATTACAGCATTGTCCTGCTTAAAACCGTGGGGTTACTTATTGCACCAAGCCTCTTGACCTCCTTTCACATGACTCCTGGCCTGTCTTCACTAGACTCCAGCCACCCAGGCCAACCTTATTTCTGTAGCAGCTGAGGCCACGGCTCCTCACATCCTTCACCCTGCTGGGAATCTCCTGGGGAAGTGAGTTGCGTGTTTAGGTCCCAGCCTCCCTGCCACCATTTCAGAGTCATTCCTGAGCACTGAGCATACGATGGTCTTTCTTATTTCCATCATTTTCTGTCACATTGTTCTGTTTTGATTATTTTGTAGTGTTTATCACTATTTTAAATAATTTATTATCTGCCATGTTCTTTCTTCTCACCTTGTTTAAATTCCGTTGTACTTAGTTCCTTGCCCTTCTCCCTTCATTGTACTTGCCTGACAACACCCTTACTGTGTTAAATCCAACTCTCTCTATTTGGTGCCTGCACCTGCACAGCTCAGTGTAGCTGAAAAAGAGCACGTATCCTGACTGGCTGTTCTCATTTTAAACTCAAGGCCACCATCATCTCAAGTAAACTCTTGCTGTTGTCTAACAGTCCTGTTACATTTTTCCTCTGCAACCTCTGATGACTTCTCTCGACCCTCACGCTCAGATGATGATGTCACTTCCTGTTTCACTGAGGAAAAGAACAGCGGGATGGAATTTGCATAGGTGCTGCCACCATGTCTGCCAGCTTACCAATGTCTGTGCCCTGTGCTCGGCTGTCCCTGCTGTTATTAGGGGTGAGCTGGTCCATGCCCGTACTAAGGCCAGGCCTCTGCTTGTACACGACATCTATCCCCTCTCCACTTAGGCAAGTTCACTTCTTCATCATCAGCTTTTCCCTTTGTTAGGTTGTTTTCGTCAGCGTATAGCTCAAAACTGCTTTTTAAAAAGTCCCCCTCCAGCTCCTGCCCCATTTCTCTACTTCTCTTTATGGCAAAACCCCTCAGAAGAGTTGTTTGTACTTGTACTTTCTCCCATTCTTTTCTTTAAAAAAAAATTTCTTTGAAAATGACTTGTGATTTATAGAGAAGTTGAAGGAATATACACTTCACCCAGATTCCTTGAATGTCAACATTTTAAATGCATGTTTGTTTTATCATTCTCTGTGCATATTTTTCTAGGACCATAAAGGAGGAAGTTGGAGATTGGATGCCCTTCTATTTCCTTAAAAACAACATTCCCTTACCTGACCACATTCCATCATGAAACTCAGAAAATCAATGTTGATACAATCTTATTCCAGTTTTTCAGTTGTGCTAAAAGTGTCCTTTATAGTAAGAGAAACATTTCTTACGATCTTAACATTTAGAATTTTAGTTATTTTATAGGATGTCCCTCAGGTTGGTTCGTCTGCTGTTTTCTGATGATTTTTGGCAGGAATACTGCAGAAATGATATGTGACATTCCTGTTACATTTTATCAGGCAGCACATAATGTCTCTTTGTCCCATTACTGGTGGGTTAAGGTGATAGTTGCCATGTATCTCCATTATGAAGTTATGATTTATTCCTGTGGGAAGAATATATATTTTTGTGTCTTGTTACCCTTTCACCCACTTGTCCATTAAAGATAGTTGCTCCCTGTTTCCCCCACCAAGCACCTCTCTGCCCTTCAGCCCTGCTGCTGCTGCTTAGTTGCTTCAGTCGTGTCTGACTCTGTGCAACCCCATAGACGGCAGCCCACCAGGCTCTGCTGTCCCTGGGATTCTCCAGGCAAGAACACTGGAGAAGGTTGCCATTTCCTTCTCCAATGCATGAAAGTGAAGTTGCTCAGTTGTGTCCAACTCTTCGCGACCCCATGGACTGCAGCCTACCAGGCTCCTCCACCCATGGGATTTTTCCAGGCAAGAGTACTGGAGTGGGTTGCCATTGCCTTCTCCAGCCCTTCAGCCCTAGGCAACTGCAAATCTACTTTTTTTTTTCTATAGAAACCTATAGAAAAGGCCTACTCTGACCATTTCATAGAAGTGAATCATAGAACATGTGGCTTTTGGGGTCTGACTTCTTTCCCTTAGCGTAATGTTTTTAAGGTTCATTCCTGTCTCAGAACTTCATTCCTTTTAATGACCAAGTAATATTCCATTGTGGTGATATACTTCATTTTGTTTATTTAGTCATGGTTGGTGGACATTTGGGTTTTTTCCATTTTCTGGCTGTTACAAGTAATGCTGCTGTGAATGTTCATGTACGAGTTCTTTTTTAAAAAATAATTATTTATTTTTGACTGTGCTAGGTATTTGCTGTGTGGGCTTTCTTTTTAGTTGCAGAAAACAGGGGCTACTCTTGAGTTACAGTGCGCAGGCTTCTCATTGCAGGGGTTTCGTTTGTTGCAGAGCACAGGCTCGGGGGTGGGTGGGCTTCGGTAGTCTCTTGTTTCTGGGCTTTATAACGCGGGCTCAATACTTGTGGCACATGGGCTTAGTTGCTCCGAGGCATGTGCGATCTTCCTGGATCAGGGATTGAACCTTTGTCCCTGCACTGGCAGGCGGTTTCTTTACCATTGAGCCACCAGGGAAGCCCCATGTATGAGTTCTGATGAGAATATATGTTTTCATTTCTCTTGGGCATATACTTCAGAGTGGAATTGTTGGGTCATACGTAAAAGATGTTTAACCTTTGAGGAGCTGCTTGACTGTTTTCTGAAGTGGCTACACCATTTTCTATTCCCATCAGTGCTTGTGAGTATATCAGTACATCTTCCTCTCAACTTGCCTCTACTCAGGTGGCCTCCTGATGGAAGGCCCTGGGCCCGCGCCACATGAAGCGCCTTCTGCCTGCCCTACTCCAGGCTTTCCTTTCCTTCCTCAGTGGACTTTATTTTCCTCTCAGCACCAAGCACCATCCAACGTGCTTTTTCTTATTTGGTCACTTGTTAATTTTCATGCGTTCTCTAACTAGAATATAAGCTCACTAGCACCTCAAGCAATGTCTCACATGAAATAGGTAAATAAATATTGTTAAGTGAATCAACACTTGCCCTTCATGAGAATCAGGGACATTATTTCTTTTACTCAGCTCTGGATTCCTTCATCTAACTCAGTGTTTAAGATGTGTTTGTTGAGAGAATGAAGATAATGGTTAGGAAGATAGCAGGCCCTCAGAGGAGGCTGGCCCTTCAGAGGGTGAACAGGTTACCTGTGGGGGTTCTGAAGAGGGGACCTCTTTCAGGGCTCCCAGAATGTGCGGGAAGGAGGGTCCGGCTGACTTGTCTGTGTGGGCATTAGTGGCTTGAAGGAAGCCAGACCAGGAGGAGGATTTGGAGTGAAGGAGTGAGGGGTTGTGACTTCCTTGTCCAGTCAGCACGCATTTAGGGATGCCCCTTTGTGCTCAGCACTGTTCCAGGAGACACAGGAGTAGGAACCTGTTTTTGAAGTCTGGCCGACGGGCTGAGTCAGGCTGCCTAGCCCTCTGCGTAGCCCTGATTTGCTGGGTGGGCAGTGGGGGCGGCCAGGTGAGATGTGACTTGAGGAAAGCCCACAGGGACAGGCTGCTGTGTGCCCTCTACTGAAAATAGGGCAGAGGATGAAGGCATCGAGGGGAATGGTCTCGGGACCTCACTGGAGGTGTGACTTAGAACAGGCTCTGGAAGGGCCGGGGCAGGGACGGACTTAGAGAAATCCTATGTGTTTAGCATCCTGTTCCTGACTGTTTTCTTTCCTCCAGAACCTTTCTGCTGTTGGGGCGTTGGTGGGTCTCAGTAATGCTCGTCTCGGTTCTATCAAAACTCGGTAAGTCTCTAGCTATGTTTTTTCTCCAGGGGGATGTTCTTTAGGAAGAGGGCCATCCATCTGTCCATCCATCATCACCACCCCGTGGAGCCAGGAGGTTTCTCCATTCCCAGGGTGGAGAGTTTTGATTCTTTTCACGAGCTCACTTGCATTGAACCCCACCTATGGCGGCTTCCAAGAGTTCCTTGCCCCGCCTTCTGCACCCTTCTTCCCTTGCTGCCCATGCCTCACCCAAGTCCTCGAGTATCTCGGGAATGAGAAGCTGCTGTGGATCTGGAGTCAGGTTTCACTCTGGCCAGTGAGAGTAAGAGGGCGTTGAATGGCTTTCTCTGCAGTCTAGCCACCTCTCCTGTGTCGTCACTCACCTCTGTCTCACCAGGTTTGAGGGCCTGTGTCTGCTGTCGCTGCTGGTGGGGGAGAGCCCCACGGAGATGTTCCAGCAGCACTGCGTCTCCTGGCTTCGCAGCATCCAGCAGATCTTGCAGGTGAGTCTACCGCCTGCCACTCCCCACCTCTGCCCCAGCCGCGCCCTGGTCTCCATTCAGACACAGCTTAACATCTTAGTGGGGGAGACTTTGAGTTCCAAGGGTAGGTTCTTTCTAGCAGGATAAGCTACAAATAGATACTTGCTTTTAAAGATTTTGTTATTTTTATCCACTGGGTTATTTTTATTCACCTGAGCTTACACACACTCACTATGACCTCTGACTGTTTCACTTCCTTGTGAGCTCTTTTAATGAGTGACATCTCTGAAGCTCCTTTCTCCAGGTGTTGGATTTTTAGAATTTGTTCAGATTATTATTTTTTTTTTTGGCTGTGCACCATGTGGCTCACGGGAATCTTAGTTGCCCAGGCAGGGACTGAACCCACACCCTCAGCAGTGGAAGCTCAGAGTCCTAAACACTGGACTGCCAGGGAATTACCCAATTTTTTTTCTACTTCTCTCTTCCTCTTTTTTAAAAAAATTAATTAATTTATTTTAATTGGAGGCTAATTGCTTTACAGTATTGTGGGTTTTGCCATATGTCGACATGAATCAGCCATGGATCTCTTCCTCTTTTAAGATTTAAATTTGTTTCTACTTTTACATCCTTTGATGACATCCCCACTTAGTTCTTCCACAAGTGTGTTCTGGGTACACATGGCACAGGCTCTGTGCTGAGTTCTGGAGAGATGGTAGGGAGATGCAGTTGGACCCTGCTTTCATGGTGTTTAGAGTCTCTTGCAGGGGGTTGGGAAACTTTGTAGGTATTTCCAGATAATAAAATGTTGTAGGTTTTACAAACCATATATGGTTTCTGGTGGTTTTTTTTTTTGTCTGTGCTGCATAGGCTGTGAGATCTTAGTTCCCTGACCGGGGGTCAAACCTGAGCCCCCTACAGCAGAAGTGAGGAGTCCTCCCACTGAACAGCCAGAAATTCCCATGGTTTCTGTTGCTGAGTGTTTCTTTGTTGGTTTGTTTTACAACCCTTTAAAAAATGTAATAACCATTCTTAGCCTGTGGGCTGTGCAAAAACAGGCACCCACAGACCAGTTTGCTGACCTGTGTTCTAGTGGAAGAGAATAATTATACAATGAGTGTGAAGAACTAAACTGTGGTAGGTGCTCTGGAGGTGAAGAAAAAATATAGTTCTCTGAAAGCATGTTAACGAGTGACTCTGAGCCAGACCAGGGTAGTGTGCGTGTAGCGATCAGGGTCAGTGGTTCAGGGAGGGCTTTTCTGCTCTGATGAGTAGAAGTACATTGGGCTGAGAAAGCTTTGAAGTGTTCTACGTGTGCAAAAGCCTTGAGAAAAAGGCGTTTGACTAATCTGAAGAATTGTAAGCAGGTGGGTGTGGCAGGGGTTGCTGAGACGCAACCCGGGACGTAGGTAGACGGGGCCTAGGCCATGGGTGGTGGTGCAGGCATATTAAGAAGCTCTGCGTTTATTTTTGGAACAGTAGGGATTCATGGAAGGTTTTGAGCAGGGGGAAGGAAGTGGTGGTGGTGGTGGTGGTGGTGGTGGTGATGTGAGCAAATTTTCATTTGGAAATGCCACTCTGGCCACTGTGTGGAGACAGGATTACAACTGACCCAGAATGGCAGCAGAAAGTGGACACTGAAGCCAGATTGCCCTGGGGTGAGCAGTGAGCAGGAAAAGGCATGGGATTGGGGAAGATAAGATAGTCCTGTCGAGACATCTGGCTTCAATGGTAGGGCAGGGAAGCTCGGCAACACCTGAAATTGGCACATGGAGTACGGGCTCAGGCAAGGATTTTCAGGGTGGGAGAGATGTTTAGGATGGGAGCAGGCACAAATGCCAGCAGGAGGAATCCTTTCCAGGGGGCTGGAGACAGGGGCTAGTTAACAGTGTGAAGTGGTTCTGAGAGGAAGGGGTTGGGGGGGATTGTCCTCAGATGGAGGACTGAGATGGAGTTTTCAGTTTGGTGGTGGGAAGCTGAGAGAGTTCCCATCTTTGGGCTGCAGGCTTCTCTGAAATCGTAGGTCAGGTTACACAGAAGTGACGGTGCTGGAGAAGAGCTGAGCAGTGGAGGGAGCTAACCAGTGAGAGACGCAGTAGGAGTGCCAGATGGTGTTGAGGCCCATTTGTGGCTGGTAGACCCACCGAGTCTGATTTCTCACAAGGGTTCTTGTTTGTTTCATTGACATGTGGCCATTTGTCTAGCAGGAGATAATGTGCTGAATGCTTTTTCCTTAGGTATATATTAATTTCAGGAAAAGTCCTCAGGCTTCAAACCATTTGTCCTCCATGAGTTCAGGGTAGGTTTGAGCCAGCCATATGCAAGCTTAGTGAGATGGGTGGCTCTGTTGTGGCTGAGACTTTGGGCTGGGAAGTGCTCCTCTCCATCCTAGCAGGGGATTGCAGTGTGGGAGCAGCAAGAAACTCTTGAGATTGTTTAGTGAGATCGTTAAGGTGTGGCTTCGTTACTTCCCCCTCCCCCAACCCCTGAACATTCTTAGGACCGCAACACCACAGTACTAAAGTGTGCACACACATCCTTTCTCTGGATGAATGTGCTACTTGGTTGCTGCGTGTCGCTGATACACTCTGTCCCCAGGGGATTTGACCGGAATGGGGGAGGTCGCTGTGGAGTTTGTCAGAAGCTGCATGTTGTCATGCGGCTCGTTCCTCCTCCTCTTGGTGACCTTGAGGGCTAGGTGGGAGCATGGGCTGTTGTGCTGTTTAGTCCCAGGACCCACCCCCTACCATGGAGCTGGCTGTGACTGTGCTGAAGGACCTACTCCGCTACGCGGCCCAGCTTCCTGCAGTCTTCCGGGACATCTCCATGAACCACCTCCCCGGCCTCCTCACCTCCCTGCTGGGCCTCAGACCGGAGGTGAGCCGCCTCTCAGCTCCCTCGACCCTGGGCCCCTCCAGTGCTTGCTCTCATTCACACCCACTGGATTAGAGAACTTGATGGGAAGTGATTGGGGAATGGGGTTGAAGAAATGAGAAGAGGGAGGGGCTGAAAAAAAGTGTAAGGGGAAGAGACCCTGAGGGGGTGGTGGGGTGGAGATGGATGGGTTCTGGGGGTGCTGGGCTCTTCCTGACCATCTGTTCTTCCCATAGTGCGAGCTCTCCGCGCTGGAAGGAATGAAGGCATGTATGACCCATTTTCCTCGAGCGTGTGGGTCTCTCAAAGTAAGTGTTCACAGAAACTCCTCTTCCTACCAACACGGTCTCTTACTTCAGGTTCCACTGTTGAGATGTATAAGCATCTGTCGCCACAGCTCTAATTCATTTTCTAATGATTTCATTCATTCATTTTAGGCTGTGCTGGGTCTTCGTTGCTGTGCACAGGCTTCTCATTACAGTGGCTTCTCTTGCTGTGGCACACGGGCTGTAGGGTGTTTGGTCTTCAGTAGCTGTGGCACATGGGCTCAGTAGTTTGGGCTCCCAGGTTCTGAGAACAGACAGGCCTAGCCATTCAGTGGCATGTGGGGTCTTCCCAGTGTAGGGATCAAACCTGTGTCTCTTGCATTGGCAGGCAGATTCTTCACCACTGAGCCACCAGGGAAGCCCTCACCTCGTAGCTTTAAATGCATTCTCATTAACTCTCACAGGTGAAGACACCAAAATTAGATAACTTGCCTGAGGTCTGAGGCCAGCCCAGGCTCTCCCGGCCTCCTCTCTGCCGGGCCCTCTCTGCGCTTGTCGGGCGCTCTGCCCGTTTTCCTACCATCCTGGTTACTCTGTTCCCAGCACTCTGTAACTGCCTCCAGGAAGCCTTCCTGCCTTATATTTTCCCTCCGTTAGCCTCCCCAGTGCTTTCCTCTCCTGTTCCTGACCAGTCTCCCTCTTTCCCCTCCCTGCCCAGTCCCCTGGGCTGTGTTGGCCGTGTGAGGGGCGCTGAGCAGCAGGGCTGCGCTAGTTCAAATAGGCAGGGTGGACGTGGGTCAGGGCGGGAGGAAGGAGGTCAGTGAAAGAGTTAGAGTTTTATTTTTAAGGAGATAATGAAAACAAATACAAATGGTCATCCAATTCGGCCAAAGCAGAAACAGTTAAAGGGCCTCTGGAATTGGTACATTTGTTGTCTGCAGAATAATTCTGATGCCAACTCGTACCTAAGAACAAATAGGTGTTTCTCTCCTGATTAAACACTCTCTCTTGCTTTGGTATACTTGCCATTGCTCACCAAACTACTGGGTTATCTCAGATGGAAGCACAGGTCTGTGGAGAACTGGAATTAGTGGCAGATTAATAATATTTTTGTGTAACTCATGTGATTAATCACAGTAATTTGTATTACTGTACTCAGTATTGCTAGTTAAGGGGAGTTTGCCATTCAGCTTTTCTTGAAAGTCAAATCACATAGTGCTATGACCAAGTCAAAAAGTAAAAGAAACAGAAAGGGGACTGGTACGCACTACGTGCCAGGCTGTCTACTGTGTGTCTGCCATGTGTCATCTCATTTTACAGTAATTCTGTGGAGTTGCTGTCACCAAATGAAATAGGAGACGGGCCCAGAATGGTTTGACTAACCCAAGCCTATGTATCTGTAGTTGTCAAACCAGGGTGTGAGCAGGAATTGCTTGCCCTTCAAGCCTGTGTTTTTTTCACCAAACTGAGCTCCACGGGTGGTTTTAAGAATGTGGACAGGATTGGCAGCTAGGCTTCCACACTGACGGCAGCTCTGCTCCATCGTTGGTGGCATGGGAAGGATTTTGAGCGTGTCACGGGCACCTGTGCTATGGTCTGGGAGTGTCCTTACTGTCCTTTACTAACTGGTTACTTGCAGTATTTGAAAAGCCCCAGAGCGCATGGTATTTCTCAGGGAACATGGGGTCATGTCCTTATTGATGTTTTGTTTTCATAGGAATGCCACTCCTGGCAGGTGATAGAATCTTTGGTTAGCAGGGCAGGACTTTGTCAAGAAAGCATTTGGAGTAACTCAGGGATTTTACTGAATTTGTTTTGTTTTTTTCACTAGAGTTTACTAAGTTTAGTAAAAACTGCCTATCTTCCAAAACTGTAAATTAACTTCTCAAATTACACAGGCTACCTCTATATCTTTGACTCTTATTGGTGACAGTTTGTGAGATTTTACTGCATAAGCCTGTTTCTGTTGAGCTTGGTTTGGGGTTATCTGTGTTTCCCTGCTGGAGAAGGAAATGGCGACCCACTCCAGTATTCTTGCCTGGAGAATCCCAGGGACAGAGGAGCCTAGTCGGCTGCCGTCTGTGGGGTCACACACAGCTGAAGCGACTTAGCAGCAGCATCAGTGTCTCTCTGCATCCCCCTAGAAAGTGGAAGGAGAACTGCGTGTTACCTGTGGGATCAGGATTTGAGTAGTCAGAGTAGACTGTCTGTGAGTCCTTTGCTTGTTGTTGAGTCGCTCAGCCGTGTCTGACTCTTGCAACCTGTGGACTGTAGCCCACCAGGCTCCTCTGTCCATAGGTTTTCCAGGCAAGAATACTGGAGTGGGTTTCCATTTCATTCTCCAAGGGATCTTCCCGACCCAGGGATCGAACCCAAGTTTCCTGCCTTGGCAGATAGATGCTCTACCACTGAGCCACCGGGGAAGCTAGGGCCTTTAATTTTCATTGTGAGTGGTCAGGAGAAGTGATCTATAACTCATAGCCTCTTGTCAGATGGCATTTTTGAAGGCATGGCCGTTTGAGTACCCTCTCCAAACCAAACAACAGAACTTAATGCTGTCATAGCATGTGTGTGCCTTTATTTCTCTGAGGACACAGCGTCGTCCGGAGAGTGCCCCCTCTGTTAGGAGTTTGGCTTTGTCTGTTGCCAGTGTGGCAGACACAAATCTGTCATGCACAGATGCAGCAGGGGCAGTTTGTACTGGAACATCTTGTAGACCAGTGCTTGGGAAGTGGATAGCTAGAGTGTGTATCTGCTCTCTGTTCCACCCCTAGAAGCTCCCAGGGCAGCTGCCGTCTCCAAGTTCAGGACTCCTCCCAAATGAGGCATCTCAGCATTCTGGATCCATGAAGTCAGTCTGTCCAGGCTTCACCTCTCCTCCTCCTCAACACATTGACTATTTGTTCTGGAATGAGTGGGAAAACTCACCCCCATCTTGAGGGACACCAGGACATACCATGTACACACACATGCTTTCGTTCCTAGTGAAATGTCCCAAGTGAGCCATTATTTTGGTTTGCATTGCAGGTCATTTCAGGTGGAACCGTGTGATCAGGGCCGTGTCCCTGCACTCTGCTTGACCGCAGTCACATAAGCAGACCTCTGTTGGCCTCAGCAACCTGGCTTCCTGGGTCTCAGGGAGAACGTAAGCAGGAAGTTGGTCCAAAGGGCTGAGCGCCAGTGTGGATAAGGCTTTGGCGACTCTAAGAAATAACATCCCTGGAGAAGCCGGTCAGGAGCCCATGGGGTGGTTGCTGCTTTTGGTTTGAAGTGTTCAGAGCCCTGCCCCACCAGACGTGAAAGTGCTGTTCCGGTCGTTCTAGGCCTTCTACCCTGGGATCAGCCATCACAGCACTGTCTCTCTCCCACTGAGAGTCCTGCTGTGGACCCTGGGAAACCAGGGCGGCAGCAGGGGAGGAGCCCTGGACAGTGGCTCCTGATTCACTCGGTGGGGTCCATACACACTCGCCTGGGATTTAAGGCCCAGCCTGCTTCTCCATGGACCCCGTGGGAGACTGTCGCTCTCCTGACTGTGTTGGCTCCTCTGTCTCCTTACCTGGCTCCTCCAGTTTCTCCCAAGCCCGGCTCAGTCCTGCCTCCCAGCTCAGTCCCTCTAGAGCCACCCTCTTTGGTTCCAGGTCATGATTTTTCATACATTTGTCTTCCTGTTACACCCACTGAAGGTGGAAATCTTTTTCTGCTTCAGTATTCTTTTTGTGCCATGGATCTCTTCTCCAGGTGTTTTTCAATTAGTAAAATACATGGAATTGCAGGAAAAGTGTGATAGGATGCACATCTTTGTTAACATATCAAGTAACAGAATCTAGCAGCAGGTCTGATGAGTCCTGAAGTTTCATGATAGCGATGCTCGTGAATGAGATGCCTGTTGACAGCTGTAATGTGAAGTGAAAGTGGATTATCTCTGCTGGTGACAAAGGGACTGCTAATACTACTGTGGCTTTTTGTCTCCATTTCTAATTGAAAGAAAAATTTACATTTTATTTACAGGCAAGTGAAAATGATTTTTTAAACTTCCCGTCCATGTTCATAGGTCCCTTTGATTCTGCCCCCAGATAAGTGGGCCCCCAGTTACATGTTGCCTCGTGGGTGCTGCCTGGCAGCAGGCGGGTCCTGTTGACTGACCAGTCACTGCTCTCAGCTCACTGCGCCTGTCTTGCTGGTCTACCTTCCCTTCTCTGTTGACTTTGTGCTACTCTCACTGCTCCCAGCCGGGGCCTGGTGCTCCTGGTCTGAGCTGGCAGGCAGTTGGGGTTGGAGGCGCCTGCTGTTCAGTGCTGTGTCCTCTTGGCCTGAGGGTGCTGTCACTCTGCAAACATTGGAGGAGGGCCCCCATGATCTGTGGGACACAGCCCTATAGCAGGGAGGCTGAGGACAGGGGCATCTGCCCCTGGGCACAGCACCCCTGAGGGTGCACTGCTTCCTCGTCTGCAGGAAAGAGAAGGGCCTGAGATCCTGGGCCTGGACCCTGCTGCTGGGATGGCTGGGGCTCTGTCTCTGGCCCTAGAAGCTGACTCCCTAGCCTCCTCCTCTCTCTCCCCATGATCCAGGGCAAGCTGGCCTCATTTTTCCTCTCGCGGGTGGATGCCTTGAGCCCTCAACTCCAGCAGGTAAGGAGGAGGAGGGAGACAGCGGGGAGCCTGGGGTCTGAGCTAGTGCTTCCCCTCACCTCTTTTTTTATTGCTGCTTTTCTCTGCATTCTCATTCCCCTCCCTGTCAATGCGTAGTACACACCAGTAGAGGCTTCTGCCTCCCAGTCTCCATCTGTGTCTTTCTGCCTCTTCTTCCATTCCATCTCTCCCCTCCGAGCGCACTGACATCCATCTTCCTGGACACTGGTGGGGTTGGGATCCACAGCTGAGTTGATTGCCGCCTGATCCGGTGCCCCCTCTCTCCGGCAGTTGGCCTGCGAGTGTTACTCTCGGCTGCCGTCTCTGGGGGCTGGCTTCTCCCAGGGCCTGAAGCACACGGACAGCTGGGAGCAGGAGCTGCGCAGCCTGCTGGCCTCTCTGCACAGCCTGCTTGGAGGCCTGTACGAGGGCGCGGAGGCGGGTAGGGCCCACCTGGCTGACACTCTGGGGCAGGGGGTGAGGGCCCCCGGGGGCCAGTGAGGGGACCAGGGGACTGGACCAGAGAAGTGGGGCTGCTGATTTCTAGGCAAAAGGCAGTAGGTAGAATATGGGTGGATCCTCTACCTGAATGGAGGCAGGGCTGGAGAGTAAAGGTGGCTGTGTCTGTCTAGCCCCCATGCAGTATGAGAGCCCTGGGGCGGAAACATTGCTGTCCCCCTTAGAAGACGCGGACGCCCACACCCTTCTCCGGCTTCGGCAGAGGTTTTCGGGGCTGGCCCGCTGCCTGGGGCTTATGCTCAGGTGCGTGAGGGAGTGAGGAGGGAGGCGGAGAACCTCACTGGGGACCCCACGCTGAGGGTCTCCCTGCTTGATCCTCTCCAGCTCCGAGTTCGGGGCGCCTGTGTCCGTCCCCGTGCAGGACATCTTGGATCTCATCTGCCGGATCCTCAGTGTCAGCGCCAAGAATGTCGTGAGTGGAGCCGGCCCTGCTGGCAGCCCCTTCCTGGGACTCTGGGTGGCTGGGCAGGCAGGCAGGGGCTCCTACAGCGCGTGGTCCTGACCCGTCCAGCTGCTCTTACGCCTGTGCTCCTGCCCCGCGCCTGCCAGCGTGGATGGGCTCCCATGCTGCAGGAGCGCTTGGAGCAGGTGCTCCCCAGCTGACAGTGAGCTGGGTGTCCACTGAGTCACCGCCGAGGGGTTTGGCCTCCTCCACTCTGTTGAGGGCTGTGGTTTCATCCTGTCAGGGGAGCTGGGCCAGGGCGGCTTCCTTCCTTGCGTGTATGCAGCCTTTCCTTTCGCCTCCACCCTCTCTGCTTCCAAACTCCCAGTTTCACTCTCTTCCTCCACTCTTACTGGCTGTTTTTTTTTTTCACAGAGTCTGCTGGGAGATGGTCCCCTGCGGTTGCTGCTGCTGCCCTCTCTCCACCTTGAAGCCCTGGACCTGCTCTCGGCGCTCATCCTCGCGTGAGTGGGGTTAGAGGAAGTGGTGCAGGCTTTGGGACGTGCTGGGAGCGGGGGTCACCATTTTGTCTTCGCCCCTAGGTGTGGAGCACGGCTCTTGCGCTTCGGGGCCCTGATCAGCCGCCTGCTTCCCCAGGTCCTCAGTGCCTGGAGCATTGGGAGGGAGAACCTCGGGCCAGGCCAGGAGAGGCCCTACAGGTGACCGTCCAGGAAGGGAGTAAAGAGGAGGGGGTGGTGGTGCTGCCGGGCTGGGAATGGGGACGTGGCCTCCCTCTCACAGGCACCCCCTGTGCTCCCTGCAGCACTGTGCGGACCAAGGTGTACGCCGTCCTGGAGCTCTGGGTGCAGGTGTGCGGGGCCTCGGCAGGGGTGCTACAGGGGGCGCCTCGGGGAAGCCCTGCTCTCCCACCTGCTCAGCGACATCTCCCCACCAGTGGACGCCCTCAGGGTGAGAGAGCCCTCCCAGCACCCCCTGCTCCTCACCCGATCCAGCCTCCCGACCCTGCTGGCTGGTGTGTGATCTGAGTTCCCTCCCCTGCCAGCTGCGCAGCCCCGGGGAGCCCTGACGCAGGTTTGCAGACCGGGAAGCCCAGTGCCCCCAAGAAGCTGAAGCTGGACGTGGGGGAGGCCATCGCTCCGCCCAGCCACCGGAAAGGGGACAGCAATGCCAACAGTGACGTGTGTGCAGCTGCGCTGAGAGGTGGGTGAGGCCTGTGCCCTGCACCTCGGGTCTGGGGACACCTGGAGGGGACCGGGTGTCCTGGTGGAGGGGGTAGGAAACACGCAGAGCCGGCTAAGAGCCTGCCAAGGGGCCGCGCTCCCCCAGGGCTGCAGGTGGGGCCTTGGGTCCTGCTGTTGGACGGGGTGCTGGTGTTGACCTGCCCCTCCGGGTCTCAGGTGTCGTCTTTACATATCCTCTGTCCACGGTGAGTGCTTGTGTGTCCTGGAGGGCGGGGAAGGAAGAGGATGAGACCCCTGCCCTGAGGAGCTTGCATGCCCCAGGCCCTCTGCTGGAAGCAGAAGTGACTTTCCATTGGGGCCCACGTGTGCACTGCCCTCCAGCCTCCTGTGTGGGGCAGCCTCAGCACTCTCATGTGTAACACACGTTTATAATGTATCTCCATCTGAATTACATAACATTCACAGCTTTGTGTAGTAGAGGTCCACTCATGAGCCCCATTTTATAGTTGAGAAAACAGGAGTCATGTGACTTGTCTGAGGTGGGCCGGCCAGAGTGGGCGCTCCCCTGGGCCGCCCATTGTGTCAGCCTCTCACACTCATCTCCTTCCCCAGGCCTCAGCCGGACCATCCTGATGTGCGGGCCTCTCATCAAGGAGGAGACTCACAGGGTGAGGGGAGCCTGGTCCCCGCTGGAAGGGGTACTGGTTGGGGCTCATTCGGACTTGGGCGCAGGCCCTGGAGGACGGGCAGGTCATCTGGCGGTGTCTCCAGGTGTGTGCTCTGTCCTTCCAGCGACTGCATGAGCTGGTGCTCCCCCTGGTCATGGGTGTTCAGCAGGGTGAGGTGCTCGGCAGCTCCCGTACACCAGCTCCCACTGCCGCCGGGAGCTCTACCGCCTGCTGCTGGCCCTGCTGCTGGCGCCCTCTCCTCGCTGCCCGCCGCCCCTCGCCTGTGCACTGCGGGCCTTCTCCATGGGCCAGCGGGAGGACAGCCTGGAGGTAACCACCGCACGGGCCGCGTCCACCACTGTGTTGCCTACCCAGTACCGTGACAGCCCATGTCCTGATCCTTTCTCGCCCCTTCTTCTCCCAGGTCTCCTCTTTCTGCTCAGAAGCGCTAGTGACCTGTGCAGCTCTGACCCACCCCCGAGTTCCTCCCTTGCAGTCTGTGGGCCCCCACCTGCCCTGCTCCAGCCCCAGTCCCACCTCCTGAGGCTCCAGCTCCCTTCAGGGCTCCAGCCTTCCACGCCCGGGCCCCCTGCCCTCAGCGGGCCCCATGCCTTCTGCAGGCCCCATGCCCCCCGGCGGGCCCCCCTGCCCCCCTCACGCCCTGGACCTCCAGCCACAGCCAACCACTTGGGCCTGTCTGTGCCAGGCCTGGTGTCTGTACCCCCCCGGCTCCTTCCTGGCCCTGAAAACCACCGGGCTGGCTCCAGTGAGGACCCTGTCCTGGCCCCTAGTGGCAGTCCCCCACCTACCGTCCCCCAAGATGAGACTTTTGGGGGCGAGTGCCCAGACCAGCCTTTGTCCATTATGACAAGGAGGAGGCGTCAGACGTGGAAATCTCCTTGGAGAGCGACTCTGATGACAGTGTGGTAATTGTGCCTGAGGGGCTGCCGCCCCCACCCCCACCCCCTCGGGCACCACGCCCCCCTCCAGTAGCGCCCACTGGGCCACCTGCAGCCTCCCCTCCTGTGCCAGCCAAGGATGAGCCGGAAGAGCTGCCTGCAGCCCCCGGGCCGCTCCCGCCTCCGCCTCCGCCTCCTGTTCCTGGCCCGGTGCCGCTGCCGCCACCCCAGCTGGTGCCGGAAGGGACGCCTGGTGGGGGAGGCCCCCAGCCCTGGAAGAAGACCTGACGGTCATTAACATCAACAGCAGTGATGAGGGAGGAGGAGGAAGAGGAGGAGGAGGAGGAGGAAGATGAGGAGGATGAGGAGGAGGATTTTGAGGAGGATGAGGAGGAGGAAGAGTACTTTGAGGAGGAGGAAGAGGAGGAAGAGTTTGAGGAGGAGTTTGAGGAGGAGGAAGGTGAGCTGGAGGATGAGGAGGACGAGGAAGAAGACGAGGAGCTGGAAGAGCTGGAAGAGGTGGAGTTCGGCCCAGCAGGTGGGGAGGTGGAAGGAGGAGGGCCTGCGCCCCCAAGCCTGCCTCCGGCGCTGCCCCTACTGAGTCTCCCAAGGGGCCTCTGGAGCCAGGACTGGAACCTGGGCTGCTGTTGGAAGTGGAGGAGCCGGGGACCGAGGAGGCGCCTGGGCCCGAGATGGCCCCCATGCTGGCCCCGAGGTGCCTCCCCTCCCAGGGGGAGGTGGAGAGGGAAGGGGGGAGCCCCCTGCAGGGCCACCGCCTCAGGAGCTTGTGGAGGAGGAGCCCTCTGGGCCACCAACCCTGCTGGAAGAGGGGGGTTGAGGGAGGGGGTGACAAGCTATCACCCCCTCCAGAGGCGTCTGCGGTGGAAGAGACGGAGGTGGAGGCGGCAGCTCTCCCCCGGAAAAGGTGAGGGGCCTGGGCGGGGAGGAGGGGCGGGAGCAACACGCAGCCTGATCTGGTCTGTGCCTGCGACTGTTCTGAACTTTTGTTTGTCCCTGGAAGGAGCAGGGTGACACTGCTGCCATGCTGGCCGACTTCATTGACTGCCCCCCGGACGACGAGAAGCCGCCCCCTGCCTCAGAGCCTGACTCCTAGCCCGCCCCCACCTCCCCTCTTCTTTTCCAATAAATTCACATCCTTCAATAGCAACGGTTGCTTCTGCCTTTTGCCACCATGCTGTCCCCAGGCAGAAGCCCAGGTGTCTGCTGGGCTTGGCTGGTACCCACAGTGTTTCCCAGGCATCCTGTGAGCCCCGCTGTCCATAGAGGAGCCACTGACCTACAGGGGTCACTGCAAGCCAGCGTCACTGCATTGGCCCGCTGCTCCTGCTCCACTAAGCGTGTGCTCGGTTGCCTGGAGAAGCAAGCAGCCCTGCTTCCGTTAGTCGGGGGGTGCTGTGATGGGATGTATGGGACTGAGTATCCTAGTGAGTGAACCTGTTATAGCACACACACTGCCTTGGTCTAAAAGAGCAGGCTGAGTGATAGAAGTTTAGAAAGTTAGGATAAGGTACAGAGTTTAGTCAGGGACACCTGTGAATTGGAACCTGGGGCATCCTAAATTAACAGGGGCATCCACCATGGGTATGGACAATGCATTCTAGGGCTGGTCCTTGCAGTGACAGTACCCCTGGCAGGAATCTGACAAATTCACTGTCGGCCTTTCTACCTGCTCTTGAGGTTTGGACGTTTCCCAGCCAGGATCTGATCCCTTTGAGCGTTGGGAGGCTACAGATCCTAGGACTTGGGGGTGCCTCTGTGAGCATCAGTGCAGCAGTGTGTATGTGAGACAGTTTTGAGGCTTAGGGGCTTGAGGTAGGTGCTTGAGGTAGGTGGGTTTTTTCAGTCTGAGAAGTGACATCTGAGCTAATTTGTGGAAGATTAAGTAGATGTTTAAAAAATATGCATGCCCTCCTCCCCTAACCCCCCAGAAGGGAGGAGATATGATGGCATAGAAGGACTGGAGCTCACTTCCTTTCATGAAAACAACAAAATTACTGCTCACTGTTGAACAACCATTGACAAAAACAATGCCGTATATGCAAAGAAGAAAACAAGATGGTGGGCGGGATGCTTTCATGACACCAAATCTCATATATGCCGGGTGGATGACCCACAAACTGGAAGATAATTATACATCTTAGACCCACAGGAGAGTTCTGGGCCCCATGTCAGGCTCCCCAGCTTGGGGGTCTGGTATTGTGAGGAGGAGCCCCCAGAGCATTTGGCTTTGAAGGCCAGTGGGGCTTGAGTGCAGGAGCTGCATGGAACTTAAGGAGCATACAAGTTCTCACATGCACTGCAACCCTGGGCACAGGCTGTAACTCCATAGGAGCCTGGGCGAGACCTACCTGTGGGTCTTGGAGGATCTCCTGGGGATATGGTCGGCTGTGGCTCACCGTGGGGACAAGGACATAGGTAGCGGAGGCCCCTGGGAATGTTCTTAGGATCAATGGAAAAGGATAGAAAGCCTGGAAATAAACCCACACACCTATAGTCAGTTAATCTATGACAATGGAAGCAAGAATATACAATGGAGAAAAGACAGTTCTCTTCAAAAAGTGGTGCTGGGAAGACTGGACAGCTAGATGTCAAAGACTGAAACTAGAACATTAATGTCACACTAAAATGGATTAAAGACCTAAATGTAACATCAGATACTGTAAAACAGGTCCCCAACCTCCAGGATCTAATGCCTGATGATCTGAGGTGGATCCAATGTAATAGTAGAAATAAAGTGCACAATAAATATGCTTGAATCATTCTGAAACCACTCCCCACCCCCAGTCCGTGGAAAAACTGTCTTCCACAAAACTGGTCCCTGGTGCTCAAAAGGTTGGGGGCCACTGCTGTGAAACTCTTAGAGAAAAGCAGAGGCAGAACAATCTTTGACATAAGTCACAGCAAGATGTTTTTGGATCTGCATCCTAGAGTAATGGAAATAAAAACAAAAAAGAAACCAGTGGGACCCAATAAGACTTAAAAGCTCTTGCACAGCAAAGGAAATCATAAACAGAAAACGCTTGCCATGGGAGAAAATATTTGCAAACGAAACAGACAAAGGATTAATCACAATATTCAAACAACTCAATGTAGCTCAATATCAAAAACAAAAAACCCCAAACCAACCCAATCAAAAAATGGGCAAAGGATCTAAACAGACATTTCTCCCAGGGAGACATACAGATGGCTAAGAGGTATGTGAAAGTAATGTCTTGCCACATTTGTTACATTCTGAATTCCTGTGTGTATTTGGGTCTGTTTCTTGACCTTGTGTTCTATTCCATTGATCTCCCTGTGCATGCTTATTTATTGTGGCTTTATGAGATGTTCCAATATCTGGTAGAAAGGGTAGGTTATTAAATTGGTGTTAAGCAGGGTAGCAATACCAAAAATGTCAAACTGCTGCACAACTGCACCCATCTCACACATTAGCAAAGTAATGCTCAAAATTCTCCAATCTAGGCTTCAACAGTACGTGAACCAAGAACTTCCAGATGTTCAAGCTGGATTTAGAAAAGGCAGAGGAACCAGAGATCAAATTGCCAACATCCATTGGATCATCAAAAAGGAAAATAATTCCAGAAAAACATCTACTGCTTTATTGACTACACCAAAGCCTTTGACTGTGTGGATCACCACAAACTGGAAAATTCTTAGAAATGAGAATACCAGACTACCTAACACGTGCCTCCTGAGAAATCTGTATGCAGGTCAAGAAGCAACAGAACTGGACACAGACTGGTTCCAAATTGGGAAAGTACGTCAAGGCTGTATATTGTCACCCTTATTTTATGCTTATTTAACTTATATGCAGAGTACATCATGCAAAATGCCAGGCTGGATGAAGCACAAGCTGGAATCAAGATTGCCAGGAGAAATAGCCATAACCTCAGATATGCAGATGACACTACCCTTGTGACAGAAAGCCAAGAAGAACTAAAGAGCCTCTTGATGAAAGTGAAAGAAGAGAGTGAAAAAGCTGGATTAAAACTCAACATTCAAAAAAACAAAGATCAAGGCATCCAATCCCATCACTTCACGGGGAATAGATGGGGAAATAATGCAAACGGACTTTATTTTCTTGGGCTCCAAAATCACTGTGGATGGTGACTGCAGCCATGAAATTAAAAGACACTCCTTGGAAGAAAAGCTATGACCAACCTAGACAGCATACTAAAAAGCAGAGACATTACTTTGCCAACAAAGGCCCATCTAGTCAAAACTATGGTTTTTCCAATAGTCATGTATGGATGTGAAAGTTGGACTATAAAGAAGTCTGAGTGCTGAAGAATTGATGTTTTTGAACTGTGGTGTTGGAGAAGACTCTTGAGAGTCCCTTGGATAGCAAGGAGATCAAACCAGTCAATCCTAAAGGAAATCAGTCCTGAATATTCTTTGGAAGGACTGATACCGAAGCTCCAGTACTTTGGCCACCTGATGTGAAGAGCTGACTTACTAGAAAAGACCCTGATGCTGGGAAAGATTAAAGACAGAAGGGGATGATAGAGGATGAGATGGTTGGATGGTATCACTGATTCGATGGACATGAGTTTGAGCAAGCTCCACGAGTTGGTGATGGACAGGGAAGTCTGGTGTCCTGCAGTCCATGGGGTTGCAGAGTCGGACACAACTGAGTGACTGAACTGAACTAAGCAGGGTAGCAGGCATTGGAGAAATCAATAGTACATTATTCAAGATCTTTCTCTAGAGGGATTCACAGTCTGGCAATAATCAGAGCACTGAATAAGGGTTCCTCTAGGATAGCCAGCAGCTGGATATGTGGGGTTTGCAGCTGAGGAGGGGGTGGGGCTGCTGAGAGATTTGGGGGGTCAAGTCACCCTGTGGACACAACTGAAGGGAAAAAAAGTGGGCTGCATATGGAACTCAGAACACCCAACATTTTAGGGGCAAGAGGAGCCTTGGAGGGAACTCTGAGAGGGTGATGTCCCAGAAAATAAGAGCTTCAAACAGGGGAGGGGGAAAGCATCAGAGTCCATGGGACTTTTCCGTCATCAGCAGGTTTGGGCAAAGCAGTTTCAGAAGCATGGTGGGGGTAGATCTCAGGGATAGTTGGGAGGTGAAAAAAAGGGACTGAGATTCTGCTGGGAAGGAGATGAGAGAAAATAGGGCAGTGGGGGCCCTGGGGTGGGCATACTCCATGCCACCTCCCTCCACACAGGGACTGTCCACTGTGCAGCCCACTGCCTGCCCCGCCCCGCTCCCGTTCTGTCCTCTGCACCCGTTCCATCTCTTGGGATGGCACTAAGCCCAGCCCGTAGTTCCTGCCACAACCTCCAGGGAGAGGCACAGCTCCCCAGGCAGGTCTCAGGCTCTGGCCTCCCCTAACCGAGGTGGAAAGCCGACGTGTTCTGAGGGGCTTTGGACATCCCTTGTAAAGTCACTGCTCCAGGGACTCCCTTGCCAGTCCAGTGATGAATGCTGCACTTCCACTCTAGGGAGTGCGGGTTCAGTCCCTGATCAGGGCACTAAGATCCCGCATACCATGTGGTGCAACCAAAAACAAATAAAACCATCCCACCTGTCCCCATCTCCCATCACCCAGCCCTCCCCCTGCTTCCCTACTCTCCACTCTAGCACTTAACCATGTGACATATATGATCTATATGAATTTATATGGCCTTGTCTGCTCCCAATAGAACATAAGCACCATCAGAGCAGAGACTGTTTCATTTCGGTCTGTCCACTGAAGTAACTCTGTCTCAGATTCCTGGTCTAAGGTGAGGGCTTGGCAACCACTGAACGAGTGAAGACAGGTGAATGAGTCACAGAGGCAGAATCTCTGCGGGGCCCTGGGAGTATCATGACACAGGTAACTGAGGTCCTCTCGGTCCTGTTGGAGCTGAAAGGAGTCCGAGCCAGCCTCACCCACAAATTGATATGCTCTGCAGGGGCCCATGAGGCTCCCTCCTCACTGATGGGTATGTTTGTAGAGAGTTTAGCAGAGTTTATCCTGTCAAGCTGAGGTTGCCAAGCTGTTCTTCCCTGGCTCGTCTGAAGAGGTCACCCCGTATTCAGCTCACACAGTGACTGTCTCTCTTAAAGGCTGACGGCAGTGTTGAACAAAGCCTGGGCTATAGGGCCCCTGGGACCACTCTGCCCCTGCCAGCCAAGGGGACCTTTCCAGAGCACCGGTCCTGCAGAGCCCACAGTGGCACCTCCCTGGCCTCTGTCTTCCTGGGGTCACACTGATCTGACCGTAGGCCTGGTGCAGTCTCTCCGGGCCCATGTGGAGCTGCTTACTGATGCTGGACGCTGCACCTGCCCTGGTATATGTGTGAGTCAGCTGCTCCACTGGTGGCCAACTCTTTGCCACCCCATGGACTGTAGATTGCCAGGCTCCTCTGCCCATGGGGTTTCCCAGGCAAGAATACTGGAGTGAGTTGCCATGCCCTCCTCCAGGGGATATTCCCTACCCAGGAATATGCCGGGAGCCAGCATGGGCTGATCCCACCCATGACAAGGTCATGTGGAGAGACCTGACGAGCAAGGCGGATCAGGACTTGAAGGATTCCCTGGACCTGCTTGAGCATCTACCCCAAAACCAGAATCTGTCTTACTATTTTATGCCTTTCACCAACTCTTCTGACATTAACAGGGGGCTATCCCTGACCACGTTTCTCTGGGAAAAAAAATCAACTTAGGGCTCTAGTTGATAAATCTCCTGGGCATGAAAGGAGTGTTTCAAACTCCCTGTTAGCATTCTAGCTTACTTGGCAGGTTTATCCAGACTCTTGCAACATTGTTGAGCCAATGCTTGCTGCCAAGTTCCCACATCCCTTATCCATTGTGTTCCTGAAGTACATATAGTTAGGGTGTAGAAAAAACGTAGTAGCCTTAGCATTAGCAACATTAGACTTTGAGTTAGTAAGTTCTTTCTTTGCCATAACCCACTAAATCTTTGCTCCATAAAAATGTAACTCTATACTTTAAGGTTGACACAGGCTAGGAATTTAAGAAGAAACACTTCAAGGGAAAATTATTGTTCTGGCTGACCAACCTTTATCAAAAGAGGTCATAAAATATCTACAGGCCTCCGGGCCAGAAGATAATGTACAAAAAAAAAAGATAAGACTTTTGCAAGAAGGAACCTGGTATCGATAAAAATTAATACTAATGAAATGTTGAGTTGACTCTGCATTTTTCACTTTGCTCAATGTACAACTCAGGGTATAAAAGCCCTCTCTGAAAATAAAGTGATGGGCCTCGCTCACTGAAGGTTGGTCACCCCATGTCATTCATTCATTCATTCACCAACGTCGTCCATCCTGAGGGTATCCCTGGACTCTGCTGAGGCTGGACCCTGGCAGGGATCAAACTGGGGTTTCCTGCATTGCAGGCAGATTCTTTACCATCTGAGCCACCAAGGCATGGTATCTTAATTCCCAGATTAGGGATTGAACCCATGCTCCCTGCAGTGGAAACTTGGAGTCTTAAGCACTGGACCACCAGGGAAGTCCATTAAGCCACATTTTTGAGCCTCAAGACACCAAGAATCTACACCCATTTACATGTTGATCATTTAGTCACTATCATCCTGCCTGGAGGTTACTTGCTTTCATGTGTCATACTCCACCTACCTTTCTCTCTCCATCCCATGAGTCATTCTCTCCCTCACTGCTTCCACAGCAGCAGTACACTGGTAACATACCTCCTGGAGGCCACACATGATGCCATGTTCTGCCGGAACACACATGAGAACTGCTCAGGCACTGCCTCCAAGAACAGCTCAGACTCCTGAGGAAGAGGAAGCTAAACAGAGGAGTGCAGGAAGAGGATCTGTCGTGTGATGACAGAGCACAGTGGGAGCCCTGGAAGAGATGCTGGGTCCATGAAGGGGCAGGGAGGCCAGGGAGAACTATGAGTATCAGGGCTTTGGAGAGCAGTGCCCCTTGTCTGGGGACATAGAACGTTGGGGAACTCCAGCAATCCTAAGTGACTAGAGCCAAGAGGAAGGACATTTCACTGTAAAATTTAAAAAAATTCATAACTGTAGAAAAGCAAACAATAGCAATACAACAGACCCCCATATACCTTTCACTTAGATTAATCAAATATTAACATTTTACCACATTTACTTTTTCTGTATCTTGAACCCTTTGAGAGTAAGTTGTAATATTGTGATACTTTCAATACTCCCACACCTCTAAATATTGATACAGTATTTTGTAAGATTAAGGACGTTCTCTGACACAATCATGATATGATTATCAGTCAAGATATTTAACAATTCAGTTCAGTCAGTCAGGTCCAACTCTTTGCCACCTCATGAACTGCAGCACACCAGGCTTCCCTGTCCAACATCAACTCCTAGAGCTTGCTCAAACTCATGTCCTTCAAGTCAGTGATGCCATCCAACCATTGACAATTACATTTAACAATTGAGAGAGTACTATTACCTAATGCGTGAGTGAGTGCGTGCTAAGTCACTTCAGTCATGTCTGACTCTTGGTGATCCCCATGGACTGTAGCCTGCTAGGCTCTTCTGTCCGTGAGATTCTCTAAGCAAGAGTACTGGAGTGGGTTGCCAGGCCCTCCTCCAGGGGATTGTCCCAAACCAAGGATCAAACCCTTGTCTCTTTTGTCTCCTGCATTGGCACACTGGTCCTTTACCTAATAATATGCTATGCATATTCAAAATTCAATTGTCCCAGTAGTTTCCATTATAGCTGTCTATGAATTTCAGCTTTTATGCCATTAAGTCATGGCACCCTTGCCCCATCTGTGAACTGAACTCTCTCCCTCGTCTTGTTCCTGAGTCTCCTCCCTTCCCTGACCTATATCCATCACACATATCAGTTCAGTTCAGTCGCCCGAGTCATGTCCGACTCTTTGCGACCCCATGAATCGCAGCACGCCAGGCCTCCCTGTTCATCAACATCTCTTGGAGTTCACTAAGACTCACGTCCATCGAGTCCATGGTGCCATTCAGCCATCTCATCCTCAGTCGTCCCCTTCTCCTCCTGCCCCCAATCCCTCCCAGCATCAGAGTCTTTTCCAATGAGTCAACTCTTAGCATGAGGTGGCCAAAGTACTGGAGTTTCAGCTTTAGCATCATTCCTTCCAAAGAAATCCCAGGGTTGATCTCCTTCAGAATGGACTGGTTGGATCTCCTTGCAGTCCAAGGGACTCTCAAGAGTCTTCTCCAACACCACAGTTCAAAAGCATCAATTCTTCAGCGCTCAGCCTTCTTCACGGTCCAGCTCCCACATCCATACATGACCACAGGAAAAACCATAGCCTTGACTAGACGGACCTTAGTCGGCAAAGTAATGTCTCTGCTTTTGAATATGCTATCTAGGTTGGTCATAACTTTTCTTTCAAGGAGTAAACGTCTTTTAATTTCATGGCTGCAGTCACCATCTGCAGTGATTTTGGAGCCCCAAAAAATAAAGTCTGCCACTGTTTCCACTGTTGCCCCATCTATTTTCCATGAAGTGATGGGACCGGATGCCATGATCTTCGTTTTCTGAATGTTGAGCTTTAAGCTTTTTCACTCTCCTCTTTCACCTTCATCAAGAGGCCCTTTAGCTCCTCTTCACTTTCTGCAACAAGGGTGGTGTAATCTGCATATCTGAGGTTATTGATATTTCTCCCAGCAATCTTGATTCCAGCTTGTGTTTCTTCCAGCCCAGCATTTCTCATGATGTACTCTGCATAGAAGTTAAATAAGCAGGGTGACAATATACAGCCTTGACGTACTCCTTTTCCTACTTGGAACCAGTCTGTTGTTCCATGTCCAGTTCTAACTGTTGCTTCCTGACCTGCACACAGATTTCTCAAGAGGCAGGTCAGGTGGTCTGGTATTCCCATCTCTTTCAGAATTTTCTACAGTTTATTGTGATCCACACAGTCAAAGGCTTTGGCATAGTCAATAAAGCAGAAATAGATGTTTTTCTGGAACTCTCTTGCTTTTTCCATGATCCAGCAGATGTTGGCAATTTGATCTCTGGTTCCTCTGCCTTTTCTAAAACCAGCTTGAACATCAGGAAGTTCATGGTTCACGTATTGCTGAAGCCTGGCTTGGAGAATTTTGAGCATTACTTTACTAGCGTGTGAGATGAGTGCAATTGTGCGGTAGTTTGAGGATTCTTTGGCATGGCCTTTCTTTGGGATTGGAATGAAAACTGACCTTTTCCAGTCCTGTAGCCACTGCTGAGTTTTCCAAATTTGCTGGCATATAGAGTGCAGCACTTTCACAGCATCATCTTTCAGGATTTGAAACAGCTCCACTGGAATTCCATCACTTCCACTAGCTTTGTTCGTAGTGATGCTTTCTAAGGCCCACTTGACTTCACATTCCAAGATATCTGGCTCTAGATGAGTGATCACATCATCATGATTATCTGGGTCATGAAGATCTTTTTGTACAGTTCTTCCGTGTATTCTTGCCGCCTGTTCTTAATATCTTCTGCTTCTGTTAGGTCCATACCATTTCTGTCCTTTATCGAGCCCATCTTTGCATGAAATGTTCCCTTGATATCTAATTTTCTTGAAGAGATCTCTAGTCTTTCCCATTCTGTTGTTTTCCCCCTATTTCTTTGCATTGATCGCTGAAGATGGCTTTCTTATCTCTTCTTGCTATTCTCTGGAACTCTGCATTCAGTTGTTTATATCTTTCCTTTTCTCCTTTCCTTTTCACCTCTCTTCTTTCACAGCTATTTGTAAGGCCTCCCCAGACAGCCGTTTTGCTTTTTTACCTTTCTTTTCCACGGGGATGGTCTTGATCCCTGTCTACTGTACAATGTCACGAACCTCATTCCATACATAGTTCATCAGGCACTCTATCTATCAGATCTAGGCCCTTAAATCTATTTCTCACTTCCACTGTATAATCATAAGAGATTAGATTTAGGTCATACCTGAATGGTCTAGCGGTTTTCCCTGCTTTCTTCAGTTTCAGTCTGAATTTGGCAATAAGGAGTTCATGATCTGAGCCACAGTCAGCTCCTGGTCTTGTTTTTGTTGACTATATAGAGCTTCTCCATCTTTTGCTGCAGAGAATATAATCAATCTGATTTTGATGTTGACCATCTGGTGATGTCCATATGTAGAGTCTTCTCTTGTGTTGTTGGAAGAGGGTGTTTGCTATGACCAGTGCATTTTCTTGGCAAAACTCTATTAGTCTTTGCCCTGCTTCATTCCGCATTCCAAGGCCAAATTTGCCTGTTACTGCAGGTGTTTCTTGACTTCCTACTTTTGCATTCCAGTCCCCTATAATGAAAAGGACATCTTTTGGGGTGTTAGTTCTACAAGGTCTTGTAGGTCTTCATAAAACCATTCAAATTCGGTTTCTTCAGCGTTACTGGTTGGGGCATAGACTTGGATAACTGTGATACTGAATGGTTTGCCTTGGAAACGAACAGAGTTCATTCTGTCATTTTTGAGATTGCATCTAAGTACTGCATTTTGGACCCTTTTGTTGACCATGATGGCTACTCCATTTCTTCTGAGGATTCCTGCCCACAGTAGTAGATATAATGGTCATCTGAGTTAAATTCACCCATTCCAGTCCATTTTAGTTCGCTAATTCCTAGAATGTTGACGTTCACCCTTGCCATCTCTTGTTTGACCACTTCCAATTTGCCTTGATTCATGGACCTGACATTCCAGGTTCCTATGCAATATTGCTCTTTATAGCATCGGATCTTGCTTCTATCACCAGTCACAGCCACAGCTGGGTATTGTTTTTGCTTTGGCTCCATCCCTTCATTCTTTCTGGATTTATTTCTCCACTGATCTCCAGTAGCGTACTGGGCACCTACTGACCTGGGGAGTTTCTCTTTCAGTATCCTATCATTTTGCCCTTTCATGCTGTTCATGGGGTTCTCAAGGCAAAGAATACTGAAGTGGCTTGCCATTCCCCTCTCCAGTGGACCACGCACGTTCTGTCAGACCTCTCCACCATGACCCGCCTGTCTTGGGTTGCCCCACAGGCATGGCTTGGTTTCATCCAGTTAGACAAGGCTGTGGTCCTAGTGTGATTAGATTGACTAGTTTTCTGTGAGTACGGTTTCAGAGCTGCCCTCTGATGCCCTCTTGCAACACCTACCATCTTACTTGGGTTTCTCTTACCTTGAGCATGGGGTATCTTTTCACAGCTGCTCCAGCAAAGCACAGCTGCTGCTTCTTACCTTGAATGAGGGGTATCTCCTTACCGCCACCTTCCTGACCTTCAATGTGGGATAGCTCCTCTAGGCCCTCCTGCTCCTGTGCAGCTACTGCTCCTCGGGTTGATCCCCTCGGCCGCCAGCCCTGGCCTCGGGCATGGGTCGCTCCTCCCAGCTGCTGCCCCTGGCCTTGGGCTCACGGTGTCTCCTCAGTGTCACCTCCCCTGGCCTCGAGTGCAAAGTGGCTTCTTCCAGCCACCCTGACCTCGCACGCAGGGTGTCTCCCCCCTGCCGCCCCTGGCCTCGGATGTGGGGTAGCTCCACCCAGCCGCCACCCTGACCTCGGACACGGGATGCCCCCCTCCCAGCCGCCACTGGCCTCGGACGTGGGGTGTCTCCACCCAGCCGCCCCTGACCTCGCACGCAGGGTGTCTCCTCCCTGCTGCCACTGACCTCAGATGCGGGGTAGCTCCTCTGGGCCATTCCTGCGCCATCACAGCCTGGTACTCTAGGCTGCTGCCCCTGACCTCGGACGTGGGGTGGCTCCTCTTGGCGCGGTTAGTGTGCCGGCCTGGCTCTCGCAGCTGTCTGTGCTTAGTGGTCACCTATATCATTCACAGCCCTTAGTTGAATCTCTGTAGCATGGGCCACCTCTGCTAACCCCTGCTTTGTTGTTAAAGCATTCGAGTCTAGAATTAGGATTTACTTCTCCCTTTCTCTCTGATCAAAAGCCTAAATAATCCCAACTAACAAGAGATTCGTAACTTTCTACTAAAAAAAGCCTGTCAAACAAAATTGCCATATATGTCAGACAAAGGTAAGGTCCAGGCTGTGGGCAGGACTGATAGACCATCAAGCTCCCGCCAACCATCTCTCTTTCATCTGCTCACACAGTCACGAAAGGTGAGGCTCCTGACTGCTGGAACGAGACACACACAAACATCTAACCTAGACTCACCACTTGCATCACTTCTTTAGTTTTCCCAGAACACGGAGGTTGGTGCTCAAAACCCCTCTGAACTTGGCTGTCAGGCTGATTAGGTGATACAACTTCTCTTGTGATAGCACAGGAGGTATTCATATTTTGGTGGGACGAATGAAACATAAAACAGAAGGGATGGGGGAGCCAGGAATTGACTGGACAACAGGCGGTGGGAAAAGGAAGTCTGGGATTGGTGTGAGCCATTCCATTATTTTATTTCCCTTCTAGTTTTGTTGAGATATAACTGACATACAGCACTGGATAAATTTCAGGTGGAGAGCGTAGTGATTTGACTTTCATATATCATGAAATGATTATCACAGTAAATTTAGTGAACACAGGTCATGAAAGTGAAAGTCACCCAGTTGTGTCAGACTCTTTGGGACCCCATGGACTATACAGTCTGTGGAATTCTCCAGGCCAGAATACTGGAGTGGGTAGCCTTTCCCTTCTCCAGGGGATCTTCCCAACCCAGGGATCAAACCCACGTCTCCCACATTGCAGGCGGATTCTTTACCAGCTGAGCTACCAGGGAGATTTACTCTTAACTTTCATATATAATATACAGCAGTATTACTTACCATGTATGTCACATCCCTATTATTTAATCTTATAACTGGAAGTTTGTACTCTTTGATTGCCTTCATCCAGTTCCCACCTGCCTCAGTGACCACAAATTTGATCTTTTTTTCCTGTAAATTATTTTTGAAGTACAGTTGCTCTACAATACTATGATAGTTCCTGTTATACAACATAGTTATTTGATATTTCTATACATTTCAAACAGATCACCATGATAAGACTATTTCTAACATGTCACCATACAAAGATATTATATAGATGTTGACTGTATTTCCCATGCTGTACATTTCATACCTGTTATCATTTTACTTTGCACCTGGAATTTGTACCTCTAAATCTCCCTCACCTATTACTTTCCTTCCCTCACCCCTCTCCCCTCTGGTAACCACCTGTTTGTTCTCTGTATTTACAACTGTCTCTGCTTTCTTACAGATGTTATATATGAAGTGTGGGCTTAATAGTCATGGTGTACAGGCTCAGCTGCCCCATGGCATGTGGGATCCGCATATCTAGATTAGGGATCAAAACCGTGTCCCCTGCATTTGCAGCTGGATTCTTAACCACTGGACACCAGGGAAGTTCCTGTTTTGCTTTTCTTAATCTTGTCCCTTAGAGTCTTATGGCTCAAGTTACCTATATTGAATCTGAGATGTTTCTAAAATTTCAGTCATATATTCATGATGCATAGACGGGTTTGGGTGGTCCAAGCTTCTTAACCCTTCATTTTAAAATCCACACCCTAAATTACTTCCAAAGTAAACCAACTGAACAACAACCAACATCTAATTTCTTTGAAAATTGTTTGCAAGATTTCACTGGAAAAGTATCATTTTTCCAGTGACACCATGCCACATGGAATTTCACTAGAAAAATTTCCAGCTGCCATTTCTTCTTCTGGGTTCTGGAGTTCACGAAAAATGACATCTCCTTTTCCAAGTCCTTGACCTAAGTCTCTCAGAAATGTTCTTTGTTTCTTAATACATTGTAGCCAAGTTTAAACTTATTATATTATCACTTTCAAATGACAAAAACAATAATCTCATTGTGAGAACATCCATAGTTTGAGCCAATTTTACAAATAATTCTTGCTTGCAATGGTTTGAATTATACCCAGAATATAACTGAACACACACACACACACATTTTATCCATTAGATAGAGCCAGATAGAAATCTTGGAGAAGGCAATGGCATCCCACTCCAGTACTTTTGCCTGGGAAATCCCATGGATGGAGCCTGGTGTGCTGCAGTCCATGGCATCACTGAGTCAGACATGACTGAAGCGACTTAGCAGCAGCAGCAGCAGAAAGAAATCTAATTTATTGAATCCTCTATATTTAGCTATTCCATTTTAAGACAAAATTAGGAAGACAAAACCAAACAAAATGAATCTGTCTCACTTGCTGCTCTCCTTTGTGGAATTTAATGTTTTATTCAATCTATTTGCATAATGTGAAGTACTAGTGCTTATTGATTTAGCCAATCTATCTATTGGTGCTTTTAATTTAAAATCATTTAAGATTTTTCTACAATGCATTTTTCTTTTATAATCACCTCTTAGACTTTCAGTTCAGTTCAGTTCAGTTCTCAGTCGTGTCTGACTCTGCAAATCCATGAATCGCAGCACGCCAGGCCTCCCGGTCCATCACCAACTCCCGGAGTTCACTCAGACTTGCGTCCATCGAGTCAGTGATGCCATCCAGCCATCTCATCCTCGGTCGTCCCCTTCTTTTCCTGCCCCCAATCCCTCCCAGCATCAAAGTCTTTTCCAATGTGTCAACTCTTCGCATGAGGGGGCCAAAGTACTGGAGTTTCAGCTTTAGCATCATTCCTTCCAAAGAAATCCCAGGGTTGATCTCCTTCAGAATGGACTGGTTGGATCTCCTTGCAGTCCAAGGGACTCTCAAGAGTCTTCTCCAACACCACAGTTCAAAAGCATCAATTCTTCAGCGCTCAGCCTTCTTCACGGTCCAACACCCACATCCATACATGACCACAGGAAAAACCATAGCCTTGACTAGACGGACCTTAGTTGGCAAAGTAATGTCTTTGCTTTTGAATATTACTATCTAGGTTGGTCATAACTTTTCTTCCAAGGAGTAAGCGTCTTTTAATTTCATGACTGCGGTCACCATATGCAGTGATTTTGGAGCCCCCAAAAATAAAGTCAGCCACTGTTTCCACTGTTTCCCCATCTATTTACCATGAAGTGATGGGACCGGATGCCATGATCTTCATTTTCTAAATGTTGAGCTTTAGGCCAACTTTTTACTCTCCTCTTTTACTTTCATCAAGAGGCTTTTTAGTTCTTCTTCACTTTCTGCCATAAGGGTGGTGTCATCTGCATATCTGAGGTTATTGATATTTCTCCCAGCAATCTTGATTCCAGCTTGTGTTTCTTCCAGTCCAGCGTTTCTCATGATGTACTCTGCATATGTTAAATAAGCAGGGTGACAATATACAGCCTTGACGTACTTCTTTTCCTCTTTGGAACTAGTCTGTCGTTCCATGTCCAGTTCTAACTGTTGCTTCCTGGCCTACATACAGATTTCTCAAGAGGCCAGTCAGGTGGTCTGGTATTCCCATCTCTTGAAGAATCTTACACAGTTTATTGTGATCCACACAGTCAAAGGCTTTGGCATAGTCAATAAAGCAGAAATAGATGTTTTTCTGGAACTCTCTTGCTTTTTCCATGATCCAGCAGATGTTGGCAATTTGATCTCTGGTTCCTCTGCCTTTTCTAAAACCAGCTTGAACATCTGGAAGTTCACAGTTCACGTAATTGCTGAAGCCTAGCTTGGAGAATTTTGAGCATTACTTTACTAGCGTGTGAGATGAGTGCAATTGTGCAGTAGTTTGAGCATTCTTTGGCACTGGAAAGAATCCATTTCTTTGGGATTGGAATGAAAACTGACCTTTTCCAGTCCTGTGGCCACTGCTGAGTTTTCCAAATTTGCTGGCATATAGAGTGCAGCACTTTCACAGCATCATCTTTCAGGATTTGAAATAGCTCCACTGGAATTCCATCACTTCCACTAGCTTTGTTCATAATGATGCTTTCTAGGGCCCCCTTGACTTCACATTCCAAGATGTCTGGTTCTAGATGACTGATCACACCATTGTGATTATCCTTGCCATGAAGATCCTTTTTGTACAGTTCTGTGTATTCTTGCCATTTCTTCTTAATATCTTCTGCTTCTGTTAGGTCCATACCATTTCTGTCCTTTATTGAGCCCATCTTTGCATGAAATGTTCCCTTGGTATCTCTAATTTTCTTGAAGAGATCTCTAGTCTTTCCCATTCTGTTGTTTTACTCTATTTATTGCATTGATCACTGAAGAAGGCTTTCTTATCTCTTCTTGCTATTCTCTGGAACTCTGCATTTGGATGCTTATATCTTTCCTTTTCTCCTTTCCTTTTCACCTCTCTTCTTTTCACAGCTATTTGTAAGACCTCCCCAGACAGCCATTTTGCTTTTTGCATTTCTTTTCCATGGGGATGGTCTTGATCTCTGTCTCCTGTACAATGTCACGAACCTCATTCCATAGTTCTTCAGGTACTCTATCTATCAGATCTAGGCCCTTAAATCTATTTCTCACTTCCACTGTATAATCATAAGAGATTAGATTTAGGTCATACCTGAATGGTCTAGCGGTTTTCCCTGCTTTCTTCAATTTCAGTCTGAATTTGGCAATAAGGAGTTCATGATCTGAGCCACAGTCAGCTCCTGGTCTTGTTTTTGTTGACTATATAGAGCTTCTCCATCTTTTGCTGCAGAGAATATAATCAATCTGATTTTGATGTTGACCATCTGGTGATGTCCATATGTAGAGTCTTCTCTTGTGTTGTTGGAAGAGGGTGTTTGCTATGACCAGTGCATTTTCTTGGCAAAACTCTATTAGTCTTTGCCCTGCTTCATTCCGCATTCCAAGGCCAAATTTGCCTGTTACTGCAGGTGTTTCTTGACTTCCTACTTTTGCATTCCAGTCCCCTATAATGAAAAGGACATCTTTTTGGGGTGTTAGTTCTACAAGGTCTTGTAGGTCTTCATAAAACCATTCAAATTCGGTTTCTTCAGCGTTACTGGTTGGGGCATAGACTTGGATAACTGTGATACTGAATGGTTTGCCTTGGAAACGAACAGAGATCATTCTGTCATTTTTGAGACTGCATCCAAGTACTGCATTTCAGACTCTTCTGTTGACCATGATGGCTACTCCATTTCTTCTGAGGGATTCCTGCCCACAGTAGTAGATATAATGGTCATCTGAGTTAAATTCACCCATTCCAGTCCATTTTAGTTCGCTGATTCCTAGAATGTCGACATTCACTCTTGCCATCTCAGGTTTGACTGCCTCCAATTTGCTTTGATTCATAGACCTGACATTACAGATTCCTATGCAATATTGCTCTTTACAGCACTGGATCTTGCTTCTATCACCAGTCACAGCCACAGCTGGGTATTGTTTTTGCTTTGGCTCCCATCCCTTCATTCTTTCTGGATTTATTTCTCCACTGATCTCCAGTAGCGTATTGGGCACCTACTGACCTGGAGAGTACCTCTTTCACTATCCTATCATTTTGCCTTTTCATACTGTTCATGGGGCTCTCAAGGCAAGAATACTGGAAGTGGTTTGCCTTTCCCTTCTCCAATGGACCACATTCTGTCAGACCGCTCCACTATGACCTGCCCGTCTTGGGTTGCCCTGCAGGCATGGCTTAGTTTCATTGAGTTAGACAAGGCTGTGGTCCTAGTGTGATTAGACTGACTAGATTTCTGTGGGTATGGTTTCAGTGTGTCTGCCCTCTGATGGCCTCTTGCAACACCTACCATTTTACTTGGGTTTCTCTTTCCTTTGGCATAGGGTATCTCTTCACGGCTGCTCCAGCAAAGCACAGCTGCTGCTTCTTACCTTGGATGAGGGGTATCTCCTCCCACTGCCCTTCCTGACCTTCAGCGTAGGATGGCTCCTCTAGGCCCTCCTCTGCCTGGGCAGCCACATTCCTTGGATGTGGGTTTGTTCCTCCCGGTTGCCGCCCCTAGCCTTGGGCATGGGTTGCTCCTTCTGGCTGCCGCCCCTGGCCTTGGGTGCTGCCCCTGGCCTCCGGATGTGGGGTGGCTCCTCTCGGCTGTCGCCCCTGACCTCGGACGGGGGGTAGCTTACTCCCATATAAACACTTGGGATTTAAAATTCCCAAGTGGGCGTTCTTGTCAGGTCTAGGCCCCGTAGGATCCAGGGAACCCTCAGCAGAAATGGCATTGGCAAATGATTTAGAGAGAGATAAAGAAAGAATATTGTAGATAAGAAAATACAGGAGAGAAAGAGGCTGATATTCCTTGGTTTACACAGAAAGCCAATAAAGCCCCGAGACAAGGAGCTTGCTCTGTTCATGGAGGCTGCAGGTGCCCTCACGGTCTCCCGAGGGAGTAAAGATGCAGAACGCCGCCTCTATGCACCAAGGGATCAGCCTGAAAAAGAGAATGAGAGAGAGAAGGAAAGAAAAAAAAAGAAAGACATGTGATGACCAAGCTTCAATGAGCGAGGCCCCTAACTTTATTTTCAAAAGGGACTTTTATACTTTGACTTGTACACGGAGGGAAATGAAATATGCAAGGTCATATAGAATCAGCCCAAACACTATAGCAGTTTTTCCCTTATTGAAGCCAGCATTTTTTTTGCATACCTTTCCCACAAATGATTTTTTCTACATTATCTTCTGGCCTTGGAGCCCTGTGGACATTTTATGGCCCTCTTTTGATAAAGGCTGCTCAACCAGAAAAATTGTCCCTCAAAGTGCTTTTTCTTTATATTTCTAATCTATGTCAGCCTCAGAAAATGCTAAACAGAGTTACATTTCTCACAGAGCAAAGGTGCAGTGAGTAACAAGAAAGAGCCAATTAGCTCAAAGTTCTGATGTGGTTAATTTCAAGGCTACACTTGTTTTTCTTACATTCCAACTATGTTAACTAGTGCACTCCCAGGTGCACAGTGGATAAGAGATATGGGAACTTGGCAGCAAACATTTGCCGAATAATGAAATCCTACACCAGCACTACTCTAATAACTTTTTAACTCTTTGAAAGGCTCTATGTTTTAGGCTTCCTGTGCCTCTCACAGTTGGGAGGCTGTGAATAATCACATGTGTAGCTGCAAGAGTCTGGATAAACCTGCCAAGCAAGCTAGAATGCTAATAGAGGGGGTTTGATTTGAAATATTCCTCTTGTCCAGGAGACTTATTAGCTAGAGCCCTAAGTTGATTTTCTCCAGAGAAAGGTGGTTGGGGATAGCCCCCTGTTAATGTCAGGAAGTTGGTGAAAGGCACAAAATAATAAGACAGACAGATTCTGGTTTTGGGGTAGATGCTCGAGGTGTTCTAGGGAGCCCCTCGAGTCCTGAAGCCTTGTTTACCAAGTCTCTTCCTCATGACCTTGTGATGGGTAGGATGGCCCATGCTGGCTCCCGGCATGTTCTGACATTTAAAATGTCGTTTTCCTCAGCCACACCAGCAGCTGGGTCCACATACACATGGAGGAGAAACTAGACCCCACCATTCAATCAATGAGAGGAATATCTATTACAAAAAATACTGCAGATGTTTTTTATAATTGTGAGGCTTCCTAGGGAGCTGGCTCCTTAGTGCCAAATTCAGACTGAAATTGAAGAAAGTAGGGAAAACCACTAGACCAATCAAGTATGACCTAAATCAAATCCCTTATGACTATACAGTGGAACTGAGAAATAGATTAAAGGGACTAGATCTGATAGACAGAATGCCTGATGAACTATGGATGGAGGTTAGTAACATCGTACAGGAGACAGGAATGAAGACCATCCCCAAGAAAAAGAAATGCAAAAAGCAAAATGGCTGTCTGAGGAGGCCTTACAAATAGGTGAGAAAAGAAGGGAAAAGAAAAGCAAAGGAGAAAAGGAAAGACATACCCATTTGCATGTAGAGTTCCAAAGAATAGCAAGGAGAGATAAGAAAGCCTTCCTCAGTTATCAATGTAAAGAAATAGAGGAAAACAACAGAATGGGAAAGACTAGAGATCTCTTCAAGAAAATTAGAGATACCAAGGGAATATTTCATGCAAAGATGGGCACAATGAAGGACAGAAATAAGCAGAAGACATTAAGAAGAGGTGGCAAGAATACACGGAAGAACTATACAAAAGAGATCTTCACGACCCAGATAATCATGATGGTGTGATCACTCACCTAGAGCCAGACGTCCTGGAATGTGAAGTCAGTGGGCCTTAGGGAGCATCACTATGAACAAAGCTAGTGGAGGTGATGGAATGCCAGTGGAGCTATTTCAAATCCTGAAAGATGATGCTGTGAAAGTCTTGCACTCAATATGCCAGCAAATTTGGAAAACTCAGCAGTGGCCACAGGACTGGAAAAGGTCAGTTTTCATTCCAACCCCAAAGAAAGGCAATGCCAAAGAATGCTCAAACTACTGCACAATTGCACTCATCTCACACGCTAGTAAAGTAATGCTCAAAATTCTCCAAGCCAGGCTTCAGCAATATGTGAATTGTGAACTTCCAGATGTTCAAGCTGGTTTTAGAAAAGGCAGAGGAACCAGAGATTAACTTGCCAACATCTGCTGGATCATGGAAAAAGCAAGAGAGTTCCAGAAAAACATCTATTTCTGCTTTATTGACTATGCCAAAGCCTTTGACTGTGTGGATCACAATAAACTGTGTAAGATTCTTCAAGAGATGGGAATACCAGACCACCTGACCTGCCTCTTGAGAAACCTGTATGCAAGTCAGGAAACAACAGTTAGAACTGGACATGGAACAACAGACTAGTTCCAAAGAGGAAAAGGAGTACGTCAAGGCTGTATATTGTCACCCTGCTTATTTAACTTATATGCAGAGTACATCATGAGAAATGCTGGGCTGGAGGAAGAACAAGCTGGAATCAAGATTGCCGGGAGAAATATCAATAACCTCATATATGCAGATGACACCACCCTTGTGGCAGAAAGTGAAGAGGAACTAAAGGGCCTCTTGATAAAAGTGAAAGAGGAGAGTGAAAAGGTTGGCTTGAAGCTCAACATTCAGAAAATAAGATCATGGCATCCGGTCCCATCACTTCATGGTAAATAGATGGGGAAACAGTGGCTGACTTTATTTTTGGGGGCTCCAAAATCACTGCAGATGGTGACTGCAGCCATGAAATTAAAAGATGCTTACTCCTTGGAAGAAAAGTTACTACCAACCTAGATAGCATATTAAAAAGCAGAGATATAACTTTGCCAACAAAGGTCCATCTAGGCAATGCTATGGTTTTCCAGTGGTCATGTATGGACGTGAGAGCTGGACTGTGAAGAAGGCTGAGCACCGAAGAATTGATGCTTTTGAACTGTGGTGTTGGAGAAGACTCTTGAGAGTCCCTTGGACTGCAAAGAGATCCAACCAAGCCCTCCTAAAGGAGATCAGTCCTGGGTGATCATTGGAAAGACTGATGTTGAAGCTGATACTCCAATACTTTGGCCACCTGATGTAAAGAGAGGACTCATTTGAAAAGATCCTGATGCTGGGAAAGATTGAGGGCAGGAGGTGAAGGGAGGATGAGATGGTTGGACTGGGCATCACCGACTCGATGGACATGGGTTTGGGTGAACTCCAGGAGTTGGTGATAGACAGGGAGGCCTGGAGTACTGCGGTTCATGGGGTTGCAAAGAGTCGGACACGACTGAGCAACTAAACTGAACTGAACTAGGTGGCACTAGTAAAGACCTGCCTGCCAACGCAGGAGACATAAGAAACTCAGGTTGGATCCCTGGGTTGGGAAGATCCCCTGGAGGAGGATATTTGCAAAACACAATTGGCCACCGTCCACCCTCTGACCACAAGTCACATCCCTTCCGTGTGCAGGTGAAACCACATAACTCAAATTGGGGTTTCAACCCATGAGCTGGGACTTGAACTCACCAAAACCCAGAGTGGTGTTTGAACCTACAGTCTTTTAACTAATATCACTGATCTCAGGACTTAATGCAGCTGAGGTTCTTAATGTCTCATTGCAGAAAGAATTCAGTGAGAGACAAAGTGATAGGTAAGAAGTGGATTTATTAAAAAAAAAAAAAACAACCCACACACTCCACAGACATAGTGTGAGTCATCTCACAAGGCAAGAGCAGGAGCCCCATGGTATGGGGTTGTCAGTTTTATAGGAGTGGGTTATTTCATAGACTAATGAGTTGTAGTATTCTAGCTGCTTTGGGGAAGGGGTAGGGATTTCCAGGAATTAGGCCAGACCCATTTTTTTTTTTAAATCTTTACGGTTGGCCTGGGTTTCTCTGGTGGCTCCAGATGGTAAAGAATCTGCCTGCAATGCAGGAGACCTGGGTTCAATCCTTGGGTGGGACGATCCCCTGGAGAAAAGAATGACAACCCACTCCAGTATTCTTGCCTGGAGGACTCCATGGACAAAGGAGCCTGGAGGACTACAATCCATGGGGTCAAAAGAGCCAGACAGGACTGAGCAACTTTCACTTCACTCACTTGGAACTGTCATGGCACCTGTGGGTGTGTCATTTAGCTTGCTGATGTGTTAAAACGAATGTATACTGAGGCTCATGGTCTACTGGAAATCAACTCACCTGCTATCTTGAACCTCTTTGGTTCTATCAGTTTCTGTTGTGTCCTTAGCTTTGTCGTTCTTTTAAAGGTTGTGCCCTGCCCCCTTCCCTCCTGTTTCACAGGTACACTCAGTACCTCCCTCAAGTTGCATCTCATTTATGGTGTCTAAGCTATGGTTTTTCCAGTAGTCATGTATAGATGTGACAGTTGGACCCTAAAGAAGGCTGAGAGCTGAAAAACTGATGCTTTCGAATTGTGGTGCTGGAGAAGATTATTTTTTTTTTCTATTACAACATCACGATTTATTAAAGCACAGCATTCTCTATAACAAAGAGCCTTAACAGTGGTCTATTCTCAGCCAGATTTCTCTGTAAGTTAGTTTGTCTTAATAAAAATAACATGCTATACTTGAAATTACTAATTTAACGGATGAGGAAGTTACCATAATACCTATTTTAACACTGAACAAATCTAACCACCTATTGGACATTCATGTAAAATTCTGACATAGAATTTGATTTAAAACGTCTCAAAATAAATTCATTAAAGCAAGTTCCCTGTGAAAATACGTAAGAATGAAAGCCAGCATAATAGCAGGTGCAGTCTTGACATTTTATTAACTGTAAAAGATACTTTTCTAAAGAGTCTAATAGAGACATTAACTGTGCAAAACCTGATGAGGTTTACAGTCTTCAATACAAGCACCAACACAGAAAGGAGATTGTGTTAGTTCAGTTCAGTTCAGTCGCTCAGTCGTGTCCGACTCTTGGCGACCCCATGAATTGCAGCACACCAGGCCTCCCCGTCCATCACCAACTCTCAGAGTTCAACCAAACCCATGTCCATCGAGTCGGTGATGCCACCCAGCCATCTCACCCTCTGTCATCCCCTTCTCCTGCCCCCAATCCCTCCCAGCATCAGGGTCTTTTCCAATGAGTCAACTCTTCCCATGAGGTGGCCAGAGGACTGGAGTTTCAGCTTGAGCATCAGTCCTTCAAAGGAACACCCAGGACTGATCTCTTTTAGGATGGAATGGTTGCATCTCCTTGCAGTCCAAGGGACTCACTCTCAAGAGTCTTCTCCAACACCACAGTTCTAAAGCATCAATTCTTTGCCGCTCAGCTTTCTTCACAGTCCAACTTTCATGTCCATACATGACCGCTGGAAAAACCATAGCCTTGACTAGATGGACCTCTGTTGGCAACGTAATGTCTCCGCTTTTTAATAGGCTATCTAGATTGGTCATAACTTTCCTTCCAAGGAGTAACTGTCTTAATTTCATGGCTGCAATCACAATCTGCAGTGATTTTGGAGCCCCCAAAATAAAGTCTGACACTGTTTCCACTGTTTCCCCCTCTATTTCCCATGAAGTGATGGGACCGGATGTCACCATCTTTGTTTTCTGAATGGTGAGCTTTAAGCCAACTTTTTCACTCTCCTCTTTCACTTTCATCAAGAGGCTTTCTAGTTCCTCTTCACTTTCTGCCCATAAGGGTGGTGTCATCAGCATATCTAAAACTCCATTAATTCTACACTTAAGAGGATCATGTCTTTATGTCAGCACAATCTCATTTATGAATTATACATGATATGTAGTTTAGGATCCATCTACAGTATGCTCATAACTGCATGCTGCTGCTGCTAAGTCGCTTCAGTTGTGTCCGACTCTGTACCACCCCATGGACTGCAGCCTACCAGGCTCCTCCATCCGTGGGATTTTCCAGGCAAGAGTACTGGAGTGGGTTTCCACTGCCTTCTCCTGGAGAAGATTCTTGAGAGTCCCTTGGACAGCAAGATCAAATCAGTCAATCCTAAAGGAAATCAACCCTGAATATTCATTGGAAGGACTGATGCTGAAGCTCCAATATTTTGGCCACCTGATGTGAAGAGCCAGCTCATTGGAAAAGACCCTGGTAGTCAGAAAGATTGAAGATTGAAGGCAGGAGAAGAAGGGGATGACAGAGGATGAGATGAGTTTGAGCAAACTCTGAAAGTTAGTGAAAGACAGTCCGCTGTGGCTCTTGGCATTGCCGCTAGGATCTTTGTTTCCTCTTCTAAGTCCTCCTTTCTTTTCTGTACAGTAGCCTCTGTTTGCAGGTGAGTAGTTTTCTTAGCCTAATCCTAGCCTATAGAACTTCTGGGTCCAAATCATTTTTCTGTTTGTATTGTTCCTTTCAGTTCTAGTGCATATAATTAAAAAAAAAAAAAACTCATGGCTATTGCATGCAATTATAATCCAATTTGTCAGACAAAAACCATACACAAATCTCTTCCTAATAATTCCTGCTCTAGTATTTGCCCTTACAATTCTTAGAAACCTATTGTCCTATTAGAGAAAATTTTCCAGGCATACCCTTACTATCTGTAAAAGGCCTCTACTTGAAACACCACCTTAAATCTTCCTGAGGCTTTAACAAAAGTCTTCTATTACATTTTTGGCTTAATCTTTAGAACATGTTTTCCTGAGAAATACCCTGGATTTGACCTCTGCCTATGAGCCATTTCTTAATTTTGGCATTGCTAATCATCTAGAATGGCTAAGAAACAGCTTTATTTCTGAACTCAGCAAATCCTGAATCATTCACATATAATATTTGATCTTTTAACTTCACTCTCTTATTTTTAATCTCAGGTAGCGAGAAGTCAAGTGGTACTTTCAGCATTTTGCCTAGAAATTTCCTCAGCCAATTGAGCTACTTAGCTACATTTCCCACTTTTCATCTAACACAGGTGACAAGATTCCACTATTTCATAAAGATACTACACATATAACAAAGTTTCCCTTGCATACATCATTCTTTTCTTCTGGTTTCCAGTAACATTTTTATTTTCTTTATGTCCTTACCAATATCCTCCTTAAAGTACTTTAGACTTCAGCTCAGCATCTGATCCTAAAGCCAGCGCCACACATTTCAGGTTTTTGTTTCAGCAGCACCCCACTCACAGTCCCAAAATCTGTTCTGGCTGCCTCTTGCTAGTAGCAAATCACTCCAAAACTTGCAGACTTAAAAGGCAGACAATTTTATCATCTCTAATGGTTCTGAGGGTCACCAGAGCTAGGTGGGTCTCACTTGGAATCTCAGGTGACTACACTCAGGCTGTGACTGGAAGTGGAGTTGTCTTGAAGGCCTCCTTAGGCAAACACTCGTCTCTGATGCTTGGTATCAGTTGGGACACCTACATGTGGTCTCGCCCAGTAGCTTGGGCTTCCTCACAACATGGTAGGTGGGCTCCAAGAGAATAAGGTGGAGGGGATGCACAAATTTTTATGACCTAGCCTTGGGAGTCAGAGAACACCATTCCTATTGTACTCTCTTGGTCAAGGCTGTCGCCAGGGTCCACTCAAAAGCAAGGTGACAGAACATAAAAAGCATCTCTTAATGGGAAGAAAGCAGTAAGGCAGCCATATTTGGAAAATACAATCCATCTTAATGTCCCAGCTTAAGTTTTAATCACAAGTGCCATTCTTGCTACAATAGAAAAAGGGGGTAGCTGTATACCTAGCTTATTTGACACCCAAAACAGATAAGCATATTAAAAATTACGTTTTAGTAGTCATTATGTGAAAATAATTATATAATCATGGCTAGAAAATGGAAGATAATGAAGCATTTCTTTTATTGAACTTAAGTCTGTATCATGTGAGTTAGGGTTCTAAGTGAATTTAAACATTATAAAATAAAATTATATAAATTAATATAAAATTTATTTAATTATATAATATAAATTATATATATATATATTATATAAATAGTAGAAAAGTTATGGATCCCTACTTTTTAAACAAATTCATCTCTTCTTTGCCATTTGGTTTTTTTCTATGTAAATACCTATTTTCTTAACATTTTGCTGTGAATAGTTAATGACCTCCACAATTTCTGTGGCCTGTCTTCAAAGAACAGTTCCGGGCTTGGTGCTTCACTATGAGTTGCTTAAGGTTAATTTCAGTTGATTGCAACTATTTTTTCACCGAATTAATTACATTAACTTCACAGCAGAGAAAAGGTAACCCAGAACAGAAAAACTCCATACAGCTGAGGGCACCATCCGGGCCAGTTCTCTTTAAAAAATTAATTGATTTGGCCACGCTGGATCTTAGTTGTAGGCAGCACGAGGGATCTTTAGTTGTGACATTGATCTAGTTCCCTGATCAGGGATCAAACCTTGCCCCCACTCCTGCCCTGGGAGTGGGGAGTCTCAGCTGCTGGACCACCAGGGAAGTCCCAGCACTGATCCTCTTGTGTCTGCATTTTTAAAAATGCAAGTGTACTTCAGAGATTTAAGTTGGAAAAAATAATCTTTGCTGTTTGCACAGCTTCACTATAGACTCTACTCATTAAAAGACTAATAAGGGAATATTACAAACAGTTCCATCATATATCTGACAGCGCAGATGAAATGGACCAACTACTTGAAAGACGTGTGTGTTAAGTTGGTTTAGTCATGTCTGACTCTTTGCAACTCCATGGACTGTAGCCTGAGAGGCTCCTCTGTCCACAGGGATTCTCCAGGCGAGAATACTGGAATGGGTTGCCTTTCCCTTCTCCGGGGGTCTTTCCAACCCAGGGATTGAACCCAGGTCTCCAGCATTGCAGGCAGATTCTTTACTGTCTGAGCCACGAGGGAAGCTCTGTGCTGCAGCTGCTGCTGCTGCTAAGTCACTTCAGTCGTGTCTGACTCTGTGCAACCCCAGAGATGGCAGCCCACCAGGCTCCCCCATCCCTGGGATTCTCCAGGCAAGAACACTGGAGTGGGTTGCCATTTCCTTCTCCAAAGCATGAAAGTGAAAAGTGAAAGTGAAGTCGCTTAGTTGTGTCTGACTCTTCGTGTCCCCATGGACTGCAGCCTACCAGGCTCCTCCATCCACGGGCTTTTCCAGGCAAGAGTACTGGAGTGGGTTGCCATTGCCTTCTCTGGGGAAGCCCTGTAATTCACACAACTCTCACTCTTATCTACCTGGAGATAGCACCAGATCTCACATGTTAAGAGTTCAGTCTTGGACTTTCTGGGTGGTGCAATGGGTAAGAATCTGCCTGCTAATGCAGGGTTCAATCCCTGGTCCAGGAAGATCCTACATGCCTCAGAGCAACTAAGCCCGTGCAGCACAGATTCCGAGCATGCATGCCACAACTACCGAAGCCGATGAACCCTAAGGTCCGCAAGCTGCAACTACTGAGCGTGTGGTCCTTAACAAGAGAAGCCACCGCAGTGAGAAGCCTGAGCATCACAACAAAGAGTCATTCCTGCTCGCTGCAACTAAAAATAAATATTGAAAAAGAAAGGTTCACTTTTTTTTCTTTTTGGCCACACTGCATGGCTTGTGGGATCTTAAGTTTCCTGACCAGGGACTGAACCCAGATGCCCCATAGCAGTGAAAAACACAGAGTCCTAACCACTGGACCACCAGGGAAGTCCCCAGAGTTCAGTCTTACAAGACTGCCTCCCCCTTCCTCGGCCACCACGCACGCACACACGAGCGTGTGTGCACACATGTCAGATGCCAACTGTGAGTCCAAGTTATCAATTGTGCTTCTAACCAACTGGCTATAGATGGGAGGTTCCAGCAAACCGCTGCCCCCAAAAAATTGGGTTCAATTAACTTGCTAGAGAGCCTCATAGAACTCAGAACAACATTTTACTTACTAGACCACTGGTCTGTTGTAAAAGGACATAACTTGGAAATAGCTAGATAGAAGAGAGGCATAGCGGAAGGTATGAGGAAGGGCTCAGAGCTCCCAGGCTCATTCTGAGGGTAACACGCTCCCTAAATCTTCATGTGCTCACTAATGCAGACACTCAGTCATTTTGGATTTTTATGGAGGCTTCATACATTGTCACAGGGCTTCCAAGGTGGCACTAGCAATAAAGAGACCGCCTGACAATGCAGAAGATATAAGAGACGCAGGTTCGATCCCTGGGTCAGGAAGATCCCCTGGAGGAAGAAATGGCAACCCACTTCAGTATTCTTGCCTGGAGAATCCCATGGATGGAGGAGCCTGGTGGGCTGTGGTCCATGGGGTCACAAAGAGTCAGACACAACTGAGTGACTAACACATATACACATCGTTATGAAGCAGAGTTCCTCAAAAACCAAGTTCTTCACCCAAATTTATGATTAACCTTTCTATCCAAAGCTTTACTCATTTTCTTGTCCCATACACGATCCCCCTCAAGATTGAGAAGGATCAGAGAAAAGGGGGGATTGTGGCTGAGCAGGACCCTATGAGGGCTTCCCAGGACAGATCCCCACTCTCCTGCCCACCACCTGCCTTGTTTGTAGAAAACGTTTAGCCTCTGAGGCCCTCCCAGAGCTTGAAAGAACAAATTTAATGGGAAGAGAGCAAAATGCAGAAACAAAGGAAAACAGTTAAGCAAAACGAAGTAATAATAACTTACCCATTAAACAAAGTCAAAGACCTTTAGTACCTCCTCAAGGGCTACAGAAAATATTCGAGTCATATCCCTTGAGCTGTTTTGCAGATACTGAAATCCCCACCAGGTGAAAATAGTTAACTGGATGCTGACCACAAGCACGTAGACCCCAGATAGGTTGGAACCAGAAATCTGATGATGCTGAACCCCAATTCCCTCACCACCAACCAGTCAGAAGAATGTCCACGAGCTGACCATGCACCCCACAACCCTCTCCACTGCATCTTCAAAAACCGTTCTTTTGAGTGCTAGCTGCCTAGAGAACTTGCTTGGCTTTAGAGCAAGCGCTGCACTTCCCTTCACTACAACCTTGTGTCAGCAGATTGACTATTGCACCCAGGTGAGCAGACTCAAGTTTGGTTTGGTAACGGTCACAATTGATTAAATCATTGGTGACTGATCCAACCTCCAGCCCCTCTCCTCTCCCCCAAAAGTCAGGTCAATTGGATGGAAATTCCAACCATCTAATTACTTAGTCGCCTTCTCTAGCACCCAGCTCCCATCCTTAGGTCCTTTCCCAAAAGTCACTTTATTGACAGTAAAAATACCGTATTGCTCTTATCATTTAGGAAATTCCAAGCATTCTAGGAGCTCTGTGCCAGAAATGGGGATGAAGACCAAATACATATGTATTAAAATCACAACATTAATATATCTATTAAATAAATTGAATTTATAGTTAAAAACCTACCAACAATAAAAACTCCAGGTCCAGAGAGCTTTGCTACCAGACGTTTGGGGGTGAAATAATGCCAGTTCTACACAAAATCTTCTGGGAACCACAAGAGAGAAGACTCCCCAGTTCATTTGATGAAGCCAGTCTTACTGAATCACTGAAGCCAGGTAAAAATGCTGAACCAGGTTCATTTATCCGACGCACAGCCAGCCAAATACCGAGATGCCAAGGTTTGTGGTAGAGGAAGGATTTATTCACAGAGCAGCAAAATGAAGAGAACAAACCTCAGCTCTACCTCCCTCAACGCGAGAGGCTTGGGGTGTTTATAAGATGCAGCTGGGAGTGGGGAGTATGGGGAGCATAAGCAGCATGGAGAAAGGGGATGGAGATAAGCAAATATTCAACAAGCACCATTCTGCACAACTAACCTCAGGCTTCCTCATGGGATGCAGGTCCAGAGAGTGGCAGAAAGTCCAGAGAGTGGCAGCATAGCATGTTCCGAGGCTGAAGCTCCGGGCCTTCTGACCTCAAAAGGTCGCTGGACATGCGCATGTGCCCAGTTGGTCTGTAGGTAGTTCCTACCAGTCGTAACCAGCTCTAGCTTGAACTGGGAACAGCTGACTCCAAGTTTCTGAAAAAACAACTTGGGCAAACACCTTATTGTTTAGGCTACATGATGCTTGGAGGACATGCAAGTTTTTGCAGAACCAAAGCAAGCCTACTGTATAGCACAGAGAACTCTAGACAAAGCTCTTTGGTGACCTAAATGGAAAGGAAATCCATAAAAGAGGGGGTATATGTATATGTATAGCTGATTCATCTTGATGTACAGCAGAAACTAACACAATGTTGTAAAACAACTATATTCCAATTACAATGAATAATAAAAAAGAAGATGTGCTGGAACACCATTTCCATATGCAATCACATGCAAAAAAAAAAAATCAGTCTTGGCCCATTCCTCACACTTCATACAAAAATTAACTTTGAATGGGTCACAGACCTAAATGCAAAATGTGAATAAATGGGAATCCCCTGGTGGTCCAGTGGTTAGGACTCAACGCTTTCACCACCATGATCCCTGGTCAAGGAAATAAGATTCTGCAAGTTGTGCAGCCAAAAACAAAAAAGGGAAAAAGTAAAACTTCAAGAAGAAAGCACAGTAGAGAATCTTTATGACCTTTTGTTATGCCTGCTGCTGCTGCTGCTGCTGCTGCGTCACTTCAGTCGTGTCCGACTCTGTGCGACCCCATAGACGGCAGCCCACCAGGCTCCCTCGTCCCTGGGATTCTCCAGGCAAGAACACTGGAGTGGGTTGCCATTTCCTTCTCCAACGCATGAAAGCATAGGGAAAACACAATTCATAAAAGAGAAGTGTATCTCATTATAATTGAAAAATTCTGCTCTGCTGAAAACACCGATAAGAGATGAAAAGATATCCTCACTTCCTGAGACCTTGCTTGTTGAGAGAAAGTATTTGCAAATCATATATCTTAGAAATGTCTTATATATAGAATATATAAAACACTTTCAAAACAATGAGAGGCAACATATTTTAAAAATGGGCAAAAGATACTTCCCCAAGAAAGATATACAAGGCTCAAAGAAGGACATGAAGAGATGCTCATAGTCATTAGCAAAGTGTAAACTAAAACCATGATGGTATATACTTCTATATACCTACTAGGATGGCCAACACTCCCCGCCACCAGTCACTATCTCTGCCAGCTCTACTGGTGAGGATGCATCACAACTGGAACCCTCCTCAAAAAAATAAAAATAAATCAGAAACGGGAACTGCTTGTGAGAGACTGCTGCTGCTGCTAAGTCGCTTCAGTCGTGTCCGACTCTGTGCGACCCCATAGATGGCAGCCCATTAGCCCACTAGGCTCCCCTGTCCCTGAGATTCTCCAGGCAAGAACACTGGAATGGGTTGCCATTTCCTTCTCCAATGCATGAAAGTGAAAAGTGAAAGTGAAGTCGCTCAGTCGTGTCTGACTCTTTTCAACCCCATGGACTGTGGCCCACCAGGCTGCTCCATCCATGGGATTTTTTCAGGCAACAGGACTGGAGTGGGGTGCCATTGCCTTTTCCGAGTGAGAGACTGAATCGACACAAAGGCAATGACCAGAATTGTATAAAGAAACAGAGCCATGACCTACAACCTCTGAAGCAACCAGCCAGAGAAGTCAAACCACAGCCTCTGTAGCAACTGGACCCAAACGGTCAAGACTTGGTCAGTAACTGTCAGCTTCCCTATTTTGCCCCTGTTTCCAATTTCAGATGAACCAGAGAAAGACATACTTGCTCCCCTAACCAATCACATAGGATGCCCCGCTTCTTTTCAACTCGCCTACAATCTTTCCATGCTAACAGCTTCCAATCAGGAAATACCTGAAATCTTCCCTTTTTCCTACAGTAAAGCTTTTGAACTAACTTGCTTGCCAAACGCAAGTGATAATGGCTGGTTCCAATGCTATATAGTAAGCCCTGAGTAAACAGCCTGTTTGTTCTCATTTGGGCAATCTTTGTTTATTTCCTCATTGGTGGCAATGCAAAATGATAACCACTATTTTGTAACTGTTGGGGGTTTCTTATAAACACACAATTACCGTATGATCCAGCAATCTCACTCCTAGGTATTTATCCATGAGGAAACGTGTTCCCACGTGCAAATCTTTATAGTAGTCTTATTTATAATCACCCAGAATGTAAACAACCCAATGTTCTTCAAGTGGATAATGGAACCCTGTTTCAGCAAAGAAACAGCATAGAGGATGATAATTTCAAGCATGTCATAAGTTTCCTGAAAAAAACCCACTCTCCTAAGGAATGGGGTGTCTACAGAGACTGGTGAACACGAGATGTTGAGGTCTTCTGCCACTACTTATTTCACCAGAGCATTTCTTAGGCCCCAGT